>OY987326.1:134812718-136148595 GCA_963920685.1 Polydrusus tereticollis
ACCAACCCACCAACAGTAGAGGAAAACGGAGAGTTCTGGACCAGGTGGTGCTGGTGGTGCTGGTGGTGCAACTAACCCAGGTGGTTCGGTGGTGCGTTTTACGATCTAACCCAAGTGGTTCGGTGGTGCGTTTTATGATCTAACCCGGGTGGTTCGGTGGTGCGTTTTATAACCTAACCCGGGTGGTTCGGTGGTGCTGTTTACAAAATAACCCGAGATAAAACCCGACTTTTTACGACCTAACCCGGATGCTTTCGCGAGGCGGCTTCTCATCTAACCATAATTTGAACCTGAATATTTATGATCTGACCCAAGATAAAACCCGACTTTTTATGATTTAACCTTAGTGCAAACGCCGCTGTTAAAGCGATATAGTAAAAAAAAACTCGATTAAAATTTTATCTTGTTCGCTAGACCAATTAATTTCCAAATATTATAATTAAAACATACAATCACTACACTGGCGCACCGTCAAAAATCGTGCTTGCACTATCCCAACGTACAGAGCGTCCGCTTCAGAAAATACGGTGCCGTATTTTTTGCGCCGAACGCTCTGGAGGAACACACTCCGATTTGCAAGTACATACACGCTTTGTCGCGGCAAAGCTCGCCGTCAAATTACGGTCACTCTTTTGCGGTACCGCTTTGTAGGAAACCAAAGCTTTAGTGAAACGCCGCTGCCCCAGAACTCTGTCCATATTCCTCTACTGTGTTAATTTATGCGGGTAATAAAACCGACAAGGGTCGGATCGGCCTGCATACTTATAGAGGTAAAAAACCGCTTTAGAATGTTTTTGGTATATCTTTTTTAGATAATTTTGGGGGAAATAATTTGCCTGAGATGCCAATTAAAAAAGCCTACATTTAATTGTATTTTAGATTCTTGAATTTTGTACATGGATTAAAAATCTACTATTTCTTGAAATTGTATACATTATGCTAGATAATTATTAATATAATGTTATTAAGACTTTGTAAATATCTGTAAAAACTGTTCTAAATCGTGTCATTTCTGAAAATTGTATACTGAGTGATTAGAATTTAGTAAAAAATTAAAAAAATGTTTTAATGTTATTAAGACCTGTGAAAATTTGTAAAACTGTACAGAATTGTATTATTTTCTGAAAATGATATACTGAGTGTTTAGAATTTAGTAAAAATTAAAAAAATGTTTTAAATTTGTTAAATCATGCGAAATCTTGTATAAAATGACTAGAACCGTTCTTAATCATGGCATTTCTGAAAATTGTATACTGAGTGTTTAGAATTTAGTAAAAAATTAAAAAAAAATGTTTTAACGTTATTAAGCCCTGTGAAACTTTGTAAAAAATGACTAAAACAGTCGCAAATCGTCCTATTTTCTTAAAAGTGTATACTGAGTGTTTAGAATTTAGTAAAAATTAAAAAAAATGTTTTAAATTTGTTAAATCATGCGAAATCTTGTATAAAATGACTAGAACCGTTCTTAATCATGGCATTTCTGAAAATTGTATACTGAGTGTTTAGAATTTAGTAAAAAATTTAAAAAAAATGTTTTAACGTTATTAAGCCCTGTGAAACTTTGTAAAAAATGACTAAAACAGTCGCAAATCGTCCTATTTTCTTAAAAGTGTATACTGAGTGTTTAGAATTTAGTAAAAATTAAAAAAAATGTTTTAAATTTGTTAAATCATGTGAAATCTTGTATAAAATGACCAGAACCGTTCTTAATCATGGCATTTCTGAAAATTGTATACTGAGTGTTTAGAATTTAGTAAAAAATTAAAAAAAAATGTTTTAACGTTATTAAGCCCTGTGAAACTTTGTAAAAAATGACTAAAACAGTCGCAAATCGTCCTATTTTCTTAAAAGTGTATACTGAGTGTTTAGAATTTAGTAAAAATTAAAAAAAATGTTTTAAATTTGTTAAATCATGTGAAATCTTGTATAAAATGACTAGAACCGTTCTTAATCATGACATTTCTGAAAATTGTATACTGAGTGTTAAGTATTTAGTGAAATGGTGGCTATTTAGTTAATTCGTGACTTGTTTTGTACAGATTCTTTAGCATTTCTTAAGAACCGAAAAAGAAAACAGAAAAGAAAAAAATAAAAGAAAAAAACAACTCCAAGTGTCTTTGCGAACAATCGGCAATAAAATAGAGTATTTCAGTTTTTAATTTTTCGTAAATAAAAGTTGGTTAGATTAATAGTCTCTGTGAATATAATAACATAAACAAAGTGATATGCCGTAAATTTAGGAGTACAGTATAAATTATGCCTCTATTAAAATATACCGCAATAACTAACTACCAAAGGATTTTTGATATTTTGAATATATTTGATGCTCATAGCATTATCACATTTCCAAAGGCTCTAAATTTTAGAAAAATGTTCTAATAGAATACGTCTATCAATATAAAGTAAAGGTATTGTTAGGTTTTTTTTAAAAAATACGACCTACAACAGTCTCTGCTACAGCATGGCTGACTCTGTAGAAACTTCTGTGAAACCATAATAATTATATCAATAATCGAGTTGTCGTTATGATAATATTTTCTTCCAATATCCGACTCCACTATCCATAAAAGTTATGTTAGAAAATTCATAATTGAGCGCATTGTAATTTTTTAAAAAGAAATTCACTTCACACACAAAGATGTAGCCATTCAATCCATGAAAATAATGCAAGTCAGTATGCGTATGTTATGGCTAACTGTTTAAATGTCTATTCCTTCCACGTTTATCGGAAGAAATACTTTTTTATACTAGTATTTTAGTTGAAAATAAGATCATAAATCATCTATACAAAACAAGCGTCCCTTATGGATTTGAACGAAAATCATAGATTCGACTATTTTCATGAAAAATAAATCTAAGTACGGAATAATGCAGGAAGATTATCTATTTTCTTGGTTTAGAAAGTGATGTAGTTAAGATTTATAACTTAGGAATAAATAAATTATTATTAATCTTTTCGATCTATTTCTCTTGCATATTTAATTTCTTTGATAGTAAGAACTAATCTTTTTATTTTACAAAGTAAAAAAAAGCTAAAGATCGGCGTTGTCAGTCAGGTATAAGAACTGATTTAACACGATGGTTTTTGTACAAACGTTCACATACAATTGTATGCTTTTTAACCGATTGTGTTGGAAAAAATGACGATTTATAGATTAGATATTTAGACGAAGAGCTAACCTTCTCAATAAACTATTGATTATTGCCCTGCTAGCTAGACAACACTTTTTATGTTAGTCAAAAAAAAAATTTTTTTTTTCGGACGCTATTACAGATTTCATCGTTAACTAACAAACATTAAGACCAAAAAAATTAGCGTGCAAGATGAAATGTATAGGTTCACTTCATTTCTACATTATTTTACAACTCTCAATCGCATTAAAAACAAGATCGAATAAAAAATAACTTATGACATATGGACGAAAAATGTTTTTCGGGCTATTTAGGTTAGCGACCGCATTACGTCTGAAATACTACATTTTTCGAGCTTATAACATAATTTACTATTTTAACGTTAAAATAGGGGAAATGATGTATCAAAATGGATACTTTTTTTTTATCGGTCACGAGATTATAGTTTCTTTTAAAATGAACTCTAATATTTACAACACAAAATATCCTTTAAACCACATTAGTTTAAAACTCGTCTGTCGCTTTCCCTCTATTGTGAGTTTGTTTAAAGTATAGCGTAGTATATATTTAGATGAATTTCGCAAATGTTGAATACTTTCAAAACTGAAAAAGCCGCCCTTTGCAATAAATATCTCCGTAGAGTTAGGTACCCTGCAGATTAAGGGTATTTCAGCGGATAATCATATACAAATTCAAAGATTTTGTCTATTTTAATGGATTAACAAACAATATCTATAGGATGACTTTACTGATAAAAAAAAAAAATAACAAAAATCCATAAAGTCTAGGCTCACATGAAATTCCATAAAGAGCAGCTGCATAGCCTTATCACATCAAACTATATTTTTATTTCGTTCTATTGTCAAAAGTCTGTGTTTAGGAGATTATCGTTCATTTTAAAATGAACTCTAATATGTACATCACCATAAACTACCTCTTAAGCCGTCGTAAAAATACACTTTTCGATTTACCTATATATTGATTTTCTAATATTAAATATCTACAATAGTCGAAATTCGCTCGCTAATACCTATGTATGCAAGGTTTCTTCAAAAAATGACAATTTTGTTGTTTAATGGCTTGAAAAAATGGAAAAAGGAGGTTTTTGCATCCATTTATTTCCAGATGAGTGTTAAAAATACTTATAAAACTCGGTATACCGAAGATCAAGCATTAATGAGAGGGTTGAGTCCTGTTTGCCAAATCCTGATTTTTAATTTGACGCTGGCAACGGTACAATTTTTTAACATTTATCATAAGAGGCGTATATTTTTGGAGCTTAGATCTACCAGTTTATCCACGCCCCATTTATTGTTAGTGCTTTAGTAATTTTACTTTCCAATTATTTTTTACCAAAACGCGTAGTTGAAACAGTGTCTATATCAGACGATATAATAAATTTTAAGGATTAATTTGCTTACAAATGCACTTTAATTTATTTAGGCTAAAGCAGCCAGACATATACTGGAACTACGAAAACCCTATTACAATTTGGTTGCCTAGAGAAAATTTTGTAAAAAACATAGCTTTCTACACAAATGCTTGCACATTATGTACCTATCATTTCAAGATACCTGGCGACATCAATGTAAGCATTGACATAATGACGCAAGATATAGGTAGGTACTAGAATATTCAAGATTTCTATTAACGATACACTTCAGCATACATGCGAGATGTCATTAATGTCTACGGAAGGCAACAGACATACCAGCTATTTTTACATGGGATTCCATAGACTTGGACGCTTCTTGTTTAGAAATATTTGATGTCATCTTGAGGAGTTCCGTATTGAAGCATCAAACCTACCTGCCAAATAATTGACGAAATATGGGATATCATAAAATATGCCCCCCATCGAACTAAATGATCCTATAAACCAGCTTCACAGACCGTAATTTGTGATGCTAACACGATTAATACGCAATAGAACAAGATTAAGAAACAAAATTTAAAGTAGCTCTTTATCACACGAAAATAATTAAATAATTTACGGTTACAGAACAATAATTATTTTAAAAAGCTGTATAACTAAATATATTATGTTATTAGGAATATTCTGTCTAAAGTAACAGCTGATCTTAGTCGAAAATGAGATCGTATTATTGATTGTTGAATTCGTTAGGTATGAAATAAAATTAGAGATTTCGTCTATTTTTTCACGATTAAAAAAGAATACCTCTATTTAGCTAAAAATGAAACGATTACAGTGGTAGATTAATTCACTTTACCAAGCATGTAAACTACTAATTTTGCAATAAATATCTTCTATATTTCTAGGTAGGTTTACTCGAAAATGTGGGGCTATTTTCATCAAAAATCCCGATACGAAATTGAAAAATTTGCCTATTTTTGTCGGTTTACAAAGTGATAGTGGAATATTGGTTTGATCAAAGAACAATAATTATTTTAAAAATGTTGTATAATTAACTAAATGTCGGTGTTATCAGGCAGGCAAGAAGTTATTTATCTGAATCTTATTTGTACCATTAGCGTTTATATACAAATGTTAGTGGTTTTCAAAAATTGATATCTCGGAAATTATTAGGTTTAGACTTATAATACGCTTATTAAAAAATAATGACTACTTTATGCAAAATTCAAAAATATTATAAGATGTAGGGTATCCCAGTAACTTAACCAAAGATTTTCGGTCTTCGTAAAGCTTTACACGTTTCTTCAGCGTACCAAACATTCACTTTTTTTTAAATATTGACATCGGGTTAGGATTCTGAACATAGGATTAACATCACTCCAATAGTGAACATGTTGCGTTGTCACAGTTCCATTCGTTGAAAAGTAAACAAAACCGTTTGAGCTACGTGGGGAATAAATAAAGTTGGCTTGTTGAAAAATTTTAATATTTATTAAGGTAAAAGACTATAAATATATCGATACAACACTTTGGCATTTCTAATACTACAAACATGAATATCTAAAATGTGATATTTACAACCGTCAACTCTCTCTCCCTACTCTAATTTTGGTACACCAATGCTGTCTTCTAAGTTTATAATATATGGCGTCCTGCAGTTTAATTCCGAAAATGTTTTAACTAAAAATTCCTCTTTAACACATCCTTTAACGTAAATAATGTCTGCGTCTATCAGATTGTTGGATATGATATTATGTAGTTCCTTGTAATCGGTATCACCATAATTATAAAGGATAGCATGATGATTTCCAAATAGATATTTGACTTGTTTCTTGCAAGCCTTACTTAAGGTGTCGAATGGTTTAACTGGTTTAAAAAAGTAACTTTTCATACTATTCCCATCATAAATAGCCAATTCTTTCGCGCAAAATTCAGGTATGTTAAATCCTTGAATATCGACTACAACGAACTTCATTGTCTGAAGACTCAAATCAAACAAGTATATTTTCATATTTTTATCGCTCTTAAGTTCGATTTCAAAAGCACACCCCCACTTTTCGATAATTTCACAGTCTTAGCACATAGATCTTATATTTTTATTTACGATCAATTCATCTTTATTCGCCAATCGTCTCAAACGAGTCTGCTTTTGAAAGTAATATAGCCTTAGTATTCAGAAAATATTAATGATATCGGAGCCTAAAACATCCTTGACACTAAAAAATCATTGTGTTTCCTAACAAAACCCATCATCTTGTCTATTTAGCTTGCTTTCCTATTGTTTAGCAGGTTAAATAAAATTATTATTTCGCTCTTTTTGTCTGTACTGAATCGTTAGGGGAATACGTTTCTAGTTCTATAAGAGAGACAGTTAAAATTTATGTAAGCAATCAAAAATCCTACACTATGAGCTACTTAGTTAAAATTTCATATTTCCTTCCTGGTTCAGGCAAAATTTGTGATGTGTCGGACAAAATTTATAAAAATACGAAAAAAAAAAATGCTGGATGCATTTTTAGCGTGACTTTCTATTTAATACCATCTTATTTCAAGCTATAATTCGGTTGTCAAAATGAGAATAAAATAATTTTCCCATGGTTTATGTCATCTTAAAAAAGTCAAAAGGTTATATTCTGTAGAGGGTCAGATACATTCAAATTTAAATATTTTCTCCAAGAAGAATTTTAAGATAGTATTATAGTAAATAAAAATTCTATACCTCCAATATTTCATGGAAACATATCGTGTTCTAGCGACATAACCCAAAAGTACCTCTATTCAGAAACGCATCGTACTTTTCTTGTCAATAATTGTCTCATTGTCCCATCCTTTACATTATTATAATCTTAAAGCACCTGTTACCAGC
Source organism: Polydrusus tereticollis (assembly GCA_963920685.1). Classification (NCBI taxonomy): domain Eukaryota; kingdom Metazoa; phylum Arthropoda; class Insecta; order Coleoptera; family Curculionidae; genus Polydrusus; species Polydrusus tereticollis. The sequence goes on from OY987326.1 coordinate 134,820,092, forward strand.
ATTATCTGTTTTTATGGTTTTCATAAAACATAGCGATTACCGATGAAAATTAAACGAAAACTTAATAAATAACTTTTTTTTCAACTGAAATAGACTGATTTTCGATGGAAAAATGTTACTTATAACTAAAAAATGAATATAAGACATATACGCAATGATATTTAGAATAAATCAATCTTTTCTAAAATTACTATGAAATATTCACAAAATCGTTTCGTTATAACCAAAGTAGCAAGGCTTGCAGATTTCGTATAGAGTTCAAACGCGATACTGAGATGATCTTTTTTTTTTTTTTTATATTTTTGTAGGATAATGCACCACTACGTTGAAAGTACTTGAGAGAGGACTTTCTTGAAAAATCCTCAAATTTCTCTGCAATTTTGTTCCTTTTAGAGTTAAATTCACACAGAAAACCCCGTATTCTTATCTTTCAGGTTGGTATATTAAAAAGGGCTTATTAGTATGGTTTAGAAAACAAGCAATATTAATTAACGGATGTTTTTTCGTCGTATGAAGAGTTGAAAAATTTTTTTTTCCACTCCAATGGTTACGATGCAGAGAGTCGGGTTTCATCATAATCTTTCAGGGTAGCTCAGGTTTGATTGCATGTAGAGAGTCGGGTTTCATCATAATCTTTCAGGGTAGCTCAGGTTTGATTACATGTACTAAGGTTAGTGCTCCTTGCAATCGGTTTCAGGTTTGACGCGCCCCCCTCAGGTTTGTTCAGATTTCTCAAACGTTTGAGAAACCTGAACAAACCTGAGGGGGGCGCGTCAAACCTGAAACCGATTGCAAGGAGCACTAACCTTAGTACATGTAATCAAACCTGAGCTACCCTGAAAGATTATGATGAAACCCGACTCTCTACATGCAATCAAACCTGAGCTACCCTGAAAGATTATGATGAAACCCGACTCTCTGCATCGTAACCATTGGAGTGGAAAAAAAAATTTTTCAACTCTTCATACGACGAAAAAACATCCGTTAATTAATATTGCTTGTTTTCTAAACCATACTAATAAGCCCTTTTTAATATACCAACCTGAAAGATAAGAATACGGGGTTTTCTGTGTGAATTTAACTCTAAAAGGAACAAAATTGCAGAGAAATTTGAGGATTTTTCAAGAAAGTCCTCTCTCAAGTACTTTCAACGTAGTGGTGCATTATCCTACAAAAATATAAAAAAAAAAAAAAAGATCATCTCAGTATCGCGTTTGAACTCTATACGAAATCTGCAAGCCTTGCTACTTTGGTTATAACGAAACGATTTTGTGAATATTTCATAGTAATTTTAGAAAAGATTGATTTATTCTAAATATCATTGCGTATATGTCTTATATTCATTTTTTAGTTATAAGTAACATTTTTCCATCGAAAATCAGTCTATTTCAGTTGAAAAAAAAGTTATTTATTAAGTTTTCGTTTAATTTTCATCGGTAATCGCTATGTTTTATGAAAACCATAAAAACAGATAATGCTGGTAACAGGTGCTTTAAGATTATAATAATGTAAAGGATGGGACAATGAGACAATTATTGACAAGAAAAGTACGATGCGTTTCTGAATAGAGGTACTTTTGGGTTATGTCGCTAGAACACGATATGTTTCCATGAAATATTGGAGGTATAGAATTTTTATTTACTATAATACTATCTTAAAATTCTTCTTGGAGAAAATATTTAAATTTGAATGTATCTGACCCTCTACAGAATATAACCTTTTGACTTTTTTAAGATGACATAAACCATGGGAAAATTATTTTATTCTCATTTTGACAACCGAATTATAGCTTGAAATAAGATGGTATTAAATAGAAAGTCACGCTAAAAATGCATCCAGCATTTTTTTTTTTCGTATTTTTATAAATTTTGTCCGACACATCACAAATTTTGCCTGAACCAGGAAGGAAATATGAAATTTTAACTAAGTAGCTCATAGTGTAGGATTTTTGATTGCTTACATAAATTTTAACTGTCTCTCTTATAGAACTAGAAACGTATTCCCCTAACGATTCAGTACAGACAAAAAGAGCGAAATAATAATTTTATTTAACCTGCTAAACAATAGGAAAGCAAGCTAAATAGACAAGATGATGGGTTTTGTTAGGAAACACAATGATTTTTTAGTGTCAAGGATGTTTTAGGCTCCGATATCATTAATATTTTCTGAATACTAAGGCTATATTACTTTCAAAAGCAGACTCGTTTGAGACGATTGGCGAATAAAGATGAATTGATCGTAAATAAAAATATAAGATCTATGTGCTAAGACTGTGAAATTATCGAAAAGTGGGGGTGTGCTTTTGAAATCGAACTTAAGAGCGATAAAAATATGAAAATATACTTGTTTGATTTGAGTCTTCAGACAATGAAGTTCGTTGTAGTCGATATTCAAGGATTTAACATACCTGAATTTTGCGCGAAAGAATTGGCTATTTATGATGGGAATAGTATGAAAAGTTACTTTTTTAAACCAGTTAAACCATTCGACACCTTAAGTAAGGCTTGCAAGAAACAAGTCAAATATCTATTTGGAAATCATCATGCTATCCTTTATAATTATGGTGATACCGATTACAAGGAACTACATAATATCATATCCAACAATCTGATAGACGCAGACATTATTTACGTTAAAGGATGTGTTAAAGAGGAATTTTTAGTTAAAACATTTTCGGAATTAAACTGCAGGACGCCATATATTATAAACTTAGAAGACAGCATTGGTGTACCAAAATTAGAGTAGGGAGAGAGAGTTGACGGTTGTAAATATCACATTTTAGATATTCATGTTTGTAGTATTAGAAATGCCAAAGTGTTGTATCGATATATTTATAGTCTTTTACCTTAATAAATATTAAAATTTTTCAACAAGCCAACTTTATTTATTCCCCACGTAGCTCAAACGGTTTTGTTTACTTTTCAACGAATGGAACTGTGACAACGCAACATGTTCACTATTGGAGTGATGTTAATCCTATGTTCAGAATCCTAACCCGATGTCAATATTTAAAAAAAAGTGAATGTTTGGTACGCTGAAGAAACGTGTAAAGCTTTACGAAGACCGAAAATCTTTGGTTAAGTTACTGGGATACCCTACATCTTATAATATTTTTGAATTTTGCATAAAGTAGTCATTATTTTTTAATAAGCGTATTATAAGTCTAAACCTAATAATTTCCGAGATATCAATTTTTGAAAACCACTAACATTTGTATATAAACGCTAATGGTACAAATAAGATTCAGATAAATAACTTCTTGCCTGCCTGATAACACCGACATTTAGTTAATTATACAACATTTTTAAAATAATTATTGTTCTTTGATCAAACCAATATTCCACTATCACTTTGTAAACCGACAAAAATAGGCAAATTTTTCAATTTCGTATCGGGATTTTTGATGAAAATAGCCCCACATTTTCGAGTAAACCTACCTAGAAATATAGAAGATATTTATTGCAAAATTAGTAGTTTACATGCTTGGTAAAGTGAATTAATCTACCACTGTAATCGTTTCATTTTTAGCTAAATAGAGGTATTCTTTTTTAATCGTGAAAAAATAGACGAAATCTCTAATTTTATTTCATACCTAACGAATTCAACAATCAATAATACGATCTCATTTTCGACTAAGATCAGCTGTTACTTTAGACAGAATATTCCTAATAACATAATATATTTAGTTATACAGCTTTTTAAAATAATTATTGTTCTGTAACCGTAAATTATTTAATTATTTTCGTGTGATAAAGAGCTACTTTAAATTTTGTTTCTTAATCTTGTTCTATTGCGTATTAATCGTGTTAGCATCACAAATTACGGTCTGTGAAGCTGGTTTATAGGATCATTTAGTTCGATGGGGGGCATATTTTATGATATCCCATATTTCGTCAATTATTTGGCAGGTAGGTTTGATGCTTCAATACGGAACTCCTCAAGATGACATCAAATATTTCTAAACAAGAAGCGTCCAAGTCTATGGAATCCCATGTAAAAATAGCTGGTATGTCTGTTGCCTTCCGTAGACATTAATGACATCTCGCATGTATGCTGAAGTGTATCGTTAATAGAAATCTTGAATATTCTAGTACCTACCTATATCTTGCGTCATTATGTCAATGCTTACATTGATGTCGCCAGGTATCTTGAAATGATAGGTACATAATGTGCAAGCATTTGTGTAGAAAGCTATGTTTTTTACAAAATTTTCTCTAGGCAACCAAATTGTAATAGGGTTTTCGTAGTTCCAGTATATGTCTGGCTGCTTTAGCCTAAATAAATTAAAGTGCATTTGTAAGCAAATTAATCCTTAAAATTTATTATATCGTCTGATATAGACACTGTTTCAACTACGCGTTTTGGTAAAAAATAATTGGAAAGTAAAATTACTAAAGCACTAACAATAAATGGGGCGTGGATAAACTGGTAGATCTAAGCTCCAAAAATATACGCCTCTTATGATAAATGTTAAAAAATTGTACCGTTGCCAGCGTCAAATTAAAAATCAGGATTTGGCAAACAGGACTCAACCCTCTCATTAATGCTTGATCTTCGGTATACCGAGTTTTATAAGTATTTTTAACACTCATCTGGAAATAAATGGATGCAAAAACCTCCTTTTTCCATTTTTTCAAGCCATTAAACAACAAAATTGTCATTTTTTGAAGAAACCTTGCATACATAGGTATTAGCGAGCGAATTTCGACTATTGTAGATATTTAATATTAGAAAATCAATATATAGGTAAATCGAAAAGTGTATTTTTACGACGGCTTAAGAGGTAGTTTATGGTGATGTACATATTAGAGTTCATTTTAAAATGAACGATAATCTCCTAAACACAGACTTTTGACAATAGAACGAAATAAAAATATAGTTTGATGTGATAAGGCTATGCAGCTGCTCTTTATGGAATTTCATGTGAGCCTAGACTTTATGGATTTTTGTTATTTTTTTTTTTTATCAGTAAAGTCATCCTATAGATATTGTTTGTTAATCCATTAAAATAGACAAAATCTTTGAATTTGTATATGATTATCCGCTGAAATACCCTTAATCTGCAGGGTACCTAACTCTACGGAGATATTTATTGCAAAGGGCGGCTTTTTCAGTTTTGAAAGTATTCAACATTTGCGAAATTCATCTAAATATATACTACGCTATACTTTAAACAAACTCACAATAGAGGGAAAGCGACAGACGAGTTTTAAACTAATGTGGTTTAAAGGATATTTTGTGTTGTAAATATTAGAGTTCATTTTAAAAGAAACTATAATCTCGTGACCGATAAAAAAAAAGTATCCATTTTGATACATCATTTCCCCTATTTTAACGTTAAAATAGTAAATTATGTTATAAGCTCGAAAAATGTAGTATTTCAGACGTAATGCGGTCGCTAACCTAAATAGCCCGAAAAACATTTTTCGTCCATATGTCATAAGTTATTTTTTATTCGATCTTGTTTTTAATGCGATTGAGAGTTGTAAAATAATGTAGAAATGAAGTGAACCTATACATTTCATCTTGCACGCTAATTTTTTTGGTCTTAATGTTTGTTAGTTAACGATGAAATCTGTAATAGCGTCCGAAAAAAAAAATTTTTTTTTTGACTAACATAAAAAGTGTTGTCTAGCTAGCAGGGCAATAATCAATAGTTTATTGAGAAGGTTAGCTCTTCGTCTAAATATCTAATCTATAAATCGTCATTTTTTCCAACACAATCGGTTAAAAAGCATACAATTGTATGTGAACGTTTGTACAAAAACCATCGTGTTAAATCAGTTCTTATACCTGACTGACAACGCCGATCTTTAGCTTTTTTTTACTTTGTAAAATAAAAAGATTAGTTCTTACTATCAAAGAAATTAAATATGCAAGAGAAATAGATCGAAAAGATTAATAATAATTTATTTATTCCTAAGTTATAAATCTTAACTACATCACTTTCTAAACCAAGAAAATAGATAATCTTCCTGCATTATTCCGTACTTAGATTTATTTTTCATGAAAATAGTCGAATCTATGATTTTCGTTCAAATCCATAAGGGACGCTTGTTTTGTATAGATGATTTATGATCTTATTTTCAACTAAAATACTAGTATAAAAAAGTATTTCTTCCGATAAACGTGGAAGGAATAGACATTTAAACAGTTAGCCATAACATACGCATACTGACTTGCATTATTTTCATGGATTGAATGGCTACATCTTTGTGTGTGAAGTGAATTTCTTTTTAAAAAATTACAATGCGCTCAATTATGAATTTTCTAACATAACTTTTATGGATAGTGGAGTCGGATATTGGAAGAAAATATTATCATAACGACAACTCGATTATTGATATAATTATTATGGTTTCACAGAAGTTTCTACAGAGTCAGCCATGCTGTAGCAGAGACTGTTGTAGGTCGTATTTTTTAAAAAAAACCTAACAATACCTTTACTTTATATTGATAGACGTATTCTATTAGAACATTTTTCTAAAATTTAGAGCCTTTGGAAATGTGATAATGCTATGAGCATCAAATATATTCAAAATATCAAAAATCCTTTGGTAGTTAGTTATTGCGGTATATTTTAATAGAGGCATAATTTATACTGTACTCCTAAATTTACGGCATATCACTTTGTTTATGTTATTATATTCACAGAGACTATTAATCTAACCAACTTTTATTTACGAAAAATTAAAAACTGAAATACTCTATTTTATTGCCGATTGTTCGCAAAGACACTTGGAGTTGTTTTTTTCTTTTATTTTTTTCTTTTCTGTTTTCTTTTTCGGTTCTTAAGAAATGCTAAAGAATCTGTACAAAACAAGTCACGAATTAACTAAATAGCCACCATTTCACTAAATACTTAACACTCAGTATACAATTTTCAGAAATGTCATGATTAAGAACGGTTCTAGTCATTTTATACAAGATTTCACATGATTTAACAAATTTAAAACATTTTTTTTAATTTTTACTAAATTCTAAACACTCAGTATACACTTTTAAGAAAATAGGACGATTTGCGACTGTTTTAGTCATTTTTTACAAAGTTTCACAGGGCTTAATAACGTTAAAACATTTTTTTTTAATTTTTTACTAAATTCTAAACACTCAGTATACAATTTTCAGAAATGCCATGATTAAGAACGGTTCTGGTCATTTTATACAAGATTTCACATGATTTAACAAATTTAAAACATTTTTTTTAATTTTTACTAAATTCTAAACACTCAGTATACACTTTTAAGAAAATAGGACGATTTGCGACTGTTTTAGTCATTTTTTACAAAGTTTCACAGGGCTTAATAACGTTAAAACATTTTTTTTAAATTTTTTACTAAATTCTAAACACTCAGTATACAATTTTCAGAAATGCCATGATTAAGAACGGTTCTAGTCATTTTATACAAGATTTCGCATGATTTAACAAATTTAAAACATTTTTTTTAATTTTTACTAAATTCTAAACACTCAGTATACACTTTTAAGAAAATAGGACGATTTGCGACTGTTTTAGTCATTTTTTACAAAGTTTCACAGGGCTTAATAACGTTAAAACATTTTTTTTTAATTTTTTACTAAATTCTAAACACTCAGTATACAATTTTCAGAAATGCCATGATTAAGAACGGTTCTAGTCATTTTATACAAGATTTCGCATGATTTAACAAATTTAAAACATTTTTTTAATTTTTACTAAATTCTAAACACTCAGTATATCATTTTCAGAAAATAATACAATTCTGTACAGTTTTACAAATTTTCACAGGTCTTAATAACATTAAAACATTTTTTTAATTTTTTACTAAATTCTAATCACTCAGTATACAATTTTCAGAAATGACACGATTTAGAACAGTTTTTACAGATATTTACAAAGTCTTAATAACATTATATTAATAATTATCTAGCATAATGTATACAATTTCAAGAAATAGTAGATTTTTAATCCATGTACAAAATTCAAGAATCTAAAATACAATTAAATGTAGGCTTTTTTAATTGGCATCTCAGGCAAATTATTTCCCCCAAAATTATCTAAAAAAGATATACCAAAAACATTCTAAAGCGGTTTTTTACCTCTATAAGTATGCAGGCCGATCCGACCCTTGTCGGTTTTATTACCCGCATAAATTAACACAGTAGAGGAATATGGACAGAGTTCTGGGGCAGCGGCGTTTCACTAAAGCTTTGGTTTCCTACAAAGCGGTACCGCAAAAGAGTGACCGTAATTTGACGGCGAGCTTTGCCGCGACAAAGCGTGTATGTACTTGCAAATCGGAGTGTGTTCCTCCAGAGCGTTCGGCGCAAAAAATACGGCACCGTATTTTCTGAAGCGGACGCTCTGTACGTTGGGATAGTGCAAGCACGATTTTTGACGGTGCGCCAGTGTAGTGATTGTATGTTTTAATTATAATATTTGGAAATTAATTGGTCTAGCGAACAAGATAAAATTTTAATCGAGTTTTTTTTTACTATATCGCTTTAACAGCGGCGTTTGCACTAAGGTTAAATCATAAAAAGTCGGGTTTTATCTTGGGTCAGATCATAAATATTCAGGTTCAAATTATGGTTAGATGAGAAGCCGCCTCGCGAAAGCATCCGGGTTAGGTCGTAAAAAGTCGGGTTTTATCTCGGGTCAGTTCATAAATATTCAGGTTCAAATTAGGGTTAGATAAGAAGCCGCCTCATGAAAGCATCCGGGTTAGGTTGTAAAAAGTCGGGTTTTATCTCGGGTCAGTTCATAAATATTAAGGATCAAGTTAGGGTTAGATGAGAAGCCGCCTCATGAAAGCATCCGGGTTAGGTCGTAAAAAGTCGGGTTTAATTTCGGGTTATTTTGTAAACAGCACCACCGAACCACCCGGGTTAGGTTATAAAACGCACCACCGAACCACCCGGGTTAGATCATAAAACGCACCACCGAACCACTTGGGTTAGATCGTAAAACGCACCACCGAACCACCTGGGTTAGTTGCACCACCAGCACCACCAGCACCACCTGGTCCAGAACTCTCCGTTTTCCTCTACTCTTGGAATAGGGATCAGGGATGTTACTTCTAAAGTGGTTTAGGGCTGATTATTTTGGTATAACTTCATCTAACTTTTTTGAATTACAAAATTTTCTGTTAAAAATTTGACGAGTGCTTAGTGAGAAAAAAATATTTTAATCATGGAACCAGTCATTTAATATAGTTAGCGTGGACACCCTCTTTTAGTTGTGAGTCTGCTAATTTTGTTATAAATCGTGAGTTAAAAAGTGGAGAAACTTCTTGGCGATGTGCACATCGAACCTGCAAGGCCAAAGTATATACAGTGGGAAGAGACTACGTGATTACTCGCAAAGTGTTAGACCATTCGCACGAAGTGGATGTTAAAAAACACACCGACAACTGATCACAGCAGGTGTCAAGAGAAAAGCTACAGATGATATTCACGGTAAGCCTTCAAAAATTATTCACCTCCAATTAAATGAAAACAAGAGCTGTTTGGAGACTTTTTCCGTTAAAGACCAAACCTACGTTCGGACTAATTTATACAATCAAAGAAGAAAAATTTTACCACCTCTTCCCAAAAACATGGAAGAAATCTTCGACCTGTTGAAAAAAATTTCAATAAAGACAATTAAAGAAGATGATTTTTTATTTATTAGTGATAGGTCTAATAAAATTATTGTTTTTTCTTGCTACAGTAACATTAGAACATTATGTCAAAGTGAATAAATCTATGCAGATGGAACATTTTCTCACTGCGCAAAATATTTTTATCAATTATTTACATTACACATACTAATGAATGGTCATTATATACCTTTAGTTTTTTGTTTACTGCCTGACAAACGGCAAGAGACATATAAATGTTTATTTCAAATTTTATGTCATAAATGTCAATCGCTTCAACTAATATTAAGGCCTAAAATTATTGTAATAGACTTCGAACTAGCTATACATAATGCCTGTCGTTCGACTTGGAGTAAAACAAAAATAATAGGCTGTAAATTTCACTTTTTAACTCAGGCATGGTATAGGAATATTCAAAAGTGCGGACTGGTAGGTGAATATGAAAACAAAGATAGCGAAATTGGTCGTTGGTTATATTACATTTTTGGTTTATGCTTTTTAAATCCGAGTTGAGATTGTTATTGTTTTGATTTAAATTCGATTCAACCATAAGACAAAAGAGTTATAAGGTTTTCAGACTATTTAGTTAACAATTTCATTTCTGAGGATGCCAGGTTTCCTTCTGAATTATGGGCCCAGTTATCTGAAAGTATCGAGAGAAGCACCAATGCTTCTGAAGCATTTCATTCTAAATTTAACAGTAGTTTTTATAATACCCACCCATCCATAAAATCAGGTAATATAATCATTAAAATGTTGCGGCGGGTTTAATTGTGGGATTTTATTAGGGACGAAGGGTTGGAGGCGACTTTAATAGTTGACCTTTCAATGGGTAATTTATTTTCAAAGCACCTTTCTTTTCTGTAGGCGAGTTTAATAACGACCTTTTTTATATATGTTTACCAGTTCTATATTTTTGTCCTTTTTTATTTTATGTACTCATCAGTCTACCTCTGTTTGTAAATAAGATTTGACGCAGGTAGTAGTTGGGTAGTAGCTTATTAAGTTATAGATCCCTGCTAAGAAAACTAATGTCATTATTAAATTGATTTCTGGATCATTTTTAAATAAATAAATTTGATTATGTATTGAGGGGTGATTTATAATTTATTGAAATCTTATTTGCAAGATAGAAAACAATATGTTAGCCTTAGCGGTGTAAATAGTGGTTTTTTAAATAGCGAGTGCGGTGTACCTCAGGGATCGGTGCTGGGGCCTTTATTGTATTTACTTTATGTTCTGAATCTAAAACATGCTAACCTTCGGGCACAATATTTCACATTTGCCGATGACACGGTATTGGTTTATGCGGGTGAGGAGGAGAGGGCATTAACTGAGGTTGTAAATGACGATCTAAAATTATATCTAAATTGGCTCTATTGTAATAAACTTAAAATAAACATAGGAAAAACAAAATATATGGTCTTTAAACAAAAAAATAAAAACATACAAAATTTGGATGTCATTGCGGATAATGTTACATTAGAGGAGGTACAGTCCATCAAGTACTTGGGACTTATGGTTGACAATAAATTAAGTTGGAAGGAGCATATCAGCGATCTTATGTCTAAATTAATGCCGATGGTTCCAATCATTTATAAATCTAGAAGCTACCTTTCTGAAAAAACAAAATATATGGTATATAATTCCTTCTTCCTCTCTCATCTGCGTTATCTACTACCAATCTGGGGCTCTTGTAGCAATACTGACTTTAATAGAGTTAAGGTGATGCAAAACAAAATATTAAAGATAATATTTAATTATGATAGGCTAACCAGCTCTGATACACTCTATAGTGAGTTAAGTGTTCCTAAAATTAGTGTAGTACTAGAATTGGAGCAAATTAAGATAGTGTATAAGATTATTAATAGAGCGCAGAAATCAAATATACCCATCATATTGTCAAATGAGGTACATAACTATGACACTAGGTCACAAAATAGTATATATACAGTAAACACAAGAACAAACGTGGGATTGCATAACCCCTTTACCAAAGCTTGTAAGGTATATAATAGTGTACCAGATAATATTAAAAATATAGGTCGTTTTCAATTCTTTATAAAAAAAGTTAAATTGCATTTGGGTATAAATTAGTAATTAGTGAGTAGAATCTTCCAGCGATGTAATAAGTTAAATTTAGATATTATGTATTCTCGGGGCCAGTGCTAAAGGCACTGTTTAGAGAATTTTGTTGGCATATGTATAAATCAAAAGCTTTTGTCAATAAAGTATTTATTTCAAAAAAAATTATGATTTTAAATCTGATAGTTTACCCAAAGTAGATATGTTTATAGTAGCAACTTATGTAAAAACCACGGATCGTTTTTCCATTGGTAAAGTTCCCGGAGTAAAGGCATATAAGTTTGTGAATTTCATTATTATAAATATGTAGGAAGTAGTAAGTAGTAGTACTTACTTACTTATCATAATAAATATTGCTTCGAATGAGTTCACTTCAGCATTTACCTATCAAATAGTGAGAAGTAGATAAAAACGGATAATTATCCATGCAAAAATGCAAAAAACACCAAAAGCGTTTTGAGGCCCGGTCTCCAAAGATTTCTCCCTGGCAGTAGTCCTTGGAAGGGTTCTTTCAACCTCCGTGTGTTGGTTGGACTTCTTCCACTGAAAGGTAAACCAATCTATACATATTTACTACGATCCGGCATGAAAGCCCTCGCAAGCGTTTTTTAACTTAGGGGTAGTTCGAATTGTGGCTAGTTTAATTTTACCAGCGTCTTGTTTCCCGCCCTCGAACGGGGATGATATATCTTGCGCCCCGTTTTTTTTGTTTATTTTCAAACTCCTAGCCCCGCTTCGAAATTTAGAAAATATGGAACCACGAATGTAGTTATAACTCCTATCAATTGTATCAGATTATTTTATGAAATATAATTGATATCCGCCCCTAGTAGTATTCTACATGTTAGTGAGGAGTGTTTCTGAGAAATAACAATAATTAACTGACTAGATAAATAACAATGTACTTTTAAAACGCCCAGGTATTTTAAATTTAAAAATACTACAAATCTAATTTCCTTTTTAATAAACGGTTAGTACGTACTGCTCAAAATTAAATAAATTGAATACAGTTATCGGATAAAAAAGCAATAAAACGGTTTATTTCTGGAAAAAACTCCATTTTCCAATTTTCAACATTGCAAAGGAGATAAAAAAAAATGCCACCTCTTTCCAATTTCCGACTTATTGTCTTTGTAAGAAATAATAAATCTATGCTTTTGTATTTAACAATGCCACGCTTAGGTCTAGTGAAACCTGCAATTCTAATATCATTCAACACTTGAACCACCGCGTAATAAATTGAAATTTCAAAATCTAATACCATTTTTTTTACCAAAGTACTAAATTGATTTTGTTACATAATTCTAATAATTTAGACATGCATGACCTATAAGATTCTTTTCGTTAGAAGAATTGTTTAAAATATTTTGTATAGTAAGAAAAGATTCATCAATTTAAAGAATTTCTGACTTGCACCAAAAATAATCTAAGGTAGAATTGCACGAAAATATCACTAAGTTGATCGTTTCATCGTTAACTAATAAAAACTTTTTACCTCTATTTGTTTTTGGATTCATTGCATCCAGAGATGTGTGTGCATCCATAATTGAGTGTTTTTTCCCAGCATAGTAGATATTTTGCCTCACATAGTCCAAGTCTCTTACTGTTGGAGAAACAATTGCTCAAATGCGATAAAAAATAGTAAAATTAAATGCAACCGATGTTTCCAGAATCAATACTACTGTTTGTTAGTAATGTTATAAAAGTTGTCCTGTACTAAAGTTAGTAATGAATCATGTATTAAAGAGTTATCTTGTAAACAAGTGCCGAATTGGATGAATAAACGCCAAATTAAATGTGATCTAACTATATAATTCACTTAGACAAATATAGAAAACCAACCAGTGAAATAACCTAAACCCGAGGAAAATTTAGAGCCTCACTTTTAATCTTGGGAGTTAAAAATACAACTTGATTCCCACACTTACAGTGAAACTATTCGTATGGTTTTCTTCCGTTAATGCATTTCTCATTATTGTTGCTGGTTTTTCTGTTAGGTCGCTTTTTGCTTTTCTTTTGGCTGTTGTTGTCAATATTTTCCCTCACAAAACATTTTGTGACTCCGGTTTGTGTGAATGATTTTGATTTCAATAAGTTAAGACTCGATCAGTTGATTTTCAAATATGCATTACATCTATCTTTAATACACCTCCATTTCGTTTCTCCTGAAGATAATTTCCAATTATGTTCTTTAAATTTAAATAGGTTTAATACTGGTCGTAAGTATTTTACCCCACTGGCTAGTAATTTCGCTTAATAGATATTAATAAAAAATAGAAAATTATATTGTTTGAATGGAAAACCCTGTATATTATTTTAATTGACATATTTTTGAATGACAAATTTGACACATTTAAAGACAGTAAATATAATTTTCGATTTTGCGATTTTCGCGGGTAATTTTTTAAAATATGGAAGAAACTTTAGCAGAAATTCAGAAAGAAGTGGACCTGTCGGGCTCATTTATTATTCCCCACAACTCAAAAGATATTTATTTATGACAAAGCCTTCAAAGAACTTATCAACTGGCGTGTCTGTGTGGTAAACGAAGATGCATATTTTTTGAATCTCGAAAATTGCACCTTATTATAATCTACATAATAATATGTTAAATTCTTATATTATAATATTAAAGCTTCGTTACATTCATTTGCGTGCGTTTTATTTGTGTAATAAATGCAGAATGATTGCCGAGATGAATGCATATTTTACCGCAACCCACTAGTGAGATATGGTTGTGTACGTCACAATGTCACAAAATGTCAGAACGTGAAACAATGAAGATTTCTTTCCTGGAAAGTTAAAAAAAAACATCAATCATCTATCATTTTCGCTTATTTAAATAGGGATTTTTTTAAATCTTTTAACAGTCGCCATTTTGAAATAGCTTGACAGAATCGCGTCAAAATTTATGAGCATACTGTAAGAGATATTAACTAGTGAGTTGAGAGCTACTATATTTGTCGAAAATCGAAGTAATAATATTGTTCGTTTTATATGTAAGTGTTGGATGAATAATAGATATTTATCTACTTTCATTTAGTAATATGAATTTTACAGTTCTGTAAATCGTTTTGTAAGGGCATATATTACAGCACTAGTGCTGTAATAGATGCCATTACAGCACTAGTGCTGTAATAGATGCCCTTACAAAACGATTTTTAATAGCAGGTGCATTTTTATTTTTAAAAATGCCTTTTGCCAAATATTTTTATTCATAGATGAAAGTAGATAAAATTTTGTACAATATTCTTGTTGTAAATTCATATTACTACACTCGATGTTTTATTAAACTCGGCTGACGCCTCGTTTAACAACTTTAACATCTCGTGTTGTAATATGAATCTTTACAACACTTATATCGTAAATAACTATTACGTTATAAGTCCGGTAAATCAACTTTTACAGTATGAGTGAAATGTTTCGAGACGAGGCGACGAAAGAGCTGAGTCTGGAATTTTGAAACGAATACTGTAAAGGATTTGCTGGACGAATGACGTACAATATTTTATTTCATACTGTTCTGTTGAAAATTATAATTATGTTTTGAAATTATAATGAAGTTTTATTCTGCGTCGTATATTTGAAAAGTGCATATATTTACTGGTGGAAACATTGTGTGTTTGACATTGATTAAACTAAAACTTACAAATTTCAGTCCGGTAAAGAAATTTTACAGGACTAGTCGGGTAAAAAATTTTTACCGGACTTATTGCTGTAAAACCTTATTTTCTGGACTAAATTCAAATATGTAAAGGTGTGTTTTACAATACAGTATGAAATAAATTTATTTATCCAACACTTACATATAAAGTGAACATTATTAGTTCGATTTTCGACTAATAATGTAGCTTATAAGTCACACGTGGGTTATAACCATAACTTACTTGTGGGTTATGATTATAACTCACGCAGGCACATCTTTTTTTAGACCAGTCGATAAATTCTTTAAGGGTTTTGTCATAACTATCCCTTGACTTGTGAGGAATAATAAATGAACACGCCAGGCCAGCTTCTTTTTGAATTTCGGCTAGAGCTTCTTCCATATTTTGAAAATTTACCCTTAAGAATCGCAAAAATAATAATTTTATTTACTGTCTTCAAATTTTTGTTATTAATGATTATAACAACAATAATCACAGTAGCCACGTGACAAATTTGTCATTCAAAAATAAGTCAATTAAAATATAATACAGGGTTTTCCAGTTATTATAATAGGATATTAAAACAATATAACTTTCTATTTTTTTATTAATATCTATTAAGTGTTGGATAAAATTTTATATGGCACTCGAGTGTTAGTCACTCGGGAATTAGCCCTTGAGGCCGTAGGCCGAGAGGGCTAAACATTTCCCACAGTGACTTATATACAGTATGTCCACGGATGGACTAAAAATTGAAAGAAAAAGAGTCACTCTTAATAAACGTTTTTGCTTATCTAGAAAATACGATTCATCATAAGAAACTTCAATTTTTTTATACAGGGTGGGTGAAAACTGCAAAAATATTATTTTGCTTAAGAGTAAATATTAAACATACTTACTTTATTTTGAAAGATACGAAGAAAATCCACTCTTAATGAATGTGTTTTCTACACAACAGTAGAACAATACATACAACTACAAGTAGAACAATTCATTAAAAGGTTTACCTATGTAAAAATTATTACCCAAAAAGTATTCGCTGGCACACCTCTGACTGGTGAATCTAGTTAAAATAATAATGACACTTAAGGTGATAGGTACTTGTTGTCAATGTCTTTATTTAATGAAGTTATTATTTAAGAAGAAATGCTATCTACTGAACAAAGAGTTTTTATAATACAATGTTATGGGGATGGTCAAGTTTCATACCGCTACGTCATGGAAAAATTTACTGAGAAATTTGTAGAAATCCCAATAACTAGGATGACAATCTGCAAGTTAATAAAAATGTTCCAGAGAACTGGTTCGGTTTTGGATCTCAAAAAAAAAAGAAGAAATACGACCATGATGATGCTGCTATAGTCTTAGTTCTTCAATCTGTTGAAGAAAATCCTATGACGTCCCTTATAGAAATCGTGTTACTCAGTTGGAAGTTGTGAAAAAAGTCAAATTCAGAAGATCTTTAAAGCAAATAAATTGCATCCGTATAAACCTCACTTTAATCAAAGATTGGAAGAGGGAGATGACACGAACCGACTTGATTTTTGCTTGTGGATAGGAGACAAAATTTTAAGTGGAAATGTTGATTTTTATAAATGTATCATGTTTTCTGATGAAAGTACATTTTCTACCAATGGAACCGTTGCAACCCAGCACGTTAGGTACTGGTCTTTAGAAAATCCCGAATTCAGAATAATGACGAGAAGACAATATTTCACAAAAGTGAACGTGTGGTGCGCGATATCCATCCATGGCATCATAGGGCCATATTTTTTTGATAACACGTGCAATAGATTATCATATTTAGAAATGCTGGATACATTTTTCAATGATGAACTCGAAAATCTAACATTAAATTTTCGACAAAATATGTATTTTCAGCAAGATGGTTGTCCAGCCCATTTCGCTCGTGAGGTTAGAGAATGGCTTGACCGCAGATTTAGTCCAAGGTGGATTGGCAGGAATGGCCCAGTTTTGTGGCCCCCAAGAAACCCCGACTTAACCTTGGCGGATATGTTTCTATGGGGCCGTTTAAAACAAATTGTTTTTGCTACCGCAGTACCAAATGATATTGAAGTGCTGAAGGGCAGAATTATCCAGGCTGTCCAATCGATATCTCAGGAAGAAATCAGAAATTCTTTCACTTATTTGAGAAAGCAATTAGAAAAATGTGTCGAGTATGGGGGTGGAGCTTTTGAATTATGAAATCGTTATCGTATTCTTTTCATGTTAATAAAAATGTTCGTATTATTATTATTATTATAATTACTTCATTAAATAAAGACATTGACAACAAGTATCACCTATTCATTATTCAAGTAATAACGTTTATTAAGAGTGACTTTTTTTCGTATCTCTCAAAATAAAGTATGTTTACTCTTAAGCAAAATAACATTTTTGAAGTTTTTCAGTTTTTACCCACCCTGTATAAAAAAATTGAAGTTTCTTATGATGAATCGTATTTTCTAGACATGCAAAACCGTTTATTAAGAATGACTTTTTTTCGTATCTTTCAATCTTTAGTCCATTTGTCCTCTTGTAAACCCCATCCGTGGACATACTGTATAACATAACACACTTGTAGTGCGTTCTATAACTCACTCAAGTTAAAGTACGTGTGTTGAGAGTGTGTCATTCACTTTTAACGCAGATGATTGTTTTGGAACGATTGAATATTTTTAAAAAATTGATATTTTGGAAAAAAAGTTGTGCGAAATTCTTGGTGATAAGTTAGTCACACAATTGGTCGAAGAAAAAACAGCTATCATTGTACATGCATCCGAACATCTGATTTAGATCATCGGTGAGTATTATACGAGTATTATACGAAAATCCTCAGTCTTTATCGACACAATGAAAGACATTAGTCGAAGATTATCAATTTAAAGGAACAGATGTTGAGATTTAATGATAAACAGTAGATAATTTCTTACAATCACCGATAATCGTAATCGTAATGTTTCTGTATAGCTTTACTTTGAAACATTTAAAATTCCTATTTGTTTTCTTATTGTAATTTTGAGGTTAGATCTGAAGGAACGTTTTACATGCCGTATCAGCTGTATAAATAAATATTCTGAATTGTCTATTGTGAAATTTTTCTCTACCGGATAATTTTGCAAAATAATGTGCAATCTACTTTTTGTAATGCAGAGGTGGCACTTCGTATCTATTTATCGATGATGGTAACTAATTGCAATGGGGAAAGATCATTTTGAAAACTAAAGATTATAAAGAACAGATTGCGAACGTCGATGACTCAAGAACGCTTGTCGAATCTTATGCTTCTCAGTTTGGAAAGCGACATTCTCCGCGATATGAACTTTGATGATATTGTCAACACTTTTGCTAATAAGAAGTCGCGCAAAGTTTTTTTTTTTTTAATTTACTATTTTTTACGATCGTCGGCATATCAGAGGCCATCTTGAACCGGTCATCGACCGTACGGTTTTTAATCATGACTGGGGAGTGTGAAACGGCATCTTCATCCTACGAGATATCCGATCTCATCCGGCCTGTCCGGCGTGAATAGGATGGTTTTGATGTCGATTCATTTTACACTCTTCCCTAAGACGGTGTTTCCCAAGCGGTCACCCATCCAAGTACTAACCGCGCTCGATACTGTTTAACTTCGGTGATCTGACGGGAACCCATTCCATTTTAAAATTCTTTATTTCCTATTATTTGACAAATCTACCTTACAACTAATTAATAACTAGCTAGTCGGTGCTTTAAGTGTCGCTAGGCCCTTGCCTGCAAAGTTTTTATTTAATTAGAATTAATAAACGATTGTCAGTGTGCAAATATATTACAAGAATAAATTTTTTCATATGCTGTACGTAATCATATTATTTTACTTGAGTATACTCCACAATATACGAAATAATTTTAGGGGCCTCCACCAAATTTTGGCCCCAGGGCCTCCAAATTCTAAATGCGGCCCTGCGTTGAGCCAAGATAATAAAGCCGCGCGCTTACGCTTTTGTCAAGAAATGATGGAACGCTTGAATCAACAACATCAATTTTTCAATAAAATTATCTGGACAGATGAAGCAGCGTTTTCAACTTCCGGAAGACTCAATGGGAAAAATGTGCACTATTGAGCTCCTGAAAATCCTTACGCTATTCGGGAAATACGGCATTCTGGTCGAAATTCCGTGCACGTATGGTGTGAGATTTTTTACAATCAAATTTTAGGGTCAATATTTTATAATGGAAATCTGAACGGGCGTAATTATTTAGAGTTAATAAGACCAGTAATTCAAAATTTGATTGAACATCATAATGATATATTTTGGCAACAAGTCCGTAACATTGCTGCCGTTACGGAATTTAAACTTTCAAAAACTATACCTATCCGATTACTAGTGATTTCATAAAAAAAAATAAATAGCCAATTTTTGATTGATTTTAGTTGGAAAACAGTTACATTTAGGTATATGACATGTTACATGAGTTATGATCAGAATTTTATGCAGAGTCCGAATATGCAATAATATATAGGGCGTTCTATTAAAAATATATTTAAATTTGATACGGTGCGTTTTTGTGGAGCACCCTATTATATTTCCATTATCGTTAAAAAAATTTAGACGATGCCCTACAATTCAGTAAAAAAATCAGCTTTCTATCTTAAAAAATGAAGAGGCTAGAGTGGGGTGACATTTATAACCAATAACCCTGTACACATCGTCAAATAACAATAACGATGTCTATTAATTATTATTGCAATTTGATGATAAAATATCGATACTACAGTGCTGTGAAGCAGCAACGTAACTATCTTAGCTCAGGAATCTCCGTCGGCGTCGCCTTACGAAAGTAACATCAAATCAGTTACTTCAGTTAACTAATTTGATACAGATTTGCGATTTCCATCAATATCAGCACAACTGAATTTTCCTAAAACGAACGTAATTAACAACCACGACATATCTGATGAAAAAGATAAAGAAACTATACTCTGGTACTTAATGCGAGAGAGTAATAAAATGTAAATTTGCAATGACAGGACTTATTAAGCAGGGTGGACAACTTATAGGTTGCATTGTAAATTTCAGGTAAATTGCAATGAGATTTTAAAAATTCCGTATTTTGGATATCTAAGACCTACACACCCCGAATCGGTCCTCAATTAGGGTCAGCCTAATTTGCATAGAATGGAAAGACGAGTCTGGTGAATAAAAGTCAGGTGACAGCGGCGTTCTATTAGTTTTAATTAAATACGGTGATATCGCGGAAGGCGAAGTACAGTTATATCTCGTTTTGAAGCAATTTCGTCGGCAACAAATTTCGTACATAGAGGTTTATTCAACTTTTAACAACTCAGCATATCCTTATAAAATGGCTTCTTATATAGGGTAAGCCAATGAATGATGTCATTTATTTTCCAAGAAGACGTTGGTATTTTTTCGGATTTTCTTGAGTGGTAGCTGACATTATTAATGACTATAACAGACCCAGGAGGAATAAAATTAGCGTTTGCTGGAAGTATTCTTGAAAGACATAAGCGTTTTTATTTAACTACTAGTAAGCCGCCATCGACAAATCCATTTTTGCTACCAATGTAAGTAATTATTAATGTTTTACCTTTTCCCGAGGGTGCTTTTCTTCCAGTGGACCATCCTTCCATGAAAGCTTGCCTCGCGCTTTTTATATGTTTATCCTGCCATATTTTACCAACGGTATATCCTTCATTTAACCAAGTGGCACGCAAAACAAATTTACATCCTCTCGTCGAAGATAAAGGACGTCATTAAACAAAACAAATTTGTCATTGGAGCCTCTTTTTTAAGCTATTTACGGATATTTTGCAATTTTTGTCTTCTAACTGAAACTGAACATAGCGCTGCTTACGGTCCAGTAGTGTGCGGCTTGCCCAAGCCACGACTCTACGTTCTCCATCGGCCATCTGATAGAATTGCGCGGCGACCCCTACGTCACTAGCATCGGTCTTCACATAAAAAGTTAGGTTTGGATCAGGGTAAGACAATAGAGTACCCACCTTTAGTTCGTTTTTCAAAAAATCAAAGGCCGGCACCTGCGCCTCGCCCCAAAGCCATGTCGTTTTCAGCGGCTCGGCTACTGCTGGAAACCTTGGGCAAAACAAACAGTCATATTGGCATAGCCCTAAAATCTTTTGCAACTGACAGATATCTTCTAGAGATTTATAATCAACGACTGCTTGAAGGCGATCCGGTTCGGGCCTAAATCCCTTCTCATCCGAAACATACCCCAAAAAATTAACTCTTCGACATTAACAAAGGAACATTTTGTAATTTTCAATGTCAAACCTGCGGTTTTTAAACAGTTTAGGACTAAATCCAAGTGAGCTCCAAGTGGCTCTCAAATGTGTCACTAACGACTTATAAATCGTGTACGTACGGTATTAAATAACTTGAAAACTCGGCCCCAAAAATTTGGTCAATACATCTCGTAAAATAGAATACAGCATTGGCCAGTCCTAACGGCAAAACATTGAAAAAATAGCTACGCGAGTTACATACTCTAAAACTGCTTACAAGCTCCTTTTGACCACTCCTAGAATAGCGATAAGCTAAACTTATAAATAGTAGTTAATTAGATAAGTACTTCACTTCTGTTGTAATAGCTAGTCTGTAAAGCTTCTTTCTTTCCCAAATAAATTTGTTATATTTAAAGGGATTTTTAAGATTAAAGTTGTTTTTTCTTGAAAATAGTGTTTTTTAAAAACGCCTTTCCCTCGGCCCAAAATATAACTGGCGCAGTCTTGGTGGATTTTTGAGACGTTCAAAAGGGAATATTTTGAAACGGTTTCTTTTAAGAATTTATTCAGAAAAACCTACGAAATCCGGACAAGTGTTGGACCAGAAGCAGATAGTACCGATCTAAGGTGGCAACTGGACAATCAGCACCGGACCAGGAAGAAGTTTCAGCAACAGCTTTACTTCAGGAGTCAACCGGCCACAGACAGACAAACATCGCTGCCCCTGTAGACGACTGGAGAGGACAAACATCGCCGAACCAGTCTTAGTTAGGACGATTGGAGAGGACAAACATCGCCGAACCAATCTTAGGTTAAGGACAACTGGAGAGGACAAAAATCGCCGAACCAGACGGATGAAGAAAATATTCATCATTTTATTGTAAGTCGTTTTTGAAATCCAATTTTGATTATTTTCCTTTTTATAACGATATTCATTCCAATCTTTGCAAAGTCAATTCATTTTTAATTCTTTTGCATTAAAACAGTGCTTTACAGTTGACTTTGAAAAGATACCATTTTAGTTTAGTACATTTTATTTTTAAGTATACCTATATTTCCATTGTGCGTATTTCAATTTTTGGTGTGTGCATTTTTCGAATTATTTACGTTGATTCTTTCTAAACTTTCAAAATTGAATCCAACTTAGAAGACCTAATTAATTCTCTAAACTCTATTAATATAGCAGATAACATAATGCCAGACCCAAATTACCAGCTTTTGAGATACCAGTCAGATAATAGTCCACATTTTGATGGAAATCCAAAATTATTAAATAGATTTATAAGCGCTGTCGAAAACCTCTTAAAAGGATTCCAAGACATAATATTCCACATTTTGAAGGAAATCCAAAATTATTAAATAGATTTATAAGCGCTGTCGAAAACCTCTTAAAAGGATTCCAAGACAGAACTAATCCAACTGCAACAATAAATATTTGCCTTTTTGATACAATTTTAAGTAAACTAAACGGAAGAGCAGCAGAATTAATAGTTTCTCGTTCCGAATTAAAATCTTGGGCATTGATAAAAGATGTGTTGATACACAGTTTTGCCGATCAAAGATCGATAGATTGCCTCATTCAAGATTTACTTAGTTTAAAACCCTACAAAAATGAAAATCCGATAAGTTTTGGTATGAGAATTCAAGATTCGCGAAGTTTATTATTTTCAAAATTAAACTCTGGGCCTGATGATGCCGCTACAAAATTAATCAAAATAACACATTATGATGAGTTTGCTTTAAAAATATATTTAAATGGTTTACCCTATAATTTGCAACTTGTTACAAGATTAAAAAATCCAGACTCTCTAGAAAAAGCCATGTCGCTTGTAAGAGAAGAAGAAAATTTTATATATTTCAAAAATGCTCAAAATCCTAATTCGAGTCAATCGTTATTTTTAAATAAAAATCAAAAACCAAATACTTTACAATATAAACCTACTTATACACAACCTAGTCACAACTATACTCATTATAGACCAAGTTATAATTCTTTTCCAAATGACATACCTCGAACTAATAATTTTCCGAGACCATTTTTAAATTTTCCTCAACAAAATAATTTTCCTCAAAGTAATTTTCCACGACCAAATAATTCATTTTATCAACCAAGACCAAATAATTCATTTTACCAACCAAGACCATACAGTGTTCGGTTAGATTTCAAGCGGAAAGGTAGAGTTCGACCAAACGTGCGAAATTACCGTTTTTGTTATCTACTAATAGCCTTTTTTGTGTGGTGTGAATTGGTGTGCGAATATGAATGTGGACCCGGGGGGACGCCCCCCCGATCCAGATAAGCAGATGGACGTTGGAGATGAAGACTTTGCTGGATTTAGTAAACAGGATATGTTAGCAGCTAATAAAAAAATCTCTCAAATTACGAATCAATCAGGTGATGTAAGAAATGAAAATACGATAATAACTTTAAGAGATCGGAATACTGTAAGTACTATAAACCCTAATAACATTTCAAACAATAAACACCCCTCTAATTGTTTAAATAGCCCCGAACAACTAATAAACAAATCTGATCAAAATATCAAACCATTGACAAAAAAACAAGAAATAATTCTTTTTAACGAAAGGAATGTAGCTCCTTATCAGGTATATTTTGAACCGATAGATACGAATTTTGCAGGTAAATTAAACGCAATAAAAATAAATATGTTAATTTACGCAAATCACCCGGAAATAGACGGTCAAATAAAAGAAATAGAGTCGCTTGGCAGGAAAAAAATTCGAGTGTCTTTTAAAAACTATAAAGCGGCAAACATATTAATTAACTCAACCAATTTAAGAAATAATCATCAATTAAATCCATATGTTCCAAATTTTTTGATAATGCGTACAGGGGTAATCAAAAAGATAGACACAGAATTCACAGAGGAATTCCTAAAATCCCAAATAAAACCTTTTGATTTGCACTCAGTATTCACCGTAAACGAAGTTAAAAGAATTACATATAAAAAACTGGACGAAAACTTAAAACCAATTATTGATGAAAACGGATTAAACAAACGAGTCCCCTCTCAAACCATCATAGTAACCTTTAAAACGCAGACCTTGCCGAAATACGTAGCCATCGGCCACGTAAGGTATGAAGTAGAAACCTATGTCCAAAAGGTAATCCTTTGCTATAACTGTTGTAGATATGGGCACCAAGCTAAACAATGTAAAAGTGCCCCTCGGTGCGAAAAATGTGCGGAATCGCACAGAACGAAAGATTGTACCACTACACAAATAGAAATTAAATGTTTCGGATGCTCAGGTCCCCATCAAACTTCTCACTTCAAAATCTGCCCGGAATTTACTAGGCAAAAACACATAAAAGAAACAATGGCCCTGGAAAATTTATCCTATCGTGACGCAAACTCGAAAGTTCCAAAAAAAACGTACGCTGATGCCTTAAATTCAAATCGGGATGAAGACAGTACTAACCCAGAACTAGTTAATAGTGGTAATTTAGTTTTAACACAAAAAAATAATTTTGAAAGTATTATTATCACTCCCAGACCCAGTCCATCTGGTTTGGGCAAAGTATCCCCTACAGGCAGTAAATATACCTTCGTATCCAAACCAAACATCAAAAGACCTCGCCCCTCAATTCCAGACTCTACAAGACTGGAACATAACCAAATAATAAGACCTCTGAACCTCCCTCTCCAAAAGGGGGGAATTCTAAATGATCCTATATATACATCAGAATCACAAGGCCCGTCTATTGAAGAGGTTTTTACTCAAAAAATACTAGATATTGTCATGTATGTGGTTAGCTCTTTAAAAGAACAAAAAAGTTTTGATATCCAAAAATTAAATATAGTAGAAGTTATTAAAAAAAATTTAGATATTGACTCATTCATATTAGATGGATAAGTTAATTATCGGTCAGTGGAACTGCAGATCGGCTGTTTCAAACAAGGGTAATCTGGAATATTTATTAAGTACAAAAGGTATTGATTTGGCTCTTTTATCAGAAACTTGGTTTAAGCCACAAAAATATATAAATTTCTCAGGGTTTAACACGGAACGCTGTGACAGGCCTGATGGTAAGGGCGGCACGGCTATATTAATTAGGTCAAATATAGCATATGAAACTATGAATCTACCTGTCTTTGGTTTAGGAATAGATATAGTAGGAATAAATTTGAAACTCACTAACAGAACATCTCTAGCTGTAATATCTATATACATTAAACCCAACACTAAAATAACTGTACACCAATGGCTAAATTTTTTTAACAATATCCCTAAACCTTTCATTTTGGGAGGAGATTTTAATGCACACAACTTGGCTTGGGGATGTGATTCTAATGACCTAGCTGGAAATAATCTCCTTGAAGCTTTACACCAAGCTAGTTTGATTTATCTAAATAACGGTAAACCTACATATATTGGTAAATTTTACAGCAAAGATACAGCCATAGACATTACAATAGCAACCCCAGATATAGCCAACTGTATGCAGTGGGACACAATGTTAGATCCATGTGGATCAGACCATCTACCAATTATTATAGATTGTAACTTTACAGTACCTAGCTACACAAAATTTAATGGAAAAAAATGGAACACAAAAAAAGCTAATTGGATAAGCTTTCATCGCGATACAGAAAATATTTTGAGTCGACAGTCATCAGAAAACTATATAACATTTATTGACGAATTGAATTTGATCTCGGAACGAAACATTCCAAAATACAATACACAAGGCAATTATACAAAATCTAAACCTTGGTGGAATGACCAATGTCAAGCAGCAGTTAATAAAAGAAAAAGTGATTACATATCATACAGATCCGATCCCAATCTACAAAACTTATTGAAATACAAGAAAGCAGATGCAGAAGCGAAACAAATCATTAAAAAGGCAAAGAGAAACAGCTGGAGAGATTATTGCTCTTCCTTAAGCAAAAATACAAATTTGAAAGAGATTTGGAACAAAGTCAATAGATACAAAAACAGAAAACAAAACAACAGGATCCCAACCGACACAAATAATAGCAAGTGGATAGAAGAGTTTCACCAAAGAATAGCACCATGCTGGGTGACGCTCCCTAAAATCGAAACACAAGCTCCTGGTTCACTGCGATACAGTTATCTGTCAAATCCATTTTCGATAGTTGAATTAGAAAGAGCACTCAAAAGAAACAACAACTCGGCCCCCGGAATGGATAATATTCAGTACTCAATCATTTTCAATATGTCTACAAATGCAAAAAATATATTACTGGATTTATATAACAATATTTGGCAAAACAGAATTGACGTCCCTAGGGACTGGAGAGATTATTCCATTATTCCCATTTTAAAGCCAGAGAAACCACCAGACAGTGCAGAATCGTATAGACCTATAGCCTTGGCTTCCTGTATATTAAAAACGTATGAAAGGCTAATAAAAAATAGGTTAGAACATTGGCTAGAAAAAAACAGCAAATTACCGGACACTCAATTCGGCTTTCGCAAAGGCTATTCTACCCAAGAGAGTATAGCCCACCTTGTAACCGATGTGCAAATATCATTCACAATACAACACTCCATATCCGCAGCTTTTCTGGACATCAAGGGAGCCTACGACCACGTTAATCTTAACATATTATCAGAAAAAATGCAAAGAATAGGAATCCCCAACAACATAGTGTATAACATAATTAACCTGTACAGTTCAAGAAACACGTTTGTTAAAATCCAGGACAAATCCTTTGGACCTAGAATAAGTTATCAAGGCCTCCCGCAGGGCAGTATCCTAAGCCCTTTGCTTTACTTGATTTATGCAGCAGACTTTGATTCAATATTTGAACAAAATGTAAGGGTATTGCAATTTGCAGACGATTTATGTATATATACAACGGCAAATTCAAAAGAAAGAAGCCAGGCAGAACTCGGTACAGCCATAGCCAAAGTACAAACCTGGACAATGGAAAATGGTCTGGAAATATCCGAGAACAAATCAGTTATTGTCAATTTCACCAGGAAACGATTTAGGCCACCTTCTGACTACATAAACTTATCTGGATATCGATTCCCACATAAAACATCCACTAAATTTTTAGGGATAATACTAGACCAAAAACTGAATTGGAAAGAACATATTCATTATACTCTAAAAAGAACAGAAAATGCTATCAATATTTTAAAAACATTCTGTGGGCACCGATGGGGAGCAGACCCGAATATAGGACTTTTATTTTATAAAAGTCTAATAAAATCCATTCTTGATTATGGAAGTATTTTTTATGGTTCCGCTGCCAAGACACATTTACGAAAAATGGAAGTAATTAAAAACAGATGTATCAGAATATGCATAGGATATTTACCAAGTACTCCAATTGTGATTATGGAAGCAGAAGCATGCGAACCCCCATTAGCGCTTAGAAGGCAATATATGGCAAATAAATTCATTATTAACCTTCAGTCAAAAAATAGTCACTTACTAAATAAAATCAACGAACTCACGACATTATGCTTAACACATAGATACTGGAATACAAAAAACGTTCCCCTTCAAGTGGAAGGATTTATTAACATATCTGAATTCTCCAGGCACATTTATACAAGCAACAAACTACCAAACTTCCTACCCCAATATGAAGTATATTCCAGCATAATTAACATTGACACCATAGGAGAGTATAGACTGCAACCCGAAATTATCCGAAATAAAAATTTTAAAATGGACATCATAACAAGATGGCCCCAGCATGAAATAATATTTACAGATGGATCTAAAACAAATAATAAAGTAGGAAGCGCAGTATATTACTCAAGCAAAAACATTAGTATAAAAAGTCAGCTATCCAAATATTCATCTAACTTCTCGGCAGAACTCTATGCAATTAAAGAAGCCTTTAAAATATGTGTGGAGAATAGCTGTAAACGATACATAATATTTACCGATTGCCTAAGTGCCATACAAAAACTTAAAACCATATCACCAGCAGTAGAATCCAGCAATTTAATATTAGACATTCTAAATCTAAACCACGAAACTATAAGACAAGGTAAAACAATTACATTAGTATGGATTAAAGCACATATAGGAATTAAAGAAAACGAAATAGTTGATAAACTGGCAAAAGAAGCAGCTAATGATGGAAATGTGGATGAAAATTATAAAACTCCAAAGACGGATTTTTATAGAACAATTAGAGAAACAATGTATAACAACTGGCAGTCCGAATATGAATCGGCGACCAAAGGCATATACTTCCGTATAATTAAAAGGAAGATAAGCAGTAAACCATGGTTTATAAACACACATTCCAATAAACTCGTACAGACTATAGCCAGACTACGGTCAAATCATATTATTTGCCCTAGCTATAAATTTAGAATAGGCCTCTTAGATAACCCCAACTGCCCCACCTGTAATGAAATAGCCGATCCACAACATATCTTATTTGAATGTAGGTTAAACACAGATAACATAAACCATTTATATAATCAGCTAAACAGTTCAAAAACTCCCCTACCAACTAATCTTGCAAATCTGCTGACCGACGAAAAAAATTATAACATTATATATAACCATTTCATGAAGTCAAAAGTTTTTTTTTTTGACTGAATGAGAGCTCCTAAAGATTAAAAAAAAAATAAATAAATAAATAAAATAAATAAATACAAAAAAAAAAAAGTAAAAAAAAAATAAAAATAAAATAAAAATAACATAAAAAAGACAAATACAAACAAGAGAGCACTGTTTAACAGTAATGTGTGTATGGAAAAAATAGTTAAGATAAGAATTATATGTAAACGATTGAATCAAGATCTAAAGAGTAAAGTTGTAAAGCCAAATTTGACAAGCTAACTACCATTATTCAATATCATGCATATTATAAATTAATAAAAAAAAAAAAAACAAGCCTGGCCTATTGGATTACATCCAGAGCCATTGAAACTTACACACACACACACACACCAACCAAGACCAAACTTTCAAAGCAACCCACAACAAAGCTTTCCAAAACCATTTTTTAATAATCAAACGAGACCACAATTTACTAGACAACATTTTGGACAAACGTCCCAAAGAAGCAATTTTAACCGAAACAATCAAGTAGAGCCAATGAACACAAGTTCAGGCAATACAGTTTTAAATAATTCCTTGCGAAATAAAACAGTGAATACACAAAAACTGTACAACCAAGAAGTGTTGCAAAAAACATTTGAACAATCAGATGAAGCAGGTAATGTTTCCCCCGAAAACTATTATGAAAATTTTGAAAGTTCAGAACCGTACTTTAATAATGAGTATCCTACTGAATATTATGCAACCGAAACAGATTATGACCAATCTTATGATTTTGATATACCCTTGAGTTATCCCGCTAACTCATCCGATTTTTCTCAAATTCCTAACACCGAACAAGAAAATGTAAATTTTACGGTGACGAGCCAGAAAACGGATAAGACATAATATACCTTAACAATTATAACATGCAATTACCATTTATCTTTATACCGGAACTTAACGCTAAATTTTTACTAGATACAGGTAGCACTAGAAGTTTTATAAATCCGCAAATTGCATATACAAATTTTCCTCATTAATTAAAAGAAGAAATATTTCAAGTACAGACGGCACATGCAACGTCATTTCATAACGAAGTCGCTTCTTTACCAATTTTCCCAACTTTTAAATCCCCTGGTATACATAAATTTTATCTTTTTAATTTTTCTGATAAATTCGATGGTTTGATAGGACTAGATCTTATTCAACAGTTAAACGCTAATTTAGATTTTTATAACTCTACTTTTACATTGCCAAACGCAAAGATTCCGATAAGATACAAAAATAAAAACTGAAAATTTTGAAAAACTTAAAATTAATCATGTCGAATTACCTGATAACCCCAAAGTTATAAAGACATTTATTAAAGACTATATGAACCCTGAAAGAATCTGTTATGTATATTTTTATAATAAAGAATTAATCCCAATTTTTACCAATGTCTGTTTAAAAAATTTTTAAAATCCAAAAATCGTACGCTGTACAAAATTAGTTAATAATATTACAGAACAAGAAGAAAAAATTATGCTTATGAAACATCAACACCAAGGAAAAACAAACCATAGAGGTATAATAGAGACATGTAATCGCTTAAAAGAACTATATTATTGGCCTAAAATGAAAAACGATGTTAATCAATTTATTAATGACTGTAATATCTGTCAAACTTTAAAGTATAGTAGACTAAAATCTTTCGTTCCTTTAACAAAAACGGACACACCCTCTAAACCATTTCAAATGTTACATATAGATACTTTTACTTTTGAAGGTCAAAACTTTTTAACAATTTTTGACAAATTTTCAAAATTTGGACAAGCATACCCTTATGCCGTCTCCGTCCTGTTAAATGTTAGAGAATGCCCCTCGCGGTTGGGAAGTACCGACACGATGGCATGAAGGTGACGGCGCGCGGTGTGGCGGCAGAGCTTCTTGAGTTGTCGATTGGAGAACAAAAGTGCTTAGTTGTGAATATTAATAAGTTCTTGGACTAATAAAAGGTCATTTTTAAGTAAAGCCGTGTATTTCCATTCTGACAGACAACATCAGAAGTGGTCGTAACTCAGTGCCTGCATTGTGCAAATTATTGTGTTTGCTTTTAAAGATTATAATTTTGTTTAATTGTGCAATAAGTGATTTTTTTTTTGGTCTCTCTCGCTATGCCTAAAAAGAGGAATAGACAAAGTAATAGTAGTAGTAGTAGCAGCTCGACGACAAGCTCTTCACATAGTTCGTCCAGTGACAATGCATATTCACATTTATCTCGTACATCGAAAAAGCACCGTAAGTCTAGAAACAAAAAGAGAAGTTATACGCCTCCTGCCAGCCTGGTGAGTACTGATACCCTTACATTGCCTAAGTCAAATATTGAGAATTTTCGAAATATGGAAAGTATGACTTTCATTCCCGAATTTGACCCGTTAATCTGTCAAGTTGATCAATGGCTCGAAATTATTGAACATAATTCCAAAAATTACGCATGGAATGATAATTTTACCGTTTATCAAGCTTTAACGAAATTACGGGGAACCGCACACACATGGTACACAAGTTTTATCGAAAGTGAACCGGGATGGTCTCAACTTGTTTGGAGTCAATGGAAATCCATTTTACAAAATACTTTCCAAAGTTCGAAGAATACTTACAATATTTTTATGGATATTGCAAATCATAGACCTGAGATTGGCTCATCTCTTTACGAATTTCATTTTAACCATCTGGCAAAAATCAATAAATTGCGATCAAACTTTTCTAATTCAGATAAAGTTTCATTGATAATAGGGGCCATAAATGATGAACACATTACTTCAGCAGTGGAAGCCGCAGGTATTAAAGATCCGAACATATTAGCTGTTTATTTAAAAAACAAATATTTCAAATTGAATAAACAGGCGATTAATTATAATTTTAACCATAATAAGGCAGGTCCTTCACGTGTTCCATCCACAGCCTATAATAATCCTAAGGGAGGTTACAAGAATAATAAACAATGTAGCTGTTGTGGTTCGATGGGACATTCCAAACAGTTATGTAGACATCGCCATAAAATATGTCGTTTTTGTAAATATGTGGGGCATATAGAAAAAAATTGTTTTAAAAAGAAAGACTCTGGATATTCACACAACCAAAATGTAAAATCAGCGGTGTCACGTTTTAACGATAAAGCCGAAGATAAGACCGAGTTTGTTAAAAGTATCAAATTCAACAATAACAAAAATAAGTTTAATAAATTTATTTCTGTAAACACACATAATTACCAAGCGTTTATTGATTTCGGCAGTGATTGTTCTTTGATTTCGAGAAAATTAGCTAAACGCTTTGGTCTCATAATAC
The DNA here is from genome assembly GCA_963920685.1 of Polydrusus tereticollis. Lineage (NCBI taxonomy): Eukaryota > Metazoa > Arthropoda > Insecta > Coleoptera > Curculionidae > Polydrusus > Polydrusus tereticollis. The sequence goes on from OY987326.1 coordinate 134,852,525, forward strand.
GACGTTTTGAAAACAATATTAATCTTTATGGATTTTTGGGTCATTCTTCAACAGTAGAGGAATATGTAGACGCGAAAGTTAAAATTGATTCCGTCACATTAAATATAGCATTCTACGTTTTGGCCACCGACTGGAATATTGAGTTGTTAATAGGAAGAAACTTTACAGAAAATACAGATATTGTCTATTACAGAATCGATAATACCTTGACGTTTCAGTATAGGGAAGATTTTTCAAAGAATATTATTACAGGTGGTTTAACACAAGTTCAACATACTAATTTAGAGACAATTTTAACCAAGCATAAGGATTGTTTTTTCCAGTCATTAAAGACATTGAAGACCTCTCACACTGTCATGATGAACATCGATCTGCTAAGTACAAATATTGTAAGACATCGACCATATAGAGTGGCGGAAGCAGATAAAACAATTTTAAGGGATACGGTTAAGGAACTTTTAGACGCTCAGATTATAAGAAAAAGCAATTCACCTTATGCAAGCCCGTCATTTTTAATTGATAAGCAAGATGGTCAGAAGCGCTTAGTAGTTGATTTTCGCCAGATTAATAAGCTCACAAAGAAAAAACCTGCATTGTTACCGATTATCGAAGAAATAATTGACAATATGTCAAACTGCAAATATTTTACTTCCTTAGATTTAGCGGCTGGATATCATCAGATACCAATGGCACCAGACTCAATTCAGTATACTGCGTTTGCTACCTCTGAGGGACATTTCGAATATTTGCGTTGCCCTTTTGGCTTAAGTAATGCGCCAGCAGTTTTTCAAGAAATGATGACTGAAATACTCCAGCCATTACGAACATTTCATATTATACCATATTTAGATGACATTTTAATACCCTCTGACACTATTGAGCAAGGACTGGAGTTGCTTAGCAAAGTGTTGGAAATCTTACAGAAACATGGCTTAACAGTAAAAATGTCAAAATCTAAATTTTTGATGACAACAATTGCTTACTTAGGCTACGAAATTTCTTTTAACTGCATTACTCCCAGTAAACATAAAATTGAAGCGGTTAAATCGTTTCCCCTCCCTAAGAATCAACATCATCTACGTCAATTCTTGGGTCTCATTGGATTTTTTCGAAAATTTATTCCAAACTTTGCCCGCAAAACCGCTCCTTTGACTAGCCTTTTGAAGAAAGATACCATCTGGAAATGGACAAAGGAAGAAACGAAAATAATGGAAGAAATGAAAAATTTCATTATTTCCGAACAAGTTTTAAAGATTTTTGATCCAAAGCATACAACGATAGTCTACACAGATGCTAGTAGAGAAGAATTTGCCGGAATACGTACACAAATCGATAACAATTTGGAAAAACCAGTGGCGTACTTCAGTAAACAAACCACAAAGGAAGAAAATAAATATCATTCGTTTGAGCTTGAACTTTTGGCAATAGTGAAAACCTTAGAAAGATATAAATATTACTTATTGGGTAGAGAGTTTATTGTTATTACAGATTGCAATTCAGTAAAAAATGCATTAAATAAACAGAGTATAGTTCCGAGAATTGCGAGATGGGTTTTGTATTTACAAGATTTTTCATTTGAAGTTAAACATAAATCGGGAAATCAGTTACAGCACGTTGATGCCTTAAGTAGAAATTTTGTTGAAAATAGTCATAAGAAAACTGACCTTGAGGTACAAGAAGTATTTTTAATTGCGGAAGAGGATTACTTACGCGAAGTTCAACAAGCTGATGAAGATATAAAGAAGATTAAAGATATCCTGTTATCTGGTGATGATACTGATCAAAAAGACATTTTTACCGAGTTCGACTTAAGAGGGAACAAAGTATATAAATTAACGGCTTATGGAAGAAGATTGTACATTCCTAAAAATTGTAGATGGCAGATAGTAAAAAACAACCACGATGATATAGGACATTTTGCGTTGGATAAAACTCTTGAACGAATTAAAGAAAGATATTGGTTTCCTAAAATGCGTAGATTCGTTAAGAAATATATTGAGGCTTGCATTTCGTGTTTGTATCATAAACATCATGGTGGTAAGAAACCTGGCTATTTACACTCAATACCAAAGTATGCAAGACCCTTCCATACACTTCACGCTGATCATCTTGGACCATTTGTAGAAACACAATCTGGGAATAAATATTTATTAGTCGTTATCGACGCTTTTACGAAATTTGTTTATTTAATGGCAGTGCCTGACACTTCCAGCAAATACGCTTTACAAGCACTAGAAGATATTTTCAAAACATTTGGTAACCCGAAAAGGCTAATAACAGATGCAGGAAAGGCCTTTGTTTCCAAAGAATTTATGAGATATACAGAAGAAAAGGGTATCAGGGTATTTACCACAGCAGTTGGCATGGCTAGAGGAAATGGACAAGTAGAGAGAGCTAATAAAACGATATTAGATGCATTGGCAACAATGGGTGCCACTTTAGAGAACGCTTCATGGGACGTTAATGTAAAGAACATTCAACATGGTATAAATAGTACGAAACACCGAATTACCGAAACAACCCCGGGTGAATTGTTGTTTGGTTATAAATTACGATTAGACGGAGATAAATATGTTACTGATGAGGACATTGACCCTGTCGATATTACTACTTTACGAGCTGTTGCTGCTAGAAGACTCGAGGAAAATCGAGAAAAACAAAATGAACAATTTAATAAGAAGAGAGGTCCACCGATTACATACTGCGTTGGGGATCTGGTTTTGACCAAGATTACAAGTTTTCCCAGCAATAATAAGGAGAGCAAGAAGTTGCTGGAGAAGTATAGGGGACCGTTTCCAATCGTTGAAGTGCTGCCCAACGACAGATATAGAGTAAAAGAGGACATTCATTCAACGCGAACACGAAGTCCATATGAAGCTGTTGTAGGCAGCGAGCACATCAAACTGTTCAGATTTCAACAGGTATATGAATAGCGTATCTGACGCATAGTATATGGTAGGTAGCGTATCTGACGCAAAAATAATGACATTTTAATAATGTATTTGACATTTGTTTGTTAGCATATTTGATGCATACAAAAGGTTTAAATGAGCAGCGTTTTTGACGCTTATGTTTTTATTTGATGCATCCAAAAGGTTTAAATGAGCAGCGTTTTTGACGCTAATGTTTTATGTTCTTGTTGGTGACGTTACCCCTAGCTACTGTGCGTATTTGACGTATACAAGTATCTGACTTGATAATCAGCGTTTTTGACGTGTACAAGTATCTGACTTGATAATCAGCGTTTTTGACGTGTATAAGTATCTGACTTGATAATCAGCGTTTTTGACGTGTTCAAGTATCTGACTTGTTAATGGCGTTTTCGACGCAGACATGTTATGTTGAGTAAGGTGGCGTATTTGACGCACACTTAAAGTTATGTTTATTTACGTATCTGACGTAAGTTCTCGGAAGTTGCCACAAATTTGCCAGTTTCCGATCGAGGACGATCTTTCCGTCAGGATGGTCGAGTGCCGTCTCCGTCCTGTTAAATGTTAGAGAATGCCCCTCGCGGTTGGGAAGTACCGACACGATGGCATGAAGGTGACGGCGCGCGGTGTGGCGGCAGAGCTTCTTGAGTTGTCGATTGGAGAACAAAAGTGCTCAGTTGTGAATATTAATAAGTTCTTGGACTAATAAAAGGTAATTTTTAAGTAAAGCCGTGTATTTCCATTCTGACAGACAACACTTATGATAAAAACGCAAAATCTGTATGCGATAAACTAGTAAACTTTTTCTCATTTTACGGATGCCCCGAATCTATTACGTGTGATAACGGTGGAGAATTTAATAACGAACTCTTAAAAGAATTATTAAAAGCTCAAAAAATAACAGTACATTTTACTACCCCTAAACATCATGAATCTAATTCGCCTGTCGAGCGTTTTCACTCTACATTAGTCGAACATCTAAGAATTTTAAAACAAAAAGATAAGAATAAGTCTGCTCATGAATTAATGCCATACGCAATAATTGCATATAATAGTACTGTACATAGCGTTACAAAATATACACCACATGAACTTGTCTTAGGTCATACAAATTCCAGAGACTCATTAGATCTAATCCCTACGTCATTTTATTCCGATTACGTATCATCCCATAAAAATAAAGTCGATGCAGTTTATGAAAACGTCACTACTAAAACTGATAAAGAAAAAGAAAGAGTTTTAGCGAAAACTAATAATAAAGGAAACGAAAACCCTGACTTCAAAATAAATCAAAAAGTATATAAAAAGCTCTCGCAGAGAAATAAAAATAAACCAAAATTTAGTGGACCATTCATAATAACTGAAATACTTGAACACAACCGTGTACGAGTTAAAAATACTAAAAGCCCTGGTAAGACAGAAATTATACACATAAAGGAATTAAAAAAGCCCCTTATTTCAGATGGCCCTTCGTCTAAGGAGACAGACCAACATACCACAACTTAAACAATAATTAATACAGAAGAATTTCTTCTTGAGCTACAATTACTTAATCAAAAAAATAACTTTCGAAAATCTATCATTTGAACCAACAACCAACAATATCCTTAATATAGAAAATACCTTAGAAATTAAAAGTTAATAATATAAAGAAATTTTGGCTATTCGAATCAGCCATGTAAACGTATTACATTTAATAATTATTTATGTACTCATATACATTTAGAAAAGTTCTATAAACATATTCCTTGTGAAGTACAATTATTAAGATACGAACACAACATTTCTAGTTGTAACACCCTGTATATTGATATTGAAGATATACAACTTCAAAACATCGATACTAATAAATGGATTCTCGTAACCAATAAAGAAATGATAGGAACTGAAACATGCGAAAATGCACAAAATAGTATATTATTTAATGGTACATATTTATTAGAACCTAATTTTCCTTGTAACCTTAAAATAGGAGATATTGCTATTAGATCTTATAGAAGCATAAAAAATACTTTTATGAATATACCTTTACCACGTATTACTTATAATGTAACACAAAAAATAGTGTATGAAAAGGTAAAACTGCTCAATCTTAATAATATTAATCTGAATAAACTAAATGAAATACAGGAAGAAATAAACTTCCAAAAATCTGAAAATTCAAAATTATTAAATACACCTTTATACTATAATAAAACAAGTATTTGGACAGTTTTACTATATGTAATTTTAAGTATTATTTTATTATTTATAACTTGGAAGTATCTATGGTCTTTTTACCTTAAAACCAAAACAGTGAAAAAAACTGAAACGAATGAATTTATTTAAGCCATAGAAACTTAAAAGTTTATATGCCTCTCTAAGGGTGGAGGAGTTACATACTCTAAAACTGCTTATAAGCTCCTTTTGACCACTCCTAGAATAGCGATAAGCTAAACTTATAAATAGTAGTTAATTAGATAAGTACTTCACTTCTGTTGTAATAGCTAGTCTGTAAAGCTTCTTTCTTTCCCAAATAAATTTGTTATATTTAAAGGGATTTTTAAGATTAAAGTTGTTTTTTTTTGAAAATAGTGTTTTTTAAAAACGCCTTTCCCTCGGCCCAAAATATAACTCGCGTATCGACGATAAAACCCGTGTATTGCCTGTGTTCCGGCTTTAGCGGTATTTGCTAATAAGAATTATTTAAGTCCAAAATTGTTTTGTATTTAAAGCTGTACATAGTGCGTATGATTTCCTCTATTTTTCGAGGTAATTCATAATCTTTTTCCGTAATAGAGTTAAGTTTTCTTGCGTCTAAACACACCCTACCGGTGCCGTCTTTTTTTAGAGTAGTCACGAGTGGACAACTTGTACTTAAATTCATTTTGGGATATTGCAAATTTTAAATTCACCTGAAAACTTACACGACTAGCTTTAGATTTAAATACTCCTGAAATGCGTACACCTGTGCTAGGACCATGTGCATTTGCTCGTGAAAATTGGCCAACTGAGACCAAACCACCTCGGATAAACAGCACCCTTGGCTACCCGTGTAAAATTACAAATTTTTATCGATACCACTAATGGTTTATCATTTCAAAAGTTAATATTAAGGTCGCAGCCTTCAGTTAGCAAATCGTCCTAAGGGTTTATTTTTCATATCCGAGGCCGCAGGTATCCCAGTTACAGTAGGCCGCTCTGGTAACTGGTACTCTCGTTGTTCGATTTGCCTTCCTCTTCAAGGGAATTCAGTGCGGTTACGGTCATAGTTTTGTCGGTTGCTCTATCATTTCTATTTAAAAACATTTTATTCTTATAATCAAACTTGTAGGAATGATCTTGTTTTTGGGGTGCGGTGAGAGAAAAGTAGTATTTTGTAGGTGGAGATATGGGGTCAATATTTGTATGATAATAAATGTCAGCCCTTCTGAGATGATCTAGGGCCTAGATCTAGATAAATTTGTGCATTGTAATAAAATCATAGCCACATGTCACCGTTACTAAAAACATTGCATCGCTATTCAAATGCTAGCTAAAATTAAAAGGTTATTTAAAAGTTAATAACGATTCTCCCTATTTGTACCTTCTTGTCTCTATCTTAACCCTCGCCTGCCACTGCACGTGATCATTCCAATAATTATTTAAAAAGTGCACCTTAAATTCTGGATAGGAAGAAAATTTATCTAAAAGGGCGTCGGCTCATATTTTGGCTAATTTTTTAAGTATCCGTAACCAGATATTTAAAATCCTTAAATTCTACAATAAATCCCTCTTCCAGCTGGCTTAAAAAATCCATTGGATTTGTAAAATCATCAAATATCGGAATTCTTTTGTTGGTTGCTGATAGATTACAAAAGTTATTATTATTACTCATATTTGAAACATTACTACCACTTGAATTTGCATTATTTAGGTTCAGAGTCTTTTGCATAACTTGGCTTACTAACTGTGTTATAGACTCTGGAGTTATAACAAAAATATAACGAAACCCTCCCACCTCGGTTTTCCGGTGTAGGTTGATTTTCAATACCACTTTGGTTTCTCAGATCCGCAACTCGTCTTTAGGGATTCCCTCTTCCCTTAGTAGTCTACTCCGCAAATTGTATAAGATTCTGGGTGTTTCTCGCTCGTTGTTGTTGCTGGTATCCATAATTCACCTTTGCCCCTAAAATTGAACGTCAAAAGATGGGACAGAACACGCTGCAAGGTGGAGATTGGATAGACAAAAATACAGCAAATTATGGTAAAATACTAGTTTTTTTAAACAGTAAGAGAATACTACTTGGCAAGTGGTAATCATAATATGACATATAAATATGTATACATGTGAGAACTTTAATCTCTAGCCACTTGCTGAGATCTTATACAATAAGGATTAACCAAATTATGAAAAAACAGCTATTCTCTGGGCTACATGCCCCAACGAGCGCTGAATTAAATAGCATAATTTGGCGTATTTTTGACTAACACTGTTAGTACTAAAATACAGACTCAGATTGCAGAAACTACCGGGAAAGGAAAGAATGAATCTTTATTTCCAATGATAGGTTGCTACACTGCTGCTACCTGTAGACCAATTTCGAACTCTTTGGTTCTCGTCAGCACAGGGCAAGCATCACAAGCGAGCACACCTACTATTGGAAAATCGAAACACCCTATAGCCAAAATTGTCTTGCCTAGGCAGTACAATACAGGTGGCACCATCCTCCAGAAGATTCTAGCAATCTGATGTGAAAGATACCGTATGGTACTATAAACACAATAAATAGTAATATAATACTACTTGGCAAGTGGTAATCATAATATGACATATAAATATGTATACATGTGAGAACTTTAATCTCTAGCCACTTGCTGAGACCTTATAAAATAAGGATTAACCAAATTATGCTTAAACAGCTATTCTCTGAGCTACATGCCCCAACGAGCGCTGAATTAAATAGCACAATTTGGCGCATTTTTGACTAACACTGTTAGTACTAAAATACAGACTCAGATTGCAGAAACTACCGGGAGAGATTGGTTAATCCTTATTGTATAAGGTCTCAGCAAGTGGCTAGAGAACAAAGATCCCACATGTATACATATTTATATGTCATATTATGATAACCACTTGCCAAGTAGTATTCTCTTACTATTTATTGTGTTTATAGTGCCATACGGTATCTTTTACATCAGATTGCTAGAAACTTTTGGAGGATGGCGTCACCTGCTTAGGCAGAACAATATTGTGGCTATAGGGTGTTTCGATTTTCCAATGGTAGGTGTACTCGCTTCTCATGCTTGCCCTGTACTGACGAGAACCAAAGAGTTCGAAACCGGTCTACATGTAGCAGAAGCGTAGCAACCTATCATTGGAAATAAAGATTCATTCTTCTCTTTCCCGGTAGTTTCTGCAATCTGAGTCTGTATTTTAGTACTAATAGTGTTAGTCAAAATACGCCAAATTGTGCTATATAATTCAGCGCTCGTTGGGGCATGTAGCCCAGAGAATAGCTGTTTTAGCATAATTTGGTTAATCCTTATATTGTATAAGGTCTCAGCAAGTGGCTAGAGAACAATGTTCTCACATGTATACATATTTATATGTCATATTACTAGTTTCTTGTTTAACGAACCGGCTGAAACAAGAAGTAACACCAGGGCGATAGAAAAAATAATAAAATCTAGAAATAAAAACAAATTTCTTACAGTAAACCCAAGGATTGTCACCAAGATGGCTAGCACCGCGTTAATTCACGAAATGAAATCCACGTTTCCAATGGGAGAGTAAGCCTTTTTTTTTTAAGATGGGCAAAAAATACAGTGCGAATAAACAAACGTCAGGATGGCACTCCGGCAGATGAATGTTGTTTACTTTCATGCATACAAGAGTGCCACCAGAGAACCAGAAAGCTAATACTTCGCGTCACTACTACTACCTATACTCCAAGTCCAAAATATCTGTCAGTGACTCATCATTAGCGCATATATTTTCGCCGCCATACAATAATTTCATTTTTTTCAATTAGTAGGCTTTATCGATTTCCTTGAATATACCCAAAATTAATTTCTTTAAAAGTTAGTTTAAAAACTCTTAATGATATTTTGGGAAAAGATGTGCCTCTAATTTCAACATTTTTTTTATTGTGGATAGTTCATTTAGGAAAAAGAATTCACGGATTTTGCGACGAATGGCGTATTTTGTGGCATCATTCAGGACTATTTTTTTCTGTCCCCTTGTCTGGGCTCCTCGACTGTTTTTTCTTTCGTTATTTCTTTATGAAGGCATTTTAAAATCCTGAATACAGTGCGCGAGAAAAATTTCGTTAAAGTGCCGAATATTTCTGCATCATCCGATGTGGTTAGTTCAGGATGTCGTTCCGGAATTCCATGGTAAACGTTCCATGGTTTTTAACTATTATTCGTTTTTTAATGTCAATTAATTTTTTTTTGTAGATCGACAACTAGTTGAAGATTGGTTAACATCCATATAGTTTACTCAATTAAACGCAGTTAACAACACTAAATAAAGTTTAATAACTGTATATTTACACAAAACAATATCTATGTGAACCTATATACTGAAAAAAACTCACAAAATTTATCCATAAATTAATAATAAATACAAATTAATCAAGCAGTGCGAAAATCTTGCCGGCACGCTTAATTTCAAATCTTTTAAATTATGAGTTCGGTCTCTGCTTTTTATATTTTCTTCGCGATCAGAATCCAAGTATCGGAATTGCCGTGCTATTTTGAACGCATTTAGTTGATTGCGGCTTGTATGACAACGTCGCCTCTTAAGATCACTGTAATTGTAGCGGCAAAGTTTATTATATGCATAAAAAACATTTGCTTGTACGATGTTTTTTATTCTGCCGCTTTCTAGATTTGGTGATTAGTAAGTCACTGACAGAAATTGTGGATCTTGGTAGGTGGTGAATAAAATGAAAAATGAAATGAAAATGTAGCATTTGAGAACGGCGCTAAAAACATACTATTACACTGTTAATGGACTTTGCAACACTGCTGCGTCATCTGGACTTCCCAACTATTTATTATCTACTCCTCCGCTAGCACAAATTTGCACAAAACCCGAGAATATTATGATTTAATTATTTTCGTTTTAGTGTCTTACTTTCTTTTAATTTTCTTTATGAATTATTCTTAAAATAAAAACTTTTCCTTAATAAATGTTTTAATTATTGTACTTATTTGCCCCTATAATTCATATTTCCCCCATCCGCTCTCTCATCTTGCACCTCCCTGATCTATTTGCTGGCGACGCCCTTGCATCTGTATCTTCCGAAATATCCTCTTCGTTACTAATAACAAATGAGTCTGAAAGCCTTTCTTGTCCCATTGTTGATCCCAAATAATTTTTATTATTTTTAGTTTTGAAAAGCTTCTTCACAGTCTCAGGAAAATGTTAAAAAATTCGTATGGCAATCACTAAATTTAAAAACGGATAGATAAAGTTATTTGTAAATAGGTATTGAATCACATTTAACGCATTCATTTCAGGGAAAATATAGGATGCAATGTTGTCAGTTTCAGCGCATAAACCTTCAGCTATAATATCGTTTTCATTTTTAGATGGATCATGTAACATACTTTCCAGATATTTAAATTTTGTAGACCTATTTGATTTATCTTCTTTAAGGACATTATTTAGGTCATTGAGAAAATTGAAAACTGTTTGTTGTTTTATTTGTTCGAACCTTTCTTTTATTTTTGTTAATGCAGTATCGAATATTACTAAGTTAAAATTAATTTTAAAATGGTCTTCTGAATATTTGGAGCTTCATCTTTACATTAGTAGCCAAATAAACGTGTTTTTGTTCGAGATCTAACAATATTAACCGGAGGAAATGAAGGGTCGCAATTGATATCTTCTGCAATATTTTTTGCTAAATATCACACGTGCCATGCCAAATTCACCGTGGAAAATCTGCCCTCAAGATAATTGCCAACAGTTGAAACTGATATAAATATATTAAAATGTTGCATTAAGTACCTATTTTTTTCCTTTATTTGCAATAGGTCAAGCCACAAACTTGCTCTGTCCATGCAACAATGACATACATTTGTTGTTCATTTAAAATTTCAGCTTTTTTTTTATCTCCTTATTTGCCCATTTACATTTCCCTAGCGATCCCATTGATACACGGTTTTATAACCTATATTTTATTGTTTACCAGCTCCAACAAATTTTTTTTCTTGATTAGCGAAAGCAACTACCATCCCCGGTCTTTATCGTATATTATTTTATAGGTATTTCGATGAATGGCATCTCTATGCATTACAACTCCTCTACAAATTGGGCAAGTTGCTTCTACTGCTACAGCTTCCCTCTTAGTGACAATAAACTCTATGCATTATGGAAGGATGTTGGCTGTATCAGTGGCAACTCGCTGGGTAGAAAAGTGGTGAGGCGCTGCTCGCCAGGTTTTTTATATATGGAAAAGAAAAGGCTGCTGGTAGGCCCACCGGAGGGCAAAAATTTTTGAATTTTTGAAGTAACGCTTTAATTTCACGGATTCAAAAAACAAGTTAACAAATTTGTAGGAAATGTTACAACACAATTTTACCCTTTATGCGCATTTGGTTTTTAAAGCCACCAAATCCATCCGAACTCCAAACGTTTTCGACTATGCCTAAAAGCAAGCACGGCCAGTAATATAGACGTTGTTTAAAATGGCTTGTGATTGGTTTGGTTGGTACGACATCATATCACGCAACGAGGGAAAAAGAAAAGAAAACTTAGCTGCCCGACACTATGAAATAAATCAAATTATTTACATAAAGCGATATCATACTTACATACAAGTAATAAATCAACCAAATTAATAGGTAAGCAAAGGTAAGGTACTGTACGCAATTGGACTCTAGGTACAAATCCGGTGACAACCGCGTTGGCAAAAGACATCAAGAATTTTCCAATTGACCTAGGCAAAAAACGTACCCAAAGATAACTAATAATCAAAGCAAAGTAATAGCAACAAGGTAAGCAAGGTAAGGTAGATAACACAATGAGACGTAATGCAATAAGAATCAAAGCAAAGGGAAAACATCAAACAAAAAAAAATGGGTTTTACCAAGGGATCCATTAAAAGTTTTGCTTATTTTAAATTTCTGAAATACATTTGATGCTTTTGAAACACATTTTACGCTTTCTGAAATGGTATAGCTATACACGATGTCATAAGGTACACAAACTGCTGTAATTAGTCAAGATTTCTAAAAGGCCTGGTAACATTGGACCAATCAGAGAACGGTGTACAAAGCGCGGGAACACGTCACATGCTTGCCTAATTTAAATCAACTGGAATAATAAAGCTTTGAATATTGAAATCAGCCTGCGTTTTAGCTTGTCTATGAAAGGGTTTCCGAACTATAAGATTAAAAATTTAAGACAACGTTAAAATTTAGATTGTTTTACACAGTACCAATCAGAAATAAGTATTTATAAGTATTATATAAGTTTTAGGATATTTAATGGTTTTCATATGAATGGGTTCAATTAACTGGATTGTCTTGAAATGGATAGAAAGGAAAATGCCTTGGGAAGTTATAAATTAATAAGACATATATTTTTTTTTTATTTTAGGTACGAAAGTCCTACGCTCGTGGTCACAAGATACCTGTTTTCTTTTGTTTTTTAAATGCAGTTTATTTATTTTGGTTGATATCTGATTACCATTTCAGTATATAAAAAGTAATTTTTATTTGTAGACATACAAAGAGTGGGTTTTTAAATTTAACAATCATTTTCTAAGCAAAAGAACTTATTAATATTGTATCATATAATATTATAATTAAATTGGGTAATATTTTTGGTTTGTTCTTATTATTATTAATACTAGTGTTTGTTTGAAGGTTTGAGACAATGATGTATCGTGAATGATAAACGTGTTTTGGACTTCCATTGTCATTATTTATTTATATCACAACGTTTCAACTGGTGAGTATCTTCAGTCGTCTTCAGGTGAATAATGAACAAGCTACGAAACTACGAGGGTATAAATACTACCTCCTGGTTAGCAGCGCATGACCGAGATTGGTGCAATCATGCGTTACTGTGTGGTCCTAAACTAAGCTTACATCTACTTAAGGGTTTCCAAATATTCCTCATGTCTAAAGAGGGCTTACTAAAGCAGTCTGGATTTTGGGTTATGATGGACGCTTCTTTGAATTTCCTCTTTCGCCAGTGTTCTTCTTTGAGTATTATTTTTGCCTCTGACCATTGCAAGTGGTGGCCGTGTGTCCAAGTATGTTCTGCCGCACCGGATCTCTTTATGTCTCCCTTCTTTGTGTGATTTCGGTTGCTGTGTTTGGTATAGTAAGTGGGTTTTCTAAAAGTCAAACAAGAAATTTTAAAAACTTTGCAAACCACCTGAAAAACATTACAATATATTTAAATCCTATTCGCATTCTGGTCCAGTTCGTTTTTTCCTTTCAAAAGCCTTCCTTTTCCCATAATATTTGTTATTGTAATAATGAATGGCGTTTGTCTATTTACAAGCGATTGACTGTATTCTTGCCGAGTCCTTTTAACGTCATTAAGATTCGCATACTATAGATTCGTATTACATCAAATTTTTCCTCTTTAGAATAACCCATAATATTATGGAAGCAAGGCTATTCGAGCCACAAGATATTAGTTGTGACATTTAGTGACATTTAGCTGAGTTGTCATAAGCGACTAATAACAAAAAAAATTGTTTTTCACGGCAATCTAGATTATTAACATGCAATACTTTGAAGTGAAATATTAAGGAAAGGACTAAAGTAAACATATAACATATACGGTTCGGTTATATCAAAAGTTATGGAGAAGGCTATCAACGAAAAATTACTAAAATAACTGGAAGGCTTCAACATTATTAGTGACCGCCAGTATGGATTCCGTAAGTCTAGATCAACAGGAGACCTTCTCGCTTATGTTAGTTTGGAACAACGCAATAGAACACTATGGGAGTCCCGGGCGGTAGTACTGGACATTTCCAAGGCTTTTGACCGAGTATGGCATGAGGGGCTCCTAACTAAAGTGACAGCATACGGAATGCCGGTTCAATTTTGTTCATGGCTGTCGAGCTTTCTTAAAGACCGTTCTCTGCGAATGCCGATGGACGCATTTCTTTCAGACACATTTAACATCAACGCCGGAGTCCCTCAAGGTTCTATATTGTCGCCCACCCTTTTCTTACTGTACATTAACGATCTTTTGGAAAAAACTAAAAATCCTATACATAGCTTCGCTGATGACAGCACACTTGTTTCATCTTTTACTTTGGATGCTCGGACATCGGCTGCTAATGCACATACATCTCTATAGGCAGCAAGAGGTCTCACATCTCAACAAAGACCTGGAAGAAATTCTGTCTTGGGGTGACAGTAACCAAGTAGAATTTAACGCTAAAAAGACCCAGGCGGCAGTTTTTTCTAAAAAAGTTAATGTTGAAGAACCGGATATAGTTATGGCGGGACACTCAATTCCTTTGGCTTCATCAATTCATTTATTGGGCGTCAATTTGAATAGTCATATGTCATGGCATAGTCACGTTGCGGCCATTGCTAAGACAGCCTCGCAGAAGCTTGGAGTACTTTTCCGAACAAAGAACCTCTATACACCCCAACAACTTTTGATGCTCTATAAAGCCCAAATTCGACCATCATTGGACTACTGTTCGCATATTTGGGGCTCTGCTCCAAAACATACCCTGAGATTGCTAGATTCCATTCAAAGAAGAGCCATTCGCTTGATCGGTGACCATAGTCTGACAAACAACCTGGAAAGCCTTGAAGGCAGGTTGGCGACTTGAGTCTATTTTACAAATATTTTCATGGCAAGTGTTCAACTGAGGTTGCCCGCTTGATACCACCTAGAGCGGTGCATGGTAGAAATACACGACGTGCCACTGCAGTCCACCAGTACGTGGTTCAGCTTAGAGTCCCTCGAACGACACTGTTTCAAAATTCTTTCATCTAGAGAACGTCATCACTCTGGAACGACCTCCCTGAGATTGTGTTCCCCAACGAGTATAATCTCCAAAGATTTAAGACCAACGTGAATCGTTTCCTGCGCACACGCACCGCTCCTAGAGCGCCATAAAGGATTTATCCTGTGGTGCTGCGCCTTATCATAAAAAAAACAAAAAAACAGGGTGTTACTTAATCACAGGTCGTAATTCCAAGGGCGCATTCCTGAAATAAATTAAAGTAGAATAGGTTATGTAAACATGTGTCCTAAAAAGTCTGGTTTCAAGATAGAGGGTGTCAAAGTTTAAAAAATTTATTGATATCTCAAAGATCCTTTTGCCGATCTTGGTAAAATTTGGCACTGTTGTTTTTCGTAATAAGACGCTAAGTTTGCACTGACTGGATAATAATTATTAGTTCCAGTGGCGTCGCGGGGGCAGTCTCACGAATAATATTGACAAAAGAAAATGTACGCCACTGACTTGTTTAAAAATTTTATACTTGTTTCGGGTTAAGCTGCTAAAAATACAACTTTGTATGTTATTTGTATGTTTTGGAGAAAAAAATAAAAGCCACTTCATTGCATGTCGAGAGATTGATAAAATAAAATCCAATTAACTCTGATCGTTGCTAGGAAATTTTGTTTTGTAGTTATAAACGTAATATTTTTGATTTTCCGTGACAGCTTGTTATTCTTTTTCCTGTGGTAAAAAGTACAGACAAAACGCATTTTCCCAGAAATGCAATATTTCATTTCCACAATAATGATAACCGGGCCTATAAAATTCTCATGCCATTACAGAGACACATGTATAGGAACAGTTTTCTATCAACGTTTGGATGTCGGTATCGTAGGTGACTATTTGATTGGACCAGTTTTTCTTACCAGAACGCCTTAACGGACAATCTAACAACAATTTTCTACAAAATGATTTGCCTTTACTTCTTGAAGATTTCTTTCGTTATGTTATTTTTTCAAACTAATGAATTTTTTCAGTACCAGTGGGAACCAAGGAAGATTGGCAGTAAATGTTTGGGCAGCAATAATATGACATAATTTAATTTGACCGTTTTTCTTTCAATTTTAATTTATCCCTCTAAAGAATAACTTAATTTGCAAAAACTTTATTAAGTCACTTGGAATGACCTATTAGTAATAAAATGAACAATTCCATAAATTTGGCGTCCATGGCACTCTAGAAAAAGATCTTCGTACAAATACGGTGCGGCATTCAAGGCACCCTATGAGAAAATTAGCATTAAGTTCATGTGGTAAAGGAAAAATAAGCTATTCTAGGGGAAACCGTAAAAGAAAAGAAAGTATGTGTAACCCCATTATAATTAAAATTGCATTAAAAATGCCTTTCGATTAGGCATAAAAAATAATATGGGTTGTATTTAAAATAACAGACTTTTAGGACTTTTTAAGTTTTTAAAATCATGCTCTATAACCCAAATTTCATGTATTACTGTTTCTTCGTACTACCGACAGATGCATGTTTTTTAAGTGTTACAAAATACTAAATTTTTCAAAAACCGTTAATAACTCAAAAGCTATTAAGTTATGGCAAAGTATATGTTATTCAAAATATTCATGGAATTGATCAAGCAATCCAAAAATAACATAATATATAAGGTGTTCCATTATAAAAAAGTATGTTTGATATGCTCTGACTATTTGGGAGGCCCTGTAGGACTATAACTTTAAAATATTAAAAAGTTGAGTTGTTTAGACGCTTTGGGATCCTGCGTTGAGAGTGGTATTTTGGGAAATAGGAAATGATTGAGGAGTAGAAAAATAAATATATTTGCAGGGAATTCCATGTGGAGACACACCACTTTGTATTTTTAAACATATTTACGGTGTTCATTTGTTTTATCTAATGACAAATTTTGACAGCTCATAAAGAAATATTCAACTTTCATAATCCCTGAAAATAAAAGATCTTGGGGTACTCCAGAATATATGGAAAACCCTGAATAAATTTAAATTTAATTTGTAAAATAATAGTACGTCACCACTTCTTACTACATGCTCTGAAGTGAAGAGGCCAAGACAAACAAAATATAATTTTTAGTATGCTGAAATCACATATCTGATTTTTTTTAAAAATATTACTTGGTAAGATGTCAATGTATCTATTGTCAGAATTGGTTTACGTCAAGTGTTTTTGGAACTACTTTAAAACCGATAACATTTATGTATATATACTCTTCTGAATAGGTAAATTATCGTTAGTAAAGTAGTTTTTTTTTGTCATCAAGAAGCAAATACGAAAAAAATACCAAAAAATGTTTAAAATCGTCAGTGTTTTGACATTACTGTCGGTAGTACTAGCGACAGAAAATCCTAGATTTCTGCACGTAAATACTCCTCTAACTGAAATGTATCACGTTTCTCTTTTCAGGGTAAGATAAGTTATTATTTACAACATAATTTTTACAAAACTATGGACGCGTTTAGCAAACATCTGCAGCTTACTTACTCCCGCACCCTTAAAAAGAAGAGCAGCAGGCTAAAAATTTTTGGGACCACGCCCTAATTTTGGTTTGTCCCTCTACTATTCTAATTTTTTCCATTAAAAATGCAAATGGTTATTTATAATTTTCATGCCCGTGGAACTTGCAATGTATGCTTGTACCTTATATTCTCAACAAAATATTATATAATAATCAAATATTTCTAATCTAGTTTTAAATTTCACTTTGACTAGGTAAGAAGGTAAGTACCTAAACGCAATTAAACAAACTTTGGGTAGTTTTCTTTTTTTAACTGAAATATTATTTTTAACAATTTCATTTTTCATGTGCATTTATTTATGTATATTTTAGGAAGCTGATGAGTAAAACGGGCCGCGATGTTTGTTTATTGACGTTTCACACAATTTAAAACTAAAAGTGTTTGTCTTGTGTCAAATGGCTTTAAAATGATAACAAGTAGGTTTATTTTCAAAAATTAATTAGGTTTCAATATATTTAATTTTTCCCCTTAAAGTAGTGTACCTAGTTCTTTTTCCATAAGAAAGTCAAATATTAAGTTACTTGTCGCTATAATTAACATAACGGCAGTCTCAAATGAAAAAAAAAAGTGCAAATCACGATTCAGAAATCGCTTGGTTTAGCGAACTGCGAGCTGCTGCTAGTAATCGAACTCAGCGCTTTATTGATAACTGTAAGCCGCTGACATTCGCTAACCCCGACTTATGTCTATTTGAGTCAAATCATGCTGGTTTAAAGGCCCCCACTGACGTTGAGATCGGTATGGATACATGTGGCGATACAAGTCGCGATGTAAGGATCTGAGATTTGTATAAAGTATTAAGGTCTCCGCACATATTGAGACGGAATCATGAAACATTAGTAGGCTGCAGAAAGTGATTGAAATCGGTAGTGTTAAAAAGTAATTATTACTGAAGGTTTCGACGATGTCGCTACCCAAACCTGTGGCCGTGGCAGTTGCGTTGGTGTTGTCACAATCTTTTGACAGAAACAATGTACGAAGGACATGGGCGTTGGTTGCGCGAGACGCGCAAACATAGTATTTTAAATTCATCGAGCCATTACTTTCTTCAGCTCCCTGCAAAATGCAGACCGAAAACTATGAAAGTTTTTTGTTACAAAACTCGTGCCAACATTGGGGTACCTACTTTTCCTTGCACTTAACGACTAATTCAATTATAGTTAAATTTATTTTTTTCTTATTTGCATAATCCTTTGATGTGCAGTTCCGCACATGAAAACAACTTCTGCATATTCAGGAATTCTTTTTAAAATTCCCCGCCTGCTGCCGCCATCGTCAAGGCTCACTACTATAATATTATGTTCGATTGTTTACAGCTTGGTGTCGCGATATAATATAAAACTTATCAGTCGCACGCGCGCCATATCGAAGTTTCACGACAGCGAGATAGACGGTGATATCAAGTGATACTATAGGTACTGATGCAACCACACACCCGTTGAGATCTTTATCGCGACTCCCTGTCATGATACATATAGCGATATTGATCTCAACGTCTGTGGGGGTCTAAAGATGCGTTTATGTTAAACCTACGATAAGACCAGCGTCAATGCTTGTATTTTACGCATACTTTTATCGTCTATTATACAGGGCTCTCATTTCCAAACGAACCATCCTAAATAAGTCTTGATTTTCAGAGAAATAAGATTTTACAAAAAAATACGTCAACTTTAATATCGGGAGTTAGTTTAGTCACATATTTGATAGAATTTTACTCTTTACCTCCAGCCAACCTTACTTTGAAATATCAAATGGCACTTATCGAGGATTTAAATTACCTATCAAACCATGTGAGGAAAAGTAAAATTGAATGATCGGTTTACGAGTTAGTAGGATAAACGTAAGAGTAATACAACTAATTTATTTAGTTTTAACAAATTATTTTATTTAGTGTTCAAAATGTGCGAGGCTATTGGTAAGACAATATTAAAATTTATTTTGAAATTTCTCTCGGATATTGAGAAAAGTTTGTCTGGTAATTATATTTTTGAGATCTTCAATACTTTCAGGCGGGGTTCTATAAACTTCAATTTTTAATTGCACAAAGGAAAAAATTAAGAGTAGTCAAATCGAGAGCTGTTGCTGGCCAGGAAACCGTTGGTTAAGCCATTTTATAACTGGTAATGAGTACTAGTAGTGAGTAGAAGCTCCAACTTGTTAAAATCGAAAATTTTCTTCATTGAGTTTCAGAGTTCCATTTTCATCCATTTGTACAATAAGATGGTCTATCACATTTTTTAAAAGATTTAAATGCAATTGACCGTTTAAATTTTCTTCCAGAATTATTGGCCTAATAATTTCGTCTTCAAGAATGCCTACCCAAACGTTGATTTTCTGGGGGACATGAGTGTGGCCTTCCCAAAAAACTCGCTAGCTTTCATTATTTTAATACTTGCAATTATGTATCTTAACAAAACCATTCAAGAAGAAAGTTGATTCTTAGCTGAAGCAAACATTATTATAATATAATTATAATTTCGATCCTTCTATCGTCACTGAGTTCGTGTAAAATTTGTATTTCTTAAGTGAATTAGTAATTCATTATTTTTTAAAATTTCGTGCATTAAACCAGTAGAAATATTCGTCAGCCTGACGCCTCTTGTCACAGAAGCAGAAGTTGGATCTACAGCGAATTGACCGAGTATCTCAACCTGGCAAGCTTCTTCCAAAACTCTTGCTTGTGCATTTTCTTGGTTGCATATAGATCCAGTTTGTTCAACCTTACGCACCAATTCTATTATACTTAGGCCCGACGTTTTTCTCGGGACGCCTTTCATTGAATACTACGTCGGTTCTAAGCGCACAATGATTTTCAGCCCTGTAAAGGAAGATCATTTCTATTCGCTCAGTATATACCATTTCATTACTTGTCGAATTTTAAACTTCCTTAAAATGACAGAATGAAACATCAGTCAAATATTGACAGTTATGTAAATGGGGGAGAGGGCCCGTAAGATGACCCACTAGTTTTTCTCGGAAACTGTAAGAATTATAAAAAATAGTTCACTAGAAAAATTAATTGATTTTGTTATACATTTTTTTATTTCTTGGCTGGAGTTGACATCTACTTTCGTTTTTTAAATAGAACACTCTATATCCTATAATACTCTTGGATTCTGTATACGATAGCAATTATTTCTTAATAAATACATTATAAGTCTAAACCTAATAGTTTCCGAGATATTGACTTTCGAAAATGGCATTTTTAAACTTTCTAGCCATCTAACGGTACGTCTTAGAGCACCGGATGTAACCCGAAAGCCGGAAATATAGAACTTCCGGCTTAACCTGAAATTGATATTGTAAGGAAGATAATAAATATGTAAGATAGGGATGTATGCTGTTTTGCTATAAGACGTAGTGTTAGAGGGCTAGAAGTTGTTCAAAAATGTCATTTTTCAAAAGTCGTTATCTCGGAAACTACTAAGTTTAGACTTACAGTGCACCTATTAAAAAATAATTTATAATTCATGTAGAATCCATACGTATTGTAAGATGTTAGATAGGGTATTTTATTTCAAAAACGAAAGTTGGTATCAACTTCAGCCAAGCGACTTACCCTGTATACCTAAAAATGTAATAAAATACTTATAACTTGGCAGCTAAAAATGTTTTCCAGAGCAGCTATGAACTCCTGGCCGATAAACAAACCGGCGAGGAAACAAATATTACTCTCCAAGCTCAACAGGAGCTCCTGGATGCGAGGGACAAGCAGCTAGCTGAAGAAATCAGAATGATCAACGAAATCTCCCCTGAGTTAAACAAAAAGAGGCAACATAGTCCACCAGCCCTTATTAAAACAACAAAAATGGCCAAACTTCTCGAAACTAGACCAACCATACCTACCAAGAACATATTTCAGCCACTAAGTGACGACTGCGAATCTTCAGATGAAGAAATGGATACCCACGAAAACAACTTCGAGACAGTACAGACAAAAAGAACAAAACAACAAACCAGAAGAATTATCCAACAGAAAGCAACCGAATCAATCAATAAAAACAGCGAACAAACAGGAAACAATGAACAACAAACAGGAAGCAATAAAAAACAAGCTGAACGAAGACCACCACCCATAATTCTCAGCGGTGTCACGCTAAATAATCAAAAGTATAAAGAACTCACTGCCGAACTAAATCAAAATATCAAGAGAGGCTACAAGAATAAATTCACAAAAAACAATACTGCTTTATACATTGAAAACATCGCCGAGTACCGAAGTTACAAAGCAAAACTACAAACGGACAAAGACATCTTCTGGCACACCTACTCAACGCCAGACGAGAGGACACACGCCTTCGTTATTCGTGGTCTGGACCACTTGCCAGAAACTGACGAAGTTAAGCATAAACTAACAGACGAGCACAACATAAATGTAAAACATGTACACATAATGAAGACACCCTTCAGGCCCCTATTCATGGTAGTAACCGGTCCAGAAGTCACCCTGAAACAATTGCAACAAGTACGATACCTGGTCAATGTACACGTGACGTGGGAAAGACGTAATACCAACTCCAAAGTTATACAATGCAGAAAATGCTGCCAATGGGGTCACGCAACCAGTAACTGTTTCAGGGAGATTAGGTGCATGAACTGCGCTGAAAAGCACCAAACCAACCAGTGTCCGCAGCCAGAAAAGCTTAGGTGCACGAACTGTGGTAAAGCTCATCCAGCCAGTTCAACAAATTGCGCGGTTTATAACTTTAAACTAAGCAAAATGGCTACATCGCAGCAAACGCAGCAAACTCTGCCTAAATACACCATGGCCCCACCACCTGAACGCAATGCATGGACAAACCCCAGGGCAAGTGGGGCACCGGTGGCCGCCGGAAATGGCCCACGACTCAGACCACCACCCCAAACCTCCGGGGAAAACCAGAATTCCGAAGAAGATGAAGAAAACAACTATAACAGGAACTTCCCGCAATTAAAGGACAAACGCCCACAGGCAGACGCCGCCCATCAGGGCAACGCCCTCCGAACTAAACAATGTAGACAACCAACAACGACAGGAATAAATTCGGTAGGCGACTTTTTGGGCACTATTAGGGAGTTCAATGAGTTAGTTAATTTTGCGGAGCTGCAAAGGTTTTTCCCTGATTTCACTAATGTCTTCAAAGACCATACTAACAAAACGGAAAGGCTCTTTGCAGTGATGCAATTCATAAATGAGCGCTTTGATAGTTATGATTTGTAGATGGCGGGGGAAAATAGACTATTAAAAATTATAATCTGGAATGCCAACGGGCTTCTGCCCAAGCTTGGCGAAGTAATCTTTTTTCTCCAGCAACATAAAGTGGATGTAATGCTGATCTCAGAATCTAAGCTAACCGCAGCTAAAAAACTTAAAATTAGAAATTACACAATTCATAGGAATGATAGAAATGTAAGGGGCGGAGGTGTGGCTGTGCTCATTAAAAACAATATTCCCCATGTAAGACTGCCTAACTCTGCAACGCAGATCGAACATGTAAATATAAAACTTCAAAACGGGGCAATATTGGGTGGAGCGTATGCGCGGCCGTACCTACGCATGCAGAATATAGATCTAGATAACCTTTTTAACCTTGGAAATGAAGTTATGATATTGGGTGACCTTAACGCCAGACACCAGCTGTGGCGAAATCGACGCAACAATAGGAATGGCAACCTATTGCACGACTACGTCACAGACAATAACATACAACTTTTGACTACTACTGCGCCCACGCACTATCCAGTCAATAATATGACACCTTCATATATCGATTTAATATTAAATAAAAACATACCAAATCTCCCCGAGTTACGTATCTTGAATGAGTTATCATCGGATCACTTGCCCTTGTTGCTCGAGTGGAGAACTAGAGCAACTTGTGAAAGTGGTCCAACATCATGGATATTCACAAACGCAAACTGGAGATTATACCGACAAGAAATCAACAACAAAACAAAAATAAACAACCAAATAACCGACATAGAAACTTTAGAAGGGGAAATACAGGACTTTACAGATAATCTCCACAGTGCAAGAAACAGAATCGCTAAGAAGGTTAGCGTTAAACCCGCCGAAGATCGTCTTCCCGGGGAGATAATTAACTTAATGAAATTTAAAAGTTCTTTGCGGAAAAGATGGCAGCGCCTCCGCAACAGACTGGACGGTGTGCGTGTGCGGGACCTACAAATAACTACAAGACAACGAATAAGCGACCATAAAGACAATGCCTGGCAGACAACACTACAAGGACTATCTACCCAAAACAACTCTCTTTGGAAGCTAACCAGGCGGCTCAAAAACAAATTTAATAAAATCCCTTCGTTCGACCCAAACCTTGTACAAACCGACAGTGACAAAGCTAATGTTCTAGCAAAGCATTTTGCTGACGTGACTAGAGGTTCACCCAACATCACCCCCGAGCAAAATCGAATAATTGATATAGTAAATAAAACAGTACACCAAATGTACCCCATCCCTCCCTCTGTCCTGACCAAACTAATCACATCCCCTAATGAAATCAAATTCATCATCAAATCCCTTCCCAACAACAAAGCCCCCGGAGTGGACAAAATAAGCCACATCATGCTTAAAAATCTACCAAAAAAGGCCATAGTTTAACTAACTTATATAATAAACGCCATTTTTGTGATTCAGCACTTCCCTGAGCAATGGAAGAAGGCCATTGTTGTTCCGATTCTGAAACCGGTTAAAGACTCCACTGAAGCAGGGTCTTATAGACCCATTGCACTGCTTAGTGGAGTTTCGAAAATCGCAGAGAAAATAATTTTTGCCAGAATGCACAAGTTTAATTTGTTAAAAAATATTCCAATAAAGCAATTTGGCTTTAAGAAGCATCATGACACCACGTTGTTGATAGCTAACGTAGTCCAAAATGTAATTAACAAAATGAGCATGAAACAAAATACAGTTCTTCTTGCGTTGGACGTAAAACAGGCATTTGATACAGTATGGCTGAACGGGCTTCTATTTAAGTTATTAACAACCCATGACTTTCCATTATTCTTCATTAAACTATTTCACTCATACATAACAAATAGAAGCCTCTCACTCAGAGAAGAAAATGCACTATCCAACGAACACAAAGTCCACTCCGGAGTCCCACAAGGTACTGTACTTTCCCCTCAGCTCTTTAATCTCTACACCTCAGATATTCCTACCTATCCTTCTACAAATTTGGCCGTATTTGCGGATGACGTTCTGGTTTACGCCAGTTCGTCCTACGCAAATGTGGCCAAGACACACATAAACTATCACTTAAACACCCTACTTCTGTGGTATAAAAAATGGAAAATGAACATAAACCAATCCAAATGTGAATGTTTAATTTTATCCCAAAAACGTACAAATAATGTCATACACGTGCCATTAAAAATAAACGGCACGCCCATTAGGCACACTAAAAAGATGAAATACCTACCTGGGAGTCGTCTTAGACACCAGACTCAAATTTCTACAACATACATCCTATGTAATCCAAAAATCCTTTGCAGCAACGCAAAACCTTTACTCCCTTCTTGCCCCCAGATCCTCTCTTTTCCCTCATAATAAATTGACGATATATAACTCATTTATTAAACCTGTGCTCACATATGCTGCTCCGGTCTGGTGTAGTATATCTAATATACAAATGTGTCGCCTTCAGCGCATACAAAACAAGATGTTACGGAACATAACGTCATCTGGCAGATACGCTAGGATCGCTGACCTTCATGCTATGGTGAATACTCCATATTTCGGGGACTATGTCCGCGAAATATCGAGCAAATTCTTTAACACCAAACCGGGTCAATCGGTTCTAACGCAAAATATGTGTCAAGTACGCTTCGCGGATCAACCTGTTCACAAACCAATTTACTCGCGGCTCCCAATTTATTACGAGCCATTAATTCCTTAATTTTTCAGTTCATTTTTCATTTTGCCCATGCCGCAGTTGTGTTGAAGGCGCTGCCCAAGAGGCAAATTCCTCCTACACATCTGCGGATACGCCCCCTACACCTATACTCCCATAACCCAGAAAAATCCAAAACATCCAACCATAGTTTTACCAAATCCCTTCCACTAATTAAATCATTACCCCTTATGCATACATATTTTAAAGCAATGTATGTCAATGAATGAATGCAGAATGAAAGGAGAGTGAATGGAGTGTGAATACATTTAAGCCTTCAGCGAAAACAAAACTTGGGTATCACCATTAATTACACACCATAAGTTTCTAAAAACTGCGAGTAGGTTTTTTCGGTGTTTTTTTCCTACGCCATCTTCATAGCAAACTATTGAATAGCATATAAAAACGCAAACACTTTTTTTTTTTTTTTTTTTAACTTAGTAAGCAATCCCTAATTGTCCTATAAAGGTCACTTCCGGAGAGGACTCGACAAACTAACGACGAACAAACTATGACAACCATGGACTAAAACCGTCCCGAGCAGGCGTCTGCCTGGCCGTTTTCTCCAACTGAGAGCACATGTACTCTGTAGTTGTATAACAGTACATAATATATAAAAATATGTTGTCAATAGATTGTAAATTACAAAATCAAACAAATAAAGAGGTTTTAAAGTAAGTAAGTAAGTACAAAACCCCTTTTAATTTCGATCACAAACACAATAGTAAGTAGAGTCTGATGGGTGTCAAATATGGCTGCCTATAACAAATGACGTTTGTGGCGAAAGCAATTGTTTTTTAGCTGACTTGTTCATACACAACCAAAATAATGGTGGATAATTGCAAGGTTCCAGAAAAATAAACCTTAATTAGATAAATTTTAGAGATAAAGGAAAGGTTAAAAAACAACATGTTTGTAAAAAAAATTACTTTTAAACAAAGGGTACATATTTTCATTACAAATGAGTGACTAATACACAGGACGATTAAAAAAAAAATGTTAAAGTATCAGAAAATCTTAATTACAATTATTTTAGCTTAAAGATAATCGGTTTACGTATATATAAAAACAAAGTTTATTAGAAACAGGTAACTTGTTAGAACGTTATAGGTCTTTGATTTACCTAAAAATTCAGGTACGTCACTTTTTCTGAAATCGAGTCAGTACCTATTAAGTAATAAGTGTTGTAAGTAGCATATCTCGCATGAATGGAAAAGTTACACACGAAGCCGCGTCCCTAGCGGCTAGTGCGTAACTATGTACTATATCTTGCCTACGACCACATTTACTAAAATTAAAAAGCTAAATTTGCCGATTTTTAAGGTGTAGTGTTATTTTTTAATCGTCAATGCCGATACGTAGTTTCATAACTTTCTAGAGACTTTGTTGACAACAAGTTGCTTATATAGCAGCTTCTAATGCTTGTATTACATTAAAACTTAAAGTTGTTATTAAATGGATTATTCCATAGAGAATTCTAAGAATATTTCCTACAATATTATTACCTACATATAAAACTTCGAATAATAAGGGTTTCTCTATACTTCACTGCAACATACGGAGCATAAATAAGAATTTTGACGAGCTACTAATAATGATGCACGAGTTTCAGTGTTGTTTTGACATTGTAGTAGGTACTTAGTGAGACGTGAAGGGTACAAGATATGGGATTCTTTAAGATTGACGGTTTTTTCGCAATTTATAATGAGGGTGACATTAATAAGAATGATGGGGTGATAGTTTATATAAAGAATATCTACAAAACATGTTATTCTATTGAACACACTAATATCGGAGAGATCAAGGTGTTGAATATAATGATTAGAAAATTAGGTCAAAAAATTATTATAAATGCACTTTATAGATCACCTGCCACTTGTCCAAAAACAATTGGACAAAGATCTTTTCTATTTTTAGCCACACATATATATGTATCAGTTCCAGAAAATATTCGCAAGGCAAACAATTATATACGTTTTAAGAAACTTACAAAACAATGGTTATGTTCAATACCCGACAAAAAGCCAGTGATCTTGTGGGACTACGCTCGTAAGGTTGATGGCAGTGTCAATATTACTGAACTCGCCAATAAAGACTTCTATGAGCCAATGCTCTCTCAGAATATACATTTGAATAGGTAATTTTGACATAACGATTTGATCTTGTTCATTGTATCTTGCTCTTAAATAAAAATATTTTTGTACTGATGGTTCGCCTAATTAACATGAGTTAGTGTTTTTTAAAGTTATTTTAATCGAAACAAAAGTATACACTCTTAACGGTGGTAGTTATGATTGAAATTGAATAGGCATATATATTTAGTTTATTATTTTCATTATATTTTTATTACAACATGTTAATGCAATAGAACCTCAAAAAATATATAGGATATAAGTTAAATTTTAGACAAAACATAGGTATTATATTATGTATAGGTATTGCTGCCAGGGTTTCAGAAAGTGAGACAGAAATATCCGCGCACGAGTCTTAAGTGATTTTAGCGGATATATTCATCTTATATTTCCAATTTCGTTATTTTATGATTTTTGAAAAGCCGGCTTGTTTCGAAGAAACAGAGCGAGAAAAGTTTTCGACAAATCCAATTTTGATATTTTTTAAATTAATAATGTAGTCGAAATAAAAGTATGGCATACTACACTGGGTATACCGAGTATGATTTCTTTTAAAAATGGGTTGTTATCTTTTAAGCAAATAAGTTTAAATGTGTCTTTCATTTAAATACGTCTCGTAATTGATCATTTTGTATGTGTCGAATTTGTTGAGGCTAATTGACGTTTTGTTGTTTGATGTGTATTTTCTGTCTTTAATAGTTTTTACTTTCATTACTGAAGTTCTCTATCATGAGTCGTTATTCAAACGCGGAGATTACTGGCATGCATTTTATTTACGGACTTGCCGATGGCAATTCATTACAAGCTAGGCGGTTGTACATTGATCAATTCCCTGACGGTAATGTTTTTGATAGAAAAACCTTCCAAAGTATTCATGAAACAGGCAAATTGAAACGAAGTTGGGAACTAGGAAGGCCAATGACTGTAAGAGCGGTAGAAGTTAAAGAGAATGTGCTGGACATGATAGAAGAAGATCCAGGTACTTCTACTCGAAAAATTGCAAATACATTGAATGTAAGTAATCGGACTGTTTGGAAAATCCTTAGTGGCTATTTGTTGTACCCATTACACTTACAACGCATTCAGGCACTTCTTCATGCTGATTTTCATCCACGGATTGCATTCTGTCAATGGCCTTTGGACGCATTAGTTCAAATCCTTCAACTACTGAGGCTAATTATTTTTATCGATGAATCGAATTTTTCAAGAAATGCAATAAGGAATTTTTACAACAAACATATGTGGGCTGAAGAAAATCCACATGAGGTACTTGAAGATCGTTATCAACATTAGTTCATGTTGAACGATTGGGGGAATGCACAGTGGTGTACGCACGATGGTGCACCAGCGCATTTTAGTTTGGATGCTCGTGAGTTTTTAACAGTAACATACAGAGATCGCTGGATTGGTCGAGGTGGACCTCACTTATGTCCTGCTCGATCCCCGTACTTAAATCTTATGGACTGTTTCCTATGGGGGCATCTAAAGTCATTAGTTTATACTACTCCAGTGGAAAATATGGAAGATTTAAGAAATCGAATAATTGCTGGGTGTAACTCAATAAGAAATGACCCTGGTGTTTTTGAAGGAGTTCGGCTGTCAATGAGAGGAAGATTGGATTCTTGCATCCTAGCTGAAGGTAGTCATTTTTAACAATTCTTGTAGATCAAGAAACTTTACATAATTACTTAAACTTTTTAATTTTTGGTAACAAAATGTTGTTATTGCCGAAAATTTCTCTCGCCTTATATGTTCGAAACAAAGAGGCATTTCAAAAATCATTAAAATATTCTTTGAATAGTCCAGCGAATAATCCCTCCAATGTTTGCCTTATGTTTAATAAACAACCTGTAATATGTAGGTTCTACCAACTTATTTACCGGAAAAATAGAAAATGTATTTTTATTGTATTTTTGTAAATGTAGTGATACGTCTTTAATACCTTTGACTCGTTACATATACACCCACTTATTACATAATATACTATTGTTTCTAGACGGATTTTCTACAAGCCTATGCGTCGTGCAGACGATCCGGATGGACACTGGCGACCGAAAAAGATGTTAACGAAACTGCAGCTATTAATGTTACTCTAGCCACTCTCGCAAATGATAATAGTAAGGTCGTTTGGACTTTTATATATTTCTTGGGGCAATTGCAAAGTCAGTACAGAGCAAGGCACTATTTCGCAACTAAAAGTGTAGATTTTTAGCTTACGTATCAAAGATGGCAGCGCGGCGGCGGGGCGCCATTTTAAATACAAATTTTTAAGGCAGATGGGGTCTTCATCGCAATTGATCACTATGGAAAACAAAACCAATAAATTATACTCTGACATTATTATGCTATAAATACTTAAATACTTAGATGAAAAGTCACAGAAGGTTTAGAAACAGAAGTAAATATTTTGTTGTAACAAACGTTTACAAAAAAACCTTGAGCGTGATTACCTGGATATGTAGTTCGGTGCTGCGGCATTGGTTTTTAAGCATTGTTCTCATTTGAATAATAATAAAGTTGAACTAAACGAAATTTTTCTTCCTTAGTGAGAAGAGTTTTCACGTCAGACGGAGATAAACATTAACTGCCATAATTATAATTTATTTCTTTTATTTTCTATACTTAGGTAATGATCCATGGCCAGTGCGATAAAGAGTCACATTTTTGTTTCGAATTCCAAGCACGGCTAACTAGAAGCAATTATATAAAGTGAAATAACTCAAAAACGGCTGGTCCGAACATATAGGCGTATTACATGTCTTTGAAATGTGCTGATTTCAAAGATGTTATAGGGTGTTTAATTTTTAAAAAATACATAAGTTACCATTTTTTTAATTTTGCTTTGGTCTTTTGTTTTTCTGGTAAACATAATAAACATTTTCAGGGAAGATCTTGCAACATTTGTATTTATCTATTATTTAATTCAAAGAAATAAACTTTTAAAAGGAGTGGTATAATATAAGGAAAAACTCCGTACCGACGCACCGACAGATGCATGCTGTAAAACACCAATATTTTTAAAAATCGTTAATAACCCAAAAACTATTAATTTTGGAAATATGATATGTTTTATAACACATTCTTAGAATTGATCAAGAAATCCCAAAATGTCATCATATACTAAGTGTTAATGAATGTCACATAGATATTTAAGGGAGTGATAGTGCTCGTTACAATAGAGAAAAATACTGATAAACTTGCGGTCAAAAAGGCTTCATTTTCAAAGCTTTAATTTTTTTTACTTTTTTTCGTTTTTCTCCCATATTTTCCGAGATAATCTTTTTGGGTTTGGTGCATTTATTAATTTTTGGAATCTCTACAATAAAATGTCTGAATTGTCGGAGGCAGTATACAGAGTGTTAAATTTTTTGCGCTAGCAACAATTTCATTATCCTGCACTTTTTTCTGGGAACTGTTGAAATTTCGTCTGATATAGTCAATATAGGCACAATTATCAGGACCTACCGAGGTTATCGTTTCTGAATATAGTGTAATTCGGGAACGAAAACCTATTTCTCTTTAACCATGTGTTCTGGATAAGAAACACATCCATCCCATTTTTCTCGACAAATTCAATGCGTTCGAGTCTCCGATGCTTAATTGAGTTTACGTTAAACGTTGCTAGTTTAATATATGATAATGTGGGGCTGTGTACACTTTTCTGTATTAATAAGAGGGAAAACAATAATTTTGTATATTAAGTGTATAATCTTCAAAATTTAATAATTAGCAGAGCGCTTTCGGCCATAGGCCATCTTCAGTGCTCCTTAGTCAGGAAACAGGAAACTTCATTGATAAAAAAACTTTTCTATATTAAGTGGGTCATCAACGCCACAATGTAAAAACTCATTACATAAAAATAATTAACACGTAAAATTGTAAATGACGAACAACTGGCATGAACCATTTTTCTAAATTTTAATCAGAAACCATCATTTTTCCTTTTCTTTCCATTTTCTTGACTAAGAAGCACCGAAGATGGCCTATGGCCGAAAGCGCTCTGCTAATTAATAAATTTTGAAGATTATACACTTAATACACAAAACGATTGTTGTTTTCTCTCGTAGTTTAATATATGCCGTTCCCGGTTGCGCCGTCATTTAACCCGCGGTTTTTTGAAAACCACTCATCATGTCTTTTAACTGAGTCTCCATTCATTTCATAAACTGAACCAGGAAGCTTTGCATCGTTAAATACAAAGCCGCTTCCATACCGTTCAGTGTTGATTTTTGATCTTGCGACGTATTTGTTGCTTTCGCATTGCCTTCGCCAGCCAATATACTAACATCTTGCAGTCCCCATCGGAAATTACTCCTGCGCACAGTGTTCGCATTATCACTATTATTTGTATTTTTGTTTGCCGCATTTTTGTTTAGATTGCTTGGGTGCCTTGGACAGCCCATATAGTTAGCAAGGTGGTCACCCTCACAATTTTAACATTAAGCTTTCTTCTCCTTAGTCTTAATGCACTGATAAGAAAAGAAAATCAGTACCAAGGGTAATGATACCCAGCTGAGACTGTACCACCTGATAACCCTTGATGGATTAAAACCAAATGCATTCAAGTCATCTTTGATTTTGTCTTCAGTCGCGTTTCCAGGACACCACGGAGTACAACGTGTAACTCTTTCTCATCCTGGAATCGGAACAAGCAATGATAAAGTTTGTTGGCAATTAGGAATTTTATTATCTTATGATAATCCACTGACGTTGATGGATGTATATTTACGCCATTTGGCGCGGTCAAAGCGCGACCAAAATCAATCTTTGCTTGACGCAAGTAATTCGAAATTTCATTATGCTTAGCCTTATCCCTGATGACGATCGAAGGGACCCTTAATTTCGGTGTCCCGGTCTCCGAAGGGTCATCAGTGATGGCAACGTTTATTGTCTTTTTAACTTGTGGCGCGGGTATCTTTGCGCGGCTACCCGATACCACCTGGCTGAATAGAGACACCTTTTGTGTCACATGATTGTTCAATGACAAGTTATTTAATTAAGGTAGGTTCGGCCCTGCAAAAATACCGGCCACTTTCTTGTTATTAATATTATTGTGTGGTTCAGTATTTTTATTAGTGCGCTTTCTTGTGCGGCTATTCTTTGGAGTCGACCACCGTTCGCCAGCTTCATCGGATTCAGGAACAGAGTCAATCTCCATATCTGAACCTGCATTAGTTACTTAAATATCGTCAACATTGACCTGTACACTATTTAGTTTCCGAACGGTAGCCGTATCTCTATTGTTATCTTCAGTCTTTGTACCTGTTTTTATAATATTGTCAGTGGATGTCAGTGATTCGTCAAAGATTTTGTCTATTTTCGAATTTCATTTTAAATCAATTGTATTACCGTCTAAGTATGTCAAGTTCGTATTAGATTTGTACCTACCAATCTCGTCTGTTAACTCCCTGATAGTTTTACCCATTCTTTTCAGCTCGATTGACTTTCCTCCTTAATCTTTTATGTTTCATTAAACCATTCCATGTTACAATCATTTAGCATTTTCCTCCATTTAGCTTCCATGCGTTTTTTGCTTTCCTTAATACGCTCATCTATCGACGGCTGGACTTCGTGGCCATAGGTTCGTCCTAAGAATTTTTCAACTTTGCCTAAGTAAAGCGGGAGGTATACTGTTTTTACTTTTTTTGTACACACTGTGTAATATCTATTAATTATTATTTTTATAATCTTTTAGCTTATTGGTTAGCGGGCTTGTACCAAAATGATGGCATATTTAGTCCCACATGGATATGGTTAGACTCGGCAGAAGACATAATTTATTCAAATTGGGCAGATTCACCTGGATCTGGACTTTATTGTCTACTGAAACAAACCCTAGCAACTTATAACCGTCAGTGGACTGCTAGAAGCTGTGCTGCAACGAATTTCTTTATTTGTCACGCATAATAAAATTAATACCACAAATGCTAATGGCAGCATATTCTGCTATGTAGTTTATTTTATTTTGTTCTATTTTATTTGGAATACGCAGGAATAGGGAACTTAAACATTTTTTTATTGCACAAATATGCTTAATTACATTAAATATTACGATATGCAAAATATGACGCCGTAAATATCATTAATTAATGTATCATTAATTATTAACATTTCACGCGCGGGCTAATCATTTTAAACAAGTTTAAAGCGAGGGGAGCAGCGTGACGTCACCTGTCACGAATTCGGGATTATTTACTTCAACGATTTAACGAATAACGTTAATTTGACTGCTTCAAAAATCTTATAAAGCAGTTATTTTTGTTAGAGATCAGTAATGGATATTAGAAAAATAGGTTTACCAGTTCAATATTGTTGTCCCTTTTTATTTTATTTACTCATCAGTCTATCTCTGTTTGTAAATGACATTTGACGTAGGTAGTAGTTGGCTAGTAGTTTATTAGGTTGTAGAACCCTGCTAAGATAACTAATGTAATTATTAAATTGATTTCTTGATTATTTTTAAATAAATAAATGTGATTATGTATTTAATTATGACTGAAGAGGAGATTTTAAATCTGATAGTTTACCCAAAGTAGATATGTTTATCGGATCGTTTTTCCATTGGTAAAGTTCGCGGAGTAAAGGCATATAAGTGTGTGTATTTCATTATAATAAATATGTAGGAAGTAGTAAGTAGTAGTACCTGCTTACTTATCATAATAAATATTGATTTGAATGAGTTCACTTTAGCATTTACCTATCAAATAGTAAGAAGTAGATAAAAACGGATAATAATCCATGAAAATGTGCAAAAAACACCAAAAGTGTATTGAGGTCCGGTCTCAAAATATTTCTCTCTGGCACTAGTCCTTGGAAGGGTTGTTTCAACCTCCATGGGTTGGTTGGACTTCTTCCACTTATAAAATGTTTGAAGCAAATTCTTTCGTATTTTAATTGACTGTCACTTAGAGGGCCCTTTTTAAAGCTCATATCCACATTTTACTCCTTTCTTGTAACCGTGGATTAAGGTTTTTGAAGAACTGCGGGGATTTTAAAAGATCGTACATTGTCCCTATTTCCCCTCATCCTACAATTTTTCACTAAACCAAAGAAAGGCATTTTTATTTAGGTTACTTTAATTATTAGCACAACGAACAGAGATCTCAAATTAGAGTCAAGATTCAAGAAAAACTGTAAAGATTGAATGTATAACCCAAACGCTTGTGTTTATTTACTTAGTTTGTTTTTCAAGCAAAATGGACGCCAACCCTCTGACGTCATATGAAAATGATCAATATCGAATTGATGAATGATTATTATGGACACGCCTCCGCAGGCTACGTGTTTTAATTATAGAGCGAATTTTTTTGATGAATGAACATCTGTCATTCAAAAATATGTCAATTAAAATATAATACAGTATAACTTCGGTAATTCGGACACCCCGTAAACCGGACACTCCAGTCAATCGGACACCCGCTACAGTTCGGACACTTTCAGATTTTTACCTCTATAATCCGGACACTGCCAAAAAGCACGACAAATCACAACGACTTAATGCGAAAAAAGTAAACAAAGCTATTTTTATACATGCGGCGGCCCGTGGAATGTGGAGTGGATTAGTTTTTATTTGGCGCCGGATATTAGACCACGTGTAAAAAATGACTCCCACGAAACGCGTCCGTTGCTCTGCTACTATAAAAGAGAAGCGCAAAGTTCTTGACAGTTTAGATGCAGGTAATAGTGTTCGGCAAGTTACGAAAGTCTTTAAGATTCCAAAATCAACAGTATCCGATATAAAGAAGAACAAAGTGAAGATACGAAATTTTGTTGCGAAGTCGTATGCTGATATAGGTAAGTTTTATGGATAAATTCTAGGTTTTAAGTTTGCACCAAAGATAATGTTTTTCAGGCCAGAGAAAAGTTATGAAGAAGCCCGAAAATCCTGAAGTGGAATAGGCGTTGTACACTTGGTTCCTTTAACAACGATGACGCTGAAGCAGTTGCTCCTTTTTAACTTAAACTGCAAGCCCTGATTGAGGACATGCAATTACCTAAAGAGCAAGTCTACAATGCCGATGAATTCGCAATTTTTGGAAGGTTTTTGCCAAACACAACGTGGGTGCATAAAGATGAGAAATCGGCAGCAGGAAGAAAAGTTTCAAAAGACCGTGTCCCCTTTATGCCATGCTCAAATGCATTAGGCGCACATAAGTTGCGGTTACTAGTGTTAGGTAAATTTAAGAATCCCCGAGTTTTCAAAACTACACAGTTGCCTGTGAAATACCAGGCTGATACCAAAGGATGGATGACCCGAAATTTATTCTCCGAGTGGTTTAAAACAGCCTTTGTTCCTGGAGTGACAAAAATATGTGAGTAACGCTAATAAGTCGTGCAACGCATTGCTTCTAATTGACAACGTCACACCCATCCGAAGAAAAGCTCAATACGGATCCAAATTTCAAAGTGGCGTTTTTGCCTCCTAATTATATCGCTTTAGTTCAGCCAATGGATCAAAACTTGATACAAAATATCAAGGTTTCTTACAGAAGGTGTAATGGTTTTGATAATCATTCAAATGATGTTGAGTTGCCTCGGCCAAGGAGACCTTTTTTTTTTGTTAGGTGTGGGTTTGTCTTATTATCTGACAAATTTTTTTAGGGCGCCATCCTACCAGAAATAATACAAAATTTACAAACACTTGGTAGTTTATTAAACTAAACTTGCTTAACAATTGTTGTTGTTACTGGTTTCCGAAGAAACAGTTTTAACATGAAAAGGTGAAAATTAAAATGAAAATATAGCAATGGTCTGCTGGTCATTACAAAGTTATCCTTCTGACTGACAAATACTTAGCTCTGCATTGTCATCCGTGAAGTGTGTCCAAGATTCAGTCCTGTTCACCTGGAAGTTGTCTCGATGAGGCGTTCTATGCATAGAACTTCAGCAATGGGGACGTCAGGACTTGATTAGACTTTAATGCTTGTGACGGTGATTGATTGGAACAATGACATCAGATGAGCTTATGCCAGCCTCAGGTTTGCTTGTTTACATGTAATATTAGAAAGGTGGAGTTAGACCAGCGAATAATATTGCAATAAAAGGTTTAAAAATGAATACTTATGTTAAACAGTACCAGTTGCAACTTAAATTTCTATGATACAGTTACAGGATGTTTTAACTCCCTCTTACCCAAGTGAATATGAATAAAGTTTTAAATTTAGAAATGAAATAACCATGTTTAATTACATAAGGTCAAAAACAAAATTTCTTTCGTGTTTAAATATTAAGAAAAATAAATGATTTGATTGACTTAGAGAAGTATCTTGTGTCAATTAGATAAAAATTAAGTAATTCTTATAGTATACAATGTACAAAAATATTATATTGATGCTTAAAACTAATAGAAAATGCTGCATTCAAAAGTATCTATAACTTTTGTGCAGGTACGGTAGGCATAACGAACGAAGAGGCAATCGTTTGCAAGATAGATAAAGCATTCAAAAGTATCTATAACTTTTGTGCAGGTACGGTAGTCATAACGAGCCAAAAGGCAATCGTTTGCAAGATAGATTAATGCATTCAAGAGTATCTATAACTTTTGTGCAGGTACGGTAGGCATAACAAACAAAGAGGCAATCGTTTGCAAGATAGATAAATGTGGTTTAACGAGCCATAGGCATTCGTCACCACATGATTTTGGTGTACCAGACTAATGTCTTATGGCACCCAAGGTAAGATACGTACAAGATAAATTCAAGATACGGTATAAGAGAAATTTCATACACAGTGTGACTTAGGATATTGTCCACCCGATACAGGTATGATCCACCCAGTACAGGTGTGTCACGCCAAGTGAGTTAAAAGTTTAAAAGAAAATAAACATTAAATCAGAATTGATTCCCGACAGATATCATTGAGAGAAATGGGGTGAGTTCTTCAACAAATTCAATTTAGGTTTCAAAGCTTTGAAACTAAAGAAAAACTCGCTTGCTTTCCTCGAAATCAGCTTCCTGGGATATTATTATGTCAGTAATCAGTTCTGTAGAGCCTGGATCTGTCGGTTTCCTCGAGAATGGTCCAGTTAGGTTTACTCTATATTTGGTTCTCACCAATGTTCGTCAAGAACTTAAATAAACTAAAAACTGGCCAACGATATTTGCTAAAACATAAAAGAAATAAAAAATATTTTTTTTTTTAATTTTTGTTCTAGTGCTGCAAAACTTTTTAATTTAGTGCTTCTAAACTATCATGATAAATTAAATTACGATAATTTTAGACACTTTAGAAAAGACAATAAATATTCAAAAAAATACAGGATGACCTATTTAAAAAATCTTTTATATACATATTGTTAAAACGTGCAAAATATTTAAAAGCTTATTATGGACAAATCCTATCTTGACTGCATTAAAAATTACTCCGCTCAATTTTGTTTTCTTGTTTTCGTTTTTCTACCATATATTCCGAGATAGTTATTTCAAATACACTTATTAGTTTCTGGGATATCTGCAATAAAATGTCTGAATTGTAAGAGGCAGTATACAGAGTGTTACATTTTCAC
Organism: Polydrusus tereticollis; assembly: GCA_963920685.1. NCBI lineage: Eukaryota > Metazoa > Arthropoda > Insecta > Coleoptera > Curculionidae > Polydrusus > Polydrusus tereticollis. The sequence goes on from OY987326.1 coordinate 134,890,447, forward strand.
TCTCCTGATTTTTCCCTGTAAATATACTCACATCATATTTTGACTCCCGCTGTTTTCTAATTTTTTTTTATACTTTACATTTTTATCGTATCTGTCATCGTTCTCTAGTTATTGGCGGAAATAGCTGGCAATGCAAACCAAGTATTATCCAAGTAACAAAATCAAAAAAAAGTAGTTAGCTGGGACAGCTCATATTTTATTTTCCGTTTATTATCCTTTTTGACGTTTAGTGTCAAATGACTTTGTTAGTTGATGTTTGCAAAGTCAGTTAGAGGCTATTTAATGATGGCTAAGTTCACAAACCAAGAATATGCCGATATGCATTTTATTTATGGTCTTGATAATGGTAATTCTTTTGAAGCGTCTCTATCGGCAGCATTATCAAAATTGAAGACGGCCTGATTCACGAACTTTTAGACAAGTACACGAATTTGAGGAAGCAGTTCTAAATGCTGTAGACAACGAACCATCATCATTCAAATTGATCCAAAATCTATTGTTAGGTAATAAACTTTTATTTGGTGATGAAGCAAGTTTCTCGAAAAATGCCATCAGAAATTCTCATAACAATCATTCTTGGGCAGAAGAGAATCCTTATGCGATAGTCGAAAGGCATTTCCAGTATCAGTTTACAGTAAATGTGTGGACTGGCATTATTGGATACTATTTGATGGGGCCTTCTTTCCGGCCAAGAAGATTGAACGTTTATTTATCGTTAATTTTTAGAAGAGGAACTCCCGGTGCTGTTAGAAGAGGTATCACTTAAACTAAGAAACCAACTGTGATTTATGCATGATGGTGCCATGCCACATTTTAATTTGGTGGTAAGGGAGTTTTTAAATCAACACTACAACCATTGAATAGGTTGAGGTAGGCCTCAGCCATGGCCCTCTAGGTCTCCCGATTTAAATTGTCTAGATTATTTTTTCTGGGGACATTTAAAATCGTTGGTGTATCAGACTCCTATCCAGACAGAGGAAAATTTGAGGAACAGAAGTATAGCTTCATGTGAAATAATTCGGAATACTCTTGGAATATTCGGGACAGTCTGCCAGTTTATGAGACGAAGAGTTGATTCCGGAGTATTAGCAAGAGAAGGTCATTTTAAGCAGTTCCTATAATTTTTTTAATTTGTCGGGTAATGTCAGACTTAAGGCGGCATATAGTTCCCTATTTTTAGGGAAATTTGGATCAAAAAACATCGAAAAATCTGTCCTTATAAAAATTGAGATAAAAAAACTACACATTAGCATTAAATAAAAATTGGCACACGTGTTCATTTTTTTAATTACCGGTGTCCTGATGTCTTAAACTTGCAATAGTTTTGTTTGTTTCTAAACTAAAAGAAAATTAACCAGAAAACGATGACACATACGACAACATTGTAGGAGATCAAAGGAATGACAAAAGAACGGGTAGTCAAAATATTATATCAGTATTTACAGGGTATCCCAAAAAGAAGTGCAGTAGAGTGAAATTGTTGGTAGTGCAAAAAAATTAACAATTGACTGCCTCTGACAGTTTAGACATTTTACTGAAGAGATTCCAAAAACTAATAAATGTAGCAAATTCGAAAAAATTATCTCGGAAAATATGGGAGAAAAAAAAAGCTAAAAAAATTGAAGTTTTGAAAGTGAAGCGTTTTGGACCGCATGTTCATAAGAATTTTTTTCCTATTTTGACGAGCACTATCACTTCCTTAAATATCTACGTGGCATTAATTACCACCCATTATACACTGCGTCCATTAATTATGGAATAGGTAAAAAAGTACTCAAATTTTAAACATCCATATCTCCATCAAAATTATATCAATCCACTCAATTTTTGATTTACTAGGTAGGCCGTCCCTTGGACTACTTAGCACAAAGTATTTCACCTTACTTTATGTCTTTTTTATACAGGATGATGGCTAAGATACCAAGCCATGTAAAATGTGCTGATTTTAAAATTAATGTTTGGAAAATACGAAGCAATGGAAATTGAATTTTATTAGTGTACTGGTTACAGCTTTATGTTAGGTACTTACTGTACAAATTACAGCGCAGTGCCGTTCGTGCCAATTAAAAAAAAAAAAATAAAATAAAAAATGGAATAGGTAAAAAAGTACTCGAATTTTAAAATCAATATCTTCATCAATCCATTCAATTTTCAGTTTATTAGGTAGGCTGTCCCTTGAACTACTTAGAACAATGTGTTTGACCTCACTTTATGTCTTTTTTATACAGGATCATGGATAAGATACCAAGCCGTGTAAAATGTGCTGATTTTAAAATTAATGTTTGGAAAATACGAAGCAATGAAAATGGAATTTTATTAGTGTACTGGTTACAGCTTTATGTTAGGTACTTACTGTACAAATTACAGCGCAGTGCCGTTTGTGTTAATTAAAAAAAATTAAAAAATCGTGATATAACACTAACTTAACAATAGTAATAACAATTTAAAGAAACAACTTAATTATAAGAATAAAAATTAATAACGCGTATTTCCTCCACGGGCATTAACGACAGCTTGACAACGACTGGGCATACTGAGAATCAGATTTCTTATAAAAACCTGATCTATATTTTCCCATACTCTTTGTAGCGTCAATCTCAGCTGAGCCAAAGTTTCTGGTGGGTTAGCTTCTGCACGAACCTCTCTACTCATTCGATCCCATAAATGCTCTATAGGGTTAAGATCTGGCCTTCGAGCTTTCCAATTCATTACGGTAATTCCCGTTTCTGCTAGATATTCCGTTACTATTCTCGCCGTATGTGGACGTGCGTTATCTTGTATAAAAATAAAGTTTTCTCCAATAAAGGGAGCAAAAGGCACAACATGCTCCTGAAGAATTTCCGTAATGTACCTGTCACTAGTTAATCGCTCTGCAAATACCAATTCCGTTTTTGCCTCTAGAGATATACTTCCCCAAACCATAATTGATCCACCGCCATAACTAACCCGCGACGTTGTAAATCGCTCCCGAACACATTGCATTGTTAAAAACCGATCCTGCTTAGCAGTTGTTTTCCTTGGTCGGCCTTGCCCTGCTCTTCTTTGATTCGATCCATATTCTCGATACCGTTTTAAAATTTTTGATATAGCCCCTTGCGTTTTATTCATGATTCTGGCAATATCAGACTGAGACCGGCCCTGCTCAAACAGTCCTCTTGCATAGGAACATTCTTCTAGAGATATGAATCGGATATTGGCATTCATTTAAAAAAATAAACTAAACAAAAGGCCTTGTCAAGAACTGCCAACAAATTTATAATCTTGATAAATTGACAAGGGCAATTGGTTGACTAGCAACGTAAATCCAAATAGAAGTAAAACGTTTTCAGTCAATATAACTTGCAATATACAGATTTTTTAATTTACACGAACGGCACTGCACTGTAATTTGTACAGTTAGTACCTAACATAAAGCTGTAAGCAGTACACTAATAAAATTCCATTTTCATTGCTTCGTATTTTCCAAACATTAATTTTAAAATCAGCACATTTTACACGGCTTGGTATCTTATCCATGATCCTGTATAAAAAAGACATAAAGTGAGGTCAAACACATTGTTCTAAGTAGTTCAAGGGACAGCCTACCTAATAAACTGAAAATTGAATGGATTGATGAAGATATTGATTTTAAAATTCGAGTACTTTTTTACCTATTCCATTTTTTATTTTTTTATATTTTTTTTAATTGACACGAACGGCACTGCGCTGTAATTTGTACAGTAAGTACCTAACATAAAGCTGTAACCAGTACACTAATAAAATTCAATTTCCATTGCTTCGTATTTTCCAAACATTAATTTTAAAATCAGCACATTTTACATGGCTTGGTATCTTAGCCATCATCCTGTATAAAAAAGACACAAAGTAAGGTGAAGTACTTTGTGCTAAGTAGTCCAAGGGACGGCCTACCTAATAAATCTAAAATTGAGTGGATCGATATAATTTTGATGGAGATATGGATGTTTAAAATTTGAGTACTTTTTTGCCTATTCCATAATTAATGGACGCAGTGTATTATGACATTTTCGTATTTCTTGATCAATTTTGAAAATATGTTATAAAACATCATATTTCCGAAATTAATAGTTTTTGGGTTATTAACGATTTTTGAAAATTTTGGTATCTTGCAGAATGCATCTGTCGGTGTATCGGTATATGGTTTTTCCTTATAATATACCACCCCTTTAAAAAGTTTATGTCTTGAAATAAAAGACAAAAGATTAATACGAAAATTGCGAAATTTCTCCTAAAAATGTTTAATATGTTTACCAGAAAAACAAAAGGCCATGGCAATATTAATAAAATGGTAACTTATGGATCATTTTAAATTAAACACCCTGTAACATCCTTGAAATCAGCTTAATTCCCAAAATATATAATACGCCTTTTTGTTCGGACCAGCCGTTTTTGAATTATTTCACTTTAAATAATCGTTTCTAGTTAGCCGTGCTTGACGATTCAAAACAAAAATGTGACGTTTTATCGCACTGGCCATGGATCACTATGGAAAATAAAAGAAATAAAAGAAAGAAAATAAGGTCTGTCTATACCACCAAAATAAATTATATTTGTCCTTTTAGGGTGAATAAGGGTTAAAGAGTGTACATAAATTTAATTTGACATTAGGTTGTACTAGTTTCGACTTTAGTCAAAGTCATCTTCAGCAACCAAGTAATTAAGAATTATGTTTTTTAGGATGTACCTAAATAAACCAATTAAAACAAATTATAAGAGGGGACGAAGTGGTTCAACAAAACATGGTCATAACATGTACCTTGTGCAGCCAATGGATTCGACATAAAAACCATTTTATTTCAATATTTGCTTTGAACAGCATCAATCTTGAGTCATGTTCCTAATTTGTGCTTCATTTGCCAAAAAGAAAAAAGAAAATTTGCAGTATAGGCTTCATTAAATTTATATAACTCTAAAATAAATTCCAACGAGAAATTAAGCTTTGAATATTGACAATTTGATGACCCCAATTTTACTCAATGACGTATATGGTTTTTAACTCATTTTAAATTCCTTCTTCCCCCCCCCCCTCTTTTTACTTTTTCTTATTAAAATTCTGACCCACCAAAATATAAAGCATGTCCCCTCACTGAGTTGATTCATGAAATGATGATTTTATTGAATTTTCGTTATTGACATCTATACATCATATCATAACTATAAATGATTCCATTAAGAATTTTGGCCTCTATTACAATTTTACATCGAATCTCCTTCATTGCTTAAAGTAGCATCATGTTCGTGATTATCTTCTGTCGAATTCATTGGCTGCACAAGGTACATATTATGTCCATGTTTTGTTGAACCACTTCGTCCCCTCTTATAATTTGTTTTATTTCTGACCGGTATATTATTAGCTTATAACGTCTTAGTTACGCGGGAATTATAAGGGTCATAACTCCCTTTGGATATTAAGAAAAATTTGACATAAAATCAAACGATTGACATCCAATGTCAATTTGATTGTCATATATTGAAACATTTATTCCACTTTAAAAATGAACAAAATGTTACTAAAATCGGTCAGAAATAAAATTATCTATGTATCACTGGAATTATAAGGGTCTCAATTACCTCGGGCAATTGCTGTCCCTCGGGCCAAAGGCCCTCGGGACATAAACTTTGCCCTCGGTAATTAAGACCATTATAATTCCCTAGATACATAAATAACTATTAATTTGTTTATTTAGGTACATCCTACAAAACATAATTCCTAATTACTTGGTTGCTGAAGATGACTTTGACTAAAGTCGAAACTAGTACAACCTAATGTCAAATTAAATTTATGTACACTCTTTAACCCTTGTTTCACCCTAAAAGGACAAATATAATTTATTTTGGTGATACCTATAGACAGACCTTGTTTTCTTTCATTATCTCGCCACAGAAAATGGACTACTTCTTGAATCTTAAAAGAAATAAATTATAATTATGGCGATGCGGCAGTACAGTGTTACATATCCAAGTAATCAAGCTCGAGGTTCTTATGTAAACGTGTGTTACAATAAAATATTTACTTTTGTTCCTGAACCTTCTGTGACTTTCTCATCTAAGTATTTAAGTATTTATAATATTATAATGTCATAGTATAATTTATTGGTTTTGTTTTCCATAGTAATCAATGGCCATTACGATAAAACTTTGTGCAATGAACTCAACCCCATCTGCCTCAAAATTGGTATTTAAAATGGCGCCCCGTCGCCGCGCTGCTATCTTTGATATGTAAGTTAAGAATCTATACTTAAAGAGCAGTCTTTTAGTTGTGAATTAGCGCATTGCTCTGTACTGACTTTTCAATTGCCCTAAGAAATATATGAGAGTTCAAACGACCTTACTCTTATCAATTGTAAGAGTTGCAAGAGTAGCACTAATAGCTGCAGTTTCGTTAGCATCTTGTTCGGTTGCCAGTGTCCATCCGGATCGTCTGCACGATGCATAGGCTTGTAAGAAATCCGTCTAAAAACAATAGTATATAAGTGGGTGTATATGTAACGAGTAAAAGGCGTTAAAGACGTATCACAACATTTACAAAAATACAAAAAAAATATGAATTATTTCTATTTTTCCGGTAAATAAGTTTGTAGAACCTACATACGGTTCATGCAAAACAATTTCCAATGCGCGTCATCACTGAGCTGATAATTGTAAATCCGTAAGAAAACATGAAGAAATTAAATTTGGCCAAAAAATATTAAAACTTTATGCGATATTGAATGTACTAGAAACTTAAAGTATTCTTCTTTGATTCGAACCCACTTATAGCAAATATTTTGTTTATTTAAGCTTGGAAAAATTAATATAATTTGAAGTATACTTTCGTTAATAGTTTCAAGAGCAGTTAAGGAAAATAAAGTATTGAAGTCACCTAAAAAGAAAGAGAGATGTAAAGTGTCAATATTGGATATAAGTTCTATCCGTGACACTATTTATGGAATGTACGAAAGAAGTAAATTGTATTATTCAAAAACTATAATATTTTACTTTGGTTATGCTTAAGCTGTAACTTTTTCTAGAACAGCATCTAACTTTGACAACTTTAAGTAAGGGTAAAGAGTAACCTAAGGGACCATTTTCGAACCTTTCCTTGGCGGGACGTTTGTTTTACCTCTGATGATCCATCCATCTGTGCAACAGAAATATCGGAGTTTATCCTTACTGGCATGGAAGCCTTCATCCCTTTCTCAAAAAAGTGCCCTTCTAACGGCAAGCCTTGGTTTACCAAAAATTGCGAACGAGCTCTTAAATCAAAAAATTATTTCCACCGACAATGGCGTAAAAAACCTACCGCCGAAAATCGGACCATCTTTGTTAACGCTCGAAACCAATGCAAGCAAACGATAAACCAAAGCAAAGAAGCACACAACCAGAGGATCAGAGACAAACTTCTTGAATGTCCTAGCGGCTCAAGATCATTTTGGTCGGAAGCTAAGGCTGTCAGTCAGAACTTTACCAAGTCAACCATTCCACCTCTAACACGTTCTGATGGCACCATTGCGACCAAAGCACAGGAAAAAGCAAACTTACTGGCGGAACTATTCTCTTCACATTCAACGGTAAATTTTCAGGGAAGTACTCCACCGAACATTACCCCTGTAGAATCGAGAATGCCCGAGATTGTTTTTCACCACCGCCATGTTAAACGAATCTTGAGGAGTCTCGACAGTAAAAAGGCTTCTGGCCCTGACGATATTCCAGTCATTGTAATTAAGACATGCGCTGACGAACTGACACCGGTATTTTGTAGGCTTTTTAACTTATCCTACAAAAAAGGAATATTTCCTTCTTGCTGGAAAACTGCGAGAGTCCAGCCCATACCCAAAAAAGGCAAGAAGACTTTGCCAAACAACTATCGTCCAGTCGCATTGCTCTCGGTTATATCAAAAGTTATGGAGAAGGCTATCAACGAAAAATTACTAAAATACCTGGAAGGCTTCAACATTATTAGTGACCGCCAGTATGGATTCCGTAAGTCTAGATCAACAGGAGACCTTCTAGCTTATGTTACTCATGTTTGGAACAACGCAATAGAACACCATGGGGAGTCCCGGGCGGTAGCACTGGACATTTCCAAGGCTTTTGACCGAGTATGGCATGAGGGGCTCCTCACTAAAGTGAGAGCATACGGAATGCCGGTTCAATTTTGTTCATGGCTGTCGAGCTTTCTTAAAGACCGTTCTCTGCGAGTGGCGATGGACGGATTTCTTTCAGACACATTTAACATCAATGCCGGAGTCCCTCAAGGTTCTATTTTGTCGCCCACCCTTTTCTTACTATACATTAACGATCTTTTGGAAAAAAATAAAAATCCTATATATAGCTTCGCTGATGACAGCACACTTGTTTCATCTTTTACTTTGGATGCTCGGACATCGGCTGCTAATGCACATCTCTATAGGCAGCAAGAGGTCTCACATCTTAACAAAGACCTGGAAGAAATTCTGTCTTGGGGTGACAGTAACCAAGTAGAATTTAACGCTAAAAAGACCCAGGCGGCAGTTTTTTCTAAAAAAGTTAATGTTGAAGAACCGGATATAGTTATGGCGGGACACTCAATTCCTTTGGCTTCATCAATTCATTTATTTTAAAGAAATAGTCCATTCTCGAAGTGGAGTTGAAATATAGGGAAAGGGGAAAAAAAGTCAAAAAGTCTTTCTCCACTAATTTAATAGTGAGCTATTAAATGCTCAATTTTAAAATTAAATTGTCTCTACATGTTTCAAAGGTAGTAACCTTCATCTTCAGGAGACCAAAGTAGTGCTGCAGTTTTTATTAGCAGTAGAGAGAAAACTGTTGGTGGAAAATGACGTTGATGGAGCTTTTTTATTTAAAAATATTTTGACAAGATATTAATAATTGAATGTAATCAGCATGCTAAAATTGGAATTGAAAGTGGAATGTTATATTTAAATCAAAGTTTATGAAAAGACACTGTCAATCTGTGGTCGAATTTAAAAAGGGAAGATATTCGTTATTTGAAAATCATACGTCAGGATATATAAAAAGGATCTTTTGGACATTCTAGATCTTGTTAGAGAAAGATTTTTGTTTGTGATTTGTTTTATGAGAAATTCTGTAATAAGAAAGAAATTTGTAATTAGTAATGAAATAAAATTATTAATAATGTCTGTACTTACATAATGTTGAAATTTCATTTGTAAAATTAGTTATTGGAGACCTAAGGTCCCGTCACCTTGCGTTATGTTCGTCCCATTATGTAGGGAAAACAATAGAGATTTATTTAAAATAAAATTATTAAAAAAAATTAAAAAATAAAAAACAGATCTTATATTTTATATACCCTTAAAGATTAAAATAGGGAGACGAATACAGTTAAAATGAAAACGTGACAACGTGTTCAGTCATTTTATAGTCGACCGTTGACAGCTTGCGAGAACAAAATGGTTGACAATGTCAGTATAATTGCATTAACGAAAAAGGTATGAAAAGCTCAATCATCGTTCTTATAGTTACTAGTTAGTTAAATAAACATACATAAAACTTGATTATAACATAAAATATAAATAAAAGATATTATAATAAAAATTTTTTTTCACAAGGTTGGGGGAATGGTCTTAAAAGACTTCCCTTTTATATTCTTTGGCGGTCTTCAGTGATCGTTAACAGAAATATCGACATTTAAGTTGGGAGAAAAACAATCATTGTCAAGATACAGAATCCAGGAGTACGAGTAATCAGGTAGAAATTTAAAGGTTTAGTACAGAAAATAAATGTCAAACAAGCAACCCAAAAATCAAAATCAGTCGTCTCAAACTTCCCTTTTTTCGGGAATAGGTGCTTTAAAGATCAGTGTTGTCATGTTGTCATCTATGGGACCATCATCGAGGTGTAAGAATAAAGTGTGGAAATAATTTGATTTAAAATACTAAAAGTAAAAGAATTTTTTTTGTCGAAAATATTTTATGTTGTTAAACGATTGATGACTTGGTTGAATGCCGAAAGGCAAGAGGTCATCGAAAATTTCGAACAGAACAGAATAGAATGATGGTTGACCAGAGAAGACTGTCACAGGTGGTTGTACATAACCTCTCAATTATATTTTTATTAGAGATTTCAGATTATTAAAGATTTACTGTTAATATCAAAATAATTGAAATTAGAACATAGAAATAGAGAAAAAGAGGTAAAATTGTTTGTTTAATTTTTAAAATTAAGAGCATTAAAAAAATGGGTAGAAGTATGCTGAACCTGATCATTAAGACAAACTAAATTTTTGTTATGTAACGCTTTGTTAATTTCAAGAATCTCCAACAGGTCAAGCCTGTTCCCCTTATCACAGATGTGTAGATATTCTACATTAGAATCAGGATTAAAATGGTGTTTGTTAATATGAACGTGTCTAGAAAAACTAGACTTGATTCTTGAGGGGGAAAGATTTTGATTTGTAGCTTTCTCTATTTCTTTACAGTGTTCCTTTATTCTAACTGAAAATTTACGCCCTGTTTGACCTATGTAACAAGCACTGCAACCCTCTGTTGAACAAGTGATGCTGTAGACACCAGATTTGTTGGAGATTGGGATTGTGTCTTTGGAATTGGTTAGAAATTTTTTTAACGTATGCTGAGTTTCAAAGACTATTTCAATATTAAAAGATTTAAAAATGTTTTTGAGTTTATAGGAAATTGGGCCCCAATATGGTAAGGAGTAAAATTTGTTTGTAACTTTATCAGTAGATAAAAGGTTTCTGTTCATATGTTTTATCAAATGTTTCGTTTATCATTAGGGTTTTCTTAAGTATAGTCAATGACTTTAACTTCTTTTTGTTTATATTATTGCTTCATCAGCGGGTCTTCCATGGGGGGTTTGTTATTGAACATTTGGTTCTTATTGAGCTGAGCAGGTACAATGCAGTAGGGAAGTATTCACTTTTGAGTCGTTTGATTCTTTTTATTCGGAACAAGTTAAGGTGCAGGCGGGGGAGGAGACGAGGAATGAGCCAGTCTCTCGGTAATCGGTATGGTTTTAAAGGGTTTGAATGTATATGTGAGTGTGTTATTAAAGGGTTCAGGGAAGTGTCAGTCCGTTTGTAGTAGTCCACTATAATTTTGTCCATGTACTCAGTTATTGTCGGTATCTGTAAGTCATTATGTAAAGTATGAGTCATCGTATAGCGGGGCGCCCCCGTCATTATTCTTAAACATTTATTCTGAAACCTTTGAATTTTGAGAAAGTTTGTCTTCTTTATGGTACTCCAGGTGGTAATACCATATAGAAGTACAGGCCGAACCATAGTCTTGTAAATTAAAGTTTTTGTACGCAGATTTAAAGTACTTTTGCTGTTTATCAGAGCATAAATGGCATTTAGTTGACCATTCGCTTTCTTTAAACGAGAGGCTGTGTTGTCGTTCCAGTTTAGCTGTTTATCGAAGAGCAGTCCCAGGTATTTTATATTTTGACACCAGTTTATCCTAGTGTTTTTGACAAGCAATCTGGATGTAGGTTGAATACTTCGGCTCTTCGAGAAATAGATAGCCTGTGTTTTGGCATCATTTAGACGAATTTTCCATTTATCAAGCCACGCCTCGATAAGTTTTATATGACGTTGCAGTTTGGAGATTACCAACCTAGGCTTTCTTGCGGTGGCGGTAATCGCAGTATCGTCAGCAAACAGGTATAATTGTGTTTGAGCAAATTTTGGAATATCGCTGGTATAGATATTGTACAGGGCCGGTGCAAGGGGGGAACCCTGCGGTACTCCGGCTCTGACGTGTCGCACAGTTGATAATGCATTCTCTGACGAAACTGCGAAAATCCGGTCCGACAAGAACGAGTGAATTACCTTAATTAGGTAGTTTGGCATACCTAATCTTATTAACTTTAGTATAAGTCCGTCATGCCAGACCTTATCAAACGCTTTACTGACATCGAAAAAGACCGCTCCAGTTGTCCAACGACGGTTGAAGCCTGTGAGTATATTGGAAGCCAATCTGTTGGTCTGGCGCAACGTGCAATGATCAGAACGGAAACCGAACTGCTCAGGTGGTAAAATATTGTTTTCAAATATGAAATTGTTTATACGATAAAGTATAAGCTTTTCAACAATCTTGCCTAGACATGACAAAAGGCTGATGGGTCGATATCCTGAAACTAAAGTTTGGTCTTGACCGACCTTTGGAATCAAGATAACTTTAGCTTTTTTCCAAAACTGAGGGAAGCGGCTCTTAATCAAATGTTTATAGTATATTTTGTTTATGATATTAAGAGGAAAACCGTTGTTAGTAGCTATTTGTCTGATCAAGCTCAATTCAGACTTGAACTCATTACTTTCAAGGGGGATTTTAAAAAGTCTAGTAAAATAGGAATGAAAAGAGGAGAATTTCTGGCTTAGGGGTGGTTAGATTGATATGAAATAGTGCAATCAGTACTAGTTGGTTTATGATAAATAGCAAATTTGAGTCTATTATTTGACTTGGTTATTTTTAGGTCCAAGAAGGGGATGGAACCATCGATTTCTATTTCAGAAGTGAATTTAATTGAGGGGTGTAACGAATTTAGGAATTGTGTAAAGAGAAGAAGGTGTGCATGGTTTCCAGTAAATATTGCAAAAATATCATCTACATAACGTCTTATGAAAAGTATATTTGTGAAAAAAGGGTGTGATTTGATTCTGGATTCAATATCCGACATGAAAATTTCTGCTAAAAGAGGAGACAACGCTGAGCCCATGGCTAGTCCTGAATTTTGTTTGTAAAACTTATTGTCAAATTGAAAAAAATTTTGAGAAAGGACCAAGTTCATTTATTGGGCGTAATTTTGGATAGTCATATGTCTTGGCATAGTCACGTTGCGGCCATTGCTAGGGCAGCCTCGCAGAAGCTTGGAATACTTTTCCGAACAAAGAACCTCTATACACCCCAGCAACTTTTGATGCTCTATAAAGCCCAAATTCGACCATCACGGGAGTACTGTTCGCATATTTGGGGCTCTGCTCCTAAACATACACTGAGATTGCTAGATTCCATTCAAAGAAGAGCCATTCGCTTGATCGGTGACCATAGTCTGACAAACAATCTGGAAAGCCTTGAACATCGAGGGCAGGTTGGCGACTTGAGTCTATTTTACAAATATTTTCATGGCAAGTGTTCAACTGAGGTTGCCCGCTTAATACCACCCAGAGCGGTGCATGGTAGAAATACACGCCGAGCCACTGCAGCCCACCAGTACGTGGTTCAGCTTAGTGTCCCTCGAACGACACTGTTTCAAAATTCTTTCATCTGGAGAACGTCATCACTCTGGAACGACCTCCCTGAGATCGCGTTCCCCAACGAGTATAATCTCCAAAGATTCAAGACCAACGTGAATCGTTTCCGGCGCACACGCACCGCTCCTAGAGCGCCATAAAGGATTTATTATGCAGTGCTGTGCCTTATCATAAAAAAAAAAAAAAAGAAATTAAAAAACTGTTTGATGGTTGTTTTAACTCTTTAAGAAGCCTCTTAAAGGAAAGAGGGTTCGGATGGAAAAAAGATGAACCGAGGCGAGCCAAAGCATACATAAAAAAGTAACAATAAAATTACATGACTATTCTAATATAATTTAGGCACATATTGTCATCCAAGAAAATTTTAAAAATAAAGTAAATAAATTTGTCACTCGGTTATTTTGGTTACAAGCTGGCAACACTGCCGATAGCTGACGTCACTTGAAGGGTATGACGTGCATCTGAAATTGTTTTGCAAAGGGTATACAGACTGTTACAAATTCGACATACGAGCATTGGAATCTAGGAAACCATAGGAGTTAGAGAAACGGTTAAATGGGGACAAAGTTGTGCAATTCGGTGCTGAATAAAATGCCCTGTTAAAAGTTTTAAAATTCCGGATACTTGCCAGGACCGGGCTGACATATTATGTAAAATATGAATTAAAAAAAAAATAAGCAAAGGCAATTTATATAAAGAGAAAGTAATACTGCCATTACATTTTGAGGGTAGGAGGGTTTAAAAATCGGTAAAAAAAATCCAGGTCTGTATTTGAAAAAATTGAGTTGACGTTGGCCGCTCGGAGACGAAACGTCGGATCTTTAGTTTAATAGCGTCAAATTGTAGAGGAGAAAAAGTTGCAATGACAAAGTGCCATTTATTTTTAAATCGTTATTAAAATGAGCTCAGGAAGAAATAAAAACCATTTTGCAAAATTTCGGTTTTTTGCGAATAATGTCGGAAGTATTCGGATTTTTAAAACTTTTAAAGGGGCATTTTAATCAGCACCGAATTGCACAACTTTTAACTGTTTCTCTAACTCCTATGGTTTCCGAGGTTTGAATGCTCGTATGTCGAATTTGAAACACCCTGTATAGAGGATGTTCATTAAGCATAAGGCAAGAATTGGAATGGTTATTACCTGAACTATTGATTAAATGATTTTTGAAATTCCTCTTTGTTTCGAAGATACAAGCGAGAAACATTTTCGACAATAACAACATTTTATTAGGTACTTACCAAAAATAATTACATGTAAAGTTTCTTAATCTACAAGAACTGTTAAAAATAACTACCTTCAGCTAGAATGCAAGAATCCAATATTTTCCTCATTGACTGCCAAACTCTTTCAAGAACACCAGGGTCGTTTCTTATTGGGTTACACCCGGCAATTATCTCATTCCTTAAATCTTCCACATTCTCCACTGGAGTAGTATAAACTAATAACTTTAGATGAATGATGATTAGAAAAATTAATTGATTGTAAAGAAATTTTTATTTTATTACATTTTTATGTATACAGGGTAAGTCGTTTGGCTGGAGTTGATATCAACTTTCCATTTCTAAATAGAAAACCCTATACCTTATAATACTTTTGGATTCTACATGAAATACCAATTATTTTTTAATAAGTGCACTATAAGTCTAAACAATAGTTGCGGAGATAACGACTTTTTGGAAATGACATAACATTAGACAGCTTCTAGCTCTCTAACGGTACGTCCTAGAGCAAAACGGCATAAATGTCCCTGTCTTACTTTTTTATTATCTTCCTAATAATATAATAGACCGTTAGAGAGCTAGAAGCTGTCAAAGTTCAAAAATACTATTTATCAAAAGTCGATATCTTGGAAATTATTAAGTTTAGACTTACAGTACACTTATTAAAAAATAATTGATATTTCATGTAGAATAATAAAATAATCTCTTTAGAACCAATTAATTTTTCTAGTGAGCTTTTCTTTATAATTCTTACAGTTTCCGAGAAAAGTAGTGGGTGATCTTACGTCCCTCTCCCCTATTTACACAACTGTCAATATTTGACTGATGTTTCACTGTGTCATTTTAAGGGAGTTTAAAATTCGAAAAGTAATGAAATGGTATGTACTTTAGCAGAGAAAATAGAAATAATCTTCCTCTACAGGGCTATGGTGCATAAGCTTGAACAAACTGAATCTGTATGCAACAAGAAAAATGCACAAGCAAGGGTTTTGGAATAAGCTTGCCAGGTTGAGGTACTGGGTCCATTCGCTGTAGATCCATCTTCTGCTTCTATTCCAAAAGGCGTCAAGCTGATGAATATTTCTATTGGTTCTATGCACAAACTTTTAAAAAATAGTTATTTATTCCCTTACGAAATACAAATTTCACACGAACTCAATGACGATAGAAGGATCGAAATTATATTTATGTTATAATAATGTTTGCTTCAGCGACGAGTCGGCTTTCTTCTTGAATAGGTTTGTTAAGAAACACAATTGCAAGTATTAAAATAATGAAAATTGAGTTTTTCGGGAAGGCGTATATTGCATGCATTGGCGCTAATCCTAGCGTAGATTTAACATCAACGCATCTTATGGCCCCACAAACGTTGAGATCGGTATCGCTAAAATATGTATCATGATACGGAGTCGCAATACAGATCTCAAGGTGTCGTGGTTGTATCAGTATATAATTGGTTCAGCCAGTAATCCTGCAAGATGGCCGACATGTCATATGACAACATTCATATTTCAGCTATTTAATTTTTAGTAAGAATAATATTGGCAGCAATATAATGGCGAGCAGCTGTTTATGGTCAGAACCGGACTTAAAAATTGTAATAAAATATGTTAATTTCTATAATAATGAAAATATTTTTTTTAAATATACAGGGTATTCCTTAATGACCTAGTAATATTTCAAGGTGACTTCTCATGATATTTTTAGGAGAAAAGTTTATCTGAACGTATGCCCGCAACTGCCACATTTTTTTGCTACTAGGTGTTTTTATTTTATACTATCTCTGAAAGTACTTAAGATTATTTTCAATTTTAGTATGTGTTAATAGGATATAAAACCACATACTTTATTTAGAAAAGTGAGAGTGCTCCACTAAGTGGCTTGCAAACATGTCTTCTGATAATTTTTTGTAAAACAAGTGGTGCACTGCTGTCATTTTTTCGTATGCGTATTTTTTCTGTCATTAGGTGAAATAGCACTTTGAGTCAACATTTTTTTTAAGTTTATTTATTTATTTATTGTTACACAGATTTACAAAGTAAATATTAACATTGTCAAACTATTATTAAAATTTTAAAACTTGTCTATATAAATACATAACATAATAAATGAAAATGGAAAGAACATACACTTTAGTGTATGTTACATCAGACATACATAACACACATATGAGTCGCAAGATTCATGAAGGACCGAAATACTTATCAATGAAATAAAAGCAATTGCATGTGAGGTAGGATTTAATTTCACATTTGAATCTGTTTATATTTACTATTTTTTTGAACAGGAGCCAGTGATTAAAAACTTTTTGAATGCTCTAAGCCGAAAGCCAGGAATGTGAATACTGCTCCTGCAATCCCGTGTAAAGTAGGAGTAAAATTCGTCCACTGTCCTAAACTTGTCATGATGTTTATCATTGATTAAACTATTGGAATTTCTCTCTTTTAAGAAAATAAAACGCATAACTATTAATAAAAGGTAAAAACATTCTGTTGAACTTGTCTAGTAAATACACAAGAACTGAGAGCAAAAAATGGTACACAAAAAGGATCAAAATATAGGTAGTAAAAAAAATGGCAACATAAAATTAGCTCTACTCGTCATCATCTGTTGAGTCGGAAAAATCGCAATCGCTATCAACATTTATCACAATAGGATTATTGGGAGCAATAATATTCTGTTCTTTGTCCCACGCTTCTTTAATAATTTTGTCAGTGTGAGAAATATAATTCGACCAGTTTTCTTGTGAAACATTTGCAAGAGCCACTTCCCATGTACCTAAAATATTTTTTGTCTCGATAATGTGTTTGTCATAGAACCGCTTTGCTTGGCTCCACACCATCTCAATGGCATTGTACTGGCAGTGATATGGCGGTAACCTTAAGACCTGATGACCTGCTTCATTTATTAAATTCTCTACTGAATAGGATTTATGTTTTGGCACTTGAGATATCAATGTCCATAGGTCAACTTTTTTGGTAGTATCAGGAAATTTAATTTGTTTTGCATTTAACCAATTCTTCATATTTTCCTTTGTCCAACTTTTTATCGGAAGCCTTTTCGACTGCCTGCTGTGGTAGCTTGCATTATCTAGTATAATAATAGATGGTTTTTGTAAGTTCTGCAATAACTTTTTCTTCAACCAGGTTTCAAAATTAACAGCATTCATCTCTCCATGATAGTCCCCTACATTGGTTTTGGATTTAAAAATTAGTGAAGAATTTTCAACAAATCATTATTCAGTACCTGCATGTAATATTATGTATCTAAAAAGAAGATCAGGAAATTGAGTATATGAATTTTTATGACAATAAACGTATTATCATTATTATTATTATTATTAAGATCACGCTATGGGCTACTTAATATGAAGGAAATGTTGTATACCTGTTTCCTTCTGCATTAATTTTTCGGACAGATCTTACATCATCATCCTGCCAAGACCGTCTAACAGAGCCATTGGAGAAAATCCACGTCTCGTCAAGAAATTGCTCCTTAGCATCACCTTTTAATTCATTCTCCATATACTTCTCCAAAAATCGACGTCTTTGAAAAGCTATATGGGGTGTTTCCATTAAAGCCCGTCGGTTATTGTCTCTTTGATATCAGAACCCTATCCTTTTTAAAAGCTTATGTAAACTTGTTTGCCCACCTGTATAATTTTGCCTTAATTTTAACCGATCGAGCAACGTTTTTAATGTGACTGGGGTTCCTAAAATGGTACAAAACATGCATTACTAATCAATAAAACACTCATTAGTAATCAATAAAACACTCAATACAATCAAAATTATTTTAGTCGTGCTCACTATTCACAATGACAAATTACTGCAAATGCATGTCGTGTGCAATGTTCATTAAAATGTATATTAATATTTTACAAATAATGAATTTAGCCAAACACCACCAGGATTGTTAAAAACTTATATATACATATTATATTGTTAGCCCGCTGAATCTTCCGTAACCTTTAATATTATGACAATAATGCACTAACATGCTTTTATTATACCTTTTGTTACCTTAATAACACTTTGTGTGTTTAATATGTTTAAATGAATGGTAAGACACATTTAGACGAGTACCCATAACATGGCTGCAACGTTTGTCAAAGAAGAACGATGCCATAGCTGTAAAAGTAAAAGTCTTTAAATTTAAATAACTTATGCCCTTAAAACATGGTTCGAAGGGCCACTAAGATTATCACTTACCTATATTTTCCTATTATTTTCAAAAATGTATTTTGTAACTTTTGATATTTTTTGTTTTAGTCATGAATAACAATAACTACTTTATCTTAAAGTTATTAGATAACAACCACTTAAAAATTTAATTATTTTACCAATATGGTACCTATCTTATAAATAATATTGTAATTATCCCTTGTGACCTGCCCCTAAGCAAAAAATGGGACTTACGTTCAGAATACATGTTGTATATTTCGTTTCTTATCTCCATGCAGATGTTTTTAGGTGCTTCATCAGTTAAATGTTTTCGTCTGGGTCGTTTCAAAACCAGTGTGGATTCCTGGCATCCATTTTTGTATTTTCGTACTGATTCAATGGATATTTGCAAGGCTTTGGCAGTTTCCTAAAATTAATGTGGCACTATAAAAAATATTTAATAAGTAATTTCGAAATTTTTGGACTGGGCAGTATGACATGTTGTGAGAAAAACCTCAATTACTACTACTACTAACCGTGGTCGGAGGCAACTCAGGGTGGTTTTCTACAAAATATTTGAAAACATTTTGAACAAACTGCTGGGCAACTTTATTTCCTTGCATGAGACAATAACCTTGTTTAGGTGAAGAAGGTGCTACAGCACAATAATCATGGTCCATAACTTGTTCACTCATATTTTCCTATAATTACAATAATATGTTAAGAAGTGTTATTTATAAAAATAGAGGTTAGAGATACGAATAAATAATTACAAATGTCTAAAATACTTACCGGCAACGCAATAGTACGATAGAAATAGCTCTGAAAAGAACTGTTTTTAATATTAAATAAAGCTTCAAGGCACAAAAATGGATAAAAACGAATTAAAATGACAAACCAAAGCACCAAAACAATGTCAACTAAAACTAAAACCTGAAACAATAACACTTAAATATTACTTTATAATTGCATCTCTATCTAGCACGTTTAATGACATTCAAGACGTATTGCAACGCTTTACCTTGGCAATGTGGATTCAATTAATAGTACGGGAAAATAAAACAAAAATAATTTGCAGAACTTAATTCTTGCTTTTATATTTTACATGCCCTGTAATATAACTAAAAAATGTTTTTGGAGGAATATGACTTTTTTGGCACTGGTTTAAACCAACTGGCCAGCTTTGATAAATGTTTTTGGAGGAAGGGAATGCAAAAACAAATTTTTTACGGTTACATAAAAATCGAAAGCTCATAAAAATATAAATATGGAGAAAGAGTTGTTTTGACTTGCATTATCTTAGCGAACAATCATAAACATGAAAGTCGGTATTAGCGTTTTTAAAAACGAAGTTTTTCGTAGTGGGTAAGCGTTTATCCTAAAAATTAATTAAAATTTTTAATTGATTTGCCCGTACTATTACAACTATAGCAGCGAAGAAGCAAAGCACGACCTGGCCTGTGATCGTATAATGGTTCGTGTTAGTTAGCACCGGTGTGTGTCTCTCTCTTGCATGTATTTAACTCAACACGAGGAAACATGATAGATATACGATGTAGGTACCTAATAAAAGTTGCTTTTGTTTATGTTTGGAATGTAATTTTATTAATTTCTGGTGTGAAATCCTAGTAACTTTTTATCTTCGTTTGAACGTGATTTGAGAGCACTGACATGATTTGCCAGCCGCCATCATGCAGGTTTACTGGCCGAAAATACATTAGTATGAGTTGGGGTCAAGCAAATATTTGACGCGTGACACTTCCATATTGTCATGGGTGTCAAATACGGCAGGCCACTCATAATATAAAAGTTACTAATGACTAATTTATATTATAATAATTACCACCCACTCGAAGTATTTGTATCTTTATCCTTTTATATGACTAAAAAGAGATATACATAAACCGAGTTATCATATGGGCTGCAGATCCGCATTTATTTCAAAACGAGTGATGTCGTTGTCTTGTTGACATTCTGTACTTGGTTTTGGATTTTGAGTACCATTACAATGCACAGAATTTATCAAAACAAATTTATTTATATTATAATTCATATTCTTAGACCAATTACCCAGCAATCATTTTCTGCAAAGGTTTGTAAATAACAATATTCGTCAGTCCGGCCCTGACTAAGTATCAGCTGTAATAAAGTTGGTGAAATCGAAATAACTAGTATTGGACAAATATGACAAGATGGAAGTGTCACGCGTCAAATATTTGCTTGACTCCAACTATATCACCGTCTGTCTCGCTGTCACGAAACTTTGATACCGCGCGCGCGCGACTAATAAGTTTCAATGCGTGTGTGCATACATCTCATATCGCGAAAACAAACTGTAAATAATCAAACGTACAGTAGTGTGGGAGCCTTTACGATGGCAACCGCAGGCAGGGAATTTTTGGGAAGAATTTGTGAATATCTAGAAGTAATTTCATGTTTGTGGAACTACATATTAAAGGATTATGCAAATAAGCAAAAGAGAAATTAAGCTATAAGTGAATTAGTCGTAAAGTGCCACGAAAAGTACTCCAATGCTGGCACGAGTTTCGTAACCAAAAAATTTCATAGTTTTCGGTGTGCATCTAGAACAAAATTAAAGAAAGTAATTACTCGATGAGAAGTGGCGCATATTCAGATGATGTATACCGGGTGCTAACTAAATTTACTAAATTATGTTAAGCCAGACCGGAGTTATCAACATTTATTACAAATAATGTTCAACCTTCCCCCACCACTTTATTTGAAAAGTGACGAACACGTTCTATAGGTGAATTTTATTAATAAATCTTCGAAATAGGTATACAAAAATGTTATTTTCGGGATACCTTAACTAGGCGACTTTTGAGGAAACTTCGTGATTCATATTTACCGTTACTGTTGCGCCCTCTAGCGCCAGTCTGAGAAACTTGAAAATAATTTTCAGCAATTTCTCATGACCACTTTACCTAATATATTTTTTTTCCGCAAGCCATACGACTAACACTTTCTGAGATACGGCCGACAGCCATTCTTAGTGGGACACCCGGTATGTACCGTCCCTATGGTATGAAGTTAACGCGTAGAGAGTTTCTAAAGTCATTGGGCTCATTCGATCTTATTTCTTGCAACAAATTTAAAATACTATGTTTGCGTCTCTCACGCAACCAACGCATTGCCCATGTTCTTCGCACATTTTTTTTTGTCAAAAGATTGTGACAGCACCACCGCGACTGCCACGGCCACAGATTTAAGTAGCGACATCTTCGAAACCTAATAATTACTTTTTAAAATTACCAATTACAGTCCCTTTTTGCAACCTACTAATGATTTATGATTCCGTCCCAACGTGTGTGGAGATCTTTATACTTATCTAAAAATACAAAAATCTCAGATATTTGCATCGCAACTTCTATCGCCACATGTATCGATGCCAATCTCAACGTCTGTGGGTGTCTTTAAACCAAAAAGATTTTACTCTTATAGACATAAGGCGTGGTTAGCGAATGTTAGCAGCTTACAGTAATCAAAAAAGCGCAGAGTTCGATTACTTGCAGCAGCTTACAATTCGCTAAACCAGGTGATTGCTGCTTCGTAATTTGGACTTTTTTTGAGATTGCCGTTAGGTTATTTATAGCGACGAATAATTTAATATTTGACTTTCTTGCGGAAAAAGAATTACACTATCTTAAGGGAAAAAAATTAAACCTATTGAAGCCCAATTAATTTTTGGAAATAAACCCATTCTATAATTTTAAAGCCACTTGACACAATACAGTAACGAGTTAAAAGGACTTAAAATTTTTCTGGATTCAGATCAACTGGTACGAGTAAGAGGTAGGGTGGAAAATGTAAACATTCCTTTTGATCAGAAACATCCGTATTTGTTGCCTTCTCATAATAAAATAGTAAAAATAATGTTAAAATATGAACATACGCGATTAGGACACGCTGGTGCTCAAACAGTGTTGTCAAATGTTAGATTACTGGCATCTGAATGGTTTACGAGAAAGTAAAGCGGTTATGCGAAATTGTATCACGTGCGCAAAGTTTAGGATTGCTCCAGCTCAGCAAATAATGGTAGATCCGCCAGGAGATAGAGTTCAGAGTGCACGGCCCTTTAAAAAAGTAGGCATCGACTATGGTGGCCCATTTTTGATTAAATCATCACGATTACGGAAAGCGCCCATGATAAAACCTTATATCGCAATTTTTGTATGCATGACAACTAAAGCAATGCGCATCAAGTTAGGGACTAGTTTGTCAACTGAAGCGTTTATTATGACATTGAAACGTTTTATTTCACGAAAAGGTAACCCGACCATCATTTATAGCGATAATAGTACAAATTTTCAAGGGGGAGCTAATCAGTTGCGAGACTTACACAAATTTCTAAAAAATTCACAAAATTATGAACCTTTTGTTCACTATCTTCTAAACAACGAAATTCAATAGAAATTTATTCCTTCTAGGTCTCCACACTGGGGTGGGCTATGGGAAGCTTCGGTAAAAAGCGCAAAATATCATATGAACAGATTAATGGAAAATTCAAAATTTACATTTAAGGGATTTTATCCTATCCTAACACAAATAGAAGCAATTTTAAATTCAGTACCGTTGTATCCATTGACAAACGATCCGTCTGACGTCAGTTGCTTAACGCCAGTGCATTTTTTAATTGGAAAAAGTTTAATTGCATATCCTGAGAAGGATTTAAGCGATGTCCCTGAAAATAGGCTAACGGTTTGGCCACAATGTATAAAAATACAACAAGTTTTTTGGAAACGATGGTTTGTGGATTACCTCAATTGACTTCAAAATTGCCCAAAATGGCTAAAAAATACTAAAAACATCAGTACGAACGACATAGTCTTACTGAGAGAAGATAATGTTCCGCCCTTGCAGTGGCCGTTTGGTAACTTGCCACAAAAGTTACTGGGGCTGTGTCTGAGTCCCTGGGGCAACCCTAAAAATGTCAATGATCTTGCGTTTTTCGTTCTTTTCGTTTGCCCTTTGTCTTTAGTTAGACATCGTAACGGTTGTGTAAGCGGAGGCGCTTACCAATTTTTCACCCAGGACCTACTAAGCGCTAGAGGCGCTCCTGGTTTGTAAACTAAAGAGTGTGGACTACTCTGGCAGTAACGCACTGTTCTTTGGCGCCAGTTCTACCCAGACTGGCCCCACTTTCGCCTTGCGGGGCATCTGACACCGTTTACTTCTTCGTCTTCCTTTTTCACGCTCGTCTTTGTTTCCGCGCAGCATGGGCACGTGCAGTGTCAGCCTAAGTACCAGTGCCATTTCTCTGGGTTGGGTGGGGATAAGGAGTTTTGTTGTTACCCAGTCCAGGGGAATTATAGGGATTTTCTTCGGGTGGGAGTATTCGGGGTTTGTGATAGCTCTGTATTAGCAAGAGCTCTGCAGAGGCTAAGACAGTTGGTTGCATTCACTAAGGGTAAATTGCAACATGTTCAGGTCACGTTGTGGTCAATACTCTTCAATGTAAGAAAGTCGTACAAATACCTAAGGTGAAGTACAAACTTACAACTTGTGCTTCATGCTGGATTGAGGACTCAAGCAAGAGTGCCAAAGCCATTACTAACTACTTAGAGAGGTGCAAGCTTACAACTTGTACTTCCACTTGCGTTGGCGAATCCACGTCGTGGTTAGCTGCTATCATGTGTAAATAAGACAGGGTCGCACGTCAGATGCGAAATGGTTGTTCTTTGATTGTACCTACCATACTAGAGTCATGGCAGATGCCGTGCTAGAGTACGGTAACAGGGAAAATTGATGATTATCTTGTAGTAGGGCATCTGATGTATCGCTACGGTTGTATTTAATGTATTATATTGGATTTCGGCTCATGAGAGTATTTCTACGAATTCGTTGTTACAATATAGGTAATGTTGTTTTTACACAAAGTAAAATGTATTGGGAGTTCTAAACCATATTTGAAAAAAAATGCTTTTTTGATTAAAAATTATAATGTTTAGTTTTGAAAATTGTACTGTTGGATACCAAAGCAGGGTAAATTTAAGCAATAGTTTTGTACATAGTTTAGTAGGGGAGCTGCTGTTATTTTAATATCTATTAAAGCATGAATGCTCCAACGCGGGGGAGAATGTTGGAGAAACGATTGTTCAAATGCGATGAAAATATTCCATTAGCAACACAATTCCTCAACGTTCAGAGAAACAGAAAATCAAAATGCATTTAATGTTTTCAGAACGAATAGTGCTTTGAGCAAAAAAGTGTTCTCAATGCAATTCAGTGTTAAAACGTCTATTTTAGAACTTGTAAAAACTCACATCTTTCGACACGTTTTTGCCGCCAGGAAAGTAAGCTCATCACGGTAGACAAAGCGGGAACAATAACAATTATTGGTCCTATAAGAAAACATGACGGAACAATAAATAGCCTATTAAAACACAAGGCGGGAAATATGTTACCTTGTGATTGATCAATATGACAGCGGGGCGTGATTTTCTGGCGACAGAGCAAGCTTTCGGCTCCTCGGGAAGCACTGCGAATTAAACCATTGAAAGGTGAATACGTACGACAAAATTAACGTGCGTCATCCGTCTGTCGGACATGACAATTGCATTCGCTTAATGAAAAGCACCAAGTAATAAGTATAGTAATATTATAAAAGTTGTCCTGTACTAAAGTTAGTAATTAAAGTTAGTAATTAAAGTTAGTAATTAAAGTTAGTAATTAAAGTTAGTAATTAAAGTTAGTAATTAAAGTTAGTAATTAAAGTTAGTAATTAAAGTTAGTAATTAAAGTTAGTAATTAAAGTTAGTAATTAACCATGTAATAAAGAGTTATCTTGTAAACAAGTGCCGAATTGGATGAATAAACGCCAAATTAAATGTGATCTAACTGTCTAATTTACTTAGCCAAATATAAAAAAAAACAACCAGTGAAATAACGTAAACCCGAAGAAAATTCAGAGCCTCACTTTTAATGTTGGGAGTTAAAAATACAACTTTATTCCCACAGCTATTATTATCTCTTTTTACTACTCATTCTCAGTGTGACCTAACATAAACATTTTCTTACTTCGAGCACCTAACTTGCTCGCTTGTTCACTTCTTAAAATGTGGACATAATCAGTTGATACAAATACTTCTTTCGCTGTCAATAAAGCTTCTTCCCAGAATTTTTTTTCAAACTTGGGATCAAAATACGTAATGCAAATGCTTTTCCATAACAGTACGATTATATCTTTTTACAACTCCACTCTGCTGAGGTGTACATGGTAGTGTATACTGCCTTTCTGCTTAAAATTATTTTTTAGTTCAATGCAGCATATTCTCTTCCATTGTCTGTTCTTAATCTTTCTTACTTTCTTTTAAATTTGGCTTCCACCATGGCTACATACTCTCTAATTTTTTTAAATACTTCACTCTTGTTTTTCATTAGATAACAAACGGTAAAATGAGAATAGTGGTCATTGAATGTTACAAATAATTTCTTATCGTCACGTGGGCTTGGATTTATAGGTCCAGATACATCACTCGAGACTATTTCAAGGAATGTTTTGGTTTCCCTGTCTTCACTTAATGACACATATGGCGCTTGTATTCACTATTATAACGAATGACCCCTACGTCTGTGCAATAAGTTAGGATTACATTTTGTGACATTCACTTAAATTGGTTGTTATTTGAAATTGAATACATAAAAATTACGAAGCAGTTGGCCTTCAGTCAAAGAATTATTTTATTTTTCAATTTTTATTTTCTTTTTTAAACTTGACGCTTAAACCTTTCTCTCCTATTCTTTTTATTGATAATAAAGTATGAGTTAAACTTGCACACCCTTAATACATTTTTCATAGAAATCATTTAATCTTCTGCATGATGTTTCTAACTTTTAAATGCCTCATTTTTTAGCAATATTTTTTTTTTTTATGATAAGGCACAGCACTGCAGGATAAATCCTTTATGGCGCTCTGGGAGCGGTGCGTGGGCGCAGGAAATGATTCACGTTGGTCTTGAATCTTTGAAGATTATAGTCGTTGGGGAACACGATCTCAGGGAGGTCGTTTCAGAGTGATGACGTTCTCCAGATGAAAGAATTTTGAAACAGTGTCGTTCGAGGGACACTAAGCTGAACCACGTACTGGTGGGCTGCAGTGGCTCGTCGCGTATTTCTACCATGCACCGCTCTGGGTGGTATCAAGCGGGCAACCTCAGTTGAACACTTGCCATGAAAATATTTGTAAAATAGACTCAAGTCGCCAACCTGCCTTCGATGTTCAAGGCTTTCTAGGTGGTTTGTCAGACTATGGTCACCGATCAAGCGAATGGCTCTTCTTTGAATGGAATCTAGCAATCTCAGGGTATGTTTAGGAGCAGAGCCCCAAATATGCGAACAGTACTCCAGCAATGGTCGAATTTGGGCTTTATAGAGCATCAAAAGTTGTTGGGGTGTATAGAGGTTCTTTGTTCGGAAAAGTACTCCAAGCTTCTGCGAGGCTGCCCTAGCAATGGCCGCAACGTGGCTATGCCAAGACATATGACTATCTAAATTAACGCCCAATAAATGAATTGATGAAGCCAAGGGAATCGAGTGTCCCGTCATAACTATATCCGGTTCTTCAACATTAACTTTTTTAGAAAAAACTGCCGCATGGGTCGTTTTAGCGTTAAATTCTACTTGGTTACTGTCACCCCAAGACAGAATTTCTTCCAGGTCTTTGTTGAGATGTGATACCTCTTGCTGCCTATAGAGATGCGCATTAGCAGCCGTTGTCCGAGCATCCAAAGTAAAAGATGAAACAAGTGTGCTGTCATCAGCGAAGCTATATATAGGATTTTTAGTTTTTTCCAAAAGAGCGTTAATGTAGAGTAAGAAAAGGGTGGGCGACAATATAGAACCTTGAGGGATTCCGGCGTTGATGTTAAATGTGTCTGAAAGAAATCCGTCCATCGCCACTCGCAGAGAACGGTCTTTAAGAAAGCTCGACAGCCATGAACAAAATTGAACCGGCATTCCGTATGCTCTCACTTTAGTTAGGAGCCCCTCATGCCATACTCGGTCAAAAGCCTTGGAAATGCCCAGTGCTACCGCCCGGGACTCTCCATGATGTTCTATTGCGTTGTTCCAAACATGAGTAACATAAGCGAGAAGGTCTCCTGTTGATCTAGACTTACGGAATCCATACTGGCGGTCACTAGTAATGTTGAAGCCTTCCAGGTATTTTAATAATTTTTCGTTGATAGCCTTCTCCATAACTTTGGATATAACCGAAAGCAATGCGACTGGACGATAGTTGTTTGGCAAGGTCTTCTTGCCTTTTTTGGGTATGGGCTGGACTCGCGCAGTTTTCCATCATGAAGGAAATATTCCTTTTTTGTAGGATAAGTTAAAAAGCCTACAAAATACCGGTGTCAGTTCGTCAGCGCATGACTTAATTAAAATGATTGGAATATCGTCAGGATCAGAAGCCTTTTTAGTGTCAAAACTCCTCAAGATTCGTTTAACATGGCGGTGGCGAAAAACAATCTCATGCATTCTCGATTCTACAGGGGGAATGTTTGGTGGAGTACTTCCCGGAAAGTTTACCGTTGAATGTAAGGAGAATAGTTCCGCCAGTAGGTTTGCTTTCTCCTGTGCTTTGGTCGCAATGGTGCCATCAGAACGTGTTAGAGGTGGCATGGTTGACTTGGTAAAGTTCTGACTGACGGCCTTAGCTACCGACCAAAATGATTTTGAGCCGTTAGGACATTCAAGAAGTCTGTCTTTGATCCTCTGGTTGTGTGCTTCTTTGCTTTGGTTTATCGTTTGCTTGCATTGGTTTCGAGCGTTAACAAAGATGGTACGATTTTCGGCGGCAGGATTTTTACGCCATTGTCGGTAGAAATAATTTTTTGATTTAACAGCTGGTTCGTAATTTTTGGTAAACCAAGGCTTGCCGTTAGAAGGTCACTTTTTTGAGAAAGGGATGAAGGCTTCCATGCCAGTAAGGATAACCTCCGATATTTCTGTTGCACAGATGGATGGATCATCAGAGGAAAAACAAACGTCCCGCCAAGGAAACGTTCGAAAATGGTCCCCTAGGTCATCCCACTTAGCTAATGTATAATGCCATACCTTGCGTGGTTTAGGAGGCTCTTCGGCACTAATTGGTAGTGTGTTCAGTGCCGAAATAAGGTTGTGGTCAGACGTTCCTAGCGGCGGCTTCACGGTGACAGTGTACAAGTCGGGGTTTGAAGTTAAGAAAAGAGCCAACAAACTAGCAAAATCACCATCTCTGTCTGAAATCCAAGTTGGTTCACCCACCAGCTGGGTGAGGCCAGAGCTGATGGCAAAGGATTCGGCTTCACGACTTTGTTCGTCGGTCATGTTTGAGTATTTGAGCCAGTTGACATTATGAACGTTGAAGTCGCCAAGGATGACAACTTCGGAATTGGGATGGTGGGTTTGCAAAAAGTCGATGGTATTAGCAAGAGAGGAGAACAAGTCTCTCAAAATTCCGCCTAAATCGGTGATGGAAGTCGTACCCAGGATATAAATAGCTGACAGTATTAATCGATGATCTGACTTTGGTTTCGGTTAGTGCAAGTACATGAGGCTTGGTAGATTGTAGATGTTGATGGACTGCATTGATGTTCGTGCTCAGTCCTCTAATATTGCAGAAGTTAATTTGGATGCTGCTAATCTCGGGTCTTTCAACAACTCCAGTTTTCACACCATTTCCATTTAGAATATCGTTCGAAGGACCCGCATGGTTACTGGGCATGGTGGATGATTGAATAATTATGCTTGATAAGGCGCCAGGACCCGCCCCCACCCGGAGATCCGATCGGGGGGCGTTTTAAACTCCGGAATATATTGATCTTGGAACCATCATCATAGCATTTTTTGTATATTTCCCACCCTGGAAACCGGAGACATCGGCACAGTGACGAAACGTTAGCTCAAAGAGCAATAACTGCTTTACCTTCTTTGGCTACATTTATCTTATAGTACACTTTTTCGACATTTGACTAGTGTTTGCCATCAGATATATTTACCAAAGGATGTGTTACACCACTATCAGCAATAAATGTAACGTTGGCAAAATTTGTTTGTTTTGTTCTGACACATTACTATCTGCACAAGTAATAATAGCAATTTTTGCTTTCCGCTATGTTACATTATTCTCTATTTTTCAGCTTTGGACATTGTCAGTACTTTGGACTGTCAGTACTCTCTTTCCTGAATTTTCTAACAAAACTCCTTCTTCCACTTCCACTACAAAATACATATGGTGTCTGGTGTTCATCTTAATTTTTTGTTTGCCTCACCTTCTTCCGATAAAAGCTTATTCTTGACACAGTCGAGAGTTACATTTGTACCTCCTTTACAGAATATTATATCGTTGGCAGCTGAGAGTAGCTGTGTGATTAATTCTGTACTATCAATGCTGCCTCCACTGATCTTTATTTTTGAAACCGTGTTTTCAAATTCAAAAAGAAAATTATTTCACTTTTCTTTGCCTACAATTTTCGTAATTTTCTTTGTAACTGCACTGGGTTTGCTAGCCTTCTTTTTGAAATGTTTCCTTTAGTTCAACCATTATTGCCTTCGCAGTTTTCTTCATTCTTACCGTTTCGGAGACGTTGTCTGACAACAACTGAACTGTTAAGTTTCATGTCATTAATTCTTCTCTTGTAAGTTCTTGAAGAATAGGGCAACAGTACCGCAATGGGTGATAATAGTTATGATAAATGCCCACCATTAGCATCAGATAAATCCAATTTGGAAGACAAAACAATGGATTCTCAAAATTCCAACGATCCCGTAACACCTGTAACAGAATGGGAGAAGTTCCGTGAGGACAAGTACATGAAGTTGATTTACAAAAAGGAAATAAAACTAGAAAGGCCGTTTGGAGGAAACAGTTCACATATTAAACACTGAATATGAAATTAAAATGAATAAGATGGACGAAATCATTCAATCCCTGAAGCAAAAGTTGGACATGTACGTGAGTCAGCTCTCGCCTTTACCAAATAATACTATTAACAATACCATTTCGCATACTACTACACAAAACACACAAATCTCTAATATCACTTTTACACGAAACACTGACACAAGTCACGTTTCAGCCATTGAGTAGGAAATTTTATTTTTAAAAATTAAATTTTTTATCAAATTATCACTGATGCGTCGCAGTTCAAGGGATCGAGGCCCCAAAGAACCTGGATAAACCCCATGCCACCCAGGGATCCCCCAATGAGATATTCGTCTTTTGAAGAAATGGCCATGTAGGCAAGATGCAGCTGTTAGCTAAACTTTAAGAGGAGAAGAATTCCAGAGAGAAATGATTGAGGAGAAATTGGCTCGGAAGTTCGACGACACACTAGCCAAATTCATAGCCGAGAAAGTGGATCAGTAGGCACAAATTGTACAACTGAAGATTCAGAACGATAAACTACATGACATCATAGCAAGGTTAGACATTCAGTCTAAAGACAGTAAACCAGCCACTTCTGTTAATAAATCTAGTAAGTCCACCCAGTTGTAAGCTGCTTACTTCCTCCAAGATTATTGAGGAATGGTTCGCCCAAAGCATTAAACCTTCTTCTTGCAAGGCCAGGACATTCACACAAGAAATGTTGAATACTTTCCTCCTCTTTTTCGTCTGTGCAACTTCTGCAGAAGTCGTTAGCTGGTATTTGCATTCGTTCGGCATGTCTACCGAAAAGACAGCGTCCGGTAACCACGGCAGTGATATTTCTCAGGTACTTCCGACTGTGTCGTAATCACGCTGCGGTTTTCCTGTTATCAAGTAGGGGCCACAATTGCTTGGAGATCCTACAGGCAGTTAGCTCTGTCCATCTGCTTATTGCAAGTTGCTTGGTTGTACGATCTATCTCCTCTTTGACCGATCCCAGTGGTCTAGCCACGGTATTCTCTACTAGATGGGCGGACATGCCCACGCCCACCTTGGTGAGCGCATCAGCAGACTCATTGCCATCTATGCTGTGATGACCAGGAACCTCGTAACTCGATGTCGGGCACCTAGTATGCGAAGATTGTTGCGACATCGCCTTACTAGTTTTGATTTAATGTTGTTGGAACGAGTTGCCTTTATTGCTGCCTGACTATCTATATAGATAGCTATTGACGCAGCTGCTCTCAGCATAACTGTACAAATAAACGGCAATAACGAGACGCAACAACGTAATAAAGTTACATGTATATCAAAGTTTCGCGTTATTTATCTGCCAAAAACATATATACAAATTAGGAACATATATTTTGTTAGTGCAATAACGATTGCTAAGGGGGTAAAAATTCACCCAATAACTCCATTAGACTACCACAAGATTGTGACATGTCTAAAAAGTCAAAACATTGAACATTTCTCTTATAAATTCGCTGAAGAGAAGGAGCCTCACGTCGTTATCAGAGAGGTCCTCAAGACATGGCCTGAGGAAAAGGTAAAGGAGGATTTGACAAAACTGGGTTTCACCCCCTCAATGTAATAAGATAGAAGTGTGCAGATGGTTCTACCATGCTTCTAGCTCTAGTTCTACTGCTAAAATCAGAAGAAAAAATATATCAATTTAAAAACCTTGATCACATTCGTGTCCGTGTGGAAACACAAAGAGCCAAGCCACAAACAACGCAATGCCATCGCTGTCAGCTGTTTGGACAAGCGCAGTTTGAGTGTACATCTAAAGACAAATGCATGAAGTGTTTTATAGAGCATTTCTCTGCAGCGTGCCCAAACACTGACCTATTGAAATGCGACAACTGCAACGGTGGACATGCAGCCAATTCTAAAAATTGTACAAAACATCTGGAAGTGATCCATCGTGTTAGAAGCGAATACAGGTCTTGTCAACAATATTTCGAAACCAACTTTTACATGGGGTCCACAAACCAAAACAAACTTTTAAACAGCAATGAAGGCACAGAGACATGGCAGGACATCATTCTGCAAAAATCTATGCAGTCGCTCTTGGAGCAGTTTCAAAGCAAAATGAAAGAGCAAGTTCAAATCATGATGATGACTCTTATGAATAGTGGTCGTTGATGGCTTTGCAGGCAGAGACCACGTTCCTTTGCTTGGTAACGATTAATATAAACGGAATTAAGGGAGAAAAGCTTGAAATTATTAATTTCCTTGAGAGGTACAGAGTTGACATTTTGCTTGTGTAAGAAACATGGTTAAAGGGTGACCGCTTCATGCACCGGAACTGCAATGTTTTTCGCAATGATCGACAGGGTCGGCCGTTGAGTGGAACCATGATTCCTGCAAAGAAAAATGTTATTGCACAAGTTGTCTTTTGTTGGTTTGTCTAACGGTGGAACATGGAGGGCAATTCATTAAAGTCAGTACCAAATATGGGTGGATACAGTTGGGTTCTGTTTACTGCAGTCCCTCAGTCAATTTTGGCAGAGATTGTCTGACACAGATTTTTGGCAGCTATGACGTGGT
Source organism: Polydrusus tereticollis (assembly GCA_963920685.1). Taxonomy (NCBI): domain Eukaryota; kingdom Metazoa; phylum Arthropoda; class Insecta; order Coleoptera; family Curculionidae; genus Polydrusus; species Polydrusus tereticollis. Next base: position 134,923,487 of record OY987326.1, read on the forward strand.
AATAATAGGGGGAGATCTTAACGCAAAACATCGCATGTGGGGTTGTAGAGTCCAAAATTCGCGAGGTCTTACCTTATTTAATCATTCACTCGACTTAAATTTTCATATATCATCGCCGGTGGAGCCGACACATTTTCAAGTGCGCTCACAACTAGACCATCTTTGACGTTTTCGTTGTAAAAATACGGGTCAGATCTCGCAGCCGACTGTTTTATCAGAGATAACGTCGGATCACAGACCGGTTATGGTAGAGTATGGCAATCCGGCGGAAAAGGGGCACGGTTTTGTCACGCGTATCAGAACTACCTGGGGAATGTTCAAAGGAATTATGGAAAATTTCGAACAATTTTCCCTGATTTTCAGAATAATCAAATTGCAGAGTTAACTAGACAAATGACGTCTAATATAAACTCTGCTATGGCCGAGTCTTCTACAACGACAATGTCCAGATTTTGGAGGCAGGGCATCTTTGGAGGCGAACTTTTCGAGGAATTAAAGTTAAAAATAAAACGTTGCATTTGGCCTATAGAACTGGTGTCCCGCGCATCAAAGCGCAAGCAAACAGGTAAACCGCTGAAAAACTTAAGAATTGAAGACAATTCAGTTTACAGATTCATCAGGTCTTTGACAAAGGGTGCTAAAAAGCCAATGTCAGGGACCTGGTTAACAATAAAATCCTTACAGATCCTATTGAAGAAGTAAAATTATTTGCGGCCAGTTTGTGCGAACAGTTTAGCGAGTTGCCCTCGAATAATCCTGATAGAGATGCGCGAGTCAACAGGACTGTAAAAATTTATACAAATATGCCTCACATTATTCAAAATATTCCGAGAGTAACTCTGGAGGAAGTTCATTCTATTGTAAATGCAATTAATCCGAAAAAGACGCCTGGTTTCGATGGCATCAAAAGTAAAGCTGTCAAAAATCTACTAGAAAAAGTAATAATGGACGTAGTAAACATAGCCCAAGCTATTCTTTAAAGAGGTTGCTTTCAGAAGACTGGAAAAAGGCTAAAGTGGTGTTAATACCGAAGACTGGTAAAGATTTAACGTTGACTGTCAGTTACAGGCCGATAATCCTATTATCATGCCTTGACAATACTACAACAGACAAAGTAGTTAAAAAACTAATATTTAATAGGGTGGCCGATTTCGTATTAGACAACGACGTTTTACCACCTGAGCAGTTCGGATTTAGAGCTGCTCATTGCAGGGTGCGCCAAACAACTCGATTGGCAACCAATATACTAAGAGTTCGACAAAGTCTGGCACGACGGTCTCACACTTAAATGAACTAAAAAAATCAAGAAATAATGTTACCGAAGAGGAGGACCGGCTGTAAAAATCTTTAGGTTTTTTGTTTTATCAAACAAAAATGGGAATGAAATGGAAAATTATTGTGGTAGACACTAACAAGAATGAACATGTATGGAAAAAAATGAGAAATATTTATATTGAGATATTATATTAAGGTATTTTAGTAATAGGATTATTATTATTGTTATTATTGGTTTGGGTAAATTTATTACATATTAATGATATTATATTACTTCGATATATATAACGAAATATTGACCCTTAAGACAATCAATTGCATTCCCGTTAATCTAAATAAAATTTATCAAGAACTGACGAAAATGCGGACAAATATTTATAATAATTGAAAGTCGTCCATATTCTCAAAGAGACCTGATTTTACAAATCTATGGGGTTGGTAGACACAAAGTCTCGGTCTTAGTAAAACATATATATTAATTTAAAATTTTTTTAAAAAACGATTACACGTGTTTCGCCCAACACGGGCATAATCAGACCTAAAATTAATGCAAAAACCTAATGCACGACTCAGTCAAGTTAATAAAAATGTAATTCTACCTTAGTTAAATAATTGACGGTCACCAAATGAACATTTTTTTTTTTTTTTTTTATTTACTATTTTTTACGGTCGTCGACGTATCAGAGGCCATCTTGAACCGGTCATCGACCGTACGGTTTTTAATCGTGCGGTCTACCGACTGGGGAGTGTGAAACGGCACCTTCATCCTACGAGATATCCGATCTCATCCGGCCTGTCCGGCGTGAATAGGATGGTTTTGATGTCGATTCATTTTACACTCTTCCCTAAGACAAGAGCACGCGGTTTGCCCAAGCGGTCACCCATCCAAGCACTAACCGCGCTCGACACCGCTTAACTTCGGTGATCTGACGGGAACCGGTGCTTTAAGTGTCGCTAGGCCTTGCCCCCAAATTAACATAATATACAAGGAACAATTAACCACAAACATCTTTATAAACGTACAATCATTGACTGAAACCATAATAAAAAGTATAAATAACAAAAAACTTTTAATAACTATCTAGAGAATTTTTCTACAAATAAAAATAAAAATCAAAAATACCAACATGCTCCTCTCGAGAATTGAACTCGGGTAGCCCGGGTGAGAGGCCAACACCCTGTCGCCTTAGTGCTTAGAAAAATGATTCTACATTCCTGATATTAGTCGGAATGGCGGCATAAACATATCATTCCTTACTCTAGATTATTAAATATAAGGGTGGGCTCAAAATTAAAAACATCGTTCACACAGACAAGAACTGGGCTCTTTTTCGCTCTTGTTATTTCCATTTTTTCAAGAAGATCCAGCATAACACTCTTGTTACATTGGTGTAAAACATCGGTATTGTCCGCGGAAGAACTATGACCTGATGACAATAAATGATTGGCAAAAGCTGATTTAGTGTTGGAAATGTCCGAATCTTTGTACTTATGGTAGAGGCTCAAATTTTCCTGGACTCTGGTGGATATCCTTCTTCCTGACTGCCCCACATAGATTGCAGGGCATTAGTCGCATTTTAGTGAGTAAACGCCTGATCTGGAAACAATCTCTGTCCTGTCCTTCCCTCTAACTAGGTGCTTTTTGAGAGTGTTGACACTCCTAAATGATATCAGAATGTTAAGGTTCTTAAAAAACTTGGCCATCTGGAGAGAAATGCTGCCTAAGAAAGTTAGCGCCTTATCGGCTAAGTTATTATTTAAACTAGAATGAATTATGTGATGAGACATTTTATATTTATTAACGAACTTATAGTATAATTTCTGTGGAAAAAAGGCAAAAGGGGATAATATGTCAAAGTTTCTTATTTTGCAGAAAACACGTAAAACTATTTATAAAATTACCACAATAAAAGTGAGTTGAAAAGAAATATTTCACGCAACACATTTATATTTAGTAACATATTTTTACAAGAACAAAACTGTAAAAAACTTCCAAAAAGGCAAAATTAGCAAAAAACCTTTTCAGCTAAGAATGTGTGCAATATAAAAAGAGTCAAAAGGAGATAAGTTTACGTACCTCCTTTTGCCTAAATAAAGATTTTTAATTTCAATTTAGAAGTTTTGGGTTAAGTTAACTTACCTAACTTGCGAAATTATTACAAGGGTAATTTCAGAATAGTATCTAAGCAAAATATATTTAAAATTCAAAAATAATTTTCGTAAAAATGAAAAAAAAAACGACAACTATTTTTTAATTATCTTAACAAAACATAAAAAAAGTATCATGTCCATTATCATCATATCAACGAAGAACTAATCTTCAAAATCACTGTGTAGGCGATCTAAATCGGGATCAATATCAACAGCTGCACCCTCGTTTGTCGATAAGCTCTTGTAAAAGGCATGACAATCTTAATTAATTTGTGGAAGTATTTCTAACAAATTTGCCTTTTTCTTGCTGCTTAGCGGCACTGGACTACGATAAGCTTGCTCAATTTTAAGCTCAGTAACACTGGCTACTCTTGATTCCCTCTTCTTAAGATTTATCGTTAGAAAATGATCTTCTTCTTCTAAACTATTTTTGTACTGCGCTTTACCAAATTCTTGACAGTATTTTAACCATTTAACTTCCTTATATGCAAACTTGTTTCCGTTAATATTAGTTTTTTTTTTAAAGTGGCCCATTTTTGTCTACCAAACCAGAGAAGTTAAGAAAAAGTTCTTGATTCATAACAATTACAGAGAATTGTTGTTTTTTTCCGGTCATTCTTACTAATTGATACCAGTCTCTAGGTAGGTAAATTGGAAATGGATTCGTTTTTGCCTTCCGCTCTATAGCTGCGTGATCGGAGTCACACTCCATATGGGTGTGCCCGGGTATTAAAAATGTATGGTCAATTGATTTAGTTTGGGTTTTCTTCAATGCGTACGACATCATGGCAATAACTGCCGAGTTTTTATTTTGTCCTCCGCATGCATCGGAGTAAAAAATAAGATAATTAACTTCAGCTGGAACGTTACAAGTAATAAAATAAAAAAGACATGAGGATATTTCATTAGAACCTCTATTTGCAACAGCTTCGTGCCACATGTAATGATACGACGAATTATTTGTACAATTGTGAATAGTAAGATTGTACGTCTGTCGTTTATAAAAAAACATTTCCTGAGGACAGCTTTGGTGTTGGGAGAACTTGCTGTAAGTCGAATGTCAAAACCCAAATATCTTTTTCTTCTCTACTTTTATGTATATCTTTTCTTTTTGCGTCATATGCTTGGTCTGCTAACTGCTGATGCTTGTTTAGTGCAATTGCTTCCTGTTTTCTCTTATTTTCATCTTGACAGTTTTTAATAGACATTGTAAGGCTATCACATTTGGTGCAAGTATCTAAAGCTGGTTTTTTAAATTTGTTTTAAAATCCATTTCATGGAACATCTTGATATAAACTGGTTTTGATACAGGATTAATTCTATCTTTCTGGTATAGTTCATACATAATGCTTAAATTTAGTTCTGATTCCAGGTATTTTTTTGCAGTATGGCGTCTTGAGTTATGAGATTCGTAAGCTGGAAAAAAATGTATGTGTTGTTTTATTTCTTCCAATATTGCAGCTGGGATTTTATTTTTTGGGTCATGCTTTCCTCTTTTATCCGGATGCACAGTACCAGAAACGTAAAGCCTTTTATTTTTCATGGCACTTTCAATAAATTTTGGTGTTTCTCCAAGGGTTGCCAAAAAACAAGACTTGCAAACCTGTATTTCCATTTCGTCATACCTTAAATAATATTCATAGGTCACTACTCTATTTTTGTGGACCTTCCCTTCTTGTTTGACTTTTTCCAAATTCTTTTTTTTACTTTTTATAAAGCCCGATACAAATGCAACCCTTTTGTCATGAGTAATCCCCAGTATTCTTTAAAAATATCTCTTCTCTTCTCTTCATCAATTTTTTCTTTGCATTTCATTCTGCAATTTTTTAAAGCCTGCAATTCTCGCTCCCTAATGACTTTTCCTTTTTTGGTTTTATAACTCAATCCTGTATTTCTGGCGGTTTTCCTCATTCTTTTCAAAAGATTGTTTGATATAGTATCGCTTTCCTCGCTTTCTTCATTATCTGATTCTGATTCTGCAGATGATTCATATAGAACATTTTCTTCTTTTTCTATTTCTTCATTAGTACTTATTTCAAAGATTTTTTCTTTCTCTCCTATATCCATACTATATTTAGTTTTTTCGACGTTTTCTTCCTGAGCAGAAAATATCATAATACCATCATCAGTATCCGTCCCATCTAAACAATTTTTTTTTTACATATGTTTTGGGGTCTGTATTTAATAATATTGGTAAGTTAGGTACAGCGAGTGATGCTTTCTGTATGTATACTAAGGGTTCTAAATTTTGCATTGACAATCCTACAACATAAACAAAAACAATGTAGTTACCAGGTATAAGATATAGTGCAAAACTGATTTTCATACCTTGATCTTGAAACTCGTACAATGTTTTAGTACTACATGTGGAATTCGTAGTAACAACTTGTGGCTCAATATTGCAAGATTTATTATCATACCAGCATTCCTGAGAAATAATATTAGCAAACTTTACTTCGGATTTTTCAATTTGTGCGCTACTATCTTTATGTTTTACTTCAGTAGATCCCTGAATGTCCTCTATCACGACATTTTCTTGGACTTGCAGTATCTCTGAAAAAACGACGTTAAATAAGTGCAAAATTGTAATGTATCCACCATTTTTTGGAGCAACTACTATTTATATCTCTCGTTGTAATATTTTTCCCAAAAATAATGATATATATCCGCACACTTCTTATGAAAAATGTTTCCCGCCCGAATTCATAATTTTTTTTATATATTGTTCAACTAAATTAATTTTCTCATGAGCACATTAGAATCGTTTGATTAATTTGCGAGATGTAGGTCTTTAACAGTGTTTTCGATTTTATTTACTAAAGCGTAAATAATTTAAGGTTAGAAATAGGTTAAATTTACTGAACTAAATATATCATACTACTTACCGCCTGGAAGATCATTGTCATTATTAGTGTTCACACATTTGGCCGAAATAGTGAATGCCCGAGAGTTCTTATTATAATTATGATTAAAAGCCATATTATTTCCTTTTTCATCTACAATCAAACCGCACTGTTAAGAAGGAAACAAACAAAATGCCGACTGCTACTTCAGGATTATTTTACGCATTTTGACACTTCGCCGAATACCAATAGCCATATGTGCATTTACAACAAGCGAATATTAACATGTTATGTTTAATTTAGTAGTGACAAAAGGGGATAAGTTAACATATCACCTTGTGCCAGTACTGAAAACTTTTTATAGGTGTATAAAGCTTCGGTATGTAAACTTATCCCTTTTTGGCTAAAATTAATATTAACATTTTCCTGTGAAAATATAAAGTGTCTACGGTAAGTAAACTTAATCCTTTTGGATAGTAAGCATTTTATCCATCCTATTTTAAAGATAGACTTATCCCTTTTTGTCAGATTGTGTCTTATAGATATAGGAATATAAAAATAAAATAATATCATTTATAGGATAAGTAAACATATCCCCTTGTGCCTTTTTTCCACAGATTTGTCTAAATGGTTTTTAGAGAAGCCATTTCTGAAAGCAATATGTCTTATCACATTTAACTCCTTGTAAAACGCCTCCTTGGAAAGTGGTAGTTTAAAAAGCCTATAGAAGAATGCATTGAAGGCTGCAAATTTGTGTGAGCGGTCTATGTGGGGCAGTCAGGAAAAAGGATATTCACCAGAGTCCAGGAACATTTGAGCCTCTACCATAAGTACAAAGTTTCGGACATTTCCAACACTAAATCAGCTTTTGCCAATCATTTATTGTCATCAGGTCATAGTTCTTCCGCGGACAATACCGATGTTTTACACCAATGTAACAAGAGTGTTATGCTGGATCTTCTTGAAAAAATGGAAATAACAAGAGCGAAAAAGAGCCCAGTTATTGTCTGTGTGAACGATGTTTTTAATTTTGAGCCCACCCTTATATTTAATAATCTAGAGTAAGGAATGATATGTTTATGCCGCCATTCCGACTAATATCAGGAATGTAGAATCATTTTTCTAAGCGCTTGCTTGGCTAAGGCGACAGGGTGTTGACCTCTCACCCGGGCTACCCGAGTTCAATTCTCAAGAGGAGCATGTTGGTATTTTTGATTTTTATTTTTATTTGTAGAAAAATTCTCTAGATAGTGATTAAAAGTTTTTTGTTATTTATACTTTTTATTATGGTTTCAGTCAATGATTGTACGTTTACAAAGATGTTTGTGGTTATTTGTTCCTTGTATATTATGTGCATTTGGTGACCATCAATTATTTAGCTAAGGTAGGATTACATTTTTATTACCTTGACTGAGTCGTGCAGTAGGTTTTTGCATTAATTTTAGGTCTGATGATGCCCGTGTTGGGCGAAACACGTGTAATAGTTTTTTAAAAAATTTTTTAATTAATATATATGTTTTACTGATACCGAGACTATGTATCTACCAACCCCATGGATTTCAAATATTTATATGCTAAATTACGATAGGCGCAAAAAGAACTTAAAGGAAAAAAACATTTTTTCACAACTAAATACGGAAATAGTAACGGTTATTCAAAGAATTAAGGATTCTGAATTAGACGATTCCGAAATCAAACTAGTAAAAATTTAGTCGAGAAAACTAGAACACTATATCAAGAAATTTTGGATTTTGGGAAAAAATACGAAATTTCTGATTAACAATGGCGGCGTTCGATCTTAAAGTTGCTGTGAGTTTTCTGCCTCTCATGAATGATACGAAGGAAACCACAAACAAATTACTTGATGCTATAGAGCTTTACGAGTCGATACATAATGATGCCTGTAAACACGGTTATCAAATAGCGCCTAATTGCGACTTAACTGTCAAAAACTAAAACATTGCAATAAATACATTAAAGAACCCATGGTCATTACTTCAACAGGTCCTTGTTCATTTTAAAGGGTATATTAAGATATAGTCGGATGACTGCCAGAAGATATTAATGACTTTTCTTATATTCAAATTTGTCTAGGCTTACCCTCTTCGCAATAAAGACGCAGTATCAGTTGCAAAATGTCTTGTGGAAAATTGTATCTTAAGGTACGGTTTTCTCCAAGAAATTGCTACTGATCGAGAATCTGAATTTATATCATCAACCATTACCGAGGTTCGTAATCTTTTAAAAATTAAACGAATTCAATCCACTGCATATCATCACGAGAGTATAGGTGCTTTGGAAAATTCACATACAGTGTTGGGGGCTTATCTTAGAAGTCAAGCTCAAAATCATGGTTAATTTAGGTATTGCTAAACTATCTCTATCTTTTCTAAACTATTTTCTTAACCTTGATTATAAAGTGTAAATATGTTATTTATCATATATTAATGTAATGTTTCTAAAATTTAGTTAAGAGTATAAACTATAATTTTTTTAAACTTGAAGAAGTAGTCCATTACAGTGGAGTTGATATAATCAAATAAAACAACAGCAGTCTACCTCCACAATATGTATTTCAATATTTATATCCTACATGTTTCGGACATAGAAATGTCCATCATCAGGGATACTAAAAGAAATTTACAATGTGTGTTAAAAGTTTTAAGTAAATTGAGAGGACTTACCAGTAGTCGATTACGACAGCTCTATCTTGCATAAGCGAAGATCAAAATTATGTTAAAATAGAAATTGTAGGTTCTAATGAATGTTCAAGACTGAATAAGATGTGATATTTAAAATTTTGGTCAAGGTATCTTTGAAGAAGGGGATTCCCAGTCTTCAGCCACTGAGACAGGTGGTGAAGCAATTATGTCATTTGTAGCTATTTAGAGGAGATTGATTTAAGTGAGGTGCTCAAAGATGCTTCATCTAACTGTGTCTAGGGTGTGGTCAACAAAATACTGGGTTAAAAGAGGTTAGACGTCAGAAACACATTCTTAGGAGATAAACAAGAAATGAAATGAAAATTATACTATTTTAAGGTTGGAATTTATTAATTTGAAGCCAATGGGCAGGTGGTGAAGCAATTATGTAGGTTTGTAGCTAATTAGAGGAAAATGATGCAGATAGGTGCTCAAAGATGCTTCATCCAACTATGCCTGAAGTATTGGCTAACAAATTGTTAGGTTAAAGGGGGGTAGAAAATGAACATAACGTTATGATTGAAAAAAAGGAGATTTAGAAAATTAAAATTGGATTTTTACCATCTTGACTAGAAGTGAAGTATTTATGTTAAAATCACATTGTTTTAGCTAATTAGAGGATATTACAGCTCAAAGATACTTCACTTCACCATGCTGGCGTGCAGGAAAATGTTGGTGGTCAAATTGTCATGACAGCTTGAAAAGTCAAAAAGCAAAATACAGTGATAGTCGCATGCAAGAGAGGCGCAGGGGTGTACGAGAAATTGACCAAAAATCGACCACTGGTATACGATCAGTTGTGCCCGGAACAGACGGGTACTGAACTGAGTCCCGTCGGTTCCCGACACCACAGAAAGATGACCAGGGGGGCCACGATCAGGTTATGGCGACAAGTGGGCATTGAGGTTCAAAGTTTCAGTTGGGTAGAGTGCTAAAGTGAAACGTATAACAAGTGGTTAACAATAGATGGTGCATAACAATACCAAAGTAAAATAAAAGGTGTTCCTAAGATTAGTAGTGATTATATGAACCATAGTTTAGAGAGGTTACAATGTTATTTGAAGAAACACTAGATCAGGATTAAGGTTAGATCAATGTGAGAGAGATTATTTTAGTAATGAATACAAGAATAGTATAGAAAAGATGGAATGTTACTTACAGGTCTACTAGATTAAGATTATATAAATGTAAAATGAACAATGAAATAGTGAGATTATGATAAAAATGTTGTGTAATCCTGATAGTTGAAAAACTGCTGAACAAGGAAAGAGAGAACAGAGAGAGAGAGAGGGAGGTGAATCTAGTTAAAATGAAGGGCATTGAAGAAATGTATAGAGGAGTGATTAATTTGGTCATTGACGCTGCTAAAAGACGGATTTTTTAACATTTTGTTAATTTCCATAACTTCAAGGAGTTCAAGTTTATTGCTTTTATGACAGAAATGTAAGAGAGTTGTGTTGTTATCTGAATTAAATTCGTGGTTATTGGCAACTATGTGTCTCGAGAAATTAGATTTCATTTTTTCCGGTGTTAGGTTCAGTCTCCTGGCTCTCTCAATCTCCCTAACATGCTCACCAATACGAGTGGAAAATTTGCGTCCAGTTTGGCCAATATAAGCTGTATTGCAATTCTCAGTGGAACAGCAGACTCTGTACACACCGGATCTACTGAGAGGTGAAATTTTGTCTTTAGAATTGCCTATGAATGATTTAAGAGAATGTCGAGTTTTGAAAGCAGTATCAATATTGAATGATTGAAAAATATTTTTAAGTTTATAAGATAAGGACCCCAGAAAGATAAAGAAAAAAAGTTTTTTGTGGAAGGTTCTTTGTGAATTAATTTCCGGTTTAAATGTCTGTTGAGATGTTTGAAATATATTTTATTGATTAATTTTTGAGGGTCGCCATTGTTAGAGCTTATTTGTCTGATGATATCAAGTTCAGTCTTAAAATCGGCATTATCAAGAGGAATGGAGAAAAGACCAAAGGAATAAGAGTGGAAATCTGCTAACTTTTGATTATAGGGGTGGTTCAAAGAGAAAGGGATAATGCAGTCTGTGCTAGTGGGTTTATGATAAATGGCAAATTTGAGTTTATTAAGTGATCTGGTAAGTTTTAAGTCTAAAAAAGGTAGAGAGCCATCAGTCTCAGATTCGTGAGTGAAAACTATTGAAGGATGTATGGAGTTTAGTAAGGCAATGAAGTTATTGAGGTCCTCGTGGCTGCCATCAAAAACTGCAAAAATGTCGTCGACATATATCTTAATGACAATAATGTGTGTAAAAAGGGCACTGTTCATGATCTTTGACTCAAGGTTAGACATAAAACGTTCAGCTAAGAGTGGTGAAAGGGCAGAACCCATCGCGAGGCCCGAACTCTGTCTGTAATACTTGCCATCAAAGACAAAGACATTTTGGTCCAGCACTAGGTCTACCAGTGAGCAGATGTTATTGATATGTGACTAAGGTAGATCAGTAGTTTCTGTGAGTAAATTGTTAACAAGTAGAGTGCATTCAGTGGTGGGAATACTGGGAAAGGGGTTAGTCACGTCAAATGATACTAAGAAAGCTGAGTTGGGGATGTATGTGTTTTTGAGTTCTTGAGATAATTGTGCTGAATTTTTGAGTGAAAAAGGGCTTCTAAAGCTGGTAAGAGCAAGAAGTGTGTGATTGAGCCAAATGCTTAACTTGTGACAAGGTGAGTTGCAGTAAGAGACCACTGGTCTAATAGGAATTTCAGGTTTATGAATTTTCGGTAGGCCGTATAAGACTGGGGTAGGGGGATTAACAGGGATTAATTTATATTTATTTGTATTGAAAAAGGTTAAGGTTTCATAAGTTTGTTTGAGAGTATTTCTGAATTTAATCATGAATTTGTCTATAGGGTTAATGATAGATTGGATGAATTCCTCAAATGATAAAAAATTATTAACTTTGTTGATGTATACAGGCTTATCTAAAATCACGATGCTGTTCGCTTTATCGGCGCGTGAAATGACCAAATTATTTGATGTAATTTTACGTTTAAGTGAACTTAGTATTTTTGTGTCCTGAGTCTGCTGTTGACCAGAAATACTGTTATTCCTATGGAAATTATTAAGGCAAGTTAAGGACTGGGATCTCAGAGCTTCTTTCACTCTTGTACTTTGAATGTATGAGATACAATTCTCACATTCGACAGCCATGACCTCTAGATCTTCAGTGGTAGGGTCGAAATGAAAGTTATATTTTAAACCCAAGTTAAGTACCTTTAGTTCGTTTTGATTAAAATCAGTTTGGCTAAGATTTAAAGTGCGGTCATGAAATTTAAAATTGCTGAAATTGGTGTTATTTATTGAGGGAGCGATTATTTCAGTTTTAAAAATAGAATTATCAAAATTAAGGTCTCTAATCAAAGTATCTGATGTAGGGAGGATGGCTGTCGAGTTGAAAATGTCATTGTCTTTATGATATTTGCTTGTTTTGATATGGTCATTTTTAAATTGAGGATATTGAGATTGTTCAGTAATTAGAGTATCAATTTTCTTTCTTAAACGTAATAATTTAGTGTCTTTATGAAAATTAAGGCAATAATATAGTGAGTCACTGAGAGAATCCCATTCCAGAGGATGCAATATAGAAGTGATTTTAAAGTATAAAAATTTAAGTTTTGAGTCTAAGAGATTAAGTTTAAAGTAGTGTTTCTTCTCCTCCTCCTTGATCCAGACTGTTGTGGCGGCCTTCAATGCTTTGGTAGCTGAAGATGAACGGTTATTGGTATTCAAAGATACGTAGTTTGGTTTTAGACCCTTCCTGATGCATTTATTGTTGAACCATATATCCAATTCGGTTGAACCTCTCTTGATGAAATTTCTTTTGTATTCTCGGACTAAAGTAGCTTGACCAGAAGAAGTAGTCCATTACAGTGGAGTTGATATAATAAATTAAAACAACGGCAGTCTACCTCCACAATATGTATTTCAATGTTTATGTCCTACATGTTTCGGATATAGAAATGTCCATCATCAGGGATATTAAAAGAAATTTACAATGTGAGTTAAAAGTTTTAAGTAAATTGAGAGGACTTACCAGTAGTCGATTACGACAGCTCTATCTTGCATAAGCAAAGATCAAAATTATATTAAAATTGAAATTGTAGGTTCTAATGAATATTCAAGACTGAATGAGATGTGATATTTGAAATTTTGGTCAAGGTATCTTTGAAGAAGGGGATTCCCAGTCTGCAGCCACTGAGACAGGTGATGAAGCAATTATGTCATTTGTAGCTATTTAGAGGAGATTAATTTAAGTGAGGTGCTCAAACTTCTAGTCAAGATGGTAAAAATCCAATTTTAATTTTCTAAATCTCCTTTTTTTCAATCATAACATTATGTTCATTTTCTACCCCCCTTTAACCTAACAATTTGTTAGACAATACTTCAGGCAAACTTTGTTAAATGATGCAAAAAGGTAATATTACTTTAAATGTATCTCGTTCTTTAATTGAAAGGAAAATAATTTTCATTTCAATTAAAGAAAATTCTTAAAAAAATTCCGGGGAGGTGTAATATCGTACAAAGACACACAATAAATTATGCATCATTTAATAATAGTAAAGTAAACTACGAATCAGCATAGGATCAACTTGCTGACTTCTACTATTTCACAAAGGTACATCAGGAAAAGTTGAATGAACAGACAATATACAGAGTTTAATAGCAAGGCATCGATTTTATTACTCATTAGTTAGGGCAAAACCTCAATTATTACACCAAACTGGCTAGTTCGAGTTGTCATATCATTCCTTAAGGACAGGAAGTTCGTGGTGTCATCTGGCAATGCTACATCTTCGACAAGAATAGTGAGGGCGGGGGTCCCGCAAGGGTCACCTATCGCCCCCATACTATATAATATTTATACATCTGATATTCCGCATCATCTACAAACGTAAATATACCTGTTCGCTGATGACAATGCTATCACCATCACCTTAATGGAACCTGAGATCGTGGTCTCGCGTCTGCAAAGCCACATTTTTATCCTCCAAGAGTGGCTAGATAAATGTAAGTTGAGGTTGAATGAAGATTAGACTAAAGCCATCTTTTTCTCAAAGCGGAGGATAAGGCTACCAAGATCGCGAGTAAAAGTTAACAATTGGCAGATAGTTTAGAGTGACAGAATTAATAATCTTCGACAAAAAGATGACTTGGAATGAGTGCGTGATTGAGCAGCTTGCTAAGGCACAAGCAGATGTATGCAGTATACCCGCTGCTTTCTGCCAATAGAAAAATTAATAACAAAACTAAGAGTGCAATATTCAAACCAATTATCATACCAGTTTTATTTTACGGTGTACCGACCTGTTGCACAGTAAACAATCCTTGACGTAACAAGACACAACTTTTTCAAAACAAACTTCGAATTATTACGAATGCGCCAAGATTCATGTCAATGGACGTATTACATGCACATGGACAGGACCGACGATTACTTAATAAAATTACTGACAAAATATTTTTAAAGACGTCTCGCTGAATTCACTTATGATCAACTCACATATCCACTCAAACACACTACAAAAATATAAATACCCAAAAGGCTGGCTACAACCCTAAAATATGTGTAGAATTAGATTAAAGGCTTACACACACCGACGCGGACACGGCCACGGTAGCGGTGGCGGCCGCGGTGGCGACCATATGAGCGGCCGGGCGTATTCACACCAAAGCGGTGAGTGGAGCTGTAAGGTAGTTGCCGTTTACAGATTTTACGTATACGAAAATATATTTTTAAACGCCCAGGTTTCACTTTCATTTCTATTATTTGTTGTTATGTTAGACGATGTGGAAAAAGTGACTTTCTTACTATTAGCTCTTTGTCCCACACTTTGTTTTTAGCCCTCATATTTTTATAATTTGGATGGCTTAAGTCAAAAAGTACTGGATATAATTTAACATTTTTTATTAATACTTCTATTATATTATTTGTCATTACTACTGTCAGTTCTCGCAGTCAAAGTTGACACATTGTATTCGCCCATCACTGCATATCAGAACGCTGCCCCAGACCGCTTGATCTAGACCTGCCCGCGCTGGTATAATTTCATTCATTTATTTTTATGTGCTTAGATTGGCCGCCACCGCTACCGTGGCCGTGGCCGTGGCCGCGTCTGTGTGTGTAAGCCTTAAAGCAGTAAATTATAATCAATAAACCAAACAACTTCCAATAGTCATCGATAAGACATTCACAATAAATAATAAGAGCACAGGTTTAATTAAACTAACCATACGATGATGAAATTAATGCAGCACTGACACATTAACACCCACACAAATTCCCGATTTTGAAATGCTATCCGACGATGACGCAGCAGTCACACCATTTTAACCAACCAAAACAAACAGAAAGCGACCCATCAATAACACTATTACATCAAACGCAAAAAAGCTACAGGGCGGAACTTCTGTCACAAAAAAATTCGGAGGAGAAAGATTGTCGTTCTACGGGGCGTCATCAAAACCTAGACCGAGTCTAAGGTTAAAGGGGATCCAGAGGCGTTGGGCTTTCACCCGACCTGAGTGATCAGGTGGAATAAACCTAATGATTCTCCACTGCCTTTAATGTTGGTTATTATGTCTAAAACAGAAAAAACTATATGCGATATAAAGGATTTGGATTGCTTGAAGATCAGGGTCGAGTCCCAGAGATCGAAATCAAATATTGCATAATGTCACAGGTGCCAATTATACTGCCACTAGCAAATTAAATGTACGGCACCCTTCAGATGCATAAAGTGCGCGAAAAATCATTTCAGTTTCGAGTGTAAAGATTTTACGCAGGAACAGTTAAAATGTGCAAATCGCGGCGGGGATCACTCTGCAAACTTCCAGGAATGTACAAAGCACCCACGTAATTTGCACAATAGTAAAAGCTTCCAATTTCCGTCAGGTCAAACATTCCTCCGCCCATTGTAACGATACTCCCAAATCTTTTATTTTCTATTCGTATTCGTTCATAATTTTCTTTTTTCTCGTAAGGAACACGTAACATAATCTGTTAACCTTTTGACACAATATCACTTCTGACGATTAATAATTCGTTCATAGTTTTCTTTTTCCTCGTAAGGAAAATGTAACCTAATCTGTTAACCTTTTGACAAAACGTCATTTCTGACAAATTCATGTAGAAATCCAATCTTTCCTGGTCCTCCTGTATAACAAACAATTTTGATAGCAACCGACGAGTATAAAAGGAGATGCAGCGCGATGGAGAATTCATTCGAGCTCCAGCTTTCAGAGAAGCAAGAGCTTGAAGTATCCTGAAAGGTGAGATCCTGAAAGGTTATTTATTTAGGGTTAACGAGTATAAAAATTCGTTATTTCCTGCTGTTGGATTTATATCCCATAACAGCGGAGCCCTATTTTATTCTCGGCTATAAAAGATCGTACACTGCGACCTGACCTGGGTGCGATTCTTTATAATAGTAGAGATTCTATTTTATTTAATTCTTGGTGTTGGGTTTGTACCCCAATAACAGCGGAATCCTATTTTATTCTCGGCTATAAAAGATCGTACACTGCGACCTGACCTGAGTGCGATTCTTTATAATAGTAGAGATTCTATTTTATTTAATTCTTGCTGTTGGGTTTGTACCCCAATAACAGCGGAATCCCATTTCTTGCTCGGCTATAAAAGATCGTACACTGCGACCTGACCTGGGTGCGATTCTTTATAATAGTAGAGATTCTATTTTATTTAATTCTTGCTGTTGGGTTTGTACCCCATAACAGCGGAGCCCTATTTTATTTCGGCTATAGAGAACTCACAAGCTGTGCATTACTAGACACAATAATTGTGGATTGATTCTCCTTCATAGTAGAAATATCTTTATTTAATTCTTGCTGTTGGGTTTGTACCCCATAACAGCGGAGCCCTATTTTATTTCGGCTATAGAGAACTACAAGCTGTGCATTACTAGACACAATAATTGTGGATTGATTCTCCTTCATGGTAGAAATATCTTTATTTAATTCTTGCTGTTGGGTTTGTACCCCATAACAGCGGAGTCCCATTTCTTTCTTGGCTATAAAAGATCGTACACTGCGACCTGACCTGGGTGCGATACTTTATAATAGTAGAGATTCTATTTTATCTAATTCTTGCTGTTGGATTTATATCCCATAACAGCGGAGCCCTATTTTATTCTCGGGTATAAAAGATCGTACACTGCGACCTGACCTGGGTGCGATTCTTTATCATAGTAGAGATTTATTTAATTATTGCTATTAGATTTACATTCCTTAACAACAAAACTTTATTTTATTTTGACTACAGAGAACTCACAAGCTATACTTTACCAAACACAATATTGGTTCTGAACCTACAGGAATTAGAAGATATACATTCAGTGACTGGACCAACGAACAGATTGGAGTCGTTTTGAAGAGGCCAAGATTGGAAGAAGGATTTTTTTTTGTTTATTTTAGCCATGTGGACTGAATATTGGATTTATAAATAAAAGAAATTGTCAAAGTTAAAATTGACTTATTTATGAGTGAATCTCCACTGAATACTATCCAGGCATTGTGATAGACAGTTATTGACGTTAATAATTTATAACCACAAAATAATTGTTGTCACACCATATTCCAATGGGGTGCTCAAAATAACGCAAATTTGAGCAATATGTCAGCATCAGAGGCACTAGAAACAGCGCTGCAGGTTACATTGCAATTATATATTAGCGAATTTACCAGAATGGTGCAGCAGCAAATGCAAATTACCTTAACTAAAAAGTAGTGAGTTTGCTGTACGAGGTTGTCTACTACTGGGCTCTGTTTATTGCAGTCAGTCTGTCGATTTCGACGGTACATGTCTGGACAAGGTTTTTGACACTAATGAAACAATAGGTGAAGATTTGAATGCAAAACATCGCATTTGGTGATGTCGGAACCAAAATAATAGATGTGGCACTTTGTATGACAAGTCTTCAGACTATAATTTTCACATTATGCCGCCGAGGGACACACATTCGTGTTCGTAAGGGCTTTCGGAGATTCTGGATATTTTCGTGGTAAAGAACACGGATCTGCTTTCTCGACCTGTGGCTCTCTGCGACCTGACTTCCGACAATCTTCCGGTCGTAGTAGAGTATGGGAATCCTTAAGAAAAGGGACATGGGTCTATTTCAGTTACCTCCACCAATTGGGTCATGTTCAGGCGTCTATTGGAAAATGTAGATCCGCTGCCGCCAATTCAGGTGGACGCAGATATTGACATTGCCGTAATAAAAGTCAGTGACGCCATTAGCACTTCAATGGCCAGGGCTTCTACTACAAATGTATCTAGATTCTCCAAGTACGAAGTTTTAACTAATGAAATGAAAGACCAAATTATATCCAAAAATAGACTTATGAATCGGGCGTATCGCACTGGTGATCCACCACGCATAAAAGTAGAGGCAAACGGAGCCATGCGGCATGTTAGTGACTTACTGAAAGCTCAAGAGTCCTCTCTGTAAGAGAATAGAGTTGCTGGCCTCAGTATTATAGATAACAGTTTATATAAAATGATCAGATCTCTGACG
The DNA here is from genome assembly GCA_963920685.1 of Polydrusus tereticollis. Taxonomy (NCBI): domain Eukaryota; kingdom Metazoa; phylum Arthropoda; class Insecta; order Coleoptera; family Curculionidae; genus Polydrusus; species Polydrusus tereticollis. The sequence goes on from OY987326.1 coordinate 134,942,021, forward strand.
AGGGGCGACAAAAAGCCTACCTATATCCTTTATCAGAAATTATCTTAACAACGCGTTAGTCTCTGATCCCAGCGAGAAAGTTGAACTGTTCGCGGACAGCCTCCACGAAGAGTTCAATGACAACACCACGACCGATCTACAGAGGGATGCGCAGCTCTCCAGAACGATACGAATTTAGAACAATATCGAGCACCCCATTCAGAATATTCGCATATTCATATGAAAGAGGTCAAGGACCTTATTAAATTTATCAAAGTCAAGAAGGCTCCTTGCCTCGACGGCATAAAAATGAAGGCGTTGAAAAACTTGTCCGACAATGTGTTAACAGACATAGTAAATATTGCATAGGCTATTATCGAAAAAGGCAATTTCCCCAAGGTTTGGAAAAAGGCCAAAGTGGTTTTTATTCCTAAACCAGGAATAGATAAAACATTGGTAGCTATAGGCCTATCAGCCTTCTGTCGTGTCTTGGCAAGGTTGTTGAAGAACTCATACTTCATCGTATTAATGATTTTGTATTTAACAACAACATTTTACCACCAGAGCAGTTCGAATATCGGACTGCTCATTGCACGGTTCGCCAAACAACTAAACTGGCTTCAAATATATGAAATGGCTTTAACAGGCGATTCAGCACGGGAGGCGGTCTTTATCGACGTCAGCAAGGCCTTTGATAAGGTCTGACACGACGGATTCATTTTAAAGTTAATAAGGTTAATTACGCCGAACTACTAATAAAGGTGATTCATTCATTTTTGACGAACAGGATTTTTGCGGTCTCGTCAGAGAATGCGACGTCGACTGTGCGACACGTCAGAGCCGGAGTACCGCAGGGCTCCCCCTTGTGCCGGCTCTATATAATATCTATACTAGCGGTATTCCTAAATTCGGTCAAATAGATGTCATGCATATTTCTTTTTTATCGCGCTCTCGGTTAACAGAAACCGACGATTGGCTTTCAGCGCCACCTGACTTAGATACCTGCTTATGCGGATAAATTCCATCGTTTGGTCTTCTCTAAGACCTCGCTGGTCTGGTTGGGTGGATAGCTCGATTGCTACGAGATGTCGCCACGTGTAACATCTCGCATATGTATATATACATTATGTGTTGAAAGCACTGTAAGGTCCCTTTCCTTTTCGTCAGACTCTATAGCACAGAACTCAAAAAATTTAAGAAGAGCGGTTCCCATGTAAAGAGAGATACAACATAAAGACATTTCAAACCATCTGTTCCGATGGCAGCGCAGTCTATAACCGGTGGTTTGGTTTCGTGAACTATTGTCTCGATCAGTCGGATTGTGGGCGGAAGCGGGGAAGGAGAGTAAAAGCAGAGCGGGAAATATGAAATTCCTTAATTTTTAGTATTATAGTTATTTTTACCCTCAAGACGCATTTTAATTACACTTTTGCTGATGGCATCAACAAAAATGAATTAAAATACGTCCTGAGGGTAAAAACAACTTAAATACTAAAAATTAAAGAATTTAAATAATAAAACATAATATAGAAATCTATACACCTAACTTATATATTAGCGAAATAAATAAATTGTCATAAATAAAAATGCAGAATAAGTAACTAAATATTTTAAAAGTTTATACAATCATTTATGAAAGTGAGGACCTTAGTTTTAGCAGAGTAAGCCAAGGGTTACACAAATATCATTATGATGTGCATCTCGACGTTCAGTTTAGCAGGTATCATTCAATATTGTTCAGTATCACGATAGTGTACATGACTTCAATCCTTGTGCAGCCCTCGTATAGAAACACCCAAACATATTCCTACACAAATGTAAATTTGTAGTAAGGTGTACATCATTTTTTTAGGTAGCTGTCGCCGATATCTCAGTCTGCTAGGCATATTTAGATTAGTCTATACCAGTCTCCTGAAACGAGGAAAAAAATGACTACTATAATATAATAAGTATTCTTTATGCTTAACTAACCTGAAGCACATTTCTAGGAAGATGTATATTATTTTAGGGCCTTGCGCAGCCATCATAGTAGGTGTAAGTAGCTGTCGGTGAGTTTCAGTCTTCTAGGCTTACTCAGATTGATCAATACGCTTCCTGAAACGAGGGAAAAAATTGCTAATTTATACATAATATATAGTCTTATTGAAAAAAGACAAAATTACATTTTTTCATTAGAAAACAATGATAAACAATGAACTAACCAGAATTTCTATCAAACCTGACACAAAGATTGGCAGTCTGCAATGGACCCACTTTTTCTGTGGCTGCTTTCCCTTGCCTGGTAAAACTCTGCAGAAAACAAAAATAATTAATATCACAGGTTCTATACGAGTTAGTCTGCAAACGCATTCTGACCATCTAGTGCACAAACAGCCCTAAGTGTTTTACTTGGGTTATTTATTTTTAAATTTGGAAAATGTCACTTGACTTCTTTTAACAATAAATGATGAAATTCACTTTATTCACACAAACAATTGTAATGCACCCACCGAGCTTACTTAGTCATACCTATGCAAATCTAAAAAAACTAGAGAAAAGCTAATCAAATACACATGTAGCTTTACCATACCTTCTCTAATTACACCAACATGAACTTAGCAAACCAATCTAAAGTTGAAACAATTTTTGCTTCGACTTTATCTTGCATGATAAACCAAGCACTCGAACATACTTTAGAAAGAAGCAAGAACATTTTAAACTACAGATAGTGTTATTATACAAGCAGATTTATTTAGGTATAGATTCATGTACGTACAGTAGAGAACATACCTACCAAATAGTTTTAAAATAAAGAGGATGACGATTTCCTAACCTTAAGGCATCAAGGGCAAAAGGACACAATACGAGAGTTGTTTTCTGCCGATTCCTGTACTTGCCTTCCATGTCGCAAAAAGGGAACGGTAAAAATTACAAACAATATTAATAAAAACGATATAACACCAAATTTTGCCGGTACAAAACAACGACAAAACAAATCAATATAAAATGGCGACAAAAATTCCATGGTAAAATTGTAATTTTTTAGCATTCCTAGTAAAAATCGATAATGAACAATTCGCTTAACTCAGTGCTAGTTTAAAATCAGATCTCGGAGTAATTAGAACGAACACTAGTGACCGATAATACGTATTAGAAAGAAACAGCTTTACTAAATGACATGCTTATCTGACCAGACTACGAACTGCATGGACCGACGAAGTAAATCAGTCCTGTACCATTCTGAACTCATGTCTTGGAGTAGTAAAGACTAGCAGCACTGGGTCACGCTTATTAATAGATAGAGATAGCAACACTCAAGTTCGGTGTCATATGAGATGACAGCTTGACTGACGCTGTACCTCGTCCCTTACCAGAAATCGTGATCTCTTCAAAATGCCTACGTTGGCGTGCGCCCAATGAAAAGCTTCATACCCGTGCTCTATAGGCCGAGGAGCCGTAATACGGCGAAACGTGTCCAAGGATTGAGTCTGACGGAAAGAAGAGGGACAAACATCTTTCTTTCATTATCGATTACTACAAACGGAGAAGCGTTTCCCTGAACCCTCAATACACGATCACACATCCACTATAATCCCAACAAACCACACAGACTACCGAGAGACTGGCTCACTCCTGTGCCACCTCGTCGCCTCCTTCTACTACAATAAATTAATACAACACCGGACCAAAAATTATTTAAAAGCAACTACTTCCCTGCTGCCCCCCTTTAAATTAACTATGAAGCTATCTTCTGGAATCAACCCCCAATTTATGTCTCGCTGAACAGCAGCCTGTCAAAAAATAGAAGTAATAGTCGCAGAATCACTTTAGAAACAATCATGATCCTATATGTTCCCGTGTTTCAGCCTTCCTATAACCATGTAGTTACTGGACCTACAACCTGTCGATAATTTAGCGTTTACTAGGTTTACCTGTTTTACGTAAAACAACTTGTTAATTTCTTAAGCAAAAAGGATGTTAAAACATGAAAATTGAATGTGTGTCATTTACGTTTCTACAAACTACAACTTCGTTATATCGTACTGCCGACATCAGGTAAGTAACATAACCATAAATGTCAAACTCAATATGCCAACAATGTAACCAACGGTAGAAAGCATAATAGAATAACATGTGAGTATTAAGGATAAATTACTGATCAACTAGTAAGTATCATAAATGCTACATGATTTATTAACAAATACCTGTATGAAAACCGCAGCCCAAACTCTTTATTCATATTTAACATTTTAACATATTGTCAAAATACTGTAGGACATACGGTATTATTGGCCTAGCACTTTATCGCAAAGAAAATTCTTACTGTTTTTAAGATTAGTAAATACATAACTTAACTTTTTAACTGAGTTATTTTGGTAAGGCTTTTCACATCATATTCAATAATTATTATCATCTGTGCATTTGTAACTAATTAAACCTAATGTAGAAAGTTCTAATTCGCTGAGCTCCTAAGAATGGTCAGTATTCACACTTAAAAAATAGTTATTTATAATACAAGTAGTTTCTCAAAATGTGAAAGAAACTCCAGCAGAAATTCAAAAAGAAACGAACCTGGCGTGTTCAATTATTATTCCTCACAGGTCAAAAGATAGTTATGACAAAGCCTTCACAAAATTTATCGACTGGTGTGAAAAAAGATATGCCTGCGTGGTAAACGAAAATGTTTTATTGGCATATTTTTCGAATCTCGAAAAAAAAATGGCACCTTCATCCACGTGAACAAAATATTCAATGATAATAACGACTCTTAAAGTGTACAAGAATGTTGATATATCCAGATATGGCAAGCTTATTGCGTTTTTGATAAGTAAGTAAAACTACACAACTACATAACCCACTACTGAGTTATGGTTATAACCCACGTGTGAGTTATAGTCATAGTCATAGTCATAGTCAAATATACTTTATTGTCTGAGAAAAAAACATTTCTATTGACAAAGCGATCTAGCAAACTAATCTACATATATCTATCCAGTCAACTTAAAATAAACAACAAAATAATGAAACAATATCAATAACATTCTGTAAAGGTAAAACACGTTCAAACATTTACATATAAATAAAGTAAAATAAAAGTAAAATAAAAGTAAAGTAGGTTAATACAAATGTCAAGACTGCAAGACCTGCATTTGTCAAAAACAATTGAATTTTAAAACAAATTACAAACAACATTAGTGAGTCAAGCACGCAAACAAGAGAAGTAAGAAAATAAACTCCACAATCAAAAAACATCACCGTAATATTCCTCCAAACTGTAATAGGTCCTTTGTATTAAGATGTTTTTAACACTACGACGAAACTGCCTATAGCATGAAATAGATTTCAGGGCAGTACCAAGATGGTTATACATTTTCTTACTCTCATACAATATTGAATTCTTAGCGAGGGAAGTTTTAGGTATAGGCATTCTAAGGTTATGATTTTCATGTGCTCTGGTACTGTATCTAACCTGATCCGATTGCATTCCGAAGTACTTTTTATGCATGAGGCAAACGGATTCCAAAATAAACAAACATGGAATAGTCAATATGTGTTCCCTTCTAAACAGAGGTCGGCAGTGTTCCCGACATTTAACCCTACACAGATACCGTACGGCCCGCTTTTGCAAAACAAATATTGAATTCATGAGCTGAATGCTCGCGAACCCCCAGAATGCAATACCATATCGTACGTATGATTCGAACAAGGAGTAGTACACCATCTTAGCTGCAGAGGCACTGAGCTCATGAGAAACAACTCTAATCGCAAAACATCCTGCAGCCAACTTCCTACTTATGTTCTTTATATGCTCTTCAAACTTAAGTTTATTATCAATAGTGAGACCTAAGAATTTGTATATGGACTTATTTTCAATAGTTTTAGATTCGAGATTTAGGGTAGTGAAGCTAAACCCAAAGGTCATAATATTTGTCTTATGTACATTAAAACATAATTTGTTCGCATCACACCATAGCTTGACATTATGCAAATCGCTATTGATAACCAGTTTTAAATCCTCACCATCCCTACTATGCCACAGCAGACTGGTGTCATCAGCAAATAGTGTAAATCTACCCTGAATATTTAGACTTGCCAAATCATTCAAGTACAGTAAGAACAAAATGGGTCCCAATACCGATCCCTGAGGTACGCCTCTAGTGACAACGGAAGCGTCGGAGCAAGTTAAATCAGTTTTCACCACCTGAACTCTTTCACCGAGATAGGAAGTAAACCACATGAGGGCCAGCTCTCCAAAGCCATAGTGTTTCAATTTTCGCAACAATACTCCGTGGTCCACACAATCGAAGGCTTTTGAGAAGTCGCAGAACATTACCGCAATGACCTCACCATTATTTATGTTTAAATAGACGTCATGCATCAAGGAAAAAACAGCGTCGTCAGTACTCCTGCCAGGGAGAAAACCAAACTGGACGGGATTAAGTATTTTCTGGCTCTCAAGAAACACCATCATTCTCCTTTTAACTAGTTTTTCTATCACTTTTGAAAGCGTCGATAAAAGCGAAATAAGACGAAAGTTAGAAGGGTCCCCGGAATCGCCCCCCTTGAAAAGTGGAACAACTATTGACTTCTTAAGACATGACGGGAACTTCCCAACTGAAAATGACTCATTAATTGAGTGTGCAAGCACCCGTATGGCTGAGACCGGCAGGCTTTCCAATACCCTTAAAGAAATCTCATCATATCCAGCAGCGTTTCTATTTTTAATTTCCCCAAAAATTTGTTTTATTTCATTTTGATCAGTCGCTGTAATACTAAAGACTTCAGCAATATGGATATTTTTTAAATAGACAAGAGGGTCTCTTTGTGATTGTTGATTCGAAGTTAGTTTTTCCCCAATTGTACAGTAGAATTCGTTAAGAACATTAGGGTCAATATCAACACTGGTCTGTAGTTTATTAGTCTTACCTCTTAGCTTATTTATTATCTCCCAATTTTTCCTTGTTTTGTTATTTGCCTCAGCAAGTTTTTCTTTATAGTAATGATCCTTGGCCGCTTTAATCAGTCTTCTATAAGTCTGTCTGTATTTGTTAAAATAGTCAATTAAAAATTTTTGATTGTAGTAAAACTTTCGAATTGTGTGCAAAGACCTAAGATTCCTTGAAGAAATCTTAATACCTTTGGTAAGCCAAGGTTTCTTATTTTTAATTTTGATACTTTGTAATGGGAATGAACTATTAAAACAATCAATCAAAATGATCTGAAAACGTTCAAGCTGTCCTCCAGACATCATCACACTTTCCCACCGTACACCGTTACACTTTTCTTTAAACCTGATAAAATTATTTTTACTAAAGATCCGACCCCGCCTATTCTTTTTACATCTTACACCCAAATCGACAGAAAAAGTCAACACTACAGCTTCATGATCAGATAAAGCAGCAGCGACAGTGCTACAGTCGATAATACTATCATCTAGATTTGAGCAAAGATAATCTATGGTAGTTGCAGAGAGTCCAGTTATGCGCGTTGGCCCACAAACATGCATCTTAAGATTCATTGAGGTTAAAAGATTACGTAGGGTCATTGAGGCTACTGATTCTAGATCCACAAAATTTACATTAAAATCACCGGCCAAAATAACCTTAGATTCCACTGGCAACTCCGACAAAAGTACTTCCAGCCTCTCCAGAAAAACGGTAACATTACAGTTTGGAGGTCGATACATGCATATAACAAATAGGTTTAAAAATTTTACGAATACTATTGAGAATTCAAATTCCCATTCCACCAACAAATTATTGTACTTATCTACATTAGTAATTACAAGATTCTCGCAGATTTTTTTATGGACAAGAATTATAGTTCCGCCATGCGACGAATGCACTCTGGAGTAAATTGATACAACAATATAATCCTTGATGTAACAAGGTTCATCTTCCTTGAGCCAGTGTTCCGTTAGCAGAACAAAACCTGGTCTACCCTCTAACTCTAAGAACACAGACAGCTCATCTCTCTTGTTTCTGATAGATTGAATATTTAATAGTAATAAGGACATTGCGTCCCTTTTTAAGTAATTATTGGCGGTCTGTTTGTCAGCTGCTCGCCGCCTAAAAAAGGAGAGTTTATCTGACTTGGATTTTGATTAATTGGACAGGGCTGAGGTTCATTATTTAAATGGCAACTTCCTGATTTAGAATTTGATGTTAAATGAATTAAGTTAGAATTATTGATTTTATTACAAAACAGATCAAGCTTTAGTGCAATAGCAATTGACAATTTAAGCAAACCGGCAGCATTCAAAAACAGGCCGCCACGAATGCAATATCTATAATCTAACAAGCCAAACAAGTCCATAAAATCTATATTATCTGAGAAACGCTGTAGGTTCTTAATGTTATGGAGTATTGAATGATTGGCATTTTTTACATTTCTAAAGGGTTCGCCAGTGACATATTTTACTGGTGAAGTACATACCAGGAGATTAGTATAGAAGCATTTGTTAGCTAAAGTAGTTAAGTCCTTCAGCGTCACGCTCTCGGGAAAACCAGCCAAAACCACGACATAGTCCTTGTCAGTAAGTCCATCAATGTAACAATCGGTGTCCACAATTAAGTTCCTAAATGATGCTCCAGGCTTGCAAAGTACCTGCAAACTTACTTGCTGACCAAGCTGCTTTCTTAACGGTTCGTGAATAAATTTTCCATATGTGTCAGTTATAAGCAACACCTTCCTAGTAACTTTAAGCACGTCCTTGATTTCATTATTAGAGATGCAACCATCGCCAATGTCTGTCTGTGTATATTTCGTGATTTTCTGCTGCACTCCACCATTTGAATCTTGGAAGCCAACTATTTTGTTTTTGAGATCTTCGATTTCATTAACATAACATAACCTACTTTATTAGTCTAAAATCGAACTAATAATATTCACTTTATATGTAAGTTTGGATAATGGTTATTTATGGTACAAGTGTGTTATGTTATATATAAGTCACGGTGGAAAATGTCTAGCCCTTGAGGCCGTAGGCCGAGAGGGACAATTCCCGAGTGACTTATATGACCTAACACTCGAGTGCCATACAAAATTTTATTTAACACTTGATAGATATTAATAAAAAATAGAAAATTGTATTGTTTTAATATAAACTGGAAAACCCTGTATTATATTATAATTGACTTATTTTTGGATGATAAATTTGACACGTGGATACGGTGATTATTGTTGTTATGGAATTAATTAATAACAAAAATTTGAAGACAGCAAATAAAATTATTATTTTTGCAATTTTTAAGGGTAGTTTTTCAAAATGTGGCAGAAGCTCCAGCCGAAATTCAAAAAGAAGCTGATGTGGCGTGTTCATTTATTATTCCCCACAAGTCAGAAGGTAGTTATGACAAAACCTTTAAAGAATTTATCGACTGATGTGACAGAAGATGTGCCTGCGTGAGTTATAATCATAACCCACTAGTGATTTATAGATATTACCCACTTGTGAGTTATAAGCTACTTTATTAGTCGAAAATCGAACTAGTAATGTTCCCTTTATATATAAGTGTTGGATCAAATATATTATTTTAATTTATAGCTAAAAAATTCCTGAACGTAATAACGTTATCTAAGAAATTTTAACGAGCTCCTGAGTAATAATAATATATACTATAGTATATTGCTGCAATCACGTCCTCAAGTTATTAAATAAGTGGCTTTTATACTTACACGTTATCAGATAATAAGAATATCTTAATATAAAAGGTGAAATAAAATTGAACAAAAAATATAGTAGTGATTGTGTTTATATCTTTAAATTACATTTTGTAAACCAATATGATTAAGAGTGCTTTAGTTACTTGTGTGGTTTTCTTATTAGGGTTAGTTATAATTCAATATGTTCATCGTCTGTTTTGAGTGATGAATACTTTTTTTTATTACGAAATATTATCCAATATCAATTATGTATAAAGTTACTGAAATAACAAGAAAATGTTGTTAAAATTTTTAATACATGCTTACACTCTCGAAAGTGACATACCAATTTCAAGGGAAAGTATTAAAATAAATCACTTGGTTTCACTTTAATTTTTTTTATAGTAACTGTTTATAATATAAACATATATATTTATAAATAAGTTGAGGTATTTGATATTTATTGAAAAGAAATTAAAATTATTTCCCTTCTATACTTCCACGTATTCTGTTTCGTTACAGAGATTTTACCAAAGTGCTAAATCTAATAGGGGCAATAGCAAAGCCACAAATTATTTTTACTAAAAATTGAAAATAATAATTTATGAACCAAGAAAACATTTTTGACTTAAGGTAATGTGGGGCAAGTGCGACCCAAAAAATGATAAGTACCACTTCCAATTGATGTAACGATAATAATATTTGCTAATGGAACTCTCATGGTAGTATAGTAGCTTCGGGCATACTTTTCATAACACAATATATTTGGTTCGATAAAGTTTTGTTGGATAAATGATCTTTAATTTTTAATTTTTAATCTACCGTAGATGTACTTGCCCCACTAAAGCGGGACAAAAGCGGTCAAACTCCTTTTCTCTGAATAGAATGCTGTGATTACTAAACGGGGCTAGTGTAATATCACTTGAAATATATTCTTTACTGTGCACCAAACCGAAAATCGTTCATTTGCAAAATATAGACATTACTGACTTTTAAGTCCCGAGGTATTTACCTGAAAATACGAACTTTGGAAAGCAACATAAATATATTTTATTAAAGAAACAATTCAGTGGGCATATCATAATAAATAAAAAGACAATTTTAATTCAGTTCATATAAAAAAAGTAACAAGAGGGTGAATTATTTATTCTATAAAGGTAACTAAGTAATTAAAACAAAGAGATATAATTGTAATAAGTCCATACTTATTCAATTTCTTTATAATTCCGAAACGTTGACAGACTGAAAAAAAACATATTTTTGGAAATCACCATGTGGTAAGAGTTTTGGTTGTGGCAGCTTTTCTAATGATTGAGCTGCTGTTGTTTTCATTCAGCCGATATTCAGATGCATTTCTCAACTGGCGTAAACATGTGACTTCAGCTTCATCATCTGAAACTCCAGTTACGAGATATACATATTTGTAGGAATTCTTCTTTCAATAAAAGTTCGATAGAACGAAGTCGCCATATTGAATTCTCACCATTATTCATTGTTTCGTACTTTTCCCTGCTTTGCGAATTGTAGTTTGGTTTATTTTTTAAGAGCTAAGAAATATGATCTCTGTTTATTACTATTTCAGCATCTGACAAATCATCGAACTCGGTTATTCTGTCACTACGTAAATGACTTATGCAAGAATCCGAGTCAGTTTTGTCTGCAGAACTAATGTTACGTGTTTTCTTCTTTTGAACAATTTTTTCTTTTCGACATTTTTCTTTTCTTCTATATTTTGTTATCACCTCTGCTCCTAAGCAAACTTGCTTTCTCGGTTGCTTTGTAGGAGTCTGATCTTATTGGATGAATTTTAGTAAGAGTTATTGGAAACCAGTTCCGGTTTTATGCGAATCATTGTCATCTTGCAACTGAACATTTACCATTGCCGGCACGCCCGTTGATACTTCTTTATCTTTGTTTTAAATTTGAGAATTTTGATCTAATGACAGATACTAAGAAACCTGATAATCATTATGGATTCTGGATATCGACGTCGGCATCTGATTATTATCTTGCGCATTGGATGTTAATGGCATCATATGATGATCAATATCTTGCACTTTGAATGTTAAGTGTAAACTTTCGTCAGCAATTTTCTGAACTTGAAAAGCAGTTGGATTGAATAATTCCACGGGTACGACATTTCTGTTAGTTGGAGAAATTTCAGCTTTAACAAATCCATTAATTATTATTTCCGGTTTAGTTTCGGTCCATATTTCTTAATTAATTAATTTTGAGAACATACGCTTCGGAAACGTTCTTTCGCTGCCACTCTACCAACTTAGTATTCCAACGACTTTTAAGCGATTTAAATACACTTAAGTTCAGTGGTTGGAGCAAGTGGCTGGTATGCGGTGGAAGTTTAAAAATGATTATCTGATTTTCTGTTGCAATTTTAATAACGTTCAAACTTAAATGAGTAGCATGGCCGTCGTAAATTACTAGAACTGGTCGACCTTCCGGTAAATGTTTAAGGAATCATTTTTCAAGATAGTTCTTGGAAACAGTACTCTCCATCCACCCGTTAGCAGTTGCCGCATATGTGGAATCGGGGAAATTACTACCGGATGGGGCTACCCACTGATCTCACACATTCTTGCCCTTAAGAACTTTAAGCGAAGGTGCCTTCTCGCCAATTGCACTACAGCACATTATAACCGTAGTATTTTGTTTCTCGGGTTTAATTGTTGTACGAGTTAACGGCTGTCCTTTTTGATCAACAATTTTTGTTTTCGAAGGATCGGAACAGAAACTACTCTCATCCAAATTCCAAATTTGAGATGGCTTATCCTCCAATCCGAGTTCTTTACTGTCTTTTCAAGCAAATTGAAATACTCATATATCAAGAACGGATCAACATTTTTTTTCTGGCACAAACACATTGGCACATCCTGGCCCCATTATTGCCACTAAATTTTGTAGAGTCTCAACGGAAATCTTTTTCTACACTTCCATGATTTTATTATTCAACGCTTGCGGAATTAAAAATGTTTCACATCATATTTTTTTTATGTCTGCTTCTTCCCATAAACTCTTTATATGGTTAGTCAGATTAACAGGTTGATATCTACTAACCTTCTCTTTATAGTTTAAGTTTCCAGTTTCTGCTCGCACTCTGACTTTACTTCAATGGGATATTTTTCATTTAAAAGTTGTGTTACCAATAACTGATTTACTAGTGGAGAAGTTTTTTTGGGTCTAGCAGTAAAAACATGGAGGAGTAATTCACACGCTGCTTGCGGCACTGCTCGCCGCGCTGCGATAAATAAACAATATCAGAGAAACGACTGAACAGAAATATACTGGAGTCGTACACCTAGCCATGCACGTCGCCTCGCATCTCGCCGTGACTCGATGAACACAATTATTTGTTTTAAGCAGGCCTGAAACTAGCTTCGCGATTGGTTTGTTCAATCCTTCGTTCGTCGCCACGCCATAGATCGATATGAGTCACTGACAGTGACTATCCAAGCAGTGTTTTGAAATGGTGGCTAGTACTCTCCAAAAAAGGGAATCGGAGATGGAATGTGCATCCAGTAAATAAAGCACGCACCACACTTTGTGAATCTATAATCTCTACTCTCAGCTAAAAATTACCTACTTACCTTAAGTGAGGCTTGTTTACAGCTACCTACTTGTTTCTTTTTTCTATGGCAACTGCTGGTGGGGTGAGCCAATCTGCATATCATGATGTATCAGCTTCAACGAACATGGGCTGCCATATTTTCTCCAATAAAAAGCGAGAAGCTGGGCAAGAAAGTAGCTCTGCAGAGCCACCGGAGACCAACCGCCCTATACGAAACATTTTTGGATGCCACGCTCTGTTTTGTTGATGAATCTTGCTTCACAAGTCGAAAAAAATAATAATATGTAGTTAGAAATATTGAAATTTTTATTTCACGGTACCTACTTAGCAATGCGAAAATACAAATAAACCTGAAAAAAATCGACGGAAAAATGTTATTCTTTGGCCTTATTGTCCTTGGCAAATAAATAAAAACAACATATGGACTTAAACAATTTCAATCACAACTGATTATGAAGATTTTAAGCTGCTTCCTACTTGACCAAGAATACTTTTTCCACATTGTTCTGGAAACTTAACAAATTCTTGGCAAGTTGGAGTACAGTTATGCCTAGTGATTAATTCTGCCTTCAAGGTTTTTATTGCTAGACAATTTATTTCTTTTCTCCGCCCTATAAAGTTTAAACGGAAAATTCTCTCGCTCATCGCATTGGAGTGAGGAAGAGAAGAAACATTAGAACAAACTTGTAAAAAATTTGGAGAATTATTTGTTTCAAAATTATTATAAACCCATTATTGATCAATTTTCAACTCTGTAAAATCTTCAAGTAGCTTCTCCAAAAAAGATGAGCGTTTCATAAATTCTTTAAATAATACACCAACATATGGCAATACTAACATTTTCAAAAATTTTCAGGAAATCTTCAAATTTTGGGTCGGCCCTTAAATCTATCGCACTAAAATATTTACATTAAATTTGATGTTTACATTAATTATTAGACTCAAGTAATGCACTCCTACAATATACATACACATATATAAACATATTTGTTTGATCACAAGTGCAGTCCGTGAGTTTTTACTAGTGGGAAAAATAATAATAGTTTAATTTAACTATCTAGATGCCATCGGGTTCCTTCTGCGACCAAACACGGCGTGCATTTAAAAATTGAATTAAAATAAAGATTGTTAATTTTATAAATAAAAGTAAACATTGCTACATAACGGTTAATTTTTTTCGGTCACACTCCGGTGGACTATGATTGGAAACAATCGGATTTTCAGTCAAGTAAGAATTACCATTTTCATTCGTAGCCTACTTTCACGCATTATTAATTATTTAGCGGCATACGGCTACGCACTTCCTCAAGGGCGGATATTTGCCAAATTTTTTCAACAAAAGAGTGCAAAAACAAAACTAAATATTTTATGTATTCAAAGTTTTTAAACGTCAACAATAATTTTAATTTATTAAAATTAAATACCTATTTTCTTGGTTAATCGTACGAAAGTACATTACACAATAATGGGTCAAACTATTAAAGAAATCCATAAAATATCTACACAACAAAAAATCTTCATCGCATAATTTGTTATGTTTCAAATCTTATTTTAAATAATCCTGAATTTTAATAACTATTTAATAATAACTAGAAAAACATGAATACTAGGCATAAATAGGTACATTAACAAACATTTTGTCTAAACAGAGTAAAAATTCTCTAAACTCCTTCAACATTATGAAAAATGGGCTTGATTTTTAAATTTTAAATGACTGTTTTTGAACCCTGTATATATTTAACACACAGAGATTAGAAAAAAAGACTAAAGAAATGTAAGAAAAACAAACTAAAAAACTTAGAAACGTTGAGCTATAAAAAACGTCTTTTTGGGACATCCTGTTGTACATGTGAACTTTTGTTTTTTAGAAGAATTGACCTTTCTCTACCAATGCATTTTTTATATATAATCCTTTTCAATATAAAATATGCAAGAAAAAGCAGTTCTTCATATTTTCCGATTTATTTATTATGAATTTTGTTAATCTCGGCCATAATTTGGAACTCCCGGTAAACTACAGTCACTTAAAATATACGAAATATTATAGACGAAATTAATTTTATATTTTATCTAAAAACGGCTTTTTTTTAACTAGGATGAATTAATAAAGTCTTAAGAACCCGGAGACTGTCAAAAACCTCACGGCATATATCACTTCAATCATGTACACTATGCTATTTTATGTTTTCAAAGGTAAACAAATGAATTTAGCTTCACTGAATCTTAATTTGACACACCCGGTACACCAAAAGCTGTCAAAAATGTTACGAAATATTAAAGTAACATCGCTCTAGTGTAAGACGACAATATATTTTTATTCAATTGATTTGGTCAAAGTTTTTTAATTTTTTTATTACTTTTTCTCAGCCCTGTATAAACACACATGAATTACCCAAAAAGACTAAAGAATTGTGAAAAAAAGGAACTTTTTAAACCATGAGCTACATAAATTAAAAAACGGTTTTTCGGGACATACTTACTATATTATATGTGAATTTTCGTATTTCAACTGAATTGGCCTTTATCCATAAATAAATTGCCATTGATAATCCCTTTCAATATTATTATCCAAAGAAAACAGTCATATTTTCCGATTTTCTATATTAATTTTCATAATTTATCACACCACGTACACTAAAGTCAGTTCAAAAGTAGCGTCTCAATTACATAATTTATGAAACGCCTTTTTGGGAAATCCTGTATATGCGAATTTTCGTGTTTCGGCAGAATTGGCAAATCTCTACAAATCAATTTCCATGATAAATAATTTGTTTTATTATAATATGAAAAAAATTGTGGGAAAAGCAGGCTCGAACCCGGGTCATTTTCGCGCAAAGTAAAGACTCTAACAAGCCGACCAAAATATTTTTTAAAACTATATACAGTGTGTCCCCGGATCGACGCAACGATAGGTGAAAAAGGCTGACATTTTTTGAGTTGAAAATTTATCTTCTGGGGTTCAGCCCTGCTTGTATAAAAACTAATTTGTGGCATAATTTTAATTTCGAAAAATCAAGTGTGCTTTGGAAATTTTCAAAAAACTTTTTTTTCCTCCAGTAAAATGCTTGATTTCTAGGAGATACGAAAAAATTTTATTAAGAAAAGATGTTCGGAAATAATAAATGAGTAAGAATGCAAAATTTTAAAATCCTATGCCTACTTTGATGTTTTGCATAATTTTTATTGCACGCACCTCCCTATTGAAGATATTAAAAAATTTCGTTAAGAAAAGTTGTTCAAAATATTAAATTAAACACGATCGGTTTATAAGATACATCAAAAAACTAATTTATTTCAATAGTAACATTAACAACGGTTTATACAATACATCAAAAAATTAATTTATTTCAATACTAACATCAACTGAAAGATTTATTTATTCAATAAGTTCGCCGCCTTTATTCGCACATTCCTTAATGTTCTCCCGAAATGCAGTGAAAGCTGCTCTTATCTCCTACTTCTACGTCATTTGGAAGCCTATTTAAATATACAATTTGTTTTATTCGACCCCAAAAATAAAAATCCATTATTGTTAGATCCGGAGATCTGGGCGGCCACAAAATGGGACCAGCATTGGCTATCCATCTTTCTTGAAAATGCTCATTGAGCCATTCACATACCCGAAATGTCGAGTGGGCAGGGCAGCCGTCGTGTTGCAAGTATGAAAAATATCTTGGTTCGTATGGTAGTTCGCCAAGAAACTGATTTTGGATATTTAAATAAGTATGTTGATTAAGTCTTCCCTCAATGAAATATGGCCCAATTACACCACAATGATAGGAAATGGCACACCATACATTAACCTTTTTAGAATACTGCCGCCTAGAATTTATTACATAATTTTGATTACCTTTAGACCAATATCGGCAATTCTGTGATGAAGGTACACCGTTAGTGGTAAAAGTCGATTCGTCTGAGAAAATAATATTTTTATGGAAATTTCGATCTTCTAGAATCTTGTCACCTAAAGTTAGGCAAAACTCAAACCTTCGGGATTCATCCCCTTCTTCTAACGTGTGACGAAATCTAACTTTATATGGTTTTACCTTATTTGCTTCATAAATGCGTTGCAAATGTGATTTGCTAACACGAGTCTCCTCGTACCGCTTTCTTAGTGACAGCTTTGGATTTTCGCGTAATGAATCCATTGCTAACACAGTACCTACATCATCTTCATCAAAGTTAGTATATTATGTACAGTACCGGTAGAAACAAATTTTTTAACCAGTCTGGATACTGTAGATTTGACTAAAACTGTGTTCGGAAATTTCATATTAAATCGCCTGATAACCTCTGGAATAGAATATTTCCCTCATATATAAAAAATCTCATAAGAAGTGTGGTCTTTCGCAAGAATTACAGCGATAATTCCACAGTAGAAGCGATAATTCCACAGTAGAAGCGATAATCCCCCAGTAGGTAGCTATCAATCATAATCAAGTTTTTACTACTACTGTGTACTAACAAACATACAAATCCATAATTTTTGACTGTTTATAAATATATTATTTATTATGTACTTTTTTTAATTTTAATACTTACTTAATACTTTACATTATATTTATAAATATATTTAAAAAATAATAATAATAATATTATATTTTCTTTACCAACATTGGAGGCGTCTTTTGCATATCCTGGTATATGGGTATTTAAGTGTAACCACGGTTACCGCAAAAACTTTTATTATTGAACTTACTTATGTCAATCTGCGACATTTAAAAAGTGAATTGTTTACAAATCAAGATTTAATTTAATTTTAAGTATATTTTTAATAAATTTGTTACTTATTACGTAATTTATTGTACAATAATGTTTTTTTTTTAATATGAAATACAATTTTTGGGGAAATATTCCACCGAATACCACTCGTGCATCAAAAATAACCAGATAATTCTGCTTTCAAGCGTGTTGTAGTATTGTAACTGCATTCGGTTATTTTCATTTTTGATTAAATCTCGAAAAAGCCCTCCTTCTTCGAAGTCGGGCTCTTTCGGATTTAATCAAAAATGAAAATAAACTCATTCAGTTACAATACAACACGCTTTCAATCAGAATTATCGGTAATTTTGATGCACTAGTGGTATTATACCCGAATATTTCCCTCATATATAAAAATCTCATAAGAAGTGTGGTCTTTCGCAAGAATTACAGCGATAATTCCACAGTAGAAGCGATAATCCCCCAGTAGGTAGCTATCAATCATAATCAAGTTTTTACTACTACTGTGTACTAACAATCATACAAATCCATAATTTTTGACCGTTTATAAATATATTATTTATTATGTACTTTTTTTAATTTTAATACTAACTTAATACTTTACATTATATTTATAAATATATTTAAAAAATAATAATAATAATATTATATTTTCTTTACCAACATTGGAGGCGTCTTTTGCATATCCTGGTATATGGGTATTTAAGTGTAACCACGGTTACCGCAAAAACTTTTATTATTGAACTTACTTATGTCAATCTGCGACATTTAAAAAGTGAATTGATTACAAATCAAGATTTAATTTAATTTTAAGTATATTTTTAATAAATTTGTTACCTATTACGTAATTTATTGTACAATAATGTTTTTTTTTAATATGAAATACAATTTTTCGGGAAATATATCACCGAATACCACTCGTGCATCAAAAATAACCAGATAATTCTGCTTTCAAGCGTGTTGTAGTATTGTAACTGCATTCGGTTATTTTCATTTTTGATTAAATCTCGAAAAAGCCCTCCTTCTTCGAAGTCGGGCTCTTTCGGATTTAATCAAAAATGAAAATAAACTCATTCAGTTACAATACAACACGCTTTCAATCAGAATTATCGGTAATTTTGATGCACTAGTGGTATTATACCCGAATATTTCCCTCATATATAAAAATCTCATAAGAAGTGTGGTCTTTCGCAAGAATTACAGCGATAATTCCACAGTAGAAGCGATAATTCCACAGTAGAAGCGATAATTCCACAGTAGAAGCGATAATCCCCCAGTGGGTAGCTATCAATCATAATCAAGTTTTTACTACTACTGTGTACTAACAATCATACAAATCCATAATTTTTGACTGTTTATAAATATATTATTTATTATGTACTTTTTTTAATTTTAATACTAACTTAATACTTTACATTATATTTATAAATATATTTAAAAAATAATAATAATTATATTATATTTTCTTTACCAACATTGGAGGCGTCTTTTGCATATCCTGGTATATGGGTATTTAAGTGTAACCACGGTTACCGCAAAAACTTTTATTATTGAACTTACTTATGTCAATCTGCGACATTTAAAAAGTGAATTGATTACAAATCATTTTATTCCTAATTTTAAGTATATTTTTAATAAATTTGTTACTTATTACGTAATTTATTGTACAATAATGTTTTTTTTTTTTAATATGAAATACAATTTTTCGGGAAATATTCCACCGAATACCACTCGTGCATCAAAAATAACCAGATAATTCTGCTTTCAAGCGTGTTGTAGTATTGTAACTGCATTCGGTTATTTTCATTTTTGATTAAATCTCGAAAAAGCCCTCCTTCTTCGAAGTCGGGCTCTTTCGGATTTAATCAAAAATGAAAATAAACTCATTCAGTTACAATACAACACGCTTTCAATCAGAATTATCGGTAATTTTGATGCACTAGTGGTATTATACCCGATAATTCACCTATACCATAACATTGAGTTGGGTAGATTCGTTGTGGTATAGTAAGCATAATTGATATTTATTTTCACAGTAATGTTTTCGAAAGTTCGGATCAGTTTTAGAGCACAGAACACTACAACAATATTAAAAATACCAAACTATTTTTGACAATAAACTGTCAAAATATTATTTTATTCTTTTTCCTTCCATGGCATACTATTTTTGTCTGAATAGCATTGAAACAAATTTATTCATATTTGAAGGAAGTGAACTGCTTGCTATTTTTATGTTCGCATTTCTTTAATTATCTAAATGTCTATTAAAGGGAATAAACTAAACCGATCGCGTTTACTTTATTATTTTGAACAACTTTTCTTAACGAAATATTTTAATATCTTGTGTGCAATAAAAATAATGCAAAACATCAAAGTAGGCATAGGATTTTAAAATTTTGTATTCTTACTCATTTATTATTTCCGAACATCTTTTCTTAATACAATTTTTTCGTATCTCCTGGAAATTAAGATAGGAAAAAAAGTTTTTTGAAAATTTCCAAAGTACACTTGATTTTTCGAAATTAAAATTATACCACAAATTAGTTTCTATCCAAGCAGGACTGAACCCCAAAAGATAAAGTTTCAACTCAAAAAGTTTCAGCCTTTTTCACCTATCGTTGCGTCGATCCGGGGACACACTGTATATTACATTTTTAAAGTACAACACCGTGTGATAATAACAGTATCATTAAATTTATTTCTGAATTTGTGAACTAAAATCTTGACGTAAATAATAATTATCAAATTAATAACGTGCTTTCCCAAAGGTGACTTCTAACAATTGATATGTAAATATGCGGTTTTTGGTCGCCTAAAAACTGATATATCGGTAATAATTTTAATTTTTTTAAGTGTTAGTAACAAATGATTAGTAGACCCAAAGCCCTATATGAAAGCAAAAACAAATATTTTTGTACAGCATCTTTCATTTTAAAGAGAACTTTTTTTAAATTTTAACTATCGCAGTCTGTACCAAAATGTTTGAAATTGAAAATACACATTTTACGTATTTTAAAAAATTTCGAATCAAACATTTTTTTAACCTAAAAATAAATAAACACCGTTTAAAAAAATTATCATTTCTAGTATTTCTCAAAAATCTACGATATTATAGAAAAAAAAGATGAAATGCATTATTTAAGGGTCTAAACCCCATCTTGATCCGAGTTTTTGTTGCTGTTGCTTGTATGCTATTAAGTACCAAATGGAGCCTTTTTTAATTTTCAATCGATAAAAAAAGTAGTTTTCATTTTCTGCTCGTACCGAAAACAATACGGTTCTGAAGGTCGACGTTCTCCATAACATCAGAGAATTTCAATCGATTATACCTAGTGGTTCGGCCGCCACGTAGGCCGTGTATTTTTTTTTTTCTAAATTGACGTTTTATAACTTTTTTTTTCAAACAGCCTGTATAAACAAATTTTATTGCACCAGATACCTTACATAGTTGTGGATTTGTTGGGAGAGTTTAATTTTATTATCCACTATTAACCGTTTATTAGACAATAACAAAATTGAAAAATTGTGGATTTGACACTGCGAACCAAACCAGACGATCATTTCGATACCCCCAACGAACAAGGCTGTAACTCATTTCTGGCTATTTTTCAGGAAAGCATAAAATTTAAAAATATTATTTTTAAAAAAAGTTATCAGAAAAACTTGACAACATATTTCTTTATTAAGTAGTGCCCATTTATATACTATAATTTAGTACTTGTAGGTGCAAGGAAAAGGGGGTTTTGTGAGACACCAACCATAAGTATACTTTTTCCAAAGTCAGTGGGATGACATAAAATAGCTTGGACCGGGCTTCAAAGGGACCGGCATCATAATCGGGGTTGTCAGATCTTTTTTTAAAAAATCTTTTTTAAGTTTTTATCAATAAAAGTGTTGTTTTATATCAGTATTTAATTAATAGTTAGTAACTCTTTTTGAACAAGCCATTCATGAATAATATAATAATTTTTTTAGTACTACACTTACGAAAACTTTGTAGAACTGGCAACACCCTGGCCATAGACCGTCGAGGCCCACTGGCAATTCAAAGTGCGAACTATTTCTTTCGAGTGGGAAAATTCATAGAGCAGCATATAAATATAAATTTATATGCTCTAGACAAGAACAGCAAATAGTAAAAGGTTCTGGCAATTGGGTGATCCCTTATCAGCTTTAAAATCAGTGAATGTTTGAGGTATACGATATTGGGAATCGGACAGCGGCATGACTGGTTGAACCGATTTACTGTAATTTACATATTTTATTTTCTGCTACTACTGCGTAGTTTTAGACAAGTATGTTTTTACTTGATACATACCTATATTTTATTATATCAGTCTGGCTTTTGGCGACGATTTGAAATAGGAGGTCAAGGTGAATTATCGCAGGAATATAATGAGTCGGTGCCAGGGTCGGCAATCGAGAGCGAAATGGGTTCGGAATTAAGAAACAGAGATTTACATGTTCAATGTCAACGCATTATTTTAAATATGTACGAGCGTTTAAAAGAAGAAAATCCGGGAAAAACTGAAAATGCGCTTTGTACAAGAATATACTTGTAATGAATTAACATAACTTGGGTTTTATAAGAATATATAATATAATTGATTTGTGGACTGTAACTGGTCATTCCATAAAGCGCAAACCAATAAATCAAAAATTCATAACGGCTGACAATGCTACAAGGGATTTTGTTCTGCAAACTATTTATAACTTTTACAAGGATAATGTAGTGCCAACTTTAGAACTAATTCGTGATAAACTGCGAGGTTACCCTGATTATAATTACCAATCTTTAGAAACATTGCGTGGTGTTTTGTTAAAATGTGGCTTTAAACATAAAAAATTAGATAATCTAATGGTTGAGGAATGAGACCTAACATTTGCTGGAAGTATTCTTTAAAGACATCAGCGTTCATGTCTTCATGATAGTCTCAAGTCTGTTTTAATTTAAATGCTAGCAAGCTGCCATTGACAAATCCATTTTTGCTTCCAATATGAGTAATTGTTAATCTTTTAACTTTTCTTGTCTAAAGAAAATCCCTGCGTATCATTGAACTACGACAGGACTATTTGCGCAATATAAAGGAGTACCGTGACATGGGGTGACTTTGCCCAATCTTGAATTTTAAATCATTCCTCTTTCATAAAATATTGTTTTTTCTCGAAAGCGTATGAGCTATGCTTCAATTGACAATAAGGACAACACAACAACAATGTTGTTTTTTGCTCATTAAAAAAAATAATATAAAAAAAAATTAAAAAACTGGCTGGGCAAAGCTAGTGGCCAATATGGGGTGACTTTGCCTACCCACCTATTTTAAGTGATGGAGCAATGTCACCCCATTTAATAGTGTAATTATGAAAAATCCGACCGGTATATTTTGTTAGTTACAAAGACTTATACATACATATGCGTAGTTTAACATATTTATTTATAAAAAATACAAATTGATCCAACTAGCTAACTCATTATAACTAAGATATAAAACACTATCTTCGGTTACTTGAACATGGTAACGTAACATAATATAAGTAAGCAACTAACTTATTTTAAGTTGTAAGATATAATTGAGACACATTTTTGCTTAATTCATATAGTTCTTTAAGTCGACCCCAAAAATAATTCTTTCACGACGGCAGCTTAGAGGTGTAGGAAGAACACACACGATTTGCTCCAAGTTTACATCAGAAACGGTTCGTTAGGAAAGACAACAACTTTTTTGTCTTTGGTGCGAAGGCAACTAACTGAAAATACTTAGATGCTATCATATATGTCTATAAGTCTGGCCACATAGTGCTTGAATGCTGATTTTTTGCCTTTGCCAGGTTTTACAGTAATAAATTCATCGATGCTAAGTTTCTTTGGATCCACTTGCATATGTATTTCAAAGCACGAAAAACTTTCTGCGCTGTCTGAGCTTTTATGCAAAGATATATGGTCATCCTCTAAGTCGCTGCTGTCGTCAGAGTCAGTTTCTACTGACTTTCTCTTCTTGGATCCAGAATTTGGAATGTCGTAGCGGCAACCAACTGTAGGTTCAGAATTCTCTACATTTTCTTCTTCTTGCTTACTTTCAGGAGGTTGTAAATCATTTAGAGAAACAGATTTTCCTGCGGGAATAGCAATTTTCCTTTGGCGACCTTTGGTAGGAAATTTCTTATTCCCTTTTCTACAAGCTTGCAGATAATTAAGGAGTGTATCACTCACTACCCTTGGAGCTTCATCGTGAGCTTGCAAAGGCGCACTTGGTATTTTTTTTAATACCTTTTTTTTTTTTTTTATTTCAGTGAGGTTTAGGAAATGCTTTTCTATGCACTCTGTAGCAATGATTCTCGTTTTGCTACAGCCGTGTGGGACTACAGCGCATGACTGACCCACTAAAACCCTGTCCTCACTCTTCCCGGAACCGCCTCTCGGCATTACTTCGGGGTTTCTTTACTCTTTTTTCCTATAATATTTCTTCTTTTCTATCGTCTCCTTTCTTCCTTTTCTTTTTCTCTCATGATTTCTCTAAACATATTCATAACTGCATTCCATCCTTTTTCTGATGTTGTAATTATCTCCTCCACATTTTCCTTTGCAATCTCTCTTTGGCATATTATGTTTGCTTTTCTTCTACCCTCTATATGTCTATTACATTTGAATATGGTATGTTCTGGGGTATCCCTCTCTCCACAAAACCAGCAGTCTTCGTCCTCTTGTTTGTTTATTCTTTTTAGGTACGTTCCAAAAATCCCATGTCCTGACATCGCTTGTGTTGTATAGTAGTCCAAATCTCCGCCTTTTCTCTTGATCCAAGTTCGTATATCTGTGATGAAGTTTTTTGTCCAGCCTTCGTATGTATTCCATCTTGCTTGCCATTCGTTCAGCATCTATTCTCTAGCTTGTTTTTTACAGTCTTTCCCTTCCTTGTAAATCATTGACCGCTCTTTCACTGCCAGACCTAGGGGCAGCGTTCCTGCCAGTACCTGCACCGCTTCTAGTGATATGGTTCGGTATGCCGATATTATACCTATCGCCAGACGTCTATTTACTCTATGAAGCATGTTTACATATTTTTTATATTTAATACCTTTACTCCAGATTGGGGCTGCGTATAAAATTGCTGACGTCACAGCACTTGTCAATATTTTTCTCTTGTGGCTTTTTGGGCCTCCTATTTTGAGCATTATCCTCATGAGTGAGTTTATCGTGTTGTTTGCTTTCTCTTCCATTTTTTTAATATGTTCTTTCATCTCCATATCTCTGTCTATATATACCCCCAGATATTTAACTGCTAATTGACTTTGTATTACTGCGTGTGTCAGTCTTACTTCTGAATTTCTTATAGTTCTACGTCCTGCCAGTATTACCATCTCCGTTTTACTATGTGCAACTGATAAATTCATGTTCTCTAATTTCTCTATTATATTTCTTGTTGTAAATTTGGTATTTTCTTCCAGTTCTTCTCTTGTCCTAGCTCTAACTATAACTGCCAGGTCATCGGCATACGCTACTAGGTCTATTCCTCTTTCGACGTCCGTGCGTAGAATCTCATCGTAAAAAATATTCCACAGTAGCGGTCCCAGGATCGAGCCTTGTGGTACTCCGCAACTTACTTTTCGTATTTCGTTGTTTGGGGTGATTATACTTCTATCCTCTAAGTAGGACCCTATAATTGCACGTAAGTATTTACTGGTTCCCCTTTTCTTTAGGGTCTCCATTATACCTTTCCACGGCGCTGAGTTAAAAGCGTTTTGTATATCTATAAGGACCATTACGCAGAATTCCCTATTTTTCAATGTTTTTCTATTTATTTCTTCATGTATCGTTTTTACCATATTTAGTGCGTCGATCGTCGATTTACCTTTCTTAAATCCAAACTGATTTGGGCTTATCATGTTTTTTTCTGTAGCTTCTTTTTGAAGTCTGTTTTTTATTAAAATTTCGCGAACAGCTTTCCCGCTGTATCTATTATGCATATTGGTCTATATGTTGTTTGATCGTCCTGCCTTTTTTTTGGTTTTTCCAGTAGTACCACTCTAGATTTTTTCCATATTGTCGGAAAGCTGCTCTTTGTTAAGCATTGGTTGTATATCTCTAGGAAGGCCATGGTATTTCCTTTAGCACATTCTGCTATTACTTCTGGTGGAATACCATCCGGGCCAGCAGCTTTTTTCATCTTCATATTTCCTACGGCCGTTTTTAGTTCTTCTTCATTAAATGTAGGTATTTCGTTTCTCTCAATTCTCAATACAGACCATGTATTTATTGGGTTACTCGGGAATAATTTGACTATTTGCTCCCTTAGGGTGTCCGGGTCTATTTTTCTTTTTTTAAGCATATTAAAAGTCTTCATACCTATTTGGTACGCCTTTCCCCATATGTTGTCCTCCAGTTCTCCGCATAATTGTATCCATTTGTTTTTTTTGCTAGCTCTGATTTCTTTATTCAGGTCCTGTTTCGCCGCCTTATAACTTTCGTTTATGATGTGCATTTCACCCGCCTCCGTTCTATTTCCTCTTGCTCGTGTCATTTTCCTTCTTAGTTTGCTGCATATTTTTCTTTTTTGTGCAATTTTGTCGTTCCACCAGTATACTGGAGGCTTACTGTGCTTGGGGTTTGCTTTTTTAAAATGTTTGTCGCATGCGTTTATGATCTCTTGTATGAATTCTTGTGGGTTTAAGATATTTTCTTTACTAAATACTTTGTGAGACTCTTTTGCGAAGTTTTTTTGTGTCGTGCTGCTCCTTTTCCATCTTTTATTTATATTTTCTTCTATTTTATCCGGTATTTTAATATTTATTATTTCGAACATTATTAATTGGTGATCACTATAATTTTCTTTCTCATCCTCCACTCTCCAGTTTTGTATGTTTTTACTGGCTCCCGCGCTTGCCACGGTGATGTCTATTATGGAGTTTCCTCGTGGCCCTGCGTATGTGGTTATATTTCCTTCGTTTATTATCACCATTCCTGTTTCCGCTATCCAGTCTTCTAACATTATTCCTCTGTTGTTACTAACTGCTGATCCAAAAATTGGAGTTTTTGCATTTAAGTCCCCGCCAAGTATTTTATTTATCTTTTTACTTCTTTTCAGTACCGTCTTTAGACAATTCAATAGTATTTCAAAGTCTTCATCTTTTTTTAATACCTATTGGCAGTTCACTGGAACAATGCTACACGTCTTAAAGCATGACTTGATGCTGTCAGCAATTCTTGGCTTCATCTTTTACGTTAAATAAAACAACGTATTAAAGAAAATATAATAAATTCAGTTTATTTAATTTAATTTAATTAAAATCAGATTTTTTGATTTTACATCTTAACATAATAATGATTAGTTTATTGATATAATAACCAAATGAATACGTTATATTAAATACACGCATAGACAATTTTGTTCATATTTTCAAACTCAAACTCAAACTCAAATATGCTTTATTGTCCAAAAATAAATTCTTATTGACAAAGCTCAATCAAATATAAAAATACAACAAAACTATTAGTTAAAAAGTCATACAAAGTCATATAAAAATATTACACCATACATTAGCTATAAAATTTCTTTGGCATAAACTATTTACAATACGCCTTCTTTCCTTATGTTTATTGTTTGACCGATCAAGTCTATCAGAGTAGTACAATTGCTTGGCAAGTTTAATCACTTTACGGTAAGTGCTCCTATATCTATTAAAGTACGCGATAAACAGTTCATTACCTGAAAATTTTCTAATATAATGAAGGGATCGTAAGTTATCGGCTGATATTCTTAATCCCCTAGTAAACCATGGCTTTCTATGCTTACGCTTAATGCGTCGAAGGGGAAAATATATATTAAACTTTGTAACGATCATACTACGAAAGGTTTGTAGTGGATCTCCTGTTTCAAAAATAGAATTCCAATCAACCCCACTACACAGTTGGTAAAACTTACGATAATTAGTAGCACTAAAAATTCTACCTAATCTATGTCTACGTTGTTTTGAATTTAGTCCGCATGAAAACTTACACAATACTGCTTCATGATCCGAAAGTCCTGCGTTTATAACAGAACATAACACGTCATTAGAATTAAAGTTAGAGCAAATATAGTCAATTTTTGATGAAGAGTATTGCGAAAATCGAGTGGGGCAATCAACATGCATGACCAGTCTATATGATCCTAGCAGATTACGTAATTGTAAAGTAAATACTGAATCATGATCATCAAAGTTAATATTTAAATCGCCTGCCAGTATAATATTTGAGTGGTGCGGCAATTCAGATAGAAGCTGATCAAGGCTATATAAAAAACCATAAACATCAGAAGAGGGAGAGCGATAGATACATACAATATAAAGTTTGTGCGGTTTAGAGAATACAAGAGAAAATTCAAAACTCTGCTCAATACACAATTTATCATATTTAGTAACAGGTACAAAGTAATTATTTTTTAAAACATCCTTTTTTATACAAATAAGTTTTCCCCCATGAACTGACTTAGTTCTACAGTAAACAGAAACAATAACATAGTTAGACAAACAAACACATTCGTTCTCCCTCAGCCAATGCTCAGTAATTAGAACTATATCAGGGAAACCTTGACCCTCCAAGAAAATAAGAAATTCGTCACATTTATTTCTCATAGATTGGATGTTAAAGAGGATCACTGACAAGGAAGAATTATATTTAGAACCAACATTTGGAAGTGACGCACAATTGTCGGTATTTCCACAAAATTGGTATTTCTTTGTAAATCATCTATAAAAAAGTATCTGGCTCCTTAACAGGAGTGTCATAATCGTAATTATTGGTATCATTGTCAGTAACATTCAAAACATTCCAAGGTGGTGAGTCAGAAATATCTACATATCTTAAGCCAGTAGTACAACCCTTAGAATGAAAGTTTGTAATGCGGGTTCTTATTAAATTACTTAATCTAATTAAACCCCCCATTTTCAGATAATAATTTGCATAACTAAAATGTTTGTTTAAGAATTCATTAGAAATATCTAGAAAGTCAACATTTATCGAGAACCATACTAATCTCTCAGCAGCTGTAGAAATTTTTTTATTTATGTTTGAAATATTATCAAAAAGACCACCTCTAACATTCAAACAAGGTAAGCTACATATGATTAAATTAGTATGGAAACACTTGTTTCCCAGCAGCGTAATGTCATTCAAACGGATACTTGTATCATTCACACCAGCCAATACCACAACATAATCATTAACAGAAAGATTCTTTACATAGCAATCTGCACTAAAAACTAGATCTCTAAACTTCGCAAATGGCTTAGTTACTATTTGAATATCATAACTTAACAACCTCTCTGCCAAATACTTTCCATAATCGTCCGTCAAAACGATAACCTTATTTTGATTTTTGGGATGATTTTTAATGTTGCTCAAGGGACAGGGATGACTAGAATGTGCCCTGTAGTCACCTGATCGAGTTACCTCGAGATTAACATTATCATTGTGTTCATCCAGGTCCCTTTGAAGACAGTTATTGCAGGCATACTCTGAGAGGTCCGTTTCCAGTTTTTTGACCTGGCCAGCATACCAATTGTTTTCAGTAGTAAGGGCCTCAATACTAGTCAAAAAGACTTACGCAGATTCTCAAACTCTCTTTAAAACCAATTCTTCCTATGTTAATAAAAAAATCGTATTTCCCCGATTTCTGCAAAAAAATTTGCCATATTTCACGCATCTGTTTAAAACATAAAGTGGTGCAGGTTAAAAATCCAAGGTTACACTTGTTCCTGTAGTATATGTTTTATGTTTTACATTTGCGAAATTAAAACATTTAAAATGGAATTAAGTAATGAATCCTGGCTTCTTTTTGAAAAACAAATATCAAAACACCATAAATGTATTCAGTGGGGCAGCCACGGGGGGTTTTTGGGGTTAACCCGCCCCCGATAAATGTTCCCAAATAGCGTTTACAATATCGTTTTTTACTCTCTTTCTGTTCTCTTTGTTGTCAAAACCCTCCCCAGCACCTGGGCCACTGAATGTATTATTTTAATTTTTAACCACGCAAAAAAAAATATATCATCAACTTTATAGTCCGCCTTACGAGTCTGCGGCTATGAGGGCTGAGGAGACAGGGGGGGTAAAAGGCATAAAAAAGTCAGGTTTAACCGTAGCGGCATAAGCTCGGTTTTATATAAATATTTTATAAGTTAATAAACTAAATTTACTTTCTCTTATTTTAATAATTAAACCAAACCACTGTCCACTCTCAGTGGCAATAGGTAAAAAAAAACGCAGTGGAGCACACATTTTTTAGGCATTCATATTTTCATAACAATTATTTCATCGACTAGAAGCGGCTGCCGGGAAATGCGTGGGCAGGAAAAAATTCATACGCGGTCTAATCATCATAAAATTAGGTTACTTTTATTTAAAATTTATTGGTAAACTTAGCAGACCCGGTACATGAGAATTTTTTTATTTGCATTCTTTCTATAGCCATAGAACCGTAAGGCGGACTATACTTACCTGTGAAATATTTTTATTTTCCAGCAATCACCAAATCGAGCAGAAAAATGAGAGACAAAAAGCTTTGTTTTTCAATTGTTAAGATTATGACGTTTAAAATTTATATAGCACAAATTATCCCGGTCCGTGAATTTATAGGCTCAGGGTATAAACGACTATTTTTCTTCAACCTGCCAAAAACCTCATGGACAGACGCGATGCCGGCGATGCGACGCGATCGATTTGATGGGATGATGGGTTAAAACGTGTTAAAACAAACACGATCAATGAATTTTCTAACTAAAGCCAACGGGTAACTACGTGCCGAAGTAACTCACTAAACTAATTGTCCACAAAATCATGGAACTCCTCATTTCTTCACTTTGCTGATACCGAGAAATGTGAATAAAATTTGAAAATAACGCCATCAATATCAATATTTAGTTAATTTATAGCATGTTTTGGGCAATTATGCAATAGTATATGAACATGGTAGTTAGCTTTTAGTATATTTGTATTCGCACTTTTTAAATTAGTGAATATCGAATTGTTTTTATCAAAATTGGCATTTATATTGTCGGCCGAAAAGGCCAATGCTTAATTAATATTTAGTCCCAAAATGTCTCATTCAAGTCTTCATAAAAGTCTATAATTTTGTTCTGAATACCATTTTTATAGTAAAATACTGGACACACAGAGAAACATTTTTCTATTTTTATGATTGGAGGTATCAATTTGTATAGAAAAATATACTGACTTGTTTTTTAATACTCCCATTACGTCTTCGAGCATTTTAGGTGCTAATACATTTATAAGAATAGCTTCAGCCTTCGTTCTTCCACAGGATACTTTTGGCATAATTTTGGAATCAGGAACCGCTTTACAACATAATTTCAAACCACAATTATAAGAGTTGTATGATAAATTGTGTTTGAAGCAGTGGCAAACATTAGCGAGTTCAAACGCTCTCACAAGACGATCTTCCAGGAGAATTTTTTGGAGAAAAAAAAATTTTGTTAATAATGTATATGAAGAACTGCTCCACTAATACTTTTAAACCACGAGCGAGAGGCCTTCCGTGATGTTTTATAAGTTGCCATACGTTATCCTTTTTTTTAGGTGGTGAATTTAGTTTAAAGACTACATTTTCGTTGTCAGTGTCAGAATTAACAGACAGACTTTTAATTTCTAACAAAACCAATGAAATGAATGAAAAATAAGCATCTATACTTATAGACTATAATTGATTTCCGGTCATACACGTACCGTGCAACGTAGCAAAGGGCGCGAAAATACGAAAAAAAGACAAATTCAATCGAATAAATCACTGCGCCGTGCTCGATTACCGAAACGTTACAGACCTCGCGCTCGCGCCGTCAAACCCGGGGAAACTGGAAAGCACTGGAAATCATTGGAAATAGTCAATCATAAGAAATAGTAACAAATGACGACAATGCAGCACGTTGTCAACTTAAGCGCCGTTAACAGGACATTGTGGTGAAAAGGTGGACAAATTGCGTCCTCCGCAGTAGCTGCGAAGGACAAAGGATATTTCGGTTCACGGGGGACTGTCCTTCCGGCTGGAGGACGGTTGGCAACCCCACTGGTAACTTCATTAAAAAAAATATTCATTAACAGAAGCAAAAAGTAAAAATTGTATAATTAATAACAAAACAGTAAAATAAAATTTTGGTCGCACGACAGAAACATTTTAAAGTAAAGAAATAAGAAAATAATAATAATAATACGTGGATCGGGACCAGCAAGAAGAGCAGCTCAGATCCACTGTATAGACCACCACTACCCAAGCTAAATTAGACCAAAAAACTAGCAGCCACACTAGAGGTAATGAACAACAGAATCCTACCAGAATATGTTGCAACAGCAACATCATCGGAAGCAATACACACGGTAATATATTGTGCAGCATTAACAGTAGCCAAATCAACTGGAGCGAAAATAAAACAAAATTGCCACCAGGCAAGAGTCGAACTTCGAATACCCGCATGGCAGCAAAGAATCCAGACGAAAATAGAAGCGCTCAGAAAAAGTATTGGACAACTTCAATCTTACATAAGTGGAGTTAGACCGGAAAGAGAAATCTGTATAAGATATAATGACTCAATATAGGATCCACTCAAGACGAGATGCAGAAAATGTCTCCCCACAACAAGGCCTTGATACATTAAGACAGAAACTGTCCGTATACGCAGGCCGTTTGAGACGATAGAAAGCCAGTAATGCGCGGAGACAAGACAACGGCCCATTCCAAAGATCGGGAAAAGCTTTCTACAGGGTACTAAATGATGGAGATAAAGAGAAGGGAAGCACCTATCCAACAAAAGAAGCAATAAACCAGTTCTGGAAGGACCAGCTAGCTAGACCTGAAAAGTACAACGTTAACGCTAGTTGGATTCGTGAAGAAGAACAACGAAATGCAACACGAACCATTTACAGCGGCAGAAATATCCGCCACTGGAAAGCGCCTGGCCCGGATGAAGTACATAATTACTGGATTAAGAAACTCTGGTGCGCGCATGGGAAACTGGCTGCATTAATTAATAAAACTCTGAAAGACCCCCTGAAGCTGCCACCATTTCTCACCCAAGGAACAACGTATCTTCTGCCAAAAGACCGCATAATACACACGATCTATCAAAATATCGACCAATCACTTGCCTTACCACCTTATACAAACTGATAACATCCTGTATTACTTAAAGAATACAAACTGATAACATCCTGTATTACTTAAAGAATTTCTTCCCACTGTGAAGGATACAACATTATAGCCCCACAACGGAAAGGGTGCAGCAAAGAAGCCATGAGATGCAAGGAACAATTAATAATTGATTCAGTCATCAGCAATCAAGCTTACTCTAAGCAAGGAAACCTCTATACTGCCTTTGTAGATTACAGGAAGACCTTTGACTCCGTACCGCACGAGTGGCTCCTTTGCATATTAAAGATCTACAAAATCGATCCTTACTTGATAAAATTTCTACAGCACGCAATGGGGCTGTGGAAGACCAAGATCCATCTTAATGAGGGGACCACCAATATTTCCACCGATACAGTTCCAATAAAACGAGAAATATTCCAAGGTGATTCCTTGAGTCCTCTGTGGTTCTGTCTAGCTATGAACCCTCTCTCCAACCGACTAAACTCCACAAGATATGGATTCGCTATCAAAAACGGCAACAAAGAAGCAAGTAGGGTTAACCATCTTCTATATTATATGAATGATCTTAAACGAATGGCCGCTACCAAAAACCAAATGGATCAGATGCTTAAAATAGTGGAGCAATTCTCCAGTGATGTCGGAATGCAGTTTGGCCTGGATAAATGTCGTACTCTCACCATGATAAAGGAAAGAATACAGCAAAACCCGTTCGTTATGCAAGATGGCCAGAAGATTCAGGCAATGGGAGAAGGCGAGAACTACAAATACTTGGGGATGAAGCAGACTCAACGCATTAGTCATGTAGTCATGAAGACAGATATAAGGGAAAAAATTTTTAAGAAAACAAAAAGGTTTCTGAGAACGAAACTGAACAGCAAGAACTTGTTCAAAGCAATTAACACCTACGCCTGCTCAGTTCTGTGCTACTCATTCGGCATTGTAGACTGGAGCGTGACTGACATCGAAGGGCTACAGCGCAAAATCAGAACCCAACTTACCAAAACACTCAAACATTACCCAAGAAGTGCGGTAGAGCGAGCCACTTTACCACGACATCAAGGCGGAAGAGGTCTGGCAGATATTGGGAAAATAATGGATCAACAAATAACCAACTTTAGGGAGTACTTTCGCAATAAAGCCCAAACTTCAGACCTACACCATGCTATTTGCGCAGCAGACCACTCCACTCCTCTAAGATTGAGGGATCAGAATGTCCCACAACACCACAAGACCAATGATGAAAAGCTTCAGATATGGAAGGAAAAACCTCTGAAAGAAACGACACCTGAACGAGGCAGCCCAGGATCACGTCGACAGTCATGCGTCGAACTACTGGCTCATCTCTGGACAGATGTTTCCTGAAACGGAGGGATTTCTACTGGCAATCCAAGATCAGGTCATACCAACTAGAAACTACCTGAATTACATAATTAGAGACGACTCAGTACAGGCAGATAAATGGAGGGCCAGGAAAACGACTCTCATAGATATAGCTATACCAAATAACAACAACCTTCTAGTGAAGCATGCTAAGAAGATAGCGAAGTATCGAGACCTCCAGGAGCAAATAAGAACACAGTGGAATATGGACAGCATTGAAACCATGCCGATTATTGTTTCAACAACAGAAGTAATCCTAAACAAGCTTTTGGAAAACCTTAGAACACTAGACGTACCTCAAGATCTCTACAAGGATATGAAAAAGCAGTGCTACTTGCAACAAGCCGAATAGTCAAAAAGCATATGGGTAACCAAAGAAGAACCCCACGGGCCCAATAACACGGAGAGGGCCCCCACAGAGCTCAATCCTTTTGATATCGGTGATATCTGGGATAAGTGAATTTTCCCCGTAAAGGAAGTGCATAACAGGTCTCGCGACCTGTCAGAAAATCATAATAATAATAATATATAATAATAATAATAATAATAATTAGAGGCGACTTAGTACAGGCAGACAAATTCAGATACGGATGTCAAACGGCAGAAATGATCCAACACATCACGGGAGGATGCCAGATGTTTTCTGAAACAGAATACAAAGAGAGGAATGACGCAGTGGCCCACAACAGACTGGACCTTGTTATGGTAGACAAGAGGGCCAGGAAAAGGACTTTGATAGATGTAGCTATACCAAATAACAACAACCTTCTAGTGAAGCATGCTGAGAAAATAGCGAAGTATCGAGACCTCCAGGAGCAAATAAGAAGACAGTGGAATATGGACAGCATCGAAATCATGCCGATTATTGTTTCAACAACAGGAATAATCCCAAACAAGCTTTTGGAAAACCTTAGAACACTAGATGTACCTCAAGATCTCTACAAGGGTATGCAGAAAGCAGTGCTACTTTCAACAAGCCGAACAGTCAAGAAGTATATGGGTAATTAAAAAAGAATCCCATGGGCCCAATAACACGGAAAGGGCCCCAACAAAGCTCAATCCTTTTGATATCAGTGATATTTTGGATGAGTGAATGTTCCCCGTAGAAGGAGTGCGACCTGTCAGATAATCATAATAATGATAATAATAATAATAAATAACTAAAACAAAATAGGTACTTTTGTCGATTATTAAGTTTCATCGTCAGAATATAACTCGAATTCTTCAGGCCCTTCGAATGTATTAGAATCATAGAGGGACTATTCTCCTGATGACTCCGAAGTCGATCTTTCTCCACCTTCGGAGATAATTTCTATCACTCTGCTCTTTGTTGGGTCCAGCTTTGACGTTGAGACCAAGCCACTGGTGCTTGGCAAATTAAGCACAGTGTCATCTGTAGGATTTCTGTTAGTGTTAATAACGCTTATAATGTTAGTGTTAATAACGCTTTCACCTTCGACGTTAAGTCTTAAATTATGGGATATACCGGGCTCGCCAAGGAAGCGGGGAGGGAAGATTATATCCTTATCAAAGAACTTATCAAAAATACTGAAACAGCATAAGGTCTGGAATTAAAAGTGCCATATTTTAGAAATATTTTACAGAATACAGGGTGACTCAAAAAAGTGAGGCCAACAAAACTTGTATTTTTTTAAACGGAACACACTATATCTTACACTATTTTTGAATTCTACATAAAATAGCAATTATTTTTCAGAAAGTGCGTTATGAGTCTAACCATAGTAGTTTCCGAGATATCGACTTTTGAAAAATGGCATTTTTAAACTTTGACAACTTCTAACTTTTTAACGGTACGTCTTAGAGCAAAACAGCTTATCTACCTATCTTACTTCTTTATTATCTTCGTAAAAATTAAAATTTACGGTTAACTGAAAATACCATATTTTCAGCATTCGAGTTATACCTATCCGGTTTAACAAAAGTTTACATTTTTGGGGAGATAATCAGAAAGTAAGATAGGGACATGTAAGCCGTTTTGTTCTAAGACGTACCGTTAAATAGCTAGAAGCAGACAAAGTTCAAAAATGTAATTTTTCAAAAGTTGATATCTCGGAAACTATTAAGTTTAGACTTATAATGCACTTTTAAAAAAATAATTGTTGTTTCATGTAGAATCCAAAAATAGTGTAAGATATGGGTTGTTCCATTTAAACAAATACAAGTTTTGTTCGCCTCAAATTGTAAAATATTTTTAAAATTTACCACTTTTAATTCCAGGCCTCATGCTGTTTCAGTATTTTTGATAACAAGTTCTTCGATAAGGATGTAATCTTCCGTCCCAGCTTCGTTGGCGGACCCGGTATACACTATCTTTGCTGCCCTGTCATTCTTTAATCTATTTCGTTTAGATCAATGAATACCTTTATATCTACTAAAGCTCCGTTCACAAGCCGCAGACATAGCGGGCAATTGAAGATTTTCTACGCGTTCATTATTTCTCCGCGTCTTTTAAATATGTAAGTGTGAAAAAAAACGCGACATTTTTATTTATTAAAAAAAAAAAATATTCTTTTTCATATGTTTAAATGAAAGTTTCATTTCAGTTGAAAAATTGATTTTCAATTCTCTATAAAACGTTAACATTTTGTAATACACTGAAATTGAGAATATCAAAAACCAATCAATAAATTACCATTGTACAGTAGCACCCTAAATAATTATTTTGTTCAGACGCGACTAATCCTGCAGAATATATTTGCAAGCCACTAACCAGTTAGAACTGGTTTTGCTTGGAATTCGGGCAGTGTCGGCGAAATTGGAAATATGGGAGTAGTGGATCTATCGTTTATTTATTTTGCTGTGACTATATGATATGCAAAACAGAGTCTGTTATACAAAATAGTACCTCTGGCGATGCGAAAAAGAAGCATTGAGTTTCACACAGCAATATATTTTTCTTTTGTTTTTTAAATTAAATTATAGTAAAAATAATAATAATATACAGGGTAACATTGAAAAAAATACGTGATAATGACATGTGCAAGAAGAGAAAACAAAGCCAGATTTTAAGAAATGATACATCACGTTGACTGAGCAAGTATTTGTGAAACTCGCTATAGATTTCTTCCTTTTTGGGCCCACCTAATCCTTTGTGCCATATTACAGCCACTGGATCCTAATATTGTTAACATTTCCAAATCCAACAAAGCTCTCTTTAACGATAACTTTTGGGGTAAAAGACATTATGATGACGAAATATAAATATCGAAGCCAGCATGCCTTTATAAATACAGAATACTGCTTAAAAGTGTCGATGCGAAGCAGCATTATTTTTTGTGAAGTTCTGCCAACATACAGAAACCTCAGCATCTTCTTTGTCTCTTTCTCGCTTCTGTGGCCTTGTTGATGTAAGTGGTCTATTTTTTGAATTGATCGCATGCATCTAAGTTTAGGTGATTTTTTTTATGATTATTATCGTGCTC
Source organism: Polydrusus tereticollis (assembly GCA_963920685.1). Lineage (NCBI taxonomy): Eukaryota > Metazoa > Arthropoda > Insecta > Coleoptera > Curculionidae > Polydrusus > Polydrusus tereticollis. The sequence continues at coordinate 134,979,889 of OY987326.1, forward strand.
CTTAAAAATATCACATTGATACATTGTTTGTGGCCCAGCTTTGTAAACGAAATCTTTACATCATTTCTTACAAGATTTTTGTTTTTACCTCATAATATTAAAATAATGTTCTTTTTTAAAGGACCGTACTTACCTACTTAATCAATTTAAGTATACTGAATCTTCTAACTCCGGCACTGGTTGCTAAAAAATCTTATTATTTTTAAACAATATGGCAGCATGTAAAATAATTTTATGTACCAATTATACAATTAAAAAATTACTTTTTTCTCTAAGTACAATATCCTGTATCTCGAAAAAACTTCTTGTGAGATCCTCTATGATGATTGTACTCTTTTAAATGTCACCTTGTATAATATGTAACATTTAATTGGATTTGATTGCTCACTTTCTTTAACTATAAATAAGTAGGTATATTAATTTTTAGCTTTTCCCATGCAGATGACGTCATCATCAACAACAACACATTTCCCGCCGATTTTAAATTAGGCACGGCTACTGCTGCTTTTCAAATAGAAGGGGCTTGGAATGTAGATGGAAAAGGGGAACAACTTTGGGATTGGTAAGATAAACAATAGTTTAACATATTATCGCACCAGTTACAGAACAGTACCTAATAATACAACATTGTAAAGAGTAGTTTTTTAACGTATTATTATTGTTGTAATTGAGATTTACCGATATGTAAAAGTCCTAACTATTCGCATAGTTCCGTCCTCAAAACAAATAAGAGGTTACAAATGCAAAGTACGTAGACAACCAGCAAAACAAAGATTCGAGTTGGCCATAATGTCACCAGGGGGCGCTACGTCAGAAAATTTATGAAGGGTAGTTCACATAGATCATTTTTACATTTCTGGTTTATTCTTATAACATTTTTTGAGATTTTTAAAGACGCTTTATTGCATTTTGAGTTAATTCACTATAAAATACCACGTATTTACAAAATTCTAGAACAAATAATAAAATTTAATACAGTGTTTTGTATAGAAAATAATACCCAAAAAAGCAATAGATATCATTAAAAACCAAATATTGGTATTAATTAATGACTATGTAAATAACAAACAATAAAAAATAGTGTAAACAAATTCTGAAAAAAGAAATAGGTATCAAAAGAACTGAAAAACTTTAAAGCTACAGATTTGGGCTAGGGTCTAAAATTTTATTTTGCCTCCGGTACTTCATTTGGAACCCAGGCCCATATCACTTAGTTACACCACTGACTGTTAATACAATGTTACAATTTTAGACAAACACAGGCGTAAAAGCTATGTTTAGTTAGGTGTTTACATTTTGCAGACTTTTTAGCTAAGTTCAAAAAAATGTAGTTATCAATATTGACATATTTACATAAGACGTCCTGCCTTGCACGCCTCTTGCTCACTAGCTAAGTCAAGCAGTAAAAACAAGGAGATATCTATATGAAACCCGGGATGTTGTTTAACCTATTTTCCTTTTTAAGTTCTGTAACATGTAGAAATGAGGTGTGTTTTAAATGGACCGGTAATTTAATTTGTGTTGCCTTGACTGTCCCAGGTATTTTATTTAATTCTGCTCGTCCTAATGATGGTCTGGTCAGACCGAAATGCGTTGCCTATTTTACTATTAAAAAGTGCTGAAAGAAACTTTCCAGTTTTATTATAGTTAATCATGCCTCATCGGCAGAGTAGTTACGACTTTGGTAAACAGGTATAGTCGCTGGTAGAAGGAAAATAATCGACACAAAGTAAATACATTCCATAAATATTGACAAATGAAAAACTATTGCGGCATAATTGCCACAAGATTAAATCCCTTCAGCTCCGCTATCAGAACCTAATCAGATGAAGCGCGCCCAGATTCAACCCGTAAATATTCCTAAAAGAAAGTTTTCTTGACAGCTGAAAAATTTAACCGATAGAAAAAGGAGGTCTTGTAATATTACTGTTGATTAAAATTTCACAATTTAATAATAACTCCTCTTGAGCTCATTTCTTATAAGTATCCATACAGCGATATATTATTAATAAAAATAACCTGAACTAAACCTTTAAAATATTGAATTAATCTCGCTGTAGTGTGTGTATGTAGGATCGATTTTTCATTTCTTTGTTTTTATGGCCAAGCTGAAGGAGAAATATTTTAAGACGCACTGCTAGCTGTGAATGTGTATAAACTATATCGTATTATATATTAGCTTACCCTGAAATAAATTTTGCCAATATGTATTGTCAACAATGCATGTGTGTAGATCGTTGTTTTTGTGCGGTTTAAGCTGGAGATCCATCAATCATAATTTTCTTAGGTGGATGCACACCTATCCAGAGCAAATTGAAAACGGAGGTAATGGGGATGATGCTTGCAAATCATATTACAATTGGAGACTAGATATAGCCGCTTTACAAAATTTGAAAGTTGATCACTACAGATTTTCAATTATGTGGAGCAGAATTTTGCCCAATGGAATTGCTAATAATTTTAGCATCAATCAGGCAGGAGTTGACTATTACAGAAGCTTGATACAGGTAGCTATGTTATTTTATATAGATTTATTGTATAGTGTTGAATTTAACATTTTAGTGGGTCCACACAGATGTACCTCTTTGCATCATCTTATTACCAAAATCCAGTTTCAGTCACAATTTCTTTTATTTATATCTAACATGAATAGGAATTATTACAAGTATAATTAATGAAATTAAAACAATTCCGTCAAATAGTATAACATGAAAAATAAGAAACATGTGTGCTACTTATTGTCCAAGTAAACCTTATTCATCCAAATATTAATAGGAATGGTAAAAGGTATAATGTGACAGGCACAAGCAGGATAACTGGGGAGTACCAAGATAGTGACCGATTTTACTATTAATTGATGCTGTGGTATAGTTAGTATATAAAACCAATGTTTCTTAAATGGTCGTTAACGGGTTGGCCAACGATATCTTGAATTCCTTTAAAATTAATTTGAAAATATTTTTGCTGAATTACCGCGAATGGTGTATCAATATCTTATTTGACAACAAGATGTAGCACCTCCACTTCACAGAGCTCGTAATGTTCTTAATTTTTTAAGCTATCGATACAATGAGTGACGCAATAATGTGCATATTTCTTTAATATGGACATTTAAAAAATGTCGCTTACTATTATCGAATCCATATTAATTGTCTCGCGTTTCTAAAGTTCGTGGATGTTTATGACTTATTATTAGTTATTTTATTGGTGTTGTTGGAAATGGACAAGTTTTTTTATACATAGGTGTTAAAAATTTTATCCATGCATGGAAAACGTCTGTTGTACACTCAATGACATTAAAAGTACTTGGTTTATCTCTAGCATTTTTCAAAACTTGGGTTTTTTAAGAGGGAAATTCAGCTCTTGTTTTCTGTTTCATAAGAGCAAAGTCTTTATCGCACTCTAGGTACGAGTGTCCCCGAATCGGGAATGTGGTTTTTATTTTATCAAATCTGTGTTCATTGTGGACCAGATGATGTAAGAATCGTATAATGGTAATGGTGTAATTCTTATTTTGACCAGCGCACGAGTCACAAAATATTTCGAAACTACTTACTGTTTGGAAGAGAATATTATAACAAAAATGATGAAGTAATGACGCAACTTCAACAGCACCTCTTTTGGCAATTATCTCAGGGTATGTATAAAAAACTGCATTATTGGTTGATGGCTGATGAATATTAAAACTAACAAAGGTGAGCTGTCTCTTATAATATACGTCATTCGTAGTAATGTTGGGAGTGGGAAGATTTTTTGAAAAATCCATGGTAATAGCTTCTATTGACTCATTTTGTCTGGATTGAATTCTAGCATATCGCTTTCTACTGTAAAAAGTGGGTGCTCTTAGTTTGTGTGCTTTATTTTCATTTTCTAAACATATTATTTAATCTTGTAAATCTAACTTTGCCTCATTTTCGGTGGTAACGTATGGATTTTTTTGTAGGGACTTTAGTTTAACTGTGTGTTCGTCATACGAACTACATGTAACCGCACTTTTATATAAAATTCTTTGTGGTTTTTAGGTTAATACCTAGGTATCTATACTATTTGTGACTTCCTATACTATACTAAACTTGTACTATACTGTTTTTATTATTAAGTATTAAAACATGGAACTAGGGGATGAAATAATGTTAGATGACGACGTGGACGTTATCGGCATAATATATTTTGGTTTTCCCCGAAGAACATTTGAACGAAAGGATCATTTTAGAACTATGAACAATCTGTCCTTTTTCGCCGTTTTCGTCTGACAAAAGGTGTCTTTTTCAGTGAACTGGAACAAATTTCATAAAGTAAAATAGCTGTTTAATTTTATAAGAAGAAAATTAGATTACTAATTTTAAAGAACTTAAATTTTATTCACAACTTCAGGAACTAAACTTTAACACAAGAACTGTTACATGACCATTCAAGTATTTTTTTTTAGGTTGCGTTTATGTTGGAACTGCGATACTAACGTCAATGTATGTAATGAAAAGAGTAAGGTGGCTGGTCTAACTCTTAATTACATGCATTGGCGCTTTGCCTAGCCGCTCTTATCGCAGCTCCAACATAAACGCAGCCTAACTAAAAAAAATAGGAAATTATATTTATACATATTACATATTTCATCTAACAAATACTATAACCTGTACACCTATTAACTTAAGTATTAAATATAATATGTCAATAAAAGTATCTTACATTTTCATCTCTTACCCCTTTATTCTACACAACAGAAGGTTAATATAATAAAAGACAGAGAACAAAATATTAAAAAAATTAATAACAGTAAAAAAAATAGAAACATGGAAAAATATTGAAAATAATTTATAACTACAAATTCACCTTCGATTTTTACCTTCGGTTTTACCTAAACTATCTACTAACTAATATTTTTCGTAAGATCATGTTTATGTGCAAAACTTCTATATATATTTTTATAGCTGTTTTTTTTTAGTTCAATATCCAATTTTACTGATTCCAGTTTTAAGCACCTCTCTTCTGCCTGAAAAGCTTTTTCTTCCTCTATTTGTTTTATCTGCTTCTCAATCAAAACATGCCGCCTATCAAGCAGAATATTATATTTAGCAGAAAAATGTGAAGATGTCAAAGTTGTTATTAATGTTTTGGTCTTCGTTTACTGACTGAGTGCATCCTAAAGGCAGAAAAAAATATACAGAGTAGTAAAAATAGTTTGCAACAAAAAATGGTAAACTTTTTTATTACTGATTTATCAGAAAATTGTATTCTTGATTAAAGTTTATGCAAAAAAAAACTATTCTGAAAGCATGTAATTTCAAGTCTAACATAGAGGGTGCATGCAAAATGCAAAAGTGTAGTTTTCCAAAGCACTAAATTTTTAAAAGTGAACTTAAAACAGAAGATGTAAAGCCCACTAAAAAACAAGCAATAGATTAATGAAGTTTTTTTCATAAACTAGTGTCACGAATGTAAAAACAAAATGATGTTAAAATTATTACAAGACGGGTTCTTTACACCTAGATTTTTGACTTAATCACTTCTGCTATCAAGCCTGCATAGAAATAATTTTACCTAATTGCTTTTCTATAAATAGAGCATATTTTAGAGAACTTACTCCCTTTGGAGTATTTTGCTGCAAAAGTGGGGTTAGTTTTTTCCAGGTTTGTTTGCCTTCCTAACAAACATACGATTACAGTTTTTAGTCATGCCATTCAATGTAACAAAAAAATGTTTACAAAACATAAAAATTATATTATGTTTTACAAAAAATCGACTGGCTAAACAATTACGTGCAAATATCAACCTACTTTTTGCAATGTTACTGTTACTACAATACAAAAACACTTTCTCACGAAAAAGTTTAAAAACAAGTTACATTTTCTGCTATACCATAGGGTTGACCAGAAGCAGATAGTTGTCGGTTGTTTACCTAAAATACAAATAGAAACATAACACACCTAATTTATAATATATAATATATAACGAGTGATTATTAATTATTTTGCTCAAGGGCGGCTGTGACCCAGTATACATAGTGTAGCAGTAGCGTAGATTAAATCATAGGGCGAATTTGCAAGAAAGCAGCGTTGTCACGTTGAAAACCTAAAATAATGTTTTTTGACGGTATGTAATATAAAATCCTGAGCTATCTTACTTTGAAAGCCTACTTTATATGGCCGCCTCCTACTTCTAGACACCTTCTGATGTTTCTTCTTACCCTCAGAGACACATTAACCAATACGTTTGGAGAATTATTAATTTCGGCAATTTTTTCTGAAATCCTTCGTTTAGGATCATTTATATCCTCAATTGGTGTTCGATAAATGGAGTTTTTTATAAAAGGCCACAAGAAGAAATCGCAGGGTGTTAAATCGCAGGAACGAGGTGGCCATATTTGTTGCGTATTTCGGCTTATAACTCTGTTTTCAAAAAATTCACTTAAAAAATTTAAATTTTCTCTGGTTACATGAGGTGTAGCGCCATCTTGTTGGAAGTAACCTTCCCGCAATTCATCATCGTGAAGCTCATTAATAAATGTTGTCAGAATTTCGATCCGATATCTCTCAGCTGTAATTGTGCCATCAAAGTAAATTGGGCCTACTATTCTTCTGGAACTAATTGCTGCCCACACACCAACTTTTTGAGGATGAAGCGGTCTTTCTACGAAAACATGCGGATTTTGCGTATTCCACATTCGCATATTTTGTGAATTAACATAGCCTGATAAATAAAAATAATTCGGCGCCACTTGACGAATCATGTTGCGGGCTCCATTCACGTGCTTGGACTTCTAATGGTCCTCGTTGGTTTGATTGGATGGATACGCCCGATTGCCACGAGATGTCGCCAATAACTATGTCAACCTTTTTTTTATATAATAATGGGTGGTCAGATAGGGCGAACGGTTTTTTTTTTTTTTTTTTTTTTATGATAAGGCGCAGCACTACAGGATAAATCCTTTATGACGCTCTAGGAGCGGTGCGTTTGCGCAGGAAATGATTCACGTTGGTTTTGAATCTTTGGAGATTATACTCGTTGTGGAACACGATCTCAGGGAGGTCGTTCCAGAGTGATGACGTTCTCCAGATAAAAGAATTTTGAAACAGTGTCGTTCGAGGGACACTTAGCTGAACCACGAACTGGTGGGCTGCAGTGGCTCGTCGTGTATTTCTACCATGCACCGCTCTGGGTGGTATCAAGCGGGCAACCTCAGTTGAACACTTGCCATGAAAATATTTCTAAAATAGACTCAAGTCGCCAACCTGCCTTCGATGTTCAAGGCTTTCCAGGTTGTTTGTCAGACTATGGTCACCGATCAAGCGAATGGCTCTTCGTTGAATGGAATCTAGCAATCTCAGGGTATGTTTAGGAGCAGAGCCCCAAATATGAGAACAGTACTCCAGTGATGGTCGAATTTGGGCTTTATAGAGCATCAAAAGTTGTTGGGGTGTATAGAGGTTCTTTGTTTGGAAAAGTACTCCAAGCTTCTGCGAGGCTGCCTTAGCAATGGCCGCAACGTGGCTATGCCAAGACATATGACTATCCAAATTAACGCCCAATAAATGAATTGATGATGCCAAGGGAATCGAGTGTCCCGCCATAACTATATCCGGTTCTTCAACATTAACTTTTTTAGAAAAAACTGCCGCCTGGGTATTTTTAGCATTAAATTCTACTTGGTTACTGTCACCCCAAGACAGAATTTCTTCCAGGTCTTTGTTGAGATGTGAGACCTCTTGCTGCCTATAGAGATGTGCATTAGCAGCCGATGTCCGAGCATCCAAAGTAAAAGATGAAACAAGTGTGCTGTCATCAGCGAAGCTATATATAGGATTTTTAGTTTTTTCCAAAAGATCGTTAATGTATAGTAAGAATAAGGTGGGCGATAATATAGAACCTTGAGGGACTCCGGCGTTGATGTTAAATGTGTCTGAAAGAAATCCGTCCATCGCCACTCGCAGAGAACGGTCTTTAAGAAAGCTCGACAGCCATGAACAAAATTGAATCGGCATTCCGTATGCTCTCACTTTAGTTAGGAGCCCCTCATGCCATACTCGGTCAAAAGCCTTGGAAATGTCCAGTGCTACCGCCCGAGATTCCCCATGGTGTTCTATTGCGTTGTTCCAAACATGAGTAACATAAGCGAGAAGGTCTCCTGTTGATCTAGACTTTCGGAATCCATACTGGCGGTCACTAATAATGTTGAAGCCTTCCAGGTATTTTAGTAATTTTTCGTTGATAGCCTTCTCCATAACTTTTGATATAACCGAGAGCAATGCGACTGGACGATAGTTGTTTGGCAAAGTCTTCTTGCCTTTTTTGGGTATGGGCTGGACTCTCGCAGTTTTCCAGCAAGAAGGAAATATTCCTTTTTTGTAGGATAAGTTAAAAAGCCTACAAAATACCGGTGTTAGTTCGTCAGCGCATGTCTTAATTACAATGACTGGAATATCGTCAGGACCAGAAGCCTTTTTAGTCTCGAGACTCCTCAAGATTCGTTTAACATGGCGGTGGCGAAAAACAATCTCGGGCATTCTCGATTCTACAGGGGTAATGTTCGGTGAAGTATTTCCCTGAAAATTTACCGTTGAATGTGAAGAGAATAGTACCGCCAGTAAGTCTGCCTTTTCCTGTGCTTTGGACGCAATGGTGCCATCAGAACGTGTTAGAGGTGGAATGGTTGACTTGGTAAAGTTCTGACTGACGGCCTTAGCTACCGACCAGAATGATCTTGAGCCGCTAGGACATTCAAGAAGTTTGTCTCTGATCCTCTGGTTGTGTGCTTTTTTGCTTTGGTTTATCGTTTGCTTGCATTGGTTTCGAGCGTTAACAAAGATGGTACGATTTTCGGCGGCAGGATTTTTACGCCATTGTCGGTAGAAATAATTTTTTGATTTAACAGCTCGTTCGCAATTTTTGGTAAACCAAGGCTTGCCGTTAGTAGGGCACTTTTTTGAGAAAGGGATGAAGGCTTCCATGCCAGTAAGGATAACCTCCGATAGTTCTGTTGCACAGATGGATGGATCATCAGAGGTAAAACAAACGTCCCGCCAAGGAAAGGTTCGAAAATTGTCCCTTAGGTCCTCCCACTTAGCTGATGTATAATGCCATATCGTGCGTGGTCTAGGAGGCTCTTCAGCACTAATTGGCAGTTTGTTCAGTGCCGAAATAAGGTTGTGGTCAGACGTTCCTAACGGCGGCTTCACGGTGACAGTGTACAAGTCGGGGTTTGAAGTTAAGAAAATATCCAACAAACTAGCAAAATCACCATCTCGGTCTGGAATCCGAGTTGGTTCACCCACCAGCTGGGTGAGGCCAGAGCTGATGGCAAAGTATTCGGCTTCATGACCTTGTTCATCAGTCATGTTTGAGTATTTGAGCCAGTTGACATTATGAACGTTGAAGTCGCCAAGGATGACAACTTCGGAATTGGGATGGTGGGTTTGCAAAAAGTCGACAGTATTAGCAAGAGAGGAGAACAAGTCTCTATAATGGGTATCACTTGGCGGCCGGTAAAGGCAGCAGATGAATTTAGTAATTCTCTGCGATGATATTTTAAACCACATTACATCAAAGTCGTTAGGCTCGAGTGTCTCCTCTCGTTGACAAGAAATATCACTCCGGACAAAGAGACAAGGGCCAACATTCCGCCTAAATCGGTGATGAAAGTCGTACCCAGGATATAAATAGCTGACCGTACTAATCGATGATCTGACTTTGGTTTTGGTTACTGCAAGCACATGAGGTTTGGTAGATTGTAGATGTTGATGGACTGCATTGATGTTCGAGTTCAGTCCTCTTATATTGCAGAAGTCAATTTGGAAGTTGCTAACCTCGGATCTTTTAACAACTCCAGTTTTCACACCATTTCCATTTAGAATATTGTTCGAAGGACCCGCATGGCTACTGGACATGGTGGATGATTGGATAATCTCGCTTGATAAGGCGCCAGGACCCGCCCCCACCCGGATATCCGATCGGGGGGCGTTTTTAACTCCGGAATATATTGATCTTGGTAGCCCTTATTGCGGAATCACTAGGTTGTAGTCCGATACTTACTAACTTCCCCTCGTCCTGGGCCTGCCTTAGATGCCACTTAGTTTATTGAGACTAAACAAAGACAATATAACTTAATACTTGTGTATTGGGTGTGGTTCAAGTTTATGGCTCTGGTTAAAACCACATGGCTATAGCCTATTAGTTGGGAAACCATATACAATAAATGAAACTGTGAAAATCTTTCCACATTCATAAAATAGATATGCATCTGGATTAGTTGCACCTCGTGATATTAGAACCAAGCAGCGCCGCATACAAATCCAGTCAGAAGTGAACTATATATTTTTTAAAGTTATTATACTGGGTGTACAGTAAGTACCTTCTAGTTTCTTAGGAGCTTACAGAGAAGGTGCTAAACAACTATCGTCCAGTCGCATTGCTTTCGGTTATATCAAACTTTATGGAGAAGGCTACCAACGAAAAATTATTAAAGTACCTGGAAGGCTTCAACATAATTAGTGACCGCCAGTATCGATTCCGAAAGTCTAGATCAACAGGAGACCTCCTCGCTTATGTTATTCACGCTTGGAACAATGCAACTGAACATCATGGGGAGTCCAGGGTGGTAGTGTGGCATGAGGGGCTCCTAACTAAAGTAAGAGCTTACGGAATGTCGGTTCAATTTTGTTCATGACTGTCGAGTTTCCTTAAAGACCGTTCTCTGCGAGTGGCGATAAACGGATTTCTTTCAGACACATTTAACATCAACGCCGGAGTCTCTTAAGGTTCTATATTGTCGCCCACCCTCTTTTTACTATACAATAACGATCTTTTGGAAAAAACTAAAAATCCTATATATAGCTTCGCTAATGGCAGTACACTTATTTCACCTTTTACTTTGAATGCTCGGACATCGGCTGCAATGCACATCTCTATTGGCAGCAAGAGGTCTCACATCTTAACAAAGGAGAAATTCTATTTAACGCTAAAAAAACCCAGGCGGCAGTCTTTTCTAAAAAAAGTTAATGTCGAAGAACCGGATATAGTCATGGCGGGACACTCGATTCCCTTGACTTTATCAATTCATTTATTGGGCGTCAATTTGGATAGTCATATCTCTTGGCAGAGTCACGTGGCGGCTATTGCTAAGGCAGCCTCGCAGAAGCTTGGAATACTTTTCCGAACAAAGAACCTCTATACACCCCAATAACTTTTGATGCTCTATAAAGCCCAAATTCGACCATCGCTGGAGTACTGTTGGCATATTTGGGGCTCTGCTCCTAAATATACCCTGAGATTGCTAGACTCCATTTAGAGAAGTGCCATTCGTTTGATCGGTGACCATGATCTGGAACAACAACTTGGAAAGCCTTAAACATCGAAGGCAGGTTGGCGACTTGAGTCTATTTTACAAGTATTTTCATGGCAATTGCTCAACTGAGGTTGCCCGCTTGATTCCACCCAGAGCAGTGCATGGTAGAAATACACGACGAGCCACTGCAGCTCATCCGTACGTGGTTCAGCTTAGTGTAGTTCGACAAACACTGTTTAAAAATTCTTTCATCTGGAGAATGTGTCATCACCCTGGAACGACCTCCTTGAGGCCGTGTTCTCCAACGAGCATAATCTCCAAAGATTCAAGAAGATCAACGTGAATCATTTCCTGCGCACACGCAACACTCGCAGAGCACCATAAATGATTGATCCTGCATTGCTGTGCCTTACCATAAGAAAAAGGTGAAAATAACCCTAATTTGTCAAAGAAGGAAAGGTCCAGTGTCCCTTAACGGAGATACAGAGCCCCGAAGGATACCCCGCGATTTACTCTTTTAGCTTCAACTTTTGACCGACAGCAATGGACTTGCCACCACACTTGTTGGTCCAAAATCTTGACAGGTGTCATTTTACAGAGCTGAAAACTGATTATTTTTTAAATATTCTGGTCACTCCTCTTTAAAAAATGTATCTTCATTTATTTCGATAAAACTGGCGGCTTTCGAGATAAACCGATTTTTATGCGAAACACTCAAAAGTTGCTAAAGCTAAACACAAACAGGTAAAAATCAGGTTGTTATTGTTAATACCTACATAATGAATTACTATTGACGGAACTTGTATAAACCGCCTTCAAGAAAAAATAATTTAAAGAAATGGAAGAATATTCTTACGCAGAATATGCTGATATGCATTTAATTTATGGTGAAGCGTTGTCCAACTCTTTGAAGGCAAGAATACTCTGTTCTGCAAGATTTCAATTAATAATCAAAAACCAACACAAACAAAGGTTAATAGGTTAATGGCAAATGTGTGCCCGGCCATTATCGGAAATAACCTTATAAATTTATTTGTTTTGGAAGAAAGACTCAATGGTGAGATTTATTTTCAATTCTTGCAGCAATATTTGAATAATTTATTGGAAGATATGCCTCTTGATAGAAGAATGCAAATGTGGTACATGCATGATGGTATGTGCATGATTCCACCTCATTATAATCGTATAGAACGTTAATACTTATAAAGCGTTTTTGGTCCTCAATGGATGGCCAGCAAGGTCTCCAGACCTAAATCCCTTAGAATTTTACTGCTGGGGACATCGAAAAAAACTAGTTTATTTAACACCAGTAAATACTAGACAAGAGCTACTAACGAAGTCCGTAATACTGTGTTATTATGAAACAAAATAAATATATAAAATGTATTTTGTGGAAATATAACTCTAAAAATCAAAGGTAAGCCTACCATTCTCCACAAAGTCAATAGTGGCAATTTTAAAATTGCTACAATAGCTACAATTCACAATATCCATTTGCATCTTGTGTTGAAATATCACTCCCATTTCGTCAGACCCTATATACTTGCTGATGAGCCGTTATACAGCGAAACGCGCCCATGTATTTAACTAAAGAGAGGGTAATCCCTGCCAGGTTTTAAAAGTGCACCAATTCGAATTAAATATTATTGTCAATAATGTATTTTTTAAGCCATTAACAATACCAAATAAAATAAAAATGTTTTTTAAATTGTTGAGGATAAGTTTCCGTAATTACTAAGATTAGTTTTAAAGGCTTCAAGCCTCTAGATTATTTTAAAGGTATACCCATAAAAATACATCCAAAACTGACAAATCAAGTGACCTGGGTGGTCATCCTATAAGTACGTTTATTCCAATCGCTAGTGGCTTGAAAACTTAATGTTTAAGTAGGCCGTTACAATGTGTGTATTATGAGCGAGAGCTCGGTCCTGTTGCAAAAATAATCAGCTATCGGCACATCTTCTATTATTACCATCACAATATCTTTCAGAATATTTGTAAATATTTATTTGCAGTAAGGTTGCCTTTAAATTTATTGTACACGATTTTGCTTCTGAAGTTTCCCATGAAACGCTAAACCCAAACCTATATTACATATTGATTTTACTGAGACAAAAACCTAGTATTAGTATGTGTAAGGTGCGTTGAGTAGATGTAAGTCAACTGTGATATTAGATAATAAGGTTTTCAACAATGCCTGTCGTCTAAAAAATTATTAATGGCCAACTAGAGAGTAAATACACCTCTTAGTCAACAGTTCTCGAAACAAGCTTATACAGCAAATTATGCATGCCAATTTAATATATTATATCGACACTGGCTCACCAGATTCTATAAATAATAATATTTACAGAACCCAGAGTAGCAGGAATCAATATCCATCAACAGCGATTTACAAAAACAGAATACGGAAAAAAATGCACTTAGCGCGTTGGTGGCTCCATCTACTGCAGATATAATATAATGTGTATTCATAATTTTTTAGCATATTAAGCAATGACTATACATTTTCTATATGATGTAACAATAAACCATGCGCTTTGAAAATTTTGTTATTTTAATTTTAAATTTTAGGAATTAAAAGTAAATAATATTACTCCAATGGCAACTCTTTATCACTGGGACTTGCCGCTTCCACTGCATGAACTGGGAGGATGGATGAACCCGATAATCGCTGATCACTTTGCTGAATATGCTCGAATTTGCTTCCAGCTTTTTGGAGATTTAGTGACTAATTGGTTTACTATAAATGAACCTATGACATATTGTGTTTTAGGGTAAGAACATGATAGTCAAAATTCTTTTAAAATAAAAAAAAAGTATAATGCTATATAATATCAAGGGTAACAAAAGTTGCAAAAAAACCCGACAAACACAAAAGACGTCCCTTCCCCATTTTTGAAGGCGAGAATACGATACCTGCAATTTTAGACACCCTTCTCAAACTTCAAAACTTTTTATTTGAAGAATGGCGTCACTCTGGGATAACCTCCTGAGGTCCTATTTCCCCACGAGTAGTATAATCTCTACAGATTCAAGATCAAGGTGAATCGTGTCCTGCGCACACGCATTGCGCGCAGAGTGGCATAAGGAGTTTATTCTACAGTGCTTGTGCCTGCTCAAGAAAGAAACCCCTAAATTAAATAAATTAATAAATTAAATTTTTTTTATACTATGCTTGCGATCGGATCGTTTTTTTTTTATTGAATATGGGTAAATTGATTTGTTTTTAACCGGGGTAAACTGCGTTTAATAAAACTATAATCTTTTTACTGTACGTCACAAAGAATAGGTAACACAACACTTGTTTGAATTTTACAAAGCGTTGAACTTGTTGTTGAGAATGTAGGCATACTTGATGAAGAACGATTATGGGATTTATAACTTTATCGGGGAAATACACATCATTAAATGAATTTTGATCAGAATACGACAATACTGCCATAACCTGGCAAAAAATATGAGCTCACTTGCTCGCCCGCAAGATAAGATAATATTGGAACTTTACCGGAGAGAAATACACTCTTTTGTGCAAAAGAAGTTTCCGTGACCCAACGGAAGAAACCGAACTTTACTGTACGAGGTTTAACAAATGAGAATTGCCATTTTACGGTGAAAGAAGCGAATCTTTACTCTACAAACGGTACTAAGAGAATTAAGTTACTGACCACAACACATTTTGTGTTAAGAAACTGCGTTCCGCGGAACCCATCCGACGGAAGTGACCTTATTTTCCTAAAATCTTATGAGAGAGTCCTTGCTCAAATTCACCGATATATTGAAGTCGCCACCATACCCCGTTATTGTACAATTGAAATATTTTTTCTTCAGAAAATATTACTATTTCATTAATCTTTTATATAAAAAGTGTAAAGTAAAAATTGAAAATATGAAAACTCATTATCTGATTAATAAGCGCTAACCATGTTTCAATTTCATTAGGTGAATTCATCTGAAAGGTGAATTGAAACACGGTTAGCGCTTTTTAACTTTTCTAATTTTCGCCTCGGAATTCTTAATCTGCATCACATTACCAACCTACTTACATTAGCAGTTTTTTCAAATTGGCAAAATTGACAGAAAATAGTACCGTTTCTTTATATACCAAATCTACCAAATATGAATGACAATCTAATATATTAACAAATCAAAACTTACCTACCTGCAACTTGATATGTTACCTATTTTAGTCCAGAAGATTAAAGCAAATTTCTTTATGTCAGTATACAGGGTGTTTCAGAATAAGATGCTGATCCTTAACGGTGTGAATCCTCAGGTGATTTTAAAAAGAAAAGTTCAAATTAACATATATCCTTAACCTATCAACTTTCGAACTACAGGGCGTTAAAGTTTTAAGAAAAAAATCGTTTTTCTATCATTACTTTAACAACTTTCTAGCTATTTTTATGAATTTTTTACACATACCCTCTAAGCATCAATAGCCATTTTTTGGTGTAGAAAAATTTTAAAATTTTTTAAACAGTGGCGTCCTGAAAGGGTTTGGACTAGACATTTTGGAAAAATATTATGTACGCCACTGCTTTTTCTCAAGATATATTTTTGAAATACTCATTAATTTTAGGCCAAATTTAATATCATGCCTTTTTATCGTCCGACAAAAAAAATAAAAAGCAAAAAATGCGCATTCGCTATGTGCCTATGGTTTATTTTTTAACATTAAATTAAAACAACTAACATTAAATAACGTGTGAACAAAAACGAAAATAATTTAGATTAGCTGTTGAAAGTGGCCACCACCTGCAAGAATGCATGCTTCAGCTCGTCTCCTCATTGAGTCTCGTACCCTTTGAAAAATTCCTGGAGTATTCCTGATAGTGTCGAAACAAACTATTATGCGGTTTCTCAACTCCTCTTCAGTATTTATTGGGATGATGTAAACCAACGTTTTCAGATGTCCCCACAGGAAAAAATCTAGACTGTTTAGATCAGGGGATCTAGGTGGCCACGATTGTATTCCTCTGCGCCCTATCCATCGATTACTATAATGTTGATTTAAAAACTCTCGTGCTAAGAGACTGAAATGGGCAGGTGCACCATCGTGCATAAACCACATACGGTGTCGGGTTAAAATAGGGACGTCGTCTAGCAAATTTTGTAAAGTGTGTTCAAGAAATTGGCGAAAATTGATTCCGTTCAATCTGGCTGGTAAAAAATAAGGCCCAATTAAATAATCACCAATAATTCCAGCCCAAACATTTACAGAAAATTGCTCTTGGTGGTGGGATTCCGTAATGGCATGTGTTTTTTTTTCTGCTCAGAAGTGATTGTTATGAAAATTTTGTATGGCGTTCCTGGAAAAATTAGCTTCGTCCGTGAACAAAATTCTGGCATCAAATTGGGGATTTTCGGTAACCATTTGAATAAACCATTGGCAGAAATTGATGCGTAATGGAAAATCCCTAGGAAGTAGGGCCTGGACCGGTTGAATATGGTACGGATATAACAAATAACTTTGAAGAATTCTTCAGACTAGGACATAAGTAATATTTAAAATATTCCCAATTTTTCTGGTATTTATATTAGGGTTTTGTTCCACTAAATTTAAAACAGCTTCTTCGGTTTCCGGTGTTCGTGTAGTTTGGTGTGCCCCTTTTAAGTAGTTTTTTGTTTCAAAAGATCCCGTTTCACATAACTTTCTGTGAGTTCCTGAAATCGTTCGTGCATCCGGAACTATTCTATTTGGATAACGCTCTTGGTAAAATCGTCTGGCTTCGAATGCATTGCCGTCAGCAAGCCCTTACAGGTAATGCATATCCGCAAACTCGACATTTGTAAGATTTACCATGATACTTATACGTTTAAAAAGTATTACGTTTTTAAAATTTGAGTTAAGTGGAAAGCCGTGTACATAAATAAATAGCTGTCAAAACTATTTGGCATTAAATATTTCGTTATTGCCATTGTTTCCTTAACAAAGTTCATAGCCTACTTGTCAGAAACCATAGGCACATAGCGAATGTTTAATGCTTTTTATTCTTTTTGTCGGACGATAAAAAGGCAAGATATTAAATTTGGCCTAAAATGAATGTGTATTTTAAAAATAATTTTTATCTTGAGAAAAGCAGTGGCGTACATAATATTTTTCCAAAACGTCTAGTCCAAACCCTTTCAGGACGCCACTGGTTAAAAAATTTTAAAATTTTTCTACACCAAAAAATGGCTATTGATGCTTAGAGGGCATGTGTGAAGAATTCATAAAATTAGCTAGAAAGTTGTTAAAGTTATGATAGAAAAACGATTTTTTTCTTAAAACTTTAACCCCTGTAGTTCGAAAGTTGATAGGTTAAGGATACCTAAATGTTAGTTTGAACTTTTCTTCTTAAAATCACCTAAGGATTCACACCGTTAAGGATCAGCATCTTATTCTGAAACACCCTGTATTTAATAAGAATTGATACCTACGGGTAAGACAGTACTTGGATCAGACTTTTCTAGGAAGATGGGTCAGTCGCAGGGGGCCTATTGAGTTGCCACCTATTTTCCAGATCTAATGCGACTAGATTATCTCATTTTATGGGCAGATCTTAAGACCAAAATTTATGCAACTAAGCCAAACGATTTACAGGACTTAAGGAAAAGAACTGTACACGTACAGGAACGCCGGCTGATAACACCAGGAATGTTACAGGCACTTGTAAAATTTGGAGAGCAACTTTATTTTTGCATGGAAGTAGGTGGGGGTTATTTTCAACATCTGTGTTAAGGGTTACATATATTTTGTATCAAATTGGATTTATTGGAGAAACATGTTCTTATACATATAAGTTAAATCCAGATATAAAATCTTATTTCCCTACAACGTACAAATGTTTGGCTACTTAAAATAAAACCTCAATAATATTTAATACCTAGCACGGTCGACAAAACTAACAAAGTAATCAACATATGAATAAGTTTATATTAAAACTATGTCTTTCCTAAGAGCCTGCAAAAACATTGTAACGGTTTCAGACGACCGTTAAAATCTGTTACAAAATAGATTAACAATATTAGGTTCGTTTCTAGGAATTACTCATTTCTCGAGTATAGTACAATATTCTAAAGTACATCTATTTATAATCCTTTGTTGTTTGTTATTATATGGTAATAAGGTTCTTTATAAGGTTCCAAAACACCGCAGTAGAAACGTATTATTGTACAAGTCGGTACAAGTCAATATGGCGAGGATGGTAGTCACGACGACGGATTACGTAGACCAGTATCCTACAATATTAATCAATTTTAATTGGGGGTCGTCCCGTAAAGGGTTTGGTGGCGACTTCAATGCATCGGTGTATTTGAGCAAGGACTCTTTTATAAGATTTTGGGAAAATAAGTTTGCTTCCGACAGACGGCTTTCGCGGGAAAGCTGTTTCTAAACACAAAATAGGTTGTGTTCAGTAACTTAACCCATTAGGGCCGGAATTATAGAATTCGCGATATTTTAGATTTTTGGGTTAAATCATTCCTTTAGAGCCGTCTGACAAAAAACTATTGGAATAAAATCCCATGAAAGTTATATTTTTTGAAATATAGTCCGTTACCATCTGGTAACACTAGGCGCTTTTACTTCCTATTATACATAATCTAAAAGTATGTACCTATAATGAGCAAAGTAAGTGATTTAATTTTTCTAAAGTGAACAAATGCAATCAAGAATATATCTCAGAATGGTATATTACATAGTATATAAACACTTATATTTATATTATTACACTAGCGGGTGTGAAATCGGACGAAGCAGTCAATGCATAGGCCAACTTCGAATTTTGAACACATGGTTCTTACGACCGAAGTACAGGAACTGTTATTACATTATCTTCTTTTCTTCTCCTCCGTGTGTTTAATAAGATGATCAATTCTATCAAATCTAAGGTTCGCAGATACTCGACTTCCCACAGCTGCAGAAGGTGAAGTCTTCCAGCCCCTTTGCTAAGATTTCCATATTTTTTTAAGTAAATATTGACAATTTTTCTTTTAAAATTTAATTACGAAATTTTGCATCTTCTAGCTTTGTTGTACAACACCCAGCTATTTTGTAGAGCAACATCAAGTAGCCATGTAAAAATTGGCCAATACCATTTTTTGCCACGTATGCCTATTCTATAACATACTATATTCTGGTACATTTGGTCTGTACCTCCCATAAAATGGTTATACTTTAAAATTAGCTGCCGTCTCGGAATTTGAATACTTCGCTTATCTTTCTGCGAAAATCTTTTCACCTGGGTAACTTCCTTGGTACCACAGAATGACGATATCATCGTTACAGCAGCATAGTCCATACATCTGACATAAATTAGACCATAATTTTTTTCAATGGCGTTCTCAAAATACCCCCTTTCCTACCTCTGAAATAAGCTTTTCGCAATTAACGGGCATTCTATAGGAATACGGTTCTCGCGAATAGTTCCAGTGGCTTTCATTCCAGGAAATCTCAAAAATGAAAATAAATCTGATCCTGACAATAAATTATCCATATAAAGGCTGTATCTAAGTTGCTTTTTTTCTTCAGGGAGTTTATCTAGCATATCGAGTAGAGGACTCGCAGCTTTTCCAACTAATTTTTCGTATTCATCTATTGACTTCCGATTTTTTCCTTGGTATAATTCAAAATTTACGCAGCATCCATCTTTTGTATTTATGCTCCACATTTTGTACCCAAACCTTATCGGTTTTCCCCGAATAAACTGCTTACAGTCGTGTCTACCAAAGTATTTAATCATACTTTCATCATATGACAAGTTTTCTTCAGGAAATCTCCATTATAGGTCTTGTCTTCCAGGCTTTATCTTTTGGATCCATTCTTGTATTATCTTGAAAGTGCATGAATCGACAAATTTGTAAAAATCGATCTCTGCGCATAGCTTGCGCAACAGCGTAGTTCTTCATGTCATCCTCAAAATCCCAATAATGCCGTTTAGAAGGCAAATTGTTGAATCCACTGACAAATAAAATACCAATAAATAATCGAACTTCCTTAGCAGTAATTTTAGAATCAAGACAATTGATAAACAAAGCATATTTAGTGGTCTCATCTACAAGATGTTGAATAAATTGCTGATCTAAAAATTGTTCAAATATTTCTACTATTGACATATTTTCATATCTTCTATATTCAGGATCAGGAAAAGTTGAAAAAAATTCCTTGTCAAAGTCTGCGTCTGCTTCCCACATTGGTTCAGTTCTTTTTTGCTCCAAACACTGGACCATCCAGTTTTTTAACATATTATTAGACATGACACTCCTGGATAAATGGACCTCAATAAATTCATCCTGGATTAGATCGTAATTAACACCAATTCTTTCATTGTTGGCTAGACGTATCTCTGCATTTGCTCGTAGCTGGCGGGATGAAAGGTTATCAATTAGCCTGCAAATTTAAAACATAGTATAAGCAATAAAACAAATTAGCCCTCTCACACATGATAGACGTGTAAATCATTTCAGTAGTACGTACAATCCACAGTTCACTTAGGGGGCATTCTGACTGGTTTACGTAATCCCCATAAGCGGCCGGCCTGTGGGTTATATGCAATATTGCTAAATGCTTATGTACATATTTTATATTTTAAGTTTTTGACCTGTACATGTACATACCCTCCTTCATCCTCATCCGCAGAATCTTCGTCCGTCTCCACATTTGGTTCCGGAGGTTCTACAAAAATATCTCCGTCAATATCATCATTATATGCCATTTCAATAGCCTCTGCAAGTGAAAACTCCGTTCTGAAAATAAAACATCACATTTAAGGTAGGCTAAGCGCCTAGCGTAACCATATGGTTACACCCATATTGTAACTGTCTCCATTTTCCTATTTTCATATTATATGTTACATATTGTACAAAAAAACTATTTAGTTATTCTTAGATAATTGTTCTAAAACTATAGAGTCTATAAAATCTAAGCTCTACCCATCATACAATACTTACTCTAAGCGAATGTCCATAATTTTTTCGTAATCAATAATCCTATGAAACTGCGCGCACCTTACTCTTCGACTAAGTTTTCAACATTAAATTAGCTTACGTCTTTGCGTTGGTTAGTTCTTGGGGAATTAGATAATGCGATCACCCACGAAACCATCCGAATTCCAAGTAAGTTTGTAAGGGATTTTGTAAGAAGGGGTTTAATGTTTCTTACTGTGTGGCACTCGGTGACGGTGGTTACTTATTTATTTTTGTTTTCGGTCTAATTAAAATTTCTCGAGCGCTACCCTTTTTAATGTTTTTAGTGGGAAAAAGGGACCCACTATACCTCAAGATAGCCTTTAGACAGTGGAGAATAAACAGGTTCCAGTCGTGTTCGATGGAGTGCCGACGCTTACTACTTTTGCCGGTAAGCGCAGCCTGGTATCGGAAGCGGTTCTATAGCCAGGGGTATTGATTGAAAAAGAAAACACGTTTCAATAGTTAATTTAAATTCAACAGGTCGTGTTACTTAAGTAAAATATACATGGAAATAAAAATGATTATGATCAAATAGTTTAGTATCTTAATCTAATTAATAAACTTAAAAAAAAAATAAAACAATAGTCCTCAATCTGGAGTCAAGAAACTCCTAGATAAAACCAGATTATTCTTAATCTTCGGTTATAAATAAAAAAAATAACTATTCGGTACTTAGAACTAAATCGGACTATATACGGTCGCTAGTGGTATAGTAGGCCTTAAAATTATTAAATCGGAATAATTGAAATTTTCCGGAAATCTAAGCCGGAGTCTGGAAAATTGATTTTGATATATGTTAAGCAATATGATTCGTGCAAAAGAGGTCAGTTTAAAGTATTAGTAAAAGCGGTGTTAGGTTATCGGAGAAAACTAGCCAGGTAGAAATGCGTGCGGTAATGGTAAGGTCACACAATGCAATGAATTGAATGACGCTAATTACGGTGCCGTTCAATTTCGCTAACTAAACACCAATTCAGTCGATTCCCACAATCACGACATATTGAGCTATTTCTATCCGGTATTATTTTAGGTTTTCCTTTCCCTCAGTACTTCGTGAATTTAATTTGAATGTTTCCCCGTTTAAATGCTGAATCACCTGATTCTAACGAGAATAAGCCACCGCGCGAGAATCACGTAGAAAACTATCACCTACGGAAACTGTACACCGCCAGCAAGTGATAGCGCACACGTGACTCAGCACCCAAACTAACTGACTATAATTCGGAACGGTTTTATTTTAAATAACTGGACCAAGTGAAGAAAATAAAGTCAGACAATTACAACAACCCTTCGGGCAAACCCTCCAACCACCTGATTCACACGGGTTTATCCACCGCGCGTGAAACACATAAAAAACTATCACCTACGGAAACTGTACACCGCCAGCAAGTGATAGCGCACACGTGGCTTGAGGATTGGGTCCCAAAAAGAGTTATCGGAGTGTCGGTGAAATTGGTTTTAAAATGAGAGAATAATACGGTAATGTCCCTTGAACAAATAAATTCAGACCCTTAATAATTATATTTAAAATGTCGGTTGATAAGTACTACTTGAAAAGTTTAAATTTAATTTTCTCCTTAAAATAAATTACTCTGGTTTCGACTAAAATATATTTAAAATACGGTGGTCTTTAAAAGGATTTTTCGGTTGTTATTTGCTATTGAACGGTCCCTTATCAGCAAATAAGAATTTTGTTGAAATAAACACTGTGATAAAGCAAAGAAAAAAAACTATTTACCTTACTGCACACAAAAACCGGAATTTTACGGTTGGCTGGTTTTCACTTAATCGGAGCAGACCAGATTTCTTGTAGGCGGAATAAGAAGAGAAGTTCATTCGTCGCATCGAGCTTTAGCAAGCCTCGATTGACCCCCGGAGCGTCTCGCTGGCTCGCGCGTCTCGGCGATCCATTTAGGTACTTTGCTGGACGGTGATGCGGTACTAATTATCGTTGTTTCGGGTCGTCGCTTGATTACTTTTGCGGATTGGTTTAATTAGCATGGTTCTTTTATCTTATCAGAAAATTATCGCTATACCGGTTGTCCCAAAAATTAAAATTTTCTATAGTTAAATAACGGATTTAAACTAAAATATTTAAATTCATTCGGAGCCCAGTTTTAAATGTGTATAACAGTCGGGGAAAATTGGTAACTTCGTTACACACCCCCTCTTCTTTCGGTAAAAAAAAAGGAATTTTAATTTCTTTTTTTTTGTAAAATTAATATCCGTAGTAGTTTCGAAAAAAAATTTGTTTCTAAAAAAATAATCGGTTTTCTTGACGGTATTATGCTCCATATTGGATCCTTATTTTGTTAGATTCGTAGGACGAGGGCTGGAGGGAGGCGGGATAGGTCGATGCGTACCTTCACGCTAGGGCGACTTGGTGCGGCTTCCTACCCTTTTGTTGAAAGGGGGCTGAGAGGCGTGCGACCAGTTTGCGGATTTTGGCCATCCGCGCCAAACTTGCTTGCGTGGCCCGTTTTCCATCCTCTCTGAGTGTGAACACCGTTGATGGCTTCAGACCTTGGCGGCGGGATTGTAAAGTCTCTAGGCATATTCTGGAATAGGGGAGTGAGCAGTTTTAAGATCCTTAATGTGTATGCGGCGGTGGATCTTACCATTACCATCTTTAAGTCGTATACTACCGGTGAATGAATTTTTACAACCTTGTACGGGCCGGAGTATTTAGGGGCTAGTTTGGCGTTGAAGTGGTTGACCGCTGAAGAGAGGTGATGCTCCCTCTTCAATACCTCATCTCCGAGGTGACAGCGTCATTCCCTTCGGCGAAGGTTATAATATCGGCTTTGATTGGAAAATGCACGGGCTATGTTTACTTTTACTAGTTCATATGTTTCCGCTAATTTTTTAAAGCGTTCAATTACGATTTCGTTGTGATCGGGGTTGTTTATGATATCGTTCGGATCGGTTAAGTCCTTTGCTTGTTCCGCGCGATACAGGGATCTTGGGGGTTCTAATTCGCGACCTAAGTTCAGAAAAGCGGGTGAAAACTCGGTCGTATCGTTCCGTGAAGTATTATATGCAAATATTAAGTCAGGTAGGTATACGTCCCATTTCCTTTGGTTTCCTTGACAGAATTGTGCAATCATCGTTTTGAGGGTTTTATTGGCCCTTTCAACGGGATTTGCCTGCGGAGTATAAGGCGGTGTCAGGCGGTGCTTAATACCGTAGTCAGCCAGTAATTGCGTGAAAGCTCGACCGGTAAACTGACTTCCATTGCCCGATATGACGGTTTGGGTGCGGCCGAATCGGGTTAGGATTAATTCGTAAAAGGCTTGATTAACTGCGTGAGCAGAAGCTTTACGGATTGCGCGGCATTCTATCCATTTCGTGAAGCGGTCTTGAAATACAACCAAATAGCAGTTCCCTTTAGACGAGCGGGCTAGAGGTCCTACTATGTCGATGCTAACGGTTTCCCATGGATTATACCTTTTTGACGGCTGCATTTTTCCGGGAGTTTGTTGCTGTGAAGCCTTATAAATTTGGCACGAATGGCACGCTCTGACTTATTGAGTGATATCGCGGAACATTCCGGGCCAGTAGTAGGTATCTCTGTGCTATGCGGACGGTGGTTTTTGCAATGCCTAAATGACCGGCGGTTGGTGTATCGTGATTTTCTTTCAAGACTATCTGGCGGGCGGGTTTCGGCACACATAGTTTCCAAGGATCGGCCATATCAGGTTCGGTCATGTCGGATGAATCTAGGAAATGTCGGTATAGTCGGTAGTCACGGATGCAGTAATCGGGGAATTTTCCGGGGTTGCATTGCACTTCCTCCAGTTTTTTGTTGTACCAGGAACATTTTCGTTCCATGTCCATGGCATTCAGGGGTTCCGCCACTTCTTCGTGACTGGGTCCAGGTAATGGGTCACTGGATAGGGCGTCGGCGACTCGCTTTAATACTCCTTTTCGGTATTTGATTTCGAAGTCGTATTGTTGGAGGAAAATGCTCCACCTCGCCAATCGGCCACTTGGGCTTTCAAGTGAGTGTAACCAGTTTAATGACTGGTGGTCTGTTAATACGGTGAACCGGTAACCCTCCAGGTATGGACGCATTTTTCCAATACCCATACAATGGCTAGGCATTCTTTTTCGGTTACGGAATATTTGCGTTCAGCAGCTGACAAGGTGCGGCTGGCGTAAGCAATTGCATGGTCGCCATTTTGGTCGTGCTGGACAAGCGCGACTCCCAGACCTTGGTCGCTTGCGTCTGTTTGCAAAATAAACGGTCTATCGAAATCGGGGCAGGTCAATATCGGGGCTTTCGTAAGATATTCCTTCAGGTCATGGAAAGCTTCCTCTTGTTCGGCAGACCATTTCCAACGGATCCCCTTTTTAAGGAGTAGAGTGAGCGGGGCGGCGATTTACGAAAATCCTGGGACGAACCTTCTGTACCAGGACGCAATTCCTAAAAATCTTCGGAGGCTTCTTATATTCCCGGGCGGTTGTAATTTCAGGATGGATTCAACCTTGTCGGGATCGGTACAAATTCCTTCGGCGGTAATTAGATGTCCTAAGTATTTTAAGGAGCGGCGGCCAAATTGACATTTCTCTGGGTTAAGTTTCAAGTTGGCCTCTCGGAGGCGGCAGAATACTTCATGTAGAATATTCAAGTATTCCTGAAACGTTTCCCCCAGGACAATTATGTCATCTAGGTATGCAAAGCAATATGGATCCATATCTGGGCCGATCATTTGGTCCATCAGCCTTTGAAAAGTCGCGGGCGCTGAGTGCAGTCCGAACGGCATGACCTTGAATTGAAAAAGGCCTATTGAGGGTATTGTGAACCCTGTGATCGGTCTGCTTTCTGGTGCTAGTGGAACTTGCCAGTAGCCCTGCTTTAAATCAAGGCTGGAAATGTATCGGGCCTTCCTAAGTTTGTCCAGGATGGCGTTAATATACGGTAGAGGATAAGTATCTTTGCGGCTAACTTCGTTGACCTTCTGTAGGTTTACACAAAATCGGATTTTTCCATCCTTTTTGCGGACCATGACTATCGATGAGCTTCATGGACTATTAGACGGCTCTATAATGTCCTCCTCTAACATTTTGTCGAGCTCGGCGTTGATAGCCTCTTGCATCTTGGGATTTTGAGGATAATATCTTTGTTTAATTGGTTCGGTTTCGGTTAGATAAAGGTGGTGCTCTATCAGTGGCGTGGTTCCTTTTATGTCCTCAAATAACGGCAGTTCCTTGTCTAAAAAGACTTGAAGCTGAGTTTCTTCATCGGGGGTAAGTATCAACGGGGTTTTGGTGGTTGTTTCCTCCATGAGACAACAGCTTGAGGCGGATTTTGGTCGGTCTCCCAACAAACATATTAAGTAATGTAGACCAGAACGGAAGGAAAATAATCCTAAATTGGCAAATATTTGCTTATTTTTGCCTTAAATGTTTTCTTAAAAGTCACAAAAGATTCGAACTCTAAAAGCTAAGTCAAAATTTTGATATCTACAACTTAAATAATTTGTTATAGGGAAGTCTACTTGTAGTTTAATTTCCCTAGTTAAAAATTACAAATAAATTACCTCTCTTAGACATTAAAAATATTTAATCCTAATAAGGAATATGATTAAGTAATAATTTACTTAAATGTTACTTAATATATGTGTTCAAAATTAAGGAATTTTTTGGCTATTACGCTAGGTAAATATTACCTAATTATTGCCTACAAAATGTCCAAATAATTTACTGACCATGTAGTTTTAGAAACAAGTAATATTTTGGATAATTTTGCCATATAAATTGTTCCCAAAGTTATAGATCTTTTGTGGTTAAAAATTGAGCTACTTCATAACTTTCTGATTAACCTCAAAGGCTAACATTGCTTGTACAGTTAATAATAAAGAAAAAAATAACTTTAAGGTTAAAAATATAAAGGCGGCCATATTTAATAATTATTAGTTTTCCTGTTTATCGACAACTATAAAAAAACAATAATTAAAATTTTAAGAATTACATAAGGTGAGTGGAAAATCCATTAGACTACGATATCTTTCGTCAACGAAAGTTTTTTTAAAACTTTAGGTACATATAATGTTTATAATGAAGACACTCTGTTTTTAGGTTAATGGTAAAAATATTTTAAATTATCGTAATAATACATAAAAAAAATGCATATTTTAAGGGCGCGTTTAGTTTTTCGAAGTATCATCACCATAATTCACAAACACATTTCTTTCGCATCCAAATTTCGGTCCAGAAAAATGATAAAACTTAATTATATACTTTATTGTTGAAGTTATAATAAGCGGCCATTCCAAATACCTACTTAAGTCGAACTCCATTTTATAATTTATTTTGTCCTGTTGGAAGTGTTGGCATAAGTTGTTGTCTTTTCTTTCTAACACCAGATATAATATGTTTTCTCTGTATTTTTGTCTAGTGTCTTATTGCTCCTATTTAGGTTATATTTAGGTCAAAAGGTTGGTCTCACTTTCCACATTTAGACGTAAAATAGGTCTATATTTATTTCACTTCGTTTCAACTTATTGGACAGAAAAACCCTATCAACCTATTTTCGACCTTAAAATTACTTTAGTTTCTTTCCCCACATTGGGCAATAGGAAAACAAATGTAGGTAAATTATCCCTATATATAATTGGTCGTGCAAAATATTTGACCCGTTTAGAGGTCGAATAAAGGTAAATTTAACTTAAAATGTTTGTTGGGCTACTTGTTCTCCATTCATCTGTATGGTCGCGGTATTCAGATTGACTACAAACTTATGCTGCCTGAGTAGATCCATGCCGATTCTCAATTCTATTTCGTAGGCTCGTGTAACGGTGGTTAAGTGACCATCAGCTAATCTGGTATTCTTCACGGTAGGGATTGCATTTGGGCGATTGGATTTCTGACATTGTGCGTCTGCTAAGTCTCCTATATACGAGTTAGCTGTTCCCGTGTCGATCAGGGCCGTGTATGCTTTTTTATCCAGGGTTACGGAAATGAATGGTCTGTTATGGGTATGTGCTGACATCACTTGGTCATGCGGGACTTCTGCGTGGGTCTGTACTAGCCTCGCAGCAGCGCAGCGCCTTTCTAGTTTTCCTGGTTTCGGCAAGGGAAATTTCTAGACATAATTCTTTTTTGTCCACATCGGGAGCAGAATAGTTTGGAGGGGAACCTACAGTTTCCTCTTGTATGTCCAGTGCGGCCACATCTCCAGCAAGTCGGTCCGTTACTGCATGACGTATTTTCTCTTGCTGCTCTTCCCAGGGTCGGTTTTATTTGACGGGGGGCGTGTTATTTGACGCCGCGGCGGTATTATTCTATATAGGTCTGGGGTTATGTAATGGGGGAGTAGTGCTTCTAACCTGCGGCGGTGGCGGTGGCGGTGAGGCAGATGTCGGACTTGGTTGGTACCTCGGTCGTGTCGGTGCTTGGTTGTTTCCGAAGGTTCGATATTGTCGTTCTGAATAGCTAACAGATGTGCGATTCTGCAGGGCACGAGAATCATCAATTTCCTTGCTGAGTAACTCGTATTCCCTTACTGCCTTCGAAAAGAAGGATGTGTCGTAAAAGTCGCTTTTTCGGATAAATTGTCGGTATTCGAGTGACAGGTTTCGGTACAGCCACTGTAGTTCCTGTTCCGGTGATATCTTTCCATGTCGGCGGATTAATGTCTGTAGATCGGTGACGTATTTAGCGGCTGGTTCGCTCGGTTTTTGAATGCGTCGGCTAATTGCAGCTTCAAGGTCTACTTCGTAGTTTACTGGAAAGTAGAATATTCGGAATGCCTCTCTGAAATCGTTCCACACTCTAAAGGTATGTCGATTGTTTATAAACCAGAGGGCTGCTTCACCTCTAAGAATGTCCGGCAGATGTGGTAGCACCTGATCTGCATTAAAGTTTTGTGATGAGCATATTTCCTCTAATCTTTCCAGGAATGCGGCTGGATCATTGTGTCCATCGAAGTGTAGGCCCCACTTATTTATTTGCAGCGGCGATTGAGAAGATTGATAGGCAGTGTAGTGCTGCGCTACCCCTCTCTAATAAAGTAATTTACTTTACTTACGGTATATATATCTAAGGCCTACAACTCCTGGCAGCAGCTACAAGGGTCTTTGCTATTTTGGAAATAGGCACCTTCTTTTCACGCACTAACACGAAACTACACTTTACCTATGTTTCCTATTTATTTTCCACACTATCATATATTAATGATGTTCCTGTATCATATGATATCAGGTTTTTAACCAGAAAGAATAAAAATGAACAATTTTTATATCTTGACTTAAATGTTAGAATCAGATTACTATTCGTTCTCTTAGCTTTTTGGAATAGTAGAATGAACTTGGTAGAGCAAAATCAGTTTGGTAGAGCAAATTCAATTTGGTAGAGCAAAATCAATTTGGTAGAGCAAAATCAATTTGGTAGAGCAAAATCAGTTTGGTAGAGCAAAATCAATTTGGTAGAGCAAAATACTAAAAAATCCCTTTCTAAATTTAAGCATAAAAACACCGAGAATTTATAGGGTTAAAATAATTCCTTTATTTAAATATAATTATCGTAATTGGAGAAATTTTCAAAATATTGATAAATATAAAAACTTTAAAAAACAATAGATACCATAAATTAATTAAAAATAACAGACACAAAAAAAATAAGAAAAACTCTATGCTAAAAAAAATGATCCAACGAAAATCCAATATTATAATTACCTCTTAAATTAAATTTATGTGTACTTTATTTATTACCAGATGGTAAAATCTTCAATGAAAAAGAAAGTCAAGGGTTCATGTTCCTTTTGATTTACAACTCTTTGTGGTTTCAACTGACTTGTCGTCCCTACCTGTTACTATAAGTATCTGATTTCCTTCAATAAAAAAAAAATGGTCTATAACTACTCGAATAAAAATTATTCATATAGGGTGTATAAAATATATATTGTAAAATAGTAATAAATGCATTGTAAAATGTAAAGGTAAAAAAAATATAGAAAGAAATATAAAAACTAGAATATACAATCGTACATGTTCCATCCAAGCATTTTCGTGGAACAACCAAAATCAAAATATGTGGCAACAAAACAACTGCAATTCCACAACTACAGTTAAACCTTCATGATTAAATTCTCTTTTTCTTTCTACTTATAATATGAGAAATCATACTGTTCCTTGAAGTAAAATTAATCGCCAACGGCTACTATAATTAAATTCATAACTAAATTTACCTTACATTTTTCTTATCAACTATAAACTGTCCCAATTGTTTTTTTTTTAATCCCACCCTGTCTTACTACATTTAGATCCTACGGAAACGTAGTCGGAACTTCTCAGTTTGTTCCACCTGATAGTTATCAGGGAGGGGTCCATTTTCGGTGGGCACAGGTCGTCCGTGCCCCACAGGTGTAGGTCTGCTTCGTTGTGGCAAGACTGGTCCTGGGTCGGCGGTGTTATTTCTCCGGCGGTGGGGCCTGCCATGTCCGAGGCCCTCCGGAGTTTGAGGCATCACTGGGAGAGGATCCAGGGGCACGAACTAGGATCCGGCCCTCGCTTCTTGTCGTCCTGCAGGTGATGGGGGTGGGGCCGCCGTTGCCACATGGAGTCTGGCGGGTCGTAGGATTTGGCGGGCTGCTCCTCTTGGGAGTTGTCCTCCACCAACCGCAAATAGGTTAGAAACACAATTATCCACGTGGTCATGGTTTTGTTTTTACTTTACTTTGATAAAGTAAACTGCACTTTTTATCTTTTAAAATTTTTCAGTTTGTTGTGGCACACTACCGCTCAATCAGAGTTCAAAGGTTGAAAGGTGAAAAGGAGGTAAGGTCGTTTGAATTTCGTAAGTTACATCACTAAGAATTTTTGTGAACCCCTCGGTGGTGGGGACTTAAACGTATTCTAATAGTTAAGATAAGTATTCTTGCTACCCCAAAAACACACCCGACATCAAATGCTCTCCTTTGTTAACGTATATCTTTATTCTTTCGGTCTCCGTCATTAGTTTGGCTTAAGTGTAAATAAAATAATCCTACCCTATCACCTTCTACCCTAAACGACAATTGCTTTATCCTTGTTTTCTATATGAATTTTTTATACAGCTGTCTTTATTCTTCGCCTCTTTCCCTTTCTTAAGTAAAACTCATTAGTCCTTTTTACTTATCTGTACTTAGATAAGTTCTCGTGTGAAAATAAAATTCTTGTTTCTTAAGTGTTAAATTTTTCCCATGTTCTCATAATTAAAGTATTTTTGAGTTTTCAAGTGGTTATCTTTTCCTAGATTATCGCTTTTTATCTCCCTATTCAAGTACCTAATTTAGTTATCTTATCCTTTATTTTTAAACTATAACAACTTAAATTAAACTTACAGATAGCTTATTTCTTCGACACGGTTGATTCTTCTTCACTTTTAGTGGAGCGGTCGAATAAGCTCCATTTTACTGGTGGCAGTTTTGTTAGTTCTTTTCTCAAATTAAAAAAAAACCTTTTGATTATTCCCGATACTTAATTCATTCTCAGTAGAAAAGTTTACTCGCCTCTCTTGGGCATTATCTGCTGATAGGCTTCTGTTGTACACAACACTCTAGCTACTAGTAAGCCTTCTGGTAGATCAGAATTAGGCTCCTCTTAATTTCAGACTTGTTTTTTAAGAATAACAGGGCACACAGCTTCACTCATCCGTGGGATAACTAATTCTTGATTTAAGTTCACAAAAGCCTTCATACACTTGTTATCTCCTTTTAATTCACTTGGCTTACCTTTTTCTTCTTCTCGTTCTCGTAAAATTTCAAAATTGCTTTCGTTAAGGTTCTCTCCCATGCTTGGCACTGACATATTCAGTCCAGGATCAACATCTGATCCATCCTCCTACGGGTTAAAAAACTCTCTCTTTTCCCTTGCTCTCTCTTAGCAAAAACTTCCTCCTGACTCACATTCAGGTCATTCAAATTTCCTTTCTTCAAAATCTCCATATTTTTCTTCTTTAGTTTATTTACCAGGGAAGCCTCAGTCTTCCTAGATTTAGTCGAAGAAACTTCCATCAGTGGTTCAAGTTCAGGGCGAGTACCAATCACCTTTAAACTTTCTTCCTCTGTTATTGGTACTAACGAGAAAGTCTGCGTATCTTTTGACCAAGTCTTCATTTCTCTGGTATTTAAACCTGCAATAAGTTGCCTTAATTGCACTAGCTCGAATTCTAACTTAGCAATTCGACTACAAAACCCTTCTTCATCTTTTGTCAACAAGCCCTGCTTGCTACCTGCCAAATCCTCACTAAGCAGTGGTATCACATTATCAAATGCATACATACAATTACTTTTCCAATCAATTTTAATCCCGTGAGTTTGTAAAAAATCAATTCCTAGCAACATTTCAGTACGAAAGCTGTCTGTATCAACGACAATAAAATCATGTTGCACTATAGTATTTTCTGAAAACCTTAACGAAATTTTTGCAACTCCAAAAGTTGGTATAGTATTTCCTTGAATATCGACTAAGGAAATTCCATTATACTCTTTTATAAACCCCTTGGCAATATTGGGTTTAATTAGGGATACGCATGCTCCTGAATCAATTAAAGCGTAACAGTCCCTGCCACTTACACTTACGGTAATTGCATTACCTATTTTAGGAGCTTTATTACCTGAACATGCATATATCCCTACCCTCCTCTCAACGTCTATTCCCAATTTGTTTCCTTGGCAGCCGAACTTCGGGGTTGAGAAGCACCAACGCAGCGTTGGTGTTTAAAGCTCTTGAGCCATTCACCTGTTGATTTTTGAAACAATTTCTTGCAAAGTGTCCCGGTTTTCCGCAAGCGTAACACACCTGATCTCTGTTTCCAGGTGTTCTTTGCTGATAAGCATTATTTTGGGGACAGGACGCCTTAAAATGGCCGGGTTTACTACATTGATAACATACCATTTGATTGGTCATCCTGCAAAACTTCTCCGTGTGTCCTGTCTTCTTGCATTTATCATACTTAAACACCTTGGCTTGTGAGGCAAAAGTCTTTTTATAACTATTTTGTTTCTCTGCTGAATTCCAATTCACTCCTCTGCACTCTCTACTAATGGAGGGATGAATGAGATGTTCGATAGACTCTTCTCTTTCTGCAGTATCTAACGCTTCGTCAAGAGTCTGTGGATTTCCTGACAAAACTCGCTGCTTTATTGGCATCACGAGTCCCAATATAAATTGAGTCGTAATATCTTGCTCCAATTTTCGTTGTATAGGTAAGTCATTTGCTGCATCTCCGGTAAGAGTAATTGTTTGATTACCGAGTAACTTTAAACGGGTCAAGTACTGTCTACAGGATTCTCCAGTTTTTTGCTTACAGTCCATACAATTTTTCATTGCCGATCCTGTTACACAGGGACGGGTAAATTGTTTTCTTAGCGAATTTTTCAGTAGGTTCCAATTTGAAGTGATTAAAAGGGCGGGTTCAGAGTCAATAAATTGCTTGGCTCTATGACGAAGTTTGAGTCGAGCAATTGACACCATTTGTTGGTCGGTCCAATTCGCAACAGCACTTGTTTCTTCAATTACTGCTAGAAATTCTTTCACATTGGTCGTTCCGTCGTTCCATCGTATGTTGGTAACGAATCAAGACCTATAACAAGGTTTTCAGGGGCAATATTTGGACTAGCAGGAGGTCCTCCTCCTGTAGCACGAGGTGTAGGCGACGTGACCGTTGAAGTGGTGGTCATTGTCGACGTCGTGGTAGCAATGATTGGCGTCGTTGTAGGACCGGTAGCCATCCTAGTACAGGGTTACAAAAATATTCGTCCTATTGCCAAAATAGTTTTTTTTTCTTTTTCCAAAAAATTTCGGTAGGCCCTCAGCGTCGGGGTATTTTACGCTCAAATTTGCCTTACCCGGCACCTCCACCAATTGTAGTGCTGCGCTACCCCTCTCTAATAAAGTAATTTACTTTACTTACGGTATATATATCTAAGGCCTACAACTCCTGGCAGCAGCTACAAGGGTCTTTGCTATTTTGGAAATAGGTACCTTCTTTTCACGCACTAACACAAAACTACACTTTTCCTATGTTTCCTATTTATTTTCCACACTATCATATATTAATGATGTTCCTGTATCATATGATATCAGGTTTTTAACCAGATAGAATAAAAATGAACAATTTTTATATCTTGACTTAAATGTTAGAATCAGATTAACTATTCGTTCTCTTAGCTTTTTGGAATAGTAGAATGAACTTGGTAGAGCAAAATCAGTTTGGTAGAGCAAATTCAATTTGGTAGAGCAAAATCAATTTGGTAGAGCAAAATCAATTTGGTAGAGCAAAATCAGTTTGGTAGAGCAAAATCAATTTGGTAGAGCAAAATACTAAAAATCCCTTTCTAAATTTAAGCATAAAAACACCGAGAATTTATAGGGTTAAAATAATTCCTTTATTTAAATATAAGTATCGTAATTGGAGAAATTTTCAAAATATTGATAAATATAAAAACTTTACACACAATAGATACCATAAATTAATTAAAAATAACAGACACAAAAAAAATAAGAAAAACTCTATGCTAAAAAAAATGATCCAACGAAAATCCAATATTATAATTACCTCTTGTTCTCTAATTGATTACAAAAAAAACTTACAATTCGTGCCAACATCAAAAACTAGCAACTTAATACCAAATCCTGAAAACATTTATCAAACACTACAGCACACCTTTTGTCCTAAATCATATTAAAACAAATTAAAGTTGTTAGAATAAAAAAACGGATAATAATTATACAGGTAGCCAAACTCACACGACCAAATAGACTTTAATCAAGTAATATTTATAGTTTTTACAATCCCATTAATTCCCACAACAAGTGCAATTCAAATTAACCTAGCCGTCCTCTCAGGGCTCCAAAATATAATAATTAAACTAGAAAATCTCAAAACTCCCGTGCAAAATCTACTTAGACATTTAGTTAATAGATGTGCTTTCTAATGCTTTCAGAAAATGGTAACAGTTATAAATATATATATTCTTTTTCTTTTTAAACCATGACCAAAATATAAAGTTTATTCGAAACCAGACACTTACTTCTCATTGTTCTTTCGTTCACTGTACGTGTACTGTCGGCGGCGATATATACGCTGTAGTTTTGAAAAAGATATGCTCGGTGATTTCAGAAAATAATATGTTTGGTGGTTAAAAAAAATTATGTTCGTTTTTAAACAATTTAAACAAAGCAAATCTGTTCGGGTGCCATTTGTAAGGGTTTTTGTAAGAAGGGGTTTAATGTTTCTTACTGTGTGGCACTCGGTGACGGTGGTTACTTATTTATTTTTGTTTTCGGTCTAATTAAAATTTCTCGAGCGCCACCCTGTTCAATGTTTTTAGTGGGAAAAAGGGACCCACTATACCTCAAGATAGCCTTTAGACAGTGGAGAATAAACAGAGTCCAGTCGTGTTCGATGGAGTGCCGACGCTTACTACTTCTGCCGGTAAGCGCAGCCTGGTATCGGAAGCGGTTCTATAGCCAGGGCCAGGGGTATTGATTGAAAAAGAAAACACGTTTCAATAGTTAATTTAAATTCAACAGGTCGTGTTACTTAAGTAAAATATACATGGAAATAAAAATGATTATGATCAAATAGTTTAGTAGCTTAATCTAATTAATAAACTTTAAAAAAAAATAAAACAATAGTCCTCAATCTGGAGTCAAGAAACTCCTGGATAAAACCAGATTATTCTTAATCTTCGGTTATAAATAAAAAAAATAACTATTCGGTACTTAGAACTAAATCGGACTATATACGAATATCGGATATATATGAAGAAAATAAACTAACCTGATTCACACGGGTTTATCCACCGCGCGTGAAACACATAGAGAACTATCACCTATGGAAACTGTACACTGCCAGCAAGTGATAGCGCACACGTGGCTTGAGGATTGGGTCCCAAAAAGAGTTATCGGGGTGTCGGTGAAATTGGTTTTAAAATGAGAGAATAATACGGTAATGTCCCTTGAACAAATAAATTCAGACCCTTGATAATTCTATTTAAAATGTCGGTTGATAAGTACTACTTAAAAAATTTAAATTTAATTTTCTCCTTAAAATAAATTACTCTGGTTTCGACTAAAATATATTTAAAATACGGTGGTCTTTAAAAGGATTTTTCGGTTGTTATTTGTTATTGAACGGCCCCTTATCAGCAAATAAGAATTTTGTTAAAATAAACACTGTGATAAAGCAAAAAAAAAAAAAAAATTTACCTTACTGCACACAAAAACGGGAATTTTACGGTTGGCTGGTTTTCACTTAATTGGAGCAGACCGGATTTCTTGTAGGCGGAATAAGAAGTGAAGTCCGTTCGTCGCATCGAGCTCTAGCAAGCCTTGATTGACCCCCGGAACGTCTCGCTGGCTCGCGCTTCTCGGCGATCCATTTAGGTACTTGGCCTTACGGTGATGCGGTACTAATTATCGTTGTTTCTGGTGATCGCTTGATCACTGTTGCGGATTGGTTTAATTAGCATGGTTGTTTTATCTTATCAGGAAATTATCGCTATACCGGTTGTCCCAAAAATTAAAATTTTCTATAGTTAAATAACGGATTTAAACTAAAATATTTAAATTCATTCGGAGCCCAGTTTTAAATGTGTATAACAGTCGGGGAAAATTGGTAACTTCGTTACAAGTTTGGTGTTACCAAATGGTCACTCACGGCGCTAATGGGTTAATTCTGTTCGTAAAGTAAAGTTCCGTTTCATTCTGCCATAAAATGGCAACTCGCATTTGTTAAATCTCGTACAGTAAAGTTCGGTTACTTCCGTCGTGTCACGGAAACTTCAATTCCACACAAGAATGTATTTTTCTCCAGTAAAGATCTAATATTGTCTCATATTCTTGCGGGGTGGGGTTATGGCAATATTCTCATTTTCTGACCAAAAGATGGGTATTCACCGGTAAAGGTATAAATGGCAAAGATACCTAAAGGGCACGATGTTCAGAAATTAATGTAGGTTGTCGTTTTTCATCAAGTATACCTACATTCTCAAGTTCAAAGTTTGTAAAATTCATACAATTGTTGTGTTAGCTCTTCTATGTAAAGTGCCGAAAATAAATGATATTTTTGGTAAACGGAGTTTTAATTTAATCTATACAGACCAGCCTCGTACTGGTATCAAATGACGGCAAGCGAGTAAAACTTTGTCCCTTCATTTGTACTGCTATTGAAATAGTTTGTTTATAAAAACCATTACTCGTTAAATAAATATCTCGGAAACAACCTGACTGAATTTTATGAATGGAATGTCATCTAAACGAGAATTGAACGCCCTTTTAAAGAAAGTAGTACTCGATCCGTTCTTCTATTTGAAATTTTAAGGCTTAGCCCCACCCTACTTAGGGGGTTGACGTTGCAGTGTTGAAAATGGTAACAAAAACCTGCCCTGTTAATAGATATAATTAGGTACGTGTACGAGTAACTTAAAAAACAATACACGTGGAGTTAGATATTGAAACTGTCTCGTTTTTAATGGAACATACTGTACACATACTTTTTTTTATATTGTGAGGATACATACACCCCTAAATTTTAGTGATGCTATATGTAAACACTGCATATACGTTTCTATACACATAAATGCACAAGCACGTAAAGATCCCCATAATCTCTATTAATTTTCAGAAAATGACACCCCTTGGAAGGGGTGTGTCAGCCGCCTGGGGTTGATTGGGTCTCCGCCGGTCAAAACTAGATATGTCAATTTACCAATATTCAATAAAAAGAATGGCTGAATGTCTCCTGTTCACAATACGTTTAATGCATGGAGTATCATTAGAT
Organism: Polydrusus tereticollis; assembly: GCA_963920685.1. NCBI lineage: Eukaryota > Metazoa > Arthropoda > Insecta > Coleoptera > Curculionidae > Polydrusus > Polydrusus tereticollis. Next base: position 135,017,888 of record OY987326.1, read on the forward strand.
AATGTTGGTAAATTGAGTAGTTAATCGACACACAATGTATATTTCGTCTAGTTGAACTTATAAAGAGAAATAAAATTGGAACTGGAGTTAGCAAGTCCTTTATGATCAAATATATTTATCTAAACGGGCCTTACATTAATAACTTTACTAGTTAGACTTAGTTATCTGTCACACTCATATAATCTTCTTATATTGATAAAAAATAATATATTGGTGAAATTATAATAATTATTGTAATTTCGTTTTTCTACTTTAAGTACAGGATACGCATTTAGTGTGTAATTTATTATATCAAGCCATCGTAAGTGGAACAACATAAAAAATAGTTGGTTGCTAAAGATGCGTATTATTCTAAAAATAGTTTTATTTATGATAAGTACATCGGATCAACCTAAATTTAAATATTTTTAGGTGAGACGCCCTAAAGTGCCAAGTTTTAAAACATTTCCCTTGTATTTTACTGTTGTTGGACGTAAATAAATATAAGCCATACAGGTTTTATTTATTGATTTTGTTTAATAAATATTTTTTGCAGACAGTATCGTTAAGGTTAATCAAATAATATTTGATTGTATTTTTAATGTGCATTCATACAGATTGTTCTAAATTTGCTGAATCCTCTGAGATTAAATAACCAGTACATTTCGTCAAAATTTGAAACTGCTAATTAAATTCAAACTAATTATGACATTTTTGCCCAAAATAACTAATGGAATAATATGATATATCAGTGTTTCAAATAAAATATTATGTTTCATGATTATTATAAATTTTCTTTAAATTCTTTTAAGGTATTTTGAGGTGGTGAGCTATTTTTTTTTTATTTTGAATTAGTGGTTAGCATCGTATTATAGGAAAAATTAAGTTGAAAATCTGATATGGTGGTCGGTGGTCATAAACTTTATGACTAAAATGTGATAAAATAAACATATTTTATGTAAACAGCTGACATAAAACTTATATTTAGTTATATATTATTTAGAAATATTGAGAAATAAAAAAGTTATAGCCGATGTAAGAAGATACAATAGTTTAGTTTTTTCAAAACATCTCAAAAACCCAAAAAGCCTTAATCGATTCATAATCAAAAATAAACTATACAGGGCGTCTCTAAGAGGTTTGGAAAAAATGCTACCACAAATTCCTGAGGCTTAAATATGACGATCTAACCCAACTTACCTCAGTTCAAAAGTGGATGATTTCGGAGATACAGAGTGTAAAAAGTTCAATTTTGTTTTATATATTATGTTATATTCGGCTAGGGGGAGTTTTGTGAAGAGAAAAATTAAAATATGCTCTCATTTTTATTGTAAGATTTAGAGGGCGCCACCTGCGGTACCTTGCACACATTTAAAACGAAATAACTTTTCTGAGTCACCCTGTAGTTATCTTTTAAATGAACATTTTTATTCTCCAACGTAATTTACCTAAAAAGGGTAAACGTGGTAAGAGTTGATTTGATCAGCCATTTTTGGGATATCTGGATTAAAAAGTTCACCTCGTGTATGGCCGGGTCTAAATTAGCCCCTCTAGTCGAATATTGTGACGATACACCAACTATGAAAAAAGTTATTTATGAAAAACTAAAACCAAAGTGATTTATTGACACTTTGTGTCTCCGAAATCATACACTTTTGGTCTAAGGTAAGTTGGGTTAGATCATCATATTTAAGTCTTAGTAATTTGCGTTAGCATTTTTTTTCGCACCTTATAGAGGCACCCTGTATAATTGCCAACAATTTCTATTTACTTTTTTTTTTATGATAAGGCACAGCACTGCAGGATAAATCCTTTATGGTGCTCTAGAAGTGGTGCGTGTGCGCAGGAAACGATTCACGTTGGACTTGAATCTTTGGAGATTATACTCGTTGGGGAACACGATTTCAGGGAGGTCGTTCAAGAGTGATGACGTTCTCCAGATGAAAGAATTTTGAAACAGTGTCGTTCGAGGGGCACTAAGCTGAACCACGTACTGGTGGGCTGCAGTGGCTCGTCGTGTATTTCTACCATGTACCGCTCTGGGTGGTATCAAGCGGGCAACCTCAGTTGAACACTTGCCATGAAAATATTTGTAAAATAGACTCAAGTCGCCAACCTGCCTTCGATGTTCAAGGCTTTCCAGGATGTTTATCAGACTATGGTCACCGATCAAGCGAATGGCTCTTCTTTGAATGGAATCTAGCAATCTCAGGGTATGTTTAGGAGCAGAGCCCCAAATATGCGAACAGTGCTCCAGCGATGGTCAAATTTGGGCTTTATAGACCATCAAAAGTTGTTGGGGTGTATAGAGGTTCTTTGTTCGGAAAGGAACTCCAAGCTTCTTCGAGGCTGCCTTAGCAATGGCCGCAACGTGACTATGCCAAGACATATGACTATCCAAATTAACGCCCAATAAATGAATTGATGAAGCCAAGGGAATTGAGTGTCCCGCCATAACTATATCCGGTTCTTCAACATTAACTTTTTTAGAGAAAACTGCCGCCTGGGTCTTTTTAGCGTTAAATTATCCTTGGTTACTGTCACCCCAAGACAGAATTACTTCCAGGTCTTTGTTGAGATGTGAGACCTCTTGCTGCCTATAGAGATGTGCATTAGCAGCCGATGTCCGAGCATCCAAAGTAAAAGATGAAACAAGTGTGCTGTCATCAGCGAAGCTATATATAGGATTTTTAGTTTTTTCCAAAAGATCGTTAATGTATAGTAAGAAAAGCGTGGGCGACAATATAGAACCTTGAGGGACTCCGGCGTTGATGTTAAATGTGACTAAAAGAAATCCGTCCATCGCCACTCGCAGAGAACGGTCTTTAAGAAAGCTCGACAGCCATGAACAAAATTGAACCAGCATTCCGTATGCTCTCACTTTAGTTAGGAGCCCCTCAAGCCATACTCGGTCAAAAGCCTTGGAAATGTCCAGTGCTACCGCCCGGGACTCCCCATAGTGTTCTATTGCGTTGTTCCAAACATGAGTAACATAAGCGAGAAGGTCTCCTGTTGATCTAGACTTACGGAATCCATACTGGCGGTCGCTAATAATGTTGAAGCGTTCCAGGTATTTTAGTAATTTTTCGTTGATAGCCTTCTCCATAACTTTTGATATAACCAAGAGCAATGCGACTGGACGATAGTTGTTTGGCAAAGTCTTCTTGCCTTTTTTGGGTATTGGCTGGACTATCGCAGTTTTCCAACAAGAAGGAATTATTCCTTTTTTGTAGGATAAGTTAAAAGGCCTACAAAATACCGGTGTTAGTTCGTCAGCGCATGTCTTAATTACAATGACTGGAATATCGTCAGGACCAGAAGCCTTTTTAGTGTCGAGACTCCTCAAGATTCGTTTAACATGGCGGTGGCGAAAAACAATCTCGGGCATTCTCGATTCTACAGGGGTAATGTTCGGTGGAGTACTTCCCTGAAAATTTACCGTTGAATGTGAAGAGAATAGTTCCGCCAGTAAGATTGCTTTTTCCTGTGTTTTGGTCGCAATGGTGCGTGTTAGAGGTGAAATGGTTGACTTGGTAAAGTTCTGACTGACGGCCTTGGCTACCGACCAAAATGATCTTGAGCCGCTAGGACATTCAAGAAGTTTGTCTCTGATCCTCTGGTTGTGTGCTTCTTTGCTTTGGTTTATCGTTTGCTTCCATTGGTTTCGAGCGTTAACAAAGATGGTACGATTTTCGGCGGTAGGATTTTTACGCCATTGTCGGTAGAAATAATTTTTTGATTTAACAGCTCGTTCGCAATTTTTGGTAAACCAAGGCTTGCCGTTAAAAGGGCACTTTTTTGAGAAAGGGATGAATGCTTCCATGCCATGCAGTAAGGATAACCTCCGATATTTCTGTTGCACAGATGGATGGATCATCAGAGGTAAAACAAACGTCCCGCCAAGAAAAGGCTCGAAAATGGTCCCTTAGGTCCTCCCACTTAGCTTATGTATAATGCCATACCTCGCGTGGTTTAGAAGGCTCTTCAGCACTAATTGGTAGTTTGTTCATTGCCGAAATAAGGTTGTGGTCAGACGTTCCTAACGGCGGCTTTACGGTGACAGTGTACAAGTCGGGGTTTGAAGTTAAGAAAAGATCCAACAAACTAGCAAAATCACCATCTCGGTCTGGAATCCGAGTTGGTTCACCCACCAGCTGGGTGAGGCCAGAGCTGATGGCAAAGGATTCGGCTTCACGACCTTGTTCGTTAGTAATGTTTGAGTATTTGAGCCAGTTGACATTATGAACGTTGAAGTCGCCAAGGATGACAAGTTCGGAATTGGGATGGTGCGTTTGCAAAAAGTCGATAGTATTAGCAAGAGAGAAGAACAAGTCCCTATAATAGGTATCACTTGGCTGCCGGTAAAGGCAGCAGATGAATTTAGTAATTCTCTGCGTTGATATTTTAAACCAATTTACCGCCTTTCTATCTCTAGCAGTTTCCAAAATCGCAAAACTGGGACTGCAATAATATCGTATGATGTACTGCAGTTCATATTTTTTTATATAATAATGGGATACGAGCCAATAATATTTTTATCGAGCAGCAGATATTATTTTTAATAGCAATTTTGCCTCTTTTTCCAAATTTGCGGTTTTTTCAGAAAAAAAATATCTTGGAGGGTCTGTATACATTTAACTGTTATAAAACAGGATATCAATATTTTGATAGTTGTAATGGAAGCAAGTAGTAAGGCAATGTCACCCTCAGCTCAAAATCCCATAAGAAATAACATTGCGCTGAAATCTGCATTTTTATCGCCATTTTAGGGCGTGGCACTTTTCCTGGAAGCCACCATCCTCTCTTAACCTAAGTGGACCCCAGCTACTATCGCCACCTAGTGAGTGACGTCATAACTGTTCGATGCCGGTAATATAGGGCCCTATTGACCTGTGTGGAACCCTCCACTGCTGCCACCTAACCCCCCACACATTATTCTAACCTAACTTTTGTCCCAACGGAACCCAGATCACGTGTTACCCCGATTATATAGTAATATCATTGTAGGGGTGCCACCTAACGGGGAGAGATGTACGTACCTGTTATCTTGAGACCTGTAGCGCCACCTGCTTTTCATATACGACATCTTGTTTACCGCGATGGTAGGTATGACGTTGTAAATCAGTTAAAATATTTTAAAATATAATAATACCATAAAAAAGTTTTTGTCCTCGGCGGGATTTGAACCGTAATCCTCTGGGGCCGAACCTCAAAGCCTTGCAAAATACGCTACGAGAGCATATAGATTAAAACTGTTAAACAATGTTTGACAACGTGAAACCACGGGGGCACATCTGATTAGATTGCTGGAACAAAAGGTCCTTAAGTGGGGTTATGGTGGTGTTTTATAATGTACAAAATTAGGGTAAACCAGGCTGGGCCCTCCAATGTTAATTTCGGAGGGATTTTTATGACTCATATCTCCGGAACCAATGGGCCTAGGATATTGCGCATGCGTAGCTGAGGTCTATGAAATGGGTTCTTGCGCGTGACTCGAAAACGACACCTGTCACCTGCCAATTAAGAACTGTCACATGTCAGATGTCACCTGTCAAATGTCAAAATCGACAGCTGATGTACGTCACGTGTTAAGGGTGACGTCATGAGTCGTTTAAAAAAAGAACGGGGTTGATCGGGCCAATAGGGCCAAAGTTGATATAGCTAATGCCCTAATGGCAGGGGGGTGAAAGATTGCAAATATATGTCACGTGTTTAGGGTGACGTCATGAGTCGTTTAAAAAAAGAACGGGGTTGATCGGCTCAATAGGGCCAAAGTTAGAATCGCTAATGCCCTAACGGCAGGGGGTGAAAGATAGTGGCCTAGGATATTGCGCATGCGTAGTTGGGGTCTATGAAATGTTTTCTTGCACATGACTCGAAAACGACACCTATCACCTGCCAATTAAGAACTGTCACATGTCAGATGTCACCTGTCAAATGTCAAAATCGACAGCTGATGTATGTCACGTGTTTAGGGTGACGTCATGAGTCGTTGAAAAAAAGAACGGGGTTGATCGGGTTAATAGAGCCAAAGTTAGTATCGCTAATGCCCTAACGGCAGGGGGTGAAAGATAGTGGCCTAGGATATTGCCCATGCGTAGTTGGGGTCTATGAAATGGGTTCTTGCGCATGACTCAAAAATGACACCTGTCACCTGTCAATTAAGAACTGTCACCTGTCAGATGTCACCTGTCAAATGTCAAAATCGACAGCTGATGTATGTCACGTGTTTAGGGTGACGTCATGAGTCGTTTAAAAAAAGAACGGGGTTGATCGGGCCAATAGGGCCAAAGTTAGTATAGCTAATGCCCTAACGGCAGGGGGGCGAAAGATTGCAAAAACACGTATAAAAGATATGCGAAAATGATAAGAAACAAAAATAATATCCCAGACGTTATAGCTCCATAAGCCAAACTAATATTGTATCAAGAATAATATTCGATATACAAGATAATAATAAACCAAAACAGCTAAATTAGAATAATTTAAGATCAAGGACAAACTTATTACCAACCTCGTATAAAATAATATAAATACTTATGATTATTATTAGGAACTTATTCGATGAAATTGTGGCCTTTCAAGAACACATTTAACATAATGTTATAAACAACTGCGTAAATTATAAGCCACACTGTATGTTTCATGAAGAATTGCTGTTAAATATCAATAAGATCTCGTGCTAAAATTATTTAAACAAACGACCAACTATCACTACTAAACACACTGTATTTTCTGCAAACATTTGGTGATGTTAGAGAACCCAACATTTTGACTGGTGACTATGTTTTAAGTTGCAAATATTACCGAAAGACACAATCACAAGCCATTACGTAGGGGCTCAGTATCTGTTTTGTGCGTTGTACAGGTCCCACTGCCTGAGGAATTAAGACATAAATGTAATTTATATTTAAATTCCAAGTTCTAAAGTCTCTAAATATTCTTTTTAAATTTTTGAAAAACCTCTCAGTAACATCTTAAATAGTGTAAAAATATAATTTATATGCTCCAGAACTAAATATATTATACCAACAAGAACAAACTTATTACCAACCCCGTATAAAATAATACTTATGATTACTATTAGGAACTTATCGACAGGGTGATTAGAATTTAGCCTAATAATACCAAAACGCAGCTAATAAACTTCCCGAGAGCCAGAAGTAAATTTCGTCAAACCAGACTGCAAGCCAAAAATCTAAACCTCAGCTGGACCAGACTGCGATATTTGATATTAGAGGACATCACGAAACTCTTTTTACCATTACACAAGATATCCAAGACAGTGCGTTTTTGGTTTTCAAGAGACGTACTGACAAAAATAATCTACATCGTAACACTAAAATTTACCACATGATTACAAAAACATGCTTATTTACAAAATATGAATAGAAGATAAATACAAAATCATATACAAGGTATTAGTTGACATAATAACCATTATAACGACAATATAATTAACATCAATCAAAGATAGTTAAATAATATGGTATATTTTATATCAAGGAATGCTAAAAATTTTTTATATTTTATAGTCTGCATATGAGGGAAAATAAAAGTTCACATAAAAAAGACAGTTATCACTAACCTCGTATATATACTACATTTGGACATAAAAAACCAGTGCAAAAAATAAAATGGCATATCGTCAAGTTCAAAAGACCCTGTATAATAATATTTGGAGTACAGTGTACTACTTAAATATATAAAACAAAAAATATTTTCAGATTAAAAATTATAAAATAAGCCATTCATTTTCCTGCAATTATAAATTTGATGACCGGTAAATCCTGAGAAGGTCAAAAGCAGCATACACGAGTCAAAGGTCAAAGCAGCACCATTTTACTAATTCATCAACAGTAATCTGATATACTTACTTACAAAGTCAATTTTTAGGATTACTGTTCTGTTAGTCGTCTCTTTTGGGAACCCTGTATGGAAATTGAAATAAATAATTAGGATCCGTCTATTTAATAAATAAACAAGTTCTCATTAATAAATAATTACGAACAAAATATTATACTAAACCTTTACCTATATAGGCACAATCTAGCTATGAGTTAAGTGTCCAAGTTTCCCCATTTTAAAAATGTATTAAAATATAAATAATTGCATTTTTATCCGCTTTATTACAGATATTAAACATGAAAATATTGTTTAAAGAAAAACCACATATTGAAAGGTCAAAAATTAACATGAATAAAGCATTATCTAAACAAGACTCGTAGGTAACTGACGATCTGCATGATGATGTTACATTTTTAATTATTATAAACAATTTTAAATTATTTCTTCTTCTTATACAGAGCCAGAGAAAAGCACTTGTCTATCTAAGAAATAAAATAAATTAAAAATATGTTGGAAACACTACATTAGGAATATACCATGAAAAATATATATCTATCTTAAAAAATAAAAAATGTTCCCCATAAGCGTCCATGAAAAATAATACTCACAAATCAACTTGTAGGGTTGCAGATCCCGTGTTCATTTTAAACTTTCCAATATAGCTTAAGTGGTGTATCAAAGCAGTAAAAAGGGCATAGCCAAAGATTACTTAAATTTCAACTGACTGAATGTGCTTGGTATGTACCTAAATTGATTGATGTAAATTAGGATTTGAACAACAGAAGCTCGATAAGGAATGATCGTCTATAGATGTACTATGTCATTGCCCTTACATAAGACACCCTCAGCATGCGGTTGGTCGATGAACCAGGAGGTTTGACTTCATGAACATCAGAAGTAAATCAAACTTACTTACAAATATAATAAAATTTACAGGATTATCGTTCAGTCAGTACTCCCTTACGGAGTCGCTACCTGATGCATTGTAAAAAAAAAGTCAACGTTTTAAAAAAAATTCAGGCTCTTTAGGATAAAAATAAAAATGTTTAATAATTATAGCAAAATTATCATGATTTATAGTGATTCATACTTTACACCAAGACTTACGAATGTCCAAGAATACGTAAAAAAGTAATTCAGATTAAATTATTTATTATCAAGGAACATATTGCAATGTGACAAAATGTAAGGTAAAAGTCTAAAAATATAGTACTTTGCAAAAATTATACAGTAAGCAATGAAAGTATCATTCAAAATTTTCAATAAACATTCAAGGATATCCAAGTATGTATATTATTTATTAACACAGTTGTATGTAATAATATCAAAAAAACTAAGGTTTACTAGAGCACACAGTATACAGCATGATAGAAATACTTTGCATATTTCATATTCTAATTTAATAAAAGAATAAAACATAATTATAGTTTAAAGCCAAGCCTATAAATATTATTCTCAAAAGAAAAGGTACCTTGCTCTGTACGAAAAGTAATTAGAAGTGCTAATATTCAATCAAGAAAATACTATGGTAAGTTATGGATACTGATATAGGTTCATAAAAATAAATAATAAAAAAAGACAACAGGCTGTTATTTTAAGTTATATAAAGATGTAGAATATTTCCCCAAAGAGAAAGCTCTTGTAAATTTTTCACAAGAAGCAATAGACAATTTAATAAAATGTAGGCACCTGTATAAATTAGGAAAAAAATTGAACTAAAAATACGCACCAATAATAAAAGCATTTTAAAAATGTGCGTGTAATAAGATAAGATACCTATATATAGGAAACAAATATTGAACGTTTCGAACCCCATAACTAACCTTGTATATACATTTACAAACATCGAAAATTAAGCAAGTTAAATAAACTAAACATATACCTTGTGGGAATTAAAAGTACTGTAGAGAAACAGTAAAAATCCAATTCAACACATGGAAAGTGGTCATTTTAAAATATATTCTGCACTTGGCATATAATTAAGTCGATTATGACATTTGTAAAAATACCCGATACTCCTAAACTTTTGCATAAAATAGATTATCTAATTTTAGGTAGCCTTGATATTAAAATGCATATAGTTTGAATACTGAAACAGTAGAAATTTTAGAGTAACGAGAAATATTATAAACATATTTAAATTATGTGTAGATCAGAGAGAAATGTATGTATCTACCAAAGACGAAATTGCATTAATTTATTCTATAAAAGACAACGTGCATACGGGGGAAGCTAATAAAAAAGTCATTTTTATTTTATCACATTTTTCCAAAAACTATTTAGCTAAATTATTAAAATTTAATACACAATGATGTCTAATTATGTTGATACATTGTTAACAAAACTGGTGTTTTTCTAGTCACCCGTTTCTGATATAGGTACATTTTGATATTTGATTATTAGTAATTATATAAAACGATAGGTAAAGTCGATACAAGCACGGCTTTTTAAAACGAAGAGGGTTAAACATTTAATATTTGTCAAATGTAAGATACAAAAAAAATCAAAGTTCTACTTACAACCTAGAATATAAAGCTAAAAAGCCAAATTTTTATCAGATAAACGCCACGTTAAGGTACCGTTCAAATGAAGGAAATGAAAAGTTCGTCAATTTTTGCAGAAATTTTATATCTACGACAACATGGTTCGGGGAAGCTTCTGAAAAAAACTTTGGAACAGAGCTGTTCCGGGGCAACAGGTCTGTTCCGGGGGAACAGCTCTGTTCCCCCGGAACAGACCTGTTGAACAGACCTGTTCCCCCGGAACAGACCTGTTCCCCCGGAACAGACCTGTTCCCCCGGAACAGCTCTGTTCCAAAGTTTTTTTCAGAAGCTTCCCCGAACCATGTTGTCGTAGATATAAAATTTCTGCAAAAATTGACGAACTTTTCATTTCCTTCATTTGAACGGTACCTTAACGTGGCGTTTATCTGATAAAAATTTGGCTTTTTAGCTTTATATTCTAGGTTGTAAGTAGAACTTTGATTTTTTTTGTATCTTACATTTGACAAATATTAAATGTTTAACCCTCTTCGTTTTAAAAAGCCGTGCTTGTATCGACTTTACCTATCGTTTTATATAATTACTAATAATCAAATATCAAAATGTACCTATATCAGAAACGGGTGACTAGAAAAACACCAGTTTTGTTAACAATGTATCAACATAATTAGACATCATTGTGTATTAAATTTTAATAATTTAGCTAAATAGTTTTTGGAAAAATGTGATAAAATAAAAATGACTTTTTTATTAGCTTCCCCCGTATGCACGTTGTCTTTTATAGAATAAATTAATACAATTTCGTCTTTGGTAGATACATACATTTCTCTCTGATCTACACATAATTTAAATATGTTTATAATATTTCTCGTTACTCTAAAATTTCTACTGTTTCAGTATTCAAACTATATGCATTTTAATATCAAGGCTACCTAAAATTAGATAATCTATTTTATGCAAAAGTTTAGGAGTATCGGGTATTTTTACAAATGTCATAATCGACTTAATTATATGCCAAGTGCAGAATATATTTTAAAATGACCACTTTCCATGTGTTGAATTGGATTTTTACTGTTTCTCTACAGTACTTTTAATTCCCACAAGGTATATGTTTAGTTTATTTAACTTGCTTAATTTTCGATGTTTGTAAATGTATATACAAGGTTAGTTATGGGGTTCGAAACGTTCAATATTTGTTTCCTATATATAGGTATCTTATCTTATTACACGCACATTTTTAAAATGCTTTTATTATTGGTGCGTATTTTTAGTTCAATTTTTTTCCTAATTTATACAGGTGCCTACATTTTATTAAATTGTCTATTGCTTCTTGTGAAAAATTTACAAGAGCTTTCTCTTTGGGGAAATATTCTACATCTTCATATAACTTAAAATAACAGCCTGTTGTCTTTTTTTATTATTTATTTTTATGAACCTATATCAGTATCCATAACTTACCATAGTATTTTCTTGATTGAATATTAGCACTTCTAATTACTTTTCGTACAGAGCAAGGTACCTTTTCTTTTGAGAATAATATTTATAGGCTTGGCTTTAAACTATAATTATGTTTTATTCTTTTATTAAATTAGAATATGAAATATGCAAAGTATTTCTATCATGCTGTATACTGTGTGCTCTAGTAAACCTTAGTTTTTTTGATATTATTACATACAACTGTGTTAATAAATAATATACATACTTGGATATCCTTGAATGTTTATTGAAAATTTTGAATGATACTTTCATTGCTTACTGTATAATTTTTGCAAAGTACTATATTTTTAGACTTTTACCTTACATTTTGTCACATTGCAATATGTTCCTTGATAATAAATAATTTAATCTGAATTACTTTTTTACGTATTCTTGGACATTCGTAAGTCTTGGTGTAAAGTATGAATCACTATAAATCATGATAATTTTGCTATAATTATTAAACATTTTTATTTTTATCCTAAAGAGCCTGAATTTTTTTTAAAACGTTGACTTTTTTTTTACAATGCATCAGGTAGCGACTCCGTAAGGGAGTACTGACTGAACGATAATCCTGTAAATTTTATTATATTTGTAAGTAAGTTTGATTTACTTCTGATGTTCATGAAGTCAAACCTCCTGGTTCATCGACCAACCGCATGCTGAGGGTGTCTTATGTAAGGGCAATGACATAGTACATCTATAGACGATCATTCCTTATCGAGCTTCTGTTGTTCAAATCCTAATTTACATCAATCAATTTAGGTACATACCAAGCACATTCAGTCAGTTGAAATTTAAGTAATCTTTGGCTATGCCCTTTTTACTGCTTTGATACACCACTTAAGCTATATTGGAAAGTTTAAAATGAACACGGGATCTGCAACCCTACAAGTTGATTTGTGAGTATTATTTTTCATGGACGCTTATGGGGAACATTTTTTATTTTTTAAGATAGATATATATTTTTCATGGTATATTCCTAATGTAGTGTTTCCAACATATTTTTAATTTATTTTATTTCTTAGATAGACAAGTGCTTTTCTCTGGCTCTGTATAAGAAGAAGAAATAATTTAAAATTGTTTATAATAATTAAAAATGTAACATCATCATGCAGATCGTCAGTTACCTACGAGTCTTGTTTAGATAATGCTTTATTCATGTTAATTTTTGACCTTTCAATATGTGGTTTTTCTTTAAACAATATTTTCATGTTTAATATCTGTAATAAAGCGGATAAAAATGCAATTATTTATATTTTAATACATTTTTAAAATGGGGAAACTTGGACACTTAACTCATAGCTAGATTGTGCCTATATAGGTAAAGGTTTAGTATAATATTTTGTTCGTAATTATTTATTAATGAGAACTTGTTTATTTATTAAATAGACGGATCCTAATTATTTATTTCAATTTCCATACAGGGTTCCCAAAAGAGACGACTAACAGAACAGTAATCCTAAAAATTGACTTTGTAAGTAAGTATATCAGATTACTGTTGATGAATTAGTAAAATGGTGCTGCTTTGACCTTTGACTCGTGTATGCTGCTTTTGACCTTCTCAGGATTTACCGGTCTTCAAATTTATAATTGCAGGAAAATGAATGGCTTATTTTATAATTTTTAATCTGAAAATATTTTTTGTTTTATATATTTAAGTAGTACACTGTACTCCAAATATTATTATACAGGGTCTTTTGAACTTGACGATATGCCATTTTATTTTTTGCACTGGTTTTTTATGTCCAAATGTAGTATATATACGAGGTTAGTGATAACTGTCTTTTTTATGTGAACTTTTATTTTCCCTCATATGCAGACTATAAAATATAAAAAAATTTTAGCATTCCTTGATATAAAATATACCATATTATTTAACTATCTTTGATTGATGTTAATTATATTGTCGTTATAATGGTTATTATGTCAACTAATACCTTGTATATGATTTTGTATTTATCTTCTATTCATATTTTGTAAATAAGCATGTTTTTGTAATCATGTGGTAAATTTTAGTGTTACGATGTAGATTATTTTTGTCAGTACGTCTCTTGAAAACCAAAAACGCACTGTCTTGGATATCTTGTGTAATGGTAAAAAGAGTTTCGTGATGTCCTCTAATATCAAATATCGCAGTCTGGTCCAGCTGAGGTTTAGATTTTTGGCTTGCAGTCTGGTTTGACGAAATTTACTTCTGGCTCTCGGGAAGTTTATTAGCTGCGTTTTGGTATTATTAGGCTAAATTCTAATCACCCTGTCGATAAGTTCCTAATAGTAATCATAAGTATTATTTTATACGGGGTTGGTAATAAGTTTGTTCTTGTTGGTATAATATATTTAGTTCTGGAGCATATAAATTATATTTTTACACTATTTAAGATGTTACTGAGAGGTTTTTCAAAAATTTAAAAAGAATATTTAGAGACTTTAGTACTTGGAATTTAAATATAAATTACATTTATGTCTTAATTCCTCAGGCAGTGGGACCTGTACAACGCACAAAACAGATACTGAGCCCCTACGTAATGGCTTGTGATTGTGTCTTTCGGTAATATTTGCAACTTAAAACATAGTCACCAGTCAAAATGTTGGGTTCTCTAACATCACCAAATGTTTGCAGAAAATACAGTGTGTTTAGTAGTGATAGTTGGTCGTTTGTTTAAATAATTTTAGCACGAGATCTTATTGATATTTAACAGCAATAATGTATAATTTTCTTCTTCATGAAACATACAGTGTGGCTTATAATTTACGCAGTTGTTTATAACATTATGTTAAATGTGTTCTTGAAAGGCCACAATTTCATCGAATAAGTTCCTAATAATAATCATAAGTATTTATATTATTTTATACGAGGTTGGTAATAAGTTTGTCCTTGATCTTAAATTATTCTAATTTAGCTGTTTTGGTTTATTATTATCTTGTATATCGAATAATATTCTTGATACAATATTAGTTTGGCTTATGGAGCTATAACGTCTGGGATATTATTTTTGTTTCTTATCATTTTCGCATATCTTTTATACGTGTTTTTGCAATCTTTCGCCCCCCTGCCGTTAGGGCATTAGCTATACTAACTTTGGCCCTATTGGCCCGATCAACCCCGTTCTTTTTTTAAACGACTCATGACGTCACCCTAAACACGTGACATACATCAGCTGTCGATTTTGACATTTGACAGGTGACATCTGACAGGTGACAGTTCTTAATTGACAGGTGACAGGTGTCATTTTCGAGTCATGCGCAAGAACCCATTTCATAGACCCCAACGACGCATGCGCAATATCCTAGGCCACTATCTTTTACCCCCTGCCGTTAGGGCATTAGCGATACTAACTTTGGCTCTATTAACCCGATCAACCCCGTTCTTTTTTTCAACGACTCATGACGTCACCCTAAACACGTGACATACATCAGCTGTCGATTTTGACATTTGACAGGTGACATCTGACATGTGACAGTTCTTAATTGGCAGGTGATAGGTGTCGTTTTCGAGTCATGTGCAAGAAAACATTTCATAGACCCCAACTACGCATGCGCAATATCCTAGGCCACTATCTTTCACCCCCTGCCGTTAGGGCATTAGCGATACTAACTTTGGCCCTATTGAGCCGATCAACCCCGTTCTTTTTTTAAACGACTCATGACGTCACCCTAAACACGTGACATATATTTGCAATCTTTCACCCCCCTGCCATTAGGGCATTAGCTATATCAACTTTGGCCCTATTGGCCCGATCAACCCCGTTCTTTTTTTAAACGACTCATGACGTCACCCTAAACACGTGACGTACATCAGCTGTCGATTTTGACATTTGACAGGTGACATCTGACATGTGACAGTTCTTAATTGGCAGGTGACAGGTGTCGTTTTCGAGTCACGCGCAAGAACCCATTTTATAGACCTCAGCTACGCATGCGCAATATCCTAGGCCCATTGGTTCCGGAGATATGAGTCATAAAAATCCCTCCGAAATTAACATTGGAGGGCCCAGCCTGGTTTACCCTAATTTTGTACATTATAAAACACCACCATAACCCCACTTAAGGACCTTTTGTTCCAGCAATCTAATCAGATGTGCCCCCGTGGTTTCACGTTGTCAAACATTGTTTAGCAGTTTTAATATATATTATGCTCTCGTAGCGTATTTTGCAAGGCTTTGAGGTTCGGCCCCAGAGGATTATGGTTCAAATCCCGCCGAGGACAAAAACTTTTTTATGGTATTATTATATTTTAAAATATTTTTTCCGTCGACCGTGTATTTACGAACTTCTTTAATGTATAAAAAATCGTACATTAATGGCCCCCATTAATGCATGATTTTTCTATTAATAAACGATTGTATTATAGGCAACCAAACATACATGAAATTAAATTAATACTCAATTGTTATTCAAATCAAGGTGGCGCGAAGCGGCTGTGACGCGTGCATGATGGCGTTTCGCGTAAGTAAAAAAAAACTGTCGCTGTCAACTAGTTTGGATTTCAAAATTTTGATCGTACAACGTTGAAATGAATGTCTTCGAAAATTTAACCCCACCAGAAATAGCAGAAACTGCTAATGTAGTATCGTTAAGTTTACTTCCCGCGATAAGCAAAAGATTGTATGAGAAAACGTACGCTGAGTTTATGTCATGGTGTGATGAAAAACGAGTGACGCGCTTTTCAGAATCGGTGCTATTGGCATATTTTTCGAATATTGCAGAAAGAGGCCTCATTGCAAGTTTATGGCCGAAATATTCAATGCTCAAATCGACTTTAAATTTGAAAGATGGCATCGATATAAGCAAATTCAGTAAATTAATTATGTTTATCAAGAGGCAAAAAGTAGGATATGTACCTAAGAAATCGAAAGTCCTGGAAAAAGAACACGTACACAAGTTTATTTCTGATGCTCCTAACAACCTTTTCTTGATGACAAAGGTAATAAAAAAGAAAGGTAAAACTATAATATCTAACAATAATAATAAATAAATTAAAATTCGTAGGTTGCATTGATTTTTGGAGTGGCTGGCGCACTAAGAAAAGATGAACTGTTGAAATTAGAAACGAATGATGTTCAAGATCTGGGTTCAAAATTCCTAGTCACCGTAAAGGCATCTAAAACACACACAAACAGAATATTTACTATTGTGGGTAATGAAGAAAATAACCTTCTCAATTTGGTTAAACGGTATATGTCCCTGAGACCAAGACACACTCCACACAAACGGTTTTTTATTTTTTATAAATTTAATAAATGTTCTATACAGCCAGTTGGCATAAATACATTTTCCAAAATGCCTTCCATTATAGCAACCTTTTTAAAATTAGAGCAGCCACATCTCTACACTGGGCATTGTTTTCGGCGTTCATCTGCCTCGATACTCTGTGACAGTGGTGCAGATTTTTCAGCCATTAAACGGCTTGGTGGTTGGAAATCCACTGCTGTTGCAGAGGGATATATTGAAAACTCATTACAAAATAAAATTGATACAGCTGAAAAAATCCTCGGTACAACTATAACAAAAGCCCCTCATGCTAGTTCTATCAGCGCCACGACCAGCGCCGAACCACATTCCCTTACAAACATCCAAGATAATGACATAAACCTAAATTTAAATTCAGAATGTCATACAACTACTGATAATGTATCTGTACCTTGCTTTAATTTCAGTAATTGCACTATTTCTAATGTAAATATAAGTATTAATAAACAATAATAGTCAGTTCCATACATAATCATATTTTTATCGACTTTTGTAGGTTTGGTTGTTAAATAAAAATTTTTTTTTCATTATTAACAACACAATCGACGGAAAAATGTTGTAACTAACGCGTATATTAAAAAGCGATTAATAATTTCGACAAATTAACGCGCTCGCTGCGCTCACGCGTTAAAAATGTCTCGATTATTAATCGCCCTTATTAATACACTTGTTCGTTAAATTACTATAACTGATTTACAACGTCATACCTACCATCGCGGTAAACAAGATGTCGTATATGAAAAGCAGGTGGCGCTACAGGTCTCAAGATAACAGGTACGTACATCTCTCCCCGTTAGGTGGCACCCCTACAATGATATTACTATATAATCGACAAAGGGGACAAAAGTTAGGTTAGAATAATGTGTGGGGGGTTAGGTGGCAGCAGTGGAGGGTTCCACACAGGTCAATAGGGCCCTATATTACCGGCATCGAACAGTTATGACGTCACTCACTAGGTGGCGATAGTAGCTGGGGTCCACTTAGGTTAAGAGAGGATGGTGGCTTCCAGGAAAAGTGCCACGCCCTAAAATGGCGATAAAAATGCAGATTTCAGCGCAATGTTATTTCTTATGGGATTTTGAGCTGAGGGTGACATAGCCTTACTACTGAAGCAAATCAATAAAACAAATAAATACGTACAATATTAAAAATACAATTACACCAAAATAAGTAGCAATGGTTAGGTATATGTTTAAGCCAAGACCAATTAGAGCATTTGCCTCTTACACTTAACTCATACATACTGAGAACGGCGGGACAGCAATGTTTGTAATAGACCTTACAGAAGCGACAAAGAGCTCCGAATAGCATTGTTTATATGGGAAACTATTCTGTGACGTCGCGTTTGAAGTGTGCGGCGCTTGTCCTACAATTTACACTGAGAGAACCTCGGTATACGCTTACAATTCGGGTTGTACACTGAGAAAAATATTATTATTCTTCGCATAATGTAAAAAATTGTTATAATTATTTCAACTTAATATTTAAAGAGTTTAGAAAATAGTCATTTAAAATCGAGAAATAAATAAATAACTTTCAAGATATTGCTGTTTTAAAAATTTGTTCTGCATTCATAAAATCTTACCCTCGATCTATATTAATACATATTATGTAGCATCACTGAAATTCCGGCCAAAATACCTGAGTGATACTATTTGAAGTGCAAATTACTTCCATTTTATTAGGAAAGCAACTTAAAGAATAAAATGTGCTTTTTCCATTTTTTATTACATAGCTTTTTTACATATAGGTAGATGAATACTTTCGGTCCTAATTACAATAATACAATACAAAATGTCTTTATTAATCAATAAAATAAACATTACAAATAGTTATAGAACGATATCGACGTTCAAATTAATGCTCTTCCTCGCAACCATTAAACAAATAAAAAAGACTTGTTTTTCTACGTCTGTTAAATAAAACATTCATTATTGGGCAATTTTAGATAAATAATGATTATCATTATTTACAGGTGTTGAGTAATAACCATTATTCACCACACTTTGTAACCAATCACAGCATAGCATTTTCATTATTCAACAGTTTACGAACCAATCAAAAAGTGCTATTTACAAAATGTGTTCAAGATAGCTATGAATACAATTGACAAGACCATAAATTATTAGATAGACAGTCGTAGAAAAAGCATAGTATTCTACTCGCGCTAATGACTATTATTTACTCGGATAATTTATTTATTAAATATATCCTCGTAGTGTCATTACTGCTCGTATACTATAATAAACTACATAATAATGAAAATGTTATTTACACATTACGCACACGTAGAGATAATTTAATAAAATAAATCAATGATTCTCTGCACAGGTTGCAGGGAAGTCTTAAACAATGTAATGTATATTTCTAAGTAATAATATGGGCACAGAATCACACACACCCTTCCTGAATATATCTGCTCAGATTGCATTGTTTATATGGGAAACGATATAATAATTTGTTATAAATTAAATGTGCGACAAAATGTTTAATTTTCTTAATTTTTTTTTGTCTTTTGAGGGGCACTTTAGATCACGATTGGTATATTTCATGCTATAAAATATTTTTAATCTAATAAATAATTTTAAAACGTAATTTTTTGGGAAATCAGGGCATGGATGGATAAACTCTATTTTTTCCATTATATTGAAAAGCTTATGTGAAACTCCCTGTTCTATACTAATGTCTTCAAAATTAGTTTTAAAAATATGTTCGAGGTTATATACATATTGAATAAAAAATTCAGGGGGAGACTGTAATGCACCATGGATATTTTTTGTTGTGTCGTAAGCTCTAAAATGTATTAATAAATAATTCACATCTAAACATTCACACTTTGCTCTATAGTTTTCACAACAGTCACAATTCCCATGTACGCCAAGCGTCTTTTTTAAAAGATACCCACAAACATAAGTGAACGCATTTTCTGTGGGAATATTTTCTGTCCTATACCTGCTATCAGGAAGAGAAATTGCTGAAATTGGTCTTAAGGTATTTTCAGTTTCAAACATTTCACGTATGTTTGTAGATTTAACATTCATTAGAACCCTACCTAGGTATTTCTTGCAGTTCATATTTTCTGAATGTAAATAGTTTTGGCAATAAAGTTTTTTAAAAGCCCGTGAAAATTGAATTGGTGTTGGGTTAACAAAATTTCCACCCTGCTGCCTAATACTACCAAAAAAGTTTTCCAAACAGTCTGTGTTAATACTTCTCGTTTTTAGATACATAAAATCCAGTTTTGGTTAATTTGTCCCAGAGTTTCATAACACTATTTATTGTAATTCTCCAACACTTAATAAATTTAATTATTTTCGAGATATCTTCATTATCTGAATTTAGTATTTTAAGCTCACTTAAAAATTGCAAGGTGTCATTTAAAAAATCTACTTGAAACTTTGATCCATCAAAAACATTTTTAAATTTATTGGGATTTCTTAAGGAAAATGAATTTAAAATATCAAACAAATTGTTAAACCTTTCAATGACTTGAATTGTACCAAACGCGTCTGCAGGTAGACCACCTAAAGACATATATGTGTTCATCCCACTGGCCACTGTGTGGCTAAGAACTTGAGCAGCTAAACTTACTTTCATTTTTTCGAAATTGGAAGGTCGTAAATGAGCATTTGTTAATTTAGGAGCGCACCTGTAAAACTGTTTTTTCTCTTGGTCGTAAAAATGTTGGATACATTTCCATGAAGTACATTTACCTTCGAAACTAAATGTATGTTTCATTAGGTTGTTTCTTGTAGCTTTAACCAAGTGACATGGGTCAAATATATATAATAATTTATGATTTTCTACTTCAATTTCAGGATTTTCAGGAGTCACATTATATAAGTTAGCAAGTTCTAAAAAATTTGAACCCATGTCACTTGCAAGTGCATCAACAGTAAATCCTATATTTGCTAATTTCACAACACAGTCTTCAATAATAGGTTTTAGATCTGTGGATTTTAATTGCGACCCAACAAAAAAAAGAGCTAAAGGTTGCTTCCACAGGGAATATAAACCCCCAGCCATAATGACCAAAACGTTTTTGCAGATTGCCGATTTTTTTTTTTCCGGTTCCAATGTCCTCAAATCCAACAATTTCATCTTTTCCTATGTCATAAAACACATTGGATTTTAATGACATTTCATCAATGCATAAAATGCAGTGCTTCTCTTGTTCTAGCATTGTCTGTGTTTTAAGTTCAAGAGCTTTAAATATTCCCCTGTTATCCAGGCCTGGCTTGCATAAAAGTTGTTCTGTCATTCGTTGAAGACTTCTTTTTGTAGGAAGCGTCAAGAGTTTACTGAGGTAATTATAAGCACGAGGGCTTAAGAAATAAAGTGTGAGAGCAAACTGCTTTATTTCCACTGAGTATCTATGTGAAATTCGCCTTTTGCTTTTTAAAGTAACATGGGATTTAATAAGTTCATTTAAGGGATTGTCAAGAAACATATCGCACATTTTTTTAAATTCATCTATGCTGCATTCCTCATCTGTTTTTGGCAAATCTGTTTTTCTGCCTTTTTTAAGGCTTCTTAATTGGTTCTTCATTTTGCGCTTTCTCGGTGTATTTGAGCTAAGTTGAAGAGTTGTTTGAGTTGCAGCTGATGGCGAAAGCAGTGGTGGTGGTATGTTTGTTTCATCTATATCTTTAATATTTAGTGGTGCACAAATAACATTTTTTGAAGTACTTGGCCCTAAAAATAAAGTATATTTATTAATATTTCAATAATTCGAAGGCTATTATAGATTTAGTGTAGCAAGGCGGAGAGAGAGAATATACTTAAGAGTAAAATAGTTGTAATATTTGTAAAGATATTAAAATAGTGTTTTAATTTATTTAATGGCCACCGAGGGGAAAACAAAATAATTAATATATAGTAGGTTCCTAACAAATATAACAAATAAAAAATCCTGCTATAACAATATTGGCATAATTATATGACAATACTTACCATCATGAATGAATAAAGGCTGTATACTGGCAGAACTAAAATCCTGTTTGCCACATGCCGGCACAACTAAAATATCTGAAAAAGAAATATTTACTGTAAATTTATAAATTACAGTGTAGTATACATTGCATTATTTGTAGGGCTACTCTCTTATCAATATATCATACCTGATAATTGGTGCATTGTCTTACTTCCCTCAGAGGCTTCCTTCTTATTTTCCTCAGAGACTTCCTTCTTACTTTCCTCAGAGGCTTCCTTCTTACTTCTTTCGGGGGCTTCTTCTGTAGGTTCTGAAGTATTTTCAGTGTCATCATTTCTCTTTGTAAAAAAGATCGAAGGAATGGCATTAGTAAATAGGCGCTTTTTTTAACTTCCTTTTGAAATAAATTTTTCTTCAAAATGCAGTTCACATAGTCGATACGAAGAGTTATGTAATATTGTCGCCTTGGGCACCAAGTCAGATCGATAACAGGCCTCTAACCACAATTTAGCCCTACAATACAATAATTCCGTTTTAGTAGGTATATAAGTTTGTTTGTAACATTTTCATCTTATAACATGTTTAAAATTCGCCATGGCTAACATAACAGAGATTGTTACTTTTGTAATTCTCGTAAAGTAACATCAAATGACCCCACTGTGGCGTCATTGATAAGGTTTTTGGGGTATTTTATTTATAAAAACACACTGAACTAAGCGCTAACCAAGCTTCACTTTACCTTTTTGCATTGATATCACTTAGACTACCAAACTCGTTTAAAATATTTGATGACTTCAAGAACTTTAGCTTTTTAGCTAAGATCAGCCTGTCAATCAGATGATGGTACTTTAGGAGAATTACAAGAGTAACCTAAGTAAAGTTGCTTTCATCACGGCCTTTTAGGCAGAAATTACTTTAATTTTATTCCTAACCTAAGATATTTAACCTTAAATTTGTTTTCAACAACAACTATTTTACCTATTTCTAGATCAAATACTCTCCTAATTAGAAAATAAAACACCAAACGAATATAAAACAAAAATATGCATACGTGTTTTTAGTAAAAATACAAAATATGTTGAATAACATAAATATAAACAAACTCGTTAATGCAAATGCCTATGTACTTACTGTTCAGGATCTTTGGGGAAAGAGAACAAGGATACCCCACGGCCGGATCTGGAGTGACAGCCACGAAATGCACAGCAATTACCTCCCGGCATATTTTAAGTCTGTTTTGGTTTAAAAAACAACAAAATACACGAACGATTAAAACACTAAAATACAGAGGAACAACAGATAAAACACTTGTCAGCGGACTAAAGCAGCCGGACCTCAACGGACTTGAGCGGACCGCTGATTTGACAGTTGTCCCTCATTACCCCCTCCTAAAAATTTTGAATCGAGACGCACCTTCGCTTCTGTAAGGTCTATATTCTGAGGTTTGTAGGTCGATTTAGCGCTGGCCGTTTTGGCGCCATGTAACTAGTACTTTTTTTTTTATTAAGGTGGGCTCTTAAATTAGCTTTATAATTGGCGATAACCAGTTTTCAATTAACATTTTTACTTCCACTTGACCTATATTTTTAGAAAAAAAAGTTCAACGCCAAAATATCCCGGCCCAAAACGGCGCGCGGCGGTACCAAAATGTGCTATTCCGTTTGAAGGTACTTATTTTTATTTTAATTTTGCCTTCAAATAGGTATGTCAAAAGTAACTTAAGTGTGGAATATAATGATATAATATAATTATTTAAAATTTTACTGGTTTTATGGCTAAAATAATTTGTCCTCTTAGCATAATATTATTATATATATTATAACACAATATTAAAACTAATTTTATTTAGGTAAATTATTTTGAATCTGGTCCCTATTTAGGTTTAGTACTAGCCCAGAAAGGCAGAATTATTCCTGGGGTTTTATGCGCATGGTTCAAATTGAAGGCAACCCACAAGAAAACGGCGCCGACAAAGAGTTATCTGTTTATTAGCTTATTCGATGTGTTATTTTTTCGTATGCCTACCACTATAACACTAGGATCATCTCGTAAACTTTTACCTACCCATTTTTCCCAGAATCATTGCTTGCCTCTAGCACCTTTACCGGTAAATAATTCTTGTAATGTTTCAGGTATGGAACTGGCATGCATGCACCTGGTTACGTCTTACCGGAAGAAGGCATTTACAAATGTGCCTACACTAGTCTTCTGGCTCACGCCAAAGCGTACAGGATTTACGAAAAAGAATTTAAGGCAACACAGGATGGTAAAACTAAACATTGTAGTTTGTCAATTTTGGTTAATTTTTTTTTATGATATGACATTAAATCATTAACTAAGCAAAAAATTTGTTTAAAAATTTACATTTTTAATTACAGGACGGGTTTCAATCGTCATTAATAATGGCTGGATGGAACCAAAAACAAACAGTACTGAGGATGTAGAAGCAGTTGAGAGGATAAATGCGTTCATGGTAATTTTATGGTGTTTAGATATACTCCACCTATTCTCTCGAGTAACCTTAAATCTTCAATATCATTCGTTTTTTCACAAGGTGCAAGAATGTCATTATTTCCTTCAAATGCATATATTAAGGGTGACTTTTAAGTTGATGAGTTGTAATGTATGATTCCTAGGATCATAACGAATTATTATTACGAAGTTTGATTTCATTATAATCTAATCACAACTGATTAATCACCAATTTACTTTTAGCCTAATTTACTAATGCTAATAAATTTGGTGTAAGGTTTAACCCAACAGCACTAATAAACAGTAATAGCACCCTTAGGATCTATCATTTCGCAGATGCTTTTTTACTTGAATACACTTATATATAGTGTTTTAAGTTTACCTGCTCTGAGATTGCACGAATTAAAATATGTTACGCCATAGATTCACGACAGGATTCTTCTTCTTCGATTTCGAGTACTAATTGCTTTTTAATTAATCTTAAATCGAACATGTATAAATATTAGGTTGCCACAGCACCGTCAATATTTCGACATCACCCGCTAAAAATTTCAGAGCAACAAACTTGTAAATGGGGCGTAAAACTCCAAGCTAGAGCAATCAATTTTCATTCAGTTGAACACTTGCAATGATATTATCTGTAAAAGAGGCTCAAGTCACCAACCTGTCTTTAATGTTTTAGATTTTTAAGGTTGATTTTCAGATCTTTGTCGCCAATCAAGCAAATGGCTATTCTATATTTGGAATCCAGCAGTCCCAGATTTTGTCTAGGAACAGAGCCCTACATTTCAGAGCAGCATTTGAGCCATTCTTAATAATGGCCGAATCTGGGCTATATCTGAAAGAAATTCATTCATCACCACTCGCAGAGAACGGTCTTTAAAAAAGCTTGATAGCTATGAGAAGAATTAATCCGGCATACTGTATGCTCTAACTTCAGTTAGGAGCCCCTCATACCACACTCGATCAAAGGTCTCGGAAATGTCTACTGTTACCGCCCGGGACTCTCCATGATGTTCTATTGCTTTGTTATAAAGACGGGTAACATAAGCCAGAAGGTGTCCTGTTAATCTGGACTTACGAAATCACTGATGATTTTGAAGCCTTACTTTACCAATTTTTGGTTAAATGCATTTTCCATAACTTTTGATACACTTAACCGCAAGCAATGTGACTGATGAGACTAGTCGATAATTGATTGCCGGAGTCTTCTTGCTTTTTATTGCGTATGGGCTGAACTCGCGCAGTTTTCCAGAACGGAGGAAAAATTTTTTCTTTAGGATAATTCTAAAAGCCTATAAAATAAAGGTGTCATTTCATCGGCGCATGTCTTAATTAGGATGGCTGAGATTTCATCAGGACCTCAAGCCTTTTTGGTGGCAATACACTTTTTTAAGGTTCGTTTAACAGGGCGCGGCAAAAAATCAATTTCGATCGTTCTCGAATTATCAGCGGGAGTGTTTGGTGGAGTTTTTCCCTAGAATAACCCATTGAATGCATAGAGAATAATTCTGCCAGCAAGTTTGCTTTTCCCCTTTTGTGTTCGTAAGATATGTTGACATAAGTTCTGACTGACGGCTTAAGATACCAATCCAAATGATCTTGATGCATTAGAAAATTCAAGAAGTTTGTTTTAAATTATCTGATTGTGTGATTCTTTGCATTGGTTATTGTTTAACTTCAAGTCAAAAAGCCTACAAAATACCGGTGCCAATTAATCGGCACATGGCTAAATCTCGATGACTGATGAAATTTCGTCAGGACCTTTTTATATCAAGCCCCTGTATAAGATCTGTTTGGCCCTGCCGGACAACAAACATTGAAATATACCGTTGAATGTGAGGAAAATAGTTTCGCCAGTAAGTTTGCTTTTCGCAATAGGGCAATCAGAATATGTTTAAATGGTATGATTAACTTAGTAAAGTTCTGAAGGTCTTTGCTGTCGACCAAAATGATGTTGTGTGTTTCTTCGCCTGGTTTATCGTTTGCTTGCATTTCTATCTATGCTATCATGTCCAGGCTGGTTTTAGTCTTTGTTTTTTTTTTTATGTGTAGGCAAAATCCAACCAGCAAGTAAATTTTTCTCTTGACGTGGACATTGAGGACAACTTAGCATCTCAAGTCAAACACACATATTTCGTTATATTTATGTGATTAATTCCAGAGTTCCTATCCTGGTGCGGTTAGCTAGGGAACCCCTACGGTTGTCTTGCTGTCTCGCGGGGAATCATCTTTATATTCTGTATGTTTGTTTGCCCTATAAAGCGACGTCAGCGTTGCTCGGTAAGAGGTATATTTTGTTTTTGTGCTTCTAACCCTGCGTTACCCGCGAAGTATATTATAACACGGTTATCCGCAGGTGGGCGTTGTGCTCACTTCTCATATTTTTTTTGAAAAAAGTAACCTTTGGCTTAAAAAAAAACTCATACTTATTAGCTAATCAAGTGTTTCATTTAAAGAAATAGTCCATTCTCGAAGTGGAGTTGAAATATAGGGAAAGGGAAAAAAAAGGCAAAAAGTCTTTCTCCACTAATTTAATAGTGAGCTATTAAAGGCTCAATTTTAAAATTAAATTGTCTCTACATGTTTCAAAGGTAGTAACCTTCATCTTCAGGAGACCAAAGTAGTGCTGCAGTTATTATTAGCAGTAGAGAGAAAACTGTTGGTGGAAAATGACGTTGATGGAGCTTTTTTTATTTAAAAATATTTTGACAAGATATTAATAATAGAATGTAATCAGCATGCTAAAATTGGAATTGAAAGTGGAATGTTATATTTAAATCAAAGTTTATGAAAAGACACTGTCAATCTGTGGTCGAATTTAAAAAGGGAAGATATTCATTATTTGAAAATCATACGTCAGGATATATAAAAAGGATCTTTTGGACATTCTAGATCTTGTTAGAGAAAGATTTTTGTTTGTGATTTGTTTTATGAGAAATTCTGTAATAAGAAAGAAATTTGTAATTAGTAATGAAATAAAATTATTAATAATGTCTGTACTTACATAATGTTGAAATTTCATTTGTAAAATTAGTTATTGGAGACCTAAGGTCCCGTCACCTTGCGTTATGTTCGTCCCATTATATAGGGAAAACAATAGAGTTTTATTTAAAATAAAATTATTAAAAAAAAAATTAAAAAACAAAAAACAGATCTTATATTTTATATACCCTTAAAGATTAAAATAGGGAGACGAACACAGTTAAAATGAAAACGTGACAACGTGTTCAGTCATTTTATAGTCGACCGTTGACAGCTTGAGAACAAAATGGTTGACAATGTTAGTATAATTGCATTAATGACAAAGGTATGAAAAGCTCAATCATCGTTCTTATAGTTACTAGTTAGTTAAATAAACATACATAAAACTTGAATATAACATAAAATATAAATAAAAGATATTATAATAAAAAAATTTTTTCACAAGGTTGGGGGAATGGTCTTAAAAGACTTCCCTTTTATATTCTTTGGCGGTCTCCAGTGATCGTTAAAAGAAATATCGACATTTAAGTTGGGAGAAAAACAATCATTGTCAAGATACAGAATCCAGGAGTACGACTAATCATGTAGAAATTTAAAGTTTTAAAGGTTTAGTACAGAAAATAAATGTCAACCAAGCAACCCAAAAATCAAAATCAGTCGTCTCAAACTTCCTTTATATATATACTTTATATATCCTGACGTATGATTTTCAAATAATGAATATCTTCCCTTTTTAAATTCGACCACAGATTGACAGTGTCTTTTCATAAACTTTGATTTAAATATAACATTCCACTTTCAATTCCAATTTTAGCATGCTGATTACATTCTATTATTAATATCTTGTCAAAATATTTTTAAATAAAAAAAGCTCCATCAACGTCATTTTCCACCAACAGTTTTCTCTCTACTGCTAATAATAACTGCAGCACTACTTTGGTCTCCTGAAGATGAAGGTTACTACCTTTGAAACATGTAGAGACAATTTAATTTTAAAATTGAGCCTTTAATAGCTCACTATTAAATTAGTGGAGAAAGACTTTTTGCCTTTTTTTTTCCCTTTCCCAAGTGTTTCATTGCCAAAGTAACAAAGTATACATATTATATTAGACTAAAAAGTAACATTTTAAAGGAAAATTAAAGTATTTAAAAAAATATAACAAAAAAATCTGCTTAGGCACACTTGTACTTAATACTATTGGGGAGGATTCGATTGACGGATAGAACAGTTGGCGCAAAGTTTGAATACAGTGAGCGGCGCGCTCACCCCTCGGGTAACGCCGGTTAATAGACAATACAATAAAAATTTGTTCTTCTCCATTGTTTCACCTATTTTAGGTTTATATTAGGGAAGGGTAATAGCACGCTGCAACTGTTATGATCCCAGGACGCTTGGTGAATGTTCGACAGTTTTTTTTTTTTTTAAATAAACGTTTGGATCGCTTTTAAAATACGAAAATCTATTTTTTTTTTCGTAAAAACGCGGTCTACATGGCTGGAGTAATAAATTGACTGTTTTTGTCAATAAAATAATATTTAGAGTTAAAATGTTACTATTTATGACTTTCACCCAATTTTTATTTAATACAAATAAGCGTCATCAGATTCTGGAAATCTTTATTGTTATTAATTGAAGAAGAGTTTAAGTATTTAACCATTAATAGAAATTACTCTACACAATTTTATTCCCATTAATAATAGTATATTATTAACCAAGGTAATATTATTTGGTATACTTTGGGAATTAATTATGCATTTTTTTTTTCTTATCAATCAAGTTACCTTAAACTGTTTGAAATTGATGGATAATTAACAAAGTAAGCAACTCTATACACAAAAGAAGAATATGCAGGCAGTTGCGTAACTATATTTCATGTTAATACTTATGTCATGTTTTTGACATACGTAATAATTTTTTAACTGTTTTCATTATAGAACTAGCAGGTCAATAATGGGGCAGAAGGTATAGTAAAACAATTTGTGAAGCTAGTAAATAATCAATAATAATTGATTCTGGAGTTAGCAGTCGGACAATGTATGACCAAGTGGGATAATAAAGAATAATATAGAAAAGACGGTAAAGTGTGAGTTTGACTGACCCTCTGAGAGTTTCGTGCTATAATATCATATGTCACGTAATAAATAAGATCTTATCGGCATTAAGTGACAGAGACAATATTTTATGATAAGGAGTAGTCGGTAGTTATTTTAATTTAATACCTACTCCTACATATCAACCAATAATCTGAAAATAATTGAAGCCCAAATTCTCGCGTAATTGATGCGTAAATGCCTTCGAGTGTCTTGTTAGTGATAACAGTTACATAATATTTTCAATGATAACGATTATTACAACAACGACGTTACTTGTAGTTTGAGTCAACATTGAGGGTTTCCATTTCTTTCTTTTAAAGTGCGGAACCCAAGAAATAACTTTCAATTCTTCTTATTTGTAAGAATTATGCCAAAAGTCGTCAAAACTAAAACTGCACGATGTCTGCTCTTGCTCTATACAATAGATACTGGAGACTTTCCAAATTCTTTATCGTCAAACAGAAAAACTCGAAAATGCGCAACTTTATGTCAATTCAACTTGGCTCTTAACATTTAGTATTAGATTTTCGTGTATCCTCTATACATTGTGCATAAAAACTTATTTTTCAGTTTGGTTTATATGCTGATCCAGTCTATATCGGAAACTGGCCTAAAACTGTTATTGATATTGTCGATGAAAGGAGTAAACTACAGGGATATACAACTTCCAGATTGCCTAAATTTACAGATGACGAAGTCGAACTTATAAAGGGAACTTCCGACTTCTTCTCCCTAAATACGTAAGTAAACTGGTCAACAAAAATATTGCAAAAGAGGTTTTTACCGTCACTGTTAAACCTCTATACATTAGTATACACAGTTCGAAACCTATTCCGCCAATTTCAATAAACTTTCTAGATTTTTAAACACAATTATGTTTTTTCAAACAATTTTTGTGGTGGGGAACGCTTGTGGCCAAAAAATATCTTTTTTAATATATTTTGGGAGAAAGCTGATGTGCTTAATGGACATTTTATTTTTGTTTGATGGTGTATCATTTAATGACATTTTAATGGGGGTCTAGGACTATTCAGCGCAGGCGTTTCAGCGCCGCCGTTTTAGAGCCGCCGTTTCAGCGCCGCCGTTTCATCGCTAGGACATTTCAGCGCCGGCCCATTTCAGCGCTAAATTATTTCTCAAGATTTTATTAATAAATATTTATAATAAAAATGATCTAAATAGAATTTATTAAATAAAATTAAAAATAGATAAAATATTGGTAATACAAACTAAAAAAAAAACAATAACAAAAATTTGTTTAATAAATAAAATTTATTAAATAAAACTACAAAAAGATACAATATTGGTACTACAAACTAAAATTGCAGCTTCCATTATAAAGGTTAGATAGTTAAACCTTTTTAAATAAGCTATATATAATATGTTGACGTATAAGTCAACTACCTTTGAAATAACTTCAAGTAATAACCATGGTTATGAGAGATGGTAAATATTATCATAAAATTATTAACCTTTAAAAATATTAAAAAATATTGGCGCTTAAATGAACGGCGCTAAAAAGGGCAACGCTAAAACGTCCTGGCGGTGAAACGGCGGCGCAGAAACGGCAGTGCTGAAAAGGCTGCGCTGAATAGTCCCATTCCCTTTTAATGGGGCTTTTCCACTGAGTCGGCCTCGCCACCGGCAAAATTGTGTCTCATTCGCATACCTTAAATGGCAATCAGACGAAAATCGGCCAAGATCAAAGAAAATCGAAACGAAAAAGTATCAGAGAGACGGAGGCGTAACTACAGTTTATTTTTGATGCTTAGCAAAATAAGGCATAACACAAAGCATTGCACATTTCTTCAACAGCAAGACATCTTATAATTGTTGCCAAAACTCGTCTCAAACGTAGAACAATGGCTTTTAATGGCTATGCCATGAAAGATCCATACGATGTATTAAGATGTTTTATTTATGTGGCAACTCTCACAACGGGAATAAGTAAGTACTGTCACGTTATACATTACGTAGTTGTCATGAATGCTATATTAGTAATATACTAAATGGTAATTTGGCAATCTTTCACTAGAAGATAAATTAAAAATTATAGATTGAGCAAGCAATATTTAAACCTGACACAAGTTAGGAAAAGCACAGAATAGAACTTTTACCCTTGAATATATAACAACATTTTTGTGAAAATGGCTGACTAAATGCACTAGTTATGATGTCCATCAACAGAGATTTAGTATATGAAATAAATGATTTGAAGAAAAAGTCTTGGGGGAATTTATTTCCGTGAAAGACCGTAGAGCGGATTTCACTTTGTTTGGGGCCAGACCCCGGTTCCCAAGGAGCATAAGAAAGGTGAATTCCTACGAAATTTGGGCGTGGCTCCAAAAAATTTTTGCATGCGCGCTTTACCTCCGCAGTCTACACCCTCAGAGTTCGCCCCCCCCCCCCCCGCTACGTCACTGGCGTTCTCCGATAGATTTTTTTGTCGGTATCTTCTACTACCTCGATTATAATGAGTATCAACTTCTAATAAATATACAGAAGACGAGTTCTTTAAATAAACAAAACAAAACAAAAGGAATGAAAATTAATTTAACTGAATACTTAGTTTTAAAGCAGCGGCCAAGCGGCATGTTTTGTAAAATTTTATACCTGTAATGATTTTTATTATTGTCTAAAGTAAACTGATTGAGCCATAACTAACCAAATTTAGAACTTTGAAACAACTCGTACAGTATAATAATATTGTATGTAGCATGGTTCATAAGTCGATCGAATGACTATAGTTTCTCAAAATTTTTAGGTATGCCACATATCTAGTAGAGCATACAAATAATGTGGATGAATTAATAGATCAAATAAGCTTTTGGACGGATATAGGTAAGAACTTAGATTATATACAGCTTGTAAAGGGTCTTTCCTTATATAGGGGTAGGGTATTCGGAAATAACGATAACAACTTTTAAGGTATGATTCTACCTATAAAAAAAAACGAAAAATTCATATTTACATAGGTCCGCAAATGCTTCCGTATGGAGCTATAGACCCCTAAAGATGGTACAGATATAACCTTTTATGTCTTTAGTGCTATTGGACATTTTTACCTTAAAAATAAGTAATAAACAACGCTGTAGCTCCTTTTTTTTGTTACGACAGGTTTCATAATAAGCATTGAAAAGCGAAAATATACTCGACCAAAAAAAATATGACCTTAAAGAACCCACTACCCTTTTGTCACCATGCCACTGGTTGCAATATGGGTCCCCTGATATTTGTAAAAAATGATCTTCAATAACACTAACTTATACGTAAAAGTTCATTTCTGTATTGTTATTAGATCCAATAATTAAAAAAGATCAGTTTGATGACACTATCTCCAAGGGCGTGTCTCACCGTGCATGTTAATATTATTATGGTATTTTTTTCATATTTTTTCATATAGAAGCATACCTCTAAATTTTTGTTATCATCATTTCTGACGATATTTATTTGTTCGTTTTTGAAATATCTTGTCTGGTGCGGTGTTTATACCGAAAGTGACAGCAACCTCGGAATATTAAACGAATTACCCTGTATACTATTTTATTTTTAGAATGTAGGTAAAAATCTAAACTAGTTCTCTGATAAATGTTATACATGGTGTACCGCTAAGGTCGGCAATGTACGATATTATGTCATCCATTCTAACCTGACGTCTTTGGGAAAATAAATTATGTTTCATTGACTAAATTAAACAAAAGAAGTTCATGTAAATTATTTGAATTAAGTTTCGGTAGGGGACGCAATTACTAAGATATAAGCATAAAGTAAAATTTAATCTAATAATCGCTATGTTATGGTATTGTTTTAATAACGAAAATAAAAAGTTGATTAGCTTGTGCCAAAATTGTTTGTAAGATTATTTTTGTATCGTCGACAAAAAAGGTGAGGAAGACTTCTTAAATTGCTGTACCTTCCATTTATACCTTATCAAAAATTTAATAAGTGTGAGCTCGTTTGATCCAGAGTTTTCCAATTCCAATTCCAACACTCCATGTCTTCTTGGGGGCGCTGTTTCGCCAAGATTCAAAATCAAAAATTTAAAGATTATGAAAACAACTTTACTGCAACAATGTAATGTTACTTTTATTCTTAAAATTCAATAACCGAATAATATTTTAAAGTAATTTAATGTTATTCGTAAAGCAATAATTATTTATGTAGCAAAAGCTTTATTTTGTTTTAATCATGATATACATACAAAAAAATTTTTGCCAACCCTACTGCATAATTGTTAGGCAGCTTTAATATTACATTATTTTGACATTTATTCTATGTATTTCTAATTTGGTCTATTATTTAAAAATTTCTACAAGCAGTTTGATCGATTTGTGGCAATTTATTTTCGATGTTCTGAATGGGCTCCCATGACAGTACGAGTATACGCAACTATCTTGATAGAAGGCATTTTAGTAGAAGATTTATTTCTCGAATTGCTAGACGATTGTGTGAAATAGGACGGGTACCTACAGGCTCTACGGAATTAAAATAATATTTTTAATGTTCTTGCGTCTATTCAGGATAGTCGTCATTTAAATACAGGGACAGTAGCCTTTGACTTGGGCATAAGCAAGTCTTCGGTACATAGAATATGGAATTACGTGGAATTACACCAGATGCTGTCAAAAACTGATTTTGAGCGTAGTATAAATTATTGTTACTATGTCTAAGAACTATGATTGGTGAAGATCCTAATTCTTCATCTCGCATATTGTAGACTGATAAAGTTACCTATTCAAATAACAAAAGAGTTAATTTGCATAACATACATCACTCAAATAATCCTCACTGGCTTCTTGAAGTAAACCATCAACATCGATTGAATGGTACCGTCTTTTTCTTAATGAACATTTAAATGGCAGTTTTAATGTTTTTAAGGAAATAATTGCAGCCTCTATTAGAAGTGATTCCATTTGTAATGGAAGTGACATGCGGTTTCAGCATGATGGGTTACCTTTACCTGTTTCTCTGACAGTCCGTGACTTTTTGGAGCAAAGATACCCGAACCGCTGGATCAGTTGTGGAAGTTTGTTTCCATGACCGCTTGGATTTCCAGATCTCACTGGGCTTGATTTTTATTTATAGGGCAAGCTAAAATACATTGTATATCAATCTCGTCCTACTGCTGCTGAAAACGGGAAGGAATAACGTATCAAGGATGCTATTGTCAGCATACTAACACTGAAATTGAAGCAGAATAATGCATTTTAAATATTTGTAAGGACATTTAGTTATATTCGTTTCGTTTTGCCTTTTTAAATTAAGTGCTTTTTCGTGCTTTATATATTATTTGTATTATCATTTTTAGTCCATGGATCTCTGAAAGTTTAAGAATAAAAGTAACTTTACGTCCAATCGTAGAAAGCGTCCACAATTATTCTCAAAACAACATGTGTAAATAATACAAAAAGCAATAAAAACACAAAGCCTCAGTTTCAAATATATTTTGTTTACAAAGAGAGATATTGTTTACATGTCTTGCCTGTAAAAGACATCATCAGACCTAAAAATCATATATAGGAGAACGGTAAAATGATGCGATGAGATTGCGTCTTCACCGAGTTAAATATGTAGTTCAACCTACAAACGGAAATAAGAAGTGAAACTACCGTCAGCCCCACAGATAGAAGTCCCCGGTACTATTTAAATGAAAAAGAGGAAGAAGAGAAACAAGTTGACGTAGTACCATGCAAGCAGCTGAGATATGACATAGTTTTTGGAAATGAAATAAGGTTATTAAACAAATGAGGTTCAAACGTAAACACATTATCAACACAAGTAAGAGCAGGGCTTTTTATAGTCTTTCCTATTTGGAGCTTCACAAATAATAAATATAGCTTCTTGTCCTTTTTTTCTTCTTTTACCTTCTATTTTTAATTAAGGGCGACAGAAATGCAATAAAAGGCTAAATATTTAAATAATTATTATATTCTAATTATTATTGTTACTACAATAATTAAAAATCATGAAAACGAAACCTTCTCGTTCCGTTCGTTTAACAGTAAACATTAATTTTTAAAATTAAAATAGTTATTTATAAATACATACTTTAGGCTCAGTAACAAAAACAGTATCGTGCTAATTATTATCATTTGAAAAGTTCGAAAAAGCTTAACCTTACCTAAACAGTGCCACCTAGAAGACGCGATGTATATTAGCGACTACGACCAAAGCCGGTTTTTTAATGAGTGTAAAATTGTCCATCAAACGAGTTGATTAAATTTGGATAAAGCCTAACATCAGAGAATATACAGGTAAGTTTTCATAATATGGAAGATACATCATTTTAAAAATTATTTTTTCAACTAATAAATTGAACTTCCGTCATTAAAATAGTACCTTATATAATATATTATATACCAAATAGCGATTATTTGGTAAAATAAATTTGAACTTTTAGTTTTATCCTAGCACTTACGTCACCTAGCGGACATTTTGAAAACTTGAAAATATGTAACATGAATTTTTTTTTCCTTTGATTTGGTCAATAATTTTTTTCCCGAAGCCGTGAGCTTTATGCTACCATCAGGGTCGACGCTTGGATATCTGGGTCCCGGGTAAGCGTTCTCAGGCCCCTGCCCCCCCCCTCCAATCCTTTAATCCAAAATTTGTTTTTTAAATATAGTCAGTAAATATTGTCACCAAAAATCAAACAACGCCTTTTATTTGCGGATATATTATTATTATAAAATGGCGCAGCCAAGTGTTGAAATGAGTTCGAAATATTAATTTTACCTGTTTGGTTATTTTGAATGTACCCCTATTTCGTTTACCCTATGTTCATTAGACGCTAGATGGCGCTTTAGTTGTAGTTTCCTTCCTTGGTGTGGGTTTCAATAAAATTTTAGTTCAACATAAGAATTCACAGATGAACGTTGTTTTTGTTCTCCCTTTTACCCTGGTACTTTTTCAATACTTTAGTGCCCCAATTTTAACACCAAGTCGGGGGTGTTAAAATAACTTAAAATAATAATTGTTTTTTTTTAATTTCGAAAGTCCTTGAAAATACAGTATTGAAAATTGTTGTCAACTAATTTTATATTAAACTGCACTTTTTCGTTAAAAAAGGTTTTGCTTACTTTCAACAGTCGCGTACGTTAAGATACCATCAATAATTTTTTTGTGGAAATATTTGATACGCCACTGATTTTTTTAAATCCAGATGCATTTTTATGCGTAATTGATACAAGCTGAATAAAATCTGTCTCTACTATGTTTTTAAAAAAAACAGTAGTTTTAACGAAAAATGCATCGTTGATTCGACTTTTTTTAAAGTAGGCTTATTGTGTAAATAATTGTGGAAATGTCACAAAATTAAATGACAGAAAAATGATTTAAGGCTTACACATACCGACGCGGCCACGGCCACGGTAGCGGTGGCGGCCAATCTAAACACATAGAAATAAATTAATGAAATCTTACCAGCGCGGGCAGGTCTAGATCAAGCGGCCTAGGGCAGCGTTCTGATATGCGGTGACGGTCAAATACAACGTGTCAACTTTGACTGCTAGAAGTGACAGTAGTAATGGCAAATATTATAATAGAATTATTAATAGAAAATGTTAAATTATATACAATACTTTTTGACTTAAGCCATCCAAATTATAAAAATATAAGGGCTAAAAACAAAGTGTGGGACAAAGAGCTAATGGTAACAAAGTCTCGCTTCTTCCACATCGTCTATCATAATAACAAATAATAGAAATAAAAATGAAACTTGGACGTTTAAAAATATATTTTCGTATACATAAAATCTGTAAACGGCAACTACCTTACAGCTCCACTCACCGCTTTGGTGTGAATACGCCCGACCGCTAATATGATCGCCACCGCGGCCGCCACCGCTACCGTGGCTGTGGCCGCGTCGGTGTGTGGAAGCCTTTAAAGACTTAGTGCGTCGTTTTTGTAAATTGTTTATCGATCCAAAAATTTTAAGGTTATGGCTGATTTACAAAACAGTGCTTATTTGGTAGATATGCTTTTTGTTTATAGCCTTGCTGATGAAAATGCATACGAAGCAAGACGCACTTACCAGACAATTCGTGACATAAGCCTACTATGAAAAAAATGGATCACGATGTCTTAACATATTCCAATTTTACAATTTTTTCCATTTTTCGTTGAAACTACTGTTTTTTTCAAAAACATAGTTGAGCCAACTATTGTTCAGCTTGTATTAATAATGCATAAAAGTGCATCAGAGTTAAAAAAAATCAGTGGCGTATCAAATATTTCTACAAAATAGTTATTTATGCAACAAGGGTGTAAAGTAGCATTTTTTTTACGAATGGGAAATTTTTGAAAATGAGTAAAAAAAGGCACTTTACGCACGAACTGCATACACAATTTTTTCTACTACCGGGCGTTATACAGGGTCGCTGTTATGTATTGAAATGGTCGATTATTTCTTAAAGGAAGAGAGTTATCTAAAAAATATTAAGAACAGAAGTTATAGGAACAATAACAATAATAAAATTTTATATATGTACTTACAAATACGGATTTATATTCAATTTAATTGTGGACTATATGAATATTAAATGTACAGCTATTAGAGTCATTAAAAGTTAATCCTTGGCTCTTAAGTCTAGAATTTACTTGTGAATCTTTACAATCCACACGTCTGCTGTTATACAAGCCACATTAGAACTAGATGTAAATGGTGTATCAGTTAGCTTATTTATATTGGTTGAAACTTCAGAAGACAAATTTGATGTAATATTACTTATTTCGATTTCAGGAATATTGTCAAACGTACTAGTGGAATTAGAAGAGGAAGCATCATTTGTTAATATTTTATTCGATATGTCAATTTTTTTGCTCAGTGTACTGTCAATGTAACCCTCTGCGACGGCAGATGATTTCCATCTCTCATGCTTCTTAACTGTTATAAGGTCTCCTCCAGAATTTGCCAACATAGTGGCAGATGACCTTCGAAAATAGTGACCAGTATAACATGTTGGATTTGGCAATTTCAGATATTCAGCTATTACAGAAGGCATCTTACCAAATGTGTTTATGCCCACAGGTTGTTTCGAACATTTATTTTGGGCATATTTTAAAAATAATCTGGATGATTCAATATTAGGAGGTCATGAATTTTATAATGTACGATAAATAATTTATGAAATTATTTGGGTTTAGAACTGTAAAAATTCTTTCCATACCATTTTTTGAATCAGGAATTCCTATAATAAGGACTGTTTCCTTGTTCTCAACATCATTTATTGTCATTTTCATCAGTTCTTCTCTGCGACAAGCCCCAGAAATGCCAATAATAAATGCAACCTAAAATAATAAATCGTGTCGATATAAAATCTATAATAACTATTAAATACAAACATTTTATAGAGAATCTAAAAGTATTAAGAACTAAGTTAAAACTTCTATAATTTTGATATGATATTTTACCTTACCAATAGAATTAAATTGATGTAAAGTTACCTTTATCATTAAAACCTTCGAATCCGGAGCCTCCAAAATAAACTTGATGAAATGACTTTTCTTAAATATTCCTGATTTCTTTGCTTTGTAGCCTTTGCTTCTCTGTTTAAGATAGGCAATTAACTTGTGGTAGGTTGAAATATCTACTGAGTTTTTAATTTTCAAGGTAGCCTTTAGCATGGAAAATATTGACCACATTGTCGGTGATTTATAGCTTTTTAATTCATCTGAAAAATAAGCTAGTAAAACATTTTCTGAGTACCTTGTCACTTTATTTTTCTTGCACCAACTCATAAACAATATATTTTTGCTCGTAAATTAACCGGGACTTGTTGGGAAGCAAATTCAAAGTTGCTTCCTGTGCAGAATCTGCAATATTCGGCGAAGTGTTCTCAAAATCCGATAAATCACTGTCCATAATGTTGAGATTTAAAAATCTGAAATAAAATTAAACGAAATCATAACAATATAACACATTTGATATCACAACTCAAAACTTACCGTATTAAGGTGGATTAATAAACTATTCAGTTCAGTTACGCGCAGTTCAGTTCCGCAGCGCAGTACGCCAGAGTTCGCCCGAGGTCGCCGTAAACAAATTTGTAATTTATAAACTTAGCTGCTGTTCGCATGTCGTATTGAATTTCATTGGTTCATTTGGCCTGTCAACCACCACGTGATTCAACTTTCGCATTTCATTGGTTAAGAGTCCTGCGACAACGAACTGCAGCGTCAAAAGATAAAACTTGGCCATCTCGAGCGTAGCCGAGCGTCTCGCTGCGCGACTGGGCGTACCGCTGCGAATGAATTGAGGGTTTATAAATGGTTTGGTATGTTTTCGTTTGTTTAAAGTCGAACGACAACCAGCGAAACTGAACTGGACTGCGCGGAACTGAACTGAGCGTTGCGACAAGTTTATAAATCCCACTTTAAAATCTTCACTAATTCCTAAAATCATTAAAACACCTGGCATAAATCACAAATTGTCAACATTCAGATACGTCAAACAGAAATCGCCATTTGTCCATGGCCAACCAGACCAATTTTAAGTAAAAATGCAGGTATCCATATCAATGTAATCATTCATATTTTTTACTTTTTTTAACTAGTGCGTAAAGTAATTTACTTTACGCACTAGTTAAAAAAAGCTAAATTTTAGACACCTTCCATAGTGCGTAAAGTTAGTGTTTTACGCACGGTAGTAGAAAAAAATATTGATGGTATCTTCACTCAAACTCCAATCAGGTTGCCTTTCCTAAGGAAATGCACATTAATATGAACAGAGCCGATAATAGTACAGATATTGCTAACCTTTTTGCTCAATAGTTTTCATAAGTCTTCATCCCAATAACAGTAGAGCTACTAATC
This sequence comes from Polydrusus tereticollis, assembly GCA_963920685.1. Lineage (NCBI taxonomy): Eukaryota > Metazoa > Arthropoda > Insecta > Coleoptera > Curculionidae > Polydrusus > Polydrusus tereticollis. The sequence continues at coordinate 135,058,241 of OY987326.1, forward strand.
CTGTTTCCACTGAGAAGTTCGAGATTATCACTAGAATCAGCATAGGGGCTGCTAGCATTCAAAAAGCCTTAGATGAGCTTGATGTTATCAAGGGTGTAGGCCCGGAGGGCATTAATAATAGGGTTTTAAAATATGGTTCGCACTCTCTCTACCTTCCATTTTATCATAACTTTTCAAAATCTCTTACTTCTGGAATCTTTCCCAGTGTCTGGAAATTGTCACATGTCTGTCCTGTTCATAAATCAGGCAATAAAAATGACGTTAAGAACTACCGATCAATCAGTATTCTTTCGGTTATATCTAAAGTATTAGAGCAATCAAACTGTCCAAACCAATACCTTCCAACAAATAGTGGTGAGTAATCAGCACGGATTTACCTCTGGTCGCTCTGTTAATACAAACTAGTTTCATTTTATCAATCGAATTAATAATGCTTTTGATAAGGGTGCTGAGACCCACGCTCTCTATTCAGACTTTAGCAAGGCTTCCGACAAGATGAATCATACCATTATGCTCTCTAAACTGTCCAATTACGGCATTACCGGCATATTACTCTCTTGGCTGCATTCATACCTCTCTGACAGAGATCAACATGTTGAGATTAACGATTATCTAGCGAAGCCATTTAAAATTACCTTGGCAGTTCCCCAGGGATAATACCTGGGGCCCCTCTTATTTATTCTCTTTATTAATGACTTGGATGGTAAGTTGACCTCTTACCACTTACTATTTGCCGACGATTTGAAAATTTTCACCCAAGTACCATCTCTTCAAGATATTATCTCGTTATAAAACGATATCAGCACTGTGTTTTCCTGGTGTCAACTCAATGGCATGTCACTGGATATCGACAAATGTTGCTCTAAAGGTTTAGCAGATCGAGAAAATTGTTCCCTCATCAGTATGTCATCAATAATGTTGCTCTAAAAGAGGTGAGTGTGGTTAAAGATCGTGGCGTGTACTTGGACACACAGTTAACATTTTCTGAACACAAAATAACGTTCAAGGCAAATAGGATTGTGGGGTTTGTTAAGAGATCTTGTAGAGACTTTGAAAATGTAACAGCTGTAAAAACATGATATATTTGCTTTGTCAGATCCATTTTGGAGTGCTCAAGCATAGTTTGGTCGCTGTACTATGATATTCATATCAATAGGCTGGAAAATGTTTAGAACAAGTTCATCAAGTTTTCTAGACATATTCTTCTTAACCCTGGAATCAACTTAACCGACGACCAGGCTATGGCTTATCCAACTCTAACAGTAACGCTTTCCCGCCGAAGGGAGTACTTCGATGTCTGATTTGCCTTCAAAGTATTGAACAATATTATTAGAAGCCCTGAATATTTGGAAACTTTTTATATTCATGTTCCTAGTTACCAGACTTGTAATCCTTTCCTCCTGCATATTCCATTTTGCAGAACAAATTATCTGGCACATAGTCGTATAACCAGGTTGTCGACAAATGTCAATAAATGTTATGGTTCCTTACATTTCTTTAATCGGTCTGATGATAAATCCAAAATTCTTGCCAAAAGGGCTATCCTAGGTTAGGTTAGTTTATTTAATTCTGTAATTTGTAAATTTTATATCTTAAAAAGGTTGTTATATGCATAAATAAATAAATAAATAAATAAATTCTGTTACCACATATTAACATCGGTATTTCCGGAGTTTTTGGTTTGCATGTAAAATTGTGTCGTAGGATATTGCTGGGAATTGATTAAGTTTTATCAATATTATCAAATCACAAAAGTTTTAAATACATATTATAGGCACTACACTAATAAATTTTTAATAATAACTATTAAAAGAAAGAATTTAGCTTTTTTATTATGATATGCAACGTAAAGTAGCAAATCTAAGAAAATGTAATGAATTCTTTTCCGATATGTATATTTATGATTTAAATTCTAATTAAGCATGGTTAGGCGTCTAAATAAATTAAAGTAAAATATTTTCCTTTGCCAAATGTTTGTGTCTATACGAAATGCTTTTATTTAGGCTTTATAATATATGTAATATTATACACATGATCTTGCTGGGACCGAAAAGTTTAGAAAATTAAAGGCATGTACTTTCGAAAACATGAATCGTTACCAAATTCTGAATTTGGTAATAGTGACACTATAACGAAATATTCATCTTGTTTTAGGGGCGAACAGTACTTTTGATCCATCTTGGCCCAGCGACGTCGATTGGGTGAACCGAGTACCATGGGGCTTCAGAAAACTTTTAAATTATGTTCGCGATACGTATGGAAATCCAGAAATTATTGTTACTGAAAATGGATGGGCAGATAAAACTGCAACCTTAAATGATACTGACAGAATTACTTATGTCGAGGTAAAACAATAATAAAAAGATAACACAAAACGTTTATTAATGTTAAGAACCACAGATTTTCCTTCTTTCAGAAAATGCATTAAACAACTCTATACTAAAAAAACATAAGTCGATTAAGTAAAGTCTATAAGCATAATGGATAACACGATATATTAACTAATAAAAATTACAAATTAAAAGATAAAAAATAAATATCTGTTTCTTAAGTGTAAAAATTCTGAAAGGAATAAAGCATTAAAGATATTCGACCATGTAGGAACACAAAAAATACACAAACCACCTTATTTCCACCCGCAATCTCCACACACTGGTAAAGCAACCCATTTGTAAATGATAATTTATCGATTTGTCACGAGGGTAAACCTACCAATATAAAAATCGATAATTTCGATATTCCTAATGGAAAAAGGCAAATAGAAAATAGGTTCTCCGGTAAGAAATATACCAGAACTATCGACCCTCTCCTATACCATTTGAAAAAAAAAACTACTGAGAGGATTGATTGAATCCCTAGGGTTGTTAGGTTCTCTTAAAACAAATCTCTTGTCTCCAAACCCTGATGTGATACTAGGCATTCCCCTCAAATCGCACATAACCATGAAAATAATGTGAAATAGTGTGGTTTCTGCGAGTTTTCTCGTGTTTCCCAGCCTCAACAATTTAATACTTCTTTATTTGTAAAATTGAGACTGGCAGGGACAATTTTGCGTGTGATGGTAATTTATCTCAATCGCATTAGTGTCTATAGAGGTTCCTTTTACTGAGTAAGAAATTGACCTGTCAGTTTCAAATTCCTAAATAAATTGATTATCTTATCAACTATTTCAGTTAACTCCTCCTACGAAATCATCATTATACAACACTTCAACTCCTATGTTTGTTTGATCCACGGGCTTTTTATTACAACTCCAAATTAATTTCCGTTTCTGTTACTTCTGGGTACTAGTTAGTTAGTTCTTATAACTTATGTTACTCTTCTATTTTCTTAAAGGACAATTTTCTGAAATCCAACTTCGGAAAATATAGTATTTAAATTATAAAGAAGTATAGTACTTTATAAGCTGGTAGGTAAACTTACCTACTAAAGTTTATACTACCTACTTCCTGATTTTAATTGTCGAGACAATGGGAATATAATAATAATCTAGTAGAAATAATATCGATTTATTATATTAAGTTTACTAAATCTGCCATAGTGGTAATGTTTTTCGATGCTATTCTAAAGATACCAATATAATAATCACTGAACCGTGGTATTTGTTGCGATAGTTATGATGTGTCAGTTATATTATGTTCATCAGGAAATTCAACATTAACCCAATTAATATTAATTTTTATCATTTAGCGACCACTAAATTATTATCTTCAACGCACTCTGCTAGAACCATGCATAAAATTATTAATAATTCATTAATTAAAGTACTGTGCTGAAAGTAATCATCTTAAAACTTATTTGTTTTGCCATTTTAGGAATATTTGAGTGCTCTCATGGATGCTCGTTTTTATGATGGAGTTAATGTCACTGGGTACACTATTTGGAGCATTATGGATAACCTCGAATGGTCACACGGTTATACGTACGTTGCAAACAAAGTATTTATACCTATAGGATGTAATTTTAAAAATTGAAAGTTTTTTAATTACTATGTTCGAAAATTCAGACAAATGCACAAAAATAAACTTGGTCAATAACGTAAAAGTAGGTTGGTCGTCAAATTCAGGGTGTTTAGATTAGGGTGGTTTTCGCTTTGATCCAATAGTTTTAAAAATATACATTTTTAGGAAAAAAAATGTTTAGGTGAATCGGTAATGAAGAAACGTTTTCAATTATTTTTAAAGTTATACGGTTACCCCTAGAGGGCGTAACTTGCTGGGACAAAATAGAAAATTAAAATTAAGTTAAAAATTTGACTCATTAAGGTACTGTTACTTTCATGATATCGGGCATTTTTGGGGCAGAATGGTCGTAAGTTTTTTCTCGTATCTTCCATAATAAGGGTAGGGGGAGCTGTTGAATAATCAATTTTGTTAAATTTAGGCTCACTTCAAACAGAATTTTATGCTTAAAAAATCTGACCTTGGTGACGTAGTTAAAGCTATATATTTTATTTACAATAAAACAAAACATGATATTACGCTATAACTACAAACAAAAGTAGGTTATAGACTTTAGCTTTACAAAGTTTCTTTACAAAGTATATATTTATTTCTTTTTCATTTTTTTTTTGTTTTACATATTAGTGGCCAACCAATATACTTTTTGCTCCCATAAACTCTGAGATATTATAGTAATGTAAGCCAGAGTGGTCTAAGACCAAATATTAGTTTCGAGATACAAAAGCCCAAAGTTAAGTCGGTATAAAAAAAACTTCAAAGAAAAAGTAGCGAGTGGGTTTAGAAGTTTCTTTTTAGAAAACTAAGCTCAGGTTTTGTGATTTTTATGTTACTTCTATCTATTTTTTTAATAATATTTGTCCTTTTATTTTGGTAATTTGTGACTAAGACCATTATGACTCCCATTAAATTTCATAGAAAAATTAATAATCTCAACTTCTGGGGCGTTGTTGTTTTCTACAAGTGAATTTTCATTGAAAATAGTCTTGGAGTTTTGGTAGACTTGTGGCATGACTTGAAATAATTCTTCCATACTTTTTTTCTTACTTGCAGCCGCCGGCAAGTTAGATTCATAAAGCAGGGACAGTTATTACAATATTCTTAAAATCCATTAATATTTCCTTTTTATTTTTTGGAGTCAAATCCATTACTCTGAAATGTTCTAATTTAATGTAGATGCTGATGGACCAGTGCATATTTAAGGTTATTAATTAAAAACAAAAATAGTTAAGGGCTAGGTGCCTGGCTTAGACAATAGACTAGACCGAATAAAACCAGAAGTTCAGAAGTTCATACAAACGTACATGTATTTGACACCACAGGGCCTGAAAGGCCGGTAGCCATTCACACTACGCTTAAAGCAAACAAACAATCTTCGAGCAAGAAGGCACTGAATTCCAGGATGTATATTGCCCTAAATTGAGTCGCTTATGCATTTTTGGACCTCAGGTCAGTAGTAGGAAGATTCTTACTAGCTAAAGAAAAAAGGCGAAAACTTGAAGAACTATATAAGAATCATGAGTTTATCAAGAACTATTTTTCAACAGACTCAACTTTTTAAGGTTGTTTCCTTAAGTGAATGAAGGAATTATTTGTGACTACTACTAGCACTGCTTTTTCGTTTTGTTGAATTCAAGTTACCTTGAGTGAATGACGGAAATATTTTGTGACTACCACTAACGCTGCTTTTTCGTTTTGTTGAATTCAAATTACAAAATTTTCAATACTATGTATTATGATCATAAAACATAATATAGGAAATAAATATTTAACCGATTAGTCCAGTGCCGCCTAGCGCAAATTTCTTAAAATAAGCTCTGTGGCTCATACTTGTGACTCACACTTTCTTTATATGGTTCAGGATCAGAATCACTAATATTCATTTTTTTTAAAAGTAAATAAATAATAAATTATCGTTTAACATCCGATACTAAATTATAATGCATAATGCTCTAGTCAGACTATGGATTTCATCTGTATTTGTGGTTGCGTTTTACATGTTAATCTTATAAAACTTTATTATTGTGGCCAGTGGTTGATTACTACATAAACAATACGATAGTGCCAAGAAACGCAAAACTCAAAAAATTGACTTAGGTCACCCTGTCTTTCATAGGCTCATTTAATTGAATGTGAATATCCGTATGTTATCGTTTGTTATAATTTATGTAAGTTGTTATTGGTCGTGAAATTGTATCGATTGTCATACGTACAGGAAAGAATGTTATTATGCACAATGATGGAAAAATTAAAGTTTTTAATTTGGTAAAACCCAATCTAGCATTTTCTATGTAAGTAGCCCGGCTCTACCATGATACGAATCACTTTTTGCTTTAAACGGAAGATTCGAGATGATCTGATCGCATGACCCCGTATCACAGACCATAATTGCAAGTTTGACATATTGCGGATAAAAAATTATTTGAACATAACTTTTCTGCAAATTATTGGTTATTACAATTGCAATTTAGTTTCGGGTCTAAAAGTATCTCCAAATACTTACCAGATCGTGGATTTTCTATGGCAATCAAGTTTAATGAGACATAAGTGTAGTTGTTTTGTTTTCATTTAGGGCAAGTTTGTGTAGGCCAAATCCGGTTTGCGTATTTTTGTTGTATTTTTCATGATTACCTTTCGACTAAAGTGCATTTATTTCTGTACCTATACAGGGTGGTCATACGAGAATCGGTGTGAAGACTATACAAAACTAAAGAACTTCTCCAAAATATTTTTAATGCGTTTTACAAAATGGGGCACCCTATATTTAATGATTTTAAATTATTAGCTCCATCATCCTGATCACTTTGATATGGGGTTGTACGGGTCAGAAGTTAAAGGCTTTTAAAAAAATGAATTTTTCTGTGAAAACGTCCTATCTGCCATAACATTTCTGAAAGACTTTTAAAAGCAAATATAATAATATACGTGCTGATAAAAATTTGCTTTAAACGTTGCAATACTTTTGTTTCCAAATGCTTTACTTTTATAACGGGTATTGAAGAAAACACATATTATAAATTTTCCCATTTGATGTAGCACTTAGTATGAATAAAATCAGTCGTTTTTCTGGAATATTAATTAAAACCTATTTAATACCATTATTTAGGGGATTTAGCAATAATTACATTCACTCTGTAGCGTAAATTTGAAAGTAAAATTTCTCATAATATATTCCAGAAACCAATTTCGCAAGATTTGATCAGTCTTAATTACCTTTCATCAATTAAGATATTTATTTTTAACAAACAATACCCTAAATGGTATCACTTATTTGAGGGTGTAGGCAATATTTCCTTATAATCTCCTAAACAAAATTTTAATTTGAATTTTTTTTTCTAGTATATAGGACAGAATAAAGCTAAAAATTTTTGACGTCTGCTTAATTTGACGTTGCTATTTATTATAAGTGTTGCAAAAAAGTGACATAATAGTATACGAGGGTCAAATTTCTAATAATGATATAAATATGTGAATATAATATAAAAATATAATACATTTAAAGGGTGGTCGTTGCTGACTAGTTAGCAAATAAACTAGCTAATATAGGGGTCTGCAGTAAAGTTTACTCCAAGCTTTTGAATAATAATATAAAGTTTACACAGAGATATCAAAAAAGGTGGTCATGCTCACGACACGGCTGTCTTAGCTTATCGTCTTTTTAAAGTAGCTCAATTTAGGTAAGTTTGGATGGTATATGACTGACATGATATTACTAATTCTAGAGATAAAATAATGAACTACCACTTTCAAAATTGAAATAAAATACTAATAACGTTTTTAACTTGGTTTCTTAATAATATCAAAAAGGTAAATTAAAGTAACTGCTGGAAATGAAGTGAAAATTTTGAGAATTGATGTGCCCGAAAGATGAAACCATGCAGAAATACAAAAATGTTATGTTTAACAAGTCGTAATCCATTAAATTATTAACAAACCTTTAGGGGCACGCAAGGTGTCTAGGGTGGTTTGTCGGCATAACGGCTTGATATGATTGTATTTTATATGGTTACATGTCCAGGTTATGTTGGTCGGCACGTTCCAAGCGAAAGTTCAATTTCTTGAACCAGACACTTTAGAGGTTCTCTATGCTCTCTTATATGGAGAGGAGGGGCTTCCCTGGACTTGCAAATTTCAAATACAATTATTAAATAAAGATTTGACTGGATACCAATGAACAATAGGACGGATACGGATTGAGTGTTACGCACCAAACTGTCAAACTTTATTTTTTGTTATAATCTAATAAAATCTAATATAGATAGTTTCGTAATCGTAGTCCAGTGGCGACTTCTCAGGGGCGGCAGGAAGTTAAATTTTACAAAGTCGAAAAAACGTTTTTAAAAAACAATTTATTTAGTGTTACAGGTATAAGATATAAAGAGAAGAATGACAATTAAACAAGATTTACATATATTTATAAGCTAGGATAAAAATGCTGTATTGGCAGTTTTTGTGGGAACATCCTCGGTATTCATTTCACATAACTAGGATGGGCAGTGGCGACCCAGTGTCGAACAGACAACAGACAATATGTTATATTATTTATCTACATCAATACCAAAGCCAAAAAATAAATTGTTCCACTTTTCAAGTTACCCGGACTGGGGTCGGCCTACCCTGTCATAAGCAATCAGTATGGAAGACTAGAATTCGGGGTTTAAAGATAGGCAACCAAACATACACCACATATCGAACGTTATATTTAAAGTGAGGCTATGGTTATACCTAATACTCATTATCGACAGGAACAATATTGTATATCGATCTGTTGTTTATGAAGTTTTTGTAATTATTCTTGAAATAAAAGGACTGAACTAGTGTAAAATAAGTCAGAGTGAGTGTGCTCCGTTGGAAAATTCATTTTTTTTTAGATTTTTCAGGTAAGTGTTTTAAAATTTAAATAGAATAGCCTGTTTAGGCATTCCAAAAAATTAACGGGTAACGCATGCAACGACAAGGAAAGCCAAGTTGAAACTGAGGTAAAAAGTGATTTTGTTTAACATATTATTTTAACTTTAAAATGTGAATTTTCGTCTCTCTCTTTCGATAAACAATTTAGAAAAAACGATTGCCGTCCAACCCCTAAAATCTTGAATTTGATTAGAATGAGACGCAAGGGGAGTAATAGGGCTTTTTCAGAAAATTGGTATCAAAAATATGCATATCTTGCTGGGAGTAAAACCACAATTAAACTGTTTTGTTAGCCATGCCTTTTATTTTTAAATCAAAAAGGCAGAAATCAAAATTTGTGGTGCGAACTTGGCTAAGATAATTTAAAAGAACTGTTTCGGGCTCTCCAAAAACATGGAATTTCATTAGGCACATCTACAGCCAGCTAAAACTCGATTTATTTGATAAAGAACACATTTTTATGACTCTTAATAATGCGGTTGGATTGGAAAGTGTTAAACACAACGGAATTGTTTAAAACAATCACTCTGGTTTCCGACGATTAATTGACATTATAATTTTTTTAGGTTGTCAATAACAATTATTATTAGCGTTTAGGCCAAGAAAACTAAACGAAACAGAAGCGACATAAGTCGCCGGCCCCTTTGATGTTCGTGCCGTCCCAAATTTTTACCGACGTATTGACATTTCGCCTAATTGGTATAGTGAAAGAAAGTTGAAAAATATCTAAGAATACGAATAATCTTAAACGTACACTGGTAAAAACTATAATTTATAGTTAAACAAATGTGTAGCTTGTCTTCATTAGTTCACATTTCTCTATTGGATTGCTATTTAATCAGCGCCAAAATATTAACAAACATTATCAAATCGTTTATTCATACAGTGTCTAATCAACACGACATTTTAAATTAAATAATAGACAATACAACATAGGTTATTATATTATTTATAAGTTATTCTTATTTAGTTTTTCTGTTATGATATTTTTCTGCATGAACCCATCTTAACTTAAACACTATTTAAAAATCTTTAAAATGAACGGAATCTTAATAAAAAGCTGTACAGATGATTACTATCAATGTTTCTAGATCTAACAGAAATAACACAGCCGTTAAAGGAACAGTAATGTTTAAATTCCTTAAATATAACTTGAAACACAAAGCCTCGATAAAAAAGAAACTCTCATAAACACTAGCCAAACTTTACTATACGGAACTCTTTAATACACAAATCAAAACCAAAAACCAGGAAACAAGCGTCAGTTTGTTGGCTATCAGCTGTAATCGATTGACGTTTGTACTAATTGCAAAATAGCCACCCCAAGTAGACAACCCAAAATACAGGGCCACGAATTTTGCTTCGTTTCGTTTAGGTTTCTGGGGTTTAGGGGTCACTATGAACCTGAAGAATCTTTAAATCAAGGCAACTATAGGAAATCAACTAAGCTATTCAAAAAATATTATCGTGAATTTAGTGAATTATTATTTTTAGATTCAAAAACCTTTAGCGGGGTGTCAAAAACTATTCAAAATCAATTGATCGAAAATATTAGTTACATTTTAGGCACAACCATAGAAATGGAAATTAGAAGTGCGACTTGTTTTTCTATTGAAACTGATAAAACTACGGATATTTCATGTTGATCACAGTTAATTATCCATCATTATACACGGAAAAAATGAAAATAAAAAATGCCAAAATAATGTATATTTTTATTTGCTACAGGTTGTAATATTTTAAAAATCTCAAGTGCCTGTTGAAATTTTTACTATCGATTTGTATTTGCCATTTTGTAGTAAAATTTTGAACTAATACTTGTAAAATCTAATATACGTTCTATCAATATAAGTGAGACCAGACAATCGTTAAATTTAATTGTGTATAATATACAATGATATGTGATTTTTCTTTTACAATTTCTATGCAACTTTACTCGAAGTATAAAATTTGTAATTTAAAATAATTTGTTGCAGAAACTTGAACAATTTTCAAGATTAATACACATCGAAATATAAAAATCTTCTACAATTTATAGTATTTACTACACTATAATAAACCAGCAAACGCTATTAAGTACTTTAGATTGCTAGAGACTGCTGAAAGATGGCGCTGCCTATATTGTACTGCCCACGCAGAACAATATCGCAGCTTTAAGCTGTTTCGATGTCCAACGGTCGGTATTCCTTCCCCCAGATTCCAGAGGAAAAGTACCTTAAGTACTTTTTGGTGAGACCCTGCGGAACTGGACCGCAGGGGGGCGTGGAAGGAAGTCTGGAAGGAGTCATCGAGACTCTGAGCAAATAAGCTCAGGGCCACAGGGACTCCCGCCAGACGTGCTCACCTCTCCGCGTGTGTGTGTGTGTGGTCGGTATTCGGTATGCTCTTTTGTCATAATTGTGGCCTGTGCTGATGAGAACCAAAGAGTTTGAAACCGGTCTACAGGTAACAGTAGTGTAGCATCCTACCATTGGAAACAGAGAATCTGAGGTTCAATCTATCTCTTCCGTTTCCGTTAGTTTCTGTAAAACATTTTCTGCAAATTGTTGTGAAATGTTTAACAAGCCATTTTAATTTCTCCGTAAAACATGTGTACATTATATTTGTAAACTCTTATAGCGTAAAGTGCCAAACTATTGTTTTAATATATTTCTTACAATAGTTTTAAATTCAACTTTTTGTATAACTTTTTTATACAACTTGTGTCGGATAGTTGGACAACTTGTTTAAAAAAAAAGAAACAATATGATACAAAAATTCACAACAAATTTTTGTTGTCCCTATATTTACAATAATTTGTAGTAAAATTATCTACAATTGTAGTAAAAATTACAATTTTTTTTTCCGTGTAAGGAGGTATTTGAGAGATTTTTAGGGTTTACTGATATAAGTAAAAGCCACAAAACGCTGAGTATATTTTTAATATTGTACAAGACATATTAAATCGATTCGATCTAGCGAATAAACTGAATGGTCAAACCTACGACGGGACTGCAGTTATGGCGGGCGAATTAAACAGCTTACAAGTGAAAATCAACACCATTGCCTTTCAGGCTGTTAAGCAAGCCAAGTGTTGTTATTTAACTTGCGTCAACAGATCATGGGGCTTTTATGTTCCTCGATTGTAGGTTAATTTCACTGATTCTTTTATTTACTGAGTGAAGGAATTAAACGAGCATTTCACTGTAGTAATTTGGCGTTTATTTCTCCAAATTACACAAAACTTCTATAGTACATGATTTTACAATAACATACTATCACATAAACATTCACTACTGATTTTACAAATAACTAGTAACTACATTTGTTTAGTACATTTACTGCGTGCCTTTTTTTAGACAATGCTATTTGTTTCAATCCGACGGGGAGAAACCAAGTGCGTTTGTTGACATACGACTTTGCTTTATCTTAGCCAAAAGTGTAGTGGAGTAGAAAAAGGAAAACTATATTATCTGACAGCAAGGTTACGCCCCCGCTGTCACGACGACTAACTAACGATGCATTTGGATAGGCCACACAACCGCCATGTTTTCTCCCAACCAATCGGACGGCAATAAACAAAACGTACCATGCTGTGTCACCTTCCTAGAGCGTAAAAACACCGTCAAAGGGTTTTCGGATATACAAGACTCTAAAAATATACTTTTAACATCTAAACGTGGAACATTGCTTTTTCCTAGAATAACGGTCGACTAGCCGCTTATTTTGGAAATATTATATGTATTTTAAAAGATGATATTTGCAACTTTTATGTTTATCCCGGCGATAACACTATTCGTTCCGCAACCATTGATACATTTTGCTCCTTTATTAAAATAATATTGAAATCCGATATTTAACAGTAGTATTGACTCTAAAAACATTTGTTGCATTTAATTATATTATTTTTAATGCACCTGGATGATCGTTTCCCCAACACAGGCATTATTTTTCCACTTTCTCGCACACAGAATTAATATAATGCTTTCTGTGTCCCCAATACATATGAATATTCTTACTAAAGTAAGTGAAAGAAGATTGCCCAAGGTAGGCCAAACGTCATGGGGATGATCAAAAACATGTCACAGTACATACAGGGTGGCCAATTAGTACGACAAAGGTCAATATCTCCCGTACCATTAAAGATAGCGGAAAACTTTTGACGAAACTTATTAAGGGGTAAGAGATACCTCTTTTAAATTTATTTTCGTCTATACAGGGTGCTCCAAAATAGCGGCACTATAGAAATTTTATATTTTTTAAATGGAACACCCTGTATATATTTACATATTTTAATTTACCGTAAATTACTGTACATAGCACCGTAATTATTTATACACATTTTTGCAACGTTGCCGGATAGATGGGAAAATCCCTTAAATTTGTGAAAAAACATCGTTCAATAAAATGTGTAGTATTTTTTAACTTAATATAATTGGAAACAAAATATTTTTATAATGGAAAAAGAAGTGTTGACAGAAGTCACCTAGGGTAAAATAGATTAATATTTTTGTACAGGGTGATTTCTACGGACATGCCAACTTTACGAACTTTAAACTTAATTTTCTCATTTTTTCCAAATGCAACACCCTGTATTTGAATACTTTGACTTGTAGGAATTTTCATCCTCTTTACCTTTTGTTAAGGTCTTTTCATGCCTCTACAAATATTGGTCGTATTTCAGTTATTGTCTAAAACTCTAGCAAAAAACTACCATTGTCGTTTGTCTAGTTACCTATGACATATATGAGCTATGAGGATATATCAAGAAAGATATCCAAATCGAAGGCAACCCAGTAGAAGGGCGTTTGAAAAGGTAAAGGAGCGTTTTCAAATAACGGGGAATGTAGCCTATAAAAAACAAGAAAGAATAAAACGTGTTTTAACGTTTTTTTTTTAATCAATTAAATGCTCTTTTAACAGTCACTGAAAATCCACACATTGGCCAACGAAATATTTCCGACCAATTAGATATTCGCCGTTCATCGATTCAGAACATACTGAAAACAAACCAAATGCATCCTTACCATATCCAGTTACTGCAGGAACTAAATGAAGAAGATTTTCAAAAGAGAATAGATTTTTGTGAATGAACGCAGGAAAAAATTAGACAACAATAAAATTTTGCACATTTAGTATTCTTTTGTAATGAAGCAACATTTCATAAAAATGGAGACGTGAATAGGCTTAATTTTCAAACAGATGGTCCTTAAACGTTTGGGGAGGAGTTGTAGGAGACTATGTTATTGGACCGCATTTTTTTGAGGAAAGAGTAACTGGACAAGTATATCTGGACTTCTTACAAAACGATTTACCACAATTAATGGCTCAGATACCGAATGAAATTCGTGAACGTCTTTGGTTTTTACATGATGGAGCCCCCGTGCAATATACAGGACCTGTTACTAATTTTTAAATGAAACATATGGGCAGCAGTGGATTGGAAAGAGGAGCGCCCGTACCATGGCCGGCTAGATCACCAGATCTAACAAAAACGGATTTCAGTATAATATGGGGATTTGTAAAGGATCAGGTATATGAAATAGCCCCCACTACAAGAGATGATATGAAAATTCGTATTAAAAACTGTTTTTAAACTGTAACTCGGGAAATGTGTAGAAACATGACTCATTTTTTTGAAAAACGTATAGAATTGTGTATTCAAGTTAATGGGAGCCACTTTGAACCATTAATTAGGTAATTTTAAATTAATTAATTTAAATTTTAAAAATTGTCCTCAAGCTTGAATCGGTAAAAAACTTAAATCTAAAAATTATTTCGAGTTCATTATTTATGTAAACTAATAGAAAAACTACAAAACTTACGTTTGTTTTTATTTTCTATGTCATAGGTAACTAGAAAAACGACAATGTTAAAATACATTCAGTTTTTTGCTAGAGTTTTAGACAAAAACTGAAATACGACCAATATTTGTAGAGGTAGGCATGAAAAGACCTTAACAAAAGTTAAAGAGGATGAAAATCCCTACAAGTCAAAGTAATCAAATACAGGGTGTTTCATTTGAAAAAAGTTAGAAAATTAGGTTTAAAGTTCGTAAAGTTGGCATGTCCGTAGAAATCACCCTGTAAAAAAATATGAATCTATTTTACCCTAGGCGACTTCTGTCAACACTTCTCTTTCCATTATAAAAATATTTTGTTTCCAATTATAATAAGTTAAAAAATACTACACATTTTATTGATCGATGTTTTTTCACAAATTTAAGGGATTTTCCCATCTATTCGGCAACGTTGCAAAAATGTGTATAAATAATTACGGTGCTATGTACAGTAATTTACGACAAATTAAAATATGTAAATATATATAGGGTGTTCCATTTAAAAAATATAAAATTTCTATCGTGCCGCTTTTTTGGAGCACCCTGTATAGACGAAAATAATTTTAAAAGATGCATCTCTTAACCCTTAATAAGCTTCGTCAAAAGTTTTCCGCTATCTTTAATGGTATAGGAGATATTGACCTTTGTCGTACTAATTGGCCACCCTGTATATCATTATCATGAATAAAGAATATGTGAATTACATTTTCTCAAACTTGTGTTTTTCGTAAAAATAAAAAAAAAAATGGACGTGAAATTAAACAATTTATCATACTATGCAAATACTAGAATAGTAGACAAGAACGAAATTTGGGTGTGTTCTTCAAAAATATTTGCCTGCGGCGATCCTGCCAACGGCCTTGCCGCCACTGTCCTAATCAACAATAACTATTAGTTCTTGATCTGAACCACGGATTTGAGCGAATGAACGCAGGAGTTGCCTATCGTTGGACAAGTATACTGTTATGATCATTTTGCTCGTTCTTGTTTCGCAAGGATTCCCTGACCTCGACTAGACAAGTTCTCAATTCGGTCGTAACTATTTTAAATGTGAACCGACCTGAACCAAACAGTAGTGCTTGGAATCAAACTCTAACAATTCGACTATTCGAATATTCAAATACTCAAATACCGAATATTTTTCTTTAAAATTATTCATGTGTTCGATTATTCGACTATTCAAATATTTGAATATTCGATTAATTGCATGTTTAAATATTTCAATATTCAAGTATTCAATTATAAAATATTTTTACTATAAAATTATTTAATGTTAGGTGCATCAGCCTTAAAAAAATTTTATTATTTATAATATACCAAATATTATATTATATAAATATTGCATATACTTAGAAGTTTTCATTCTTTAAATCCGTGGAAGCTAAAATTCAAATTAAAGATATTAAAAGTCGTTTAATACAATTACTCAATGTTTGAATATCACTACGAGTATTTAGATTTTTAGTTTATTATTTGAATATTCGAAATCGAATATTTGAGTATTGGAAATCGAATATTTGAATACTCGAAATCGAATATTTGAATATTCGAAACTGAATATTTGAATACTCATAGATGGTATTCGAATATTGAATAATTTGAATATTTGAATAATGAATAAAGTCTGCTAAAAGGGCTTCTTTTAAAATCATATTAGTTGTTCCATTAAAAAAAAATGGAAAAACTATTTACTTGTGTTTTCTTGTTGGGCAATAACAGTACTTAAATGATTTTTGTAGCTTTTATCATGGTTTTAAATACCGCAGATGTTGATCGAATTTTTATTTTAATAAAGACTGAACAAAAAGTTTTGTGACCCGAAGTTTAGGATCTCAGCGATTACAGATGCTTGTCATAAAGGTATTTAGAGACGAGAAATCTTACTGGACAGAAAAGCTCTAGTAGGAGGAGATCGACTACTGGTATGATCGCTTTATCACTGTTTGACACTTGGGAATTCAATTTACGACTATATGTTAACAAAAAAACATATTTATTTATTATTTCCCAAAGCGTTTAATACTAAATTAAGGTTGCGTAGTTTTACCAACGCAGAGACAAAATCCAGAAAGATTCCATTATTTGGTTCTAGTGAAAGTATGAAATTGCTTTTACCGTATCATAGTTAAAAATATTGAATTCGTATGTAACTTATACAAAAGAGATTCTACCTAATTATTAAGAAAGCTTGGCTGTTTAATGTTGAACCCAACCTTGAAACACAATTTTACATATTATATAGTGATTGAATTAAAAGAAATAAGACAAACGGCATAATGTAAGTGTTCACTGGATGTTTTTTCGCATCTTGCTTGTTTTGAAGGGGAATTTAATCAGACCTCATGTAATATATGAATGAAACTGTTTATTTTCTTCTTAACTAGCCAAAGGACTTTTTTTTTAAATATCTTTTTTGTGTAAAAGAATACCGCGAATTATAAATATTTGTTAGGATTAAAAAAAGAGGAATAAAATAGACCCTGGCAAATAAATTTAACATTAATCTCCAACATAAAAAAATCCATTCATTTATACTAGTTCGTATACTAAAACACACTTATTAAACATTTACCAGGATATAAAATAAGAAATAGTTTTAGGGGTCATCTTTGATCGGAAATAGCTCACTTATAAGATACTAGAGAACCCATAATAGACAGCCTGAACTTTTATTTTCTATTTTCATAATAAATTATGTTAAATTTATCAGAACGAAATTTCCAGGCTACCTGTTAAGTATAATATTATAAACGATATAATGATTTGCTAGGTAAAAATATTCATTTTGTTTAGTGAACATCCTTACATATTTTTTAACTTATAAAAAAAAAATAATTTGATGATTTATCTCAATCCTAATTTTCAGACAGAAATTAGGACTGATTCAAGTCGACTTTAACGACCCTCTTAGGACTAGAAGACCAAAAAGCTCATACCTTTGGTTAAAGAGTGTGATCTCAAATAGATGCTTGCTGGATGACCCTACGAAATGTGTGTCGCGTTAACAAGGAAACAAAACAATAATAAACTAATGAGTTGCCAGCTATCACAGCGATGGTGCTAGGGTTGATTTAATTTTTGTATTTGTTTAACTTCTTTCTACATTTTTTCATCTATTTAATGTTATTTTATCTAATATTATAATTTTTTTTTCATTTTATCTTTATGGGTTGGTAGTATATTTTATAAGGAGTAGCTAAATAAAAACTTAAAAAAAAAATTCCGTTTTGTATTATTTTAAAAAGCGTTAATATTAGCAAAACTTAGCATTGTGCGTTGAACTACAGAACAAATGGCTACGCTATTTATTCTGTGGTTGAACATAAAATACAAAATAAGCGAATTTTTTAAAATTCGTTGCTTTGCCTAAACTTATGGTTGATGCAAAGCAATGTCCAATTCACGTCAACCCTTCGAGTGACGTCAGTTATCGGCAGTGTTGCCAGCTTGTTACCAAAGTAACCGAGTGAGGTAATTATAGTGGTTTTGTTTTTTTCATAAAAACAAGATAAATTTATAAAAATAAACACAAATTTATTTACTTTATTTGTAAAATCTAGATCTTCAATCCTAGTTTATATATTTGTTTACTGCATAATACCTTTTACCATCAACTTTAGTAGATCTAACACTTTCTTTATTTTCATCTTGCCAAGATCTACCAATGGTGTCATTCTAAAAAGTCCATGTTTCATCCAAGAAAACGAATTTGTACAAGGATGCTTTTTTTTCTTTCAATATTTTTTTAAAAATACCAGTCGTTTATTTATTATTATTATCTTTTTTCCATCCGATGCCTATTTCCTTTAAGAGGCTTCTTAAAGGGTTAAGAGAACCATCGAACAGTTGTGTGTCTTTTAATTTTTTACTTAAAGTTGTCAAAGTTACATGATGTTCTAAAAAAAGTTGCAGCTTAAGTATAATAACTAATGTAAAATATTAGTTCTTGAATAATACAACTTACTTGTTTCGTACATTCCATGAATAGTGTGATGTATAGAACTTACATCCAATCTTAACACATTTAGAACTCTCTTTGAATAAGAACGTTTCTTCTTAGGTGACTCTAATAATTTTTTTTAACTGTTGTTGAAACTGCGCTTACAGTGGAGATATTCAAAATACTGCACGCTAAAAATTAGTAAAGTAGAAATAAAATATATATACCTTAACATACTCTTTAGATTTACTTCTCTAACTGCTGTCAAGGGTAGCAATGTGTCATTGTTGTTAAGTTCTTCCTAAAAATAGCTTACTAGAGAAGCTATTAGCTCTTTGTATCGGCTACTTAAATGCTTCGGCATTTTTCACAAATAGTAAACAACGTAATCGACAGAGATATGTATGTGCACTTTTGTTGTTCTTAAAAGAATAGTTTTTTAATGTTGTTTATAAAAAGATCTGGAGTTTTTGTTAAAAAATAGATGCAAACACGAAACCACAGAATAATTAAGGTTAGTTTTGCACGATATCTCGAAATAGGCCAACGAACGAGCTGGCGTCACCGCATCACCGTTCACGGTTGTGTTGCCAACTGTCGGCCAATAAATTTCAAATTATATTAAATTTTGCAAGCTTATGCAAACAAAATATCTGCTATGGGTGGGTTCGTATCAAAGAAAAATCCTTCACGTTTGTAGTAAATTCAATATCGCATAAAGTTTTAATATTTTTTGCCCATAATTAAATTTCCTCATGTTTTCTTACGAATTCACAATTATCAGCTGATTGATGACGTGCATCGGAAATTGTTTTGCAGAAGCCGGCCGCATGTAATACCGCTTGACAAGAACCCGCCGTTAATGCCGAAAATCGCATGTTAGTTAAAATAGTTTTGTGCAACTGTTTAAAAAACTTTCAATCAGTGAGCCTTCCGAGGGGTACCCCATTTAGACTAAGAACTTCTAAAAATGGTAGGCGAATATCCGTTTCTATTTTTAAGAGGTACTAAACTGGGCAACCTATTAACGAGAATGTCTAATACTCATAATATACCGATCCAAAACATTTGATCCTTTTTCGCCGAATATCTTTTAACCCTGTTAGTGAAATGAGTAGAATAATTTTAAATAATTTCTTTTAGTTATTATAAAATTTCTTGATATCCGTTTTGCCATATACTTGATTGGTGCCTTTAGCGCAATAATTCTAGGGACAGGCGTACTCAATATCCGACACTTACTTTTTTTGTTTACCATTAAACTATAAAAAGGTAACCTTGGCATATTTGTTTATTTTATGCCTTGCAGATTCCTTTCAATTTGTTTTACCAAATTTATAAAATCAAATCTCCGACGATAAATTAAAAAAAGCTTAAAATTTAAGAACTATTGAAGTTAATCGTATTTCGGAATTATAAAGTATTACGCTAAATGGACAAACGAATAATGCTTTCAATAGAGAATTTCCACAACTTTTTGAGTTAATCGACGATATTCATGTTGCTTTTTAAAAACATCATAATACTGTTTCTACTTTTATATTAGGTGATGATGACATCTTAGAAAGGGAGAATAAAGTAAAACAGAGTCTCATAAAAAATGTTTTTTGATTAAATCTACATATTTCGAACTTTTTGATGATAATTTGACTAATACGTTAAATGATCATAGTATGCAGACAGATGAATTACCCGAAATAAAATTAATTAAGTTGACAGGAGATGTTAAAAATTTTATTTCAATTATATATTTATTTGATGGACTCATTCATAATAATGCACAACGTTGTGACATTGAAACATTTTCTCATTTACTAGCTTCCGTAGAAAAAAGACCAAACGAAGTCTTTATTGCAGTGTTAAGTCGTGTTCTCAGAGCTTCGTTCTGTCTCTAGCGACAGCTGCGTGACTAATTGAAAATTAGTATTTTGTTTCCCTAACCACCACTACCTTGTCGCCAGCAGATGTTGCAGTGTAGTTGGATTAATTCAACTACACCTGCTTGTCGCTACGACTTGGAGTGGAGATGTGTCCCTGAGACAGAACGAAGCTCTGAGAATGCGGCTTTGTCCTTTAGCGTCCTCTAATTACGTACTAGGTTACAATGCTTTTTCTTAATTAAACGGCACCGGAACGATTTAATTTAGCACAACTAAATGCCTAAAGGCTCGTTCAGAGTGGGAGCGTGGAACGTTATAAAATATTGTGGTTGTGTTGCGAAAGAGTATTTAGGGTGTTAGCGTCTGATTTCAGAAGGTTTGAAGTCGCGTCGTAAAACATTATCAGTTTGGTTTAGTTCAGGTTAGAGAGCAGGTTGTTTAAAATTCTTATTAGAGATACCATATTATACTTAGAAGGTGTTAAATACATAGATATTTATATGGCGAATTCCACTATTTGTATCATAAACTAAGAACTTCAGAGTATAGACCATCCCTAAGGTTTCTATTATTATACTAAAATAATTTTGTATTCCATAGTGCAGCTATCGCTTGTATTTTTTCCTCTGAGCCCATCCTTACCACTAGAAACGCCTTGGGAAACAATCCGAACTGTTTACGACGCCCGACGCTTTACGAACGCTAACTCGACGCTGAACGCGACGCTCTATTAACGCTGATTGTTTAAATCACAGAAATCAAAAACTTAAGAAGAGCGGCTCCCACATAAAGAGAGATACAACATAAAGACATTTCAAACTACAGTTTTACAACGCCATTTGCTGGTGTCCACGGAACAACAGCGGGAAATTTGAAATTCCTTAATTTTTAGTATTATAGTTATTTTTACCAGAAATAATTGCATTTTTGTTGATTGTATCAAGAAAAATGAATTAAAATTGAATGAAAATCCAAAAAATATTAAAAATTAAAGAATTTAAATAACGAAACATAATGTAAAAATCTATAAAACTAACTGATAATAATATATAAGTAAAATAAAATTGTTATGAATAAGAATGCACCGAAAGTTGTTATAATGTTAATAGTTTATACAATAAGGGCTAAGTGGTACAAAATAGAATACCAAAAATCACAGGGCGTACTCCTAAGAATTGCAACAAGTTTAATAAAAATAAAATATTAGAAAATTAGGAAAGTTTCTGGGGAACAAATTTAATGACAACTGACAAGTGATAAAATCGTATCGGACAATTCGCTTAATTCGCTTAACCCAGTGCTAGTTTGAAATAAGGATCTCGCAGTAGTTAAGACCAACACTACTTACCAATATTACGTATCACAAAGAGATAGCTTATCAAAATGACATGCATATATGGTCAGGCTACTAAATGAATGTGCCGACTAAGTGAATCAACCTTGGGTTACTCTGAACTCATGCCATGGAGTAGTGAAGAAAATCACCATTTAACCACGCTTATCAATAGATAAAGATAGCAGCAGTCAAGTTTGGTTCTATCTGGTACGACAGCATCAATTAACCCTTTACCTCACCGGCGAAACCGGATGGATACCTCCCCTTGGTCATAGTTGGCGGGCCCCTAATCAAAAGCTACATACCCCTGGTTTAAATTTAAATGCATTGTTTTGTTTGCATGTCGAGATGACGGTCGACGCGGGGTGAACGCGACGCGAACGCGAAATATTGAAAGTAAATTATTTCATTCTTCTACCACTAAATTTTATTATTTTTTTTTTCGGTGCGCTCGTCCTCCTACTCTATTAGGAGCATTTCTTTATCCAGCTCCTAATAGAACTGTCTACCTCTGTGTTTGTACAGTCTTTATTTTTTTACGGATAACTACAGCTAACGATGCCTAGGAGTATGGTTAGACTAAAACAGAAAAAAAAATATTTCTTTTTAAGTAAGATGTTATATAACATGCAATTACAATAGGTACAAAAACTGTCATATTTTGCCTAATAAGAGTGAGAAGAGAAACATCGACCGGTTAAATTGCATAGCAGGTGATATCAGCTGTATACCCTCCCCGAGACACATACATAGGTTTAGTTAGAGTGGCAGACCTCTGGTCTATCCAGATAGTCTCACGTAGTCCTATAAGGACAGTTGTGATACCACACATGTTCTGCAGAACCTATCAGCATCAGCTCCCTGATGGCTAGTGCGAAGTATGGCGTAGAAGAATCTTGACAGCTCACTCGAACCAGCCACTACTGTTAATAAACCTAGTAAGTCGACTTAGTTGTAAGCTGCTTACTTCCTCCAGATTATTGAAGAATACTTTATGGCATAAAACCTTCTTCTTGCAAGGCCATGCATTCATACAAGAAATGTTAAATACTTTCTTCTTCTTCCTTGTCTCTGCAACTTCTGCAGAATTCGTTAGCTGGTATTTATACGTTTGGCATGTCTATCGAAAAGACAGTGTCCGGTAACCACGGCAGTGATATTTCTCAGGTCCTTCCGACTGTGTTGTAATAACGCTGTGGTTTTCCTGTTACCAAGTAGGGGCCACAATTGCTTGGAGATCCTACAGGCTGTTAGCTCTGTACATCTGCTTATTGCAAGTTGTTTGACTGTACGATCTATATCCTCTTGGATCAATCCCAGTGGTCTAGCCACGGTATTCTCTGCTAGATCGGCGGATATACCCTCACCCTCCTTGTCGAGCGCATCCTCATACTCATTGCCATCTATGCTGTGATGACCAGGAACCCAACACAGAGTGACTCGATGCCGGGTATTAGGTATGCGAAGATTGTTGCGACATCGCCTTACTAGTTTTGATTTAATGTTGTTGAAATGAATTGCCTTTATTGTTACTTGACTATCTATATAGATAGCTATTGACACAGCTGCTCTTAGGTCTTGACGTTCCTGCAGGATTTTTACTGCTTTATCTACTGCCACCACTTCTGCTTGAAAAATGCTGTAGTAGTCCGGAAGTCTATATGACCTCTGTATTTTCATACTCTCAGAGAAGATACCAGCTCCCACTCCGAGTCCATTTTTAAACCGTCTGTGAAAATCGAGTGATCCCGTCTCCATTGTTTACTGTGTAAACTTACCGAGAAGCACCACTAATTGATTCCAAGAACAAATTAAATCCATTTATAAAGAAAAAGTCGACGAAAAAATCACAGAACACGCCACAAGAATAGACAAAAAATAAACTGTCATTATTTTTATAAAATAAACTAGTGTTAAAAAAAAAACACTGGTTTTATAATGTTTTTGTAAGATTTTGACTAAAAATGCTGATAGTATGAACTTAAATTAATTAACATATCCAATTAGATCATTTAAACTTATTAAAAATATTCGATTAGCGAAGATTATTAATGAAATCTTAACTTGAAATAAGAAAACCAAAAGTTACTAGCAGATATGTCAAATCCTCCCGCCCCCCTGATATGAACTGGCCCACAAATTGCTTGTTGCCCTATTGTATGTATTTTGGTGCCACGCCCCTGCTGACATACCGTACCACGTCATGCCAAACTTGCTGCCAGCAGGATTCACGACGGAGTTAAATTTTACAAAGTGGAAAAACCGTCTTTAAAAACAATTTATTCCAGTGTTACAAGCTCAGGGTATAAAGTGAAAAATAATAATTAAACAAGTTTTACATATATTTATAAGCTAGGTTAAAAATGCTGTATCGGCAGTTCTATCGGAACACCCTCGGTATTCTCTTCACATAACTACTGCGCACAAAGGGAATTTCGGCGAAATCGTGGCCAAAAATCGGATACACCAACTTAAGAATTATGTGGTAAACTCATTACCATTTTATTACCATATAATCAGTTAATTAAAATCAGCCCTTTCTATATTTATATCGTGATCTGTTTTAAAAGTATTGTGTATTCTAGTTTAAAGTTGACTTTTGTTGTAAGTTGTGTCGATTTTAATATAGTGCGGTTAAATATTCGGGCTTTTTTATGTATTTATTTTAACAAGTTTTTGAGAAAATTTTACAAAACTGCTATGGTCACTAGGTCACTAGGTAAGTAGAATCTAAAAATGTTTAACTAACACTTTTAAAAATATATTGAGTTTTTTATAATAGCGATTTTTTAAATTGTAAAAAGTGTAATCGGAAAACAAGCAAAAAAATATTTTTTTGTGTTTGCGTAGAGAATAAAAAAAACTCCAAATACCTCCACGCCGAAATTGCTTTAATATTCAGATGTAGTTAAAAATGTTTGCGATAATTTGCGATCTTGGCAGAAATTAATTTTTAGAAAAAGTCATGACATACGTTTTAATACACATCAGCATTTACGTGTGTAAGCATAAATTCAATTTTCTGGGACAACTAAGGGTCATTTCTTATATTCTAATATTTATGAAAGACGCCAAGTAACAAGCTAACCAAAATCGTCTTCTCCATGGCTATGCAGGATATTTAAATATGTGTACATTTAAATAGGCCTAAATTAATATTGGCATTTGCAATATTACATTTTAAGGTTTGCCAAAGTGTAAGTTTTTCGTTTTTGAAAGAAAACCGTAGCATTCATACTGTTTATACTTAAACTTTCGCAGAATATATTTTAGACCTTTAGTTTAAAAAAATCTCTTAGTACACCTTCGTGAATAAGAGATTGAACCTGCCAACAATGGTAAATCCTGGAGTATAAAAATAGCTTGCAATAAATTCATCTACGCTAAAGAATGGTCATTATTTTGTGATTTGATGTGAACACAAGTGAGCTCGAATTGTTGTTGAAGAGTTATGCATGTTTAATAATCATTTATTACTTCGAGTCTTTATTAATGGACTATACGCTTACATGCATAAAAACTGCCACGATTTCACCTAAATTCGCCTGCGTGCGGCGCAATCCAAAAATCGATACATTTACAACAAGCAGGTATTGGTGGGATTCAATGTCGGTACAATTATTTAAAATTATCATTATTTCAAAAATTAATTAGTCATTAATTATTAGGTTTTTGAGGAAGATAATTTGGAAAATGAGCGTTTGAAATGATGCTGTATTTATTGCATAGGTTCGTTTCACTCTTTCAATAATATTAATGTCTGGTAAATAAATTATTTTCCCGCGTCAATTGGTACCTACCTAAAGTACCGTACCGGTGTGGCCATCTCGAGACCACTTCCTTTTCGGCTATGTTTAAGCTGAAGCTGCTGCCTATTTTCGGATAAATTTTAAATTGTTGTGTGCAATCCTTCGAAATAAGAAAGCCCAAAATCGTTCCGTTAGTGTCGGGTGATGTGATTTATCGTTAGCAAAGCCCCCTAACCTCAGCAGCATTCCTCAAGCTAGAAGCGTGGAGCCACCATGTAAGTTTAGCATAGGTACTTCTCTTTCCTTTACTAATTCTTCAGTTTTTTATACTACTTTTTGTGGGTCCCTAATAGGAACTAATTTTTAAATTCTAGATTCCAAAAAATTTCAATTACATTCTGCAACCTCCCTTGATAGTAAACCCTGTGACGCCATCAACCTCTTATGACATCATTAACTCTATCAGTTCTCTCACATCCACACCAGACAGTGTGTAAGTATTCTTGAAATTAAATTACAATTCATAATACATACTTGCCATACGTGTCATGTTACTATTTTTATTTTTATTCCGTTAAGTACTAAGGGAAAACTCATAGATTTTATCATAAGTAATATTAATAAAAATTATTGAAAAATTAGATACTTTTTGAAAAAGTAATATTATTATTAATTATGGGAAAATTAGCTACTCTTTGAAAATAATAGTTACGTATTATATTATTACGTAAATTATGTGTATTAGACACTTAAAGCACGGCCAGTTATCAACACGTATACCTATACGTATCGATATGCGACTGCGCACAGAGGATACGGATAGGTATACGTGATACGTCGAACGTATCGCTACGGGATCCTGCGTTTACGTATCTCGTTAACGCAGCGTGTAGCTTATTTCAAAAACAGATGTAAACATGGAGACATAACCTAAAACAAGAAGTATCGATCAGAAAACGAATACATTTTAGTAATGATGACGATTTATATTTACTAAGAGAGGTTGCGGGACAAACCCCTTATGAGGAGCCTTCAAGATGGGGCCTCATACAAGGAAATATAACACAGGTTACTGTGTTACGTTTACGTTTGTAAAAGAAGCGGTGCTTTAAGACTTTTTTACGGAACAACTTTTCTAGACGTAACCCCGATTTGATAAGGTATCCGTGGTTGAGATACGTTTTTGTTGTGTATTGGCTTTAAGTGTCTATTATCGGAGAGTAGACACGTTTATTGTAGCTCCGGTAAAAAAGCTAAATTTTTACAGATATAGTGAACGCACATTGTTAATTTTTTCTCCGGACATAGTATAACGCCCATCAAGCACGTTAGTTGAGAAATCCAGTTAAAGTAAGTTTCATAACTACTTATTTTCTTATTATAAATAACAATAATGGGAGGCTTCACTGAGAGACAAAAAAGTGAGATGAAATCTATTTATAAAGATATGTCCAAGGATCTGATAAGAGAAATGGTCAACAATATATGTTGCCGATACGATAACGCAAAAAGTGGAAAAACACATTGAACAGCTTAACCTGGAAATAAAGACAATTCAAACAGAGTTGTCACGTGTAAAGGAAGAGAATGAAGAACTGAAGCAAAAAGTTGAAGATCTTGAACAAAATTCTAAGCTTAATAGGGCTCGCTTCTATGGGATTCCAGAAAACAGTAAGGAGGATCTTAAAACAAATATTGAAAACACTATTAGGTCAAAATTAAGTGTTCAAAACTTTGCAATAGAAGAATGCTATCGTATTGGAAAAAAACTACACTCAAATAAACCAAGAGCCATCATTGTCCAATTTAGAAATTCATATGAAAGAAACCTAGTATTCTCAAGCAAAAAGAAACTAAAACACTCCAAAATTGCAATAACTGAAGATCTTATAAAAAGTATATTCGAACTGTTGAACTATGCAAAGGATAAGCTTGGCAAGGAAAATGTCTGGTCAATGGGAGGCAAAATATTTACGAAACAAGGAGATAAAAAAATAAACCAAAAATCCGAAGATGAAGTCACTAATCTACAAGGTTAAAACTGGATTAAGCAATGGTCGTTGTCTGCTTCTATGTTATTATTTCATAAAACTTTTGTGTATATTTACTATTTAATTCTTGTCTCTTGGAAGAAAGGCGAATCATTATTATTTTTACTAGGTATTTAATTATATTGTTTGTTTTAATTACACTATTTTTTGGGGTTTTTTGATATTACTTAACTATGAAAAATCTAAGTATTGCGTTTTTGAACGTGCGGTCATTGTCCAGTCACACGATTTTGCTGCATTGGTAACTCAAGAGAAGTATGATATAATCGGAATCTCAGAAACATGGTTGTCTGAAAACATACCCTCTAATCTGGTCAGTATAGATGGATACAAATTGGTAAGGAAGGATAGGGACTCTAGGGGTGGTGGTGTGGCTCTGTTTGTTAGGGACCTTTTTCTATGTACCGTTATAGATTCTCAATCTAACGAATTCTTGGAGCAAATCTAGGTAGAAATAAAATTATTTAAACAAACGTTCGTAGTGGGTTCCTTGTACAGACCACCAATCAAAAGTTTTGTCGAATTTATTAATATTTTTGAAGATACTATGTCAGATCTTTCTAGCACATATAATGAAGTAATTTGCGGGGGTGATTTAAATATAAACTTACTGGACTTGGACAGTACATGTACCTCTACATTTTTAGATAGTATACATTCATTTAACCTACAACAGATAATAACGACTCCTACAAGAGTCTCTGATGTCACCAGTAGTCTGCTTGATGTAATAGTTCTCTCAGATAATCTGCAGCCGATTAACATAGATATCAAAGACGTCTCTAACATTTCCGATCATTTTCTGGTTTGTTGTACGAGAAGCGGACATGAAGTAAAAACTACACCAAAAACTGTTAACGCAAGGAACCTGAAGGGAATTGATAAAGATTTACTTAATACTTTCCTAATAGACAGCCATTTTTATGATATAGTCTACATTTCAGATATTAATCAAAAAGTGCTATTTCTAAACAAACTATTGTTAACTATTTTTGACACGTTAGCCCCTCTAAAAAGATTTGTTGTTAAAAATCCCAAACCACCGTGGTTAACCGATAATATCCAATATATAATAAAGCTTAAAGATAACGCCTTTAAAAAATGTAAGAGAACACGCAATCATGCGCACTGGGAATATTACAAACAAATTAGGAACCAGACCAACATTGCGATAGCTTATGAAAAAAAAAACGGTGTCTTGAGTTTTTTGTTCGGTCAAGCATGAATGATTCTGGGGCTTTGTGGAAAAAGATTAGTGATTTTAATATCCACAGGAGGCCTTCAGAATCTCAAATCCCAGAAACATTGAATAAACCTAACGAAATAAATAACTATTTTTTGAAATTCTCAAGAAACTTAGGGCCTCCTGACAAAATACTGTTACAAGCATATGAACAAGAATGTAAATGTAATCGCGACGATTTATTTAGTTTTACTACCATTACTATCACAGATACGGAAAAATATCTTTATGAAATTAAATCCACTGGACCGGACCTGATAAATCTCGAAATGATACATTTATGCTGTCCCACAATCCTGCCTTATCTGACTAATATTATCAACTCTGGTCTACTGGAGTCTGTATTTCCTGATTGCTGGAAGATTTCGCGTATCATTCCTATTCCTAAAAAAAAAGTCGTATCAGAACTTAAAGACTTACGGCCTATAAGTATTCTTGCAAGCTTTTCAAAAGTCCTGGAAAGGGTTATGAATCGGCAGATTTCAGACCAACTGAAAAAGTACAATTTGTTACCATCATGTTAATCAGGCTTTCGTTCAGGCTTTAGTTGCGCCACCGCCTTGCTTAACATAACGGACGATATTGTGAGAGCTACGGATGACGGGAAATATACTATTTTAATCTTATTAGATTACTCAAAGGCTTTTGACACAATAAGTCATGAACTTTTAATTTCCATTTTGAAAAATATAGGATTTTCGGACAATGCTGTTAACTTGGTAAAAAATTACCTACACAATAGGGTTCAGTTTGTTGTAACTTCGGTGAGCCGGTCGGGTGAGGAGAGAGTGCGCTGCGGTGTCCCACAAGGTTCAATCCTGGGTCCATTACTCTTTAGCATATACACAAGCAATATTACGCAATGTTTAAAATATTATAAAGTGCATCAATACGCAGATGACACGCAGCTGTACTACTCTTTCTATCCGTCTGACTGGATCAGGACTAAGCACATCTTAGAGAATGATATCGCTAGTTTAGTGTCTTTTTCCGAACGTCACAATTTGCATCTTAACCCACTGAAATCATCGACCATGGTATTCGGCAAGGAGAAAGACTATATAGAATCTGTGTTAAAAATACAAATGGGAAGCGGTACAATAAAATATAAGAAGGTGGTGAGGAATCTTGGGTTGCATTTGGATACCGAATTGCGCTTTAAAGTTCATATTAATAAATGTTTACAACGAGCTTACGCCGCCTTAAAATTGTTATATCCCCATCGTAACATCTTATGTCAAAATTTGAAAATAAAATTAACTGATGCTCTGGTCTTGAGCCACTTTAATTTTTGTGATGTTGTTTATTTGCCGTGCTTGGATCAGTCAGATAAACAAAAAATAGAACGCGTTCAAAAATCTTGCCTCAGATACATATATGGTATAAAAAAGTTCGATCCAGTATCGTATAAGCTGCAAGATGCAAATTGGCTGCGGATGGAAAAAAAGACGTAAGCTTCACTCACTGGTTTTATTCCACAAAATTATAATCAACCAAGTACCCCCCTATCTAGTCAATAAAATCAAATATCGGACGGACATTCACAATCTAAATTTAAGACATCGAGGCCTTATATCTCCGCCGCCCCATAAAACCGCTATGCTTCGTCGTTGTTACTCATATAATATTTACCTGCTTTACAATGAAGTCTCTTACGGATTAAAACAATTGCCTTTACCACTTTTCAGGAAAAAAGTTAAATTAAGTCTATTTATTGACTGATCAGTTTCTTGGCATGGTGTCTGGACGGTTATCTGCGCTTCTTAACTTCTTGGATTTATTTTCTCTGTTTTACATATTAAACCTATCTAATTTTTATTCTGATATATGATATCTTTCACGACAAGTACGAGAGTTATACTCTGCCAATAATGGGATTGAACTTGATCTTTTCTAAATTGTTTTCGATTCCATTTTGCATTATTATACTGTTATGTAAACTACCTGCTGTAAGATGTATCGTATAGTGCAAATAAATAAATAAAAATAAATAAATAAATAAATAAAAATAAATAAATAAATTAATAAAAATTACCTGGTTAACAACAGAAAGGTCACATAAAACAATAAAATATATAGCTATTCCACATAAAACGTATTCTTGTTTTAATTTAATTAACAGTGAAAAAAAAGTACTCATAATTAAAGGACGGAATATTATGTACAGTGCATATATATGCATTTTTTGCATATTCTCTCAATTTGATAATAAAATACATATTTTTCCTGAATTATTATTTTATGAGCATAATTTTATGTTTTCGGCGTAATATAAAAATTAAAAACGCCCGGTCATGAAAACTCGTAGACCCATGGGTTTAATATCCATAATTTTCCAATCTGAATTTAATTATATAATAATTAGTATTTACATTTTAGTTCTACACGAGGTATTTATTGGGGGTTTTCGTGGTTTGCAGGTATATTGTTAGGGGTTTTTTATTGTCATTTAATACTACCTTATTATAACCTGCTTAACAAACTGTATTTATATCGGGTTGTAATACGTACTACTGTTTTAGGTGTAGCCGCCACTCCCCCCCCCCCTCCCCCCCCAGTGCTCCACAGCTTTTCTCCCAAAACCTTCTAAAAACACATAGCCGACTCCATGTGATCAGCGAAGTTTGCTGTTAATGGTGAGGTGAGACCTTGCGGAGTGAACCGCAGGAAGCGAGGCAGGCAAGCCTCAAGGGAGTTAGCGGAGATCAGGGCTCGTGATAGTTCTGGCCCTCGATAACTCCTTTAAGGTGGGCTCACCTTACTACTGTACTTCTGTTTTAGTTTGTCGAAAAATTTCAGTATGCTGGGGAAAGGTTAAGCTATCTGGTTGTATAATTTAATAACAAAACAAGTAACAATATAAAGAGAACGGCAACGTTGCTGTCTGTAATCTTTTCGAGATTATATGCCGTCTACAACGCCAAGACTAATTTCCTAGAATATCCGCCGAAGTTAAGCAAGCGTACATGACCAAAAGCAGATTGTGAAACAGATATATATGTCTTGGGTGAGTAGTGCAACCGTGGTAAGAACAGGAGTTTTCTTGGTAGGCAACTAGATATACTTACGTCTTAATTGAAACAGTACCCTTCCGACGTTCTCGAAAGCAAAGCTCTAGACCGGAAAACGGATAGGGGTTCAAGATTATTTAATTCAGTTTCATAGCTAATTTTAGCCTACGTAACTGGAAGCAGACAAAGAGATCTGTAACAGCTTTCGTGAGAAGCAGACGGTTTCCCTCGCGCGATTTACGCGAGTTTTTAGTTGTTTTTACGGTACTTAAGCCAAGTAATTAAGTCGGTCAATTCGCGGAGATATCCCGAAGATTACTAATGCAATTATTATATCCAGACTTAAGGAAAAAACGTAGCAGCCTTCGTTTGAAGAAGACGCTCTCCTCGCGGCTTTTTGCGCGGGTTTAGTTGTAACATTATTCGGTGGTGGCAAAATACAACTGATGTTTTTATAAAATTGTTATTGATTGTGAGGCCACCACCTGCCTCAGCTAGCTCAATTGCTCGGGGTAGTTGCAGTTCGGGGTGGTTCTTATTAATGGGTCCCTGCCTTGGTTAACAACAGTCTGCACGTGTGTGACCCCCAAAGGATGCTGCCGTGCAAGCCCAGATCCAAGATGGAAATTGGGGCGCCACTCACAGTGTCTTATAGCTCTGGCCTGACACAGCAACACCTATTCCTGTGAGCGAGACAATGGGGTCCTCACACAGTGCCAAAACAAAACAAAAATCAATGTGTAGTAGTTTAATTTAAATACCTGAAATAATTGACAATTAATTAGCTTTTGTTAATTTATCTTGTAGCTTGATAGTAAAAGTAAAAGTTGGCCAAAGTATTTATCCAATATTATAGCGCAGCAGTTGCAACCACTTTACAATATCGCTCTATAATGATACGTGAATTTTAACGAGATAAATTACTTATATAGCTAACTAGGCAAAATTGCTTATGGCTCTCTTGATTTAAACGAATAAAAATTAGTACTGTCCATTACTAATTGTACTTATCACTGATCCCCGTGGCTGGTTAACTTGTAGGAATTCCGGCCCTCAAGTGGCTTTACAGTAGCCTTTGATATTCCTACCTCTATCTTGATGGCTGGGTTGGACAACGTACTTGATTTTACCTTCTGTTCGGACAGTTGAATTACCCGAGTTTAGATGTCGGATACTTGACGGTATTAAAACTTGAAGTAAAAACTTCAAACCAAACTCAAATCCAAAACTTGGATCAGCTGAGTCAAAACTTTGATCACAAACTCAAATCAAAATCTGTATTGACTCCTATCAAAATCTGTATTAGCTCATATCAAAATCTGTACTAGCTCATATCAAAAGCTGGCCCCTATATGTACCCCGATCTAAATTTAGGGTGGAAAATATAAAGATGGGTAACGATTTCCCAGGTTTTTCGCACTAGGCAATGAAAATTCGGCCAGCTAGCAGAATCGGTTGACTAAAAGTGACTCTGATGACAGTCATCCGTCAAAACCAAGCCGCCACCGAAAGGTCACCGAGAAACCTTAAAATCGAAAATCGTTCTGCGCACGGAGGTAGATCCACAGAGTTGCGATTCTACGGCGCAAGATAATACAAACAGAACAACCTGATAGTAACAACGTTACATAGTTAATTTTATAGTATATAAGCCAAGAAATAAGTTTGTCAATTCGAGGAAGTACATCCCGAAGGTGTGGTAATGTGATTGCTACCTCCCAACTCGACTTCAGTTTATCTATTGTGAAAAGCAGTCGGAAAGTCGTGAATTTGTACGATAAATTCTCGGAAGTGTAAAAATATAGTTATGTATCCCGATGTTATTGTTTGTTAGTTAGTAATGTTACATTTGCAGAGGATTTAATAAAGTAAGTAGTTAACGTACTAAGTTGTAACAGTACATTGTATTTGCTGCTACGCAGCCCAAATGTGAAGATGAATAACTGAATAACACAAGTCAATGGATATAGTTTGTATGAGAAAAAGCCTGTTATTTCAACTTACATATTTTAAACCACGCAACTTATGGAGAAATACAGTAAACAATTTATGTTTGGCCAACGCAAATAAAGGCAGCGGCCAACATATGGTCCTTCGAGCCGGATGTCAGAATGAAATATTGAGAGGCTCCACAAAAATGTAAAAAGTCGAGTGTTCCTGTATGTGAAGTATAAACGTTCCAGTTTATAAAAATTCCAGTGTATATACCGAGGTATATACGTTCTAGTTAAAAGTACAAGATTATAAACGTTCCAGTTTATAGACGTTCCAGAGTGATCCAGAATTTCCTGTGCGTGTTTGGTGTTGTGAAATTTCCTGATAGGGAAATACCTAAGTGTATGGGCATCGTTTCAGACTACAGTAGCAGAAGTCATCTGGATTTTCGAGAACTTCTAGATCATCCAGCCAAGCAGAGAGTGGTGTTTGGGTAGTGTGGTATTGCTAGTAGCGAGTAGCAACAAATTCGTCGACATGGTTTGAAGAACCATAGGAGTAAGTTTCTACAAAAAGTGTATGTAAATGAAAACCGTAGTATTTCTGGCTTATATTGTAACTTGGTAAAGCCATATTTAACAAAAACCATAATTTTCTTCAAATTTGTTAATGGTTTATATGAATATTGAGCAAGTCAAATTGTATTCGAATGGTTAGTAGCACAAAATTCACCTAGTATTATACTAATGTGGGGAATAACGTTGATTTATTCTTGGTAATAATATTTGGAAAGTATTTTTGAAGTGCTGTTCTCAACTTCACTAGTATTTGGTTTTGTGTGTAAAGTAAATGGTTCAATATCATAAAAATGTCTAAACTTGACGACACGGCTGCATTACTAAAGCAGCGAGGGAGGGCAAAAGCCTCTATTACGCGAGTACAAACGTGGTTTGCTCAGGATGCCGATCTAAATGATACAATTGTACAAGCCCCCTCGCGGGAGACAATGCTCGAGGAAGCATTTAAAAAATATTGTGATGTTCAAGACAAAGTCGAGGATTTGGATCCAGACAATTCAGATAGGAGTGAAATTGAAATCTGAAATGTGAATCAGGGGTTGTAGATTTAAAAATTCCACCTTTTGATCGAGCGATATCAGATTGGCGCTCGTTTTTAGAAATATTCCCTGCACTAGTAGTTGATAATGCAAGTCTGTCGAATGTGCAAAAGTTAATGTATTTGAAGTCCGCTGTAAAGGGAGAAGCTTTGAAGTTGGTTGACTCACTCGAATTGTTGAGAACTAATTTTGATATTGCCTTTAATATTCTGAAAAAGAGGTATGAGAATGTAACGTGTGTTCTTAACAGTTACCTGAATAATATTCTTGAAACGCCTGTATTGAGCAAGGCTAGTTCTGTAAATTTACAAGAGTTTATTGCAAATCAGAGGAAGATAATCGAATCGCTAAAGAACTTAACTTTATCGCAGACTCACATTTTCGAGTATTTATTAGTTTATATAATGGAAAACAAACTAGATTTTTCCACGAAAAAAGCGTTTAAGTTGGATAGAGATTTGGACGGACTACCGCAGTTGGATGATTTCTTTGGGTTTTTAGAACAAAATTGTATAGTTTTTGAAAATTTATCAACCAATGGTACAAAGCAAAACGTACAACCTCCACATACAAATAATAATAACAATCGGGTTTCTTTTTTCGCTGCGCAAGGCAGCCAGACTTGCGCAATTTCTGGTGTTACGGAGCATAGATTTCATGTATGAGAAGAGTTTTTAAAGCTTTCGGTTCACGAAAAACAGAGATTGATACAAAACAAAGCATCTATCTTATAATTATTGTTCTGGCGCACATTCAGTGGCCCAATGCAAATCAAAGTATAGATGTAGGCAGTGCAGTTCGGCACACCACAGATTGCTATACAAAGACGGATCCCTATCAAACTTAAGTGGGAACCAATCAGGGTTCAATGCTCAAACTTCAAATAGTTTAAAAACGGCGTACAATCGGCCAGATGTATATTCAAGTCAGGGAAATTCTAACTTTTACGGTAGTCAGTCAAATGCACAAAATTTAAACAGATTTGGCAACAATTCACAAAATAATGGAAGAAAGACGGGACATAATTGGCCTCTTATGGCAACACACGCGCCGTACACTCGTCCTACTATACCTTCAACGAACGTGGTTTCGATTCCTCAGGCAAACGCGTCAGGTTCAAACGCACAAAATTTAACTTTACATAAAACAGTACGAAGTACATATGAACAAGGGAATTCAAGTGACGGCACTGGAATAAATCCAAATCACACGGTTTTGCTTTCTGCACTCTTACAAAAACAGTCGAATGTGTTATTAGCTACCGCGCAGGTAAACTTCTTCAATAAAAACGGTGAGCTTATATCAGCTAAAGTTTCGAAAATCTGAGTTTTTCAGTTATTCACAATAAAGTTTTATGTCGAATAAAATGACAAATGTTTTCGTGGATTCCAAACATCAAGATAATAAATATCTGGTGTTATTTTAGACAGTATAACATACAAATTGCCACAAATTCCAATAAGTATTGACACATTGGATATACCATAGAAGTTGTACAATCAGTTTGGCTGACCCCACCTTTAACTCATGAGAGATCGATATGTTGTTGGGGGCAGACGTATACTATGCAATTCTTAGTGACGGACATTATAGTATAGGTAAGAATAGGCCTACGCTTGTAACTACTACTTTAGGATGGGTGATCGAAGGGACGGAACCCTTTCAGAGTAACGTCCATGTGGCGGGTGGCCACAATGCCGTAGCGCAAAACAATGTTTCGTTATTTTCACAAAGAAACGAAATAAATACGTGATTGACGAAATTTTGGACAATGGAGGAGGTTTCTTCGAAGACTATGCTATCAGCTGACGATCAGCTAACTAAAGATATTTTTACAAGTACCACTGAAATTAGCGAGAGCGATTCGTTTCAGGTTGATATGCCATTTAAAACTCCACGAGGGTATGAAAAATTGGGTGACACGTAAAAAATCGCGGAAAAACGGTTTTTGTCTTTGGAAAAACGATTTCAGGGTGACCCAACTTTATTTACTAAATATAAAAAATGTATTGACGAATACGTGGAACTCCGCTACGCTAAAAATGTACCGTTGGTATTAAAAAATGAATACAATGGCAATAAGTATTTCATTCCACACTTGTGTGCCATTCGGGAATCGAGTTTGACAACAAAATTAAGAGTAGTTTTCGACGCATCGGCAAAGTCGTCTTCAGGGTACTCATTGAATGACTTCACATTAAAGGGGTATCGGGTACAACCTAAATTATTTGACATTTTGTGTCGGTTTAGACATTTCCAGTTTGTGTTGGTTTCAGACATTCAAAAAATGTACTGACAAATTAAGGTTAATCATGAACACAGATTTTTAAAGAACATTCTCTGGCGCGATAATCCGCGCGACAATTTACAATGATTGGAGTTACAGACAGTGATATACGAAACAAGCTTTGCACCATTTGCTGCTACGCTAAGTATTCATAAAATAGCAACTTTGGAAAGTACGGAATTTCCTTTAGCTTCGAAAGTATTAAAATAATTGGAATGTTATGTCTATGACATTTTGGCAGGATGTGACAGTTACGAACAACTGTCACATTTATATTCTCAGGTAAATCAAACGTTAAATAAATACGGATTTATTTTGCACAAATGGTGTTCAAATTGAAGAAATTTTCTAGTTTTAATTTTTGAAAAACAATAAGTTGAGTATGATCTCAATTTTGACGATGCGCCTAACAAGCTTTTGGGACTAAAATGGCTCCCTAATATATGCTTAAGATTTTAATTCCTACCGATTTGAAAAATAAAAAACCAACAGAAATAATTATTCTTTCCACTTTGACACAATGTTTTGACCATTGGGGTTAGTGAATCCCGTGATAGTGTAAGGAAAAATCCTTATGCAAAAGTTGTGGATTCAAAAATTGGATTGGGACACTGAGATAACAAACAACGATTTTTTCCGTTAATGGAATGATTTTTTAACTATGGTTTCGCTCCTTGATTCGTTAGAAATTCTTAAAAAATTGTGTGATAATAAAACTATTCAAAAAATAGAACTGGTTTGCGGATGCCAGCACAGTGGCGTACGGGGCATGCGTGTATATGCGTGTAATTTATACAGATAATTCAGTGTCTAGAAGTTTGCTTTATTCAAAATCTAGAGTCGCTCCAATAAAAACGATAACGGTGCCAAGGTTTCAACTCTGTGCTTTCGTAGTTTTGTCAAACTTAATGCATAAAATTGCGAATGTCCCAGAGCAGAGAAAAATAGCACTTGCTACTAGCAAGAAGGTAGAGCTCTTCGATTTTTGGTTGGAGTATTTTGCTCGTTTTTCTATTTTCTCACGGCTACTGCGCTCATTGGCGTTTATGTTTAGATTCATACATAATGTTTCAAATAAGAACAATAAAATTCAAGAAGCAATTCTCACAGTAGGTGAAGTTAAAAATTCTCAAAAATTTATAGTAAAGATTTTACACACTCAGCACTTCACTAAGGAAGTGTCGGATTTAAAAAACAATAAACTAATTTCAAATAAGCAGCTCAGAGCTCTTAAACTTCTTTTGGATTGTGACGAACTAATAAGAGTGGAAGGTAGACTCGAGAATGCGGATGTGTCTTAGGATCAAAAGCATCCGTATTTGCTGCCTTCTCACAACTAAGCTGGTCAACAAAAAGATCGTACCATTCAATTTTTAGACCTATTTTCAAATTGCTGTAACTTTTTTAAAAATTGACATTTTTGAACGTAGTTTCCAATTTGGAAAGCGCGATTTTTCTACTTTAACCTGTATTTGAGTTATTTTTGATAAAAATCAATATTATTATGATATACAGGGCGATCAATAGAGTGCTGCAAAAAAACACAAAATTTTAGTGTGTGCCATTTCAGTAGTGATTTTTTTTGGTCGTTACAATATGGGTTTTTACCAAGGTAGGATTAATATCTCAAGACGTTTTTGCCAGTTTTTTGATTGAGGACCTCTGGCTTTAGGTAGACCACTAAACGTCAAATTTTGGTAATCATTTCTTTAAAACGCTATAACTAGAAAACGAATTGATGGATTTCAACGACTTTTTCACATTCAGAAAGCCCATTTCATGGAGATGTTCTGTGATCTACGTATTTCATGAAAGGAAAGAATTTTATTAATATACGGGGCCAACAATCACCAAAAACGTAACTGATTCTGATATCTGACAAATGATTGGACGCTAATAGGACCATATGAGTCTGTTTTGTTTTAAAATTGACCGAATTGATGTTTGGGTCAATATGTCGAAAAAATTTCTACCGTTTGTCGATCAATGCTGTTTAAGTACCTGTAAAATACTCAGCAAGAATGCGTCCTGTATCATGATATCAGGTCTGAATGGCAGTTATTCCAACAACGTCTTTTAAATTTTAAACATTTCGAAAGATAAATTGGGGTATTTGATCGAGTATTTGATATACGGGGTGGGGTGATCAACAAAGTCATTAAAAAAAATTAAATATTTATTTGCGCGCCATTTGGACAGAACTCACTTATAAACAATATTAACAACATTAATGGTAGCAAATAAAATTGAATAAATTTTAACAAAACAAAAATAATTACAAATAAAATTAATAGTGAGTAGGTCCACCGTGAACCCTTAGAACTTCCATTACTCTTCTTGGCATGCTACTCACCAAGTTTGCAAGGAAGTACTGGGGAATAGCGTTCCATTCCTCTATTATTGCATTTGTCAATTCATTTAAGTTGTTAAAATTATGCTCTCCGTCATTCAATCCTAGTTTCATCCAACTCCATACATGTTCTATCACATTCATATCTGGTGATCTTGCAGGTCAATTCATCCTTCGGATATTGTTATCCCTTAAGACTTTGTTGACGATTCTGGCTCTATGTGGTGGAGCGTTGTCATCTTCCAAGACAAAATCGTCACCAAAGTTTTGTGCAAAAGGAATAACAATATCCCGAATGCACAGTTCTCGATACCTTTCAGCATTCATCGATTCTCCTATCAAAATAACCAAATCCGTTTTCCCGTTCAACATCACACCACCCCAAACAAGAACTCCTCCACATTCAAACGGTACTCTTGCATCCATATTTTCTTCCAGATATCGTTTATTTCTTGCTCTCCAGACTAAAATTCTTCCAGCACTTGCATACAAATTAAACCTACTTTCATCAGTAAACATGCATCTACTCCATTCTGCTATCCCCCAGTTAGCATGATCTGCAACCCACCGCCTCCTTGCAGCTCTGTAAGTAGCCAACAAAGCTGGGCAAGCAGCACGCCTACGCGGCTTCAGTCCCCGCTCATGGAGCCGTCTCTTTATCGTTTGCGTGGATACCCTTATGCCAGTTGCTGCTTGGAAGCTTCGACAATTTTTGGTAGCATTTAGGGTCCTACAGCGATTAACGTTTTGCATTATTAGACGATCTTGCCTGGCTGTTGTTTTTCTGGCTCGTCCGCAGCGACCTTCTTGGCGGTAATTTGGACTACCATAGGTCTGTGCTCTAGTCCGTTTAACAATAGATATTGTGGTGGTCACAATTTCCGCAATATCCTGTATAGTACGGCCTTGATGGCACCACCTGTAAAATTATTAGTTATTTAACTCTACTTTGTAAATTTCGGTAGCCAAAAACTTACCGCACTATATTTCTCAATTCATTTAAAAAGTAAAATTAGCTTTAAAAAAGACAAAAATTTTACTCGACTTAAAAATATTCTAAGACAATGACATTATTTCATCGTTGCTATAGAAACGTATTGCTGCTATAGGTAACTTCACTAAATAATTGACATCAACTTAGCCTTGGAAATTTATCAATTTATTGAAATCCATCAATCCGTTTTCCAGTTATAGCGTTTTAAAGAAATGATTACCAAAATTTGACGTTTAGTGGTCTATCTAAAGCCAGAGGTCCTCAATCCAAAAACTGGCAAAAACGTCTAGAGATATTGATCCTACCTTGTTAAAAACCCATATTGTAACGACCAAAAAAAATCACCACTGAAATGGCACACACTAAAATTTTGTGTTTTTTTGCAGCACTCTATTGATCGCCCTGTATATCATAATAATATTAATTCTACCAAAAATAAATGAAATGCAGGTTAAAGTAGAAAAATCGCGCTTTCCAAATTTGGAAACTACGTTCAAAAATGTAAATTTTTGAAAAAGTTACAGCAATTTGAAAATAGGTCTAAAAATTGAATGATACGATCTTTTTGTTGACCAGCTTATATTGTTAAACTAATGTTAAATCATGAATATTTGAGACTGGGACACGCGGGTTCTCAGTCAGTATTATGAAATCTTAGGTTAAGATTTTGGCCCTTAAATGGTTTACGAGAAACCAAATGGGTAACACGGAATTGTATTACGTGTACACGGTTTCGAGCCCTTCCGCCAGAACAAATTATGGCAGATCTCCCAAGTGAAAGAGTTTAAGCAGCAAGACCGTTCAAACGAGTAGAAATAGAGTACGTACGGTGGTCAATTTTTGATAAAATCGTCACGTTTAAGAAAAGCACCTCTGATTAAAGCTCACATA
The DNA here is from genome assembly GCA_963920685.1 of Polydrusus tereticollis. Taxonomy (NCBI): domain Eukaryota; kingdom Metazoa; phylum Arthropoda; class Insecta; order Coleoptera; family Curculionidae; genus Polydrusus; species Polydrusus tereticollis. Next base: position 135,099,713 of record OY987326.1, read on the forward strand.
GCTATCTTTGTGTGCATAGCAACAAAGGCTATTCACATCGAACTGGTGACTACTTTGTCTACAGAATCGTTCATGATGTCATTGAAACGATTTGTTTCTCGACGAGAAAACCCGACTATTATGTACAGCGATAATGGTACTAATTTTCAGGGAACAAATAATCAGTTATATGATATTTACAACTTCTTAAAAATTCACAAAATTTTGAGCCATTCTTGAATTATCTTTCGCATAATAAAATTCAATGGAAATTTATCCCTCCTACCCAGTGCGCAGAAGCACGTCAAGATGACGTTAGTATCTGGTGACTACTGGTCAATAGACGTCAGTCAACCAAAAATCGACGACATTTTGACGTCACTTAATTGCCGAATTTCTGACGTCATTTAATTCACGTCATATTGTCGACTCTACTTGGTGATATCTGGTGTGATATATTTTTTCTTATTTCTACCCAAAAACTATAATAACTTACACGACATTCTCTCTGCTGACGCAAAAAAAAAGAATAATCGCCTGATAATCGTGCATTGCCTGCGCGCGCAGTCCATCTTGCCATCTGCAAGAAGGATGAACAGGGTTGCCAGTTTATTATTAACTCCCTGAACTCCTATCCACGCCATGCATCATGACTCAATAGTTTTTTTTTTTTTTTGATAATAATAATCAGTCGGTAAGGTAAAAGCAAAAACAATAATAAATTTACACTGTGCTGACTATACTATTAGTGTAGTGAAAACGCTATTTTATGTTTAACAGGAATATAGAAAAGTTTTGAGAGTAATTTTTTGTTAACCTGTTGGCAACCTTGCGGACGAACGAAGGCTCGCGGCTCGGGCAGTAATCGGCAAATCCGTATTTAAGCTTTCTTTGTTTTGACGCTCAAACGTGGAAATCGGCTATAAATAGCGCGATTTCGAAGGGAACGATCAGTCAGTACAGAACCATAAAGAGGCAAGCACCTATTATAATAGTTGAGCATTTGTTCCGGCTTTAAAATCTGTATAAGTCTTTTTCTTTGGACGACCGTCACCAAGTAAATTGCCAGTCGAACTTGGAGATTCCGAGCACCTGGGTATGTCAAGGCGGCATACGTGAACCTGGAGATAAAAGCAAGGTGTAGCTGAAGAAGCACCGGTGGAGGACGCCGTAGTCGAGCCCGATACTGTGAGGAAACAGTGGTTCCTAGCCGATCCGAGGCGTTCGTACCTAGGTACGAGCAGGACCGAAATTAATTTTAAGAAGAAGTAATACGATAACCGGTCATCGCCGACGTTGCCCACCTTGGATGACCCATGCCATAACTGTAGCAGCCGACGCCATCGCCAGGGAGGCGTATACAATAGTTTACCACCTGGGCATAACCTGCACCAGGTCGGCAAGACGTGAAAACTACGTGGCAAAATAATTTTAAGAAGAAGTAATACGATAACCGGTCATCGCCGACGTTGCCAAGCTTGGACCAACCGTGCCATAACCGTAGCAGCCGACGCCATCGCCAGGGAGGCGTATACAATAGTTTACCACCTGGGCATAACTTGCACCAGGTCGGCAAGACGTGAAAACTACGTGGCAACATAATTTTAAGGAGGAATATTACGAGAACTAACTTTAGCCGGCGTTGCCAGCATTGGACGAACTGTGCTATACCTGCAGCCGCTGACGCCATCGCCAGGGAGGCGTATACAAGAGTTTACCACCTGGGCATACCCTGCACCAGGTCGGCAAAACGTGAAAACCACGTGGCAAATTAATTTAAAGAAGAAATACGACGAGAACCGGACGTAGCCGGTGTTGCCAGCACTAGACGGACTGTGCCACACCTGTAGCAGCTGACGCCATCGCCAGAGAGGCGTGTACGAGTAAATACCACCTGGGCATAGCCTGCACCAGGTCGGCGGAAGACAAAAACCACGTGGCAACGTGATTTTTCAGGAGAAATAATAGAAAACCGGCGACGCCAAGAGCTGGACGTCGAGGCCTGACCTCCAGTGACTTGTGCCAGTACCTAGGAGACTACTACAAGGACCTACCACCTGGGCATAACCTGCCCCAGGTCGGCAGCGAAGAAGCCAAGCGTGGCAAAAAGCGTAATGGCCGAAAGAACGGCATTACAGAGTGAAACCCGTCCAGCCCTGACGGCTGAGGACGAAGACGACCAAGACATGCTCTTGACTACCGAGGCCGACCCTAGGAAGAGTCCTGGGGCGGTCTCAAACTGCCCTACACAGCTCGCCGCCCCTGAGATAACAAATAGAGCTAGCCGTGGTGCCTCCAGGGATAAGCCCCTCGAAGGAGGAAGCGAAGGCGAATTGTGCCAGGACATGGCGCTCAACTCGATGACTTACTCGAACCAAAAGAGTAACAAAGAACCCTGTGACGACGTTAGGCCCTTTGGCCTAAGCGATCGCAAATCATTTGCATACCTGCCCATGGAATGCCCAGCTTTCAATACAAGAGCGAAGCGCCGATTATGGGAGGAGAAATGCAGAATGGACATGGAGATTCATAGCAAGCCTAAAGAAGACTTGGCGGATGGATCTATAAATATAATGATGGAAGAGGAAATGCCACCATGGAAATGGCGAATGCCGCCTCAATTAGAGGAAGAAAATGGAATGCCAAGCTATGAGGACGAACCTAGAGGTCCGGCGCTGCCACCGTTAAGTCGGCAAATTCCGCCAACTCAAAGGGGAGTCCGGCAGAAGCAGGGGAAGAGAAAGGAAATTAAACAAGTGTGGATGCCACCCTTGGAGGAGGGGTATCGGCGATACATTTGTGACGACAACCAACCCAGGCAACGGATAAAACCGAGAACTAGGAGGAAAAGGAAAAAATGGAATAGGAAGCAGGGAATAGCAAATACGCTATTAAATTTAAATTCTGCGACGTTGCCAAGGATTGATATAATAGTAGAAGGTATTCCAGTAAGAGCACTGCTCGATACTGGGGCCAGCCGAAATATAATTAATAGTACGCTGCCACCCCTGTCGATTAGGAATAGAGCGCTAAGGGGCGAGATGAGGCTAGCCTGCGGCGAAACCCATCACGCAACGAGAGGAGATGTACAACAGCGGGTAAAGATCAAAAATATGACAATGCTAACTAAATTTACGATCATGGACGAGTTAAACGAAGATGTCATTTTGGGAATGCCATGGTTTAAAAATAATGAAGTAGTAATGGACATAAACCGTTGTTGTATATACCTAGGAAACACCGCCAGAGATATCGTATACTGGGGGAAGCGAGACGCAGACGAAGAAGACGAGGATAGTATTACTATCCCGTATGTACCGGAAATAGACAAAGAGGAATATACTCAAATTTTGATAGACTTTGCAGAATTATTCAAGGAAAGTGTACAGCAAAACACAACAAAGGCTACCCAACACCGAATCCGATTAACTGATACGAAACCAATCCGAGTAAGGCCATATGCTTTATCAGAGATTAAAAGGATAGCAGTGCAAGAGCAGGTAGCAGAGATGCTTCGGTCAGGGGTAATCTCGCCGAGCACCTCTGAATATTGTGCGCCGGTGGTAGCAGTGACGAAGAAGGATGGAACTATGAGATTCTGCTTAGACTATAGGAAATTAAATGAAGTGACCCAAGAGGAAGTGGCAGCACTGCCAGTAATCCCGAACACCTTGAAAGAAATTGGAGAAGCCCGAGTTTTCTCTACCCTGGACCTTAAAGCCGGATATTGGCAAATACCGGTAGCAGAAACAGACAGACACCTAACGGCATTCGGTTTATTGGATGGAAGCACTTACGAATTTAATGTAATGCCTTTTGGCCTCAGGAATGCGCCAGCCACATTCCAGAAACTGATGTCGGAAGTTCTAAGTGGGGAACTGCAGAAGTTTACGAGAGTATACTTGGATGACGTGATCATTTTTTCACCAGATCACAGAACACACCGACAACACCTCCGAAAGGTGTTGGAAAGACTCTCGACTTACCAGCTGAGATGCGGGGCAGAGAAATGTGTAATTGGAGTGAACGAATTGGAGTACTTGGGGTTTAAGGTCAAGGAAGACTATAATACTCCACAACGAAAACATTTAAACGACGTGGAGAAATTTCCCCCACCTACGTGCAAGAAACAGTTGCAGTCATTTTTGGGCCTAGTAAACTGGCTGAGGGAATATATTCCCCAGGCAGCGGAGCGTTTGGAACCCCTAACGCTATTGCTGCAAAAAGAAAAACCTTTCCGTTGGCGAGCCAAACAACAAGAAGCGTTTGATGATGTAAAGAAATTTATGGCACAGCCAATGCAGCTATGGAGACCGCATCCAGGGGAACAATTCTATTTACAGACAGACGCCTCAAAAATAGGAATAGGCGCAGTACTCTACCAAATGAGCGACAAGGAAGAACGGCGTATCATAGCATACGCATCACACAAACTTAATAAGGCGGAACAAGCATACCATGCTAATGAACAAGAATGTATGGCCGTGGTCTGGGCGATTAAACATTTCCGACAATATTTAGAGGATGCCCCATTTATTTTAAAGACCGACTCTCAAGCATTAACGTGGTTGCACCGTCTTAAGGACACCAAATCGAAATTGACAAGATGGGCATTACTGCTTCAAGAATACTCGTTTCGGGTTATCCACTGTCCGGGAAAAGAAAATGCGCTGCCAGATTACCTATCACGGAACCCAGAAGATACAGTGAGAGATCCTGAGACGTTTAACGAAGAAAGAATGGTCCCACCTACAAAGGAAGAAAAACCTAAGAATCTGATAGCGATGTTCCAGCCCCAGGAGATTCAGAGCCTGGAAGAGCGAGTGAAAGAGGGACAAGATGAAGACGACGAAACAAGAGGAACTAAGAAACAATGGTTACGAGAAGCTAAGAAACCTCCAGAGCAGCGGCCATCATGGTGGAATTACTATATCGTGCAAGATGAATATCTATTTAGACTATACTTGAATAGATTGTGTCTAGTAGTGGGTAAATTTGACAAACAAGACGTGTTTGAGGCCTACCATTCATATAGTGAAGCTCTTCATCCGGGAGCGCAAGAAACTAGTAGAGCTATTCGCCGTTACTACTATTGGGCCAATCTGGAAAAAGAAGTCCGAAAATTTACAAAAAGATGCGATGTTTGTAAACAAATCAAAGCAGGGCCACCTCAAAAGAAAGCTGTGCTGGGGAGTATTACAGCAGAAGCACCATTCCAAGTGATAGCGTGTGATATAATGGGTCCATATGAAGAGACCAACAGGAAGAACCGATTTCTGATAGTGGCGATGGACGTATTTACTAAATGGACAGAAGCTATTCCAGTAGCTAGAGTAACCGCATCAAAGGTTATTAAGTTTTTGAAGGATGAGGTGTTTAGTAGATATGGATATCCGAAGGAGATAAGATCAGACGATGGTGCTCAGTTTAGAGGAGCAGTGTTCGAACAATTTTGCAGGTCAAATCATATTAGATGGACATCCTCCCCCATTTATCATCAGCAAGCGAATCCAGCGGAACGAAGATGGCAGGAAATGAAGAAAGCTTTAAGCGCCGCCATCTTAGAACGACCTACTACAGTATGGGATACACAAATTCCGCAGGTCCTCTATGCATTACGGACTCGGAAAAATGAAGCTACCCAAAGTACTCCAGGAGAACTACTACTAGGGTACGAGTTGAAGAGACCAGGGGAATGGGCTATTGTACGTGATGAAGTCGAAGCAATACCACGCCCTGAAGAAATGATTCGAGTTAGACAGGAAGCAAATCGGAACCAGAAGGCCTATCAGCAAAAATATGCCCCTACCCCAAGAATACCAACTATTAAATTTAGAGTTGGAGAAAGAGTTTGGGTTAAGAATTTCGCCCCGAAAACCCCATTTGCACCGAAGTGGATAGGACGATATGAAGTGTTGGAAGTCCTGGGATCTTCGACCTACCAAATCGATAAAGATGGAGCTTCATCGAAAATACATATTAACGATCTAAGACGCACCACAGTCCTGAGCGTGAGCGAAAGCAGCAGCTCAAGTGCTGAAGAAAATGATAGTACAAGTGAAGAGGAGGAGCTCCATGGCCAACCCCCTGAAATCCATGAAATTCCGGCCCCTCAGCCCGAGGTCGCCGAGGTACCATTGAGGCAGCCTAATGAGAAGCCACCAGACGTGGAGGAAATTACGGCCCCTCAGCCCGAGGTCGCCGTAGCACCATTGAGGCAGCCGAAAGAGAAGCCACCTGAAGCCTCCGAGGAGTCCCCCAGGTCGCCAGAAAACTACCCACAGGAGGCCTATACCAGGTCACCTGAAGGAGAGCCACCAATTGAAGCTAGAGCCATGGAGGTTGAGAAATCACCTCGTTCTAAGGAGAAGGAAGAATCTTTCCACAAATGGAAGTGGAAGTGATTTTAAATATGTTTATTTGGACTTGGTTATTTTGTATATTATTGTTGTTTATGGACTTAGTTATTTGTTATATTTGTTGTTTATGGATTTGATTATTTTTAAGGGTTGACATTGTAAATACGGTATAATCGTACTAGATGGGTACGGTTAAATAAACATACCGTAACAAATGCTCTTCAGTGGGGGGGTGTTTTGACGCTCAAACGTGGAAATCGGCTATAAATAGCGCGATTTCGAAGGGAACGATCAGTCAGTACAGAACCATAAAGAGGCAAGCACCTATTATAATAGTTGAGCATTTGTTCCGGCTTTAAAATCTGTATAAGTCTTTTTCTTTGGACGACCGTCACCAAGTAAATTGCCAGTCGAACTTGGAGATTCCGAGCACCTGGGTATGTCAAGGCGGCATACGTGAACCTGGAGATAAAAGCAAGGTGTAGCTGAAGAAGCACCGGTGGAGGACGCCGTAGTCGAGCCCGATACTGTGAGGAAACAGTGGTTCCTAGCCGATCCGAGGCGTTCGTACCTAGGTACGAGCAGGACCGAAATTAATTTTAAGAAGAAGTAATACGATAACCGGTCATCGCCGACGTTGCCCACCTTGGATGACCCATGCCATAACTGTAGCAGCCGACGCCATCGCCAGGGAGGCGTATACAATAGTTTACCACCTGGGCATAACCTGCACCAGGTCGGCAAGACGTGAAAACTACGTGGCAACATAATTTTAAGGAGGAATATTACGAGAACTAACTTTAGCCGGCGTTGCCAGCATTGGACGGACTGTGCCATACCTGCAGCCGCTGACGCCATCGCCAGGGAGGCGTATACAAGAGTTTACCACCTGGGCATACCCTGCACCAGGTCGGCAAAACGTGAAAACCACGTGGCAAATTAATTTAAAGAAGAAATACGACGAGAACCGGACGTAGCCGGTGTTGCCAGCACTAGACGGACTGTGCCACACCTGTAGCAGCTGACGCCATCGCCAGAGAGGCGTGTACGAGTAAATACCACCTGGGCATAGCCTGCACCAGGTCGGCGGAAGACAAAAACCACGTGGCAACGTGATTTTTCAGGAGAAATAATAGAAAACCGGCGACGCCAAGAGCTGGACGTCGAGGCCCGACCTCCAGTGACTTGTGCCAGTACCTAGGAGACTACTACAAGGACCTACCACCTGGGCATAACCTGCCCCAGGTCGGCAGCGAAGAAGCCAAGCGTGGCAAAAAGCGTAATGGCCGAAAGAACGGCATTACAGAGTGAAACCCCTCCAGCCCTGACGGCTGAGGACGAAGACGACCAAGACATGCTCTTGACTACCGAGGCCGACCCTAGGAAGAGTCCTGGGGCGGTCTCAAACTGCCCTACACAGCTCGCCGCCCCTGAGATAACAAATAGAGCTAGCCGTGGTGCCTCCAGGGATAAGCCCCTCGAAGGAGGAAGCGAAGGCGAATTGTGCCAGGACATCTTTTAGGACGCTGACGCCATTTTTAGTAGGTCTAGGTAGTGTTGTGTTTGTACATTGATTAGCGGTAGTACATACTTCAACCAACGAAAACAAAGCAAAGGTGAGTACGTACTATTAGTTAAAGGATATTGCTGCTGCATGACAAAGGATTTCTTAATTTCTTTTATTGTACTTATGTTATTGGAGTTTTATAGACGAAATCTCTAATTTTTAGTGTCTTTGTGCTTAATTTTCTAGTAAAATTTATCTTTTGTTTATTTTTGCATATCCTTATCGCCATGCTAAATTTATAAATTACTTTAAACTTTATCACTTTATTCACTTTAAGACCATTTTTAGGTCAACTTGATGGGAATTTTAGTTGGATTTACCAATAACGATTATCGTCATTGGGATTTCCCACCTAAAGTACCCATAATAACGGGACATTTTAGATGACTTTAAGAAGTTATTGGCCTACTTCTTAAAATTTTAATATTCAATTCAATTGCCAATAAAGTTTACCCTCGAGTTAACCTAAAAATGGCCTTAAAGTGCATGCAGTGATAAAGTTTAAAGTAGTTCATAAATCCCGCATGGCGATAAGGATATGCAAAAGTAAACAAAAGATAAATTTTACTAGAGAATTAAGCACAAATACACTAAAAATTAGAGATTTCGTCTATAAAACTTCACTACCCTAAGTACAATACTAGAAATCAATAAATCCTTTGTCATGCAGCAACAATACCCTGCAATTAATAGTAGATACTTACCTTTGCTTTGGTTTCGTTGGTTGAAGTATATACTTACCCCTAATAAACGCTTACACAAAGTATTTAGTAGTTTCAATTGAAAGTGGATTACTGGTGAAAAGAAAATATTTTTAGACGTGAAAGTCACGTCATTTAGAAACGTAAAAATGACGTGAGATATTGACGTCATCGGTCTGTGATATTAGGAGGTTATTTTCACGCCATATTATCGTCATATAGTCACGTCATATCTGGTAATAAGTCAGAATATGACGTCATTTTGACGTGCTCCTGCGGACTGGGTAGATCCCCACATTGGGGCGGTCTGTGGGAAGCGACTGTGAAGAATACAAAGTATCACATAAACCGATTAATGGGGAACGCGAAATTCACATTGTAACGGTTTATTTTTAGTACTAGAGGTTAAAGCCTATTTTTGTTAAGGTGTGAAAAATAATCATTAATGTAGTACCATTTGCTCTCTGAAAAACCATTAGTAGGTGGTGAATTGAAACAAACCAAAAATTTATTTAAAGTTTATTATTATGTCGCCTTCACCTTTTTGTCAAGAACCTTTCAATATATTTATTTTGTTGCTTATTTAACTTACAAAGATATTTATAAAACATTTTACTAGTAAAAATAAGGCTATATATCTGTGGCTTGGTGCAAGAAGGGCCAAAGTCAAAATTGATAGTTTTAAGATACAGAGCTTTTAAGTTTTTTTAAATCAAATTGATCTTAAAAACTACTTGTTGTAGAGCATCTTAAAAGTTCTTCTCCAAGCAAGTTACTATTTATTATTATATTATGTTATTTAAGAAAAAAAAAGTTTTAAAATCCAAAATTTACAAAAGAAAATGACTTTGGCCCTTTTAAAATTGACTTGAGTTTAGACTTTGGCCCTTTATACAGGGTGTTTTTAATTGAGTGCCGATAGTTTAAGGGTGTGAATTCTTGGGCGATTCTAAGAAGAAAAGTTAATATCAACATATGTCCTAATCCTCGTAATTTTTGAGCTACAGGGTGTTAAAATTTTAAGAAAAATATAACTTTTTTATCATAATTTCTTATCACCCTTAGATATTTCTATGAAATTTTGTACACGCCTTTTAATCATTAAGGAGCTTTTTTTGGCGTAAAAGATTCTTTTAAATTTTTACCAGTGCCGTCCGTACGGGGTTTAAACTGAATATTTTTGAAGAAAAAAGTGGTACGCCACAAATTTTTCCAAAAACCAAAATAATTTTTGAAAACACCATTCATTTTTGAGTAAATTTGGTTTAGAGACTAACTTTCGTACGACGCACCGTTTTCGCATAAAAAAAATAAAAACCAAAATTTTTTTTTTTTGGTTCATCGACACTTTTTTTGATATTTTGTTCGGTTCAAACCCCGTACGGACGTCACTGGTAAATATTTTAAAAAATCTTTTACGTCAAAAAATGCTCCTTAATGATTAAAAGGTGTGTACAAAATTTTATAAAAATATCTAATAGTGATAAGAAAATTATGATAAAAAAGTTATATTTTTCTTAAAATGTTAACCCTGTAGCTCAAAAATTTAAAGGATTAGGACATATGTTCATATTAACTTTTCTTCTTAGAATCACCCAAGGATTCACAGTTCACACCCTTAAGTATCGGCACTCAATTGAAAAACACCCTGTATAAAACACAAATGGCCCGTGTTAGGAAACAAAAAGGCATTATTCTTGAAAATCTATTTTAAAAAAATACATTTTTAACATGAAAACACATTTTCTTTTAACTACCCATTTTCTTCATCTTCTTCTTCCCCGGTGCAGAATTTAAAACTTTTAGAAACTGTTCATAATACATTTGGCTTGATTTGCTTATAAATGGTAAGAGGGACTTCAAATCCTTTAATTTCTCCTCGGAGATTGAAAGAAGGGTTTGGTTTAAGGGTTGAAGAATAAAATTATTTTCTTTTGCGGAATGTCTCTTTATATTAAAAATTTTAAATCCATCGTTGGACCTGAAACTTTCCTTGTGCAAAATATCGCCTTCCTGATTTTTACAACTAAGTCAAGCCATTTGTTCTTAGCCATTGTACAGGGTCTCCGTTGTCATTTTTTTTTTCGATGGATGTATTGTTTGTTTAGCAGAGAGTTAAAATTAAGAAAGTCAGATTGCTCTAGCTTCTTGACTTTTATTGGTGGTTTTCTGGTAATTGATCGGATCAAGTTTGCCCAATCCCTTGGAATGTCTGGCATTGGCCGTTTTTCACATCGTGCAAAAGGGCCAATGTCTGACATTGGCCGTTTTTCACATCCTGCAAAAATAAAGTGCTAAAGGCCGAAGTGTACATAGGCCATTTTAACCAAAATAACGATAAAATATAAATTGACATTGGCCCTACTATTCCTGTTAAAACTTCAATTTTACATTGGCCCTTTTGCCGTATGTTAGGACAATATTATAGACTACAATATGTGACATAGAAGTGAAAATGTAAAAAACATGACATTGGCCCTTCTTGCACCAAGCCACAGATATATATATATATATATATATCACTTGTAACATTGCACTGTTACATAACTCTCTCTCTCTCGGCGTGTAGAAGTTGCTTTCCTCTCTTATGACATTTGTTGGGTACCTGGCTCCCTCTTTATCTTTTTGCAATGCCTGTTACCTCGATTAGCTGATCCAGCTTGTGTCTTACCTAAAATAAAGATAATTGTTTGAATTCTGTGACCACAGACTGAGATCTTAGGTAATTTTGCCTTCGGTGGTATGTAAGGTTATATAGGTATGTTAGAGTTGCTAAAAAGGTCTCTAGCTGCCGAATGGCTGGTTATTAAAGTAGAGCCTTACCTTAGCTTCGATTCTGATTCCATATCTCCCTTGGCTTAGGGGTTGAAAGTCGATTTTCCTCCCTTGCTAAATGGCAGACCATCTCCTAAGTTTAGTAGCCTAAAAACAGTCAGCTACAGACAGTGTAATTATAGTAAGATATAGGACTCACTGCTATGGTTGTGTGCCCATCCATCCGGGGGAAAACAGTGAATTTTCCGTGGCATATTTTCCTTTGTTTTGGTTCTGAAATGGCGTGCCAGTCGGATAGTTAGAGACATTTCATTTTGTTGGTTATGAATCAGCCTGTTCCTTAAAATTTATAGGCCTAGAAGTGGGCGTCAATATCGATTTTAATCCCTTCGATCGACCTAACTTATTGATATTGTATTGACTGCTATCGGGTGATTTTTACCAGCCAAGGGCATTGTATTGTAATCTGTTTATCGTTATTTAATTTAGGAGCCACTTGGGTGTTTATTTAAAGCTGGGAATTTGTTTAAAATCATTTAGTTTCTAGGTTAACATCTATCGACCTTTACGAGATCGATTATATCGCTTATTCCTTAGATGTGGGAAAAAGCGCATGACCCTTGGGGATTGTTTCTCTCATGTAACGTGGGTTGTATACGGGTCGACCGCGTTTGGTGATAATTTATATTTCCCATTTATCAGTTAATTAAAAACAAATTTCTTTAGTTTCACCGTCGCGCAGGGGGTACAAGGGTAACCCATGATTCTTTTGTCTCCGCTTTTTGGTTATATTATTATTTGTACGGGTTCGCTTCGGTTATGATAGTTTATTAGGTTCTGTGGAGGCACGAGGTTTTGAATTCTAACGCCTTTTTATTGACAGGAAGCTTTCTATTTTGTTGGTACGATTGCAGCCCGTGCGCGATTCTTACTGCCGACTTACTTGCTGACCTGTCTCCGTCGTGAAAACGTGTGCCCATCCAAATGTTTTGACACGTGAGTGGATTTTGGATACCGTTTTCCCATTAAAGCTTCCTAATTGCTGTTGCATTTGTTGTTGACTGTTGGATTGGAAGCTTTGTACGGCGTAGCCGGATTATTAAGCGACGGAGTGCAGGTCAGGAAACGTGAAAACGTGTGAATAACAACACCGTCATCGGGTAAGTTTAATCATTTTATGTTTGAAATCAATTGCAGTCACTTTAATTTTGCTTTTATTTGTGAATAAAATATATTATCATCTTATGTTAATATTTGAAACCTTAAATATTTGGTCAAAACTCATGTAGGGGAGAGTCTGGAACAGTGGCCACCATTTTGCAAAACCAATCAAATAAACCAGATTTTTCACTTTTTACTAAATCTCATATGAATAGAATATAGAGGCGTCATCTCCTCTGATATTACCAGATTATGGGACTGAAAAAACAAAAATTAACGATAATATTTTCATTGCAAAAACATGTTACAAAGTGGCCACTGTACCAACAACAGTGGTACAGTGGCCACTGTAGTATGGTACATTGGCCACTATAATGGTAGGTAAACTTCCTTTGAGAAATAGGGATATAGAAAACAACTTAGACAGAATAATATTTAATTATAGTAATATTTTAATTATAATAATTAGGTACTTGTAACCAAAAAGCAACTGAAGCATATTTGTATATGTATATAACTAAAATAACAAATTTAAGTATTTTCAAGCAAGTTAACAAATATTGTACATAGATAAACTTATGGAAAAAGAAAATAAATTTGCTGATCTAGTAGTGCCACCCACTTTTAGAGGTCTAGACAAATGAAGTTCGATATCGTCAATTGGCACTATAGCTGTATCAGGAACATCGGGATACGTAAAATTGCTACCATGACGCCTTAGGAATGTCACATTCAATTCGTGAGTGTCTTTTAATATTTCTTTAACGCATCCAACATAATATTTTGTAGGTTTTTTAGTTGCAAACTTGACCAGAAGGAAAGTAAACAGATTTGTCCAACGGCTGAAGCCGGTGGCTGGTATGCGGAGGTAGCGTCAGTAGTATTATATTATTATCTTTTGCAAGTTTTATAGTTTGCAATGAAACGTGAGTTTCATGGTTGTCCATGATCAGTAGTGCTGACGATTCGGGTGTTGGTTTAGCATGTTTTATAAAATGGTCTAGCCATTGCACAAAAATGTCAGTCGTCATCCAACCTGATGGTGATGCTACTCCAATAGTTCCAGGTGGTGCATTTTTTATCATGTAATCTTTGAAGAACTTTCTTGGGAATATCAGGAGCGGCGGTATATTATTTCCGATAGCATTGATACAACCGCACATAGTAACAAGGGTTCCCCGTTCACTTGAGGTAATGTGGCCAACCTGTTTTTGATCTTTCCTCGCTAGAACTTTTTCTGTGTCTTGTAAGGTAGTAAGGGCAGTTTCGTCCACATTATAAACCTGTTCGGGTCCTAAATTATACTTTTCGTAAATTTGACGGATATTATCAAAAAAATGTTGCACTGCTGGTTTATTGAACCCCATCGCTCTTCCTAAAGATGTGGCTTCTGCTGACCTTATGGACAGTTCTTTTCGTCTTCTCATAAAACCGTTGAACCATAACCTTCCGGCGGTACTATTTTCTTCCCACGAGGCAGGTATTTTTTTCCCATTTGCAACTGCCAAATCATACGCCAACTTTCGAGCACATTTTGGAGTCATACCATGATGAAGTTTGGTCATGGTTTGGAAATATTCACTGAGAACGTCTTCTTCTTCACAAGAAAATATTTGATTAATTCTGTAATTAGAAGTCAGTCTTGGTGCCCCCTCCAAAAATGGCGAGTTCCAGTTAATTTGGTCTGCGTCATCGTTGCATTTTTTCAAATACCGCCTAAGTGTAGTACGGGGAATGTTATGTTTAATAGCCGCGGCTTTAGCTGATAACCCACCACTAAGCACATCAGAAATTGCATTCCGCATGGTTTCGGATGTAGTTTTTCCAATTTTAACATTTTTTTTTTCGGCGAGGCATTCTTTTAAGAAAACTCTGAAATAAAAGAAAATATAAGACGTCAAAATTGTACTATATATTTATTCAAACTGAGGTACAGTGGCCACTGTAGCTACATTTAACATGGCCTCTGTACCAACAATCACATGTTTTTGAGAAAAATTGTCAAACAGAAAAAATTCTTCATGCAATCAAATAATTTTTATACCAATAGATACTTACATGATGTAGGTTTAAGTCACCAGTCCTAGTTTATTTTTATATATATTTGTTTAGTCACTAACGACAATTTCATTGCCTTGCTGTAATTTACTTTACACACTAAAATATGGGTTAGATATATTTGGAGGGGAAAAATATGACATTATTACAGATAACTTCGTCGATGTAGTCTGTGCTTGATACGGTACTTTTATACTAGATGGCAGCACCAGATATTGTTTCAAAAGAAAATAGCGGACAGGTGGCCACTGTTCTTGGGTGGCCACTGTTCCAGACTCTCCCCTACTTTTTTTATACTTTCTGGTATCGATGGCTATCTATGTCGCTAGAATTTTTCAATACCGTAGTGCCCATTTTACTTACAAAAAGCACGTTTTTCAAGCCTACTTTTTTATTTGTTATTTTATTGTCAAAAAAAAAAAGAACTCGTATCCGAACTATACCGAGTGGCGTCAAGCCTGCATTTTGTACGTTAATGCCTAGGTTTTTATTTCTTTGTGTTGCTATTAATTTAATCTAATTTCAATTTATAATGTGCCTGATTAGCCGAATAAAACTATGTAGTTTTTCTGGTTAATTGCTAAGTTTTACATGCGTTTACTGCAATTGTTGGATTTGGTTTAATTAATTTTTATTTAATTGATAATTATGTATTCTTTGCTTTAATTGATTTAAATGGCCGGCATTGTGCAGCTGTTTCCTTTGGTATTGTTGAAACCAAGTAAATAACTGTAGTTTTCGGATTTTTCGGGATTGTCGTGTTAATATTTTTCTGGGGAAGTTATTCAGGGTTTTAGCATGGTAAAATTATTGTCGAATGGGTTTGATAATTAAATAACATTATTTTCTGGGATTTTTGTAATTATGAGGGGATAATATTTTTATTAGTCGCTTATTCAGGGTTTGAAAGGGTATTTTATTTGGAGTCATTGGCACCCGTGTCGGCGTGTAAGTGGCGCATGCGCAGTTACTGTATTGCGATTCAGCATATATCTCTCTAAGTTCAAATGGGAAATTACTTTGCGATTCTTTTTGTTTATAATCTGAAAGATATGATTCAAATTTTGATCATGCGCGTGGCGCATGCGCTCTGACAACTTTTCTACAAACCTGCGGATTTAATTTAGTAAGTTTCCTGCTTGGCTTGGATGAAGTTCTTTTAATTTTATTCGCCATCCTGAGCATGCACAGTGCCCTCACGTCGATGTTGTTGTTAATTAATATCTGCAGAGGGGTAATTGGACACCCAGTGAGGTGCGCAGAGAATTTAAGACGCATGCGCGTGGCGCATGCGCAGTTATATTTTTTTTAAATGTTGAGTTTTTGGATTTTTAGGGTGGTTGCACAGTGTTGGTCCATTTACGTAATCATTTGGGCCTTCAGCCACTCATTAAATGTAAATTTTATGCAAATATTGCCGTTGTGCTGATGCGCCTGTTCTATTTCTCAGGGTCGACCAGTATATTTCTTTGTAAGGTTTTTATTCTTATTCTTTTATTTGTGTAGCTAATATTTTTTCGTTAAAATGTAACCGGTGTGATCACAACCGCATGCCTGAATTAATTTTCTTGGGCGTCAAACCCAATCATTAATTTTTCCTTTTTTTTAATAAACGTCATTAGTGTGTTTGTAAAATTTTCTGGTTTTATTTGAGGCGTCCCACAACGCCCCTTCGTAATTTGCTTTTCTTTTGTTAATTTTTTTTTTATTATTATTAAGTTCAGTGGAGGGTGAGGTCCCACCGAGATCGCGAAGGCTTCCGTTTTGGCCTGCCTACAAAACGGTGTCGCCCCCTACTCTTCGGCATTTGAGCTAGGGCATTTGCTCGCTCCCACAAGGCCTCTCACCCTCGGCTGGACTTCGTCAGCAGTAATATTTTTTTTTGTCTGGTTAATATTCATTAAAATTAAATTCTCTTTTTTTTTTTGATAATCAATCTATAAATCTTTGGGCAAATAAAAGCGTAGCAAATTTTGGCGCCCAACGTTGGGCGTTCTCAAGTAGAGCAATTTACTTAATTATATATTTTGATTATCGATTTCATTGTATTGCGCCTACCCTTAAGGACTGTAGTAACTTTATTGTATTTTGAATTGATTTGCCTACCTTGTTACATATTTATATTGGTTGACCTTAAATTTACAGTATTATACCTCGCCCTGATTTTACCTGCAATTGCTTTGAATCAATCGTGGCCTTCGGTGGTTATACTTTTTTTTTATTTTCGTGCTCGCACAAAGCGTATTAATTTGGTACTGATTTATTTTTTTTATTTTTTGACTTACTTGCTTTGCGATATTGGTGACCTTTTAGTATCACCTAATTGATTTGTTTACTACGTTAATTACTTGACTTTCATTAAAATTGTCTTTAAAATACTACCACTGCTACTCACTTCATATTTTCAATTTGAATTTGTTATTGCTTACGTAAGTGAAGTGAAATCTAGTGATTTTATTTGAGTAGTGTTACTGTAAGTGAGTGAGTTTGTGTTGTTTTACAGTGAATAGTGTTATTATTACTTTATTCTGTCATTGTCCGACTTCAAAAGGAAAAAAAATGGATTACAATATGAGGATCAACTACCTGAAGAAGGACATGCTAATACATGAACTGACTGTCCGTGGAATTCCCTCTGACGATTCCAAAACCGTCGATTCGTTGAGCGCGACACTGCGACCGTTACTCCAACTGGAGAAGAGGAACAAATCTTTGAGTCATCCACCCTATTCTCTCGACGACGAGAAAGTTCTCGTGCATGATGCGCTGCAGAAAATTAAATTTGCACTGAAATCGGTGACTGGAGAAAATGCTAGGGCCAGATTTGAGCGCTATCAATCTCGTCTGGTACACCTACTCAATCGCGTAGATCGCGCACCACCTAGTAGCTTGACTGCTGAGAATGTGGATACGAGAGCGAAGCTTACGGTCGATATTTTGGCCACTCTTGACCATTTAGAAACCGTGTCAAAACAAGATCCCAACCTTAGTGCTATTTTGGCTGCTGCTCAGACTGAAGATTCGGATTCCGATGATTCGTCTAGCGTTCAAGGTGCCTCGCTACCTGTTTCTACCCCAAATAGACAACCTTCATACTTTAAGGGTCCTAAAATGGATAAATGGGAATTAAATTCACTTGAGACACCAAGAGTATGTCAGTTCACGACTTTTTAGAGCGAGTTTCAGAACTTAGAGTAGCCCGTCACGCGACTGAACGAGAAGTATTTGAGTCCGCCATACCTGTTTGAGGGAAAGGCACTTAATTGGTTTAGATCGAACCGATCCAGATTTACTGACTGGAGAGATCTATCAGACCTACTTTGCCGACATTTCGAACCGCCAGATTACAGAGCTCGACTCTTTAGGGAGATCTTAGATAGAACGCAAGATCCGTCCGAAAGCATTGTGGATTACTTATCAAGCATGCATGCTTTATGCAGACGTTACGGTGGAATGTCCGATGATGTGAAGCTGGACATTATTTCCCGAAACTTAGATCCCTTTTACACAACTCAACTTCCACTAGTAAATACATTGGAAGAATTGGAGGAGTGCTGCTTATCTTTGGAAGCCAAGAAATACCGTGCAGAGCACCACGTGCCACCCTCTAGAAGAAGGCAAGGATTTGTCGAGCCTGATTTCGCCTTTGTGTCGGATATGCAAGAGGCCCTTCCTAGCAATCATTCGGACGAGTACGTACAGGAAATTCGTCACTTTAATCCAACTACGAATGATAGACGTCCCAGGGAAATGCCTATGAAAGATAGACGTCCTAGAGAAATTCCTATGAACGATCGACGTCCCAGAGAAGTGGTCTGTTTTAACTGTCAAAAGACCGGGCATTATAACCGAGATTGCACTAGACCTCGGAAAATGCACTGTTATCGTTGCGGAACACCTGACGTTACTACCAGAAATTGCCCCAAATGCACGAATTCGGGAAAAGCTTCCCGGGGGAATCAATAGGTCGTGAGATGTCTCCCAAAATCGATACCACTTCGACCAACAACGATACTGGCTTTCCTGCAAAATTACTCTTAGACTACATTATTAGTCACGCTCATGGTGATCAACGTCCATATTTAGAAGTTACTGTTTTAGGCACTCCAATTCGAGGATTATTAGATTCCGGCGCTACAAGAACCATCGTCGGTCTTCCTGGATATGAACTATTACAACGGTTAGGATTAAAACTTTTGGGGAAAGAAACAAAATGCACAGTCGCCAATGGACAGAGCTGTTCCATCATCGGTTGTATGCAGGTTCCATTCTGTTTAATGGGAAAAACCAGAATTATTGATGTGCTCATCTTACCAGAACTTGCTTATACCCTTATCCTAGGAATAGATTTTTGGAAAAATATGGAAATAGTCCCCGATCTGAGACAAGATATTTGGCATTTTGCAGATAGCACTGATCCGATGTTCATTAATAGCATTCAAGACGAAAGCACTCTCACAAGAGATCAGCGAATACAACTTGATAATCTAATAAAAATGAAGCTTTCAACTATGAGTTCTGGATTGGGATGTTGTAACGTAGCAGAACATACTATTGAAGTTAAACCGGGTACAAAAGCCGTCAAACAACGATACTACCCCGTGTCTCCTTTTAAACAAAAGATCATAGATAAGGGGGTAAAGACAATGCTAAAAGACGGCGTGAACCTTCCAAAAGTGCTTGGTCTAGCCCAATATGTCTAGTTCTTAAAAAGGACGATTCCTAACGCTTCTGCGTCGATTATAGGCTTCTAAACGAGGTGACCAATAAAGATGCGTACCCCATTCCATATATCTCTTCAATCCTGGACCGCTTAAGAGATGCTAAATACCTCAGCTCTATCGATATTAAGTCTGTTTTTTGGACCGTCTCTTTGTAAGAGTCTTCGCGTGAATACACCGCTTTTACTGTTTCTGGAAGAGGATTGTTTCAGTTTCGCCGAATGCCGTTCGGATTGACCAATTCTCCGGCCACGTGGCAGCGAATTGTCGATACCGTGCTTGGAGCTGACCTTCAGCCTTCAGTAATGGTTTACCTAGACGACATTATCCTCATCTCTCAGGACTTTGATGAGCATTTGCGACTTCTAGACTTAGTGTTCGACCGCCTTCTCGAAGCAAGATTAGTTGTTTCATTAGAAAAGTGTCAATTTTGCCGACCAGAATTAAAATATCTAGGCTATGTAGTGGACCGTCAAGGACTTCGGCCAGATCCATCGAAAGTAGAGGCTATTGTAAATATTATACCACCGCCGAAAAATGTGACAGAGATTCGTCGATTTATAGGGAGAGCGAATTTCTCCTCCAAAATATCTCCGCTAACCAACCTGACCAAGAAAAACGTTAAGTGGTCATGGACATTCGATTGCGACGCTGCTTTTAGAACCATCAAAGAAGCTCTGATTACAGCACCCATTCTTACTTGCCCCGATTTCAGTCGTCCATTCGTTCTTCAAACTGATGCGAGTGGCGTTGGCCTTAGAGCCGTTTTGTCTCAAACCTTTGATGAAGGTGAGAAAGTAATATGTTTCCTATCGCGCTCACTATCTAGGCAGGAAATGAAATTGACTGTGACTGAAAAAGAATGTTTGGCAGTGATTTGGAGCGTTGAGAAATTGCGTCATTACCTGGAAGGAGTTCACTTCACCGTGATAACTGATCATCACTCGTTGCTGTGGTTACATCGATTAAAAGACCCACAGGGGAGACTAGCACGATGGGCACTTCGTCTTCAACCGTACGACTTTACTTTATTTCATCGACCTGGAAAAGACCACGTAGTTTCCGATTTTCTCTCGAGATCAGTTCCTGTTTCTGTTGACACTATAGATGCCGAAGTCAAAGAAGACGCATTCTCATCCACCACCGACAAATGGTATAAAAACATGTTCTCCAGACTCGAAGAGCATCCTCACAAATTTCCCACGTGGCGTGTAAAGAATAAAATGCTGTACAAATATGTGAAATCCACTCCTTCTGAATTAGCAATTCCATCCAGCTGCTGGAAACTCGTCGTTCCGAAAGATAAGAGGCGCGAAGTACTTTTCCGTTGCCATGATATACCAGCTTCAGGTCATGTAGGCATATTTAAAACTTATTGGAAAGTATGTCAACGTTACTATTGGCCTAAAATGAGGAGTGATGTAACCAGATGCGTGAAAGCATGTAGGATTTGTGCCCAGAACAAAGTGGAACAAAGAGCACCGGCAGGTCTAATGGGAAATCGACCAAACATTAATCAACCTTGGCAATGTATCAGCTTGGATTTCATCGGCCCGTTTCCTCGCTCAAGATCAGGAAATCAGTATGTTCTTGTGGTTAATGATTATTTCACCAAGTCCACCATCATGTTCCCATCGCGTTCTGCGACAGCCAAATCGCTTACTAAGCAAGTCGAAGAAGGTATTTTTCTGATGTTTGGATCTCCGCAATTTTTAATGTGCGATCAAGGAGCTCAAATGAAATCTAAAGAGTTCCAAGGACTTTGTCAGCGTTATAAAAGCAAAATTTTCTATACAGCTTCTTACCATCCTCAGGCTGATCCTACTGAACGTGCAAACCGAGTGGCAAAAGCTATGATTCGTTCATACATTTAGAACAATAATCACCGTACATGGGACGAAAATTTAGCCGCTATTGGTTGTGCGATGAGAACTTCACGACACGAAACAACTGTATTTAGTCGTTACTATCTGAATTTTGGAAGAGAGCATAAACTTTATGGACAAGACTTCGTCGAAGATATTCACAAGATCGATTTGGGTCCTCAAGATTATGTCAAAAAGAGACAAGCCGCATTTTCAAAACTCTATGTGGAAGTTCAGGAAAAGATCAAGGCTTCTCGCCTTATCAGCCAACGACGTTACAATTTACGTAGGCGACCAGTCGAATATACACCTGGACAGAGAGTTTGGCGTAAAAATAAAAGTCTCTCGGATGCCACGAAATACTACAGTGCCAAATTAGCACCAACATATTTAGGATCTTTTATTATTAAAAGAAAGACTGGTACTTGCACATATAAGCTTCAAGATCAGAACGGTCAAAATAAAGGTGTTTGGCATGTACAGGACCTCAAGTTGTACAATCCGTCGATTGCAAGTGAGAGTTCGGACAATGAATAAATTGAGTTATTTATCTTTACTTATCTTTTCTTTTACTTCATTACTTTAAACTTTATTAATTTCTTTTGTGTGTGAGTAACGAATAAAGGTTCGCTTCTTTCTTTTTTTTTGTTCCAAATATTTTTACATCACCTCCAGCGGACGTGGAGTTCTAATGAAGTTCGGTTTCTGTCTCGGCGTGAAACTTGACATCTATCTTTACTTTGGGGAACGATTTCAGTACCTACCGATTTTGACTTGATTCCTTGGAAATTTGGCTTTGCCGGATTTTCTTTAGTGATTACCCTGATTTTGACTTAGTATTTTACTTTTACCTTGATTTGTCTCTTTAGTTATTTGGTTAGCTTGGATGGATTGGCTAACGCCGGTTGATCTTTGCTGTCGCTCGTCTTGAAGACGTTATTTATTCATGATGACCTTTTTTTTTGCTTCGTTCTTTCTTTCAGTTTTAGTGGTAGGTTTTCGTTGCAATTTTTTTGTAAGCCGTGTTGAGTACGGGATATTTGCAACGAGAACGTAATTTCTCTCTCTGATTTTGCTTGATTAGCGTTGTTGATACATTTGCTTGATTTACTTTGTTTGACTTTGAGTTATTTTTGATTGATTTACGTTGCTTTATAGATAGAGTGAGATAACCCATTTGAGGATTTAAGCCGCTGTTGGAACTGAATTGCAAGTAACGGAGTAAGTTCGTTATTGATGTCGCTCAGATACGATTTATTGAGTGTTGCTTGATTTTGACTTCGTCATTTAGACGCTTTATACTTACGGATTTTGTCTTGGTTCGGCTATAGCCCGACTTTATATTTACCGATTTTGTCCTATTTATATACAGCCTTCTTTTTTTTTGTTATATAAGAGGCTGCGGGGCGTTTGATGCCCCTGGATGGCACTTTGCCGTCTTTTGTGGAATGTTCGTTCTGCTGAAGGCAGATTTGCGGGCAGAGTTGTATTGTGGGGGGTGGCTGTCTGACCACTGATTCAGTCTGTACATCGCTGCAACACAGGGGAGGGCGAAACTGCTGCTTATGACCTCGTCCGCAGGTCCTGCGTGATACGCCAGGCCAAGAGCGGAGCCGCCTTTCGGAACAGCCTAATTAAATTTTTCGTTGAAGGCTGTGATACATTTAGTTGTCATCGACACGTTTGTATCTTTAAGTTTAGTGTGTACTACAATACACTCCCTTTGACTGGTGGAACATCTGGGTTACAATTATTATTTTTTTTTTGTTGATATTGATTATCTTTAGTTTTCCACCTTTCAAGTACTGCTGTGTATTTGCTTGCCTCGGGTCTTTCTTGTGGGTGCGGGGTTGTACCGCGAGTTTGTTGGTATGAGGTTAGTACACGAGGTTCGCCAAGTCACATTTGGTTACAACGAAATGCTAACTTAAGTCCGATATCCATGAAGTTCGCTTTTTTGACCTCTATACAATAAAAACAGCTCGGGGTTGCATCCTTTCCTCTCTCGGAGTCTCCATGGGTCGTCAGCTGCGGAACAGTGCTAGAAATGATTTTTTTGTTTGTTTTATTTTTATTTTATTGCTTTTAGTGATTGATTGCTATATTTTAATGGCTACGTCGGTAGCGTCAATTTTTTTTTTTTGATCTAGGAGTTGATTGATAACTCGTGTGATTATTTTGTACATATAACTGCTATCCGTGTTTAGAGTTAGCTTACCTATCTGAATATTTCTGTTAACTTCATTGGATACTACATAACTGGGTACCCTGTGTTCTCTTGTGCTGGCGCGAGTATAATTTTTTTTTGTTTTGTTTGGTTATTACTTAGTTGAATTATCGTCGTAAAACTTCTCAGTGGAAGTTTTTCTCCTGACGAAGAAGAGGGGAGTTGTAACGGTTCATTTTTAGTACTAGAGGTTAAAGCCTATTTTTGTTAAGGTGTGAAAAATAATCATTAATGTAGTACCATTTGCTCTCTGAAAAACCATTAGTAGGTGGTGAATTGAAACGAACCAAAAATTTATTTAAATTTTATTATTATGTCGCCTTAACCTTTTTGTCAAGAACCTTTCAATATATTTATTTTGTTGCTTATTTAACTTACAAAGATATTTATAAAACATTTTACTAGTAAAAATAAGGCTATATATATCACTTGTAACATTGCACTGTTACATAACTCTCTTTCTCTCGGCGTGTAGAAGTTGCTTTCCTCTCTTATGACATTTGTTGGGTACCTGGCTCCTTCTTTATCTTTTTGCAATGCCTGTTACCTCGATTAGCTGATCCAGCTTGTGTCTTACCTAAAATAAAGATAACTGTTTGAATTCTGTGACCGCAGACTGAGATCTTAGGTAATTTTGCCTTCGGTGGTACGTAAGGTTATATAGGTATGTCAGAGTTGTTAAAAAGGTCTCTAGCTGCCGAATGCCTGGTTATTAAAGTAGAGCCCTACCTTAGCTTCGATTTTGATTCCATATCTCCCTTGGCTTAGGGGTTGAAAGTCGATTTTCCTCCCTTGCTAAATGGCAGACCATGTCCTAAGTTTAGTAGCCTAAAAACAGTCAGCTACAGACAGTGTAATTATAGTAAGATATAGGACTCACCGCTATGGTTGTGTCACATATATTTCCGGGGAAAAACAGTGAATTTTCCGTGGTATATTTTCCTTTGCTTTGGTTCTGAAATGGCGTGTCAGTCGGATTGTTAGAGACATCCAAATTTTTTGACACGTGAGTGGATTTCGGATACCGTTTTCCCATTAAAGCTTCCTAATTATATTAATATTTGAAACCTTAAATTTTTGGTCAAAACTCATGTACTTTTTTTATGCTTTCTGGTATCGATAGCTATCTATGTCGCTAGAATTTTTCAATACCGTAGTGCCCATTTTACTTACAAAGTGCACGTTTTTCAAGCCTGCTTTTTTATTCGTTATTTTATTGTAAAAAAAACGGACTCGTATCCGAACTATACTGCGTGGCGTCAAGCCTGCATTTTGTACGTTAATGCCTAGGTTTTTATTTCTTTGTGTTGCTATTAATTTAATCTAATTTCAATTTATAATGCGCCTGATTAGCCGAATGTAACTATGTAGTTTTTCTGGTTAATTGCTAAGTTTTACATGTGTTTACTGCAATTGTTGGATTTGGTTTAATTAATTTTTATTTAATTGATAATTATGTATTCTTTGCTTTAATTGATTTAAATGGCCGGCATTGTGAAGCTGTTTTCTTTGGTATTGTTGAAACCAAGTAAATAACTGTAGTTTTCGGGATTTTCGGAATTATGTCGTGTTAATATTTTTCTGGGCAATTTATTCAGGGTTTTAGCATGGTAAAATTATTGTCGAATGGGTTTGATAATTAAATAACATTATTTTCTGGGATTTTTGTAATTATGTGGGGATAATATTTTTATGGGTCGCTTATTCAGGGTTTGAAAGGGTATTTTATTCGGAGTCATTGGCACCCCGTGTGGGCGTGTGGGTGGCGCATGCGCAGGTACTGTATTGCGATTCAGCATATATCTCTCTAAGTTCAAGTGAAAAATTACTTTGCGATTCTTTTTGTTTATAATCTGAAAGATGTGATTCAAATTTTGATCATGCGCGTGGCGCATGCGCTCTGACTACTTTTCTACAAACCTGCGGTTTTAATTTAGTAAGTTTCCTGCTTGGCTTAAATGAAGTTCTTTTAATTTTTTTCGCCATCTAGAGCATGCGTAGTGCCCTTACGTCGATGTTGTTGTTAATTAATATCTGCAGAGAGGTTATTGGACACCTAGTGAGGTGCGCAGACAATTTTAGACGCATGCACATGGCGCATGCGCAGTAATATTTTGTTAAATGTTGGGTTATTGGATTATTAGGGTGGTTGCACAGTGTTGGTCCATTTACGTAATCATTTGGGCCTTCAGCCACTCATTAAATGTAAATTTTATGCAAATATTGCCGTTCTGCTAATGCGCCTGTTCTATTTCTCAGGGTCCTTTTACCTGGGCGCTTGTACCTAGCTCCTTACCTGGGCGCCTTTTTACGCCTTTCACCTAGAGGCGCTACCACTTTTACCTAGGATTCTAACCTAGGGCCGACCAGCAGTACTACCCAAGCGGTACATAGAGTGCTACCTAGGGTGCACCTGAAGCCGACTAACCGGCAAATCACCAACCGTAATTGGTTGATCGGCAACGTAACCGGCCAGTATATTTCTTTGTAAGGTTTTTATTCTTATTCTTTTATTTGTGTAGCTAATATTTTTTCGTTAAAATGTAACCGGTGTGATCACAACCGCAGGGCTAATATAGTATTTACCTGAATTAATTTTCTTGGGCGTCAAACCCAATCATTAATTTTTCCTTTTTTTTAATAAACGTCATTAGTGTGTTTGTAAAATTTTCTGGTTTTATTTGAGGCGTCGTCCCACAACACCCCTTCGTAATTTGCTTTTCTTTTGTTAATTTTTTTTTTATTGTTATTAAGTTCAGTGGAGAGTGAGCTCCCACCGAGATCGCGGAGGCTTCCGTTTTGGCCTGCCTACAAAACGGTGGCGTCCCCTACTCTACGGCATTTAAGCTAGGGCATTTGCTCGCTCCCACAAGGCCTCTCACCCTCGACTGGACTTCGTCAGCAGTAATATTTTTTTTTGTCTGGTTAATATTCATTAAAATTAAATTCTCTTTTTTTTTTTTGACAATCAATCCACAAATCTTTGGGCAAATAAAAGCGTAGCAACATTCGAGGAGTTTTACACCGTTTTAACACAAATAGAAGCTGTTTTAAACTCACGGCCTTTGTGCCCTTTAACAAACGATCGCTCGGACTTTAGTTATTTGACGCCGGGATATTTCTTGATAGGTGAGAGCCTAACCGCATATCCGGACAAAGATTTATATGATACACCTGACAATAGGCTAAAATTTTGGCAACAGTGTACGAAAATTCAACAAATCTTTTCGAAACAGTGGTCGGTGAATTATCTAAATAGACTTCAAAATTGCCCAAAGTGGTTAAATCCGACAAAAAAAATTAGTCCAAACGGCGTTGTTCTAATAAAGGAAGACAATGTCCCTCCTTTACAGTAGCGATTAGCGCGAGTATTGGAAGTATACCCCGAAAAAGATGGGAAAGTCAGAGTGGTAAAATTAAAAACTGCCTCAAGTATTTTCACTCGATCTATTGCCAAAGTGTCTCCTTTGCTATATGAAGAATTAAACGTAAGTAGGGACGTAGTTCAAAACTAGAATGTTTTGAATATTTTTCAGTACTGCTTTTCTTTTTATTTTTAGTTTTTAGAGCCGTTTAACATAACGGAGTACATACACGATGATGTGTTTTTTTCATTCCAGGTTTCCTGCCTATTTCGGTGTGGTAGCTTGCCATAAAAGTTACTGAGGCAGTAGCCTAGTCCCTGGAGAAATCCTAAAAAGTCAATGATCTTTTTGCTTTTTTTGTTGACCCTTTATCTTCAGCGCGAATGCTAGGCATCGTAACAATTGTGTAAGTGGAAACGTTTAACAATTTTTAATCTATAATCTTTTTCCTGCACTGTATGCGCTCACAGTGGCTAAACTAAAGAGTGCCATTTTCCTGACAGTATCGCTCTTTCTTTGGCTAGCCGGTTTCCCGGAATCGGTCCCACATTCGCTTCACGGAGCATCTAACCACTATTACTCCATCCTCTTTATTTTTTACGCTCGTCTTTGTTTCCGTACTGCAAGGCACGTGCAGTGTCAGCCTTAGTACTCAGTGTCAGTAATTTTTCTTCTATATTGTAAGTAAAGGAAGTGAAAAACAAGGCCTCAATCTACTCAGCTCAAAGAAGCTTTGAAAGTGCAGTTCGCAAGGAAATCGCTATGTGTTCAACTGAGTTTTAGGTATTTCGCTCGAAAGTAGCATATCAAGTGTTCAACTCGCAAGGAATTCTCAAGTATTTCGCTCGCAAGGAGCATCTCAAGTGTTCAACTCGCAAGGACTTCTCAAGTATTTCGCCCGCAAGGAGCATCTAAAGTGTTCAACTCGTAAAGAGTTTTCAAGTATTTCGCTAGCAAAAAGCATCTAAAGTGTTTAACTCGCAAGGAGTTTTCTAGTATTTCGCTCGCAAGGAGCAATTCAAGTATTTCGCTCGCAATGAGTTTTCGGATTCCACTCGACGCAGTGTTTGGTGATGTTGGTAGCGCAACAATCTTTGTAAATAAATGTCACATACTTATGCATGTATGTAGATTAAAGTTTAAAAGTTGGTTTGAAGTAGGGTTGCTTTAAAGTGGGGGAGAATGCTGTGATAAGGTTAAGTTATCTGGTTGAATAATTTAATAACAAAACAAGTATCAATATAGAAAGAACGGCAACGTCGCTGTCTGCAATCTTTCCGAGATTATACGCCGTCTACAACGCCAAGACTAATTTCCTAGAATATCCACCGAAGTAAAACAAGCGTACATGACCAAAAGCAGAGTGTAAAACAGATATATATGTCTTGGTTGAGTAGTGCAACCGCGGTAAGAACACGAGTTTTGTTGGTAGGCAACTAGATATAGTTACATGTTAATTGAAACAGCGTACCCTTTCGACGTTCTCAAAAGTTTTATACCAGAAAACGAATAGGAGTTCGCGATTATTGAATTCGGTTTCATAGCTAATTTTAGCCAACGTGACTGGAAGCAGACAGAAAGATCTGTAATAGCTTTCGTGGGAAGCAGAGGGTTTTCCTCGCGCGGGTACTCGAGTTTTTAATTGCTTTTACGTGTTTTTTCGGTACTCAAGCCAAGTAATAATGAAAAAATAAAAAAATAAAATAAAATAAAAATAAATTTAAGTCGGTTCTTATTTGGTGTGATTGATTGATATTGTTGTCGGGTTATGGAATTTACTTTTTCATTACTCAACCAGGTAACCACGGCTACTCAGTTATAGTCTAGTCGGTTTTAGAGCAGATGGGTCGCAGATAAGGAAAGAGAATATATTAGGTAACAGTTAATCAGTTTTCCAGATAAAAGTTGGCGCCAGGGGCCTTAAGGAGGCCACCGAAGATAAAGAGGAAGAAGGCTTTAAGGGCAGAACAGATGAATTTACAGAGCCAAAAGAATAATTATTTGTCAGAGCCTAAAGGGAGCTTACTGAAGCAAAACTTCCCTAACCCCTGAAAAATTAAACAAATAAATGAGACAAAATTTCAATTATATTGGTTTTTATTTCTACAGGCAAGTTAGCAGATTTATTACAATATCACATAACACTTTTAAACTGCTTTGCAATTTCTGTAGAAAACTTTAAAAATTTATAGGTACAAATACTACTTCCTAACATTAACTTTTGTATACATAAATAACTCTAAATATACAATTATACATGTGTGATTTTACAGGGACAGATTCATTAATATACGGGATGTACCATAAGAAAGATTTACAAAAAATCAACGGGGTGTATCAACAATCAGATTTACTGATAGCCAGAACTGGCTAAAGAAATATCAGGGCACTGATCAAGCCAAAATTCATTAAAAATTTAATTAACAAATGTACGGGGTGTGTCAGAAATGACTGCAGGAAACTCGTTCTTTCAAACCTCTTTCTCTCTGCTTATACAGGGTTTAGATTAAAACTGATTGGTCTATGGATCTGAAAAAAGTTGGATGCTTATTAAGCGGAACAAACAAAGCCGGGCAAGGGTTAAACAAAAAATATCTTGCAGCACATTTCGTACTAAGACGAATCTCTCTAGTGTCGTTTCATCGACTGAATTAAGTAGAATACATTTATAAGCCTCGTGGCCATAAAAACAAAATTGAAATATACCAGTAGAGTAGGTATTTTTATTTAACAAAATATACGGGTGTGTCAGAAATGACTGCAGGAAACTCGTTCTTTCGAACCTTGGTCTCTCTGCTTATGCAGGGTTTTAGATTGAAACTGATTGGTCTATGGACCTGATAAAGGTTGGATGCTGTTAAGCGGAACAAACAAAGCCGGGCAAGAGTTAAACAAAAAATATCTCGCAGCACATTTCGTACTAAGACGAATCTCTCAAGTGTCGTTTATCGACTGAATTATGTAGAATACATTTATTAGCCTCGTGGCCATAAAAACAAAATTAAAATATAACAGTAGAGTAGGTACTTTTATTCAATAAAATTTACGGGGGCACCAAAGTTAACTGGCATTAAAAGAAAATCAAAACTTAATCAGAATTCACAGGGCTGGATCTCGAATTCACTTAATTTAAATGACTCCATCACAGACAGCTCTGACTCGAAATTTACACTAACCAGAACACCAACTCCAGAGACACAAGGTCGTCAAACGGACAGCTCTGAGTTAATATTCACTAAAAATCTCTAATATTTACTTAAAAAATCACTTCAGAGACACAAGGTCATCGAACAGACAGCTCTTAAGCGAATGCACACTGAAATATTTAAAATTTACCTTAATATCGTGAATTCGACTGCATAAAAACAAATAACTGATTGAAAGTAACACTTAACTTTCGTGCATCGATTCACTTGGTTCCGTCCATTCAGTGGTTTATCCGATGACCTGCTCCTGAACGCTAGTAACTTCCAGAGCACAGTTAGGTATCAGCCGAGTCTCGTACGGTCGGTCCTTATAAATCGGCCAATGCCAGGTACCACCAATCGTAGGAATCCTCAACCAAGATGAACACCAGGCCAAGTCTCACTCCTCCGGTAACGGATCTCCAAGGGAGCAGACAACACACCAGCAAGGTTACAATAAAACGGGGTGCAGGGTATCAAATGGAATTACTAACAAAAGATATAGAAGTTAAAATAATTTTTGCTCGTTGTCCCAAGCGGGGCTGGCTAAAGTTTTTTTTAAAGTCATTGATCAAATCAAACGAACGTGAAGCATTGAAACCTGAATGAGGGCATGGCAACCTCACTTAAATGTAGAAAAATTATAGGTTAGAATGACATCAAGGGATTGAATGGAAAATTGCTGCATTCATAATTGAAGAGTGTCGAAATTATTGGTCCGGATTTAAGCGTTCATCATTCCGAAAGGGATTTTATTGATTATATTTGATAATACGTTCATTAGATGTCCGATGACTGAGGATTTGAAAAAATCGTTGAAATCGTTCGTTTGAGCCCGTTTACGGATTAAAAATTTGCCAGATGTAATGGAATGGATCAACAAAGCTGTAAAAGAGATAACTTAAAATGGGACATAAACAGAAAAACTAAAATTTAGGGCGAGACATGAAAAACAAAAAAATTTAACGTGTAAAATAAAAATCCATGGTGAAAATATAGAATACTAAGGTGAAAAACACATTCGAAATGTAAAAAATAGAAATCCAAAGGTGAAAAATAAAAATCCTACGTGAAACCTGAAAGGAACAAAATGGCCGCCGTTAATACCACGGATACTACACCAAAAAAACTTAATTGTTTACCTGTTGGTCGGGTTTCTCTTTCGCCAGGTCACCAATAGCCCCTAATGGGCTGGAAGCATTTCTAATGAATTTACTTGTACATCCAGGAAAAATTTCATTTAAACACTCGAAAACAGTGACCTGACAACAGGATTTTTACTGTCTCGTTCTTAAAAAGGCTATCCACGGCAAATGCACGTTTATTTATAGACTTTACGGCTTTCGTTACCGACGCGAGTTCAATGTGCGGAGACTTGCGGATCGATATGTTGGACTAGGTCGGGCATTTACCAGGATCGTGCAATAGGTAATTAATTACTTCATGCAACCGAGAAATTCAATGGTAGATTACGATTTTTTCAAAGTGATGGATCTTTTCTAGTTAATTGTAACGACCGGGAAAAAAGGTCGTTACAAATACCCCCTTTCTACCAGCACAAAATAAAAGTTGCCAGATCAGTACCCTTTAAGGAAATAAATACAACTTATGGCAAACAAGTAGCCTAATACATATTAAAATACATCAACACATAGTTTACTTAAGGCTAACTTAACACTAAACCTCTTACAAACTAATCCCAGGAGGAGAACTGCTACTCCGCTTCATCAGAATCGAGACTGTGATTTACGAAAGGCTTTAAGTCTTTAATATGATAACGACCGATATTCTTATCGTTCTCATCCAGAAGCTCATATATCAAAGGAGAGATTTTCTTAAGGATTTTACATTTTATAAATTTCTTTGCGAGCTTTTTTGAGAAGTATTTTCCAGCATCTAACAAAATTAAATTTCTCTTATAGACAGTGTCACCTTCGTCAAACTCACTATGTCTTTTCCTTAAATCATAATATCGTTTATTTTTCTCATAAGATTTGTTTATGTTCTTAGTAACCTGTTCGTAAAGATCTGGTAATTTTGAAAGCTCCCTAGCCAGGTTGTTTCGGTCATCGAAACTGTAAGGGCTAAGATTTTTGTTTTCGATAACGCCAAAGTAATCGCCAGAAGTTGGCAAGTTGCGTTCAAATGTCAAGAAAGCAGGTGAGAAATTTGTTGAGAGGTGGGTGGTTGTATTTATAGCGTTACAAATTTGGGCAATGTTTTTATCCCAATCACGGTGATTGTTCTCTTTAATGAAATACCTAATAGCGGTACCTATTACTCGATTGGCGCGTTCTACATTATTAGTTTGGGGGTGATATTATCACGTTTATAATTGATATTAGTTAAAAGGGGGTTCTAAAAGTGTGACACGGATAAAAGGACACAGGTCTACAAAACAAAGCTCTTTATTCTTCCCACAATTACAACAACACTCAACTCTTACTTCTATCCTCTAACTTACATTATTCAGTCAGCGTGCCCTCGGGGTCGGGGGATGAAATGGCTTGGATTATTCGGTCAACGTGCCCTCGGGGTCGGGGGATGAAATGTCTTGGATTATTCGCGGAGCTACCGAGCTACTATCAGCTGAAAGCCCTTTCGACAGCTAACTCTTTGAGAGCTTCTTAATAGCTGCCTTCCGTATCACCGAGGATGCTATTTATATCCATTATGGTTTGTCTAACAATCATGTATTATTTTATTATTATAACTGTTTGTATAACATCAATAAATAACAAACTCGGCGATGTGCTTCAAATAGTAAATAGTGAAATAATAAATAGTAACCTACTAAATTTGTAGGTCACCAGGCTGAGAGACGTGAATTAATGATTTAAATGTAAAATGA
This sequence comes from Polydrusus tereticollis, assembly GCA_963920685.1. Lineage (NCBI taxonomy): Eukaryota > Metazoa > Arthropoda > Insecta > Coleoptera > Curculionidae > Polydrusus > Polydrusus tereticollis. The sequence continues at coordinate 135,132,527 of OY987326.1, forward strand.
AATAATAATTTTGGAAAAGGCCTCTTGCGTTATACCAAACATTACTGATTTTATAAGACTTTAACATATTCGAGAACTCTTGGGATTTGAACTGACTGCCATTGTCAACTACAAGGGTTTGAGGAACTCCGAAATACATAAAAATATAATCGACCAGGTAGTCGCAAATTTCCTTGGACAGTGCTCGCTTCATTTTGTGTATGAAGGTAAATTTAGTAAACCAATCGACAATAACCAACAAATAGCAGTAACCTGCACGGGATTTAGGATAAGGTCCCTGAATATATATGGATAGTAATTTAAAAGGCACAGAAACGTTTTTTGAGGCTCCCATAAGTCCAGCACGAGCGAACTGTGAAACTTTTTGTTCGTTGCAGGTTTGGCAACGTGAAATGTACCTTTTAATATCTGACCTCCTACCGGGCCACCAGAACTGTTCAAAAATTTTGTCCAAGCATTTTTTAAAACTAAAATGGGCTCCCAGCGGGCTATCATGATATTCCTCCAAAATCTGCTTCCTACACGTCCTGGGAACTACGGACTTCCATTCCTTTTGATTAATATTAATGCCATGATTGCAATAAAAATGTTTATACAGTTTTCCCGCCTCAACTCTGAAGAGTGGGTAATTTTGTGGCTGTTTCTGCACTTTGTCAACCAGTTTGGAATGCCAGCGATCTAGGGGTGCATGGTGCAGGGTTGAAATCTCGGGAAAACTACGACTTAGAGCGTCAGCGACAACATTGGTTGCACCGGATCTATGTTTAATGACAAAATTAAATTGTGATAGCAAAATTGACATTTCTTGCCAGTCTTCTCATAGAATTATCCAATCAAAAGAGCCTTTGTAAGGAATAATGATCTGTTAGAATAGTGAAAGCAGAACCGCCTTCGACATAAGATCTGAATTTCAAAACTGCATGAACGATAGCCAATAACTCCTTTTCAGTGACTGTCATATTAATTTCTGGCTTGGTTATTGTTCTTGAAGCGTAAGCTATGACGTATTCGTCATCGCCATCTAACTGAGTAAGTACAGAGCCTATAGCGCTATTAGAAGTGTCAGTTTGGATCGTGAATGGTTTGGAAAAATCGGGGTTTCTCAGTACAGGGGTGGAAACTAGTTGGGATTTAAAATTTTCGAAAGCCATTTCGGCCTCAGGGTTCCATTTAACTGATTGTTTCTTTTTGATGCCTTTAGTGAGGTTACTTATTGGGACAATGAGATCGGAAAAGTTCTTTATAAATTTGCGATACCACGAAGCCATACCAACAAAACGCTTGACACCTGTCACATCTTTAGGCTTTTGATATTGAGAAATTGCTGAAACTTTATCAGGGTTGGCGTGTAGGCCATTTTTATCGACTACATAACCGAGGAATGGGCTTGGCTGGCAGAATTTACATTTATTTGCGTTAATAGTAAGACCTGCAGTCATTAAAGTGCTGAAAACTTTCTCTAAGGTTTCCATGTGAGAATCAAAAGTGCTGTTAACTATGACCAAATCGTCAAGATATACGAAAATATTTTTTTCTATTGTAGGGGAAAATAGCCTATCCATCAGCTTCTGAAGTGCGACAGCGACATTAGATATTCCAAAGGACATTTGCACAAATTCAAAGTGTCCTCTATTGATTACTGTAAAAGCAGTTTTGGCACAAGAATCTTCTTTAAGTTTAATTTGCCAGAAAGCATGTTTCAAATCGATTGAAGTGAGAAAGTGTGCATCTCTGACTTTGTCTAGGGTCCTAGATAAATGAGGCAAGGTATAGGGATCCTTGACTGTCATGTTGTTCAGAGGACGACCATCGTAACAGAGACGATATTCACCTGAACTTTTTTTAACAAGCAACACATTTGCTGAATATGGGCTGGTGGAGGGCCTAATTACACCTAACTTCAACATTTTGTCTATCTCGTCATTCATATGCTTTTGCATATAAGGCGAGAGGAGGAAGGGTCTTTTTCGAAATGGCTCAGTGAAAGTGAGCTCAATTTTGTGTTCTACCAGGTAGTAGCGCCCAGGGTTTCTGAAGTTAATTGACTGAACTTCTTAGTTGTGATGTCTAGCCTACGTTTTTGATCGGTTGTCAAATCATTGTCAGATTGTATAGAGATGTTTTGAAACTTTTCTCTCACTATTATTTCATGAACAGCTAAAGGATTAGTGAAATCATAAGAATTATTTTCGAAATTTGGTTTTAAGTTGGCCTGTTGGCAGAAATCGATTCCTAAAATCAAAGTTTGTCGAATACTAGGAACAACCAGCACATCTAAATTTATGATTTTGCCATTTAATCAAAGGGGGATGGTAACTGTGCCAAAAATTTCTTGTGGTTTTCCGTCAGAAGTTGTTATTGAATCCAAACACAACGCCACTTTCACATGAAAACCCAACTTAGAAATAATTTCATAACCGCGTTTCCCTAGAACGCTTTGCATAGCCCCGGTATCTAGCAGGGCGGTTAAATTCCTATTCTGGACCGAAACTTCCATATAAGGGCGTTGGTCACTACTAGCTTGTTTCGAAAATAGAGGGGAAATTTCGTTGTTTTTGAAAAAACGTCTCACAGTATTCAACCAGTTTGGCCAATGGTTTGACAGTGAAAAATTCTCGGATTTTAAATTTGATTTGCACCTCTGCCTACCGAGTTTGGAAGGGTGCTTCCTTCGTTTTTTGAAGTGCACTTAGTGCAGTTTAACTTGGTGACATTCTCTTGTCCACACACATAGCAAAAGATTTTTCGTTTCAATGTACAACTTCTGAAATGATGACCGTCTTGATCACAGTTAAAACAGGATATTTTGCCCAAGGCAAAAATATTTGTTGCCTGTGAGGAAACGACAACGGGGACACAAATCTGAAGTAAATCTGACTCAGGACAACTAACTGATCTTTGGTCATTTATATGTGGGTTGTTTGATTCATCAGGGTGCTCGACAATCACCGAATTGGTGGTTCGTACGTTTTGACCAGGGGATGAGCGGGCTACTTCTGAAACGTTTCTATTAGTGTTGAAGGGCCTTTGAAAAGGTCTTTAAAAGGGCTTTTTGAATGCGAACTCTGGTTCTAAGGTAGAAGCAGTACAAAATGGAGGGGGTTGAAAATTCTCAGATCTTGATTTAGTGTCTTCCAACACTCTGCATATGCTTTTTAATTCAAATAGGGAGAAAGGTTGCCTCAAAGCTAATTGTTGCTGATAATACGGTAACAGGTTTCTGATGATTCATCTCAACTGAACGTTTTCATCTATGGGGTTTATGAATCTCCTAAACAAATTTTCCATGACAGCTATGTAAATTAACGGTCTTTCGGCTGCGCCTTGGGTTCGTAATCTAATTTCGTCCCACAAAGCCATTTCGTAATCAATAGGTACAAATTTAATCTTAAATGTTAAACCAATTCATCCCAGCTATTAATCGTTTGCCTAATTGCGCGATACCAAATTAAAACGTCTCCATCGAACAACTCATGAGAAAAATTCATTAAGCTTGCTCTAGGTATTCTGTGAGCTAAACAGAAATCTTCGAACTTTTCCAAGAAGCTGTACAAACTTTGATTAGTAGTGATAGTTGGAGAGTTCTGCATCATAGGGCCCTACAATGTTAATTTTCGGAGGGATTTTTATGAGTCATATCTCCGGAACCAATGGGCCTAGGATATTGCGCATGCGTAGCTGAAGTCTATGAAATGGGTTCTTGCGCATGACTTGAAAATGACACCTGTCACCTGTCAATTAAGAACTATCACTTGTCAAATGTCACCTGTCAAATGTCCAAATTGACAGCTGATGTATGTCACGTGTTAAGGATGACGTCATAAGTCGTTTAAAAAAAGAACGGGGTTGATCGGGTCAATAGGGCCAAATTTAGCAGTCCGCATGCGCAAGAAAAAAATTTTGTTTCGCGGATATGGGCTATATATTAAATAAAAGAAAAGACATCAAGATTATAGAATGAAAGGTTGCAAATACATGCTACATGTTTAGGGTGACGTCATAAATTGTTTAGAAAAGGAACGGGGTTGATTGAGTGAATAGAACCAAAGTTAGCATAGCCTATGTCTAAATGGCATGAAGAGCTACTATTGATTTAAATACTAGAATGATACCCCAATAACACCTACGAAAAATCAATTATTTAAACTATAAGAATCTTTTTAGACGCGGTATTTTATTTACTTAAATTTATTATCGATTAACAAGTTTATTATTTAACAAGCAGATAATTTTAATTATATATATATATATATATATTATGCGGGTCACAACATATTTTTATAACACGGAAATTGACAGCTGATGTATGTCACGTTTTAAGGATGACGTCATAAGTCGTTTAAAAAAAGAACGGGGTTGATCGGGTCAATAGGGCCAAATTTAGCAGTCCGCATGCGCGAGAAAAAAATTTTGTTTCGCGGATATGGGCTATATATTAAATAAAAGAAAAGACATCAAAATTATAGAATAAAAGGTTGCAAATACATGCTACATGTTTAGGGTGACGTCATAAATTGTTTAGAAAAGGAACGGGGTTGATTGAGTGAATAGAACCAAAGTTAGCATAGCATATGTCTAAATGGCATGAAGAGCTACTATTGATTTAAATACTAGAATGATACCCCAATAACCCCTACGAAAAATCAATTATTTAAACTATTTTTTAGACGCGGTATTTTATTTACTTAAATTTATTATCGATTAACAAGTTTATTATTTAACAAGCAGATAATTTTAATTATATGTATATATATATTATGCGGGTCACAACATATTTTTATAACACGGAAAATTCTGCGAAACAAAACAACCTCGACACGTGCGTTATTTATCACCTCGCAATTAAAATATTGTAGTCGGAAAAATACATAACCAAAATATGCATATTATTTACATAAATGCATATCCTGTTCACGTCACCGGCATACATAAATACGAGAACCGAGCGGTGTTTAAGCAGTAGTTGACGAACAACAGAGCTAAAAATTTAGTATTGTGTGTGGAGTAATTTAAATTCCTGGTAAGTACGAAAGTGCTTGGAAATAATTATTTGTTACTTTGTATTGTGAATGTTATAGACATATTTATTTGTGACGCCACGTTTAATCGGTGAATAAACGCGATATTTAGATATAATGCTAGGCTACATGGTTTTAGAAATTCAAAACGATTCATTGAAATTTCCTTTATTTTTAGAAAAAAAAATGTTTGCATGTGAATACTGTTCCCGCTCATTTACCCGGAAGGATAATTTGAAGCGCCATGGGGACTGTCGTGCAGCAGCCAAAAGCTGCGACACATGCGGAGATAGTTTCAAGTCCGAGGGGGCACTCCAACGGCATCAACGCGATGAACACCGAGCCCCCAAAAGACAAGCAGATACTCCGCATTCAACCATGGCGAAGCGAGCTAGATTTGACTTCCAAGACGGTAAGTTTATTATTTTTTGCTAAATATTAGAATAAATAAACAGTGTTAAATATTTTTAGCGGCTACGCAACATTGCAAACCCTGTAAACGGGAGGTTCCCGTCAGTGGCTGGGGTGGACAAGTTAGAACCCTTTAGCACCGGGAAAAGTGTTGCGTAGTGCAGGAGGAGGGTGTACAGTTGATAAAGACCTCATTCAAAGGCCGTTTAGCTACCTATCGTTTGGATGGTACTGCGGATTCCACCAACGTAAAGAGATTTTTACAAAATTTAAAAAATAAAACAGTAGCGTTGGTGGAAAGCAATGTCAACCTTCACTCCAACATTAAGATTGGCATGGAACTATTCGGCCGCTTCCTCCTGCAGTCTAAAGAAGCAATGGAAGTCAAGTCGTTCAATTCAAAGTTTCGGATTGTGAGCGGGAACACAGATTTGGAGGAGCTGTTTGCACAGTTTGCTGTAATTTTAGATAAGAATGCCAGCGAGTTTGCAGAGAAAGAAAGTGGTATGTATTTATTTTTAATTCTGAAACTTGAACGTGGTCTAGTCTAGGCTAAATGTTAATTATGTCTCCTTGTTACAGGTTGGGCCTTGCAGCAGCTCCTTCACCTAGAATTAAGTATCAATAGGTACAACCCCCTAAAGGCGTCTTCCTATATACCCTGTCAAAGACGATCGACGCAAAGAAAGAGGTACTCAACATTCAGAACAACGATGAGTAATGTTTTACATGGTCAGTCTTAGCTGCTTTACATCCAATTGATAGGACTCAAAATGCAAATAGAGTCGCGAACTACTTGCCTTTTGAAATCGCGCAGAAACAGACATGTAAATTTATTATTAATTAGTGATGATTATGGAAATAATCATTACTGCTTAATAAGAAACTTGTCTAGACTGGTCTCAAGTCAATTAACAAAACGCAATGGCGCGAAGTACTTATGTGATGGTTGTTTGCTTTATTTTAGAACTAATGATAAATTAATAGCCCATCAGGCTTACGATTGTAAACACGTTTCGGTTAAACTGCCAACTACTAATTTGCGCAAGGATAAGTATGGTAAAGACGTTCCCGAGAATGAGTTTAAATTTGAAAATTTCGATAAAAAATTAAAAGTACCTATTACATTAAATGTTCTTTCGACAATTCACACTCTCAATTCAGGACTTATAGGGGTGATAATGCTAGTGATACGTTTGTAGAGACGTTGGAAAAGGACTGTAAACGACTTTACAACGACTTTATAAAAATCAAAAAGCCGATGGCCCCTCTAACGCCTGAAGAAGAGAACGAATTTAAAATGGCTACTAGTTGCCACATTTGCGAAAAACCATTTAATGTAGGTAATGAAAGAGTAAGAGATCACGATCATCTCACATCAAAATTCAGAGGGGCAGCTCACTCTATTTGCAATGTCAACTTTAAAGTTCCAAAATTTATACCCATCTTTTTCCACAACCTATCCGGCTTCGACAGCCAGCTGATGATTAAACAGTTGGCTACCGAACAGGAAAAGCTGGATGTTATCGCCTAAAATAAAGAACATTACGTCTCGTTCACCAAACATATTTTGGTGGATACATTTAAAGTGGAAAAAGACAAGGCACAAAATGTATTTTTAAAATTACGCTTTCTTGATAGTTTTCGCTTTATGGCGAGTAGTTTGGATAAACTTAGTCAAAATTTAAAACCAGAACAATGTCGCGAAGTCAGAAAATATTTTCCAAATGAAGACGAGTTTAAAATTATTCGACAGAAGGGTGTTTTTCCATATTCGTATGTTGATTCTTTTTTAAAATTAAATACGACAAAGCTACCATCACATGAGGAATTTTATAATAGTTTAAAAAAAGAAGATATTTCTGTAGAGGAATACAAGCGTGCCTGGGCAGTATGGAACCTGTTTAAATGCGAGAATTTAGGTCAATATTCAGACATTTATTTAAAATCCGACGTGTTACTGCTAGCAGATGTTTTCGAAAATTTCAGAAATGTTTCTATGAATGTCTTTAAGCTCGAACCTGCGCAGTATTTCACAAGTCCCGGTCTTTCGTGGGATGCGGCTGCGCTCTCTGGAAAAACCCAGATTACCCTGCTTACAGACATTGATATGATACATCTTCTGAAACGCGGTATTCGCGGTGGAGTCAGTCAGTGTAGCTTAAGGAAAGGTATCGCGAACAACAAATTTATCCCACATTATGACGCTTCTAAACCTACCTCTTACATCATGTACTTGGACGCTACCAATTTATATGGGGCGACCATGTCTCAATATTTACCAACTGGTAATTTTAAGTGGTTGGAGGAGGCTGAAATTCAAAATCTAGATTACATGAACATTGCAAGCGATTCAAATACCAGCTACATTTTGGAAGTGGATTCAGAATATCCTGAAAATTTACATTATTAACACAACGAGCTACCCTTTTGCCCAGAATCCATCGAGCCACCAAAGACAAATTCAAAAATTACCAAATTAATCCCAAATTTTAATAAAAAAGAAAAATATGTTATTCATTATCAAAATTTGCGACAATCACTAAATCACAGTCTCAAATTAACTAAAATTCACCGCGTCTCCTTTCTTTTGATCAATGACCCTGGCTAAAAAATATATAGACATGAACACGGCATTACGAAACAAAGCTCAAAATTGCATACTTTTTTAAACTTATGAATAATGCCGTGTTTGGCAAAACGATGGAGAACGTGGAGAAAAGGGTAGATGCTAGACTTGTTACCCACTGGGAAAATATTGGTAAGAGACTGGGAGCAGAAGCGTTAACTATGAAACCGCATTTCGAAAATCGAACAATATTTTCCGAGAATCTGGTTGCTGTACAGATGCAGAAACAGAAAGGCGTATATAATAAACCTATTTACGCGGGGTTTGCCATTTTGGAAATCTCCAAGACAATTATGTATGACTTATTGTACGATTATATTAAACCCAAATACGGAGATAAGGCTGTCTTGCTCTACACCGATACTGACTCGTTAATCTTGCAAATTACAACCGACAATTTTTACGATGATAAAAAGGAAAATTTAGACAGATTTGATACGTCCAACTACCCAAAGGATAACCCACACAATGTTCCTGTAAACACATCCATCTTGGGCCGTATGAAGGACGAGTATGCAGGAAAAATTGTTTGGGAATTCTATGGAACCGGTGCGAAGGCATATTGTGTAAATGTAGACGGCGAGTTGACCAAAAAGGCCAAAGGGGTACCCGACTACGTCACCAAAAATGAGCTTACGCTTACAGACTTTAAAACAGGCGGTTGACGTAGAGGGTACTAAAATATATCGTGCAATGTCGACTTTTCGTTTTCAATTACACAATATGTATGTCGAACTTAAAAATAAGGTGGCGCTGTCACACGCGGACGACAAGCGTTTCCTTATACCGGATTCCGAGTACACGCTTGCTTGGGGCCATCGAGATTTGGTATTGTACGATGAGGATTCACAGGAGAGAAAAGACTGATTATGTGTGCAGCTTTCTATGCCTCGACATTCTTTGGTAGCTAGGGGGGTTGTTAGGTTAGGATATTTATTTTAGACTAAGGTATTTATTTTAGGTTAGGTGCTTTGGTTTTTTGTTGGATAAAGTTGTTTTATACTAAATAAAAGACTAGTTATACTTTAATATATGTATCGATTTTAGCTGTTCTTCTTGCGTTTTTAATAAACATGCTTTGTTTTTAAATCATAGTTTTGTTTCTTACAAAATAAGACTCAAGTATATTAATTTTTAATAGCAAACACAATTTATCTTATATAAATTCTCAATGTGTTTAGAGAATAAATCTATAAGACTTTCATCCCAGCAAAACAAGTATTGTTCATTTTCTTCAAATGGTAAACATCGGCTGCCGAGGTATTTATGGAAACGCAAATTGTAGTTGTCAATTATAATAGTAGTTTCAGGCCAGTATTCATGAACACCGCTGTAGGTAGCTAAAAACTCCTCAAAATCATAATTGGAAAAATATAGCTCTCCTTCGGCAATCTCAACGATAACTCGCTCGTCTGTAGTAGAAAATGTTACTGTAACTTCATCTCCAACTTTATATCTGATTTGGACACTCATCTTGAATATTAAGTCTTGACAGTACCTTAACCAAAGATTTTCGGTTTTCGTAAAGCTTTATACGTTTCTTTAGCGTACGAATATTACTTAAATGATCTTGGATTTTCTCTTCAACTACCTTCGTCATAGGTTCGAGAGCAACTGATAGTTTCGAAACATCCGTTGTGAACGGACTCTGTTGAACGGACTCTGTTAAACGGACTCTGTTAAGCAGACTCTGTTGAACGGACCCTGTTGACCTGTTGAACAGACCCTGATCAACTGAACAGACCCTGTTGAACGGACCCTGTTAAACTGAACAGACCCTGTTGAACTGTTGACCTGTTGACCTGTTGAATAAGTCCATTGAACGGACCCTGTTGAACGAATCTGTTGTAAACAAAACCGTTTGAGCTACGTGGGGAATAAATAAAAGTTGACTTGTTGAAAAATTTTAATATTTATTAATGTAAAAGATTATAAATATATCGATACAACACTTTGGCATTTTTAACACAACAAACATTAATATCTAAAATATGATATTTACAACCATCAACATCTCCCTTCTCCAATTTTGGCACATCAATGTTGCCTTCAAAGTTTATAATATATGGTGCCCTGCAGTTTAATTCTAAAAATGTTTTAACTAGAAATTCCTCTTTGACACGTCCTTTAACGTAAATGTTGTCTGCGTCTATCAGATTGTTGTAGATTATATTATGTAGCTCCTTGTAATCGGTATCACCATAATTATAAAGGATGAAATGGTGATGTCCAAATAGATATTTGACTTGTTTCTTGCAAGCCTTACTTAAGGTGTGGAATGGTATAACTGGTTTAAAAAAGTAACTTTTCATACTATTCCCATCGTAAATAGCCAATTCTTTGGCGCAAAATTCAGGTATGTTAAATCCTTCAATATCGACTACAACGAACTTCATTGTCTGAAGGCTCAAATCAAATTAATTACATAAGGTCTCTTACTTGACCAGTTAAAGCTTGATACTCGAGAATACGATCGTGAACAATGATACAGAAGGCACGTGCATCATTCGAAAAGTTTTCAGAACTTTGAAACTCTAACTTGACATCAACTGTTGCACTCTTGATGCTCTCGTTTTGTTTAGAGCAATCAGTTACGAAAAGAGTCCTTTTGGCAAACGCTGCAAAATCCATTAGTGGTTCACTAGTCAGCTTGCCTAGATATGATTTTTGAAATTCCGTGTACATCCTATAAGCTTCCGTAAACTGTCTATTGTTAAAGTTTAAGTTTAACGATTCATATGGATACACTTCGGAATATAGAAACAATTTAACATCGGTGATATTCAAATTATCTAAATATTATGTGCAGTCGGACTTAAAATTGTCCTTACGATCATTCATAAAAAATACAATGACATATCGAGCACGTTCAGACATTGTTTTAACGGTCCAAATAGCTTTCTTAGTTGTTTTTAATGCAGGTAATTCGTGTATTTCCCAATTTCGAAAAGGGATAAAAATCGGTTTATTTTTAGCAATGTCATCTAAAAGTCTCAATTTGATTGCGTCGCTCGGATACATGTGCTTAACTTTCAACCCGATAGACTTTAAAGTTATGGCAGTCTTTTTATCGCCATTAGCAGTAACATTTCTATAGCAGTTATCATCATGCCGAGCACGTGCAAGCTTAATTTTTTGTTTTCCCATAATTACATTCTTATAATCAGCAAAAACACCTAGCAAGAAAGAGAGAGGAATACGTATATTAAACTCGTTTGTAGTGCCCTCTAACGTTTTTAGTACACCACTGGGCCAATTCCATCCTGCAATCTCTAAAGCACGACTTTCTTGTTCATTTAAACATAGCAAACTTTTAACCATACTAACGATACCAGGATCTCTAATTTTTTCAATCTCCTTGCCATTGATTTCATAAGATATGGATTCGAAAAGGAATGCGCCAGCATTATTTGTTAAAGAACAATTGCCGGTTTTTCCAGCAGTTGTTTCTTCCTTAAATTCACCCTCAATGTAGAGTTGGGCTTCACTCATATCCAAAAATACATCTTGTTGATTGATGACAATCTCAATTACATCATTGTTGTTGAAAGAAGTGGTAAACGGATGGTATGTATGCCATTCTTCTCGAATGATTGACTCATCACTATGTATTTGATTCAAAACCTGAAGTTTTTTTGACATGATAACCGTAGATAGTTTGACGAGAATACAAATAAGTTATAGCTGAAAATGTGAGTGACCTCTCTGGCTTTCGATGCTCGAATGACTCTGCTAATGAAGCACCATTGTTTAAATATTTTTTAAATACTAGAACCATTTCGCCTAAGTTCTAGTCTAATTAAAACTTTTTCACCTCTAAAATTAACCGGCCTCGAATCTTGATCCAATAGGGTGAGGGAAATATTGTAAATGCTCGTTTCTCTTACCGGTAGAAAAATTAAATTTCTTGGCTCGATATTAATTCTGAAGCCAGGATCGACTGTTGGAGAGAATTCGTATAAGGTATGTAAAGGATTATTTGTATAATACGAACCGGAAATAATATTGCACTCTATGCGTGTAGTAACAACTTGTATTATTTCTACAGGTAAATCTGATTCGTGTACAACACCTGCTGTTAGTTTACGTTGAGAAAAACCCAATAATCTTGCTATACTATCTTCTGGCTGGAAATTTAGGTCGTATTGGCTTCTCAACTCGCACCTTAGCGTATTATTATTAGGTTTTAACGAAAAGGCGTGATTGCGTTCGTCTAAAGTAGCGTGTGAGCAAGAATGCGATTCTGAACAAACGTTTCGATATCCTGCAGTTCGTACGAGCCTGTAGGTATCTTCAATATCTTTTTCACGTTATTTTCAGATGGTCATCATATGCAGTTAGTATCACCGTCATCATTGTAAAGTATAGACCATTTAGTCGCAATGTCTCGACAATTTAACAGGTATGATAAGAATGTTAAACGTCGAATAATTGATGCCTCTAATACAATAAGAAGGAAATACTTGGCTTTAAAGCTGGAAAGAAATGAAGAAGATGCTGCGCTTAACAAGTTTTTAACACCAGTTACTACTCCGCTAAATATGCTTGTACCGCTTATGGAAAAGAGAGCCAAGGAGCCAAAGAATAAAACTGAACCGACAGAGGCGATTGTAAAAACAAAACCAGAAGAGTTCAATTTTTACCAGAGAAGCGGAAGTTAGGTATGGAGATTTGGTTGATAATGAGGAAATCGAGGATAATGTGTTTGAAGAGAATGTTCCACAAGATTTAAAGGAGGTATTTGAAACTACTATGAGAACGAATCCGGCAATTTTCGAGGAATTTACCAGTCAATATCCTCCAATTTCTCACGATTATTTAAAAATGTATTGGAAAAGTTGCCCTGATTTGGATGACTCACAAGGTCTAACATACAATTTTGAAAATGGTAAATGGACAATGGGTTCTCTGTCGGTGGACTTTTTGCCAAATGGAGACATTAAAGTAGGCGATGTCGCTTATCCAGGAAGTCAGGGTCTATATTATGAGTTATTGTTTTTAAAGAATCCCATCAATCGTAAGAAAGATGATGAGGTGCATTATAAAGACATGTTAGTACGCACTAATGCCTATAGGCGGTTAAGTAATGGTCAACTAAAAGGTAGCAAATCGGAAAAATATAAAAATATTATTAGACCGCTACTAACATCTTCAACACGAGGATCAACGTCTTCGTTGCAATCATCAGCATCTTCTCATGCTAGAAATCTTAAAAGTTCTTCGAACAAAACACCGCCTATTAGTAGAATGCCCGTGACAAGATCTAAACTGAAATCTGGAAATGCGTTTATGGAGTACAACGAAAGACCAAAGGAATTTGTATATTACGACGATGTAAATGAACTAGTTGAGCGAATGAAGAAGCTTGAAGCCTCCGAACATGTTGGTAATAATAATAATAGGAACGAGATTCAGAATATTTAGCAGGAATTGCAGAGACTCGGAATTATTGAATTCTATAAATAAACATGTAATTCCTTAAAAGCATCATTAAAGTATTAATCATGAATAAGTTTGGACGTTCTTTACCTTCCCCCTACAGGGTTCCGAGAGTTTTACCAGCACCTACCGTACTTTCTTTCACTAGGGATGGTGATTACAATTTTAGGGAACATAAGCTTTGTAACGTTAGTCCCCCAACAGATGATACAGATGCTGTTAATAAAAAATTTTTAGATGATACAATTTCTATTCTTTACATGAAAATTATTGCTTCTTCAAACGAGTGTGTTAAGCTGGTTAACGATACTACCAATAACATCGAAGGTAACATGAGGGTTGTATCTGCGGAAATACACGATTTAAATGATCGTTTGCTAAAGTCCTCTACCAGTATTTCAAGAATAACAAGAGATATTTCAACAATTAATGATCGTTTTAATGCAATTGATGTTAAATTGAAATTAGTTGACGATTACCAGCAAGAAGCCATGAAGATAGTGCAGCCAGAGCTCGATAAACTCAAGGATCTTTTACATAGTTACATGCATGTAAAAATCGAAAATTCTTTTGCACCTTTAGCTGCAGACTTGAAGAAACTTGATGAAAAAGTAACTAAATTAGCAGACACAGTTGATAGGGGTATATAAATTGTCTAACATGTTTAAAATATTTCACTTTATTAACAAAATGCCCAAGGGCGTCATCACTAAGGCGCGAGAACAGGTTGTTAAAGAGTTACACGCCCCAGCTCGCTCGAAATTTAAACGTCGTAGATTTATCCAATATGGTTTAGATGATACATTTGCAACCGATCTTGCGCAACTCGATCAATATGCGCGCGAAAATAGGGGGTATAAATACATACTTGTTGTTATCGATTCGTTTTCGAAATTTCTCTGGGCAAGACCCATAACGACGAAAACTGCTCAAGAAGTAACCAAGGCGATGGAAAATATTTTTAGACACTCCAAGCGAATTCCAAAAAAGTTGGTTACAGATAATGGAAAGGAATACTACAATACTAGTTTTCAAAATCTTATAAAGACGTATAAAATACATCATTATAGTACTTTCAGCATCTTAAAGGCTTCAATTGCAGAGCGAGTAATTCGTACGATTAAAAAAAAGCTTTTTAGAATGTTTACTTTAAATGGAAATCATCGATGGCTTGATTTGTTGGAGGAAATCGTGAATACATATAATGTTACTAAACATCACACGATTGACATGAAGCCGTCGGATGTTAATAAGAGTAACGCGGATAAGTTATTAAACTCTGTATATACACATCTAAAGGTTGTGGGGAAACAGAAATTTGGAGTTGGGGACATTATTCGTATAAGTAAGTCCAAACATGTCTTTGAAAAGGGTTATGTACCTAATTGGACAACCGAGCTTTTCAAAATTTCCAAGGTTAATATAACAAATCCTACAACCTATATATTGGAGGATATGCAGGGACGACCAATCAGTGGAGGATTTTATGAAGCGGAATTACAGAAAACTAAACAGCCTGATGTATTTCTCATTGAAAGAATTATACGGAAAAAGGGAAAGAAAATGTTTGTCAAGTGGCTTGGCTTTGATAATTCACACAACAGCAGGGTGGACATGATAAAAGATGTTGTTTAGTTTGCTAGAATTGAGCGTTATGTAGACTCATTTGGATAAATACGTCATATTTTGTAATAATCAGCTAGTATTATAGTATAAGATGTACTGCAAACAGTGTCACTGTGAGGTGACTATAGGTCATAATCGTACAACGATGCATAAGGAAAACTGTGGGGAGATTGTAGGTTCTGGTATTAAACTTATTCAAACAGCTTTTAAGAATAGAGTGAGTACCTATCACATATCGACAAATAATAATTTGACTGATGTTAAGCTGTTCCTGAAAGACTTGAAACATAAGGTTCTAGCAGTGTTAGCGGAGCAGTTGAGTCTTCATCGAACTATATCAATGAATATGGAACTCTATGGTGTATATCTACAACCATCAACGCAGGAACAAGAAACTAAATCATTTAATTCAAGATATAGCGTGATTCATCCAAGTACTAATTTAGAACATGTGCTTGAACTATATAAAAATAACCTACTTAAAAAAGCTTTAGAATTTACCGAGATGGGTAGCGGGTGGGCCCTGTCCCAACTTTTATTCCTAGAACTTAATATTAATAAATATTCAGGAGTGGGGTAGTCAGAGTGTGGTCGATAATTTGCTTGGGCGGTTTCAGTACTTATTTAGCCATGGGCGAATACGTTGTTGAAGAAGAAAATTCAAGAAGTTTGTCTCCTTGGAGATATCTTGATAGCATGATATTAAGAAGTAGAGAAGACATTAAGAATGAGAAAAAGCTGTTGAACGAGGTGCATTATTCCGCTGGAAATTATAAGATAATCGTGGGCCTTAGTGTAGCTAGAGGAATGATGGCGAGTGTGAAGTTAATAAATACTGTTTTAAATTTACCTGAAGAAAAGGTTGCAGCATCACTAGCCAATTTCGAGTGGCATAAGTTTCTCGAAATCGCGTCCAAAATGGTTGAAGATGGTACAGTGGTAAAGGCTGACTCTGAGACTGAAAGTTTTACAGTGTCGACCGTTACGTTGTTGAGTGAAAAAATAATAAATCTTGTGTGTAATAATACAACGTTATGTTTCTGTTCTCATGACATAACCTCATTTGTTAGTATAAGTCACATTATTAATTATAGATTGAACCTGATAAAAAATTTAGATTTTATGTCATTTTATGATAACTTTTTAAATTATATGAACGTTAATGAAGATATCCAAGGAAACTTTTTTGAGATTATTAAAAATATTTGTAGTTTAAACATGTCTGAACAAGCTATTTACATGTTGGAACTAATACACTTTAATCCCAAGAAGGTGCTAGATGACTTTGATAGAATACAAATGTGTAATATTTGATGATAATAAATGTATATTAACCCGTTTTATTGGTTTTATTTCATAGTATTCTTAAAACACTTTAGATAGCAACATCTCCTAAAATGTGTGGAGATGACGGTAGTAGTAAAGCAATGTGACCCTCAGCCCAAAATCCCATAAGAAATAACATTGCGCTGAAATTTGCATTTTTGGTGCCATTTTAGGGCGTGGCACTTTTCCTGGAAGCCACCATCCGCTCTTAACCTAAGTGGAACCCAGCTACTATCGTCACCTAGTGAGTGACGTCATAACTGCTCGATGCCGGTAATATAGGGCCCTATTCGCCTGTGTGGAACCCTCCACTGCTGCCACCTAACCCCCCACCCATTATTCTAACCTAACTTTTGCCCCAACGGAACCCAGATCACGTGTTACTCCGATTATATAGTAATATCATTGTAGGGGTGCCACCTAACGGGGGAGATGTACTATTGTGCCGATAAAAAACTGGGACAAGAGATTTACAAAAACTAGGTAAGAAATACATATCTCCTAGACTATAAAAGGTGTCTAGAGCTGAAAAGGTAAAAACATCCAAAATTTAAAAAGTCACCTCGGTTACATAATGGAACGTTTTGTATTTTGCGATACGGGGTGGTTAAATTTTCGAGACATTCTATAATATGCATAAAGTAAATTTATTAGATTTTTTTTTCAAGTCAAATATTTAATAAATTATTATATTTACCATTACCACAAAATAATAAATAAAGCTAATACAGGTAATAAAATACATTTATTAAAAAGAAAAAAATTGCAAACACAAAGTTTGTCAAAACAACACAAAATTAATATTTGGTCATAGAACCATTTCTGTTTATTACTTCTTGAAGCCTTTGTGGCATACTTAAAACTAGGGGTCTGCATAATTCGCCAGTTATTTCATCCCAAGCTTGATTTATCCTGTGGCGTAATTCATCCCTGTTCCTAGGTCGAAAATCATGTTTATACATAGATTTGACCATGGCACCCCAAATGTTTTCTATCGGATTCAAATCGGGACTCTTCGAAGCCCAGGGAAGAACTGCTATGTTATTTTCTTGGAGAAAATTTTGTACAATGCGTGCTGTGTGTATTGGAGAATTATCATGCTGAAATGTGTAATTTTGACCGTATATAGCGTTTACCGATGGTATCATCACTTCGTTTAGTATATTAACGTATACTGCTGCAGTTAGTCTTCCTTCGACGATTTGGCAAAGTCCTGGTCCTCTAGCGCTAATCCAGCCCCAAACATTTATGGAGAAACGCCCACTTTGGTTGGTTTTGTGGGTGTATCTCTCATCATAGCGCATGCCGGAAGGCCTATACACCCGAATTCTCCCATTATTGCATGACTGAAAAGTTTTCTCGTCAGAAAATATAACTGTTTCCCATAAGTTTATTTGATTAATATATTCATGTGCAAATTCTAACCTGCCCTGTTTATTTATTTCCGTTAAAAAAATTTTATTGGCAGCACAACGGCTTCGTATAACGGAATTTCGAACCCTGTCTCTAGCGGTATTTACAGAACCTGGAAAATTCGTCTCTTCTTTTGCCTTGATTGCAGTTTCGAAGGAATGATCCCTTAGGTAGTTAACCAGTCTTCTATCATGATCATCAGTAGAAATTTTAGGGGGACCAGAACCTGCATTCCTAATAATAGCCCCATGTCTTGCTATTTTTTGTTTTGCCAATAGCACGGTATTCTTGCTAACTCCCAGTTCGTCTGCAATATCCCTAATATTAACACTATCTCGCAACCGACTATAAATAATTGCCTTTTGCTGGGGGGTTAATTGTGGCATATTTACAAATAATATATGATTGTATGTTTGACGAGTCAATCATAAAGTGACAATCTTTATTGAAATGCAAATTTTCATGACATTTTACTGGTACCAGGATTGATGTAAAATTATTCCTAATAGTCTAGGAGAAAATAGAAAAATTTCCTGTCCCAGTTTTTTATCGGCACGATGGTACGTACCTGTAGCGCCACCTGCTTTTCATATAAGACATCTTGTTTACCGCGATGGTAGGTGTGACGTCGTAAATCAGTTAAAATATTTTAAAATATAATAATACTATAAAAAAGTTTTTGTCCTCGGCGGGATTTGAACCAGGAACCTCTCGATTCCGATCTAAAACCTTATAAAATACACTACGAGAGCGTATACATTAAAAGAGTTGATCAATGTTGACAAACTAAAAATATGGGGGACCCGTCAATTATAACGTATAGGTGGAACAAAGGACCCAAGTGTGGAGATGATGGTAAAATGGTGGTAGCCATAGTTGTTTTTGTCTACATAATATTGGAGACCATCATCTGTTGCAGTATGCATGCGCCATAACATGTCATCAATGAACATTGTTAGAGGCCGCGTGGCATGTAATTAGACAACCGGGGATCTAGTATGTCCTTTTGGCAAACAGTATTTTCAGACGCCATCTATAATTACGTTCGCGCACACTCCCGCTATCTGGGTACTACCTGAACTTATGCAACCAGAAGCCCCTATCAGCAAATATTGCCTTCACCAATTTATTAACAAACCTAAGTGCGGCGATGATGACAAAATGGCGGTAAACCTAGCTTTTATAATGCATTCACCATTTTATCGACAAACCAGTACTAATGGCGTCGCCAAACCAATATTTCCCCATATTCAACATAAAAATTGTCGAAACGGCAACACCGCCGTTCCAATACTGAAAATTTAAGAAAATACGCTTAGGCCATCTTGCAATAGCCGTTCGCAACAGTACCATTCATGAGTGTATAATTAAATAAAAATCAATCAATTTTAAAACTTTTTATTCACAACATAACAATATCACTTACTATCACCCTGGTATATTACATTAAAGGAATAAAAAAATCGGCGTAAATAAAAATTTTAAAACTTTTTATTCACAACATAACAATATCACTTACTATCACCCTGGTATATTACATTAAAGGAATAAAAAAATCGGCGTAAATAAAAATTTTAAAACTTTTTTATTCACAACATAACAATATCACTTACTATCACCCTGGTATATTACATTAAAGGAATAAAAAAATCGGCGTAAAATAAAAAGACATATCTCTAATTATTTAACAACGTTTTATGCCAGAAATATATGCAGTTTTCAAGTCAAATACACTATTACAGCACTAGTTAGCAAAAATATTTAAATAAGACAAGTATCTTGCATCAAAAATAATACCTGAACGAAATAAAAATTTGGCTCAAGACACTTATCGCCAATCTTGTATATAGGTACAATATATTATAAGTTCAAAATTTAGCGAAAAATATTTACAGTTAAAACTAAGGATTAGAAACATTTAGCGTGCAAGAATAGACATATCTACATACAATTAAAAAACTGGAACTAGAACCATTTATATTAGGGGGGTTTTCAACAAGTGTACCTCATAATAAAAACATAAGACGGTGTTTCGCAAGCAACCTTAAGAACAAAGTATTAAAGCACATACTTACTACTAAAAACAATATACACTTTCTACAAAGCTACTAAAGCCACTTTAGGGGCAGTTTAGGTGCTGAAAAATGAAACGAGGGCAAGAGCAAAAATACCTGAAAAACACTACACTTACCAGAGGGCACTCGGTTTAAACAGGGACACGACGTGAACGTGGCCCATATTGTCCCCATTCGATTTTTATGGAAAAACGAATTTTCAAAGCAAAACCATTTGTGGCATAATTTTTTTCGTTATCTGATTTGAAATCAGAAAACAGTTCTATATATAACATAATATATGGTTCTTTTTTAAGTTATACAGGGGGAATTTTTGCCTTCTTTTACTGTATAACCAACATGGGCTCTTTTTAAAGTTATACAGGGGGAATTTTGGCCTTCTTTTTACTGTACAACCAATATGGGCTCTTTTGAAAGTTATACAGGTTAGGATATAATATGTGTGCGTTAGTATTTTGGCCTTCTTTTTACTGTACAACCAATATGGGCTCTTTTGAAAGTTATACAGGTTAGGATATAATATGTGTGCGTTAGTATTTTGGCCTTCTTTTTACTGTACAACCAATATGGGCTCTTTTGAAAGTTATACAGGTTAGGATATAATATATGTGCGTTAGTAGTTTATTCTAGTAATAAAAATAATTTTAATGCTAATAATAATATGAATGCTAATGTTATAATAATATGAATAATTATAATACTAATAATGAACAACTGAACAGACCCTATTGAACAGACCCTGATCAACTGAACAGACCCTGAGCAACTGAACAGACCCTGATCAACTGAACAGACCCTGTTGAACTGAACAGACCCTGATCAACTGAACAGACCCTGATCAACTGAACAGACCCTGATCAACTGAACAGACCCTGTTGAACTGAACAGACCCTGTTGAACTGAACAGACCCTGTTGAACTGAACAGACCCTGTTGAACTTAGTCATCCACATGCATATGTGAATAATGCCCCCATGGTAATGTGCCGGGTGAAGATTTCGATATTTGCCGCTTATCATCATAAGGGGTGAGACCGATTTTAGTTTGTTTTATAGTATGTAGCTCATGTTTTTGAGACCTAATTAGGCGCTGTGAAATAGGCTTTTCCAACCAAGTTTCAAGGCAGGTGACGTAATCTTCAAATGTGATTTTATTTTTAATAACAGACCTTTTAATGCCCTTTATCTTTTTGGTGACACCCAAGTTAGATAAAACCTTATCAATTTCCGCCCGCTCTTTGTTTAAATTCTCTAGTTTTACCCGTTCTTGCTCAATCTCGTCTGGAGTATAAAGCAGTTTAATAGCATACATTTTAGACCTAAGGCCAACAAAATGGGTCATAATGCGGCCATTGTTCTCATCTTTCATCATTCCCAGCACCTTTTTGTTCACTTGTGGAATCGCATAAACGTTATCACGGGAATAATCTGAGGTATCAAAATAATCGTTACAGTCTCGTCTCATTATCTGATACACATCGTGGTTTTTAATTTCGTAAATAAGACTATCAGTATCTGTATACAATACACTACAGGCGTCAAAACGTGGAACCATGTACTCGTAGTGAAAGCCATATATCGTAGTCTTTGCCAAATCAAGAATACACATGCCGACATAAATCGGCTTATTAAAATAAATTTGTGTTTTTGCAAGCTCGACAATTACTAAATTTTCGGAAACAATTGTGCTGCTTTTAAATTCTGGCCGGGATATTAAGGCTTCAGCACCATAGCGGCCATCCCATTTTGTTATAAGTTTAACGTCAGAGTGGTTCCGGATATTCTCCATTGTCTTTCCAAATACGGCATTGTTCATAAGTTTAAAAAAATTCTTTTCAAACTCATTCTTGGCATTTTGGCGCAGCCCCGTGTTGAGGTCGATATATGATTTTAGCCAAGGAGATTGTTTAAAGGCTAATATTCGGTGTATTTTGCCCCCAAAGTTAGAGCTTGCTTTAAGTTTCTATAGTGTATTACGTATTCTGTTTTATTGTGTAGCGTAGCCAAAAGTTTCTCATTCTTTGCCCCGGGCGGTTTTTCATGGCTAGGGCATAATGGAAAATCGGAAAACTTATCATGCAAATTCTCAGGTATTTTCAAGTCCACTTCCAAAATAAACCCTTCGGCAGATTTATCTGAAATTTCACTAATCTTTAAGTGAGATATCTCGTTTTCTGAAAGCCATCTAAAGCCGCCATAAGGTAGATATTGCGACATTGCCCAGCCGTATTGATTAATGACATCAAAGTACATGAGATAGGAGTCTTCTTTAGTTGGATCATAATTTGGCATGTACTTGTTGTTGGCTTCGGCATACCTCTTTGAACACTGACTTAGCCCCCCGCGAACCCCCTTTTCTATGAATGTTAGCATCTCTAAATCAGTAAGCAGCTCAAGTTTTATCATATCTTCTTGATGAATTAAGAGGGATAAACATTGCCACGCATAACCAGGTAGGGTATACGACCATGCAGGATCAAGGCCATATGTCCTATGCGATATATCCCTAAATGCTTCAAATACATCCGTTAAAAGCATTACATCCGTTTTAAGATATAAGTCAGAGTAGTCTTGCATGGTACGGCAATTAAAAGTTTGCCAAACTTTCTGCGCATTTAAATATTGCGCGTCACTTATAGCTACATCTTCTAAGCTGTTATAAAACGCCTCTTTAGGAGGGAGTTCAGTCTCATTCAATCTTTCCCAAGCGTTCATATAATCATAAGGGAAAACGCCCTTTCGGGTAAGTAAGTTCAGTTCTTCCCCCAGGTATTCAAACTCTGCTTTTAGGTTAGGATATTCGCATAAGTATGATGCAAGCTTATCCAGACCGCTAGCAAGAAAGCGAAAACTATCTATAAATCGAAAATGAACAGTACTATCCATTATATGCTTCGTAAATGAGATGTAATTTTCTTTATTTATAGGTAATATCTCAATCTTTCCCTCTATTTCAGATAGCGCCCGTATTATCATGTGCCCATCATAGCAACTCAAGTTATGGAATAGGACAGGTATGGTGTGTGAATCCTGGTACTGTAGATTGCAGTGCTCATGTGCAGCGTTTCGATACTTTCCGGTGAAGTGTGAGTGATCTCTAACACGCTTATCGTCTTCCGTAAATGGTTTCTCACATATATGGCAGTGAGTAGCGGCCAAAAAACTTTGTTGCTGGGCAGGCGTAAGCGGTTCCATGGGCAAATCACATAAAAAGACCGTCTCGACGTCTTCAACAAATTGTTGAAGCTCGCGCATAAACCATTGCATACAGTCTTGGCCTGTGTAACTTTTATAAAATGATAGAGAATCGTCATAATTACATTTTACATAATAACCGACGCTATAAGGGACATGCTCTTGTTCCTTTTGAGTGTTTTTTTCTATATCATCGACTACAGGTATTAGCAAGCTTTCCGAGTATGCGAATATAACAAACGGGGCTTTTTCCTTATGTTTAAAATTATTAAATTCCAAAATATTATTGCCTTCTACAGGCATCCGAGGTATTGCTAAGGTCTTGTTTTTAGAGCATTCGGACGTGTGCTTATCTAGTGTTATCTGCGTGTGGAAATAATGAAGGCAGCGATCACAAAAAAATTTTCGCTGCTTATTAAGACTCAATTGCCTTGATAGTAAGCGTGAAAGGTCTTTAATCCAAACAAAATGGTATTTTATAGGGCTTAAATCAATATCATCATCTGAGGAAAAGTAGCTGTCTTGTAAAAGTAGTAAGTTTATATGGTTAGGATGCTTATTTTCAGGTATATAATATGGCACAACCAGATAATTTTTTCCAATTTTTTGTAGTCGATATGCGTTAACGGATATTAGGTTTTGCTTTTCAAACTTTGAAATTTGATTAATTGTTATGGGAAACTTAATACCTTCCAAGTTTAGAACTGACTGAGGGTTTGGATAGGACGATGTTCGGTCAGAATGCTTGAAAGCTGGATATAAAGCGGAAACGATGGACCACGCAAAGCACATTTCATCACTGTTTTTTACATTGATGCATGCCCTTCTTTTAGCTATTTGTTTTGGAAGTTCGATGTAAGTTCCGACCCGAAGAGGATTATAATGATTAATAGATACCATTAAATGCATAATTTTGCGTAGTGCCCACCCAGAATTTCTTTCCTGGAACGTGTCTAATTCAACTAAAATAGGGTTCTTAACATGATCGGCAAACCACTCATTTAAGTTTGTGTTACCTAAAATAGGGACATTCGGAGTAGTAATGTACTTTGTATCCTTTAAAATTTCGTCTGCTTTACTAATTTCAAAATCCCCACAAAGAGTGGTGTTAACTTTGAGTGCAGTAGTTTTTTTAATGCGTTTTGAATTCGCCGCTTAAAAATTGCCAAACAGTCCTCTAAAAATGATCGTACATCAGTATGACGTTTGTTAATAATAACACCCGTCCTGATTCTCGATTGGAATGCTGAATGTAAATCTTCCCACTTTACTCTACAAGAAGCTGTTTCTGCACGACGTGTCCCACTACCCTCGCCCACTTTACGGTCCTTTAGTAAGGACTGAAACCCCTTAATTTGGGCTAAACACGCTATTATATGAGACTTTTCAGCCACAGACTCAGCGCGTTTCAAAAGTTTATTTAAATTGCGAATTGCACGAGTACAGTCCTGCAATATCTTACCGCAGGTAACCGTTGTTAAGTTATGGGTATCCATCTGGGCCCTAATTAACTCGACGTACTCACTTGGGAACGGCATTTTTTTACTCTGTAACAAAATAAATATGGCTCAAAATACGTCTGCTCTCTCTAACGTACAAAGACAGAAGGGGCTCTGGAGCTCCTGCGTCCTGCTTATAATGCGCCCCTATTTATAACCTCGGTTGGGGTGCGTTCAGAAAGGTAGCATGCCTTCGAAAAAATAAGGCACGTTCAGAATTAATATTCAAGGTTTAGTATGCAGTAGATGTACATACAACAAGCAGTTTTACGCGTTATTATTTTTAAAATATATTACTTGCCGAAAACATTAATATTTTACTGACTGAAAGTGAAACCTGCGATAAGTTTAATCGCCGTAAAAATGTTTACCAAAAATAGACTCTAAAAATTTTATTCCCTCCACGTCAC
Source organism: Polydrusus tereticollis (assembly GCA_963920685.1). Taxonomy (NCBI): domain Eukaryota; kingdom Metazoa; phylum Arthropoda; class Insecta; order Coleoptera; family Curculionidae; genus Polydrusus; species Polydrusus tereticollis. The sequence continues at coordinate 135,157,566 of OY987326.1, forward strand.
AACCCTCCCAAACTACTATATTATTATATTATTATTATTATTATTATTATTATTTACCGCTAAAGGTTTTGCTGCACCCAACGAGTCCGTTAAAAGGCTGCAGCTAGGATAATGGATTCATTGCATAGTCGACAGCGTGGTGTTAAACATGGTAGAAACATTAAACATTATTCTCGACAATGTTGAAAGAGTATTTATACAGAACAAATATTACGCATCCTGTCTACCGGCTACCTTAATAGTTTGGGAACTTGCTAAAAAATATAATGTCGATGTTGAACCGAAATGTGGACAACTCTTGTATGACGAAATGGGAAGCAACATTCATTTTTGGAATGTGTTTAAAGAAAAACCTTATGATCCTACCCTTAAAGTGATGAAACATATGATGCCTTCTATCGACGTTAGCAAGTTCCAATATAAAGAATATAAATTGGGTGCAGACCTGGATTCAATAGAAATGTTAAATATTTTCAATCAGTTCCTAGAAACAAAATCAACTCACTTTTATTTTTCAAAAGCTCCAGATAAACTTAAAACGATTAGGAAAATTATTCATAGAAGTGTATCTAGATGTATTTAATAAAGATTATGCATATTTACAATCGTATTAATATTATTACATACGTATCATTTTTACCCAAAAGAAACAGTGTTTTACTAGAAAATATATTAGGGCTTCTCAGAACTACACCCTGTTTATGGGTATACAGCGTCATCATTATGATTGACGTATCAATGTTATATTGGTGTTTTTGTTTGTGTTCAGATGATCTGAAACAATATTATAGGTATATAAGACCTGTTTTGTTTTTTCAGTGTTGACGTTGTGATTGATATATAAGCGTTATATGTTTGTTTTGTTTCCGTTAAGACACTGTTTTGTTTCAGTTAAGATATTGTTATCTTAGTGTTGTGTTTTAGGTAGTGTTTTAAACACCCGTTCCGTTGATGAGTACGTCATTCGAATGTCAGAGTTCTGCGAGATAAGATGGCGAACCGAAAAATTAAATTAGCGCTTTTGTCTTTACCGAACGGTCTAGATTTTGGTTTTAAAATGGTTGAAAATGGCTGCTTTATTGGGAATAAGCCCGTAGAATTTGAAAATAACACCCTAGTGATTGATAATGAGAAATATACTTTAACTGTAGGACTTCTGAATTTATTGACAAAAGAACGCCCTATGGGCTATTCCAATACAGAGCTGGATAAATATAAAGAAATCCTTCTTTTATCAAGCGCACACCGAAGGGGATTTAATAGTAAAAATCACATAAATTCTAGCAGAAGCTGGAAGTATACAAACATTATTTCTAAGCTTTTTCCGCCAAAAAGGACTTATTTAAAGAAAAGCAGAGTGGGCATGATAAACAAAAACCTTGAATTGAACAGTACTATTCCTCCTACTTTGAATGATTTAGAACTTGATTACGATAATGACGTTAACAAGCTAGTGGAAATGTTTAAACAGTTAGAGAGCGACAATTTTAATCATAAAAACGATGATAAAATATGGTCTATATTGCTAGAATTGGAAAAACTTGGGGTAATCGAATTTTAAAAATAAATACACTACCCCTTATTTATGATCTCAGTATATATCTACCCCTCGAGCAGAATGGGTGTGTTAATTTACCTCATTTTATTTCTCACTGTTACTTCTACAGCTGTACAGGCAACAGACGAAACAGCTGCCCGCCAATATTTAACAGACTATGGTTACTTGGAAGAAAATGCTACAGATAATGCCTTAGTGTCGATATCAGATGGGTTACGGGCATTTCAAGAAACTTATGGTCTCCCTGAAGATGGAACCTTAAATGACGAAACTATTGCTCTAATGCAAAGACCTCGCTGTGGCGTCAAAGATATTGCAGATTGGAGAAGAGGCTCTAACTACTTATGGAAAGATTTAAAGCTATCCTGGTCTATCTACCCTCCAAATTATTCAGTATATCCATATAGAACAGTTGCTGAAAGAGCTTTTCAAGCATGGGAGGATGTTTCTAATTTCCGCTTTAAATATGATAGAAACATCCATAATATTACAATTTCGTTTGCCGACCAACGGCATAAAATGAAAAATGACCTCACCTGGTGTCCCTACAAATTAGATAAACCTACTTTAGCGCACGCATTTTTTCCAGATGGAAGTGCCAATGTAGAGATTCATATGCATTCAAAAGAACCATGGAGTCTTTCTTCCAAAAATTGTGGGACAAATTTACTAAGCGTTTTAATACATGAGATCGGGCATACTCTAGGTTTAGCCCACACAGCTGACGAGAGCGCGATCATGTACCCGTATTACAAAGCGGAAAATGTGAAAATAGCTCAGAACGATATTTATGGTATCGAGTACCTTTATGGCAAAAAATCTTTGGCCACAACAAAAATACCCACGTCACCGAATACAACCCCACAGACAAAAACCACGACTATACCTACAAAAGTTACAACCACTCCACAGATAAAAACCACAACTATGCCAATAAAAGTTACAACCACCCCACAGACAAGAACCACAACTATACAGACAAAAGCTGCAACAACAATCCCCAGCGTACCCCCGACCCCTGACGCGCCCTCGGTACCCGATGCGGCGCAGTTTCCGACTCTATGTGACTTGAACTCAAAAACAAATAAAGCTTATTTAATCGTTAAAAACAAATTATTTATTTTTTATGAGACATTTGTTTGGATGTTGAATTTAGAGACGAAACAAATTTCTAATACCCCTTTTCTATTAACAGATTATTTTAAATTTTTGCCAAAAAATTTTAAGGAAATAACTGCTATATATGAACGTCCTAATGGAGACATTGTATTGTTTGTTGGTGATCTGATTTACTTTGTACAGTACGGCACGTTTGCGTTAATAAAAACGGAATCAATAGATAGTCTCGCTGCCACAAATGTAAAAACCAGAGTTCAAGCTGTCGTGAACACAAACAAGGGAAAAACCTATTTATTTTTCAATGATATTCTAGTATGGGGTATAAATGAGTGTATGTTTAAGCCAGACAATTACCATATAACGTCAGAATTATTTAACGGAATTCCCGCAAAGATAGACAGTGTATTTCGTTACACCGACGGCCGCCTTTATTTTATTCAAAACGACATGTTTTTTGAATATAATGAATTTACCATGAGCCTAATTCGCATCGGTAAAATGGATCTTTCATTTTTTGGTATATCTTGCCCTAATGTAGGCGTTTTGGCGCAGCTTAAAGATTTATTACATAAGATTATATCTCGTAATATAAAATTTTAGTTATGTAAAAATAAATAAAATGTATATTATTATAAACCTAATAAAAATATATTATTATTAGAGCCCTCGTTTTCTTTAATCAACCTATACCAAACCCGTTTTCTTTAATCAGCCTATGTTCCAAGTCCTATACAAGTTGTAAAATAAATTACTTTTCCTATATCTTTTTCGATGCAGACGGAGTGTTATGGTCATTGTAATTTACTAGCTTGCCGCCACTTGTTAAATTAACTTTTACGACACAGTGGCGTAGAACAGCTGTTTTAAAATTAATTATATTTGCAGGATTATTTGGTCTATGGCCCTATTAAATAATGCCTTATTTAACTGCAAGTTTGATTGCACAGATATTGTGATGTACATACTCAAGTTACAAGAATTGAGTTATAATATTTAAAAAAGATATAAAAAACAATATAATATTAAATGTGTCTGATATTATACTGATAAAAACCCACTTGTAGATAAAATGTTAAAACAAACTATTATACAGGTATGAAAAAAAAATTAAAAACAATTTTCATTTCTTTTAGGGCTGTTTTGAAAAACTAATACCCAAACTACTTGGTGCAAATGCCTATATAAAGTAGTTGTATTCTACATAATAACGAAGAAGGGTTCGTGAATTCTTAATAAAAACAATAGCTTATGTGGGTGCGTGTCTATATGAGACGCATTTTAAAAAATGACCTAGGTATAGTGATATCGTTTTAGGAAAATAAATAGCATAAATATGAATGGTCAATATTATAAAAAATTTTATTCAAAATAAAAAAGATTACCTTAACTTTCGAGCGTTTTAATACAGATTTTACATATAGGCACACAATTTTGAGCATCACGCTTTAAACGTATGCACTTTTCAAAGCAGATGTTTAAATTTCTTATAAACGAAATATTTAAGAAAAAGTTATCTGTAGAAAACCCTTGCGATAATTTGTTTAGGCCCTCTGGTATAGAATCATTATAAATAAATGAAATTTCAAAAAGCTCTAAATAATTTTCAAAATCAATCTCGGGTACTGATAATAATGTCTCATTTTTAAGGTTATATGTAAAAATTTTTTCGCATAAATGACAATTAAACATTTTAAAGTTGTTCATATAAATTCAATTTTCATAAAACTATAAAAAGACCTATTGTCGTCTTGTTAATACGCTCTATCATAGGGATACAAACACTTTGAATAACAATACCAAGTCGGTTTAAAAACCCCCCGACACCATAATAAAATTCAAAAACTTACCTGTTGCAAACTTATAACAGAAACAATTAAGTGCTCTCACCATTTCTGCACTATTTATAAGCCCTTCTAGGGTGACGCTAAATCCTTGAACGTTTTGTTGGAGTGGGGCTACTTGAATTTTTACTTTTCGGTCGTTCTAGAATATTATCTGTTATGGTGAGGTAAAGCTATAAATACCAGAAACCACTGCAGGAAAGTTAGTTCACCGATTTCTTCTTTTCTCAAATTAAGAGCCTGAAAAAACTAAAAATGGCTGCTAAAATTGCTGTTGTAAACGGTCTAGACCTGGAAGAGGGTAAACTTTACCGTATTCTTGACATCGAGAACAAGGACGGTGCCTACGGGGTTCAAACAGTAGTTTATCTGGAAGATGATAAAATGGTATATCTTCCTAAGAGGATGCTAAAAACTGATGCCGAAGTGACTAATATAGCCTGTGACCAAACATATCTTGTCAGAACAGGAAAACATTATGTAGAAAAATATGGGTGTACCACCCCTATTTTAGAGATACGCAAGTATTGGTAAGTAAAATATTATTTAACTTTTACGCTTGAAATTACAAAGGTTCGTTTCTTTTCTTTCAGATGCAGGCTTCTTTTATTATAATCACTATTTTATCAAAACCTATCTTAAAATTAGTTTTTATTATAAATTGATATAACGTTTTAAATTGTAAACTTATTTTTGCTAATATACCTTGGGATTTCAAAATGTTTTTTTAATTTTCCCACAGCTCCATTTGAAATGAAACATAAAAATTAATTTTAAAAACATTTAATAATAGAAATAAACAAAAATTATTTTACTGTCTGGGTCGGCCCAGACTATTACCCCCCTCCCATGGAGGGGGCCATGCCACAGTTCTATGAGGTTTTCGGGTACAGCGAACTCCGGGTGATAGTTGTGAAATATGTATGTCATCTGAAAATGCCGTAATTAGGCATATACACATAATTATATTTTTTAAAATCATACCGCCTCGCCGGGAAACATCTCTCCCACCAAAAACTCGATGAAATTAACAATTTGACTTGCTAAAAGAAAAGCCCCGAATTAAAATTTAAAATATTTATAATAAAAAGAACTTACCAGACATTATTTCACGTTTACTATTAAACGGGTTTTCAAGCTATATTTATATAAGTTTTTCCTACTATTAAAGAATTAATTTTTATGATGCATAAATATATGTCGATTGGAGTACGTACTAATTAATTCAAACACTAATATAATATCATCATATACAGGGCATTTTGAAAATGTAGATAATAGGCTTGTTTATTCTTTACACTGATTTTAAATACATATACGAGACTGGTGATAACTACTCTGTTGGGATATTTTAAACGGGGTTAATGGTAGATTAGACAGCTTAACGGGGGTTTGATCCGCCTAGCCGGGGTCTTGAGGGAAACGGAAAATAATTATTATATGTTCTCTTCCAAGATTAGTTTTAAATATATCCCCCAAATACGTACAATCAGTTAAAATGTAGTTGGTCTTTAGCTACGCCATTGTACTAAAATATACCATTTGGGCTGAATGTTATGGCAGTTTTATAGATATAATTTGTAATTTAAAGGCGAAATTTAACGGTTAAAAGTGTTTCATACCCCCTGTATACAGATCCCATTAATTGCTTTTATTCGCCCACATTATGCATTAATTATTTATTAAAAGGGTAATTACTTTAAATGCAAAATTGCATTTAAAGCGATCGGTATACAATGTTGCTAAAATTTGCATATAATATCAATTCTACCTCGCGTTGTGACTCAATTTTATATAATCATTTTATTGAAAGATAATTAACTATGTATTCTGTTTTTTATTGCGCGGTTCGGTAAACATATCCTTAAAGTTGCGATAAACATAATAAAATTCGAAAAATGTCTTATTTTCTCCGATATGACCTTTATATATTACCATAATAGTGTATTTGACTTGAAAACTGCATATATTTCTGGCATAAAACGTTGTTAAATAATTACAGATATGTCTTTTTATTTTACGCCGATTTTTTTATTCCTTTAATGTAATATACCAGGGTGATAGTAAGTGATATTGTTATGTTGTAAATAAAAAAGTTTTAAAATTTTTATTTGCGCCGATTTTTTATTCCTTTAATGTAATATACCAGGGTGATAGTAAGTGATATTGTTATGTTGTGAATAAAAAGTTTTAAAATTGATTGATTTTTATTTAATTATACACTCATGAATGGTACTGTTGCGAACGGCTATTGCAAGATGGCCTAAGCGTATTTTCTTAAATTTTCAGTATTGGAACGGCGGTGTTGCCGTTTCGACAATTTTTATGTTGAATAAGGGGAAATATTGGTTTGGCGACGCCATTAGTACTGGTTTGTCGATAAAATGGTGAATGCATTATAAAAGCTAGGTTTACCGCCATTTTGTCATCATGTCATCATCGCCGCACTTAGGTTTGTTAATAAATTGGTGAAGGCAATATTTGCTGATAGGGGCTTCTGGTTGCATAAGTTCAGGTAGTACCCAGATAGCGGGAGTGTGCGCGAACGTAATTATAGATGGCGTTTGAAAATACTGTTTGCCAAAAGGACATACTAGATCCCCGGTTGTCTAATTACATGCCACGCGGCCTCTAACAATGTTCATTGATGACATGTTATGGCGCATGCATACAATGATGGTCTCCAATATTATGTAGACAAAAACAACTATGGCTACCACCATTTTACCATCGTCTCCACACTTGGGTCCTTTGTTCCACCTATACGTTATAATTGACGGGTCCCCCATATTTTTAGTTTGTCAACATTGATCAACTCTTTTAATGTATACGCTCTCGTAGTGTATTTTATAAGGTTTTAGATCGGAATCGAGAGGTTCCTGGTTCAAATCCCGCCGAGGACAAAAACTTTTTTATGGTATTATTATATTTTAAAATATTTTAACTGATTTACGACGTCACACCTACCATCGCGGTAAACAAGATGTCTTATATGAAAAGCAGGTGGCGCTACAGGTACGTACATCTCCCCCGTTAGGTGGCACCCCTACAATAATATTACTATATAATCGGAGTAACACGTGATCTGGGTTCCGTTGGGGCAAAAGTTAGGTTAGAATAATGGGTGGGGGGTTAGGTGGCAGCAGTGGAGGGTTCCACACAGGCGAATAGGGCCCTATATTACCGGCATCGAGCAGTTATGACGTCACTCACTAGGTGGCGATAGTAGCTGGGTTCCACTTAGGTTAAGAGAGGATGGTGGCTTCCAGGAAAAGTGCCACGCCCTAAAATGGCACCAAAAATGCAGATTTCAGCGCAATGTTATTTCTTATGGGATTTTGGGCTGAGGGTCACATTGCTTTACTACTGACGGTTGTAGTTTGCTTCGTAATTTTGAAGATAGGCTAATTATATTCGCTAATTGGCCTAGCAAGCTCAATCCTGAAGAGTTGGCAAGTGCAGGGTTTTATTACACTGAGAGATTGGATATTGTCAGGTGTTCATTTTGTCATTGTGAGTTTGATAGTTGGTATGTGGGAGATGATCCTTTGAAAGATCATTATAAGAATGTCAAGCATTGTGAGCTAGCTAAAGTCTTATGGAGATGCTGCCAATTAAGAAAAAATAAACCGATAAAGTGTACAAAAGAGAAGAAAAACAAGAATTTCTCATATGCCGACGCTATCTGTATGCTGGTAATGTTTATAATTTTTATGGGCGTCTGGTACCAATCTCGTGAAGCAATAAAGGTTTTAGGGAATGGAATTTAGGTTATTCTGCCTACAGTCATGGCGGCGTTAAGTTCATCCTATATTCTCTTGACTGCCTTAGTACAAAATGTGTTTCACGTTTACGCTCCGTATAATATATTGAATGCATCGGTAATGTTGGGAACCCCACCCTTTTCTACAAACAACACATATCTTCAAATGACATATGAACAAATTGATAATAGACATATGGCTGTTTTTAAATCAAACGCTTCAATAGTTGGTGATTTACGATATAAGGTCAGGTTTCAGTTTAGAGACCTGACTTTTGGCGAAACCGAGTGGAGGACGCTAATAAACCAAAATGCTTCTCACAATTCTCCAATAGTGGATGGATATGTTAAAACACCAGGTGTGCTTAGTTTAATTGTATTTATATGTGTATCTTGTACCATTTTACTAATTAATCTATTGCATACCTTTATTAAGTCAAGGTATAGATAAATAAATAATTTCTATAATTTTGATGTCTTTTCTTTTATTTAATATATAGCCCATATCCGCAAAACAAAATCTTTTTCTCGCGCATGCGGACTGCTAACTTTGGCCCTATTGGCCCAATCAACCCCGTTTTTTTTGTAAACGACTTATGACGTCACACTAAACACGCGACATGTATTTGCAACCTTTCACCCCCTGCCGTTAGGACATTAGCTATACTAACTTTAGCTCTATTGGCCCGATCAACCCCGTTCTTTTTTTAAACGACCTATGACGTCAGCCTAAATACGTAGCATGTATTTGCAATCTTTCACCCCCTGCCGTTAGGGCATTAGCTATACTAACTTTGGCCCTATTGGTCCGATCAACCCCGTTCTTTTTGTAAACGACTCATGACGTCACCCTTAACACGCGACATCCATCAGCTGTCAATTTTGAAATTTGACAGGTGACATTTGACAAGTGACAGTTCTTAATTGACAGGTGACAGGTGTCATTTTCGAGTCATGCGCAAGAAACCATTTCATAGACCCCAGCTACGCATGCGCAATATCCTAGGCCCATTGGTTCCGGAGATATGATTCATAAAAATCCCTCCGAAAATTAACATTGGAGGGCCCTATGATGCAGAAATCTCCAACTATCACTACTTGCATTGCAATGTCTACGAACCCCATAGATTTATCACTACTTTGATTTTTTCCATTAAACTTGAAATTTAGTCTATTCAGAGGGGGCGACCTACCATTGTCCTGACTAATACAAGTGGAATTCAGTATTGGCGGAAAATTTCGATTGAAATCTTGTGGTTGCTGATGGCCAAAATGTGGAGAACCTAACACGGGTGCAATTGGATTTATGCTATAAGCAAAACTGTTTACTATTCCTGCATTTTGAAGGGCATTTGGGGGTAATTGGTTGTTCTGTGAAGCAGGGTAAGGATTCTGCCATCGTTGACTTAATTTTTCGGGGAATACCGGGTAATTGGAATTGTGATATGCTGAACCTTGCATTGCAGCATTTGAACAGTTTCGTAACATATTTACAGGGGTATCAGAGGGTCTCGGTTGCTATTGTTGAGGCACTGGGTTTTGGGATTCTGCGTTAGGGGGTTGGTTTCAAGGTTGATATTTTGTGGTTGGCTGTGCGCATTCTGCACATATAAGGAAGGGTGGGTATTCGGGGAATTGATTGACTGGGGTTTGACATGTTGCTCATTGCAATTTTGCACCTGTGGTGTAATGTCTTGCGAGGGTGGATTAACAATTGTATCAGAATGGACGACAATACGTTGGTTTATTGAATCACGTGTAGTTGGTTCTCCTTCTGCGAAGGACACTTTACGAGGGGTTTGAACTGGCATAGAGCTTTCAGAATTTGTTTCGTCTGAACTACTTGATGAGTCATCATCGGTATCTCGCAATTGCAATAAGTTTGCATCTTTATTTTGAGCTCTTGACCTGAGTTGGCCGATAAGTGACACGGTTTGTTTCAATAAATCAGTTTTTAAATCCTGCTTCTCGTCATTAGTGGGAGGAACACGATCTAACCTGTATTTTACATGTGATGAGCGGGTTAAAAGCTTTCTGAAGTCAATATGGCGCTTGTCAGAGTTGAAAACACCTACCGATCCTTGAAAAATTACCAATTTTCTACGGCAGACGTCGGCATTCTGCTGGAATCCCAACGGTGCCACTGGATGAGAGATGATAGAACTGTTTCGCTCTGCTCTGAGTAGTTCTCGCAGGAGTGATTTCAAGCTGGTGACATTGCAGTTTTGATCAGGCTCGACTCCTCTTGAAAGAAGCTCGAACATCAATTCATCCTTCCAAAGGTAGTCCGGATTTATCTTAGACATTTTCACAATTGATCAGTACCCTAAAAACTTTCCAAATACAATAACCAAACAATAAAAAAAAAATTTTTATGAAACAGCACGACAAAATTTTCACATAGGATTGCAATTAGAAGGAGAAAAGAAAATAGAAACAAATTTTCTAGAAATTGTTGAGTGATTTTCGTTACCACGACCCAATTAACCTGGAAAATTTTCGATCTTTCAAGGCCCCACGTTTTGGTGCCAATTTGTAATAATGAAAAAATAAAAAATAAAAAAAAATAAAATAAATTTAAGTTTGTTCTTATTTGGTGTGATTGATTAATATTGTTGTCGGGTTATGGAATTTACTTTTTCATTACTCAACCAGGTAACCACGGCTACTTAGTTATAGTCTAGTCGGTTTTAGAGCAGATGGGTCGCAGATAAGGAAAGAGAATATATTAGGTAACAGTTAATCAGTTTTCCAGATAAAAGTGGGCGCCAGGGGCCTTAAGGAGGCCACCGAAGATAAAGAGGAAGAAGGCCTTAAGTGCAGAATAGATGAATTTACAGAGCCAAAAGAATAATTATTTGTCAGAGCCTAAAGGGAGCTTACTGAAGCAAAACTTCCCTAATCCCTGAAAAATTAAACAAATAAATGAGACAAAATTTCAATTATATTGGTTTTTATTCCTACTGCCGATTTATTACAATATCACATAACACTTTTAAACTGCTTTGCAATTCCTGTAGAAAACTTTAAAATTTTATAGGTACAAAAACTACTTCCTAACATTAACTTTTGTATACATAAATAACTCTAAATATACAATTATACATGGGTGATTTTACAGGGACAGATTCATTAATATACGGGATGTACCATAAGAAAGATTTACAAAAAATCAACGGGGTGTGCCAACAATCAGATTTGCTGATAGCCAGAACTGGCTAAAGAAATATCAGGGCACTGATCAAGCCGAAATTCATTAAAAATTTAATTAACAAATGTACGGGGTGTGTCAGAAATGACTGCAGGAAACTCGTTCTTTCGAACCTTGGTCTCTCTGCTTATACAGGGTTTAGATTAAAACTGATTGGTCTATGGACCTGAAAAAAGTTGGATGCTTATTAAGCGGAACAAACAAAGCCGGGCAAGGGTTAAACAAAAAATATCTCGCAGCACATTTCGTACTAAGACGAATCTCTCTAGTGTCGTATCATCGACCGAATTAAGTAGAATACATTTATTAGCCTCGTGGCCATAAAAACAAAATTAAAATATACCAGTAGAGTAGGTATTTTTATTTAACAAAATACACGGGGTGTGTCAGAAATGACTGCAGGAAACTAGTTCTTTCGAACCTTGGTCTCTCTGCTTATGCAGGGTTTTAGATTGAAACTGATTGGTCTATGGACCTGAAAAAAGTTAGATGCTTATTAAGCGGAACAAACAAAGCCGGGCAATGGTTAAACAAAAAATATCTCGCAGCACATTTCGTACTAAGACGAATCTCTCTAGTGTCGTATCATCGACTGAATTATGTAGAATACATTTATTAGCCTCGTGGTCATAAAAACAAAATTAAAATATACCAGTAGAGTAGGTATTTTTATTTAACAAAATATACGGGGTGTGTCAGAAATGACTGCAGGAAACTCGTTCTTTCGAACCTTGGTCTCTCCGCTTATACAGGGTTTTAGATTGAAACTGATTGGTCTATGGACCTGATAAAGGTCGGATGCTGTTAAGCGGAACAAACAAAGCCGAGCAAGGGTTAAACAAAAAATATCTCGCAGCACATTTCGTACTAGGACGAATCTCTAAAGTGTCGTTTATCGACTGAATTATGTAGAATACATTTATTAGCCTCGTGGCCATAAAAACAAAATTAAAATATAACAGTAGAGTAGTAACAGTAGAGTAGGTACTTTTATTCAATAAAATGTACGGGAACACCAAAGTTAACTGGCATTAAATGAAAATCAAAACTTGATCAGAATTCACAGGACTGGATCTCGAATTCACTTAATTTAAATGACATCAGAAACACTTTGTCATCACAGACAGCTCTGACTCGAAGTTTACACTAAAATTCACAAGAACACCAACTCCAGAGACACAAGGTTGTCAAACGGACAGCTCTGAGTTATTATTCACTAAAAATCACCAGAAAACCAACTCCAGAGACACAAGGTCGTCAAACGGACAGCTCTGAGTTAATATTCACTAAAAATCTCTAATATTTACTTAAAAAATCACTTCAGAGACACAAGGTCATCGAACAGACAGCTCTGAAGCGAATGCACACTGAAATATTTAAAATTTACCCTTATATCGTGAATTCGAGTCGCAACCCTATCTACCAAAAATGACTGCATAAAAACAAATAACTGATTGAAAGTAACACTTAACTTTTGTGCATCGATTCACTTGGTTCCGTCCATTCAGTGGTTTATCCAATGAACTGCTCCTGAACGCTAGTAACCTCCAGGGCACAGTTAGGTATCAGCCGAGTCTCGTACGGTCGGTCCTTATAAATCGGCCAATGCCAGGTACCACCAATCGTAGGAATCCTCAACCAAGATGAACACCAGGCAAAGTCTCACTGCTCCGGTAACGGATCTCCAAGCGAGCAGACAACACACCAGCAAGGTTACAATAAAACGGGGTGCAGGGTATCAAATGGAATTACTAACAAAAGATATTGAAGTTAAAATAATTTTTGCTCGTTGTCCCAAGCTGGGCTGGCTAATGTTTTATTAAGGCCATTGATCAAATCAAACGAACGTGAAGCATTGAAACCTGAATGAGGGCATGGCAACCTCACTCAAATGTAGAAAAATTATAGGTTAGAATGACATCAAGGGCTTGAATGGAAAATTGCTGCATTCATAATTGAAAAGTGTCGAAATTATTGGTCCGGATTTAAGCGTTCATCATTCCGAAAGGGATTTTATTGATTATATCTGATGATACGTTCATTAGATGTCCGATGACTGAGGATTTGAAAAAATCGTTGAAAACGTTAAACACTCGAAAACAGTGACCTGAAAACAGGATTTTTACTGTCTATTTACTCTCGTTCTTAAAAAGGCTATCCACGGCAAATGCACGTTTATTTATAGACTTTACGGCTTTCGTCACCGACGCGAGTTCAAAGTGCGGAGACTTGCGGATCGATATTTTGGACTAGGTCGGGCATTTACCCGGGTCGTGCAATAATAGGTAATTAATTACTGCACGCAACCGAGAAATTCAATGGTAGATTATGACTTTTTGAAAGTAATGGACCTTTTCTAGTTACTTGTAACGGCCGGGAAAAAAGGTCGTTACAGTGACTGGAAGCAGACAGAAAGATCTGTAACAGCTTTCGTGGGAAGCAGAGGGTTTTCCTCGCGTGGTTACGCGAGTTTTTAATTGCTTTTACGTGTTTTTTCGGTACTCAAGCCAAGAATTAAGTCGGTCAATTGGCGAAGTTATTCCGAAGATATACTATGTGAAGAAGACTATCTCCTCGCGGCTTTTTGCATGGGTTTAGTTCATTTTCTGGTATACAAGCTATGAAATAAGTTGGTCAATTCGCGGAAGTACATCCCGAAGCTGTGATAATGTGATTGGCACATCGCAACTGGAGTTCAGTTTATGTATTGTAAGAATCAGTCGGAAAGCAGTGAATTTGTGCGATAAATTCTCGGAAGTGTAAGAATATAGTATTGTATCCCGATGTTATTGTTTGTTAGTTAGTAATGTAAAATGTGTAGAGGATTTAATGAAGTAAGTAGTTAACGTACTAAGTTTTAACACTACACCGTATTTGCTGCTACGCAGCCCAAAAGTAAAGATGAGTAACTGAATAACAGAGGTAAATAGATATAGTTTGTGTGAGAAAAAGCCTTTTATTTTAACTGACATATTTTGAACCACGCAACCTATGGAGAAATACAGTACACAATTTATGTTTGGCCAACGCAAATAAAGGCAGCGGCCAACATAATGTTTTCAGTGTGAAACTAGTGATTTCAAATTTGTGTTCAAAATGTGTAAAGTGGCGAAAACGTCTTCGTGGATTAAAAATTTCCCAAAGTTAGAGTTTAGTGGAGAAAAAGACTTCTGTAAAGCTTGTGCCAAAAAAAAATTGTTTGTGAGAAGAAGTTCCAAACCAATCAACATTTGAAAACACCGCTACATAACTCAAAGTTACAAAACATGAAATCTGAGCCAGTTCAGATGAGTGTAAAAAACGCATTTTAAAATGTTGGAGAAAAATTGAAATCTGAAAAGGAAATTTTTCAAGAAGACTTATGCAAGGCTTTGGTCGCAGCAAGCATACCCTTAAAATAATTGCATGATCCGCAACTTAGAGGACTTTCGCAAGAATTTTGTCAACAAACCATTCCTGACGAATCCACGCTTAGAAAGAAGAATGTTCATTCAGTATACTAAACCGTTTTAGAAGAAAGAAGAGCTTAACTGGGTTATAAAATTTTTACATTATTGTTGATGAAAGCACAGATGCTTGTGGCAGATATATCACACAACTTATGATTGGAGCACTTCATGAAGATAAAGCGACAAACCCATGTTTAATATCTTTTAAGCAGCTGGACAAAACTAATAATGTGACCGTAATCCAATTTATTCAGCAGTCCCCTATCGAACTTTTTCTTACCAAATCCAGTCCCAGATGAGAAGTTTTTAGTGCGTTTGTCTGATGCAGCACCGTATATGGTACAAGTAGGCGAAAACTTAAGAATCCTTTACCCCAATATGGTACATGTGACTTGTCTTTTACATGGAATAAACCGAGTTGCAGAAACCATCAGAACTGAATATCCTGTAGTAAATAAATTAATTTCAAATGTAAAGAAGGGGTTTCTAAAAGCACATCTAAGAGTGCAGATGTATAAGGAGAGATTAGCAAGAGTTATTTTATCTCCAGAACCTGTAATTACCCGGTGGGGAACATGGATTAAAGCCGCAATATTCTACGCGCAGAACATTTCAAAGCCAT
Organism: Polydrusus tereticollis; assembly: GCA_963920685.1. Lineage (NCBI taxonomy): Eukaryota > Metazoa > Arthropoda > Insecta > Coleoptera > Curculionidae > Polydrusus > Polydrusus tereticollis. Next base: position 135,173,129 of record OY987326.1, read on the forward strand.
TAAAGAACAAATTTTGGATTTAGGTGACGATTCGCAGTATGTTGTGCAAAGTAAAGAATTATTAAAAAGTGCAAGTGTAGTTAAAGATCTCGTTTTTCTTAAGGTCAATTTCAGTTTTATACCGTACATAATATCCTCGGTAGAGAGTAGAAATTTAAGTTTAAGAGACTCAATTAGTATTGTTGAACATTTTTTCGCTAAATGTAACAAACAACATTCCCGGTAAAGTAGGAGGTCACGTAAGGAACAAATTGGATGTAACTGTAAAAATAAATGAAGGATTTAAATACCTAAAAAAGCATTTATGAAGGTAAACCATTCATCGAAGTTGTATCTTGGCCTCATATTTACTTCCTATTACTGATTACATCAGTAGATGTTGAAAGAAGCTTCTCCTTGTATAAAGATATTTTTACTACTAGCATACAAGAGCCGTTTTCTTTGACGTAAGCAAAGCATTCGACAAGGTCTGGCACAATGGCCTCTTGTTAAAACTGTTAAGGCTTGGTGCTCCGAACTACTTAATCAAGGTGGTAGCTTCCTTTTTAGAGAATAGAAGTTTTGCGGTCTCGTCAGAGAATGCACTCTCTTTGAATAAACACATCAGGGCGGGAATGCCGCAAGGCTCACTTCTCTCCCCGATGTTGTATAACATTTATACTCACGATATTCCGCGAGATAGATTTACGTAGCTTTATCTTTTCGCTGACGATACAGCAATTACTTCTACTACTAAATCACCGCGAATTGTCGTCAGTCGGATACAGCGTCACATAATCGAGCTGGAAAAATGGCTTTCGGCTTGGAAGATTCGCTTGAATCCCGCCAAGACGAAGGTTATCTTCTTTTCAAAAAGCACCGTCCGCAGGCCTGAAACAAGGCTACGGGTCAATGGAGTTCAAGTGAACTGAGGCCAGGAGGTGAAATACCTGGGACTTATTTTCGACAAAAGGCTGAATTGGAGGCAAAATTCAATTAATAGAATAAGACTTGCATTCCGACAGTTAGGCTTTATCTACCCCCTGCTTCACAGGCGAAGTAGACTTGATAATACGACTAAGGTCAACCTTTACAAGGTATTGGTCAGGCCAGTTCTAACTTATCGTGCACCTACGTGGTGCAACATAAGCCGAACGGAGCTTAATAAGTTCCAGGTGATTCAGAGCAAGGCGCTAAAAATCATCGCGAACGCGCCGAGATACATTATGAATGTTGTGTTACATAATGATTTTCAGATGTTGACAATTAACGGCTTTTTCTTGAAAACTATTAGAAATTATTACGGACGTACAGACGTATCGACAAACCAACTTATTACCGACTCACATACAAGATCGAGACAAATCGGGACGTACAAGTTACCTAAAGATATTGGTCCAAATCCCATCCCACAATAGTAGGGAGGCACTAAAATTGACATGAACAAATATTATATATTAAAAAAAAGACGCCAAAATTTTTGCAATATAACTTCTAAATTAAATCCGCAAGAAGCACAAACATCCAAGCAAGCAGCTAGTTACAAATTTTTACAAACCATACAGCTAAATAGTAATAACGACTAATCAATAGATGTTAAAGGAGTTTCTCCTGACGTATAAAAACATTGAAGAACCCAGAACAACTAGAAGACCATCCTTTTAGTCGAAAATTAAAAAAAAAATTTTGTAATAAATGCCTTTTATACAATGTCAGGTTAAAAAATTATTTTTCTTTGTTTTTTTTTGCATTTTCTTTTTAAGTACCTAAACATCTTTTTCAGAACCCCGTGTGTTTCTCTACCATATTTTACTATAATAAATTAAGTAATGTTGCATACCAGTATGCATATTTGGTAAAAAAAATGCATATAAGTGCATATTCTGAAGGCAAACAAGGCATATATATGCGTAAATTTTGGCTGAATTAAAGTGCATATTATGTTCCGCCCTTTATTCATAATAGTAGTTTAAATCTAAATAAAAAGAATTATTTTTTTAGATAAATTAACAGTAGACTATTTACAATTTTCTCCAGTACCTTTGCTAACCTGGTGCTGTTGGAACATTTTAGGGTTCTTCTCCGGGGCTGATCCTTTTTGATGAGTTGTAGGGCCGAATTCCACCCGCTGCAAGGTTGAGTAACTTCACCCTGAATGTCTAATTTTCTTCAACCTTTACATAGCCTGTCGATATCCCAGGCTTTCCAAGTAACTTGTGTCGTCCATTGTTTGTTTGTGTAATAAAGTTTTATCGATTAAAATTCAGCTTGCCGAAGTATTAAGTAAATAGAATTCTGGTCTACAATATATTTTTTTTTCAAATTGAACTCAAGCTTCATTAACAATTAATTCTCAATGATAATTAATAGTAAATAAAGATAAATATTTGCAATTAAAGATAGTTAACGGTACAAATTGATAGATATTGATAAATTGGTGGTAATTAATAATTATTAGTTGTAATTCGTAAATGTTGATAACTAATGGGAATCAATGATACTTATCGGTACATAATGAAAGATAATTGTAAATAGCGCTAATTAATGGTAATCAATCACAATTCTTGGTAATTAAGGATAGTTAATGGTCACTATTGATACTTAATGGTAATCGAAGATAATTATAGAGAATTAAGGGTAAATATTAAGAATTATTGGTAATCAATGATAGTGATTAATAGTCAAGGGTAATTAATAACTGATGATAATAATTAACGACAGTTAATGATACTTAAGGATAATACAGGGTGTTTTCGAAAGTGTTTGCATTTTAACCACCTCCTGTATTTTGGTTACCCTTTAACTTATCAAAAAATTGAAAGCTGTTTCTGAGAGAGTTTTTAAGTAGAATCAAGTGGCGTGCTTACTTTTCTGGGAGTCTTGGTTTTTGAGATTTAAAGCAAACATATTATTTTTTAAATATACCACCCTATACACTAATCCCTTATATGATTGGGCTATTTTTAAGCTTTCCACAAATATATAATAGTTGATTAATTAATTAACAATAAACGAAAAAATTGAAAAATTTAGAAAATTAGGGTAGTAGGCTATGAAACTATTGAAACAAACAGAATAATATGCCTACACTGATAAAAACAAGTCGTCGCACAGCATTCCCAGTATCTAAAGTGTGTCTTTACTTCATAGTGGTTGAAATGATATTCATTTAATATTTTTTTTGAAAATATTTTATTACTTCGAGGTCCTTTTCTATGACTTTGCACGAACTTCTAGTGCCTCTACAAAAGCGTTTATTTCGTCCCTTATGCGATTGTTTTTGCTATATATGATTTACGCCTTGGCTCTAGAAAGGAACGATTGAAAATCAAGTTAATTTTTAAACTTGAAAATGTTACTTGATTTTCTCTAGATATCCATGAAACAAAGAACTCTATAAGTTAGATATTTAAATTACAATATTGTAAACTTACCTATTTTCATGGCACTCTATAAAGCAAGCTAACATGCCGTAATTTTCAAAATTTTTATACTTATACATTTTCGTCATTTTAGTGAGACGATGTTATGTATTTTAACAAAACGTTATTTTTGCCTATACATTTTGACAAATGTACATGCCAGATAGATATTCTTTTGTTTGTTGTGTTCCATTTAAAAAATCATATGCTTGCTTTAAATCTCGAAATGCAAGACTCCCAGAAAAACGTAAGCACGCCACTGAATTCTACTAAAAAAACTCCCTTAGAAACAGTTTTCAAGTTCTTGAAGTTAATGGATAACCGAAATACAGGGGGTGGTAAAAAAGCAAGCATTTTCGAAAACACCCTGTAACTTAAGAACTAAAAAAGCTTTGACATTTCTGCTTGCGGCATCTTTTGTTTCACGAAAACCTATCGCAGTAATGTGATGTAACGCAGCAGACCTAGGTGCGTTAATTTCAATTTTGTTCGCTATTTTGTTTCAGTATTATTTGGCAGGTCTGCTTTTCCCCTTACCTAAAGCCCTGACGGTGATTTATTTTACCCTATTTACTTATGTTTACTTTAATCATATTTTGGTATGAATTGGCCCTGCAATACTGGTACAATATGTTATAATTATTGTAATACAATTTATTTCTTAATTATATGAAATAACATCTTATAGGTAACCAATTTTAAAAACAAAGTCCTTAGTATATTTCGTATTATATTTTAAAAAGACGTGGACTTTGACCGCTCACATCTTCGCCGAAATTATTGACTTTTCTAACAGGTACCGACGTCGTGGATCACGCAGGTTTGTAAAGAGGAGAAAGAAGATTCTGGTGGAGAGAACTATAATTAGCTGGTAGACAGACAAGTTCTGAAGAATTACTTATTAACTTCTCTTAGGTACGGTAAACATCTAAATTCAAGAGCTATCATTATTTTATTTTGTGGGGATTTCTTCAAGATTAATTTTTCTAAATGCTAAATTCAAATAGTATTGGGTAAAATGGGTTAATTTTATGTGTGTGTGTGTTTATTTTGGTTATAAAAAAAATGAACTTTTAAAATTCAAGTAATAGAATATATAGAAAGTGTCTTATTGCGTTTAAAACAAAACTTCTTCTCTCTTGCATTTTAAATAATTTTTGAATAATCTAAATGTTTGTGTTGGTTTGGCTTCTTCTATCCAGGGTGAAATATATTTAACAACAAAATAATTAAATAAAACAAACAAGTTCCAATAATTACCTACAAAGATAATATATATTTTTTTAAATTATAGTTGTAGTAAACAACAAAAATTGCTATCGCAATGCAGTAAAATTTTTTTAATAATTTCTCAGTTTCTTATACCTTAAACCATGAAAAAAAGGAGAAAGATTTATTAAAAGCAAAATCTAGATTTTAAATCTTTGAAATTCATATTTACAAAATTTTAAATTAAATCTTTTAAGGAAAGTTTAATTACCACCAAAATAAAAGCAACAATAACATTCTTTTCTCACGGCATTAGCTCGGCCCACTGTCTTGGACGTCACCACTTATGCCTTAGGTGTTATGAAATAAAAAAATTAATATCCTTAAAGCTGGATTTATAAACTCGAAAAGTTGGTGAGGTTGAAGTTATAATCAAGTTTGTGAGGTTAGATATTCCGAACTCCGGGCATAAAAATTGGTTATCCCAAACTACCCGGAAAGTTTTCGAACCTTACATGAGCTTTACATGAACAACATGAACGAGTGTATAAATGGAACTGAGTGTTCCCTTTAGTTTAAGTTGAACTCCTATTTCCAACACCAACTGAACCTCAACCTCGCTAACGTTTCGAGTTTATAAATCCAGCTTTAATCCATACATTAGCCAGGTAATCCCACTGTTTTGGATGTCACCACTTATGTCTAAAAATTCACTCTTAAAAGAAAAGAAAAAAATCAATATATAGCAACAAAACTTTCTATCAATTTTACATTGTTTACAGAAGTTTTTTTAAGAAACTATATTATTGAATCAACATAAATTAATTAAAAAAAAGGGGGGTTTAAAATAATACCATATTATAGTAGTTCTAAACTCTTGAATTTTGATACTGACAAATAACTCACAAGATGTCAAAATTTATGTTGTAAATATTTCATAGTACATATAACAAACATTAGTGAAAAAATAAAAATGCAAACCGAAGGTGAAAGGAAGCGAAACAGTTTTACTGACGTTCCAGGTCAGCAATTTTACATTAGAATTGGCTAATTAAACTAAAACTTTTAACATTTATTCCTGCCCGAGGTCAATTATGGCTTTAAACTGTAACAAAGCTTTTGGTATCTGTTGTTAGGGCAAAAGTTTAAATCAAAGACAACAAACCTCACACTCACCAGTTATTTGTTTTCATAACTGAGTTTATGGGAGTTTTTCCCTATTGATTTAAGTTCAGGGTTATCCTATTAATTACCATGTTCTCCCTTCGCGCTGTTACGGGGCGACAGGCCAAGCTGGACGTAGCATCGAGTAATGATCTTGTGGGGATGTGGGTATTTTTATCAGACAGGAAAAGGCCCCTCCCATTTTCTTATGTTATGTGCTAGTCCGAAACAACAATACCAGCGTTCTGATGTTTAAGCAAAATGGCGCCAGTTTTTTGTTCTTTTAAATGAGTAACTTAGAAAGAAACAAAATCGTAAACTTAAAGTCTGTTGAAGGTTGTATAGGGAACAGCGAATGTCTCGTTCTTTTGATACAGACCTATAGGGTTCACGATGTTTCCTTCAACGTGGGACAGCGACCGACAGACAGGTGCGACAGCACATTCCAGCAACTGTTTTGGGGGGAACCTATAAAGAAGGGCTACTACCCTGGGCGACAGCTCCTTAGCTAGGACAGGATAGGGAAACCTTTGGAAACGTGGTCGAGAGTGCGTTACTGGAGTTTTTTTTGGAACAACTGACAAATTTTGTTTTTAAACTTTTATTTTAAAGCTTAGAATTCTGCCTCCTAACGAGTTTCAAAATTAAAAAAAAAAAGATTTAAAATGTTTATTTAAATCGCGGCCATAATAGATTTTCGTTAACTTTGTCCATCAGTATAATACTTCACTTAGTATTTTTCAGCGAACCTGACGATCACAACGTAGGGTCGGCCTTAGATTCTGCCCCGGATCTAAACGTCACGTCGGAGTCTGTTTCTTTATTGTATGTGAGGCATACTAATGCATTATTTTATGTATTTGGATGTCACGCGTGGAATTCTGGAATAGGTGAATAATGACTTAATCCCATGAGTCGTACATTAACACTTTTGTGTTAAATCAGACCTTCCAGGGCACACGTTTTTTGTTGAACGTAATACTAATAATGATAATTTTATTTTTCAGCTTTGTAATTAAATGTTTTAATTACGTAATTAAACCATTTTTAATAATCAACTAATTAAAATTTTTTCAGCTTTTTACTCCGGTCGTATGAGCCGTGGCCCGTAAGGTTACAGTAAAAACAGTAAGTCTCTATCTTTACTAATTACCGAGATATCTTGCAATTATATGGAAAAACAGACACCCTGTACATACACAATTGGGTAATATTGAGGGTCACTGGCGCCCTTATGAATATCACACCACCTTAATAGTGACCGCACGACCACCTCCGACTTGCGGCTAGCCAAGCATTCCGTATTTTGTTTTGTTTCATCTTACACTCCTCTGATTGTTATATTATATGTTGAATTGTTATAGCAAATTTAAGAAGCTTCAAATCCGTAAGAATGTGTGGGGATAAATTGTTATTTAGAGGATGGACAAGTATAATATTTTCTAAAATGTCTAATTTCTCAGCTGTGACCGGAAAAATCTACTACCATCTCGCCACAGATAGAATAACTTTACTGAATGCATGTAATCAATCTGATACCATACCAATATTTATTTCACCAAAGGGGCTTATGTGAAATAAATATGATAATCAACATATTGCAGATTAATATGCCCAACATCAGTCCTACTGGCAACTTTTGAATCTAGGAATACTATTCTTTTGTTTATATTAGTACCTCGAACAACACACTTGTCACATCCATAATAAGAGTTGTGAACTTTTCTGGTTTTTACGAATGCATGAGCGGGTGCATCACATCAAAATTAATTACATTTTATTTAAATACAAAATTAAAACAAAAATCATTGAGAGCAAGGTGATTTGTCTGGCTCACAATAAAATGCTACAATAAAAGAAGGTTCTTCATGTTAACTGTTTATGACAGAGAATTAGTTAAAAAGATTCTTGGTTACTATTATGTATTGGCAATCCATCTAGGTACATTAAAATTTAAATTGTATCATACCTCATGAGTATCATCTAGCAAATATTCATTGCTATATTTAATGTGAATTATTTTTATCCCCCGACTTAAACCAAAGTAGTAAAATAAGCCATCACCCATAGAATTGACACTAGCATATCTAGGTATTTTTAGCAATATCTGCTGAGGTTAATATTCTCACTGTCATCGCGTGTTTGTGTTTGGTCTGTATTTGGTTATCATTTTTTTCTGAATATCTTTTGGAAAATTTTATGATTTTATATATTTGTGCCCTGCTATTAATTTCCCGATGGACAATGTTGCCAGAATGCGCCTGGCTTGCCCAAACACCCATGCAATAATATCAAAAGTATATTTTCCCAAAAATTTATATTGTCAGTAACTCTAACTGAATCATCCAAGGGAATAATGTTAGAGACCCCCGCGTGTAGTAGACATAATAAGACAGTTGAAATATAATCTAAATGGAGATCATATCACTAACTTCTCAAATCACGAGATAACCGGACATTACAAGGGATAAGGGATGTTGGTTTATGAATGTCAGCTTTTTAAGAAACCACCACCTATTTCAGACAAGAAGTACAAATACCTACAAGATCTTAGATCTGTAATCGAAAGAAGACCTTATCACTTCTATGATATCCTTCTCATAGAGCACCCTTGAAAATGAAAGATGTTTAAATTTTTTATTCCCAAATGTATTATTTCCTGTAATTATTATTATTATTAGTTCATTATGATTTTAATAATAAACTTAACTGAAAATGTTTATTAAGTGTTTTAATACCCTACTAATGTTTCAATAAATTGCACCTATGTATTTGCAGTACCTACCTATTCTGGGCCTACGGTTTGTAATACCTCCAATGCAATGTGAAAATTCAATCGTTTTCAATATCTCCAATGTATGTTTTTATATTATTTTTTATGAAACTATGAAAAAATATGGTTTCCGTGGATAATACTTATTAGGACTTCTTCTTTTTTTATATAGCCGTTGTGATTTATTTTATTTCCTTAAAAGTTTATTTTCAATTAGTACAATGGAGATATTTTATTCCCAATTTCTAGGAAATGATGAGTACACGCTATTAGCTGGATTTAGGCATTTTGCTTGATTTATAGTCCACATCGACAACATTAGCAGAGGCTTTTAAGATGGCTAGCTATTTTAAAAAGGTAATGTTGAGCCTTTAGAAATGTAGAAGCATTAAAATCTCTAGGTACCTATGATACGTTTTTCTGAAAAGTATTTTGGAAATCTGCATTCCAATATAGTCTGCCTACTATCGAAAATCAATAGAAGTGCTGACAAAATTCGTCAATTATAATTTGTTTCAAATAAACCGTGATACCTCCCACGAATTTGGTAAATTATTTTCGTGGTTGATAAAGACATTAAATGTGAGCCTAATGCCATGGTGGGTGGTCTCGGTTTCCCTACATTTTTTGATACAAGGAACTAGCCAAGAGGGGTTCAAAGGTTAGGGGAATTACAATAATTATCACGCGCGTAGCACGGTAGATATGTAATCATCAAACAAATATCTCAATTCAGACAAAAAATCAATTCAGGTGGAACTTATTTAAGAATACAGAAAAAATGTTTGATTAGCAAAAAAATACAAATCAATAAATAATGTTGCAAACAAACAAGGATAAATGGGCCGCGCCTAACTTAGCCACTAGGATGCCGCATGGGCTGGCAGGCAGCCGCTAATTTGCCGAGTGTATTTAGTTTGGTGGGCATGGGCAGGTACTAGACAACGATCCATTCGTGTGAATTAGTTGATTTTCAGGTGTGGTATAATTTGGGTGTTCTCAGAACAAGAAAATCATGATTTGTATTTTATAAGATCTACTGTCATTTTTTTCTTATTGCCCTTTTGATTCAAAAATTTTATAGCCTTTCTCAAAACAAATAATAGAACTTTAGTAAAAAAATATTTTATTTATAAAAAGTACTTAATATATTATCACATATCATATTTTTTGATATAATTTATTGCGTGTTGTAGGTTGCTTTTCATCAAATACCATTGTTCTTTAACTGCAACAGAAACATTTTCTTAATTTTGATAGAGTACATATACAGGGTCGTTGGTATGTATGGAAACGGTAGATTATTTCTTAAAGTACAACAGCTAGCAAAAAATATTCAAGACAAAAGCTTTAGGGTTTTTTATAGTCTATTAGAATTTTGAAAAATTAAGTACACAGGATTAGTCAAAAAGCTGTAGAGAAATAAAGTTACTTTTTTTTTAATTGAACACCCTATATCTTAGAATATTTTTGGATCTTACATAAAATTAAATTATTTTTTAATAAGTGCACTATAAGTCTAAACTTAATAGTTTTCGAGATATCGACATTTGAAAAATTACATTTTTTAATTTTCACAGCTTCTAGCTTTCTAACGGTACGTCTTAGACCAGAAGTTGGTATTTTTGAGAAGATAATAAAAAAGTAAGATAGGGGCATGTAGGCTGTTTTGCTCTATGGCGTACCGTTAGAAAGGTAGAAGCTGCCAAAGTTCAAAAATGTAATTTTTCAAAAGTCGATATCTCGGAAACTATTAAGTTTATACTTATAAAGCACTTGTTAACAAATAATTATAATTTAAGAAGTAGTCCATGGTCTGTGGTTATGTATTTTAAAGGGAAATGAAAGTCTGTCTTTACCACCAAAATTTTTTTATATTAACTACACTACACCCTAGATTTGGGTATCGAGGGCATATATTTGGGAGGGATTCACCATATGAGTTAGATGTTCAATATACATTTAAGTTTGAAAATTGAGTCGGACTAGTTTCGACCTTAGAAAAGATCATCATCAGCAACTCTATATAATTATAATGTATACAAGGTAAACCACAGTAGTGGATGGTTTAATGAATGTGTGTGCCTGCCCATGGACTTGACTGGGAACGTCCCTTTGGCTACACAAATAGGTTAAGAATAAGGGGTTAATTGAAACACTTGTTGAGTATTGAGTGTGTAGAGGTTTTATATTTATTTGACGTAAGCTAATAACTGTAAATAGTAGGAGAAATAGGTCTTAAACAAGTTTGTTTTTTCTCTTGACCCATGCTAGTAGGGAAATGATTTAATTTATTTTCATTAAATATATTATTGAGAGAAAAGGATTAGGATTTTGAATTTGTGGTGGTATTCTTTATGGAATAGACTTTTTAATTAAGGTGGGCTAATTTTTTTATTTTTTAATATAACATTTTTAGATGTCAGATAGAACTAAAGGTTTGTTTTATGTTAAATTTGGGTACTTTTTAGTTCGTTTTTTATTTGTATTTCTCGGTCACTCAATAAAGATGAGGCTTTTCTCTTTTTTCTTTTGAGAAGGTAGAACATATTAATTCGGTAATATTTATTCCTCTGCTAGTACTTAGAGTGATTTAACTGATGATTAAATATTACCGAATTAATATGTTCTACCTTCTCAAAAGAAAAAAGAGAAAAGCCTCATCCTTATTGAGTGACTGAGAAATACAAATAAAAAACGAACTAAAAGGTACCTACCTAAATTTAACATAAAACAAACCTTTAGTTCTACCTGACATCTAAAAATGTTATATTAAAAAATAAAAAAAAATTAACCCACCTTAATTAAAAAGTCTATTCCATAAAGAATACCACCACAAATTCAAAATCCTAATCCTTTTCTCTCAATAATATATTTAATGAAAATAAATAAAATCATTTCCCTACTAGCATGGGTCAAGAGAAAAAACAAACTTGTTTAAGAAATATTTCTCCTACTATTTACAGTTATTAGCTTACGTCAAATAAATATAAAACCTCTACACTCAATACTCAACAAGTGTTTCAATTAACCCCTTATTCTTAACCTATCTTTGTAGGCAAAGGGACGTTCCCAGTCAAGTCCATGGGCAGGCACACACATTCATTGAACCATCCACTACTGTGTTTTACCTTGTATACATTATAATTATATAGAGTTGCTGATGATGATCTTTTCTAAGGTCGAAACTAGTCCGACTCAATTTTCAAACTTGAATGTATATTGAGCATCTAACTCATATGGTGAATCCCTCCCATATATATGCCCTCGATACCCAAATCTAGGGTGTAGTGTAGTTAATATAAAAAAATTTTGGTGGTAAAGACAGACTATCATTTCCCTTTAAAATAATTATAATTGTATGCAGAATCCAAAAATGTTGTAAGATATAGGGTGTTCCAATAAAAAAAAAAGTAACTTTGTTTTTGTACAGCTTTCTGACTCATCCTGTATACTTATCATTTTTTAATTCTAATAAACTCTAAAAAACAATAAAACTTTTGTCTTGAATATTTTTTGTTAGCTGTTTTAATTTAAGAAATAATCGACCGTTTCCATACAAACCAACGACCCTGTATGTATCGAAGAAAATCAGCTTCCCGATTCAGCCAATTTCATAAGCATACTATAGTCTATTTGGTGACGCGCGATTTTGGCTCTGCTATTGGTTCCGCGGCAATTTAACCTGCGACGGAACTAACAGCAAAGCTCGAGCCAAAATCGCGCGTCATAATTGTTTATTACCGCTGCCAGTTGGTAATAAACATACTTTAAATATTGATTTTGGCTATCAATTAATTGACATTTTTATCATTCAGCTATCGTACATAGCCCCAAACTGTTAATTACGTATTTTAAACTATTTTATATCTAAACATTTATATTGATCAGTGGCAGCTCTTTCTTAAGGGCTGCAGCCCCCCAGCACAACAGACAAACAACGAGAAAACAAAATGTATATAATAGAGAATCAAATGTTGTTGCGTAATAATTTTCTACTTCTACTAGACGTATAACAATCCAAATTGACGGTTAATAAATTTACTGATAAAGTAGAGGAAATATATGTCATGATTATATTATACAGGGTAAGGGTAAGTAATGTTAAGTCAAGATCTCCCTTTTAAGTCTACAGGAGAAAACACAGGTCTCACATTTATCTAGAATTCAATCTAATTTTTTAATTTTAATTATATGTCCTTATAACTGATGATAATGTTGATAAATCAATGGTAATATTGACATTGATGGCAAGTTAAATAATATTGGTCATGTAACTGAATTAAACCATTAGTATTAGTACCTATAATATTAATGGTAAAACAAATTATACGAGGAGCACGGATTAATAGGTACTCATTTCCCAGAAGAAGTAAGGGTTTGCGGCATGTGCTTTAGCGAATGCTGCAAATCATGATGAGTGTGAAATGAACATTCTGTGCGAGCGCTACATTCTACTTTTTCTACGAGTAGGTACACCAACTCATTAAAATAAGCAATCAAAATATTTTACATATAGGAAGTTACGCTGTTTATTACTCGCAATTACCCCAAACTACCCCCCTGCAGTAAAGGCACATAGAGATGCCCTATTGTACATGGTCCTTCGAGCCTGATAATAGAGGCATATAGAGATGCCCTATTATTGTAGTCAAAATATTTTGGATAGGGAAGTTACGCTGTTTATTACTCGCAATTTCTCCGATTTTAGGTGTTGTTTCTCTTTTGCAGGCTTATTCTAAAAAGGCCTTGGAGTCACTTTTCGTTCATTTTTTTATATCACGAATCGACGGCAGAGTACTGGACGGGTCGGAATTTTACGACCCAACCTGGTCCGGCTCGTCAACCAAGAAGTTGACGCACGGCCCGAAGAAATCATTATCTAAGAGAAAAGAAGCCCACCCGGCACAAAAATTCCGGAAAACTTTATTAGGGCCAAAAATCCAACCCTTTATTGATTAAGAGGCCCGACCCGACACGAACCCTATATAAAAATCCTGCAATAGGCAAAATTTAGGCCCGTACAAGCCTCTATTACACGTCTATATGTATGGAACCAAATACTTACCGCTACTAAAGAGATTTCAGGTGATCATGCGTCGGTGTGTCGTCATGTCAGATGTCTAGTCCGATTAACGAGTCTGTGGCTACGACGGCTGAGAAGGCAAGAGGGTAAGAGACGTAATAAAGTCAGTTTCAACTGTAGCGGCATAGGCAAGCGGTACTTCGTTTCATATTAATATTTTATAAGGTATTGAATCCGTAAAAATATAAGAATAGAAAAAAATGTTTCTATAGATTTATATAATACGTTTTAAGTAGTGCGAGTTCAGTTTGACAACCACATCTACATACGTTTAGATAAAATTATTAATTATGAATTAAATAATATAATTCTAAACTCTGCCAATGCCTGTAAAATTTCTGAAGATGTCATGATGACAAGCACCTTCCCACAAATGTAATATTATATACCTACTATAGAAAAAGAGAAAACCAATATCAAGGCACAGGTGCTAATTTCTGGCCCTGGATTGACAAATTTGCAAAAGCAAATTATTAATTAATATTTCTTAAATGTTATCTTCACCGCTTTAACGATGATTATAATTTGCAATGTAAGGGGCAAACTAAACCGGACACATGTTACGGGGATATGCATACGTCCAATAGTGTTATGAATATTTGAATTCCATACAAATTAAGATTTTATGGAAATTTAAATAGAGTTGTGTTTTGGATCACTTTCCTTAAATTCATTTCGTAGCTCTAGACTCGTGCGTCGGACTATAAAGCATACATAATGCAATATGCGGCGATGCATGCGTCGACTCTGGGAATCATGAAATTAGGCATCAGTATCGCTCTGTCTACACACACAGATGCATGCTGCGCTGCATGCATCGCTTTTCAAGAATCATTAGTCTTGAAATAATCTGCAGTACCTATAGATGTTTCTTTGCGAAAAGGTTTTCTTTTTTGAAAAACTGAAATTTGTGTTGCCTACAGTCGTCCTGATATCATAGGTAGGAGGTATGAGCTTAAGCTCAACCATATATAACAGATTTATAGTGGTGAAACTGACTGACTAATGCAAATCGTCTTGAAACATTGCACTCGACGCATGCATCGCCACATGTTGCAGTCTGTATGAGTGGCTTAAAGACACGTCATCTAAATTCGTCTAGGTTAGAAGTTACTAATTGCGTATTACTTCAAGCATAAATGAAATAGAAGTATAAAAATGTGGTAACTCCAAAAACTAGACGACCCGGTTCAAAAAGCCTAGCTTGGTGTAGAAAGCTCGTATGTATTTTGCTCAGTTCGCAACCGCGGCGAGCTCCTCGGTGATGCTAGCTTTTGCACTCAATAAATAATGTTAGCCTTCTACTCTTACTAACAAAAATGTACTATTTTCACATACCAAAAGTGAGATAGTTAAACATACTCCTTGTCGAAATACGTATGAGAAACCATTTACGTAAACCACCCTGTATACCCGCACTATTTACTAAGGCCAGCAGTTATTTCAATATGAACTGGAATGTACTTTAAACATTTTTGCTCTAACCCTTCAGTTGGTTATGAATGTGAAGTAACTTACTATCCACTCTTTGCAGACGCTGATGCTGTCGCAGTAGCTGAAACATGAGCACTTCCGCCTCCACCACAACCTCCTGAGCATCCTCCACCTAAGCCGCCACCTCCATGATTACCATGTCCGCCGCCACCACTTCCTCCATATCCGCCTACTCCAAGACCACCGCCTCCTCCTAAACCTAAAAAATACAGAACAAATTTAAGTCAAAACTTAAAAAAACTTGTTATTTAAAAGCAATTGCAATCTTAGGTTGATAATGAATTAAAAATATTGACATATTTTATACTCGTAGAACTTTTTAATTTATGCTTGTTAATCCATTCTGCAGGCATACATAGGTACACATGTTGAATAAAAAATCCGCAAAGTGCATACCAATAAATTTTAACTTTAAAAAATTATGCTCACCTCCACCAGCGCCGCCACCACCTCCATAACCTCCTCCTGATCCTCCTCCAAGACCTCCATATCCACCTTTACTACCTCCGAAACCTAAATAAAAATAAAGCTTTAACTTATACTGATACCTACGTAACCAAAACGAGAATAGCTACGTGGCAATCAATCTTCTCAACTAGCCACACTGAGCGTGATCACCTGTTATAAATGGATAAAACGGGCCTACAATCTATCGCCAAACAACGACTAAACTAGAAAAGCTTTACTAAGCAGATAACTTTCGGTGCCCTATGGAGGGTTCAGAGCACAAGGGAACTAAGTCAATTTCTATATTTATTTAGTTACCATAATTTTGGTTAAGTAAATATTTTTCAAATTTAGCAGCTACTTAAACAATTTTTGAAAGTTGTAGTTTGAATCGATTATGAAATAATGCCTTTAGGCAAAGTTATTTCTATCATGTACCGCTCTGGGTGGAACCAAGCGAACAACCTCAGTTGAAACTTGCCGTGAAAATATGTGTAAATGGGACTCAAGTCACTAACCTGTCTTCGATGTTCTAGATTTTCAAGGATGTATGCCGATCAAGCGAATATCGGCTTTAACTAACCTGCCTCAGCTATGGCCGCTTGTTTTCTAAACTCTCCATAATTTAGTTATATTGGCCACTTATATTTATAGGCTTGAAGTAAATAATGGGGTAAGTTTTAACAATTAAAGAATTCGTTTTATTCCGTAAACAAATATGCCTTTACTTATTCAACGTAAAAAGCTGGCTATGCTAAAATGCACTGGGAGTACCTAGTTCAAATTTCAACCGCAAGATCATGCATTTTATTTAAGAATGGTTATAGATTACAGTGTACTAACTTGGAATTATTTTTTCGTGGCAATATTTTGTCAACTCTACAAATATATTGATGGTTTTTAGCCATATTCATTCTGTGCAAGGTGTATATCGCTATTACTCTAGTTTAATAAGTTTCAAATTTTACCTGTATCGCATTTTTACTGCTTTTGGATATAAACAGCTGTACGCTATGATGACCTACATTCCGCGTCCGGTTAAATAGGAGGCCACATTTTCTATTTTGTCAATAGAGCTGATAGACTTCTCTACCAAAAATTTTGTTTTAAAATAATTACCTCCTGATCCACCCGAACCGCCGCCATATCCACCAGCTCCACCGCCTCCTCCGAGGCTACCGCCTCCTCCGAGGCCACCGCCTCCTCCGAGACCACCGCTTCCTCCGAGACCACCGCGTCCTCCGAGGCCACCGCCGCTGCCACCACCCAATCCACCTCCTCCATATCCTCCTCCTCCAGATCCTCCATAGGCGCCACCACTGGAGCCTCCATATCCAGTTCCACTGGAGCTTCCTAACCCACCTCCACCCCCTAGTCCGCCGCCACTACCGTGACCACCTCCATGCCCACTAGGTGTAATAATTACTGACCCTAAAACAATAAAAATTAACTATTGTTAAATTAAGTGGGCAAAAAGGAGTGATGATGAATGATGTCATTTCGAGGGTGCGGTGTCCGCGTCGACCACTTCATCTTTAGTCAGTGTAGTGAGTCTTTATTAATATTTTAGTAGACACGTTAATTTTGCTTATGTGAAAATAAATTAATTGTGTGAATATTTATCTATTTGTGATTTTATGTTTCATAATACTTTAAAATTAAAAAAAAAATTTATTACATTCTCTGAAAGATTCTGTTATTTTAATGCGAAAATTAATTTTCCGACGCCTCTAAAGCCAATAAAATAATTTTCGAACGTCGACTCGTCGAAACCGCTGTGTAACGTCACTATCTCCTATTATAGCAAGTCGAGTCGTGCTCGCTGAGAAGACAGGTGGCCATTTGCACCACCCTTTCTCCGTTGCTGGGTTACGAAGTTGATATCAGCAGAAGAGAAAAAAATTATTTCAAATAATCTCTTTTTCTTTTTTCTAAATTAGTGTTTGAGAAAGTATAGTCTAGAACTTCAATTAAATATTATTTTATTCTTGTTGTATGATATACTATTAAAACTAGTAATAATAAGCTTCAGCTTTAGATGAGCAAATAAGCATTAAGCGAATCTCCCTTGTATATGCGCAGAAAGACTGTTGCTCACGTTCAAAGCGGACGAACTGTGGGAGGTAACTACGAAACCGCCTTGCGAGCGCTTTATTTAATTTTGATCTCGTATATTTCAAAAATAACTTATTGATTGATTTCAAATCTAGAGGACTAAACATACCTTATAAATGATTCATGTAAATTAGATAGAGAGTGAAATTCGATGTTTGACCAAATGACCCCAGTATTGAAAAAGGTATTTTCATCTGAATGCCATGTTTTCTTTGCTCTTTCTACTCCTACAGTTACAGCAAATTATATCTGTACTAAACGACGAAACTAGCATAATACCTTTTTAATTTTTTCTTCGTGAGGGTATTGCATAAAATTAGTCTGTATTTTATTGCAAAGTTGTAATTTGCTCAATAAAATGAAATCTGCAAAACAAATAACAAATACATATATGGTACCTGTCGCTCCTCCACTACCATCTCCAAATCCACCATTATGGCCGCTACCTCCTCCAAGGCCTCCTCCAAGTCCTCCTCCAAGTCCTCCTCCAAGGCCTCCACCGCCTCCTCCTCCAAGGCCTCCACCACCACCATGACCACCTCCTAAACCGCTACCACTTGAACCTCCGTATGCACTTCCAGTTGATCCTCCAAATCCACCACCGGTTACGCTGCCATACCCGCCTCCTTTAGAACCGCCATATCCACCTCCACTAGAACCACCTCCATGACCACCTCCAAGACCACCTCCATGACCAGCTCCATTACCACATCCACTAGAGCCTCCAAAACTTCCAGCACCGCCGTATCCGCCTAAACCTCCAAGACCACTGCCGCCTCCTAAACCACCTCCGCCCCCAGTTCCAGCTCCACCACCTATAAAGAATATTTATATTATAAAAGATGTAGTTTGTAATGAAAACAATGACTTTTACCCGTATTTATACATATGACCCACTGCGGGACTCAAAATAGATCGATTTAAGCCAACTTACTTATATTATCTGAAATTTAATTTAAACTAAATTAATTACCTACATTTACTTATCGACAAAAAAACTTTCAAGCGGCAAGAAGACAGTCACTCAATGAAAATTGACCATAATGTAAACGGATGTTTCCATTATTTGGCGGCACTATTATGGCATTTGCATAATTTCCTTTTCCTAAAGACACGCGGCAGGTATACCACTAAAATATAATTTTATAGTGTAAAATCATTCACAATTGATTAACATGTCAGTATCAAATAGCACGTGTTTAAGCAATTTAGGGAATGTTATAACTCATCTTCTCAACGCAGCAGTTTGATATACAGGGCGTTTCAGAAGTACGGTATGTAACTCAAGGGGGTTATTCCTTATGATTTTCTAAGACAGAAAGTTCATATGGACAAGTGTCCGGACTTTCCCTGTTTTTGATTTGCCAAGTGTTAAATTTTTTAAAATAAAATAGTTTTTTTTAAATTTTTTTAAATATCCTTCTCCTGATGGTATTGAAATTTGATACCGTTATTCAGAGTGATATGGAGCTTTATTAACCCTAAGTAGAACAAATTTATTAGGTTCAGTAGAGCACCTTAACAAATATTATGTGAAATGTACGCCACTGACTTTTCTGGTCCCTGAATTGTTTTCGTAACTTGCTTCGTTTTCGAGAGAAAAAATAGAAACCAATTTATTGCATGCACAAAAAAAAAATACCTATGTATTTTAAATTAAAAATTAAATAATTTTTTTAATATATAATATAAAAAAATAAAACGCACGATTGCAACCGATTTTCTTTTAAACTTTGTATATCAACTCCGGACACATGTTCATATGAACTTTTCTCTTAGAATATCACGAGGAATCACCCTCTTAAGTTACGTACCGTACTTCTGAAATACTCTATATAAATAAGTTAGCTTTATCGATCATCGTCTGTCTTTAGACATTGTACACGTTTTTTCTGGATATTCTCTATGAGCGTTCAAATATTAGGTATAATAAAAAAAAAGCAAACAAACCAGCTCCTCCGAATCCTCCGCCGCTAGCGACGCCGCCACCATATCCTCCACCAGCACCTCCTCCAAAACTACCTGTAAATATTTTATGACGATTTGAAAAATATCAACGTAGTAAATTCAATAAGCTGACTATATTCTGCTTCTGACCCGATGTCTGAATACTGAATCAATTAACTGCTTATAAACACTTACCTCCAGCCCCTTTTCCTCCTCCAAATCCTTCAAGAATACTTCCTAGGCCACCTAAGCCACCTCCGGTTCCAAAACCGCCACCACCTCCGAATCCACCTCCACCACCTCCTCCGCCGCCGCCTCCTGCCCCATACCCCCCTCCATATCCTCCTCCATATCCTCCTCCGAATCCCTCACCAGAAGCTCCTCCAGATGAGCCTCCCTTGCCGTATGATCTTTTCTCGCGGAGTTTTGGTGGGGATTTAGCTAGGCGCTGGAAAAAGGGGTAGCACCTAGTTAGTTATATATTTTACAGAAAAAAATCTTGTATGGAAAATAGTTTATAATAATTATTTGTGATAAGCACACGTTTTTTTTTTATTTTCAGGCAACCCACTGCAGGAAAATTCCCTTATGTGTGCAGGATGCGATTCACGTTAGTCTTAAATCTTTGCAGATTATATACTCGTTGGGAAACCGCAAACAGGTCGTCCCAGAGTGATGCTGTTCTCTAGATAATAGAATTTTATCGTTAGAGGGGCACATAATAAATAACTAAACTGACGCCCATTAATTGAATTGATGAAGCCAAGGGAATGGAGTGTCCCATCATATCTGGTGCTTAACTTAACTTTTTTAGAAAAAAAAACATAAAGGCCTCCTGTTACTCTAGACTGACGAACTACATACTAGCGGTCACTGATTATGTTAAAGCCTTCCAGATACTTTCACAATTCTTGATTGATAGCTTTCTTCATAACTTTTGACATATCCGAAAGCAATGCGACTCGTCGATAATTGCTTGGCAGTATATTCTTGCCATTTTTGAGAATGGATTGGACTTGCATGATGTAAGGGAGATTTTTATTTTCGATAGGATAAGCTAAAGAAAGCCTATAAAAAACCGACGCGTAGATAAAATGTCAACGAAGTAGTATTTTCGCTGTTTTTAGATTGCTAGATAGTATCAGAAGTCGGAAATAAACGCTTTTTTTTTTAATTACGTGTAGTTTCTGACCTTTTGTGCGTTTTTGTTTACATTTGAGCTAACTATAAGGTACTGTTCAGCAGAGAAAGCTTAGCCTTAACTAAAAAATAATTGAAATATTCTAAACAAGATATTTCTCATTTTTCTTTTGTTAAAATGGGAAGGTCTCAACAATAAGTAGCTGTTTGCCATTTTGAGAAAATAAGGTATTTTGAAACTAAAAGTTTTATTCGAAAACGCTAATAATAACAATAAAATGGTTGCATAGTCGAGGCTTGAGGCAAGGCTGCAAACGGGGCGAAATTCAGAAACACAATACACAATATATAGAGGATTCTACCTTTAGCGACGTATATATAGTGATTTTTCTTTAAGCGTCATAATAAATAGAAAAAATTTCGATTCTTTAAACTTTAAAAAAGTTCAAGCAAGCAGCAGAATTCGAACCTATGATATTTGGCTCCACTTCAGGACACTACCATAAAACCACCACAGCCTTAAGTTAATTTTTATTTAGAGACAGCCTCTGACATTTGTGGTTTGCAATTTTTTAACAATTAAACCCTGTGCCCATAATATTCCTTACTTTACACTGACGTGTAAAGGAAAGCGACACTAAACTTTAAATAAACAGTTATAACAAATTATGGCTGTACAGCACATTTCTTTAATAAGTTATACGTTACTGCTAATAATATAGGCTCTTTCTACCTACGGTATTACGTTCTATCGGGTATGGTATTATACGCTTGGTGGGAGTCGAAGATATTTTAGAAAAACTATACATTTTTCAGAATTTTCAGAAAAGTGTTGATTTGAAAGTATATTATGTGTTATTTCCATATCAATACCTAGATTATGTAATGTAGTACTATAACTAAAAAAATTTGAATCTCGCGCCAAGCCTAGTGACTTTGCGTGGAAACAGTTGGGGAGTTGGACGTGATTGTCATCGGTCGAGAGTCTAAAGATGATGGTCGAGGATGAGATTTAATAAAAAGTGTTAGTTATAAAAAATCGGCTTTTATTTAAGAAATGGAAGGTCATCCTACAGTAAGAACTGTTAATTCACCCAAAATATGGAGCAAGAATTCGGCTATTACAGAATCTAGTTAGTTCATTCCAAGAATCTACTTATTTTCGATAGTTAGGAAAACGGCCACTTAGTGTTTAGACTATCTATATTCACAAAAAAAATTTAGAAAATATTATTTTCTGTTTCTAACACTAGCTATAATAATTTATTTTGGAAAAATTGCGAGTTACGCTAAACGGTACCTTAACTCAACTACTCAGCTCAACTACCAAAATAAACAAAATAAAAATTGGTTTAAAAATATTCATTTTTGTAGATGCTATATGGATTTTAAAAAATAGATTCGGCTTCGAATAATCTACATAACCCTGGATTTTGGGCAAAAAAAATGCGTCTACTTGCTTTTTATTAAACAATTTAAAAATTTAATTGACAGCAATTTTTTTTCGTTCGGGCGATCTGAAATGGGTCCTGTAATGCACAGTATTATTAACTTGCATTTGGGATTTATTATAATATAATTATTGAGCCTATTTATACATATTATAAACCATAATCCTGGGTTTTACCACCTTTCTATGATATACTACAATAACCATATTTATAAATAAACATTAGCAAATTATTTTAATTTTGACCTTGCGGGTGTAAACAAATTCAATTATAATTGTTTGCTGGTTTTATTATTATTAAAGATGCATTAAAAAAAACTTTCTTACGTAACATATACTGACATGGGATATTATGTTTATTACTTAATTATATTTATTATTTTTCTGTAACGATTTTGATTTAGTGGTAATAAAAAAAAAATTGTATGGTCCGACTGTAAAAATCACAATATTAATTAGTTCTTGACAACATAATGGAGATAAAATAAATTGATTCTTTTGAAAAGGGGTAATTTTTTGGCCCTAGATATCAATGTTCATTTGGAAAACGGGATATCCCTTGCAGATAGCTCGTTTTCGAAATGAATGTGCTAAACCTGCTTCAGTTTTAAACATGTTTCAATAAAAATGCAAGTATTAAATAATTAAAAACGGATTGCAGTGATTTATTTTTAAAGATGAGACCAAACATATTATGATTTCAAAAATTTCTTTTGATGATTAAGGATTCTTTTGATTTTAATATTAAATGATGAAAAGTAGATCATGCTATTTAAAAAAATTCTCTAAAATGAGGTTGTAACTATGATTTATTTTTAAATATGAATCGGCCCGTTTAAACAAGTATTTTCACTACTTTTTTTATGTCAGGTGCGTACGTGGTTTAGTAGGCGCCGTTTTGATTTTTGTAAAATGATATTTTGATTCATTTTTAAAATGGTGGATAAATATACACATATCGTTGGAAATGAAATTTTAAGAAAAATTAAATTGTGCAATAAGAAATACAGATTATAATAAAAAAAAAGGGCGTAAATGCCCGTAAAACCGTTCAACCGACTTTGAAATAATATCATCCAACGTACTGCCGTGACATATTATGTAGTAACTTTAAATATTTATTTTGAGGTCCTGTTCTTCTTCTAGACGTACCAAAAATTCTCAAATAATAGTATAAATTTATTTATAAATATGCAAACGCTCGGTATCGCGACATTAGTAGACATTTAACAAGAAAATATAACATAAATGAATAACAAGAAATTTTTAAAGTAACTAATGACAATAAAGTTAGAACTGCCCACATTAAAACCAAAGTTATGTGGGTCAATATTAATGAAATACCAAAAAAAAAAACGACATTTAGTTAAGTCCGAGAGAGAAAACTTGAGAACGATATTAGACTATAAAATAAGGACATTATTTTAATGCCTTTTTATGCAAACTATTGTGGGGTTAGTTTACTTGCCAGTGTATCAAAGACTTTTGAATTGGCTTTGCAATTTCAACGTTTTTCTTACTTTTAGGACAATAAATTTCTTTTCAACGCACAGCATGGATTTATGACTAATAAAAGTACTTAAAGGCTTTCTGTGATTTTGTTAATCGCGTTTTCCTGCAAACGAAAATATGCTGCTGGGTCGACTAACTTTTCGTGAAGCATGCATAGTTTGCATAGTCCGCCTCACGCGTCTGTGGCTACGACTGCTGAGGGGACAGGGGGTAAAAAGCGTAAAACAGTCAATTTGTGCGGTGCTTTCTTTCATTTCAATATTTTATAAGTTATTAAATTCGTAAAAACTTAAGAATAGAAAAAAAAATGTCTTTAGATTTATAAAATACGTTTTAAGTAGTGCCAGTGGCGTAGCCACAGGGGGGCGAAGGGGGACGATCGCCCCCCCCCCGCCCCCATTGGCCTGGCGCCCTTTTACTACTTAAAAAATAATTCTTAAAAAACATGATCGGTCTTATTTTATTTTTAGTAAAGAAGAGTGATAGTAATAAACTTAATAAGAACGGTTTTGAGGGCGTCTCATCACAATAAATTTATTTTTTTTATATATAGCGGATTTTAACTTCATTTGGGGCCATACCCCTGTTCCCTAGGGAGCATAAAGATAAATTCCTACGATATTTGGGCGTGGTCTCAAAAATTTTTTGCCTGCGGCGCTTTAGCTCCGCGATTTGCGCCCCTCCGATAGTTCGCCCCCTCCGCCCCAAAATGCTGGCTACGCCACTGAGTAGTGCGATATTATTTTGACAAGTACAGGTACATACGTTTAAATATAATTATTCATTATAAATTAAATAATATAATTCTAAACTCCGCCAATATCTGTAAAATTTCTGACGATTTCATGATTACAAGCACTTTTCCACAAATTCAATATTATATAGGATAGAAAGAGACGAAATTAGTTTCAAGGCATAGGTGATAACTTCTGGCCTAGGAATCCGCGATCTATTAGACGTGGGTTGCCACATTTACCAAAATAAATGATTAATTAATATTTCCTAAATATTATCTTCACCGCTTTAACGATTATCATTTGCAATGTAAGGGGAAAAATAAACGGGATACCTATATGTTACAGGATGTATACACTACAGGGACATGCATATCTCTAATTGTTTTATGTAATATGTTTAAATTCCATTCAAATTAATATTTTATAGAAATTTATACTCTGTTTAAATTTCCATACAACAATGCTCCACATTCCTTTCGTAGCTGTAGGTTCGTAAGTTGGACTACACTAATATAATTTTTTTTTGCGCACTACTAATAAGTGTAACAAAATTATATTGGAATTGATGTATCCAGAAATTAAACTTTGTTTTACAGTTTCCAGTCTCTAGACATGTTAGTGTTAAAAAAAATGGAATATTAAAAATAAAATACTTACTGAGGAAATTATAAAATATTTAAAACAAAACGTAATGTAATTATTAAAAATGCAATAGTGGGAAAGAAATTCATCAATTGAAATGAATGAATTTTTTTAAATTTTAATACATTCTCTGACGTGTTCCTGAATTCTCGCACTAATCAATTGATTTACAGAAAGCTTCAAACAATAATATAATAAAACAAAAAGCTAGTTTCTCTGGCTGAAAAATGGAAAAAATATTTTGTAAAACTAAGAAAATTAAAACTGCTGGAACTCCAAAACCTTCTAAAGTACCTGAAGAATATATCAGAGAAGATCCAGAAAGCTTTTTCAACTTCACAGCAAGACAAAACCGGGGTATTAAAATTGTTAGTGTAAATAAATCAAATTATTCTAGATGCATAAACGAAGCAAACATATTTATATCTACCAAAAAAAAAAAACGATATTCAAACTTTGTGAGACGAGAAGTAAATTATTAGGAACATGAAAAAAATAGGGTTTTCTTAAAACGAAAATATTTAATATATTTTTACTGGAAGAAAAGAAAAGATACCATCACTAGAGGCCGATATTTACTTGCCACTTTACACGTTCTCCACAAAAACTTCGTGGGTACCAATTATTCAAAAAAATTATATTAATAATATTTCTGCAATATTAAGCCTTTCTGGCTTGTTAAGAAAGATATTAATAGGCGAGATACATGGCTGTGTAAAAAATGTTCAAATTATAATTCTTTAAACAACAAGAGTTAATAAATCCTTAATTTAAAAAATACATTCACATAATATAAAACTTTAAGGCAACTACATTAAGTTTGAGATGAAATTCGGGAAAATGGGAACTTTAAGAGTGAAGAATAATCTTTAGAAATTAATAATATCCTTCAAGTCATAATAACGAACCAATTATTTTATTTCAAAAGATGTCCAAGTAAATGTACTCGTGTTTAGCTAATAAATTGATCCTTGCAACTTGCCTAATTTGTTAATTAAGCTAAAGTAAATGTTTAGGATTTTACACACCGTACCATAAAAGAAACTAATACGTAATTAAATTTGGACATTATAGGTAGAAATCTTATATTTATATTATTATTCACCATGACTGTTTTTATTACAAATGAAAAAAAAAATCATAAAACATAAAAAACATACAAAGAGAATTGTGGGTTTATTGATGCTATATAGGAGCACACAATATTGTTTCAATTGAAAAAAATCAACATTTTTAAATTTTAAGTTATTTATGTTTAGAAGTTTAGGCACCATAATTGACCGATGGCCGTTGAAATTGATTAATTCAATTATTTTTGTAAAAAAAAACCTTTCTTTATTTAATTAATTTTTATTTCACCCAAGTACGGACTTGTTACTAATGCTAAAGAACAATACTGATGTAAAACCAAGAACGTCGATGTTATTTTTTTTTCTGAAGAGAGGCACATTTTTTAACCTGCATAAAATATACCGATGCACATCTTTATAGGCTACAACATCTTAACTAGCACTTAGAAAAAATCCGCTTTGTGGTAACAGTAACCAAATATGTAGATGTTAATGTCGCAAAAAATCCAGGCGACAGTTTTCTCAAAACGAGTTAACGTTAGACAACCAGATTCAGTTAGGGAAGAACACTCGACTCTCGTTGCATCATTAAATTAAATCATTGTGCATCAATATTTCAATCTTGCCATAGTCAGGTTGCGGTTATACCTAAGGCAACCTCGCAGAAAATTAGGGTAGTTTACCGAAGCAAGTACCTACTTCTATATAAGCCATAATTATACTTTCACAACTTTTGATGCCGTGCAAAGCTTATATTCGAACATTGCTAATATTTAAGGTTCTGCAGGTCAACATACTTCTGGATTCCATCTTTTATTTTGCTCCTTTACTCGGCGACCATTATCTGACAAACTACTTTGAAAGTTCGGAACATTGACGGCAAATTGGTGACTTAAAACTTTTATAGATATTTTTATGGCAAGACAAGTACTGTTTAATTGATATTGCTTGCTTGATTCCATTCAGAGCGGTACATAGTAGAAACACACGACGAACTACTGCCGCATACACATACGTGGTTTATCTTAGTATTTCGAGAAGAACGCTGTATAAAAATTTATTGTCGTTTTACGTGGATAACTTTATAACTCTGGAAATAGCCTGAGGTCGCGTTTCCAACAAATATAAGCTACAAAGATTCAAGGTCAACTTGAATTTCTTTCGTCGCACACGCACCGTTGGCAGAGCGTCACAAATCGTAAACAAAAATTAATGCAACTTGATATTATTTAAAATAGGATCGATATGTCTAAATTGATCGTCGTTTTTAACATTAAAGTGAAAGAATAAATGTGCCCTTGAAATTAAAAATTTTATTGTTCTCTATTTAACTTACTTGGAAAAAAATTCTTCGTAAAATTCTTAAAAATTAAAAATGGCTTTGATGTATACTTAATGAAACCGCCTGAAATAATTATGATACTATCAAATGTTACTTTTTATTTTTTGTTAGTTTCAACGGGTTTTACAATACGTATTCAAGACAAAATAATTATTGTACTAATTTAATAAACGCAACTTAAAATGAAATAATTAAATAAATAACTTTTAATTGGCTCATTAGAATATAATAAAATTTAGTGTACGAATCCATCAAACAAGGACCTTCAAGAAAGTCTGATACAAAATTGATGTAAAATCAATAATAATAATAATAATAAAAATAATAATAATAATAATAATAATAATATGCCTTTATTTTTAACTCGGCGAAGTACAGCAGTGCTGCTTTTAACCGAGCATGCAAAAGAATACAATTTACATAATATTTAACTTATACAAATAAAACATGACTAATATCTACTTGAACTATAAGGTAAGTGTAAACTGCAAAATTAAACCATACCGTAATTATTGTGAAAAAGTGAAGATAAGTTATATAAACCCTTTTATAGAAAGCAAAGAAAGGAAACAAAATCATCTAGACAAGAAAAAAGAAAGAAAAAACAAAGTAGTCAACAATTATTATCAAGCAGAAAATTTCTATACCTAGCTTTAAAAGAACCACACGCTAGATCCAGCCAATTGGCAGGAATCTCATTAAGGTGCCTGATGGATGTATAGCAAAACGAGTGTTTAAAAAGACTTGTATGATGCTTAGGAATTTGAAAGCGGTCCTTGTGCCTGGTATTGCGCTGATGTAAGGTATTCCGAAAAATCAGCTTTTCACGTAGATATTGTGGAGTTCCACTTCTTAGGAGTCTATGCAGAAAGCATCTCAGATGCAGTTTTTCTCGGCCCTTTAAACTCAGCCATCTCAATTCTTTTAATTTATGACTGACGCGATCCCTTTTTCTCAAACCAAAAATGAAACGAATGCAGGAATTTTGAATAATCTGAAGTTTAAATTTTGAATTGACATCTAAGCAGGGACCATATTATACAAAATTGCAATAATTACAATGGGAAAGCACTAAAGACTCACATAACTGTTTTTTTAATTTTAAGTTAAGAATAAATTGATTTTTATATAAATTGCGTAAACAATAGTACGCCATTTGAGCAACCCGTGCGACATAACTTCTAAATTTTAATTTATTATCGAAAATAATTTCTAGGTTTTTATATTCGCTGACAATCGGAATTTTGACCTGTGCCATGGCCACATTGATGTTAGTTTTAGCCCACTCGCTATTAGGTCCAAAGAACATTACTGCTGACTTTTTTGGATTAATTTTCAGTCCATTATTATTAGAATATATGTAAATAGAATTTAAGCAGTTAATTATTATTAGTTGTTCGGCCTGAAGAGCATTTGTCTGTATTGATTAAGGCTACACCCAGCTACATGACTATGCATGTCCATGGTAAAAATCGCAAACAGCAAAGGCCCCAGAATTAACCCCTGTGGAACTCCTCTATTCAATGCCAGATTTTGAGAAATTTTCCGGTTACAAATCACATACTGTGATCTACCAACCAGGTAGTCTCTAAGTAAGGGAGGCAGTATCTGAGTACACAGTTCAGCGAAAAACAAGAACCCTCACAGAGATATGAACGGATCTCCAGGGTGGTATAAATCTAAAATAAAGTCATTCATAACAAGATGAAGTCGAAAATATTTTCAAGAGCCTAACATAAAAATACCCCGGGTTTAGACGGCATTAAAATAATAGCATTAAATATCCTACCCGGCAATGCCATAGGAGACATAAGGTAACAACTATAGAAGGTCGGACGCATGAAAAGGAAGCAAAAACTGTGAAAGAAGACATTAATTGTTGGCTACAGACCATAATATACTATATAGATAACAGGGAAGGTGTCGTAATTGCTTTTAGCGCAAACAAAATTAGCACAGACCTCACCTAATTTAAAGTATAATATTACAAGCATTATTTTTAGTGTGGTTACTATCATTCTATCATTTCACCGCATTACTGCGGTAGGGTGACAGTAACAATACTTTTATCTTGGCTCACATTTGCTTTTAATTTTTGAATATATTGAGACAGCATTTCAATTCTTTAATTCTAAATAAAATGCTTTATTGAGCGTTCCATAAAAAAACACTATTCATAAAAAGTTTTGTCTTATAGAGCAAATTGTTATATTATTTTATCAGTACATTTTAAGCACTAATATTAATAATAATAATACCTAATGGTGACAATAAGAAAACCATAGATTTTGATTATATCGGGCAACACAGCATTAATTTCAAAAACATTTTTAAAATGTTGAAGGCAATCTACAGCGTTCAAAATTGAAAATAAAATAAAAGTATTTGGGATGTCAAAAATCTTCATCATGTCAAATTGTGCGTGTTGCAATTGACCAAAAAATACAACATTTTTTGAAGATTGCCTCAGTGTAATCAAAAAACAGAATGTCAGAATCAATATCGCACTAAAATTGTGGTCCTAAGCGAAGTTACCATATTAGGATTATAGACAAGGTAATTTAATAACCTCACCTGCCCTTCAGCAACAGGAACACCTCCTTCAGGTCTGAAATATACTCCATCACCAGCCACATCTTCACTAATCGGCCTTACCAACAGAACTCCACGTTTCGAAATGTTTTCATTAGGAACAGCGTTACTTATGCTATCCTCTTTTTGAGATTTTGATTCGCTTATTTCATCAATAAGATACACAATGCCCACCGGTTTGGGGATGCTGGGAGCCTCACCCTTAATACCCAACACTAGAACCACTAGTACTAGCAAGTGACACCACTTCATGATCGGCTTTAATAGTTAAAACAGTCAATTGCAGGCCGGTTTTATATCAAGTATGTTTTAAAAAAAGACGAACTCGGATTTACCGGGAAACAATTATTTAAATCACGACTTTCTTGACAATGTAATTATCGAGTCGTAAAGTAATATTGTTTTTTGTTGCAATTTTTTATCCTGTTTTTTAAGTAACCAATAAATTCCATTGTTCTTTTTGGATTCTCTTTAGTGTGATATGGTTTGTTGCTGAGAATTTATTTGTATAGGTATACAAGGGATTCCCAGGTACAGAAAAAATATTCCTTTAATTAGATTCAATTAGGAAATATTATGTATTATTTTATGTAAATTAGTTTTTGGAAATTAGAATATATGTATATCGCGGATATAGCAGATATGCGTGAAGTACATACTTTGTTTTTTTAGATAATGATTCATGAATTTATAAGCGCGAGTAAGCTGCAAATAGAACTTGCGAGATCGAAAGATGGATTTCGTCCCCGTTCCCGTTTGTCTAGATAGAGTGTTCAACAAAAGATGGATTGGTAGGCGAGGAACTATCGAGTGGCCAGCAAAATCACCTGATGTAACTTCCCTTGATGTTTTTTCTGTGAGGCCATATGAAGGACAAAGTATACAAAACCGGTCTCAAAATGTCGAACCGCAATATCGAAAATAAACAGAAACATTAGGGTTTTCAGAAGAACACTTTATAAACTCAATGAACATTTAGTTTTATTACAGAGAATTATCAGCAAGTAAATGGTAGACAGTTTGAACATTAAGAGTCCTTATGGCAATTAGGGTAAACAGTACTATTTTCCAAAGTTAATAAACATTAAACTAAGCAATATTTATTTTTCATAATAAATATCTCGAGACGCTAATAAAGAAACAGATCAGAGATGGCATCTTTGGAAAAGTTTTCGGTGACTCTTAGAAAAAGTTAAAAATATTCAGAGGCTTCTATTTTAAAAATAAAGTTTGTAAGAGTTCTGACTAAACTGTAGGCCTGGCAATGTGGCCATAATCATTATCAAATGCTCAATGGTCTGTTACCTACACAACCAAAATTATGTAATTTTTAACTTACTAGTTTGGGAAATCTTTTGCCATGCCCAGAAATTTGCCCGTCTATTTATAACTGATTAGGTGTATCCCGAGAAAATGACTAGGAACCTACACTCTTTTTATACTTTTATAGTTTTACCGTAACAAAACTTGGAATGATTTTTAGATTTAGGTAGATAAATTCTTTAGTATAATTTGCAGGAATTCAGAAACAAACAAAGAAATAAAGGAGAAACCGACCTGTCTGATTTGAAATACCAGGGGTTGGCAACTAATTTTTAGTGTGGTCCGAATATTTTTGATAATTTTTACCGAGGTCCAGAGAAAAAGTAGAAAAACTAACTGGATCGCAGGTGACTTGAAAAGAACTGTGGAATATTAATTAGGTAAGGTCGCGTATTAACACTTTATATACAGTGTGGCCCAAATTGGGCCTACATGTATGGGGATCTTGGAAACTATAGAAGATAGAGAAACGGTTAAATGGGGAAAGTTTTTGACAATTATATTTCTAACTGAAAACCGTTTAGTACGCGGCCCTATCTTTTTTGGTTTTTGAAATATGTTGAAAAAACCAAAAAGATGTATTTTCGAAAATATGCGGTAGATTTCTTATTATTCCCTATTTTGGCAATCTGTAAAAACATTTTTAAAGCAACTTTTTAAGTAGATTTCAGTTCTGCAATTTAATTTTGAACACGACGTTTCATTTATTTTATACAATCATCAGGTTCATTTTTTCTTATGGGCGCCATATTGTATTTTATACTTAAAAGGTAGCTTATGACGTCAGCTTTTCAACGATGTATTATTTGTTGGAAAATAAATGAAATTGACTTGAAAAATAAAGAAAATTAATTTTCGCAACACGTCAAATTTAGAAGAACACATTAGGCAGGGTTAAATTTGTTTAAAATATCATAATATTATAATACATTATTTTATTTTTTCCTTATGGTTAAAAATATCATATTAACATTTTAAATAAAGAAAACTAAAAACGCAATGAATAATAATTATTGTTTTGAAAAGAAAATAAGAAAAAATATCTTACTTACTATACTTATTCGAAATGTTGGCCGTTTTTATTAATACATTTTTGACACTTTTTTAACACAGTATTGATGACCCTGCGAAGCGTGTTGCCATTTATGCTCGTAAACACATTCCTCACTCTCTCTTTTAATTCTTGTACAGATTCCGGGGGTTCAAACTCATATACTTCATTTTTTACATAACCCCATAAATAAAAATCGAGAGGAGTTATATCAGGGGATCTAGCAGGCCAATTAACTGGTCCGCCGTTTGAAATTAATTTGTCATCAAATATCTGTCTTAAGAGACTTTGAACTTCCCGAACATTATGTGCGGGACAACCGTTTTGTTGAAACCAAATATTATTCAATTGATCTTGAGGAACTCTTGCTCTAATTGCCGGTAATATTTGATCTTCTAACAGCTCCAAGTATCTTTGGCCATTCAACGTATGATTATAAAAGAATGGTCCTATAAGTCTGTTGTCTAAAATGTAAGGAGAAAAGTAAAGCTGGGTTACTTAATACCTGCTATGTATTTAGCAAGCTAGGTGACATTACTTACCATACATACCACACCATACATTAAAACCAAATCGGGTTTGCAGTCTTCGTTGAGCCAATTGGTGAGGGTTTTCTGTTGCCCAAAAATGATGGTTATGTCTATTAAATACCCCGCAGTTGGTAAAATGTGATTCATCGGTCCAAATTATAAGACGACTAAAATCATGATTTTGTTCGCATTGATTCACATACCAATTTGAAAACTGCATTTTTCTTGGATAATCCGTTTCTCGTAAACCCTGAACTATAGTTGGCTTGTATGGTCGATATTTATTTTCCTTAAGGACTCTTTGTATGGTACTTCGCGGGGTTGGTAAGTCTCTTGCCGACGCTCTTGTAGATGATGTCGGAGCGGCATTAAAATAGGCTCTGACATTTTCGTCACGCTCGTTATTACCTGCTTTTTCGTAACTCTTGGGCCGCGGTTTTTCAAAACTTCATGGTTTCTCAGGTTCATAACAATTTTTGGAAAAAGTCTGACACTTGGCTGCGGTCTTTCAGGAAAATTTTCAAAATACCTTTCTAATGCAAGGTTTGCATTTCTGTTGCAATGAATGTAACATTCTAGCAAATCAAATTTTTCTTCGTGAGAAAAACGCAATGCCATTTTCTTTTAAATTCAGAATACACCAATAAATCGTTATTATTAGATAATAATAATAAAAACTATTATACTTTTACTCGTTCTGACAAGTAATATTTTTGTTTCATTTTCAAACGGTAGTGGTTGGTCATAGGCTACTGGATTTTATTTTTGATTCATAGGTTATTGTAAGGTCATAGGCTACTGGATTTTATTTTTGATTCATAGGTTATTGTAATATTGTTGATTGAAACAATGCAAGCAGTGTTTTGTGAATACTACAAAATGTAAACCTTTTAATTGGTATTCAATTTAGGGAGTTATAGTGCAGTTGTCAAATTTGGCGTGTTGCGAAAATTAATTTTCTTTATTTTTCAAGTCAATTTCATTTATTTTCCAACAAATAATACATCGTTGAAAAGCGGACGTCATAAGCTACCCCTTTTAAGTATAAAATACAATATGGCGCCCATAAGAAAAAATGAGCCTGATGATGGTATAAAATAACTGAAACGTCGTGTTCAAAATTAAATTGCAGAACTGAAATCTACTTAAAAAGTTGCTTTAAAAATGTTTTTACAGATTGACAAAATAGTGAATAATAAGAAATCTACAGCATATTTTCGAAAATACATCTTTTTGGTTTTTTCAACATATTTCAAAAACCAAAAAAGATAGGGCCGCGTACTAAACGGTTTTCAGTTAGAAATATAATTGTCAAAAACTTTCACCATTTAACCGTTTCTCTATCTTCTATAGTTTCCAAGATCCCCATACATGTAGGCCCAATTTGGGCCACACTGTATATGAATATTTTCCGACTATAGTCTGTTGCTTAATGTGAGAGAGTAATAAATCAATATTGACCTATAAAACTCAGTGATCTTCGCTGTATTCCATAGGCGTAGTCCAATTATTATTTCATATTATAACATTTGGAGTTGCAAAAATAGTTGAAATGTGTTCAAATATGAGTGGAGTCGGACAGTCAACAATATACCGACTTGTGCACGAGAATAAACGCGGCCCCATCAGGTCACCAAAGAGAAGTACAGGGAGAAAAGAAACTGTAATAAATGAGGATGAAAAGACTGCCATCAGAAGAACCATATACTCATTTTACTTAAAGAAGGAAATACCTACCTTGGACAAATTAATGTCTGAAATGAAAAAGGATGATTTCATTCCACCCACGGGTAAGAAGAAACTATGGAAATCTTTAAAGGAAATGATTTTTGTTATGAAAAAATTCAAAAGAGAAAATTACTTTTTATAGAGAAAGACGAAATCATCTGCTGGCGACGACGATATTTGAGGGCAGTTGGACAGTTTCGAAGGGAAAACGGGAACACCTGTTATATGGACGAAACTTGGTTAAATTAAGGTTATACCATTGGTAAAATATGGTAGGATAAGCATAACGAATAAAAGCACCCTCGGGAAAAGGTAAAATTTTAATAATTACTCACATTGGTAGCAAAAATGAATTTATACATATGCGAGATGTTACACGTGGCGACATCTCGTAGCAATCGAGTTATCCACCCAACCCATGTATATACATTATGTGTTGAAAACACTGTAAGGTCCCTTTCCTTTTCATCAGACTCTATAGTCTTGCCGAGGAGCAGTAATACGGCAAAACGCCTCCAAGGATTGGGTCTGACGGAAAGAAAAGGGACAAACATCTTTCTTTTAAAAATGAATTTGTCGATGGCGGCTTACTAGCATTTAAATCAAAACGGACCGGACTGGAGACTATCATGAAGACATGAACGCTGATGTCTTTGAAGAATACTTCCAGCAAATGCTAGATCTTATTGCTTTTGGATCTGTTATAGTCATGGATAATGCCAGCTACCACTCAAGAAAATCCGAAAAATCCAACTTCTTGGAAAAAAAATTACATCATTCATTGGCTTACTGTAAATAAGAAGTCATTTCATAAAGAAATGCTGAAAAAGGAGCTACTGAAGATTGTAAAGTTGAATTAAACTCTTTGTACGAAATTTTTTGTCGACAAAATCGCTTTAAAACGAAATACTATAATGGTACTTTGCCTTCCGCCATATCACTCACTGTGAATTAAACCCCATAGAATTGGTGTGGGCGCAAGTAAAAGGGTTTGCAACAAGGCATAACACAACTTTCAAAATGAGAGAAGTTGGAAACCTCTTGCAAGAGGGAATAAAGACAGTGGGTTGTGAAAAATGGAGTGAGTGCGTCGGACATGTGATTAAAATAGAAGAAAGAATGTGGGAAGCTGATAACATGCTAGAAAACAGTGTAGAGCCACTTATTATTTGTCTGGACTCCAACGACGATAGTTCATAGGACTACTCGGAACATAATAACTAAAATTTAAAAATTAAGTTGTTGTATTGTACAGGGTCTTCCAACGAGGACTGAACAGGGGCTCATTTTTGAGCTTCCTTGTATTTAAAGAAAAATCCAAAATAGCCAATCGATGTACTTTTTCCTGCAGAATTCAAAAATGAAACCAAAAATTTATTTGAACCAGAAACAAAAGAGTTACGCTATGGATAAGGTGTTTTTTAAATGGAACATAGCTTTTTTTATACGATTTTTGGAACGAGTGATTTTTTTTTTCTCCGTTCTGATTAAAATATTTAATATTGTGACAGCTATTTTTATTAAATTTTAATGTTTTATCCAGTATAATTTAACTTTAACCTGTTTGAAACATACACTAGGTAATAAAGGTATAATCACCTTTGAATCCTTCAAAGTCAAAAAATTTGACAAATTTACTATAATATTGTCGAAATGAAATATTCATTAGATGAGAGATTGCAGATTGTTATCTTGTTCTACAAATGCCAAGAAAATGCAAGAGAAGCAAGTAGAAGATTTATTGCAAATTTTCACAGAAATATATCCGTCAATAGTATTCTAAGGATAAAGAACCTATTTGAGGCAAATAAAACATTACATGACAGAAAAAGAAATCCAGAAAGGAATAGAAATCGAGACCGTGCCATTGTGAATTATTTTCGACTGAACCCAACCAAATCAATTTCGGACGCAATTCGGGACGTTCAATACGGCGGCGGTGTAAGACGCAGAAGAGTTACCCAAGGAACTGTTCACAGGACTTTAAGAAATTATAAATTTAAGTCTTATCATATCCTTCCACTTCAACATCTAACACCGGCACAAAAAGAACTTCGCTTCCAATTTGTTTCCCAAATTGTGATTCGGAAAGAAAACGAAG
This sequence comes from Polydrusus tereticollis, assembly GCA_963920685.1. Taxonomy (NCBI): domain Eukaryota; kingdom Metazoa; phylum Arthropoda; class Insecta; order Coleoptera; family Curculionidae; genus Polydrusus; species Polydrusus tereticollis. Next base: position 135,209,983 of record OY987326.1, read on the forward strand.
ACCCTAATTTATTCAGAAATATCTTATGGACTGACGAAGCCACATTCACAACATCGGGGGTTTTCAATAGACATAATAATCATCACTGGGCCGTTGGAAATCCAAGAAAATTTCAGACAATTAAATTTCAAGGAAGGACTTCAATCCATGTTTGGTGTGGCATAAAAAATAATAGAATTTTGGGACCAATATTTTTTAACGGGACTTTAAATGGACAGAGATACTACGAGTTCTTAGAAAACGAAATTGAGAACTTTTTGGAAGATTTACCATTGGAAGAATATCAAAATTTAATTTGGCAACATGATGGGGCCCCTCCGCATGCCGTGCGTGAGGTTACTCAATATTTAAACGGACGCCATGAAGAATGGATTGGTAGAAATGGAACCTATGCTTGGCCACCCAATAGTCCCGATTTGTCAATATTAGACACATTTCTTTGGGGCCATTTAAAGAACGTGGTATACAAGCAGCGAAACCACGATATTGAAGAGATCATGCAGAAAATTGTGAATGAAATAAATCGCCTTAACCAGGAAAATCACAGTATAACAGCAAGTTTGGAAAGGGTACAAAGAGGTTATCGCACATGTTTCGAGAACAACGGAGGTCACATTGAACAATTAAATTATTAATGTTTTTTTTTTTAATTAGTATAGAGTTGGATTTCTTTTTCTGTCATGTAATGTTTTATTTTCCTCAAATAGGTTCTTCATCCTTAGAATAGTATTGACGGATATATTTCTGTGAAAATTTGCAATAAATCTTCTCCTTGCTTCTCTTGCATTTTCTTGGCATTTGTAGAACAAGATAACAATCTGCAATCTCTCATCTAATGAATATTTAATTTCGGCAATATTATAGTAAATTTGTCAAATTTTTTGACTTTGAAGGATTAAAAGGTGATTATACCTTTATTACCTAGTGTATGTTTCAAACAGGTTAAAGTTAAATTGTACTGGATAAAACATTAAAATTTAATAAAAATAGCTGTCACAATATTAAATATTTTAATCAGAACGGACAAAAAAAAATCACTCGTTCTAAAAATCGCATAAAAAAAGCTATGTTCCATTTAAAAAACACCTTATCCATAGCGTAACTCTTTTGTTTCTGGTTCAAACAAATTTTTGGTTTCATTTTTGAATTCTGCAGGAAAAAGTACATCGATTGGCTATTTTGGATTTTTCTTTAAATACAAGGAAGCTTAAAAATGAGCCCCTGTTCAGTCCTCGTTGGAAGTACCTGGAACTAACCTGAACTGACCAACCTTATTAGTGACAGCCAGTATGGATTTCAAAATTGTAAGAAGTCGTAGTCAAGATAGAGGATTTTTTTTATACATATTAATATTTATTCCAATTTATCTATTTTCATATTATTCTTACTTCTATATAAGTTTGTATCTACTTAATATTAGAGTAATTAATATACCACCACCAACGTACCACCGTAAAACTGTTGAAGATAATATAATTTCAAAGATCCTTTAATTAAGCCTTGGTGAATACCGTGGCAAACATCGGGGTAAGTGGCCATGCAGTAAAAGCTATAATCAACGTTACAGCGTTTTTAGATAGGTTTACCAATCCTATAATGTTGCCCTTTTTATTTTGTTTATTCAAGTTCAGCGCTGTTACAAATAACCAATGTAATTTTTCTGCCGATAACAAATTTCTGGATTGTTTTAAAATAAATATATTCGGTTACGTTTTAAACTACGACTAAAGATGGGGTTTAAAAGGTAAATCTAATAATTTAACAAAAGTAGATAATTTGTTATGTTGAAATAAAATATAGGTTGTTAATTTAACAAAAAATAAAATAAAATAAAGGTTGCTAATTTATTAAAAATTATTAAAATTAGGGTCATTTTTTTGGCCATACTCCTGCGGAATATGGTTTGGAAACAAATGGGGATTTTAGTAAAGTAAGGATTGTCATTTTAATGCATGACCGACTGTTAATTATGAGACGTAACTGTACGAGGCCGAAGGCCGAGCACTTTTTACGTTAAATTCGAGCGCGCCAACTCATTTTTAATTATTTAGAGTAACTGTGTGAGGCCTATGACCCGCACTTTTTAAGTTACCCTTTATACTCGAACGCCGATATTTTTTTTAATTTTTTCAACAAAAAAGTGTTAAAATCAAGAAGCCACACATCAGGATTACGTGCAACAAAAAAGGGAAAATAGGTGATTCAGACCAAGCGGCACTTGGAGGCGCCGCGCCGTCATTAGGTTATTTTAGAGATTTTTCAATGTTTACATTTCGTTGAGAATACACTGTTCGTATTGAAGTCGTATTTTATTAAATTGTTATAGAATTGTAATTATTAATGGTATATAGAGTAGCGGCGGGATACACCTACGAAACTGGTTGTAATATTAGTGCCGTTTAGATTGGAAAATGAAAAAGCTGCATTGTACGGAAAACAAAGGTGTTGTGAACAGTTGATAGTGTTTTCGTGAAATATGCATTTATTTACTTCATATTGAGGATTATATTTAAAGAAAACTGTGAGTACAATTATTATTATTACGTGGAGTAGACCGTAAATAATTAACGTAAAAATTATTTTGCCCAAACAGATTTGTTGGTGCCTCGATTTGAGAAATAAACTATATAGTTTCCAACTCGTACCTACATCTTTCGGCGTTAACGAATGACGAAGAAAGATGTGATGAAAACGTGTCGTTAGTACATTGTTGATTGAATTTTACAACGAGTTAATCCACGGAGAAGCCTCCATACGAAGTAATTTTAGTTTTTCGGCGCTAACGAATGACGAAGACAGATGTGATGAAAACGTGTCGTTAGTACATTGTGGCTTTTTAATTTTCCTTACAAAAAAAGGAATATTTCCTTCTTGCTGGAAAACTGCATGAGTTTAGCCCATACCAAAAATAGACAAGAAGACCTTGCCAAACAACTATTCTCCAGTCGCATTGCTTTCGGTTATATCAAAAGTCATGGAGAAGGCTCTCAACGAAAAGTTATGAAAGTACCTGGAACTAACCTGAACTGACCAACCTTATTAGTGACAGCCAGTATGGATTTCAAAAGTCTAGATCAACAGGAGACGGAGACCTTCTTGCTTTTGTTACTCACGTTTGGAACAACGCAACTGAACATTATGGGGAGTTCAAGGCAGTAGCATTTGACCGAGTATGGCATGAGGGGCTCCCAACTAAAGTGAGCGCATCTTTCATTTTAGAGTATTTTTTTACTAAGAATTATTGTTTTAATTTCAAAGTTATACCCAAATTCCAAATTTCGCTTATTTTGGACAAAAAAATGGATTTAATCGTGTTTTCTGAATAACCCTGTATAAAAAATAAATGGCAACCGAACGGTACGAAAATAAGATTTTCTGCAGACTTTGTTAGAGATAACCGTCGATCATAAGTCTGATTAGTTTGTTTTCATAATAGTATGGCTTTTTAAAATAAAAACATAAAAATATTAAATATTTTTGCTGCACACCGTATTTTATTTTCTGAGGCAACAAGTTAATTTCACCTAACTGATATTTTTTGATTTACTTTGACTTAAAGCATCTCCTAAATAGTTTTTTATACATTGAAGTAATTTTGATTTATAAAGAAAAAAATTTAAATTAAAAATATATTTTGAATGGATTTTATTTCTCACGCAAAATAAGGATCAATATAGGTTATTTTCATTTATTAAATACACTTTTAGGATAATCCAACTAATAGGTAATACATTCTTTAACTCAACAGGAAACAAAAAATGCTAATTAAGACTATTTACATTAACAATAATTATTATAACTTTATATTTCTACATGTCCTCCTCCATTTTCTATACATATAATAGTTCTTTTGTTAAATTCTTTGGCTACGTTCCTTAAAAAAGCCGTATTGATTCTAGCGATACACTGTCTTATAACATTTTCCAGATGGTCCAAATTTCTGAAAGGCCGATACTTATACACCTGGTTTTTTACGTAACCCCAGAGAAAGAAGTCTAGAGGAGTAATATCCGGCGATCTTGCAGGCCAGGGATTTTCTGAAAACCGTCCAATTCATTTGTTGTAAAATCGTTGATTTAACCATTCCCTTACTTGTAAGGTACTATGAATAGAAGCACCATCTTGTTGGAAATACAGATTTTCTCTTAAGTTTAAGGGCAGATCATCGAGAAAATCGCTTATTTCATTCTGCAAGAAGTTTAAATATCTAGCGCCATTTAAATTTTCTCTGAAGAAATATGGCCCCACTATTTGAGTATTTAATATACCACACCAAACGTTGGTCTTAAAAGAATATTGATCTTTACATTTAATTATAAAATGGGGGTTTTGGTCAGCCCACCACCTGCAATTTTGGGAACTTACAGTGCCGTTGCTTGTGAAGGTTGCTTCGTCAGTAAATAATATACTATTTCCAAAATGTGGATCATCTTCTTTTTTGCTTTGAAACCAAAAGCAAAAGTCAAGCCTTGCATCTAGATCCCTATCTTGAAGGGTATGCAGAAATTTGGGTTTATATGGTAAATACTTGTGATTCTTAAATATTCTTCTAATAGACTTTTCTGAAATACCAACTTGTTCTTCTCTTTCGGACAACGGCATTGTAGGAACTTCGTTTACTGATAACAAAACATTTAAAGCGTTTTCTTCCGTAGCTGCAGTTTTTCTATGGACAGTTTTATACTTATTTTCCACCGATCCACTTTGTTTAAATTTATTGACAATTCTAAATCTGGATTTAGAATTGTGAACATTTTTATTGTATGTACTGTTAAAAATAATTGCTGTCTCGCAATAACTGTGATAATTGTCACCATGAATTAAAACTATTGCAGTTTTCTCCTGTAAAGACAACTTTTCAACTTCCATTTTTATAGCAGAACTAACTAAATGTCATTAATTTAATTTCAATGTTTGACTTGTTTTCATGGCTGCTTTGATCTTAAATATTATAGATTATGAGAAGGAAATTAATTTGTGTTATTATTTCTAGGCTTTAAGCTTGCCCTTGGGGCATACAAAATCAGTTTTTGAAGAAACATTATTTTAAAATTATTTAAAATGTGTACAAAATATATTGATCCTTATTTTGCGTGAGAAATAAAATCCGTTCAAAATATATTTTTAATTTAAATTTTTTTCTTTATAAATCAAAAGGCAACTTTCTATGCATACTTTAATGTGTAAAAAGCTATTTAGGAGATGCTTTAAGTCAAAGTAAATAAAAAAATATCAGTTAGATGAAATTAACTTGTTCCCTCAGAAAATTAAATACGGTGTGCAGCAAAAATATTTAATATTTTTATGTTTTTATTTTAAAAAGCCATAATATTATGAAAACAAACTAATCGGACTTATGATCGACGGTTACCTCTAACAAAGTCTGCAGAAAATCTTATTTTCGGACTGTTCGGTTGCCATTTATTTTTTATACAGGGTTATTCAGAAAACACGATTAAATCCATTTTTTTGTCCAAAATAAGCGAAACTTGGAATTTGGGTATAACTTTGAAATTAAAACAATAATTCTTAGTAAAAAAATATTCTAAAATGAAAGATGGAGGTACTTTACTCTTAGCGGAATTTCAAATTTTTGATCCTACCTCGTATACCATAAGACTTTTACCGGATTTAATGAGTGTTATTTTGGTTTGAGAACATGCAGAACCTATCTAAAATAAAATTAATTTTCTAAACTTAAAGATAAAAAACTTTCCCATATGCTGCGCACTTTCTGCCGGTCACTGTATAGCTTCGCTGATGACGGCACACTTGTTTCATCTTTTACTTTGGATGCTTGAACATTGACACCAATGCACATCTCTAGGCAGCAAAAGGTCTTATATCTCAACAAAGACCTGGAAGAAATTCCGTCTTGGGGTGACAGTAACCAAGTAGAGTTTAGAAAATGGAAAAATACTAGCCTTAGATCCAGAGGTGTTGAACAAGAAGTCTTAGCAGCTTCTGAGCGGCGACGCGACGATCGGTAGGCTCACAAAGGATTAGATTTTGCTGAAAAATATAGGCTTTATAGTTCTTGCAGAATTATAAAGGCACAGGAAGAAGTAAAAAAGTGACACGAAGTTCCTAGCACGAACGTTCGTGTGGGGAAAAATATGGAGAAAACCCCAAGTCGATATAAAGCCGTGTCCTTAGACCTGGCGTAAAACCCTCGATATTGAGGGTGCACCATATTAGATCTGCACATGGCGAAAAAACACTTATATTAAAGAATATAAGCAAAAAACGCTTATTACTTTAACATTCAGGTTTACAGAAGGTATAGACGGTAATATGCATAAAAAGCACTGGAAAGGTTCCTGCAGCTAAATCTCCAGCACGCAAAAGCCGCCTCGGCAACGCTTACCAAGAGATTCAACAGTGAAGGCTTGGATGTGGCCCTACTACAGGAACCATGGCTATACAAAGGGCGAGTTGCAGGCCTATCGCCACAACGAGGTAACGTATTATACTGCTCTAATGCAGAAAGACCAAGGGCCTGCATAATACATAGCAATAGGGTGAAATGTACACTAATTCCGGTGCTCTGCACCGGGGATTTTGTTACAGGTATCCTAACCGCAACCACGGAGGAAGGAGAGAAGAGCTGGGTCATATGCTCTGCCTACTTCCCTGGAGACGAGAGGACATGTCCACCGCACATCATAAGCGACATAGTTGCATTTTGCGCGGATAAGGGTCTACAACTCGTCATGGGATGTGATGCTAATGCACACCACACAGTATGGGGAAGCACGAACATCAATCAAAGAGGTGAGTCACTGTTTAACTTTATCTTATCAGAAGGGTTAGTTATAAATAACGTAGGAAGTATAGCTACCTTCATCACAAAAAAACCGTAAAGAAGTCTTAGATCTGACGCTTAGTACAAATAAGGTAAGTGATATAATACAAAACTGGCATGTGTCAGAGGAGCCCTCGTGCTCAGATCACAGGCAAATTCGCTACGATCTTAACACTTCTCTTACAGTCAAAAGGTACAGAAATCCAAGAGAAACTAACTGGGAAGGTTTTAAAGAATCACTCAGGGACTCTCTCAAAGATGGCACAGCACCAATAAGAGAAACACAAGGACTCGAGCTGGCAGTGGAAATGATGAACGAAGCCATTATAACGGCAATATCAAGAAAACTGCCCTCAAAAAACAGTACAACACAGAAGCTACAAAACTGTCTGGTGGAATATCCACCTCGAAAAGCGCAGGGCTGAGGTGCGAAAGGCGTTTAATAAAGCCAAAGATAACCAAAGTTGGGATACATATAGAACAATACTCACGCAGTACAACAAAGAAATCCGAAAAGCCAAAAGAGCCTCCTGGAGAAAGTTCTGCAACGAAATAAACGACACTCCGGCATGTTCAAGGATACACAAAGTCCTGGCAAAGGATGGAGGTACTGCAAAAGAAGTAGGGTTCCTTAAAAAGACCGACGGAACCTACACAGAAACGAAGGAGGAAAGCCTCAAGGAACTACTAAAGGTATTTCCCGGCATCCACTATCATAAGAGAACCAATGAATCCGAGCGAAAGCTACAAAAGGCCAAGCGCGGAGGAATGGAAACTGGCCACAGAAATCACCAGACCAAATAAAGTCAGATGGGCCATAAATAGGTTTCAGCCATTTAAATCTCCTGGAGTGGACGGAGTGTATCCCGCCCTGCTGCAGACGGGGGTGGAGGAGCTGTTACCACATTTGTGCAAAATCTTCAAAGCCTGTTTGGCATGGGGATATGTGCCAACATCATGGCAAAAGGTCAAAGTCATATACTTGCCCAAGGTAGGCAGAATAACAGATCTAACACCAAAATCATATAGACCCATTTAATCTGACATCTTTTCTCCAAAAAACACTAGAGAGGTTGGTGGACAGATTTATAAGGGATGAAATCCTAGTACGATCACCACTCAACATAAACCAGTATGCATACCAACCGGGAAAATCAACAGATGCGGCTTTGGATGACCTAAACAGGCTAATTTCAAAGTCAGTAGAAGACAAAGAAATAGCCATGGTCACTTTCCTAGACATCGAAGGAGCTTTTAACAATGCCACAACGCACTCACTGGTGAATGCACAGAGCAGACGGGGAGTCCCGCCAAGCATATGCCAATGGATTAAAGCCACCCTGGAAAAAAGGACTATTATATCCTCTCTAGGAGGGTCTACAATCGAAGCAATAGCAGGCGGAGGCTGCCCGCAAGGCGGCGTCATATCGCCATTACTATGGGCAACCCTAGTTGATGACCTATTGCAAAGACTATCCCAAAAAGGCATTACCTGCCTAGGATACGCTGACGATCTGGCAATAGTCATCAGAGGCCGATTTGCTGGAATAATTTCAGAAAGAACGCAAAGGGCCCTAAATATAGTGCACAACTGGTGCAAGAGTGAAACACTATCCGTCAACGCCAAGAAGATACAAATTGTTCCCTTTACTAAGAAAAGAGCACTGCAAGGCCTCAAACCACCAGTGTCTGGAGGAACAGAAATTCCATTTTCGGAGGAAGTAAAGTACTTAGGCATAACTTTCGACCAAAAGCTCACATGGAAAACACATATCCTGAACACCAAAAAGGCATCGATAGCCCTAGGCAGATGCAGAAGGATGTGCGGAAAAAACTGGGGGTTAAACCCCAAAATTACTCTATGGCTATATACGTGGGTAATTAGACCCATGGTAACCTACGGGTCAATAGCATGGTGGCTCAAGACCCAACAGGTCGGGGCGATCAGGCTGTTAAGTGGCATCCAAAGACAAGCATGTCTCAGTATCACAGGGGCCATGAGAACCACGCCTACCGCAGCGATGGAGGTTTTACTCAACCTGCCACCGCTACACATATTCGTCCAAGGAGAAGCAAGGTTCGTCCTGCACAGACTAATACAAGGACAGCCGCCCATAAGCCAATCGCAGGGGGCGGAACATCAAAGGCTAGAAAGAGAGCTAAAGGAGAACCCGCTAATGGGTATGCCAAGCGATGCCATGGCCACAAAGTATAACTTAACTTAAAGTTACAAAATAGTGATACCAGACAGGGAAGACTGGAAAGATGGTCCGCCCATCAGGGCAGAAACCGTCTGGTACACAGACGGCTCGAAAACCGAAGAAGGCGTGGGAGCTGGAATCTATGGACAAAAGTCCAAAACAATGATTTCAGTAAGCCTAACAAAAGAAACCACCGTATTTCAAGCGGAAGTAGCCGCAATACATCATTGCATGGGAGAAATATATAGGCAAAGCGAAAATAGCCGCTCCATTGCCATTTTCTCCGACAGTCAAGCAACACTAAAGGCGCTAAATTCCATGGAGGTAAACTCTAAGCTAGTATGGGATTGTGCGAGGGCTCTCACTGATTTGAGCCAAAATAGAAGGGTTACCCTAGCATGGGTCCCAGGACACAGTGGCCATTCGGGCAACGAAAAGGCCGATGAAATGGCAAGACAAGGATCGTCAACGACCTTCGTGGGCCCAGAACCGTCTTGCGGCATGCTAAAGCAAGAATCAAGCAAGCCATCAAGCAATGGATCACAGAGGAATCCGTAAGGTCATGGGAGGAAACATCAGGACAAAGACAGGCAAAACAGTTTTTTAATAGACCATCGCCTAAGTTTACAGAAGATCTACTAAGAAAGGACAGAAAGTCCGTTAGGATAGCAGTAGGCATATTAACAGGACACTGTAGGCTCAAGAAACACATGAGCAACATTGGTCTGGCAGAAGAAGTTAAATGCCGGTTCTGCAACGAAGAAGAGGAGACCCCTATACATATCCTATGCGAATGCGAAGGACTAGCTAGAGTGAGACTAGCACAGACAGGGCTAACTCACCCCGATGCAGGAAGCTACGTAACGCAGCCGCTGACAAGGCTGTTAGGTCTAATTAGGAGGGTAAAGCTGGAGCACGTCCTCTAAATGTAACAGGGAACCACAATAGATCTGAAAAGGTCGCAGTGGACGAGGCGAAGGCCACCCTATCATACATATCTATCATATCTATCTATATAAGCAAAAAACGCTTACTACTTTAACATTCAGGTTTACAGAAGGTTTAGACGGTAATATGCATAAAAGCACTGGAAAGTGATAAAAAAATCATACCATCATTAATAAACGAAAATTACTCTACGGCCACTATACCAAGAACGCCAAACAATTCCGCGGGGAATCATATGGCACCTACAAAGAGTACTGTGCACGAACATTTGCCAGGCATTGAATATATTATGTGCAACACTGGTATCTACTACCTATTAAAGCATAGTTAGGCGAATGCGCTGGGTATGGGGAATGTTAATAATTATTTAATAAAGTGGCAAATTAAGCATGCTACACTGCCTCCCTTCAAAAGAAAAAATGTAGGGTTCTATTTGCAACCTCTAATTTTTTTTAAAAGTATTACCGCATACCTAGTGTTGTCAAAACTTATGAATGGCCCTGTTTCCAAATTCTTAGTATTGATAACTGTCACGTATCACTCGTCCGCGAGGGAGGTCATAATGGGTGTAGGTCAAAGTCGGTAGGTTACAAATCGGTTGGGGTTGGTAAATTGGTAGGACTACTGAAATTTGACAACTAAGGAAGACTTAAGTTAATTTTACGAATAAACATACCGGGTCCACCAACGATGCGGGGACGAAAAATTACATCCTCTCCGAAGAACTTATCAAAAATACTGAAACAGCATGAGGTATGGAATTGAAAGTACCATATTTTAAAAATATTTTACCTTATACAGGATATCTCAAAAAAGTGAGGCGAACAAAACTTATATTTTTTTAAATAAAACACCTATATCTTACACTTTTTGAATTCTACATAAAATAGCAATTATTTTTTAATAAGTGCATAATGTGTCTAAACATAATAGTTTGCAAGATATCAACTTTTGAAAACTGGCATTTTAAATTTTGACAACTTCTAGCCTTTTAACGGTATGTCTTAGAGCAAAACAGCACACATCTCCCTATCTTACTCTTTATTATATTCCTAAAAATACAAATTTCCGGTTAAATCGGAAGTACCATATTTCCGGCTTTCGAGTTATATCCGGTGTAACAAAAGTTTACATTTTTGTGGAGATAATAAAAAAGTAATATAGGAACATGTAAGCCGTTTTGCTCTAAGAGGTACCGTTAAAGAGCTAGAAGCTGTCAAGGTTCAAAAATGTAATTTTTCATAAGTCGATGTCTCGGAAACTATTAAGTTTAGACTTATAATGCATCAATTTTATTAAAAAATAATTGCTATTTCATGTAAAATCCAAAAATAGTGTAAGATATAGGGTGTTCCATTTAAAAAAATGTAAGTTTTGTTCGCCTCGCTTTTTTGAGCCACCATGAATAATTTATAATATTTTTAAAATATGCCACTTTTAAATTCAAACCTCATGCTGTTTCACAATTTTTGATACGTTCTTCGATAAGGATGTAATCTTCCGTCGCCGCTTAAATGGCGGACCCGGTATATTATATTCACTTAAATAACCTATAGCAAAAAACAATGAGAAGGAAATTAAAATAAATTTAAAAAATTCCACTATGTTATGACAGTTCCTTCCAAGGAAGAAAAGGTAATAATAATTGGTATTGCGGAAGAAACTAAAAATAAAGATAGGGAAAGATAATTTTTTTTCACTTAAAAGCTAAGCTAAGGCAGGTAAGGTAAATTAACTAAAACTAGATAGAAGTAGGGTAATTTTTTTCTACTCATATAATAAGATATAGATACCATAAATGAAAAGAAATTTTAAGGTAAAGTAAAAGTGAGTAAACTGTTGAATTTTTTAACTGAAACACTCGATCACACCGTCAATTTATACTTGTTCAAACGCAAGTACACCGACGGGATATAAGAAAGGAGGAACCTTAATTTAGTACCTACGTAATAAGTTGCTACGAACTTTTTATTATAATAATATGTAGTTGCCCAATAGCTTGGTGCAACACAAAAGCAAATGATTTTTGAACTCCGCGAAGAACGCGAATCACCAATAGCTTGGTGCCGAGAAAAAAAAAACTACGTATTGAAGAGCGCGACTAACTTGCTCGATGAACAACACAACACCAACAACCCTTGTCTCCAATAAATGCGAAACTTTTTTACCTTTTTTGCGCCAGAGAAGCAGCCGGGACCACTGCACGAACCTATGATGACATCAGTCATTCATAATTTTGAATAGACGCCGAGTCTTGACCAATCAGTGAAGATAATTTCTTTTTGAAGAAAAAGAGAGCGTGACAATGGTCGCCAGCCGCTCCGTTTGGCGCTGATATTTTTATTGTGCCCAAGTAAACATCAAATCCAATGAGCGAGAAAGAGAAATGAGAGAGAAAGAATTTATTTTTATTACCCCTATTTGACTAATCTTTATTACGGTCATAAGCAACAACGACCAGCGTTAGCATCTAAGATGATTTCAGACTCTGCTCGCTTTTTTATTTAATTTAAAAAATAAAACACCTAATGTTGTGACTAGTTTCACAACATAAACCTTATAAGGTAAGAGCATCTTAGTCATCTTTTGCATCATAGGAAGGGCCACGATAAGGTAACAAGTATTTTACATGCCGCTTGCTAACTTTGGAACCGTCCATATTTTTTAATTCATAGAGTAAGGAAGATAAGCTTTTAAAGACAATAGAGTAGATATGTTTAAAAGAGCCGAGGGCAGTTTCTGTCGTATATAAACAAGTTACGAAACTCAATCAAATTTTGGGCATAGGTATTGCGATCATCAGGTAAAATTTCAATAGATTGGTCCTGGGGAAGATTATCATAGTATTCGCCAGATAAGGGAACATGTCGCCCAAACATCAGGTACGTTGGTGGAAAGCCAGTTACCTCATGCATTAAAGTATTAATGGCTTGTCTAATTTCAGCAATATGTAGATCCATGTTTGTCTGTGTAAGAGCGGATAGCAGTAGTTATAGTAAGATAAGTGAGAATCTTTAATTATTTTTAGACGTTGACTTTTTGGAACCAAGAGGTTCCTTTCTCACTTGTTAAACGCATAACAACAAAAAATAAATTTCTGAATTATATCACCTTCAACCCGCCACGAATCTTGTCACGAAGGGAAACATACCAGGGGTCTAGGGAAGTGAGTAGTGAACTTGTAGTGGTAAATTTTGTGGGGTAGACTGACCACCAATATCCATATTATCAGGAGGAGAATAAGGTATCCGCCTCAAAGCATCTGGGACAATATGCATTAAGCCTCTTCTATGCTGTAAATTAAAAGTACGCTATCTCAATCTGAGCAACCAGCGACTAAGTTTACCTGCTGAAGTTTTTAAGTTGTTAAGCCAGAGCAAACTGGAATGATCGGTAATCACGGTAAAACGTGTACCTTCTATCTAAAGTCTAATCTTTCTATTTCTACTCGAGACAAAGATCAGCTCGCATAAGCTATTACCTTCTCTTCGCCATCTATAAACTGAGTCAACATACCACCTACATCTACGTCTGATGCGTCGGCTTTGAACATAGAACTTTAGATTAAAATCTCGTTGTGTCAGAGAAGACGCACTAACCAATTTTTGCTTAGTACACAAAAATGCGCCTTCCGCTTTGTCGCTCCAACTAATAGCTTCTTTTTTCTTTTTTCCTTCAAGAAGAGCACCTAAGGGAATTTATAAGGAAAGTGAAATTTTTATAAACAGCCGATACCACGAACACATTTCAATGAAGCGCTTAATATCTGTCGAAGTACGAGAGCGGCGGTAGTTTACCGTACACTCAACCTTGCAAGGGTCGGTGGTTAAGGAATTATCAACAATCCAACAATGAAACCTAAATAAAAAACTTATTTGCAGAATTTAAAAAGTCAGCATGATCCCTAGTAGGAGAACATAGTAAAATATTATCAAGGTAAGAAAAGATATGCGGCTCGTACTTAAGGCCAAAAATTGAGTTTACTAACCTTTGTTGAGTTTGTGTAGCATTTCACAGTCTAAAGGGCATAACTGTAAACTGAAAATGTCCACGACCGACTACAGAAAAGCTATCTTTTCTTCGGAAGTATCATCCAAGGGAATTTACCAGAATGTTTTTCTCAAATCAATTGAAAAAATAAATTTAGCATTACGTAAATTATTCAAAGTGGGGTCCACATGAGGTAAAGGAAAGCTATTATGCTTAGTTAAATTATTTAGAAAACGTCCGTCAAGGCAGAATCTATATTCACCGTCTGGTTTTTTAACTAATAAGGTAGGGGAACTCCAAGGACTTTGCGATTTTTCGACAACACCCAACTTAATCATAGAATCCAACTTTATTTAAGATTTTTCGCATATTAGGGGAGAATAAATAAGCTTTTTTCTTAAAAGGTGGACTATCGCCGGTGTCTATAGTAAGTTGAATTTTATTCGTGCTAAAGCCTCTGCTTAAGTTTATAAGTGGCCTATTGATAAGAAACCGCAATGCCTCGGCCACCTGTAGACATTGAGCAATTTAGTTTTTTGTGCACTCTGGGCAAGAAGAAATTTTAACGTTAGGCTCTCCACATTTATAACAGGGCGTTTTTCTTTTCTCCTTACAAAAAATGTATGTATGCGGGTAGGAGACAGTTAAAACATTCAACTTTATTTTTATTATCGGAGTTTCTTTTACCTCCCAAACTAAATCAATGCAATGTCTCTCTCACTGAGACGAGATAAATTTGATTTTGTATTGTGCTTATTAAATTTTGAAAATTTATGACTATTACGACTAGGCTCGGAAGAATAAAAATTGTCTAAATACGAGATTTGTTGCGTAATTTGTGACGTAATATACAAAGCTTCTTCAAGCTTTTTACACGAAGCTAGTAGTGTTGCCACATAATCAACTTTTTGTAAAGCATGGTGACTCACATATTCAGGTATAATTTATCCAAAGTCAGTCTGATGATATAAAAAAGCTTCATAATCGGGGTTGTCAGATCTTTTTTCAAAAATTCTTTTAAGGTTTTATTATTAAAAATATTTTTTTATATCAGTATTCAATTGATAGTCAGTAACTCTCTTGAAAGTTAGTTTGCAAATGTACTTTCAACCAAGAAATTTTCAATGAAAAAGAAAAAAATAACAAGCCAATTGAATATTATAATAATTTTTTTAGTACTTAAGAAATATTATTTACACAAAAATAATTGACATCAAAATAAAAGGGATTTTCACTGTTGTTCAACAAAAAAAAAAAAAATTAACAAACCCTAATGTTTCTACCACACTTGCGAAAACTTTGTAGAACTGGCAATACCCTGGGGACAGACCGTCGAGGCCCGCTCGCAGCTTAGAGAGCGAACTATTTTGATTGAGTGGGACTAACCTGAACTAACATAACAGCATTTTTATGCAAATTTATATACTGTAGACAAGAATAGAAAATAGTTTAAGGTTCTGTTAATTGAGTTATAATTTATCAGTTTTAAAATCACTTGATTTTTGAGGTGTGCGATATTGGGAATCGGACAGTAAAGTGACTGGTTGAAACGATTTGCGTAATTTACATATTATTTTATTTTGTGCTGGAACCGTGTGTTTAGGCAAGTAAGTTTTTACTTGCTATATTTATATTTTATTATATCAGTATAGCTTTTTAGCGACCAGAGGGTCAAGGCGAATTATTGAAGGAATATAATTAGTCAGTGTCAGAGTCGAAAGCGGACAAGTCCGGAATTAAGAAACAAAGATTTACATGTTCAGTGTCAACGCATTATTTGAAATATGTACGCGTGCTTAAACAAAAAAGGATTCGAGAAAAACTGAAAATGCGCTTTGTACAAGAATTATTGAATTAACTTAATTTGGGTTTACGAGAATTTATAACGTAATTGGGACTGTATCCGATCATTCCATAAAATGCAAACGAATAAATCAAAAATTCAGAACAGTTGACAATACTACAAGTGATTTTATTCGGCGAACTATGGTAGCATTCATTTTTGCTACAGATGTATAATTATAGGATGCTACTTGGTTTTGTAAGATATTTGTTTATATTACCTTTCTACGTTTTCTGTGGATTTTAAGTTTAGTGCTTTGGTGCAAATGTTCATATTTTACAGGCCACTGTCCTATCATGAATATTATTTTTAGTACGTTTTTCAGTCAAATTTCCTATTATTTTTAATTAACTCGAACGAAGTAGATATCTGAATATTTCTTTCTTCGTTTCTTCCTTTTTATTATTGGCTCTGCCCTGAGGGGCAATTCTGCCAGCACATTAGAAATCTGAATATTTAAATGTTTTAATTGTCAAAATTTGGGGTTATGTTCCTTTATGATAACCGGTCAGTAGTTCATTTGTCTCATAGTATGTTCGTTGAGTTGTTCGATTTTAGCCGTGGCTAGTTCACTCTAGAACCTTGATGATTTTGCCCTTTTCATCATTCGATAAATTGCCATGCCATTTGTTTTTAAATGGAATATTATGCAGGGGAAAGTGCTAGTAGTTTTCCGCATGTCAAGTTGGTTTGGTGTTGTCATTTTATCGAACTGAGTTCACTTTCATCATGTGTCTGAATGTACCTATTTTTGTTTGACATGACAGTTGGCTTTAGATCAATTCACTTAAGATCACCCATGAATGTGGAAGTCGGCGGTTTTTAAGAGGCCCACTTTTATGTGATTTGAAAAGGTCCAACTTTAGTTGGCACATCATGAGTAGTAAAGCGTCCTCGTCCCTTTGATGGTAATATTTCTTTAATTCTTTTTCTTTTTGTCTCCTTAACTTGCTTTTGTTGATAACCTCCAACTTTTCTCCAACATGTGCAATTTAGTTTTCAGATTTGCACATGAGATCTCAATTCCTTTTTTGTTTATTTTAGATGGTAGCATCGGACAACCAGTGGGGTAGGGAATTTATTCGATTTGATTAAACTAGGTATCTAATTCGCTGTTTCGATTATAGGGTTTTTTTTTTAGTTGAAGTTTACTTTGAACTTCTACTTTTGAATATTTAAATAGTCTTATAGATTCGTATTCCTTTTGGCCACGTGTTGTGGTTGGAGGTGGATCTTCGTTGGAAGACAATATGGGCCTATAACCTGTAGATATATGTGCTGTCTTGTACTGTTTAGGTTCACCCGACTGGAGGCAGGGTGCCTATTAATTTGAAACAAAACCACATGGCATTTGGAACATCTGGGAAATAAGGCCAGTATATTGTAATACTATTAATTTTTTTTTAACTTTAACACCGTAAATTTCACTTTTAAATTAACCTTTAATTTGTAATACCACCTCGGTAACATTAAGAAAGAATCTCTAGGTATTATGACCATACAAGTATGAGGGTTATAGAACATTCTTTTTTCCCTTTTTATAAACTATAGGTACACTTTAAAAATAATACTTGTAGAACTACAGCATTAATAATTGGTCATTTGTTGCCAGCAATAGTGCATATAATATTACCAGTGACTGTAGAATTACATGATTGATGTGAATTATTTGTAAATAAATAACTTTTACTACATTTTTTCCTGTATTTTTGCTTTAAATATATTGTTAATATTCATGTGAATTTACAAGGGAATGACAATAAATACGGAATATTCCTTTAAATATTGGGTAGTTTTTTAGTAAAATCACAGCTACCATTAGGTGAAATTACACGTTAATTACACTTAAAAAAAAATAAAATGTATATTTTTAGTTCTTATAACAGTAAATGATCTGTTCCAAAACTGAAATTTTACAGCAATGATTAATGTATTAAATTTGTAATATTACATTATAATCTATGTATTTTATTTTTTGGTAATTTGTTTGTCGAAGGAATTAAATAAAAATACAACATTTTTATATAGCTCGTTTTATTTCACGTTAGATACAAATTAAAAAACAAGTGAAAAGTTACTGTAAAACAAAAATATTAAAGATTTCTGGTATTATTCCCTGACAAAATAATAAATACATTGGCAACACTTACGTGTTAGTAAACTTCATTTAAATATATACCTACACATTGTGTGTATAAAGTCCCGAAGCCCATGAATATTTCAAAAACGTGATGATCAAAAAGTGTTTTATATAAAGTTCATAGATCTTTTTCCAATGCATCTGCACATTAAGAAAAGTTTTTCAAATATACATAAGGATGGTAGAGAAAAAAGTTACCTTTCCTCAAATGGGAGACTATACTTTTTGATGTATTTTCGAATTCTACACAAAATTGTAGCCTAACTTCATGTAGCATGTGCTTTACCTAAATTCACTAGTTTAAAAGATATACCAATTTAAAAATATATACTTGTTAAACATTTCTTACCATTTGCTTTTTATACCTTAATATTATCTTAAATAAAACACCATCGGTATTTTGACATTGTCAGTTCTAATATTACTAGGTTAAATCAAAAATGTAAAGAAATACCAGCACCACAATGCTGGTGCTTTTTTTTAAGGTGATAAAATGGTATAAAAGGTAAATGGTAAAAAATAATGTTTTGTAATACTTTAGGTACTTACCTATATACCTACATATATATAATTTTGTATAGAATTCGAAAACATCAAAAAGTAGATTCTCCCATTTAAAAAAAATTAACTTTTGTCTTTACCATCGTTATGGTGCACCCTGTATATTTGAGAAACTTTTTTTAATATACAATGGAAAGAGATCTATAAACTTTTTATAAAACCATTTTCGATTAAACGTCAGGTTTTCGAAATATTGGGGGGGTCCGGGACTTTTTTTTACAGTGTATATTTATGTTAAACGTATAAACAGCTTGTCCATTATAACCGAGTATAACAAAAAGTATAACTAACAGATATAAAAAAATCTAACATGAGTCAAGGTATTCCTTTTTTAAATAGATGTAGTAACATAAAACCCAAAAGAACACAAGTCTCCAACAAGCATTTTAAAGTTTTTAAATAGCTTTTTGTTAGTAAAGAAAAAAAACTCACTGCACTGCAAGACGAACTGTTACCATCTATAGAAGCAAGCGGTTTTCCTATTTCGAAACGCTTTGTAAGTATTTGATTTTTAGCCATTTAAAATGGGTGGCATCCAGACATCAAAAGAGTGTACAAATGCTAAAGGCAAGAACTCCAAGCCTCCGACACAAGAGCTGCCGTTCGCACCATGGTACGTAGAGTTGCATTGTAAAGGTAATTTTACGGCACACTATTTACAACTTTTACAAGGATAATATTGTGGCATCCTTAGAACTGGTTCGTGATAATTTGCGAGGTTACCGTGATTATTATTACCAATCTTTAGAAACATTGCGTGGTGTTTTGTTAAGTTGTGGCTTTAAACATAAATAATTAGATAATCGGATGGTTATAATGGAATCTCGTCGTATCATTGAACTACGACTGGACTATTTGCGTAAAATAAAATGAGTACCATAAATCCGACAAAAGTATAATTTATTTAGACGAAACTTCGTTTGATACTAATGATGTTGTTACATGTGGTTGAGTAGACAGTACAAAAAATTGTACTTTAAATATATTGTGTTCGATAGGAAAACGCGTTATTACTCTTCATGCCGGAAGTAGAGATGGCTTTGTACCTAATGCGCTGCTCTTGTCAGCAAAAAATATCACTCAGTCTTCCGCCGATTATCATAAATATATAACCGCAGATTTGTTTGAGAAATGGTTTACTGAACAACTTGTATCCAACATTCCGCCAAATTCGGTAATTGTTATAGACAATGCGTCGTATCATTCGCGAAAATTTATTAAAATACCTAACATCAACACTAAAAAAGAAGATATCGTTTAGATTGTCAGACAAAATTAAAAAAATTAGGTGCCAATAACTGTTTAATATGCTTAGAACCATCATGGCCGATATTTGTTTTTAATGAAATTTCTGGCATAGTTGTTGGCATGTCAAAAATAATAAATAGTTTTGTCTGTAAGGGGGAAAAATCCTAACCTAAAAGTCATGTATCTTGAAGAATAGTAAAATAACATGTCTATTTACCCATAAAAGCAAAAAAAGTAATAAAATATTACTTTCCCGCTTTACCGTAATTAGTTCCAGATTATTCTAGTGCACTGTTTAAAGGTAGAATCTGTTTGTATTTTTTGATATTTTGTTTATAAATAAAAGTAGTTTACCCTACAAGGCCTAACCAAGCAATTCGGAATGTTTAAAAATTAGTACTGTTAGAACATTTAAACAAATTATTATGACGTTATATCCGTATTTAATTTTAAATGTTGTTAACCAAAAATAAAATGGGTATCATAAAGTAATTGACCTAACTTAAGGAAAACGACTGCCATGATGACTTCCATTTTATTCGTTCATAAAAGTTAGAGAAGTGCTACAAATATTTACTCTCCCTTTTCCTTATCTTCACCCTAACAAACTACCCTTTAATTAAGAACAAGGCTAAGACCAGTATTAGCCCTTAAAGACTCAAAATCTATTATGAGCGACCCTTAAAGCTTATATAGCTTCCCTGAAAACTTTCTGTAAGCGAAGAGGTGAAGCGAAGAAATTGTAAAGTAAAAGGTATTGTGCAAAAAAAGCTTATCATAATTATTGTACTTATTTTAATACACATTTAAATTCGTTGCTTTATCGCCATGTTGTTCTAAAATAGCTGCTAGCATTTATCAGTTAAGTACATGTGTATTAACTAAATTATCTGAATAAATAGCGCGTGTTTAAATAGTTTCGAATAACATAAATCATATGTTAGTACTACCGACACTCCACTACTACTACACACTCTGGTAAAATATTACTCATAATTTTATTAATCTTTTCATATATTTGATTAAGGTTGTGCTGTAAAATTACCCTTACAAGGCAACTTTACGTACTATGGTGCGAACGACAGCTTTTGTGTCAGAGGCTTGGAGTCCTTGCCTCTAGCAGTTGTACACACTATTTTGATTTCTTGGACGTTACCCATTTTAAATGGTTGAAAAACTAAATACTAACAAAGTTTTTCAAAGTAGGAAAACCGCTTGCTTCTAAAGATGGTAATAGTTTCTCTTGCAGTACTGCGAGTAGCAATAAAATACAGATATACAACAAAATGGGAATTATTTTATTAATATTGCCAAACTGAGTTGCATTCAAAAGGTTAATTAAATATTGAAATTAAAAAGTCAAATTAAGATTGAAATTAAAAAAGTCAATTAAACATCGAAATTAACAAAAGTCAATTAAACATTCAAATTTAAAAAAAAATCACACACTTAAGGGCAGGCCTGAAGGGTTTTTACTCGCCTGGTAACTGGTTATAACTTACCTGTAGTTGATAAAAGTGGAAAAAAGAATGTTCTAGAACCTTCCTACAGATATGGTCATAATACCTAGATATTCTTCATTAATGTTACCAAGATGGTATTACAAATTAAAGGTTAGTTTAAAAGTAAACTGGAATGAAATAAAGTGTTAAGCGTGGTGTTAAGGTTATAAAAAAATTAAAAGTATCACAATACACTAGCCTTATTTCCAAGATGTTACAGATTCCATGTGGTTTTGATTTAAATTAAATGTCTTCAGTCTGGCGGACCAGAACAGTACAAGACAACACACATATTTACAGATGACAGGTTACAGGATACAGGCCCATGTGGTCTTCAAACGAAGATCCACCTCATACCACAACAAGTGGCCAATAGGAATACGAATATATAAAACGTATTCAAAAGTAAAGGCCGAAAGAAACTTCATCTAAAAAAACTCCAACTAAAAAAGAGATCCTAAAATCGAGAAAGCGAACTAGATATCTAGTTTAATTAATTCGAAAATATACTCTACCTCATTGGTTGTCGGATACTACCATCTCAAAATAACAAAAAAAAGGGAATGAGGTCTCATATGCAAATCTGAAAACTAAATTGCACATTTTTTAGAAAAACTGAGGTTATATAAAAAATATGTTAACGAGACAAACAAGAAAAAAAGGAAGGAATCTTACCATCAAGGAAATGAGGACGCTCTCTACCCATGATGTGCCAACTAAAGTTTGGGTGTGGACCTCTACAGATCAAAGGGGACCCATTCTGCCCGCCGACTTTCATATTCATGGGTGATCTTAAGTGAAGTGACGTAAAGTTAAATATCCCCGAAACAAAGGTGAAGACCAAAAATACAGGTTGTCCTTAACTGTCATGTCAAAAAAAATTAGGTACGTTCACTAAGACAAATGATCTCGGTTCGATAAAATGAGAAAACTAAGCAAACGTTATATCTGAAAAACTACTAACAGTTTTCCCTGCATAATATTTATTTTAAAAACAAATAATGGCATGGCAATTTATCGAATGGTGAAAAGTGCAATATCATCAATGTTCTAGAATGAACCAATCACGTTTCAAATGGAACAACTCAACGTACATATAACGAGGAAGATGAACAACTGACCGGTTATCATAAATGAAAATAACCCCAAATTTTAACAACAAAAACATTTAAATATTCAGATATCTACTTCGTTCGAGTTAATTAAAAAGAGAAGGAAATTTGACGGAGGAATGTACCTAAAATAATATTCATATTAGGACAATACACCAAAGCACTAAACTTAAAATTCACAGATAACATAGAAAGGTAATGTAAGCAAATTTTAATGTCTTACATAAAACTATGTAGCATCCTATAAATATACATCTATAGCAAAAATGAATGCTACAAGGTACTAACGCAAATTTAAAATCACTGCTTTCAATAGATTTCCCTTTAACAAATGTTAATTTATTTATACTTCATTTATACAATTTTTTTAAAGCAATTTTATGTACAAAGAGTTGGGTGGAATGAGCCACAAACACTTTATGACAACTCATAATTGTTGTTAATGACATATTTCATGTACCCATTGGTGGTTTGAGCCAACCTACATGGAGACTCCATAAAAGCGGATGAGAGTCGAGGATGCCCTCAAGGAGGTGTCCTGTCACCTCTTGTGGAACTTAGTGGTAAATGAGCTGCTAACACGTCTCAATCGAGAAAGCTTTTATGCCCAAGGATACGCAGACAATGTGGTGATACTCATACAAGGAATCCTCTCCACCATTATACCAGAGCTTATGCAAAGAGCCCTGAACAGCATACAGCGCTGGTGTGATGAACTCATCCTTAAGGTCAACGCTACAAAACTGCAAAACTGCCGTTCACCGAACGAAGAATAATAGGGAACTACCACAACCATTTTAGAGAATAGATTAAAACAGTAAGTGAGGTAAACCACCTGAAACTAACGGTAGATGCCAAACTAATCTGGAATCCATAATTCAATGAAACCTTAAATAAAGCAAAATGTGTTTCATGAGATGCAGAAGCTTGTTCGAGAAAACCTGAGGCTTGTAACCGAAGATGGATACATAGAGAGATATATATTTATGCAGGGTGTTTCCTAACCTCTCTGAAAAAATGAAGGAGGTTTATCCTCACCTTATTTTAAGACGAAAATGTAGTATAACAGTTTTTCGCATGTCGCTTCGTTTTCGATATAAAGGGTGTTAGAAAAAAATTCTGTATGTTTTTTTTCATTTTATTAATTATTGCTAAACGATATTCTAATGATATTTGTTAAACATAAGCAATAAGGGCGCATTACTTTGGGTCAATTTTAAATTTTACAATTAGTTCATTGGCGGGGATCTGGGTAAAAGTGTACCTTAATTGTTTAGTTATATTTCGTATTTTTATCATTATGTTGAGTCAAATGATACGAGTAGGCTTTGCTTCGTTTCATGGCAACCACATTTGTTTTCTCCGTAACATTTGTCTCCTGTTTAACATCTTTGAAATAATATCCTTTTGAATTGTTTTCGAATTTATTTGTACTACATACTTTTCATAATGGCTGAGTTTACCAATCAAGAAATGGCTCAAATTCATTTTATGTACGGTTTGGCAAGTGGAAATGCGCTAGAGGCGAAACGTTTATATGCAGAACGTTTTCCTAATAGACGAGTACCGTGTAACATTTACAAGATTATATTTTAGGTTAGAGGAAAAAGGTAGCTTTGCAAAAAGCAAAATAGGCGGCCGACCACTTACAGTTAGAACCGTACAACTTAAGGAAGAGGTCTTAAACATGGTGGAAGAAGCTCCAGGCACTAGTATGAGGAATATCGGGAACGAGTTGAATGTGACTTACAAAAGATTATGAAATATCTTAAAGGACTATTTACTTTATCCTTATAACGTACAAAGAGTGCAAGCTTTGTTGACCAGAAACTTTTCAGCTCGAGTTAATTTTTGTAACTGGTTTCAAGAAAATTCTTTAAGGGTCCCACATTTTCCGGCAAAAATACTATTTACAGATGAAGCAAATTTTTCCAGACAAGGCATCATAAATGTTCACAACAACCATATTTGGGCGGAAGATAATCCTCATGCTATTATCGAAGGACATCACCAGCATACATTTTCCTTTAATATTTAGGCAGGGATTATTTGAGATAGTTTTTTTTTTAAATCGACTTACTGGTGATGTCTATTACAACCTCCTTAGAGATGAATTGCCAGAATTGATGGAAGCAGTGGCATTAAGAACGAGAACTTTAATGTGGTTCATGCATGACGGCGCTCCCCCTCACTTTGTAGTACGTGTTAGAAACTATTTAGATCAACAATATCCTGCTCGTTGGATAGGTAGAGGAGAACCTCACCCATGGCCACCCCGTTTGCCGGATCTAAATCTATTGGATTTTTATTTCTAGGGTCACCTTAAACAACTCGTTTATACTACTTCTATTGAAACTGGAGAAGACCTTCGACTGCGTATTATTGATGGTTTTAATACGATTCGCGCCAGTCCCGAAATTTTCCAACACGTAAGAGACAATTTAGCACGTCATGTACATGGGTGTTTACTGGCTCATGGAGGACATTTTCAGCAAATTATTTGACTTTTGTTCATGTGAGTTCATTATTAAAAGTTTTTAAATCAATTATTAAAATTATTGTTATTGCTTTACTAATTTTTTTTAACACCCTGTATTTCGAAAAAGAAGCGACATGCGAAAAACTTTTATACCACATTTTCGTCTTAAAATAAGGTGAGGATTCACCTCCTTTATTTTATCAGAGAGGTTAGGAAATAACCTGTATATACAAACGTCTTTATTTTTGATTCCAGGTCAGCTTAACCGAGTATATGTAATATATTTACAAGAATTTGAATTTTACAAGTAAGAAGAAGTACTAAATTCTAGTAATATTCCTAAGTCTAATTATAGTAGAAACCTAAATTGTAACGTAATAAAAGTTATTTCGTTACATTGGATTTTAAAGTATCTTTAGGTATTGGCGCTGCCATCTATGGATAACTCTGCATACTGCAGAATATCGATTCTTTAGACGAACTGTAAATTTGCCGTTCTATAACATAGATTTCTAGGGTATTCTTTAATATAGATTATCGATTTTTTACATTTAATTTAGTTCATATTGACTCCGTGTATGGGTAAAGGCTCGACTCAGAGAAGTGAATTTTTGACCTCACTTTTGGTTTTATCCTGATACAGGTATGTCACGCTAAGCTTCTGTTTCACTATATTTATATTTTATCTGATAATAAGTATGTAATTGAACTAATTTAACCATAAATATTACTTTCTAGAACCCCATGACCTTTTAATCTATTTTTACACGAATTAAATTCCACATTCTTATGTTTTAACAAAATAAAGACATGCCGACCATCATGGCGTCACAAATTAATAATCTTCATTCATCTCATTTATCCTTGTAAAGTATAGTGTTTTTAAAGATCTAAAAGCATCATCTTAACAGACAGAACGCAGTCATAAGATTATTTCTTCAGTATGTGTGGATTTCAATCAATATTTTAATAATTTTGCATTCAATTTAAATATCTTTTAAGTTAATCGACAGGTCATGGTTTTGTGTGTTTTTCTTCATCAATTAATATCTAAACTCTCAATTTAACTTTGTTTTCGGGTCTCTCTGTCGTTCTTTTATGTTTTAGCAAATATCGTTGGCCAGTTGGTGGTTTATTTAAGTTCTTGATGAACATTGGTGAGAACCAGATATAGGGTAAACCTGGCTAGACCATTCACAAAGAAACCGACAGATCCAGGCTCTACAGAACTGGTAACTGAGAGAATATCCAAGGAAGCTGATATCGAGGAAAGCAGGTGAGTTTTTCTTTTGTTTCTAAGCAGAAACCTAAATTGAATTTGTCGGAAAGCTCACCTGGTTTCTCTCAAAGATATCTGTCAGAAATCAATTCTGATTTAACATTACTTTTTCTTAAACTTCTCACTCAATTGGCGCGATATGCTTGTACTGGATGGATAATACCTTAAGTCACACTGTATATAAAATTCCTCTTGTATCATATCTATATCTTGAATCTATCTTGTACATCATACCTTGGGTGCCATAATTAAGACATTAGTCTGGTACGCCAATATCATGTGGTAACGAATGCCTGTAGCTCGTTAAACCATATCTATCTCGCAAACGATTGTCTTTTGCTCGTTTTTGCCTATAGTACCTGCACAAAAGTTAGATATACTTTTGAATGCACTTATCTATCTCGCAAACGATTGTCTTTTGCTCGTTTTTGCCTATCGTACCTGCACAAAAGTTAGATATACTTTTGAATGCACTTATCTATCTCGCAAACGATTGTCTTTTGCTCGTTTTTGCCTATCGTACCTGCACAAAAGTTACAAATACTTTTGAATGCAGTTATCTCTCTTGCAAACGATTGCCTTTTTGCTCGTTATGCATATCGAATCTGCACAAAGTTGTGGATGCTTTGAATGCAGTTATCTCTCTCGCAAACGATTGTCTTTTGCTCGTGTTGTATATCGTACCTGCACAAAAGTTAGAAATACTTTTGAATGCATTTATCTCTCTAGCAAACGATTGCCTTTTTGCTCGTTATGCATATCGAATCTGCACAAAGTTGTGGATGCTTTGAATGCCGTTATCTCTCTCGCAAACGATTGTCTTTCAGGTGAAGAGGACTGAATCTTGGACACACCTCATGGATGACAAGCAGAGCTAAGTATATGTCAGTCAGAAGGATAACTTTGTAAAGACCAGCAGACCATTGCTATATTTTCATTTTAATTTTCACCTTTTCATGTCAAAACTGTTTCTTCGGAAACCAGTAACAACATTCATCATTATACAAGTATAGCTTAATAAACTACTAAGTGTTTGTAAAATTTTGTATTATTTCTGGCACGAGGGCGCCCTAAAAAAATTTGTCAGATAATAGGACAAACCCACACCTAACAAACAAAAAAAAGTCTTTTTGGCCGAGGCAACCCAACATCATTTGAATGATTATCAATAACGTTACAAAATATGGCAACTTAAAAATAATAAGACATATTAATCTTAAAGATAGTTAAACATAACTCAAACATAATTACCGCGGAAAAACTACGATAGTAAGTTCTAAATGAGTTCAAACTATCTAAGGTTAACGAGTATATTACATGTGTCAGTATTGTTGATTTTAGGAGCTATATAAGAGAAAATACGTTAAAAATGGGTGGTTTCGCGTTTCGCCACATTTAAGAAACTGTTGTAGCGGGTTGTACGATTATATGTAAAATGCCGAAAGAGAAGCTTTTTACGCTTTTTTATATATACAGTGAGGACATAAAGTCTGGAAAACTACCTTTTGCAACTAAACGAAGCACCTGAATAAAAAACGCTCGGACACGTCGATTTTATTTAATTGTCTTCTATCTTCTAAGATTTCTGATATATATACAGGGTGCTTCAAGAAAGCTGGACAGCTGTTAACTTCTTTTTTTTATGGAACATCCTGTATATTATTGCATTTTTGGATTCTACGGACAATTCTAAGTATATTTCATATAGGATATCCTATACCTAAATTCAATTGTTTTTAAAATAAAACACACCTTACTAGTTTACTGAATTTTTAATGACAATAACTTAAATGACACATTTTAACGTAACAAATGCTGAAACTGTTGTCCGTTAACTTCCTGGCAATATCCTAACCGATCGATGAACTCTTGTTGCACGTTTCGAATGAAAAAAGGTGGGATTTGTCGAATTTCATCTATTATACGATTTTTCAGCGCATCGATATTAGGAGGTCTGTTGAAATAAACTTTGGTTTTTAAATATCCCCACAGAAAATAATCTAGGGGAGTCAAATCCGGAGACCTAGCCGGCCATTCTACGGGGCTACGACGTCCTATTCACCTGTTAGGAAATATCTCATTAAGATACTGCCGAACAGTAAGCGCGTAGTGAGGTGGTGCTCCATCTTATTGAAACCACATAGTTGGAGTTGGTATATCAGGCTCATTACCTGGATACAGTTGAACTAAGGCAGGAATCAACTCTAGTTGCAGAAAGTCAAGATAAATTTCGCCGTTTAAGTTAACGTCGAAAAAATACGGACCTATAATCCTGTCTTGAAATATTCCAGCCCAAACATTGATTTTTTCGGGATGTTGCGTATGAGCCACTTGAGCCCAATGAGTATTCTCTGTGGACCAGTATCTACAGTTTTGTCGGTTGATAGTACCATTAAGAAAAAAGGTAGCTTCATCAAAAAATAAAATATTTCTACAAAAAAATGGATCTATATTGCACCGCTCTTGCATATTTTCGCAAAACTGAATTCGGCGGTCATAGTCGTCTTCATTTAATTCATGTATTAATCTTATTTTGTATGGATGATACTTTGCCTTTTTTAAAATATTTTTTACCGATGTTTGACCAATGGACAAATCTGATGCTGCTTGACTTGTAGGTAAATGTGGATTTTCGTTATAACTGAGTAAAACATCTAATTTCTTATTATCATCTAGTTTCGGCCTACCTGTCCTGGGAAGATCTTTTACACAACCATGTTCAAGGAATTTATTGACAATTTTGCTGACTGTAGATATCGTAATTTCTTGTCCGCGCTCTGGATATGTGTTATTAAAAAGTTCACAAACTTCGCCCAAATGTCTTTGGCGATCTCCCCAGCCAAACATCATCACAATTTCCATTCTTTCTCGCTCTGAGAGCATTTTTAATAACTTGACAGTAACAGAACTGTCCTACAGTATGTTAAAAAATGGCACAGTTGTCATAGTGACAACGAGTCAAAGTGACATCAAGTTACTACATTTCTCCTAGATTTTACGTTGTATCATGGTTTTTCTCTTAATGAAAAAATGTATAATTTCAACTGGCAATATTTTAAAAACAATTGAATTTAGGTATAGGACATCCTATATGAAATATACTTAGAATTATCCGTACAATCCAAAAATGCAATAATATGCGGGGTATTCTATTAAAAAAAAAAGTTAACAGCTGCCCAGCTTTGTTGAAGCACCCTGTATATATCTCAGAAATCTTAGAAGATAGAAGACAATTAAATAAAATCGACGTGTCCGAGCGTTTTTTATTCAGGTGCTTCGTTTACTTGCAAAGGTAGTTTTCCAGACTTTATGTCCTCACTGTATATATATTCGGATAATCACTTGTTTCATGGCTCTCAATTTCACTCACGAGTAAATGATATAAAAATCATCCAAAAGGCAGTATTTGTCGGTACACTATTTTGAGCTATTTTAGCTTAGGTAACTTCTAGCTGACGTGGTCTCTTGCTCGCAATCTATAAATAAAACGAATACAAGAATTGTGAGCCCTTAGTCTCGTCTTGCATTAGAATTTCAGACAAAGTCCGTATACGTAACTACAATAATTGGTGTGAGAGAGAAGAGTTTCACACAGTGTCTGCTTTAATTCAGGTCCTAAGATATGTTTATTTTTATATAAGTTTGAAAGAGAAATACTGAATAACTTTACCTACCTGACTTCTAAACCGAAGCTTGCTATCAAAAGCAACGCCCAAATTTTTATATTCCCGCACAACAGAAAAATAATGTATCAACCATAACCATATTTATGCTTGCAGCTACCCATTGACTATCAGTTCCAACATAAACGATTGCGGAATTTTTAGGATTTAACTTTAAATCATTGTTTTGAGAGTAGTCATAAAAAGATTTCAAGCACTGTGTGAGATTATACTTTGATTTAACAACTCTGGCTCTACTAAAACGGGTGCGCAGTTGCGTGTTATCAGCATATCCCTGCAAATTACAACCTTGAAGCACATCAATATTCACCTCCTTAAAGGTGGAACCACGCCCCTCCAGGAGCACAAACTGGGACCTACATCTTAAATACTCTCTAAAGAAATTCAGTAAAGACTCAGAGAAGTCAAATGAGTCACGCTTGGCACATAAATGCCGATGATCAAGCCTATGCTTTTTTAAAGTCAACCAGAGCCGACGATTCACCCCTATCAGCAGCCCCAATGGTATTATCCAAAACCTACAACAAGAAGCAAACTATTTTCATTAAAGTACCTAATTGTCTGCTCATAAATAATTTTTTCGAACACCTGGGACAGAACAGATAATGAACTAATGAGTCTCAATTGTGTCAACACGTTTGTTGGATTACTTATCTTTTATAAAGGCACAACCATGGCAATCTTCCAACGAGAAGGAAACACAGAGTTTATTATACATCTCTTGAAGATGTGGACTAGGAATAGTACAATAACTCTACAGCACAGTTTAATAATTTCAGAATGAGAAGGTGAACCTAGAATTGGTACGAATACTTTGATGAGGTTTCACAAACTCCTCAGCTTTACTAACAGGTGGTGCTATATTTATTACTGCTTCTATAAAAAAGTTATTAATATTTTCAGGCTATTTTTAATTACTTATTAGTTATTTTTCTTCTTATTGTATACTCTTAAATTATTGAGAGTGCGACACATATCTTTTTTATTATTATTTAAAAATTATTAACAAAATGAAGATAAGCCTCTTTCTTATCACGGACAGCACGAACAAATAAGTTTCTCGTCTCTTTATCAGCCTCCCAATCCTGAATAGGTTTGGTCTCTAGCTATACGTAATAGTCGTCAGATTTAATAACATATGGCGTTGTAGTACGGTGAATAAAAATGTACCAAATCATAACAGCCATCAGATTAAACAACTTAAAGCGGCTGCCATGCCTATACATTACCGGAGCAATAAGAAGGACTCCAACCGCAGCCATGTAAATTATACAAGGACTTACACCCCAGATAGTCCAATAAACGGAACGCTTAAAAAGGAATTTTAGTTAGAATGCTGCTTTTTCGATTGAAGGTACATTTTAATGTTTGAAAAGACATTTCAGTGTTATTTTGTGTCCAGTCCTTGCACGAGAGCTAAAAAACCCTTCAATTGGGGCTGAAAATATATTTTTGGGTTATAACTTTTAAATAAAAAATAATATGAAAAAAAGTTTTTCCTAAATGTTGTAGAGCATTAAAATTTACACAAAAAAGGTTGTTACTACTTTTTTCTATTCTATAAATCTAAAAGCCATAAGAGGTTCGCAAATTTCAAAAACAATTTTTGGTCAGGTCTTTAATAAATGGGACCTAAATATCGATATGGCATCACTGTCGTCTTTGGAAAAGAGTTGCAGGGTCTAGTCCAGTATTTATCGGGTTTTTAGATGCCGAATGATTTTTTGCGGATATAGGGTGCGCAAATAACATTTATATCTATATTTTAGGTGTATGTGAAATTTGGTTGGTAGATAGCCAATACCGCGGAACAGCACATAGGGTAGTTTTCATTTCGAAAATTTTAAAAACAAAAAATAATACTTTACTTTAGAAAGACAATGTAAGAGAAAAGATCAAAATCTGAGTAAGTGATAAATTTCACTGCACAGTTATTAAGTACTTCATACTATTTTTTATATAGGTGATACCTATTATAGGAGTGTATATTAAATTGACACACCATCAATTATTGGCACCGAAAAAGTTAAAAATATCATATTATATAAAATAATTATAAACCATTCAAAATTTTTGGCTTAGTTTCATACATACCTTTCACAGGGTTATTCAAACAATATTTTACAAAAATGTTTCACTCATAAAAACCTCAAAATAGTACAAAAATAACATACTCTAATAAATTAACGTACCTACCAAAAAACTTTTTTTTCAGACACCCGTATAGAGTCTCAGCCAGACGATGACGATGGGCAGTGTTGCCAAGTTGAAATTTTAATGCGTTTGTGAAATTTCGAAGACGCCGACCAACCCTCAAAGTACACATGATTCTAAGGCCACAACTATAAGAGATATCGTAAAAATGATCATAAATGTTTTTATTCAGATTTAAATGCTCTAAAACTTTTGTCTAAAACCTTTTTTTCTAGTGTTTTTTGTTTTAAAGCCACGGGTCAAAAAAACATTTTAAAGTAATTTTCCATCCCTTATGCAAGGGTTGAATACAAAATAATACCGAAGTGTCTTTTCAAACATTAAAATGTACCTTCCACCAAAAAAGCAGCT
Source organism: Polydrusus tereticollis (assembly GCA_963920685.1). NCBI lineage: Eukaryota > Metazoa > Arthropoda > Insecta > Coleoptera > Curculionidae > Polydrusus > Polydrusus tereticollis. Next base: position 135,242,339 of record OY987326.1, read on the forward strand.
TTCTAACCAAAATTCCTTTTTAAGCGTTCCGTTTATTGGACAAGACATACATATGAAAACAGAGACCTGCAATAGCGCCTATCGAATGAAAACCACTGGGGAATGGAAATAACCCGCTACGAATATACATCACATACTTAATAGCAGCGGACATTATCAAGGACAATCTCTTGCCAATGCGTACAGACGGCAATCCTGATCCTAGGATGGACGAAACGCCGCCCCAACTGTCCAGGGTCTAGATAATACATTAATTTGTTAAAAAGGGCAAATGAAGTGGTGACTTGAATATTTGAGAAAATGGAAAAAGACCAAGAAGGAACATCAGTATCCATCTAGAAATCCACGCCACAGTATACCAGGCCGGAATTCATGCAATACAAGCATGCATCCAACTGAATATTGAACGGGATTACCATAACCGAAACATTGTATAGCCAAGCTACCCTTAAGGTTTTATACCCTATCAATTCACATCTAAAATCTCGATGGAGTGCTCGAGTAGAATAGCTGTACCGTTTTCAGGACACAATTCCATAAGAAATAACATGGAGGCTGAAATCTGCATTTTTCGTGCCATTTTAGGGCGTGGCACTTTTCCTGGAAGCCACCATCCTCTCTTAACCTAAGTGGAACCCAGCTACTATCGCCACCTAGTGAGTGACGTCATAACTGCTGGATGCCGGTAATATAGGGCCCTATTGGCCTGTGTGGAACCCTCCACTGCTGCCACCTAACCCCCCACCCATTATTCTAACCTAACTTTTGCCCCAACGGAACCCAGATCACGTGTTACCCCGATTATATAGTAATATCATTGTAGGGGTGCCACCTAACGGGGAGAGATGTACGTACCTGTAATCTTGAGACCTGTAGCGCCACCTGCTTTTCATATAAGACATCTTGTTTACCGCGATGGTAGGTATGACGTTGTAAATCAGTTAAAATATTTTAAAATATAATAATACCATAAAAAAGTTTTTGTCCTCGGCGGGATTTGAACCATAAACCTCTGGGGCCGAACCTCAAAGCCTTGCAAAATACGCTACGAGAGCATATAGATTAAAACTGCTAAACAATGTTTGACAACGTGAAACCACGGGGGCACATCTGATTAGATTGCTGGAACAAAAGGTCCCTTAGTGGGGTTATGGTGGTGTTTTATAATGTACAAAATTAGGGTAAACCAGGCTGGGAACTCCAATGTTAATTTCGGAGGGATTTTTATGACTCATATCTCCGGAACCAATGGGCCTAGGATATTGCGCATGCGTAGCTGAGGTCTATGAAATGGGTTCTTGCGCATGACCCGAAAATGACACCTGTCACCTGTCAATTAAGAACTGTCACATGTCAGATGTCACCTGTCAAATGTCAAAATCGACAGCTGATGTATGTCACGTGTTTAGGGTGACGTCACGAGTCGTTTAAAAAAAGAACGGGGTTGATCGGGCCAATAGGGCCAAAGTTGGTATAGCTAATGCCCTAACGGCAGGGCAGTATGCATGCGCCATAACATGTCATCAATGAACATTGTTAGAGGCCGCGTGGCATGTAATTAGACAACTGGGGATCTAGTATGTCCTTTCGGCAAACAGTATTTTCAGGCGTCATCTATAATTACGTTCGCGCATACTCCCGCTATCTGGGTACTACCTGAACTTATGCAACCAGAAGCCCCTATCAGCAAATATTGCCTTCACCAATTTATTAACAAACCTTAAGTGTGGCGATGATGACCAAATGGCGGTAAACCTAGCTTTTATAATGCATTCACCATTTTATCGACAAACCAGTACTAATGGCGTTGCCAAACCAATATTTCCCCTTATTCAACATAAAAATTGTTGAAACGGCAACACCGCCGTTCCAATACTGAAAATTTAAGAAAATACGCTTAGGCCATATTGTAATAGCCGTTCGTACAAAAACACGTATAAAAGATATGCGACATTGATAAGAAACAAAAATAATATCCCAGACGTTATAGCTCCATAAGCCACACTAATATTCTATCAAGAATATTATTCGATATACAAGATAATAATAAACCAAAACAGCTATATTAGAATAATTTAAGATCAAGGACAAACTTATTACCAACCTCGTATGTATTATAATATTAAGTTTACATCTATGATAAATAGTACGGAATTTAAAACGCCAATGAACTTAAAAACTAAGAAAAAAGATATATACAATAAAAGCAATACCCTTGTATATTAAATACTTCTGATCGATTATTATTAAGAACATATCAACGGGGTGATTAGATAAATGTAAAATTTAGTCTAATAATGCCAAAACGCAGCTAATAAACTTCCCGAGAGCCAGAAGTAAATTTCGTCAAACCAGACTGCAAGCCAAAAATCTAAACCTCAGCTGGACCAGACTACGATATTTGATATTAGAGGACATCACGCAACTCTTTTTACCATTACACAAGATATCCAAGACAGTGCGTTTTTGGTTTTCAAGAGACGTACTGACAAAAATAATCTACATCGTAACACTAAAATTTATCACATGATTACAAAAACATGCTTATTTACAAAATATGAATAGAAGATAAATACAAAATCATATACAAGGTATTAGTTGACATAATAGCCATTTTAACGACAATATAATTAACATCAATCAAAGATAGTTAAATAATATGGTATATTTTATATCAAGGAATGCTAAAAATTTTTTTAATTAATACAACATTTGGTATACACATACAATAAATTCAAATTAGGTTTTCAAAAGTTAACAACCACGTATAATATATGATAAGTTTATAGAAAATATTATAGAAAAAAAAGCTCAACCAACACTAAAAATACCCGAAAATAAAAATAAACAAGGCCATCAATTTTACCCAAAGGTAGGTACTTATATTTACTCTGTATACAGCATTTATATCAGGCTCGTGTAGACACTTGGTATACTAATTAATTACTAGAGATGCACAAATGATATCACACATGGTACTTGTATCTTATATATCTATAACATTAGTAGAAATATCAGTTTGTTGACTTCGATGTAGTTAACCTTGATATTAAATGCAACTAAATAGTATTGCCGTAATTATTATAGGTCAGTCGTTGAAATCAATATTTAAATTATCCACAATTGTACAAAAAACAAAGCAGCTTGCTTCTATAAATAATAATATGTATACAAGGTTAACCGAAAAGTTGGGTATGAATATAGATAAATTATTAATAAAGTTTATAGGTACATTGTTTCCTAATTATACCGGTTACCCGACTAAGTTTAATTTTTTCTATAATGACGTATATTGCAAACAAGTAAGATCTGGGAACTTCATAAAAATAAATTAATATACATTAGATGACCTTTCTAAATTCTGAGAATTGTTGCGACATTGAAATATCTTATATTATACGGTTCACTGCACATTTTATTCCTCGAATAATATTTAAAAAATACCAAGAGTAGTTGGATAACTAAGTAATTGTACTTGGAGAGTACAAAAGTTTTCAGTGAGCATAAAAAATAGAAATAAAAAATACATTACAAATAAAGAAGGCTATATTTTATAGTCAGCATATGAGGGAAAAATAAAAGTACACATAAAAAAGACACATATCACTAATCTCGTATATACTACACAGATATAAAAAACCAATACAAAAAATAAAATGGTATATCGTCAAGTACAAAAGACCCTGTATATAATAATATTTGGAGTACAGTGTACTACTTAAATATATAAAACAAATTTCAGATTAAAAATGATAAAATAAGCCATTCTCCTGCAATTATAATATTGATATCCTTGTGAATCCTAAATAAAGCAAAACAGCATACACTAGTCAAAGGTCAAAGCAGCACCATTTTACTTATTCATCAACAGATCCGATGCACATACTTACAAAGCCAATTAGCATAAATAAAGCATTATCTAAACAAGACTCGTTGGCAACTAACGATCTACATAGTGATGTTGCATTTTTAATTATTATAAACAATTTTAAATTATGTCTTCTTCTTATACAAGGTGAGAGAAAAGCACTTGTCTAACTAAGAAATAAAATAAATTAAAAATATGTTGGAAACACTACATTAGGAATATACCATGAAAAATATTTCAACTGACTGAATGTGCTTGGTATGTACCTAAATTGTTTGATATAAATTAGGATTTGAACAACAGAAACTCGATAAGGAATGATCGTCTATAGATGTACTAGGTCATAACCCTTGCATAAGACACACTCAGCATGTTCTTGCTCGATGAACCAAGAGGTTTCCGGGGGAACAGGTCTGTTCCGGGGGAACAGGTCTGTTCCGGGGGAACAGGTCTGTTCAACAGGTCTGTTCCGGGGGAACAGGTCTGTTCCCCCGGAACAGGCCTGTTGTACAGACCTGTTCCCTGAACAGACCTGTTCCCCCGGAACAGCTCTGTTCCAAAGTTTTTTTCAGAAGCTTCCCCGAACCATGTTTTCGTAGATATAAAATTTCTGCAAAAATTGGCGAACTTTTCATTTCCTTCATTTGAACGGTACCTTAACGTAGCGTTTATCTGATAAAAATTTGGCTTTTTAGCTTTATATTCTAGGTTGTAAGTAGGACTTTGATTTTTTTGTATCTTACATTTGATAAATATTAAATGTTTAACCCTCTTCGTTTTAAAAAGCCGTGCTTGTATCGACTTTACCTATCGTTTTATATAATTACTAATAATCAAATATCAAAATGTACCTATATCAGAAACGGGCGACTAGAAAAACACCAGTTTTGTTAACAATGTGTCAACATAATTAGACATCATTGTGTATTAAATTTTAATAATTTAGCTAAATAGTTTTTGGAAAAATGTGTTAAAATAAAAATGACTTTTTTATTAGCTTCCCCCGTATGCACGTTGTCTTTTATAGAATAAATTAATACAATTTCGTCTTTGGTAGATACATACATTTCTCTCTGATCTACACATAATTTAAATATGTTTATAATATTTCTCGTTACTCTAAAATTTCTACTGTTTCGGTATTCAAACTATATGCATTTTAATATCAAGGCTACCTAAAATTAGATAATCTATTTTATGCAAAAGTTTAGGAGTATCGGGTATTTTTACAAATGTCATAATCGACTTAATTATATGCCAAGTGCAGAATATATTTTAAAATGACCACTTTCCATGTGTTGAATTAGATTTTTACTGTTTCTCTACAGTAGTTTTAATTCCCACAAGGTATATTTTTAGTTTATTTAACTTGCTTAATTTTCGATGTTTGTAAATGTATATACAGGGTTAGTTATGGGGTTCGAAACGTTCAATATTTGTTCCCTATATATAAGTATCTTATCTTAATACACACACATTTTTAAAATGCTTTTATTATTGGTGCATATTTTTAGTTCAATTTTTTTCCTAATTTATACAGGTGCTTAATAAATTACTGTGTTAATAAATAATATACAGACTTGGATGTCCTTGAATGTTTACTGAAAATTTTGACTGATACTTTTATTGTTTACTGTATAATTTTTGCAAAAGTACTATATTTTTAAGCTTTTACCCCCCACATTCTGTCACATTGCAATATTTTTCTTGACAATAAATAATTTAATTTTAATTACTTTTTTATGTATTCTTGAGCATTCGTAAGTCTTAGTGTAAAGTATAAATCACTATAAATCATGACAATTTTGCCATGAGAATACTGACTGAACAATAATCCTGTAAATTTTATTATATTTGTATGTAAGTTTGATTTACTTCTGTGAATTGTATTTTTACTTTTATTTTGTTTCTCTATAGTACTGTGAATTCCCGCAAGGTATATTTTTAGTTTATTTAACTTGCTTAATTTTCGATGTTTGTAAATGTATATACAGGGTTAGTTCTGGGGATTCGAAACGTTCAATATTTGTTCGCTATAGATAGGTATCTTATCTTATTACATACATATTTTTTAATTGCTTTTATTATCGATACATATTTTTAGTTCAATTTTTTCTCAGTTTATACAGGTGCTTACATTTTATTAAATTGTTTATTGCTTCTTATGAAAAATTGATAAGAGCTTTCTCTTTAAGGAAATATTCTACATCTTTATATAACTTAAAATAACAGCCTGTTGTCTTTTTTTATTATATATTTTTATGAACCTATATAGCACACCATAGTATTTTCTTGGTTGAATATTAGCACTTTACTTTTCGTACAGAGCAAGGTACCTTTCTTTTGAGAATAATATTTATAGGCTTGATTTTAAACTATAATTATGCTTTATTCTTCTATCAAATTAGAATATGAAATATTTAAAGTATTTCTACCATGCTGTATACAGTGTGCTCTAGTAAACCTTAGTTTTTGAATATTATTATATACAGCTGTGTTAATAAATAATATACAGACTTGGATATCCTTGAATGTTTACTGAAAATTTTGACTGATACTTTTATTGTTTACTGTATAATTTTTGCAAAAGTACTATATTTTTAAGCTTTTACCCCCCACATTCTGTCACATTGCAATATTTTTCTTGACAATAAATAATTTAATTTGAATTACTTTTTACGTATTCTTGGGCATTCGTAAGTCTTAGTGTAAAGTACGAATCTCTATAAATCATGGTAATTTTGCTATAATTATTAAACATTTTTATTTTGATCTTGAAGAGTCTGAATTTTTTAAAAAAGTCGACTTTTTTATAATGCATTAGGTAGTGACTCCGTAAGAGAGTACCGACTGCATAATAATTTATGTAGTCAAACCTCTTGGTTCATCGAGCAAGAACATGCTGAGTGTGTCTTATGCAAGGGTTATGACCTAGTACATCTATAGACGATCATTCCTTATCGGGTTTCTGTTGTTCAAATCCTAATTTATATCAAACAATTTAGGTACATACCAAGCACATTCAGTCAGTTGAAATATTTTTCATGGTATATTCCTAATGTAGTGTTTCCAACATATTTTTAATTTATTTTATTTCTTAGTTAGACAAGTGCTTTTCTCTCACCTTGTATAAGAAGAAGACATAATTTAAAATTGTTTATAATAATTAAAAATGCAACATCACTATGTAGATCGTTAGTTGCCAACGAGTCTTGTTTAGATAATGCTTTATTTATGCTAATTGGCTTTGTAAGTATGTGCATCCGATCTGTTGATGAATAAGTAAAATGGTGCTGCTTTGACCTTTGACTAGTGTATGCTGTTTTGCTTTATTTAGGATTCACAAGGATATCAATATTATAATTGCAGGAGAATGGCTTATTTTATCATTTTTAATCTGAAATTTGTTTTATATATTTAAGTAGTACACTGTACTCCAAATATTATTATATACAGGGTCTTTTGAACTTGACGATTTACCATTTTATTTTTTGTATTGGTTTTTTATATCTGTGTAGTATATACGAGATTAGTGATATGTGTCTTTTTTACGTGTACTTTTATTTTTCCCTCATATGCTGACTATAAAATATAGCCTTCTTTATTTGTAATATATTTTTTATTTCTATTTTTTATGCTCACTGAAAACTTTTGTACTCTCCAAGTACAATTACTTAGTTATCCAACTACTCTTGGTATTTTTTAAATATTATTCGAGGAATAAAATGTGCAGTGAACCGTATAATATAAGATATTTCAATGTCGCAACAATTCTCAGAATTTAGAAAGGTCATCTAATGTATATTAATTTATTTTTATGAAGTTTCCAGATCTTACTTGTTTGCAATATACGTCATTATAGGAAAAATTAAACTTAGTCGGGTAACCGGTATAATTAGGAAACAATGTACCTATAAACTTTATTAATAATTTATCTATATTCATACCCAACTTTTCGGTTAACCTTGTATACATATTATTATTTATAGAAGCAAGCTGCTTTGTTTTTTGTACAATTGTGGATAATTTAAATATTGATTTCAACGACTGACCTATAATAATTACGGCAATACTATTTAGTTGCATTTAATATCAAGGTTAACTACATCGAAGTCAACAAACTGATATTTCTACTAATGTTATAGATATATAAGATACAAGTACCATGTGTGATATCATTTGTGCATCTCTAGTAATTAATTAGTATGCCAAGTGTCTACACGAGCCTGATATAAATGCTGTATACAGAGTAAATATAAGTACCTACCTTTGGGTAAAATTGATGGCCTTGTTTATTTTTATTTTCGGGTATTTTTAGTGTTGGTTGAGCTTTTTTTTCTATAATATTTTCTATAAACTTATCATATATTATACGTGGTTGTTAACTTTTGAAAACCTAATTTGAATTTATTGTATGTGTATACCAAATGTTGTATTAATTAAAAAAATTTTTAGCATTCCTTGATATAAAATATACCATATTATTTAACTATCTTTGATTGATGTTAATTATATTGTCGTTAAAATGGCTATTATGTCAACTAATACCTTGTATATGATTTTGTATTTATCTTCTATTCATATTTTGTAAATAAGCATGTTTTTGTAATCATGTGATAAATTTTAGTGTTACGATGTAGATTATTTTTGTCAGTACGTCTCTTGAAAACCAAAAACGCACTGTCTTGGATATCTTGTGTAATGGTAAAAAGAGTTGCGTGATGTCCTCTAATATCAAATATCGTAGTCTGGTCCAGCTGAGGTTTAGATTTTTGGCTTGCAGTCTGGTTTGACGAAATTTACTTCTGGCTCTCGGGAAGTTTATTAGCTGCGTTTTGGCATTATTAGACTAAATTTTACATTTATCTAATCACCCCGTTGATATGTTCTTAATAATAATCGATCAGAAGTATTTAATATACAAGGGTATTGCTTTTATTGTATATATCTTTTTTCTTAGTTTTTAAGTTCATTGGCGTTTTAAATTCCGTACTATTTATCATAGATGTAAACTTAATATTATAATACATACGAGGTTGGTAATAAGTTTGTCCTTGATCTTAAATTATTCTAATATAGCTGTTTTGGTTTATTATTATCTTGTATATCGAATAATATTCTTGATAGAATATTAGTGTGGCTTATGGAGCTATAACGTCTGGGATATTATTTTTGTTTCTTATCAATGTCGCATATCTTTTATACGTGTTTTTGTACGAACGGCTATTACAATATGGCCTAAGCGTATTTTCTTAAATTTTCAGTATTGGAACGGCGGTGTTGCCGTTTCAACAATTTTTATGTTGAATAAGGGGAAATATTGGTTTGGCAACGCCATTAGTACTGGTTTGTCGATAAAATGGTGAATGCATTATAAAAGCTAGGTTTACCGCCATTTGGTCATCATCGCCACACTTAAGGTTTGTTAATAAATTGGTGAAGGCAATATTTGCTGATAGGGGCTTCTGGTTGCATAAGTTCAGGTAGTACCCAGATAGCGGGAGTATGCGCGAACGTAATTATAGATGACGCCTGAAAATACTGTTTGCCGAAAGGACATACTAGATCCCCAGTTGTCTAATTACATGCCACGCGGCCTCTAACAATGTTCATTGATGACATGTTATGGCGCATGCATACTGCCCTGCCGTTAGGGCATTAGCTATACCAACTTTGGCCCTATTGGCCCGATCAACCCCGTTCTTTTTTTAAACGACTCGTGACGTCACCCTAAACACGTGACATACATCAGCTGTCGATTTTGACATTTGACAGGTGACATCTGACATGTGACAGTTCTTAATTGACAGGTGACAGGTGTCATTTTCGGGTCATGCGCAAGAACCCATTTCATAGACCTCAGCTACGCATGCGCAATATCCTAGGCCCATTGGTTCCGGAGATATGAGTCATAAAAATCCCTCCGAAATTAACATTGGAGTTCCCAGCCTGGTTTACCCTAATTTTGTACATTATAAAACACCACCATAACCCCACTAAGGGACCTTTTGTTCCAGCAATCTAATCAGATGTGCCCCCGTGGTTTCACGTTGTCAAACATTGTTTAGCAGTTTTAATCTATATGCTCTCGTAGCGTATTTTGCAAGGCTTTGAGGTTCGGCCCCAGAGGTTTATGGTTCAAATCCCGCCGAGGACAAAAACTTTTTTATGGTATTATTATATTTTAAAATATTTTAACTGATTTACAACGTCATACCTACCATCGCGGTAAACAAGATGTCTTATATGAAAAGCAGGTGGCGCTACAGGTCTCAAGATTACAGGTACGTACATCTCTCCCCGTTAGGTGGCACCCCTACCACCCTCCATGTTATTTCTTATGGAATTGTGTCCTGAAAACGGTACAGCTATTCTACTTGCTCGCACGACCTAAAAGACGTGTCATGCAGTAACATGACAAAATTGAACTCATATGAATCACTCGGGGATAACAGGCAATGAAAAAGCAGACAGACTAGCAAGGGACTGAACTTGCTTAAAACTTCAGGGGTCATAAACCCTCCTTATACGTGTCCAAACACAAGATCTGAACCGGTGGACCACTATACCTGGCCAGAAACACGCAAGAGCTACAATAGGAACTCCTCTAAGAAATTAACTGACATGCTGCATTTACCACGCACTCAAATAAAACAAGTCATAGGCTTACTCACAGGCCACAGTTCTTTGAGAAAATACCTGCAGTGCAAAAAAGCGTTCCCCACCATGTTGATTATGCGGCAGCTTTTGTAAAATTGGTAGCCAGACAAAAGCGACCTAACGGAAATATGACATGATACTACATTAGAAAAATGGAATTGATAAGAACATGTCAGATTACAGGTAAAAACGCAGTAACCTGTTTAATTACTGACACTTTTGATAAAATTGTGCCGGACTGGGTCGTTACGCTATGCCGGAGAGTCTGTTCGAAGAATATCTATCCTTGTTACGGGACGATCAAGAACCGAGCAATTTTGTTAAACGTTATCAGAGAGTTTATTTACGTTATTAAAAATGTTACCTGCTTTAACTGTAAAATGAAAGGTAACTTTCAGTGAAAGTGTCCCAGACAACGTGTAGTATGTACAAACTGCTATTTGTTAGGTCACAGGCAGATCGCTGTAATGTTTCCAAGAATAGCAACAAGGCTGAGGCGAAACCACTTTTATTGCTTACCAAAAATTGACCAGCTTATACATGTTAGTTTCTCGATTGTGTTATTAACGAATAGCCTTTATGAGGGTATGCAGATCCTGGCTATGCAGCATTCTTAATTCGCGAGTCAGATCCAAAGAATTTAAAGTTGCAATCTGAGTCGAAACTTGTAGGGTTATGCAACTATGCAGATACTAAGTTAAATTTAGATGTTTATTTAGCTACTGCTTCTGTAGAAGCTCTTGTAGTACCTGATTATGCACACGATGTTTCGGATATTATAGAACAATAATTCTTGAAAAATCATTATGTAAGATTCTTAGTGAGAGAAAATCAGATTCGTGTTTTAAGTTAAATAACTTTGATCAGCTCGATAACATAACTTCTTGTCCAAGAATATAAATGTGTATGCTACAGAACTACGACTATTCCTACGAACTATATAGGTCGTGTTGCTCTATGAAGTGATTTAAATAATTAATATAATATATAATAAATTTTTATTCATCTAGACTCTAGAGGAACGAAATTGGAAAAATACTTTTCTTGTTATTTGGCCCCGTATAACAAATATATAGCAGGATAGTTATCTTCCTATTCACAATATATCTAATAAGCCAGTAACTTACGAAAAAGATAAAGATCATTGCTGGGTTTCATACATGTCACGAAGATTCTAACATACCGTTCGTAGAGTTCCTTGAAACGAAGGCGTCCGGTTTTAAAAGAATTCAGTTTTGCAGATGTCAAGAACAAATAAATTATAAACTGAGTAGTGTTCAGCGGTTTGATTTATTGCGGATACTTAACGACTTCCGAAATTGATCTGCTACTTCCTTAGGAGGTAAAACTATACTGTTACGATGTTTCGAAAATGTCGTTAAAGCTAATGGACGATGAGCCAGTTATGTATATGCCATACGGCATATCATTTACAAATCGCGAAATGAAAAATATGTGTGGATGTTGTAATGGCGCCCCAGAACTTTAGAAGGGCTACCTGATCGTCTACTAAAGAGATAGGCAAACGACAATACCACCATCACGGGTAAATACTGGTTATTAAAGCCACGATACCATGTTGGATATCGCCACCCGATATTGATTTTTATTTACAATATGTTGTATAAATATGAATAAAGGTATTTTTGATTTGACTTGGAAAGATATAGCTGAGGCAGTATGTGTAATGGCTATGATGATGATCATAATGATACCGGTTATGAGACCCAAAATTAAGTTTTGATCTAAAATTACTTGAATGAATATTGAGACTACTGTTACAGTTCGAAAATTGTATTTCATAGGTTTGATTATCTTTGTTAAGTTTTCGCTTTTAAATTGTTAAAATACATGTAGACTCTCACCTTAAACATTAATTACTAATTAAGTTACCTGTAATAGCCAATATGTTCATTATGTTTAGTTTCAAACCTTTGTTGATGTTTATATTCAAGGAATGTTTTGTATCTTGCAAGACATAGCCAAGTGGATCGATTTCTTCTGTTCCTTGTTTGATACTACTTGCAGACAGGTTTGATTTCAAATATTTGTTCTAATTGATTGGTAATTGATAAACTTTTTAAGTTAGCAATAGAAGTAACTTATTCTATTTAAGATGTAGGTTAAATGTCTCGACTGTTGTTAATCAGCTGTTTTTAAGAAAATCGATAATAGGTCAGTGTCAGACTGACAGTTTCTGTGCATTTTCACAGCCACGTCTGGTTAATTTTTGCTTGGTCGCGTGGGTTGACTTCGGTCGCCGTTAGTTTTTTATGTTATTAAAAGAGGTTAGTTTCCGTAGATAGGGTTGACTAATTTTTATCATTGTTTTGTTTTGGTAACTATGTAGGTAAGTGGGAGAAAAATCGGCCCTTTCGACCATGGACACTGGAAGTTAAAGCACGTTTGTGGAAATAGCTCCCCAAGTTTAGTTTTTTTGGGGGCAGGGAGGCTATAGTAGTGCCGATAAAGCATCCACAAATGTTTTAAAAAGGGTATGGCTTTGTAGTTTGCCTATTCTTTGGGCGGAGCGCCGATTTAAATTGCTTTAATGAACTTCAACAGCGGTCATAGACGCAATTTGGTAAATTGGAACCTTCGTTAGTTATTTGAGGGTTTTTTTTTTTGGTAGGGGCTAAAAGTCCGAGTACAAAGTTTAGTACTAGTTTACTTTTGTTGGAAATGCCTGGACGCGAGACGTGCCAGTTGTCATGCACCATTTGAATTCTTGGAGACTAGCTGAGTAGCAGTATCCACGTTAGCTGTTTGAGAGATCATGGGTAGCACGTAAAGTTGCAGCTAAGTATGATTACCCTGTTTTCATTTTTCGTTAGAAAGTAGTCAACTTAAAATCTTAATATTCTGCATTTGCGTATTGTTTGATATACAGTGTTTTGATAAAGTTTTGCGCCCATGTTATGTACAGAGCTTGTGCAATGTAAACGTGTAGCATATGTCGACATAGCGCTAAGACGTCACAAGAGTCTCTAGTAGTTCAGAACGTTAGGTAGTCTGTTACAGCTACTTTTTTGTAAATATAGTTACAATTTATGATTATAAAGTAAATATTTTTATTTCCCGGCTAAAGGCCATTTGTTTCTTCTAAATTTAACACTTGTAACTTTGACATTTTAACTTATATATGCCCGAGTGGCTAGTATGCTTATTGAGTAACCACAGGTACTCGTAAGATATTGTATTATACTCTAACAGAGATTTTATGGCAAATTTAGTTAGTTGTGAGAGGTTCTTGCACAGACCTTGCGGAAATTCCTAGTTTGAGGCAATGTCCTGGATGTAGGTCTGTGTGGCTGCCCGATCAGACTGAACAGTAATTTTTTTTTACAGTGTAGGTCTGACAGTTGCCGGCTTGTGCAAGACCCTGTCAAACAGGGTTTGACTTTTTGCTTTCTTTTATCGATACCTTTATAAATTTATACCTTCAGAAATTTTATTGTCAAACCTAGTACTATCACTTTATTATTTCATTTCACTTATTTATCATTTAACTTTAAGTATCTATTGTCCACCAAAGTAAGAGGAGCTGGCATTTATAAAACCAAGTAACCAAGGGCTTAACACCACTTTTAGAATAAATATTTGTATTGGCGAAAATTTGGCTTTTATTTTAAATATTTATTTAAGACTTTGAGGGCTTGAGTGAATGAGAGCTTATAGGAAGCTAGTATATACCGATGGTGACATAAGTGTTTTTTTCCTTGTTTATTTTTTTCTGAGACCAAACACTAGAACCTTTAAAGGCTTTTTAGTAAAATAAAACTAAGGTAGCGCCTTCAGGATTTGACTTTAACTTACTTATATATTAGTGTTAAACCTCTCAATCTAGAGACAAAATAGCAACCCTACCCTGAGTTCAGCTAGCTAGGGGTGTCTGAAGAACATCTTCCAGGGCGTAGGGTTGCCAGAGTAAGGGTGGATAGGTTGCCTTGTCGCAGTTTATTTTAGGTTATCCTGAGGTGAATACTGGTACCCGATTATTGTTTAGGGCGTAATTTTTTTTTTATAACACTACTTTATCACCAATATGGCTAAAGCCAGCCCTGTAATTTCTCTTCTGGAGAATATCGATTAGTGTTCCCTGGAGATTAATAATTTATGAACGTAGTTAGGTCTAACAAGTCAAGTAAGAGTGGCTCAGCGAGAGAATAAATTTAATCACATGTTTAATTAATGAACTAAGGTTTTTTGTTGTGTGTTATAGGTGGAGCTTCACGGAGCCGTGAATGGTTATCAGATTAACCGATTGTAATCACCCTGTAGGGCAGTTAGTGACAAAGGCTCCGGTATGCCCTGATTTTTTTAGGTTATGGGTCTAGTGTAATAGGATACCTTTTTTAGTACTTATGTTTTAGTAATTAAATTTGGGTATTTTTCACACGAGAACTGTTTGAGCATTATTAGATAGAATTTGGTGCAATACACCATGACTTTGTTGTTTGTCTGGATAGTGTAATGTTACATTTGTAAAAAGAATATTTATTATTTTGTGGAGTAAACACTAGATAGGTATAAATATAATTAAATATTATAGAAAATCTTTCTGAAAACTTAAAACACTTCAAAAATAAAACACGTTATGAACAAAAAGATAATTAGTCTTTATTAGACAACTTACAAAAAGCTTTTAAAACAAAATATCGTCTATATGTTCAATGGTCATAGTCCAACGAGATAGTTAGATCTGACTTTATATCTAAAATAGCCATAGATTCCAACCGTTCTTGCTTCGTAGTGAATCCTAAGTAGTCATAATACTGAAAAACTGCGTTCTGCAGAACAATTAGACACAGGTAGACCGAGGCATAACCGAAAAATAATATTAATATTTGGATATATGTTTTTTAAATCCAATTTAGTAAACTTTAAACAGTCTGTCATATTGTTTCAAACCTCGTTTCCAGTTAAGAAACAATGCTGTAGAAAATGTCACAGTTCATTTTCCAAATTTTAATTTATATCATAAGGATAATTGAAATAAAAAATCAAGTCTTTCTCTACAAAATTTTAATAGAAAATTGTTGGTAATGTTCCCTACATGTTTCGGGCGTCTACGCGTCCATCTTCAGGGGATTGCAAAATTGTAAAACGACCAGTTAAAATGAAATAAATATGACTTATCCAAAATCGAATTGAATAAAATTACTGTTGCCTCATTTAACTCGATTTTGGGTAAGCTATTATTTATTACGTTTTAGCTGGTTATTCTACCATTTTGAAATTATTTTTTGGTATCCCCTAATGATAGACGTCTAGACGGCCGAAGCATGTAGGAAACATTACCAACAATTTTATATTAAAATTTGGGAAGCAAGACTTGATTATTTTATTTGCATTACGCGAACTCCACTGCAAGTATGCACTACTTTTTAATTTCATAACGATAATTATCTCGTAAAAGCTGAGCTGTCGTTTTGATCTGGTCAATATCAAAATTGCCTTCTATAGTTTTTAAGACGGCAGCATCCAAAAAACCAAAAGCTCAGCTCTTTATAGCAAGATATTATTTTTTCAAGTTGATGTAGTAACGTGTCAATGATAACATTAAATGTTGAAATTCGAATATTGTCTCTTCCATTAAGAATGACATCGGCATTTCGTGTCAATTTCGTACGTGAATTCATCTAAAAAATATATTTCTTTTGCGGCGATTTCATTATCATCAAATTGCTCACGTACAGATTGAATAACACCAATTAGGGAATTGTATAGTTCAATTGCTTGTAAAATGTTGACATTAGCACTGCGTAATGATTTATTTATAACACCAATTCTATCAAGTAGAAATCCCCAAAATACAGTCATAAATGTTGTTTCAAACCTTTGAAGTTTTTTCGAATACCTAAAGCCTCATTTAAATTATGGGTTTTTGCGACTCATCGTCTTCAAAGAAACGTAATGCCTTATGTATTTCAGCAGAAGCTGCTCGTAGAGTTTTGCTTGCGTCATCCCTTGACGGCCATCTAGTTGAAGACAAACTTTTTAAAGTTGGCAGGTTGCAATCAACTTCTTGGTTGCAGAAAGAGTGCAATACACTGCATCGGACGGTTGATACTCCTAAAAAATTATACAGTTTCTGTAGAAGATCAAAATAGGCTGTTGCTACCATGCAATATTCTGCGGCCGAATATCCAACTAAACTTAATGAATGCACAGAGTACGAAATATAATACGCCTGTGGGCATAAAATTCTTTTATTTACGCCTGCAACTCATTATAAATTCCTGACATATTTACAGCGTTATCATAGAATTGTTCTTTACAATTTGAGATATCGATATCTAAAGGCTTAAATGTATTTGTTAAACACTCGAACATATCTTTAGCTTCATGCCACACGTTCGGAAGGAATTTTAGAAACCTTTCGACTGGTACTCCATCTTGCTGGACATAACGAATATATAACATATTCAATGCTAACTGGTCATTATATATTATATTATATATACACAAATCTGGTGTCGAATCAACAATAATGGAGAAATATTTGCATTTCTTTAATTCTTCTGTAATGAAATTGAGTAAATTATAATTATTGACGCCACGTAAAATTTGCCGCCCTCAAAACTTGCCGCTCTAAGCTACGGTCAATACAGCCTATGCTTAAATCTAGGCCTGCTTGGAAGCACACTTGAATCCCTGTTGAACCTTTACTAACCATGTCTCGTACGTTACTTTGCTCTAAATTTATTTCTGCCTATTGTGCCCTTTTAAACTTAAAAAACACGTTAGATTAGGCTGATTTTTCCTCGCTGTATTACTATTTGGCATATAGTTATATATCTAACAACGTGGTTTATTGGGGGTGCCTGTGATCGTATATATATATTGCTCAGAAAAAATTACCGAGACTGATTTTTAACATTCAATCTCTGGAAACCTGCAGAAATATATTAAATTTGTTTCTAAAAATATTCTAACGTTTCCATGCATATCTGTATTTAGATGTATTGTCTATGTGAACAAGAATAGAAACCTTGATACATTGGTCAAGGCGTAGCTATGGTACTAGAGAAAATAACATTTTACTTATTACTCAGCATAAAACTAGAATAATAAAATAGAGGTTTCTATTTAGTAAATGAGTACCTACACGCATCGCAACCACTAAGCCTTACCTTACTAGGTATACATTTTTATAATTTTTTTCTTTTTTCCAATATTTTAGACGTTGCCTGTTTCATTTTAAGTTTATGTGTGCAAACTTCTTGTATGTTGAATCTACATTTCTATATTTTTATTTTTTAAATAATTTTTTTCTCCCTATATTTTAACGATCCTATGCACAAACTTTGTATTTGCTGAAGGTAATATTATATTTTATTCTATTTCATTCCAATTACCATCGATAGTCTATCCGCTCTCTCACTTAGTTGTGCCATTTTTTTTACATTTCAGCAATGCTGTGATGAGCAGCGCTGAGTAAGTAAAACCGTGAAGAATCGAAGAACTTTGGAAAGTAAAGACAAATTAAATTATTGCAGTTAAATAAATAAATGAATGATTTAAGCAATATAAAAAAAATATGCGTGGTGGTTAGAGAACACGAGCAGAATCAGCTGTGGAGCACGTGTGCAAATTGCCCAAGCTCGCGTAGAGGGGGTTTAACAAGCGCCACCAGCTTTGCCACAGGATAAGCTGGAAATCTCCAAGATGGTCGTGGAGCTAGCTCTGACCGTGCGACCTGACACCACATAAACAAAAAAAAAATATGAAAAGTCAAAAAAAAATACAGAAAAGAAGGGGGAGCTGTATAAATAAAACTCCAATTTAAAATATTGATGGATTTAATAAATTTTACTAGAAAAATAAAAAAAAAAGGTTGTTAGTCCTTAATCTAAACTTAGCTCTACTATTGAAGACTTCTTAGAGAAGGACGTAGCTCAGAAACAGGGGCTTAAAAGCTGTCGTCAAAAGATGTAATGAAGAGGAGAACTAAAATCAGACGACGTACAGTAAACTTCCAAAGAGAGGAAGAAGAAGAAGACGGATACAAAATAAGACCCTATGAGGAACTTCTAATGCCCTAAGGTTGCTTGCTGGGTTCAAATACCGGTGATGGGGTGCTCCAAAAGTAATTCGCCCCTTCGATCTCAGTGACCTTGGACTTGACTTCAAGGGGTACTGCATGCATACTGGGTTGCATACTCGATGATAAAATAAATCAAGTTGGTCCTGACTACTCGGTTCGGATGCAGGTATTTAAAAAAAGTAAAATACAGCATAGGTGCCTAAATATAGTTTTTGTTTAATATTCATGGTAAAAATGTTACATGCCTATATTCTTTTCAAATCAACAATATTCCCAAAATCCTCGACATTCGACAAGCCACCGCTCGATATACCGCCCCTGATTATTCTTAAAAAAAAGGAGAGCTAATTTTGACAATTAATATTCAAAAATAAAACACAGAAAAAGTGTTTGGAATTACTACGAAAAACACTATTAAAGAGATCAAAGTTAGGTAGGTAGTTTTATACAGTAACCAAAACATTGTATTTTTCCTCAGTTCTTAAAGCTGAAATTTAAGTCAAATGGACGATATAAGTTAATATTAATAGCGAAATTTTATGATATAATAATGAAAAAATTGAAGTGACTTTAGCTAGATACTTTAAATTAAAACAAAGCTACTCAGCAACCGTCGCTGTTAAGGCTTTAAAAATATCATAATAAACATGGGACCTCAAATGTTTTTTTCGTAGATACAGAGTGAAAAAAAACGAAATAAAATTAGTTTGATAAAAAAAATTGTACGCTACTCGATTATTCAAAATAAGTGCTTGTCCCGTAATCAGCAGTCATCTCATAAAAGAAAAAGTGTCTACAGTTTATATCATAGGACGTAGAATATCATAGACGTTAGAATATGTATGTTATAGGTGAAGTGTTATAGAAGAAATAATAATTACTTGAAAACGGTATGTTCTACCAAAAAAAGTCAAGAGAATTATCTTTTAGAAATTTCTGCGGATTAAGATATATAAAGAGTAGCGTACCATTTATTTCATGAAAATCTCTATGGTATTTTGGAACACCCTGTATAAACAAATTTTTGAGATTGTATAATACAATAGTCGTGTAAGAATTGGGATTTCGCCCGAAAGCCAAACCAAAAAAAAAATGTATAAAAGAAACCCCCTGCGACCGATAAAAACGAGTTGAAATTCTTTGTAATGAAGCTATAAGTAAAATCACACAACAAAAATTATTTATTAAGACACATTTTAATTCTCAGCTTCACGCTTACTTCACGCTTACTTAAAACTAGAGGATATAAGCGTATTTGTAAAATTTCTTGTGAATAATTTAATTTGATTTTACCAGCTGTTTATTGTTGCTTAATCAATCTAATATGTTTAATCAACTATCAATTTAGGTATCACACATTTTTTTCTGTTTGTACCATCTCGCTTAAAAAAGTTAGGTACCCCAATAATTATGTTTTTGTTTGTCGCGCTCGATGGAAAGCGAAGATTTTGGATAAGCTTTCCATACTATTATTGATAGTCATCTTCGGGGACTCTGAATTACACATTTAAGGGACTGTAAGTAGCTATTACCAAATCCGCAAGTAAAGGAAATATTGGCGAGCTCCCTACATTACCATTATATCCCAAAAGGACAATTAAAAAAAAATATGTTCTACTACCTAAATTTCAAATCCACTTTTCTCGCAAACAATGTATCTTCGCGACATGAATGAAGAGCACTTTGTTCTATTTGAAAACATAAGGGTTTCATATTACTTATCTATTCCCTCCATGCCGCCGATCTTACGACTCTGATTATATTTTGATCAATTCAGACTTTAAAATTAAACTAAGCACATTTGTTTGATAATTGTTTAGAAAAAAATGTGATTATTTTAGGAAGTAGATTACACCATATGTGGCTGACATATAAACATCGGGAGACTCTGTATGGGCGGATAAAGTTCACCTAAATATTTGGTTCAACACTTTAATAATAATTTTCCTTCGCTTGTCTTCCGATATGATTACGTTGTAGTTTCTTATTAGTCGGACCAATCGATACGTGTTTAAAGCAAAAGAGCCGCCTGCATCCGCTCGCGCCCGGGCGGCTAAGTAATCATTCTGTTTTTCGTATCAATCGAGTGCGCACGTAAAGAAAGTGATAAGTGAAAACGAAGTGTTAAGTGACAGAGAAGATGCCAAAAGGAAGTTCCTCTTCTCACAAAAAGCGAAAGAGACAAAAAATGTAGGAGCTGTTTCGAGAACTAGAAGAAATGAAAACAAAATTTCGACGCATAGTACCCACCCTCTTCCTCAAGTAAGTTAAGCCTAATTATTGATTTTAGTGCAGCTGGAGAACCAAATAAAATTTTTTTTTTTATTATTTATCATAAAGGCCGCGGGTCAATTGCTCGGCCGAGGGCCAATTGCTGGGCCGAGGGCCAATTACTGGGCTGAGGGCCGATTGCTAGGCCGAGGGCCGTTTAAGATAAGTAGGCACCAGGTTTCCTACTTCCTTTCCAACCAGGCTACTAACAACAAAATTGTATACAAGAAGCAAATTGCTGGGCCGAGGGCCAGTTGCTGGGTCGAGGGCCAATTGCTGGGCCGAGGGCCGATTGCTAGGCCGAGGGCCGTTTAAGGCAAGTAGGCACCTGGTTTTCTACTTACTTTCCAACCAGGCTACTAACAACAAAATTGTATACAAGGAGCCGAGGGCTCTTCTAAAAAATAAGAACTAGGTCTGGGCTGAGGGCGTAGCAGAAAACTAACAAAAATTGTACATAACAAGGAGTCGAGGGCTCTTAATGCTAAATAGTTTTTAATCCTTTGATTATTTTATGAACAAAAGTCGAGGACTTTTCATAACCTTCAGAAAGGGAAAGTCCTAAGATAATAAGCAAAACACAATTCATACTTCAACTTAGGGTTCAATTATTAATTTACAAATTTCTTTCTGCCTTGCATAGAAAAAGAAATATTAAAACAATATAAATAAGCCCATGCGCAAATTCCCGAGTTTATGTAATTTGATAGTTTTAGGGCGTTCGACAGTTGTTTATGTATTTTAAATTTAATGGGTTTGCTTGGGTTAGAAAAAAGAGTCAAGAAATCACTGAGATTGACTTAATACAATGACTCAATGTGTGCCTTGTTTTCAAAACAATTCTGGGGCGAAAACACAAACATAATATCCCAAGAATATAAGGGACCTTTTATTTGTTTACTTTAGCACATTAATTGAAAAATGTTGAATACACACTTACACAGTTTCAGTCTGAATTATCTGCGACAAAAATAATTAGTTAAATATACAGAGTGTACGATAATATTAAGCAAATAAGAAAAATGCATATACCTTTTTTTATAGGTTCTTCTGAAGATAACCTCATCCGAGGAGATTCCTTCCTCAGATTCAGGTGGAAGAGACTCAACTTCGAATATTGAACACACAAAAGATATATAATATATCTGTATTTAATGTATAGTGGGCCGAGGGCCAAAAAACTGAATATTGTACTATACAGTAGGCATTAGTTAGCCTAAGACTAAGGGTCTATTGTATGTAGTGTATAAGACGCAGGCGAGGGTCTAGTCAAATAACATATTTTGTTAAATTATTACATTCTTTAACCACCCAGTATTATCACAAATGTAGCTGGAAAAAATTGGGTCGGTGTAAGTAGTATACTCAATAAATAACAATCCACTTATTAAGGGCTAATGACTCTTAGCGGTCTCTGAGAGACAAGTTTAATAAATATTATGATTCCTTTTTACACTGCTTTTTGTTGCGAATGCAGTGTTGATAAATTAATTTATAAATATTAACATATATATTCTTTTACTAAGCATGACTGCTGAGCCGAGCGCCTAAATAAACAAGGATATTAAGAATATTGTTACAAAAATCAAGTTTGTTTATTCCCTATTCATTCCAATAAATAGGCAAACATTATTAGATATTAACATAAACAACATTTAGGTATATTTTGTCTTGGATGCTTGGATCCTAAATAAAGTTTGGGTGTGTGACCGGAATCTATAACTAACATTATTATTTATACTCCAGAGGGTACCAGATATTAGATAAAAATCCCTGGACTGTAAATTCTAAAAATAATACATTTTTAAAAATCATTACGGCATGAGATTGGTTAAGGAATGAGTGCTGTAGGCATAGTCAAACCATATACATCAAAGAAAATCAGTTTGCTAATAACCACAAAAGATATTGAAATTGATAAACAAAACTTTTACCTGTAGTCTATCAAAACCTCTAAAGTCGTGGCAAGAAATAAAAAGCGATATAAATGTCTTAGAATGGATAAAAGGTGTTAGGTTACATTTCTTTTAAAACCCCAAACGACATAATTAATTACAGAAAAAATTCACGGACTGAGAAATCTTAGTTTACAAGAATGATATTCGAAATATTGTTAGACATTGGACCAATTTCTAAATGTCCTTGTGAATGCCATAATATCACCAACATTTTTTTTTTTAGCCACAAAACAAAACCGGGAAAAACGATTCATTTTGAATTCAGTTTAATCACTAAACAAATACATTCAGACACCACAGTTTAAGCTAGAGGACTCTAGAACTGTCGCTAAACTCCAGACAAAATTGTTATGTAAGAAGCATAGACTTGAAAGACGCTTACTTCTCCCTCGCAGTCAGGCCAAAATATAAAAATACCTTAATCAGCGTTTTCAGTTAAATTACCTTCCTTTTGTGCTAGGTTTCATAATTAATGTCCAAAAAAGACAGCTAGCACCTTCTCAAAAAATACCATTTCAAGAAATCGCTAAATTAATTTTTAGAGGCATCTCCACAGCCATACCCTATAGTGGTCACCATATTAAGCGCATAGGACAGGAAAAATTTAGAGCTCTAAAAGAGAAAAGTTATAACAGTTTATTGACAATCTCAAATTCAGTAAAAGTTGCCATCAGTTGGTGGAAAATTTTTTAAAATTTCCAGGATATGGAACTTCAGGAATTCTCCTTAGAAATATACTCCGGTACTTCAACTAGTGTGTCTGCGGTGCCTTTGGTAACGATATAAAGTGTCACGGTTTCTTGGGATTTAACAGATACAGGTAAACACATTAATTACCTTGTGGCTGCCCTGTATGGTCTGTAATCATTTACTAAAACAATTAGAAACATCCGAATCCTCTTAAGAATTGATAATAAAACAGCTCTATCGTGTATTTACAGGGGAGGGCAGTGTAAAATATCCTAACCTAAATAAAATAACCCGGCGGTTATGGAGGTGGTGCGAACAAAGGAAAATAACATTATTTTCCATTTATTTGCCATCATCAGAAAATAAAGAGGCTGATATGGAATGAAGAAACAGAATATGAAATAAACTTCGCGTTCCAATCAATTATAAACAAATTTGGAACGTCCGAAATAGACCTCTTTGCAACTAAACTTAATAAAAAATGCGAAAGATATATTTCGTGGTTTCCTGACCTGATTTCTAGATCAGTCGATGTCTTTGAAGTCTTGGGGAAAAACGTATATATTTCTATGCCGTTACGCCATTTTCCATGTTAACCAGAACACTAGAAAAAATGTTACTAGACAGCGCTAGCGGAAGCGGATAAGTAGTGGTCCCCGAATGGCCTTCAAAAAGACATTAATGTCTTTGAGCCTTCACAACCTTTGTATCCGTTATTTCAAAGATATTAACGGAACAACCCCTATACCGGGTCCGCCAACGAAGCGGGGACGGAAGATTAAATCTTTATCGAGGAACTTATAAAAAATACTAAAACAGCATGAGGTCTGGAATTAGAAGCGGCATATTTTAAAAATATTTTACATTATACAGGGTGGCCCAAAAAAGTGTGGCGAACTAAACTTGTGTTTTTTTAAATGGAACACCCTGTATATTATTAGCCCAGAAGATGGGCATAGAGCTGCTGATCATTTTAATATTTGGTTATGTGGGTTTATTTTTAATAGTTTAAGAAATAATAACGATTTTATCTTAAAAATTATCTAAGTTTAGTAACCATTTCCAAATTACTAAAAACAATTGAATGAAATAGTAAACTAAAAAGCAATATGTTAGAATGTTGCCTATCTTTCCAATTAAAAATATTTGTGTTCAGTGCATTTATCATACAGGGTGATCACATTATGCAAAATATAAAAAATCTATTTTTTTTTAAATGGAACGCCCTGTATATTTTTTTATTTTTAGAAAGCCCTTTTCACATCCTTTCTACTGATACCAATTTGATACCTCTTAGAGTTTACCGTATTTTAGTTATTTCGATATAAACTTTAAAACCCCACACTTTTGCTACTTTTTCGAAAAATCTAGCGGTAACCCTTAAATGGTTTGCATTTGTTATGCATAACTTCATTTTCTTAATACTATTTTAATAACCTAGCATCAAATGACATTCCTTATTTTTTATTTTGCAATAAAGAAACTAAATGTTATTTATGAACTGATTTATTAAGACATTTATAAAACATAAACTTAAAACGATTATTATAAAAATAATGAATTAAAATTACAACTTTAAAAAAATAAAGGAGTTGACAAAACAAAATAAACAAACCCTTATTATGCGGTAAATCAGAATTTATTGTGTGGCTCTAATGATATGTTCAAAGGTTCTTCCCTGTTCTTGAAGGCATAAATGTAGCCTTCGAACAAAATTTTGCTGGACATCTTGTATAGTTCTTATTCTAATATTTCTAAATGCCTCTCGTATACGATTTTTCATATCGTCTCGGTTCGTAGGAGCTATGGCATAGACTTCTTCCTTAACATATCCCCAGAGGTAGAAATCAAGGGGAGTTAAATTAGGGGACCTAGGAGGCCAAGCGATTGGTCCACCACGTCCGATCCACTGATTACCTCGCCAATGATTTAAAAATTGTCTAACCGGCTCATAATAATGAGGGGGAGCGCCGTCTTGTTGAAACCAGTGGTTTTGGAGAGTGTCGGCATCTACATTTTGAAGCAAAATGGGTAGATCATGTTGAAGAAAGTTTAAGTAAACTTGTCCCGTCAAACGCTCTTCAAAAAAATATGGCCCAATAATGTAAGGCCCTAATATTCCTCCCCAGACATTAACCGACCAGCGATTTTGGTTATCTATATGACGAACCCAATGTGGATTTTCACTAGCATAATAATGCATATTATGCCTATTTACGATTTCGTTATTTTTAAATGTAGACTCGTCACTAAATAGAACTTTTGATAAAATGTCTGGTACTTCTCTAATTTTGTTAAGCATCCAATTACAGAATGTGATTCTTCTTAAGAAATCATCTTCATAAAGTTCTTGGTGTAATTCTATGTGATAAGGATCATATTTATACTTTTTTAAAATCCTCCGCACGCTTGTTTCCTTAACACCGGTTTGCTGAAAAATGCCAGTCTGACTTACGTGATGATTTTCCTGTACTGCCAACAGAACCCTTAATTCATTTTCTTCATTAATAACGGGTTTATTGATTACCATCCTTTTTTTTGTAAGCAACGCTTCCTGTTTCTACAAATCTTCGCAACAACTTCTCAAAGGCCTCTGGTCTCGGCTTTCTCTCAATATTTGGATATCTTTCAGCATACACTCGACTCGCTAGAAGGCAATTTCTTGCACATTCTCCCAGTATAAAAATCATATTTACCATTTCCACAGTGGTAAAATTCGACATTTTGAGAAATTTAGTACTTAATTTCGACGACTGAACAAATAATGTTAAATAATTGTATTCGGTCGTCATAGTGACAATCTAAACAAAAAAAAATCATGGCAACTCGATTACGAATAAAAATAAAATTAAATAAATAAAAAGTAGCAAAAGTGTGGGGTTTTAAAGTTTATATCGAAATAACTAAAATACGGTAAACTCTAAGAGGTATCAAATTGGTATCAGTAGAAAGGATGTGAAAAGGGCTTTCTAAAAATAAAAAAATATACAGGGCGTTCTATTTAAAAAAAAATAGATTTTTTATATTTTGCATAATGTGATCACCCTGTATGATAAATGCACTGAACACAAATATTTTTAATTGGAAAGATAGGCAACGTTCTAACATATTGCTTTTTAGTTTACTATTTCATTCAATTGTTTTTAGTAATTTGGAAATGGTTACTAAACTTAGATAATTTTTAAGATAAAATCGTTATTATTTCTTAAACTATTAAAAATAAACCCACATAACCAAATATTAAAATGATCAGCAGCTCTATGCCCATCTTCTGGGCTAATAATATACAGGGTGTTCCATTCAAAAAAACACAAGTTTAGTTCGCCACACTTTTTTGGGCCACCCTGTATAATGTAAAATATTTTTAAAATATGCCGCTTCTAATTCCAGACCTCGTGCTGTTTTAGTATTCTTTATAAGTTCCTCGATAAAGATTTAATCTTCCGTCCCCGCTTCGTTGGCGGACCCGGTATGTTCAACCTAATAAAAATTTGTTAATCGTCCTTTTAGACAAAATTATCCTATGTACAAGAGAATTTTCCTGGTGGTAGGGAAATTGTCCAGATGTCATTTCTAAAAAGGAACATTGCGCAACAACTATCCCGGTTTTACTACTTTCCATCACAGAAGGCACATTAAAACAGTACAGTGCCTGTTATAAAAAATATTGTTTTTTTCTGTAAAAATAAAAATGTCGATGTACTAATAAGTCACAACCAAAAGCTAATCACCTAAATGTTTTAGTAAGTGAAGTAAACGAAGTTAATTCGTATTCAAGCATAAACACTTATAGATCAGCCCTTAATCTAAACAGTAAAAACAAAAGAATAATTAAATGATTTCTAAAGGGCAGTTTATAACATCAAACCACCTCAATCCTCAATCCAAATATTTGCTTACATGGAACATTGAACCAGAGGTAAATAGTATACTCAAATCCCCTGAAAAGATCAAAGTTAAAATCTCAGAAAAAATAAAGAACTTCCGAACCGCATAAACACCAATCAATTTTTAGTATCTCCATATTTTAGGTTGTTTTGTTATGTGTAGCATCTACACTAGACTATTACATAAATGCCAGTTCAAAAAGCCGTTCAACATTATCACATAATATTAACCCATAAAAAGCTGTTCCACCCTGCTTCATCACAAACAATAAGTAGATGCATGGGTAAAAATGGCACTTAAAAAATAGCGGAATGAATGTAAACATTTTTTCAGGGCATAGCGTACGACACGCTTTTACCTTGGCTGCTTTTAGTGCGGGGGTAAATATTAACACCAATAAAAATACAGCAGGTTGGAGTCCGAACTATTACTTAAATTTTATAGTCATAGAATAGTGGGTTTGCCCTGAGGGTTTGCCAAATAAACTATTTGCTAAAATCAGAGACATTATAACTAAATGTCTTTGGCTAAAATTATTTTGCGCAATCAGGCGCGTTAATGACCAGGTTATGTTTATTATTTTACTGCATACATTATTTAGGTATATGAGCAATTAATTATATTCCTAAATTAATTACCGTATCGTATGCAGATACATATAGGTACACAAACGAGATATTTGCAAATACAATATTAAGTTTAGGTTTAGATTGAGTTAATTATCTCTAGATCGTTAAGCAATTATTGTTTTATAATTTCTTAATTATAATAACAATAGGTAACAATATACTATGCATTACATGTTACATAAATTTGTAATGTTACATGTTAGGGATATGTTATATTTGGTTCAGATATTTGAAAATCATATATATAAACTCAATAAAAAATATTATAAAATTTTATTTTAGTACCTATTTAAAAATTTGCAAATTGCCTTAAGATGGCTTTCAACATCTACAACGTAATCATATCGGAAGACAAGCGAAGGAAAATTTTAAGATTAATCGAATACCATACTTACCCGTATGAAGATTAATCGTAATTTTCCGAGCTTGTCTTCCGATATGATTACAACCCAACCCGGCCCGGCTACCCCAAGTTAAGTTCGGCAATTTGCCAAAAAACAGAATGATTACTTAGCCGCCCGGGCGCGAGCGGATGCAGGCGGCTCTTTTGCTTTAAACACGTATCGATTGGTCCGACTAATAAGAAACTACAACGTAATCATATCGGAAGACAAGCTCGGAAAATTACGATTAATCTTCATACGGGTAAGTATGGTATTCGATTAATCTTAAAATTAATGATCAAAAAATGCATTCCAGAAATGCCGTCAGCATTTAAAAGAAAAATAAACTCGCGTCATAAAACTCAAACGAAAAGAACCTACTAAAGTGATACAATCTTAACGACACGTATTTCTGATCCTCGATGCATTTTCTTTAACCGAAAAAAAGTCGTTAAGTCGGAGAATTCTCGGTCTAGAACAAGAAAAAGGCAGCACAAAGATATATCAAGCTTAAGGGATATTAAAGGAAAATCGGATTTAAGTCCGCCTTCTTTAAACTTTAGGAGCTACTGGGTATTTTTTTGCAAAGAAGTTAAAACAGTAGGTATAATAAGTAGCTAAATATTTTAATGTTTTTTCATATGTCATTATGTAAATAAATAGATAATATATTTACAGTCACGGTTCTTTTACAATCACGTAAATAAATAAATAAAAAGTTAGGTAATATTGACTAGTTTTTGATCAAGGCGAAGTATAGCCTAATAGGATAATCGTACTGGTAACTTTTAATTTAAATGCATTACATTGTATTTAGCATTAATTAATTATTCTTATGTATTGATTCTCAATTCATATTGAAGTCAGTATTTAGTTAGTTTAATTTTTAAAGTAGTTTATTACGTAAACAAGAGATCTAAAATTTCGCCTAGTTCTTATTTTCCCTATATGAAATTAATTATAATTATTCGGAAAAAGAATAAGGCATACTGAGGATGTTAAATATTGGATTTGATTTTAAGGATTTAATATTTGGACGCCACTAACTATTTTTTCTTGCTTACAACATGAGGGAAAAATCAGAAACTTTTAAGTAAAAGTGCATTTCATTCTTTTCAAAATAAAACAATTGAAATATCATCACATTAGTACCCACTTCCAATTGTTACTTACAAGTACATTAGGTATACTACAAGCTTTGTACATATTTAACACGATTACGTTTCGATTAAAATGAAAGATACGGCCCTATGATACCAGTGCAGTGGATCGAAAAACTGAAATTGTTATTTAAATATAAAAATTAGGGCACGCAGAGAAAACTCTAGAATTTTGTGCTCACGGAGATTCAAATTGAAATTACTACTCCATTACCTACCAAATAATCATACGCTGACGTTTAGCGTATTACATTTTGATAAATATTTAATTTTTAGCTTTAGGTAGCACTGTCCAATTTAGATAAAAATGAGACCGTCAACTATCCTGTTAGGATTGTTGTGACACAATGTCGTAACCGGATTCAAGAGTTCAAGAGATGCAAGGAGACTTTCACTTCTAGATCATGGCCTGGCTTCGGGCATGTGTATATCGAGTACTATGAAAATATGGACCTAATTGTTCCAGTCATCTAAATCAAGGTTTGGTTGCTATAGCATTACATACTTAGTCCCAGCTCAGGCGTTCATACGCAGTTATTTTACTTACGGTTTATATGGTTAAAATCCCGATTAAAGTGGACATCCTGCAAGGATTATCTTGTGAATTTTTTTCACAGCATATTTTAGTGCACCATGTTACGCAAAAATCACCACTTAGGTTTATCTAATGGTACATGCTAATTTCCCGTTATTTTTCATTAGAAAAATTGAGTTGTTAACTCCCCATTAAAAAAAAAAACTTCTTTTTTCGTAACGACATTTTAATTAACGAATACAAAGGTTAAAGAAAATAATCGGGAGTCACGTTTCACCCTTGAGCAGGAATGTTGTGTGACAATTACAATAATTTCACTCCGTAAAAAGTCAGAGCTGATTTATTTGTCAAAGCCAAATTTTTAACCAAGATATTGTCACAAAGGGAATAATCAAAAAGAATATTTTCTCAAAATAATTCAAAACCTAAATCAATATTTCATAAATCCACTTTAGTAAAGAAACACTCAGTAAAGAAATTAACTTCCCATCATTTATTACTAAATGTATAAACACGCCAATAAAGCCGATTCAGCAAGTCAGCAGGAAACAGAGGTGCTCGACCTATGCATTGACCGTAGTACATCGTTTACCTAAAATAGATTAAAAGATACCTAGTAAAAATAATGCTGACTTGACGAACCGTTAAAAAGGTATAAAGTCAAATTTGATCAATGGCGAAGGGGCAGTTGTTGGCCGACAAGGTAACTGATCGATTCTACCCCGATTCTCCCCTTTGCGAGACGCCGCTCGAAAGCAGCCCCACGATGGTTATTTTCAAAGTTAATCTTTTATTG
The DNA here is from genome assembly GCA_963920685.1 of Polydrusus tereticollis. NCBI lineage: Eukaryota > Metazoa > Arthropoda > Insecta > Coleoptera > Curculionidae > Polydrusus > Polydrusus tereticollis. Next base: position 135,273,227 of record OY987326.1, read on the forward strand.
TAAGTATGAAACTATAGTTTATCTCACCTATAAGGAAATGTAACCAAGGGTAATATTTAACCATAACGTAATTGAAGTGTAAAATAATTGTAATGATTTATTTGAAACAGACTAACAGTAAATAAATTAATTTGTTATTGTTATATAAAATTTAGTGTTTTATTCCGATCTTAGGTCACGTCCCCAGTCGCACCCTCAGGGCGTGACAACTTGGTGGAGGCGCCGTGTTTATATTTTTATTTTTTGCAAAATAAAAAAGTAATAATAACCCTGGTTACAATTTCTTAAAGGAAAAAATTTATTTCCTTTTGGTTTTACTTTAGTGTGATTTTTAGGTATTAATTATTTCTAGGTATTAATATTGCATACTGGTCTATTCCTATTTTTTTTGGTACTTTTAAAAAATTTTTTTTAAAAGATTTTCTGGTTTATTCTCGTTGTGAAATTTTTTTATAATATTAAATACTTAGTATGATCATTAAATTTTAGGGCATGTTTTTTAAAGAAAAAATTATATTCTCATAAAAAGTTTGACATAGTCCTGTCTCGTGCCAGTTCACGCTGGCGAGATTAGTACTATACAGACGTGTACCGGTAGTAACCTTACTTTGTGCCCGTTAACGCTGGCGACGCTAAGATTGCTATCTCGATTGCTATTCTGTGACTATATGTGTGATATTAAATTCTACCTTGTGCCTAGTTCACGCTGGCGAGGTTTTAGAGTTTCTATCGGCAGCAGTATACAGATTTTTATTTCTGTGCCAGTTACCCGCTGGCGGAAATAATACACTCTGCATTAAAGGCACTTGCAAAAATGACTTTCTTCTAAGTCAAATAGTTATTTATGCACCTGAGAATTAATGGCCCGCAAAAAATTGAATAAAAATCAACGAGAACGAAAAAGACTCGAAAAAATAAATTTAGTAATCACAGATATAAAGGTACATAAGGAAACAGGCCTCCCTGTTACACCCACATTTAAAGAGCCCCAACAATTTTTTCCCACTATAGATGATGATCGCACGGCTCGATTAAAGGCAAAATTTCTTATATTATTTGGGGATGATGAACTGTAAATCTGCCAAAGTTTAAACAAGAATAATTATATCCTTTTGTTAGAATTTGTTTACCATTTCACAGATTATCAGTATATATCTTTATCACCTACTACCTATTAGCACGCAAAAATATCTTTCTAAAACCAGATGAGTGGTGACGAAAGAATCACTAGGAGTAAAGCAGAGGGCAGCGCGAAAAAAGATTATCAAATCAACAAAGCGGCATTAAATTTACTTGTCAATTTTAAACCAACACACAGAAGTACCGACATTAGTCCTTTTGAACCAAATACATCTTTGCAAAGAAGCCCTACACAGACAACCTCAGCTCCGGCTATTGAAGGGACAAAATTTACTTTTGACTTGACCATCCCCGAAACACATAACAAAAAACTAAAATCCAACCATAATACCCCTGTAACAACTTTAACAGATAGTTCCGAGACCCCAAAACAACCCATACCTGACAACAGTTCAATAATCGTCCCACCCGAGGTTCCACCCAAAAACCAAACCAACACAGACCCGAGCAGTGACTCAAAAATAAACATACCAATACATACAACAAGACAAGTAGGACATTTAGGGACAAATCAGAACTCAAATAATCAAATTACTGTAACAAATAATAACATGGCAAATACAACTTTAGAAAACGCGTTCGCCGAGGCAAAAAACCCTGCTACCCCTAAATTCATTTCGCCACCAACATTTGACCCTAGCTTGGACTCTCCAGTCAACTTCTTATCAAAATATGATAAAATAGCTACTTGTAATGGCTGGAGTGACAGCCACAAAATATCCTATTTGGGAAATTTTCTGGAGGGCCCTGCTAGTTATTGGTACAATGATTATATAACTAAACCCGCAAATAAAGACAATAATTGGGCAAAAATTAGACAAGATATAATAAGTGAATTTAGCGGCGAACAACCAATGCGAAAATTAAAATTTAGATTTAATACGAGAAAACAACAAGACAACGAGGACATTAAAAAATATTACTACGACCTACTCACATTGGCATATGAACTCGACCCAAACATCAGTTTTGATTTGTTTAGGGACCATTTCGAAAATGGATTACACTCATCATACTACGAAACGTATTACTTAATGAGTTCTGCAAATATGGACTTTTCGCAACTAAAGGCACTCGTGCTTAAACTTAGTGAAATAAAAGAAAGAGCGCTAGTGGACAAGATGACGGCACAAACATCCTTGCTGTCAATTACACCACAACAAGGGGGATCAAATAGAATAAATTATAGATCTAACCAACAACATCGTGGCGTGAGATTCAGAAATAATTATAACCCACCACGATATACTGAAAATAGGTTCGGTCAAAGAACAGAGGGAAATCGAGGTACCAGTTTCAATCGATATAGGGCACCACAGAGAAGCAATTATAGGGGATCGAATAGAGGAAATTTCCAACCAAAAATAACTACAATAGAAACAGAGATAGTAGCAGAGAAAGGAATGAAAACTATATACCCAACACGAGGTGCAACGATGGCAGACCAAGGTGCCACAATTGCAATAGAGGTGGTCACTACTCTTGTGACAACCCGAGGGCCAACGGCCAGAACAGAAATAGGGACAACAGAAGAGTATCATTCTCAAGACCAAGCTCCCCAAACGACAGGGGACGACTCAATTAATTAGCCCAAATGAAGTCGTCCTCTACTCAATGGGCTTAGGTCAAAACATTCTCAAAGTAAAAGGATATGTAAATAATTTAAATACGGATATTATACTAGATACTGGGTCCAGTCAACGTGTAGTAAACAAAGAATTAGCATTAAGCATAAAACCTCTAGGTAAAAGGATAAATTTAGTTACAGCAGGGGGAAATAGAATTCTACCTTTAGGAACGACTGAAGTAAAAATAAAATTAGGAAATTTATCAGGCTATGTAGTAGCCCTAGTTATAGAAAAACTTTCTAAGCCGTTAATTTTAGGAACCGATTTTTTGGCTAAAAATAAAGCTAAAATAGACTTTGGCCAAAAAACTGTACGATTTTATAATCAAAATAGACAAACGACATTAGTTTTTAAAGAAAATAGAGAACAAGAAGCCCAGGAGGAAGCAAGTGAAATAGAGGAGAGTACAGAGCTTGGTACACAGCTCTCTATGTTAGAAAATGAAGATGATGAAGAAAAAGTATATAAAGTAGTCTCAAGTGACGACTATATTTTGAAGCCAAATATGCAAATAGAAATTAAATTGGGTACGGAAATAGAACCATTAACTTCTGAAACATTAAAAAATTTGGTATTCGTAGAAAATGACAAGTTACTAAGGCCAAGGGGTATGATTTTATTGACCTCGCCTTATATAACAGAAAATGCCTTCGTATTAAAAGCAGTGACGAAGAGTCACAACAATATTAAAATATTTAAAGGAACAACACTAGGCTACCTGAAAAAGATTGAATTGTATGACTTACAGGAAGCATCACTACTATGTGTAGAAGAAGATGAAAATGACGACGAAATAGTCACCATAAACGACCATAAAATCGACCACTTAAATAACAGCGACATCAAAACCGAATTGAAAAATCTGCTCGAAGAATATAACGACGTTTTTTCAAAGACGCCAAAATCAATGGGAAAAACAGATCTAGTAGAACACAGCATAGACGTAGGAGATGCTCAGCCAATCAAAACCAAGGCATACAGAGTGTCACAAAAAGAAAGGGAGTTAATCGATCAGCAAATAAAAGAAATGGCAAAATACAACATAATTCGCCCTAGCAATTCCCCGTGGGCCAGTCCGGTCGTGCTAGTTAAGAAAAAATCAGGTGAAACTAGATTTTGTGTAGATTATAGGCGCCTCAATGAGGCTACTCGAAAATCGGCTTATAGCATCCCTAATATTGATGATATAATGACCTATCTAGGCAATGCACGGTATTTTTCATCCCTGGATATGTTTTCTGGATTTTGGCAGGTAAAAATTAAAGAAGAGTCCAAACCTTACACTGCATTTCAAGCACAGGGACACGGACTATGGGAATTTAACTACATGAGCTTCGGCTTATGCAACGCTCCTAGCACATTTCAGCAATTAGCCGATACAGTGTTCAGAGATCTAAAATGGAGGGAAGTCCTAATCTATATGGACGATATAATAATATTCTCAGAAACACTAGAAGAACATCTCGAAAAACTAGAAAAAGTTTTCATGCGACTAAGAGAAGCCGGCCTAACGCTAAAACCAAGCAAATGTAAATATCTACAAGAAAGCATTAACATATTAGGGTACACCGTCTCACAAAATGGTATTTTACCGGACGAACGAAAATTGTTGGCGATTAAAGAATTCCCTATACCTAAGACTATAAAAGACATACAAAGTTTCGTGGGTCTATGTAATTACTATCGAAAATTTATAAAAAACTTTTCAATTATTGCACATCTCTTACATCAAGCAACAAAGAAAGATACAGGCTTTATATGGGAAGAAGATCAACAAGAAGCTTTTAAAGTCCTTAAAGAAAAGCTATGTACTGCACCGGTTCTAGCACACTATAACCCAACAAAAAGTTGCGAACTTAGAGTGGATGGAAGTTTAATAGGAATCGGAGCAATTCTTTTACAGAAAGGAGATGACGAACAACTACATCCAGTGGCTTATGCTAGCCGAAGTCTTTCAAAAGCCGAGAAAAACTATACAATAACAGAAATAGAGGGACTAGCAGCGATATGAGGGCTTACATACCTAAGACATCTAATTTATGGAAAACCAGTCCGGATAGTGACAGACCATCACGCACTCTGTTGGCTAAAATCTTTAAAAGATCCAACTGGGAGACTAGCAAGGTGGTCCATAAAACTGTCAGAATTTGAATACACTATTACGCACAAAAGTGGCGTAGCACACCGTGACGCAGATTGTATAAGTAGGTATCCAGTACTAGGACCTGGAGATAACAAAGAACTAAACGAAGTCCCTACGTTCCTATTAGAGCCTGACGATATGTCAAGAATACAACTCGAAGACCCAGAGGTAAAGCAACTTATACAAGCCCTAACCGACCCAAGTACTGCAACCGTAGGTACCCGAAGACGTATAAAAAATTTTAGAATGGTAGACAACGTGTTATATAAAGTTAACCACAACCAGGAAGGCAAAGATAATTTGTTAGTAGTCCCTAAGAATCTTATTGGAGAAATTATCTATAGTAACCATTCTGAACCCCTAAGTGGACACCTCGGTACTACCAAAACATTGTATAAAATTAAAAATAGGTATTATTGGGAAGGACTGCAAAAAGATGTCGAAAAATTCATTAAGGGATGCCCAGATTGTCAAGCCAGAAAAGGACAACAAAATTGTAAGCCTATAGGACTCCTACAGCCGATTCCTGTGGGAACACCATTTGAAAGGATAGGCATAGATTTGTTAGGACCATTCCGCAAAAGTAGTTCACAGAATACAATTATCGTAGTAGCTACCGACTACGCCACACGTTGGGCGGAAACAAAGGCACTACCAAGTGGCAAAGCAGGCCCAATGGCAAAATTTATTCTGGAAAACGTAATAACAAGACATGGGGCACCCAAATATCTATTAAGTGACAGAGGAAAAGTTTTCCAGTCAGAATTGGTCAACGAACTACTAAAACAAATGGGAACAATAAAACAATTTACAACAGCATACCATCCAAGCACAAACGGCTTAACTGAAAGATTCAATAAAACCTTAGCAGATATGCTCTCCATGTACACGAACACGAACCAAACAAATTGGGGTCAATTTTTAAGTCACGTCACGTTCGCGTACAATACAAGTCGACAGGATACGACAAAGTTTTCTCCATTTATGCTGGTATATGGGAGAGAGCCAATATTACCCACAGAAGCAAACATGACCCACTCAACAGACCCACTAAATAGCGACACCATAAGAGACACTGCATTAACAGTAAGAAACAAGGCTGTTGAAAATCTAGCAAGAAAACAAGAGATAGACAAACTCAGATATGACTCCAAACATAGGCATGTAGAATATAAAGAAGGCGACCAAATAAAAGTATTCACTCCTATAAGAAAAGTGGGCAGAAGCGAGAAGCTACTTCTACGTTGGTTTGGTCCATATTACATAACAAAGAGAATCACTGAAGTAGACTATGAAACTCAGAAGGGTGTAGGAAAAATAGCAAAAAGGGCATAGTTCATGTCAGTAGAATCTTGCCATATTACGACCCCTGGACACCAATTCCCACCCCCGAAATTTAACCCATGTGTATATAAACCCCATATTTGTTCTTAATTTTAGTAAATAGGGACCCTGCTGTAACACAAAAATACAAAAATACTTAGCTATAAAAACATATTTAATGAGGCAAATAGCAACGGTGTAATAATAATCATAGAAAGTACATTTTAATATTAAGGTATCTATTGGCTCGGATAATAGCCATATTATCCACTTGGGATTTATATTAATATAACATTATGTAATAAATAATAAAATAATTGAATTATAAAATTATCTTATGAAAAGTTCTGTTATATCTATCTATAGAAATGGAAGAATATAAAATTATCAATAATTTTTTTTATTTCATGTGTAAAATAAAGGAAAAAAAATTATTACCGACAGTAACTACTGTACTATAAAATTAAGTATACTACCTATAAAATTGAATAAATAATTATTAAGTAAATTTTTAAGGAAATAGGTACCTACTACTTATACCTATTAGATTATACAAGCATAAAAAATTTATAAATTATGGCAAATTATAACCTGCATTTCTTTACAAAATATCTAGGTACTTAAAATAAAATTGAGCTAGGTACAACAAATATAATTGAATTTCGTTATACAAAACAAATTGTATTAAATAGGTCAGCGTCTAGACAGTCTCAGAGGTGTAAAAGGAGAAACACTACCCAGATACAGCCATTTCAATATTTTTTTTTTAGGTCACTGTTAACATTAACAAGTGGAACTATGCAGAATACTCACAGTGCTGGGGCTTTTTGGAAGTCCCCCCCAGAAGCCTTTCTATCTTTTGCTGTATCTAGCATATCGCATCATATGTCATTATTGCACCAAAAACAACAATTCAAATGATAATACCAATTCACCACAAAATGGCGAAGGAATCTAAATGTCGGAAATTCCTTCGTCAAACTCGCAACACAACTGTGTAAAAAAGATATTCTTTGAAAATACATGAGCACAAAGATCACTTATCACTGTCTTCTGAAGAAAAGTTTAATGCACAAATTGAATGTGTAGAAATATAAATATTTCTCCTAAAAAAGGTATCGCTAAGTATGCCCTAGCACCCTTAAATAAGTTAATTTTTCTCTTTTTCGTCAAGCAAGTGTTTTTACCTTTTTATTTAAGTCAAGAATACAGGTAGCTACAAAAAGTAATTCTTGGATAAATATCATCGTAAATCACAAATAAGTTCCGGTACAACGACGAATAACTATGAATAATAATTAACATAACATATCCTTAGATATTATAAAAATGCTAGATTTTATATCAAGAATATAAGTACTTACAAGTATTAATTGAAGTAAATATGAAAAATATTGAACGTAGGTAGGAGACAGGGGTATACAACTCGATGGTTGATTTTCATGTATTTTCACAAATCCTACGTAATTTAACAATGCAACTAATTTATAACTTTGTAAATAAAGATTTACTCAAAGACAAATTTGGTATTGACTATAAAATTTTTGATATATATTATAACTTGGAGCAAACTAAAGTAATCACTACTTATATCATAGACAGTCTAAAGGACAATAAAGTCAGAATATATTAAAATAATTAGTTCACTTCGAACTGTTAAGAAAGTGCAGAATCACAGATTTATTTTTTTTGAAAATTGCAAATATTTCAACAAGTTCAACAGTGGAATTTGTTATATATGTACGCATTTCTTGGTAGTATATGTATTTTTTACCCCATCTTAATGCTTTTTACAAAGCAATTTGATAAAATTATTACTAGAAATTATTAATAAAAATTATTAGAAAAATATAAAAATATATCAATATCGCTATTTTGTATGCTACTAAGAGTAAATAATCAATTCAAGGTAAAGGAAAAATAAGTTAAGAATAGATATATAAGCTAGAAATAAGAGGCACATACTTACACTTTATTTCTTTTTCATGTTATCACACACACAATGGAACGCACTTCAAAGCCTGGTCCAACCAAGGACCCATCGAAGCCATCCCAATCCAACAGTCCAGCTTGCTTGATCATTGTTGGACAGCCTGTCCCACTCAAACGCTGTGATACCTTCACAGGATACCTCTGGTTCCCAGCCAATACTTCGCACCCACAAAGTATTTGTACCAGCTCACGAGGAAGACAACTGATGCTAAAACCTCATGCCATAAATGGAGTCCTCACGCACAACAAACACTATAAGAGGACCGTCATCACGTGAACTTTCGGCACGGTTAAATGCAAGGCAGAAACGAACAACGATCATCCCAGTATTGCATATCCTAGAGGAACAACACAACAACAAAACAAACACCTCACCGCACTGAAAACACACACATTCAGTTGCCAATGGGGATGATTTCACACGACAGAGACACCGACAAATCTCAGCCCTGCAACGAAAACTGCTAAATTTGCAAATATTTTGAATTTGCTAATTTTGCAGCATCTGCCGCAAGCCGTTAGGTGTAAAGTTAGCTTGGATTGGCAACAAGTACATAGGTCGCAACACGACAAAGGTTGCAGCCTCGAGCAGTAGAAACGGAACCAAGGAACAAAAAAAAATGGAAAACTAAAGCAGTATGGAGAATGGAGGACACACTTCCAATAGTTTTGGAAAACTCACCCCAATAGTTTTGGAAAACTCCCAAGCTCTACGCCTACGACAAACGAAATGCTAATAAGCAACCACAATTAGCATAGGGATAGGCTGCGAACACAAGAGGCCTTGACACAAACGTACCGGCATGGCACTTTGATAGCCGATGGACAGCCCGCCCATCCGCGCTACTATTTAGCCCAGACGACAGGACCGTACCCATACACCGAATGTGTTCCATAGTGGAGTGTGTGTATAAACATTGTAAATTTTACCTTTCATTTTTTTTTCTATCTTTTATTTTTGATTGCAAAATCATTATGTCTTATTGTTATTAATCTTATTTATAAAATGAAAATAAATCTTAACTAGGTACGTAGTTTATAAAAGGATTAAAGTAGAGACGTTCAACCATTTTTTTTAATAGGTACATACGATATTAAAATTTTAACAATCGCGAACCAAAGAGAGATTTAGAATCTCTTTACTCTACTCTTTTCGAGTTTATAGGTGGGGGCCAGCTCTCGTAGGACCGGGGAATGTGTCACAAAGGGAATAATCAAAAAGAATATTTTCTCAAAATAATTCAAAACCTAAATCAATATTTCATAAATCCACTTTAGTAAAGAAACACTCAGTAAAGAAATTAACTTCCCATCATTTATTACTAAATGTATAAACACGCCAATAAAGCCGATTCAGCAAGTCAGCAGGAAACAGAGGTGCTCGACCTATGCATTGACCGTAGTACATCGTTTACCTAAAATAGATTAAAAGATACCTAGTAAAAAGAATGCTGACTTGACGAACCGTTAAAAAGGTATAAAGTCAAATTTGATCAATGGCGAAGGGGCAGTTGTTGGCCGACAAGGTAACTGATCGATTCTACCCCGATTCTCCCCTTTGCGAGACGCCGCTCGAAAGCAGCCCCACGATGGTTATTTTCAAAGTTAATCTTTTATTGTAAGTATGAAACTATAGTTTATCTCACCTATAAGGAAATGTAACCAAGGGTAATATTTAACCATAACGTAATTGAAGTGTAAAATAATTGTAATGATTTATTTGAAACAGACTAACAGTAAATAAATTAATTTGTTATTGTTATATAAAATTTAGTGTTTTATTCCGATCTTAGGTCACGTCCCCAGTCGCACCCTCAGGGCGTGACAATATCACTAATTCGTCGCAGCTGAAGGGATGGAGGCCCCAAAGAAGCCAGATAAGCCCTCCATACCACCGAGCTGTCAGCTAAACTTCAAGAGGAGAAGAACCCCAGAGAGAAAAGACTTGAGGAGAAATAGATAGATAGATAGATAGAAACGTCTTTATTTTAACCTCGGCGAAGGTCAGCAGAGCTGTTTACTTAATGGGCAGAGGTTTTGCATGGCACCAATGAAAGATGGGCTCGGAAGTTCGACGACACACTAGCCAAATTCATAGCCGAGAAAGTGGATCGGAAGGCACAAATTGTACAACTGAAGATTCAGAATGACAAACTACATGACATTATAGAAAGGTTAGAGAGTCACTCTAAAGACAGTACTAATACTAACATAAATCACAATACTGACACTATTACAAATACAAACAAAATGCAAACATACAATTATGATACGGTATTTAGCCAGAAGGTCGCAGACATTGAATCTAACGACATAGACATGACAGAAGCGAACGACAAAAATCGTACAAGCACCGAAGACTCAGACCATGATCAGCAACCATTAAAACTAGTTACAGACCAACGAAAGAGACACGCGGCACAGAAACCTACAGGCGTTGAAGCCAAGAGACAAAATACCCAGAATAAAGATAGTTTTCCAGCATTACCTAAAGTTGAGGTTAGTAAATTAAATAACTCTGCCAAAAGACCTGTGTCCAGCACAAGCAAGGCTAACTACATAAAAAGCATTGGAAACTCCCAGACTGTACGGTACGAACAAACGACAGTAACGAGAAGCAAAAACGCATTGAAGTTCCGCCTATTGTAATTAGAGATAAGAGCATGTATACCAAAGTTTCGCGATATTTATCTGCAGAAAACGTCCATTTTGGTAGTGCAATAACGATTGCTGAGGGGGTGAAAATCCACCCAAGAACTCCATCAGACTATCATAAGATTGTGACATTGCTAAAAAGTCAAAACATTGAACATTTCTCTAATAAATTCGCTGAAGAGAACGAGTTTCATGTCGTCATCAGAGGGGTCCTCGAGATATGGCCTGAGGAAAAGGTAAAGGAAGATTTAGTGAAACTGGGTTTCACCCCCTCAAAAGATGGAAGCTTGCAGATGGTTTTGCCATACCTCTAGTTCTGGTTCTACTGCCAGAGACCTTGATCACATTTGTGTCCGTGTGGAAGCACAAAGAGCCAAGCCACAAACAGCACAATGCCATCGCTGTCAGCTGTTTAGACATGCGCAATTTAAATGTACAGGGACATTTTTTTAAGTGTCTCACCCGATTGGCGATTTTCCTGCTGACTATAATAAAAAACAAACCACGCATTTCTCAATGCTTTTCGACAAGGAAGCCGAATTTAATGTCAGATAATATATAGGTTCACAAATATGACAGATACGACGCCATTTTGAATTTCTTTTAATGGCAACCCTCATAAAAAACCACACGAGTAAATTGCACTTGGTGATCCGATTTTTTCAAATGGCAACTCTCATAAATAACCATACGAGTAGATTGCAATTGGCAATCCGATTTCAAAAACCTAGTTGTTAATATATATTTTCAGCCGTTTCGGAAATACGGGGGTTCCTAATTTGCCTTCATCGATTTTGTCTTTTAAGTGTCTCACCCCTTTAATAAGGACCAAATCGATGAAGGCAATTTAGAAACCCCCGTATTTTCGAAACGGCTGAAAATATATATCAACAACTATATGTTTTTGAAATTACAACGCCAAGTGCAATTTACTTGTGTGGTTATTTGTGAGGGTTGCCATTTAAAAAAATTCAAAATGGCGTCGTATCTATCAAATTTGTGAACCTATATATTTTTTGACATTAAATTCGCCTTCTTTGTCGAGAATCATTGAGAAATGTGTGATTTGCTTTTTATTATAGTCAGCAGGAAAATCGCCAATCGGGTGAGACACTTAAAAAAATGTCCCTGTACATCTAAAGCCAAATGCATGCAGTGTTCTAAAGAGCATTTATTTTCTCTGCAGCGTGCCCGAACACTCACCCATTGAAATGCGCCAACTGCAACGGTGGACATGCAGCTAATTCTAAAGATTGTCCAAAACATCCGGAATTGATCCGTCGTGTTAGAAGCGAAAACACGAATACAGGTGGTCTTGTCAACAATATTCCGAAAAAGCAGATGTGTGCAGTATACCCGCTGCATTGTGCCAATAGCAAAATCAATTACAAAACTAGGATTATCAGACCAGTTTTACTTTACGGTATAGCGACCTGGTGCACCGTAAACAATACTAGACGTAACAAGGCACAACTTTTTTAAAACAAAGTTCTTCGAATTACTACGAGAGCGCCAAGATTCATATCAATAGACGTATTACATAGAGACATGCACATGGACAGAACCGACGACTACTTTACAAAATTACTGACAAAGTACTTTCAAAGAACTGACGTCTCGCTAAATCCACTTATCATCAACTCACATATACAAACTGACATCCTTCTGGCATGTTTTGGCGACTCAAAAGTATTCAGTATTGTTAACCGTTACTAAGCAATGATACATATTACAGTACTAGAATATTATTTCTCCACGACCATTACTGAATGCAATAATTCCAAAATCATTTTTGATAATAGAATGTAAAAATTCTCGCTCTTGAGTTGGAATATTTATTCTGAAACACTTGCTTCTTATGCGTTTTGCGTGTATTTTCATTCCATAACAAGATACGGAATGAATATTCTGTAATTGATCTAAACGACATAGGTTGCCATGAATTTCGAAACTGTCAGTGTCAGATAAAAATGGCCGCGTTGTAATAATTATTTTCAGACAAGTTTTAGTGCAAGTCAAAAAATGAGTGAAAAATCGGATGAATCAGATATGGAACTGGATAATACTCCACCTGAAATTACGAATATTGCGAATAAATAACTTAATTGCTTTGTACAGATTTTATTTGTTTTTATTCGTACATTTTGGATGTGGAGAAAATATAGTCTGCTACTCGGTTAGAATGAAAATTCGCTACTCGTGGTTCCTCACGCTCGCTACGCTCGCGTTCGGAATCTTCCACTCGGATCGAATTTTCATTCCAACCTCGTTACAGAATCTACTATTATATTATAATAAAATATTCCCGTATAGAATTTCGTTTATTCACATCATGCATACATACAATATTGGCTGGGAATAATGGAAATCCTTCCTAGAAGGAAAAATTGCAAAGTAATATGAAGATGCGGTATTTACGTTAACTTCTTAATTGTTCTGGTTGTCTGCTCTAAGAATCCAGTTTGCAACATCGGTTTTGGTTTTGATCGAATCCTCAACCTAACCTTCAGCAATCCAGAGTCGATTCAAATCGTCTCGGAGGACAGAAACAAAGTCCAGGGTTCTCTCAAGGATTCTTTAATTTTAAAAAATCGGCAACGGTCTGTGGCGTTTTTACAAATTTTAAAGTGGTAAAAAAACACTAAACTGGATAGTTTATAAACATCTTTTAATTATGAAACCAAAATACATATATACTTAACAATATACTTGAATAGTCTAAACTACATATAATAGGGCAACAACAATATATATAGTCGTACATTAAAGAAAAATATACCTGTAATAAGTAACCAAACTATTTTTATAAAACAAACATATAACAATTAAAATTTGGCTCTCATATACCTAAGTAAAAACCAATGTAATATACAGGGTGGCGCCTTTTTGACGTATATTGGGGTTTTGGCGAAACTATACTAGACACAAAAAATCTGACTACGGACTTCCATGCTCGATTGTTATTACTAATTCAATAGCTGTAAATAGATAATCGCTACCTTGATTCGTTTTTGACATACAGGGTGTTTTTCAAATTGTGATAATTTGAGGTGCTTCTTGTATTATAGTTATTATTATAGATACAAAAATAAGTTAAATTGTAACTTGTTGTAGATTTTTACGTAAAATTCAGTGGCGTAACAATATTTTTTCTATGCTTTCTATTTTTTAAGTTATAACACTGACTTGGGCTATTTTAAGTGGGACACCCTGTATATTTTTTAACACCTTGATCAGAAATTAAATTACCTTCTCACTAATGCCATACGCTTTATTCTTGTCTTTGAAAAGAAAGCCTAAATTTAAAAAAAAAACACATTTTATTTTTCTAGAACTTAAAATAATCTAAAAATTCCTAGACTGTTTAAAAAAAAACCAAAAAAAACCAATGGCGTCAAATCAATTTAAAGGGCCGGCCACCGAACTGGACCGTTAGTACCTACCCACTTTTGAGGAAAACTATTTTGTAAAATTTCCCGGAGCATAAGCGCGTTGTGGCTTGGGGCTCCGTCCTGCTGAAAATACACATTATTGTAACACGTCAAGTGCATTTAATATTTGATCATTTAAAATACCCACTAAATATTTCCAAAACTTCTTTAAAAAATGCCTCTAAATTCAATAAAACTTATATAGCGTTTCTACACCGTCTAGTAACATACACGATAATTTGTAAAATAGTTGTAAGTTAAATATTATAATGATGTTTAAGAAATAAAGAAAATTACACCCAATAGGTTTGTTACAGAAAGATTATTACATTTAAATTATCTATGAACTTACACTATATTTTACATTTTCTAGCCTCAATTCTTTAATGCTGATAGCCTGAGACGAACTTAATATTATTTTTTTTAATTTTTTATATAAACGCAAAATACATACTCAAATAAAGTTATTTTTGAAAATGTAGAATGTAGTAGATTTATTTATTGGTAGGTTATTTTGAATTCTACAAAACAAAAGGTTTTTCTTTTCATTTAGGCTTTCCGTTCAAAAAAAAAATACAGTGTATGGCATTGTAACAGGACGAAATATTTTGTTGTCTCTATATAAACTCCCGGACAAAAAAAACCGGCACCCTGAATTTTTTGCTAACTTTGATCCTTTATAACTTCTTTATTTTGAATCCGATTTTTACAGTTTTTCTGCCATTTAATAGATAATTTAATTAGGAATGCGCTGAACTTTTTTATTTATGGGTCATGTTCGATAGGGCGATATTATACCGAGTGACCCCATGTGAGTTTTTTCGTCCTAAGTTTTAAACACTCTGTGGAGTTATTGAGGATATTATTTTTCATACTGTCAATTTCAGAATAAAGCTACATGTATTCCTAACATTCTCTTTTTTTGACTCATTACGATATCTCTCTTTTTAAAAGAGATACGATTGTTTAAATAAAACTCTATTTATAAAACCTTTTTTATTAAAACAATTAATTTTAAAACAATGTTAAAGTTTAAACCAAATTAGTAACGTGTATGTCCTCCTCTAGCTTCAATAACAGAACGCATTCTGCTAGGTAATGACTGAATAAGTGTCACGATTCTTTCTTGAGGGATAACATTGTATTCTTGGGAAAGTGCTATCCTCAGCTCCTGTAAAGTACCTGGTTGCATAGGGCGACGACGAACAGTTCTTTTCAACTGATCCCAAAAATGTTCAATTGGGTTCAAATCCGGACTACATGCAGGCCAATCTAACCGTCAAGTACCAACCTCATCCAAATATTCATTTACTGTCCGTGCAACATGTGGCCTAGCATTATCATGCATTAGTATAAATTGTTCACCGATTAATGGAGCAAATGGAACTACTGCCTCTTGAAGAATATCTTCAATGTACCGATGTGCATTTAGTGCTCCATTATCCACAAATATCATTTCAGTTCGCGAATCAGCTGAAATACCCGCCCACACCATAACGGAACCACCATGATAAGATATTATCTCTGTTATGGTGCATTCAGCAAATCTTTCGTTTGCTCTCCTATAAACACGCTCACGACCATCCGGTGACCGAAGACAAACCCTCGACTCATCTGTGATAAGAACATTACTCCACTGCTCGACAGTCCAGTTTAAATGTTCTCTGGCAAATCGTAGCCGCTCTCGTCGATTATGCCGAAGTAGTCGTGGTTTTTTTGCCGGTCTACGTGAACGGAGCTCAACTTCGTTTAACCTCCTCCTAACCGTTTTGTCACTAATATTAACTCCACGTGTCATTCGCAACTCATTTTTTAAAACCACGGAAGTGGCTCTTCGTTCCCTTAAGGATCTTACCACAAGGAGCGATCGTCAGCTGCAATTGTTTTTCTCTTTCTTCCAGATCCTTGTCGTCTAGTAAAATTCCCTGTTTCCAAGTACCTATTCCAAGCATCTTGAACTGTGGCCCTTGGAAATCCCAACGTACGAGCCACATAACTTTTATTATGACCCGCTTCTATTAGCGCAACTATTTTTGCTACGTCTGTTGTAATTAACACCATGCTGACACCAATAATTATTGTAACTATTATGAAGGCTGTCACTGTCAAATACTTATAACAATTACATAAGTTGACTCAATTTAACAATGACTGGTGGTCTAATAAAATAATGTAATTTGCAGAGTTTTATTTAAAAAATCGTATCTCTTTTAAAAAGAGAGATATCGTAATAAGTCAAAAAAAGAAAATGTTAGGAATACATGTAGCTTTATTCTGAAATTGACAGTATAAAAAATAATATCCTCAATAACTCCACAGAGTGTTTAAAACTTAGGACAAAAAAACTCACATTGGGTCACTCGGTATAATATCGCCCTATCGAACATGACCCATAAATAAAAAAGTTCAGCGCATTCCTAATTAAATTATCTAATAAATGGCAAAAAACTGTAAAAATCGGATTCAAAATAAAGAAGTTATAAAGGATCAAATTTAGCAAAAAATTCAGGGTGCCGGTTTTTTTTGTCCGGGAGTTTATTATAATAAATAGTCAAATAATAGGTTGACGCCGCCTATGCCCGAATTTATACATAAAATGATCTTTAAGAACTAAAATTGTGGTAAGTTATGGTGCGCCAATGATGATCCTTTAAAAAATGGTACCTATCAGTACTTATCGGGTTTTTGTTGCCGATTTTTTTTTCTGGTTTGCTAGCATCGAGTACCCAGCCGGACGCCTGGTTCTTTTCTACTTGGTCGTTTTAAGCGAAACCACGTTTTGGCTTTTCCGGTGCTAACAGCCCTGTGGGATTCTCCATTTTGATAAATTTAATTGAAGAAGGATTTTTCCCTGGTGTTAGGTAGGTGGAATGAATTTTTATTGTAATATGTATTGTAATACTTAAATTTTAGTTAAATGTAGAACATAGTGATATCTCGCCGGGTGTCGGCTAGTCGTAATTATTATTTTGCAAATTAGTAATGGACATCATTTTTTTTAGTTTCTGGAAATCACCACTTTAGTAGCTTGAAATAAAACTGCTCCTTTCCCCTGCACCACTGTGTTTTATTTACTACAAAAAAAAGGACCCGTTATAGCATTAATGAAAAGATGGATTAATTTCTGATCGAGCTGTTGAGAAATATTCAGGGCGACCCGTTAAAAATAACCCAACTTAGTGGTATAGGTAACTCAAATAATAGAAAGCATAGGAAAAATATTTTAACGCCACTGGATTTTACCTAGAAATCTTAAACAAGTTGCTATTTAACTTATTTTTGTATCTATAATAATAACTAAGATACAAAGAGTACCTCAAATTTCCCAAAATTTTAAAAACACCCTGAGTGTCAAAAACGAACCAAGGTAGCCATGATTTATTAACGTCATTGAACTAGTAATAACAATCAAGCATGGTCCATGGTCAGATTTTTTTTTATCTAGTATAGATTCGCCAAAACCCCTAATGTACGTCGAAAAGGTGCCACACTGTACATTTAGATAGATAACAAAATAGTGGGTGGACTGGAAACTGGGAATAGTTGCCGTCAAGTAATATCTACAGTTTACAAACAAACATTGCAATCAGCGGCACATATTCAGCAGGACTTAAATTCAATCAAGAAATATTTTTTAAATGGCGAAGATGAAACAATAAGCCGAATAAGAGCCCTTTTAGCCCATGCAACTCTAGTGTAGAAGCGCAGTACAGTAACATTGTAATTACTAATGGTTACCTAAAATATATAGTAGACTGTTGGAAAAGCTGTAGGGTAAACCATACAGTTGTTGGCCTTTTCAACTTTTCAGCTAAATATTAAGATTTAAGGTTCAAATTCAATACAATATTAAATACGGAAACGTAAAACTTACATATTTCTCCATAATATATTAGAATGGCAGTACCGTCGCGTCGTCAAATGTCAATATTTTAGCGGCAACTGTCTCGGTTCGTCTTTCGTCAGTTACAAAATTGAGTGAAATTTTTCACCATTATTATTCTATTATATATTTTTAACAAGTTTTTAGTAAATTTTATCGTTCAGGCTGGTTTTTCTATACAATCCGTATTTTAAATTGACTCTAGTGCAACATGACCTTAAATTTTTCCGGTGTTTCATAAATATTTGGCGGTCAACAATTTTTTTTGTTTTCTACACTCTATAGGTACTAATTGTGATATTGGATAGTGGACCAATAACTATAAGAGTGTATGGGAAGAAAAAGAAAGGCAAAAAGTTTTCCTCCAAAAGTTTAATAAAATAGTATCTATTCTTTTTTATAGCCTACCTACATGTTTCGAACGTAGAATCGTATATCATCAGGAAACAGAAAAATGAGTTATGTTGCTGTTGATATTAGCAATAGAGAAAATGATTAGGTCAAACAGATCCTTGACAAACACCCGACCGACACTAAGGACAATCATCCAGCAAACGACTGATATAAGGCATTTATGAATAGGCATCCCGAAGTCACAGTAATAAAAGCCGAAGCGGTGTCTGCAGCTTTTTCAAAAGTGAGTGAATTCGATATTAGAAAGGGATTTCAAGATATAATTAAATATTTAGAAGAGGAAGGCTACCGTCACATAAGTGTTGGCGCCTATAGGAGCAACAAAGGTTTATGTAATTGACAGTGCACAGGCCAAAAGTGCTCTTATTGCCATGTTTAGCGTTAACGCCTCTGGTGCAATGTTCCACCCTGAATCCGCAAATGCAACACGGATACTGCAACTCGCTGAGGTATCTACATTTAAACCATTAAAGATGACTGGAGAAGAGGGATCATCGACTGGCGTAGAACCAACCCAATTGAAGATCTTTTACATGTTTAAAATCTCGTATTGACTGTAATTCGATTATTCGAGATTAAATAGTTGTCTTGTCTTTGTATAAATCTTAGGATTTCGTAAAAATATTTATTAAATACTTGTATCTTCGTATTTACAGCTGAATGTCACAATACTGGTTTGAAACGATACAATAGCAATACTAATAATTAAACTTCGTTACAGAAAATGGTTGTCCTATGCGCACTCTCCAGAGTTTCTGTCCTATAACGTTTCAAACAATGTTTGTTTATTTTGATAGTGTATTATTTGTCAAGATTTCATTTGCTTTTTTTGTTCATGTTAAAGTTAATTGATGAAAAAGGAACACCTCAGGGGACGTCGTTTTGAAGTCGATAACCAATTGAAAATAGAATATATGATTGCTATTGTCTATTATAATTGTCTATTATGAAAGCAAAAATATTGAGAAATAAAGTCGTGACCGTGGGTTAAAGGTGAGGGAAATTAATATTGAAAAATTAAATTATCAAAGAAAAATTCATATATTTTTCAGGGGCAAATGTATTTTAGTGTAGCCACAGTAGAGCGAATAAAATAAATTCAATATTATACCATCCTCAGCACGACAATTTTAGAAGTTGATAAGGTAATAAATCGAGTTAATGAACTAGTGAAACATTGAGGGTTACTGGAACAACTTCCAAAAATTAACTGGTAGTATTGTATTCCTGCTCTTTTGAAACGTCCACTGGCTTTTAATTATTTCCACTAAGAAATTATTGTTCTTTACAATAAATAATCTTAGATCAAAAAATAAGATTAGGAACGGTTAGAACTTTGTAAGGCATAATATAAAATAATTTTGCTTATATTATTATTATTATTATATACATTTATTATTAAAACTTAATAATAAATGTATACAACTATTTTATAGGGCTGTAATTAAAAAACATTTATGCAAGTATAAAACTCTTTCATAATATGATTGCATTACATATAGATACATTTTTCTTATAATAAGAATAATAGAATAATATGTTTTATAATATGAGTTGTGAAGGGCATTACAAAACAAATCTGTGTAAGTGTTTTTTTTATTAGAAACAAAATTTTCGCAACGATATGCGCTACAAAACAAAACTGTTCTTAAGACGACGCTATTCGATAATTATTATAAAATAATTTACTTCTTTTGACGTTCTACTTTGCTGTTTCGGAAGGTAGTAAACAATATTACTTTAAAATTAACCAACACGTTTATAAAAAATAGACAGAACGATTCTCCAAAAATCAGCCAAAATTTTAAAATTATTGAAAATCTAGAACATAACCGTGTAAAGAATGAAACTAGTAAATAGCCTAAGGAAACAAAAACCATTCAAATAAAAGAAGCGAAACAATCTCTTGTTACCAATTTACCTATGCAACTGGCGATACCTAAAACACCACACATCAAACAGATATTAACTCTTTAAACTTTGCCGAAACCCAGGTATACTACAGTACAAGTTAGGTAACGCCCAGAAAGTAATAAATCATTGGACATTCATCAAAATATTTACTATTGAAAATATAATCGCATAATTATTAAGGATTAAACGAGTTACCTGTAAGGAGGTTCTATCCAAATTATACGAGATTGGTCACATCCGAATAGTTCACCCTCGAGTACGCCGTCTTACTCACGTTTAAAGAAATGAGTAAACCTACACCGCCGCTCTGCTCCCCTGCGTCAGCTCGCCATCATTATACTTCGTTGCCTATCCAGATCGCCTGGCTGGGGCAATTTTTATTACATTAATAATTTAGGTATTTGCTTTCCATTCACGCATGAACCCATAATATATTAATATTGATAGGTTCTTTCACGGAGTTAAGGACGGGATGTGACCAATCTCTTATAATTTATATTGAACCTTCTTACTGGTAAGTCGTTTAATCCTTATTTATACTTCGATCGGTCACATCCGAATAGATCCCTGTAGATGTTTAAATACTGTTGGCGATCTGGGGAATGATGAGTTAGGATGAAAGGTCGTGATCCAAGCAATTATTATGATAAAATAATATGTGTAAAGAATATAATACAATAATATATAACAATAATTGTTATATTATATCTTTTTTACAATCGTAAACAGGCTTACATAATATTGAATTCCAGAGAAGACGAAATTCATGAGTATTTGACATGGAGAATATTATATTTTTACTTAGTAGATACATATATATATAGTATATAGTAAATAATGTGTATGTGTATGATATGTAAAATACTAAGGAGTTTTACAGATATTTTTGTTGTAATCGTCAAAGGATTCCGAGAAAAAAGAGAGATTGTAGAATTTGTGTAATGTATTCGTTTTGTTTGACCATCCGGCTGTCTGTTTTATAGTATGAATATTAATTGCTGCTCTCGCTATGGCTGAGGAAGCAGCATGCCTCGTACTATGGCCCTTAAAATTTTCCTTATCTATGCTTGCCCGACTAAGCCCTTTTTTAATCCAGCGACTAATCGTTTGTGATGTGACTTTTTTTGTAGGTTTTTTTTATGGTTAGAAGAAGAATATCTCCCTGGTTTCGCAACCCAGCAAATTTTTGTATATAGTGTGTTATGGTTGAGGTATTACAAAGTTCAGGGTGCTCTTTAAAGAACATAAATTTTAGGCATGGTTGGGGTTTATTTGGCCATGATGATTTGAGGATATTAGTGAAAATTATTTGAATGAAATCTGTATAGATATGTGTGTTCCTGAATAAAGCGAGTTTTAGTGTAAGGTTTTCTAAAGTAAGGTTCTGCAAAGGAAAAAGGAAACCTATTAGTATTATTGCTGCTTCCGGGTCCCAAATTTCGTTATACCTAGGGAAAGTTTGGCGCAGCTTAGAGACTCCTTTCATACATCTTCATATAATACTGTTGGAGATAGGTAAGTCTGGTATGATATGAATAGCTTGAACCGCGTTCGAATTCTATTTGTAAGAAATCTACCTGGTTGGAAAATTTTGTCAGTATTATCACTACAGAATTCTCACCATTTTGAATATGTGCTGTTGTATTGTTTAATTGTGTTGTTGCTAAGAGAGGCCAGCATTGTGTTGATTGTCTTCTTCTCTAGGGCCTTTTTGGTAAATGAGGGCCTGATAACATTGCTGCAACCAAGGTAAAGTGGCGCCACAATGGGTAAGGGGTAATGTTTACTCTTGGTTTCAAAAGAAGAAGCTCTGACGATATCATCAATTTTCATTTTGGAAACAGTGGTTTGTATTTCCACAGGGGAAATACCACTATCCATTTTGCGCCGTCAGAATTTTGTTGAAAATTTTTGGCAGTAATGGAAAAGAAGGAAATATACACGCGTTAAGGGTTTTCCAATCTAAAGTAAAGGCATCAACGGCAATACCGTCTGGGTCCAGGAAACAGGACAAACACTTTTGATATTTTTCTAAGTAAGAGGCAAAGAGATCTATTTCAGGTCCAATTTTGCGTGATATTTCCGAAGCTTTCAGCGAGTATTCGGTTTCTATATTTTTATTTCTGGAATTTTTATTTGCCTTGAAGTTATTTTTTGAGTTTATGAAGGAAGCATATATAGATATATTTCTCTCCTCGCACCACTGCCAGATTTATCTTGCAACAAAGTTCAGCAAAGTTAAGTTGCGAATATTTTATGCCCCCCATTAATATAAGAAATAGCTGTTCTATTATCAACTTTTAGTAACATGTGTCAAGTGGACACAGTGTTTGCAAGACTTTAGCCCGAAATAAACAGCGTATAATTCTAGAATATATATGTGTTCAGTTTTTAGCTTCCTTGTCCCAGATCCCTTTTGCATCGACATTATTACAGCTCCCCCCCCCCCCCCCCCGCGCGCGTTGTATGACTCTTTCGAACCTCTTAGTATAAAGCCCGCTATACTTTATGGCTGGACAGAATGCAGTTAGGGTACCTATGAATTGTGAAAATTCTCTTATCGTAACAGTTTCTTTCTTGGAAAATTTTAATACTAAAGTTTTAATTTTAGATTTTTTTTGTTTGTTGGATACATTTTCATTGCTCGTGTATTTAAAATAAAACCTAAAAATGTTATTTCCTGGGCAGGTGTGAGGAGACTTTTTTTGGTAATTATAAAAAATTCAAGGTCTGTTAAGATTTCACAGGTTTGCTCTATGTTTTTCGTACAGTCTTCCAAGTTTTTTCATACTAACAAAAAATCGTCTAAATATTTCACTGAAAGGAATTGTCTTTCCCTTAGATAGTTAAGTGCAGGTTTTAAAAGTTTGGAAGAAAACGAAGGGAGCTGTACAAACTCCGAAAAGAAGAACTTGAAACTCGTACACTCTTGAGCTAAATCTAAATCTTAAGTATTTTTCTTGTTTCTCAAATATAGGAACTAGATATTAGGCATCTTTCAGATCAATCGATGCAAGGTAATAGGTTTCAGAAATAAGGTTTTTGGCCATTCTTATATCCTCTAATTTAAAATGTGGGGGTGTGATATATTTGTTTAATGGTTCTAGATTAAGTAAAGCCTATATTCTTCATTTTGCTTTTCTCTTAGGAAATAGTGTGATAAATATTGATTTTTGGAAGGATTGACTTTTTTTACAGTACCCATAGTTCTAGCAGTTTGTTTATACTTTCTGCATATAGTTGAAATTCAGATCTGTCACGAATAATAGACTTTGGACAATGCCTTTGTTTTGGTTTACTATTAAGGCCCAATTGTATAGGTTGGAATTAACTATAGAATTAATATGAAGATTTACCCTCAAATTAAACTTAAAGTTAATCTGAGGTAGGTTTTAGTTGCAATTGCATAGGATAGGGTGAATCCATAAAACTGCTAACTTCAGAGGGATGGGAAAATTAAAATTGCTTTCTGTTTCCACATTTCATTTGTCAATTGTCCTGTTCATGTCATTTAAAAGTAACCGAACTTTGCAACTTCCTTTTTATTTAATATTTTTTTATTTGTAAGTTGCAAAGACTTTAATGTCTTAGGTGATTTGGTACCACATTTCTCTTTACAGGAGTTGGTCAATCAATTGAATTAGCATTCCTACAAAAGGTTTTGATATTTTAAACCTTGCAATGAATTTTAGATCTATCCAATAATCCATATTCTCAATACGAGGTCTTCGCACATTCTTAACTACGTTAATAATCTCCAAATCTTTTTGCTCATCTGAGAGAAGATAATTTGCAACATCAAAAACTTCCCTATAGGGTTACTATATAATTACGCAGCAGTTGGTATTCGATAGGTACAAATGGTAAAATAGATTCAAAGACAAACATATATTAATAATACGCCATTTTTATCCTTTCTATCCCAAGATTGCGAATTAATACTCATATCCAATCCACGAGTTGAGGGTTAATTCTACGGTCTGAGGTTACCTCTGGTTATACAATGCAATTTACTACTAACTCCTGGATTAACCTCCACTTTTGAGTTAATCCCAACCTATACAATTGGGCCTAAGTACTATTTTGTAACCTTTTACACAGCTTCAGAGAAGTTTGTTTTGTGTTATTTTTGACCATTGGTCATAATGTATCCTAATCCTACCAGCACATTTATTAACCTTTGTTATCGTCCTCTCCAATGCGACCATTCCTTATTGTTGTTTCTGCTCTCTCTGTCGTATTTTCTGTATCTGGCCTTCTAATATTTGGTTCCTTCTTGTTTTGTTGAACGTCCTGACTGATGTTAGTTTCCACCCTCTCGCTTCGAGGTACTTACTTTGAAGTTTCTTTTATTGATGTGATGGGCCTGCTTGAATTTCTCTAGCAGCATTCTCCAGGGTTTTGGTGTCCTTACATTTTTCGCCAAAATTTTCACCAAATAACATATATATAATCGGTTATCTGGCTTGTCACAACTTTTTCAATTTTGGCATTAAAGTGTGGGTTCAACAAAAATTTCCGATGATTTGACACTGTTGTACATACAATGAACTTGGCATAACAGTTTCTCAGATTCTATCAACTTTTGAAGACATGGATTCTGTCGTATTTTTCGTAAAAGTTATAGTTTGGCCTAATGTCGACAAACCTTTCCCTAATTAGTTTTGCAATTCCAACAACAACTAACCTCTGGGTTTAGTTTTGGGCCTTGTAATAGGGTACAATAACTTGGTATCTGTAATCTATCTATAAGGCTAGTTTTGGTATTTTTATCCAGACTCTGAGATAAATAGGCAGTCCACCTCACCGCAAGGTCCTTATACAGGGTGACAATTTGAAAACGACAGCATTTAATATTGCCTCTACCAATGGCGAAACACGTCAATTGATATATCAAGGGGGAAATTTTTTAAGGCATTTGTTGTCTTGTTACTTTCAACCCCCTGACCCCCAGGGCACCTACCCCTAAAATTTTAAATGGCAACCCCTATTTCTTTTGCCTTTTTTGTGTTCCTTATAAAATTCCACATAAACTGTATTATTTTTTTTTCAAAATTGTGATTATTAACCTTTCTGTAACAAAGTTTAATTATGCGTCGTATAGTTTTATCGAAGCTTTAAAAACAGTGTTGCCAGATTTAATTGAAAATGCAATTGTACAAATGAATTTTATAAAGATTACTTCAATATCCTAAGATTCATACAAAGACAACTAATTATTTTTTGAATTAAAGTCAATCCGCAGTTTTACAAATGTAAAAAAGTATCTTGTATGAAATTAAATTTTAGGTAGATATCAAAGAAATTTCTCACTTTATCTCAAGCTTTGATATTGTAATGTTATATTTATCGAAGTCGATTTTTTGAAGTATAATCTTATCACAATAAAAAAATAAATAAAATAACCCCCTCAAAATGGACGCAAATGGTTTGGCTCCCTCTATCATGGGCAGGCTTACAAATTACATAGTTAATAATAACAATCTGATTATACACAAAATATTGTGAGTGCCTGGAGGCGATTTTGATCATCACTGGCATGCTTGGTCACTTAGGGCTCCGTCGTATGTAGGAAAACTTATTAATAAGAATATTATAATAATTATTACTATATTTCAAGTCTTAGCTTTACGAAATCTGGCAACTACAAAGCGCTGAAGGACCAACATCTTGCTTTCACGTTACAAACAAATTTAAAACGCCGTAATATGCTACGCTAAAGTTTAGGGCTTTCTGGCAAAAAAAGGTACTCTTGATGGATTTCGCTCAGATGCACCATTTCTAAAAAAAAAGGCTCGTATATAAAAAAGTAATGAAATAATAAAAAAAATTATATACATATATTTTTAATTTTAAAGCAAATGTGGCCAAGACTAAAGCGGATCTTTTTGTGCAACAAACATGTACAATTGTACATAGTTTATCAATAAAATTTCCGGCGCAATGAAGTTTGAGTTATTAACGCTAATTCGAGATTGTTGAAATGATACAGGTGATATAATATCAATCATTTTTCACGAACGAGCGCCACTAAGTGTCGGCTGATCAATTCTTAAATAAGTAGGAACATATTTATAATCTTCGTTGTTGTACGCCCCGTTTAAAATACTTTGATTCTAATATCCTGCATTAAAAAAATAAATACCTCTTTAAATTGCTATATTATCAGACTGCATTATACAACCACTATATAATATTTGTGTAAGACTTTTAGAGTGTCGATAAATTATTGTTGTATAATTATCACCACATACACAACACAAAACAATTTTATAGTTGGTGCATTAAATTGCTTTAAAAGTGTGGTACACAACTTCTATAAAACTCTTATAATATCAAAATTTTTTATAAAAGTGAACCCTTTTTGATTCTATAAATATCATAGAAGGGCATTCATCCACGTTATAGGAATTTTAAGCTTCTATGAAATATATTGTATAGCAGTTTATACTACCTTTATAAAATTTAGTTTGCTAGTTGGGTATGAGTCACGACAAGAAATAAAATAAACACTAAACGAATGTTTCTGTGGCTCGTCAGTGCATATGATAAACCTTGTAATTGTGATAGTAATTTTTATTCATCAAGCACAAATGTACGATTAGGCATGTGTAGATATGTGGAAAATGTATATGTTCCTTGTTATTGGAGACATTCCGGCATGCATAAGTCAAGGACTATGCTGGGTTATAAAACCTATTGTCATCATATACATAATTATAGCTCAATAAAAAATTCTCAAAGTTAGGACACCGCTTCACACGGACACCGCGATAGCGAGCCAGGGAACAGATAGAATGATCGCACAAAGAGGAGACGAGAAATGCGCGGACACTAAAAATCTACTATAAATAACTGAGCCGCAGGCTTTCACGGAGGAGAAAAATTTTTTTTAAAAATTGAAAATCTTAAAAGGCTTTTCCAGCAACAAGGTCTTATAAAATATTGGTCTGGAATTTTTAACCGAACTTAATAATTTTCCAACAAAAATAGGTGTCCTATATTTAAATTCAAGATTTCTATCTTAATACATAATTTCGTTTCTTGAGTCAGATACTATCTCTATTTTACTCTTAATATTCTTTGAAATATCTCCAAGATTAATATTTACTTTAATATTTATTCCAATTATTAGAGGATTTAGGCAAACTATCGACTTTTTAAAGGTTTCTCGTCTCATGACTTTATTTTTTAAATAATAATTACCTTTCAGAATAAAAATTTATAATCTTACTATTTTAACGTTTGTAAAAATCTATTGGACGTTCTTGAAAATAAACCCAGTAAAATCTCTATAGTTTTCTACTACTACTAACTATTAACTACTAACTACCCTGAACGCCCTCGCTTAATTGACGGAGACTAGGGTGGAGCGAAAAAGTCAACTTTTAAATTTTAACAACGGCTAGTGCCTAAAAGTTTCCTACTTATAAGTTGATTATATGGTAAAAATTTCAATTTTTTTGTAAGCGTTTTTCAGGGGTCACACTGCTCGCAAATTTTCCGAATAAGTAATAGCAATAACTATTTCCTACAACAACTGGCAACATTGCCACAGGCCGTATTGGGCTCGTTAATGCGCATGACCGGAAGGATCGACGCACAGAAATCGTCGTAACCACGTTTTTTGATACTGCGGCAGGCCAGTTAAGTCAGTTCAGTGTTGCTTTAAGTTGTTGTGCTGTAAGTAGTGCTAAAATTGAACATTTTTAAAAAGAGTTATGCCGAAAACACGGAAAGACGTATTTTGCACAGTTTTTGGGGCTTCCAAACAACTTAGTATTACGGTTTTGCCCACATATTGTGACGTGATGAAGCATTATTTGTATGTGAGGTTTGAATTATTACAAAGAAGAAAGAGCCAACGTTTCCTGGAGTTGCAAACACTGTTTTACGAGATGTTAAAAGTGTATGGGAAAAAGCTTGTTTGCCATATTTGAGTGACCGTAGAGTTTTTCAAATGTTAAAAGACTATTATGAGAAGTATAAAAAGGTTATAAAACTGCCAGCGTCTAGACGGAATCCAAAGGCCAAATTATTTTTAAATGGAGCTAAAAAAAACTGTTTGACATAAGTTTGTGTAAATGTCCTGATTTCAAGAAACGCCTGTGTTTAAATAATGTTCCTTCTAAAGAGCAAGCATTTTAGTAGATCAGCGACGCGAAAGAAAAATGGTTATTGCTGGTGTGGATATTGTAACCACTAGATCTTTAGAGAGACGAGTTGCCCGAATAAGCCAAATAGAAGAGAGAAAAAACAAAGCGTATTCCACGGTAATCTTACCTTCTATTAATTCAAATGATTTAGATGAAGATAAGAGTTCGAGCAGTGACTCACAATTAGATGATCGTGAATTCGTTCCCATAAAAAGCACGCAACCCCCTTCGAAAGCATTAGCTATTCCCAGCACATCTCAAATGCGAATTAACATAAACAAATTGGCTTTAGTATGTGATAGAACGGAAGTTTCAGATAGGGCTGCTGCAATGTTGGCAAGTGTGGTTCTCCAGGATGTTGGGATAATAACTCAAGAAGACAAGTCTTAAGTTATAGATAGAAGCAAAATCAGGCGAGCAAGAAAAAATATTAGAAAGGCGATTCGAAGCAACGAAGTTAAAAGTGACATTGAAGGAATTTATTTTGATGGTCGCAAGGACAAAACTATTACGTACGAAACTATTGAACAAAAAAAGCATAAAAAAATTATTGTGGAAGAATATATTGTAGTTTTAAGTGAACCCGGATCAAAATATTTAGGACATGTTTCTCCAAGAGCCGGAGCCGCTAAAGATATTACATTATCTTTGTTTAGCTTTCTAATAAACAAAATTAACTTGGATAGTGTATAGTTGTAATTGGTTGTGATGGCACTGTTGTGAATATGGGACACAAAAACGGAGTAATAGTGCAGCTTGAGGAAAAATTAGAAAGGCCACTCCAGTGGTTTATCTGTATTCTCCATGCGAATGAATTACCGTTAAGGCACCTACTGCATTTTTTAGATGGTTCAACAACAGGGCCACGGGGCTTTTCCGGAGAACTTGGAAAGCTATAAGAAACATGTGAGAAAATGCCGGTTGTACGTTTTTAACCTATAGAAGCCGAGATGCCCGATGTTGATGTTGCTATATTAAGTACCGACCAAAAGTATTTATACGAAGCATGTAATGCAATATCTTCCGAGAATTTTTTATTTTACTTATCCAAAAGAAACCCAGGACCCTTAACCCATTCTAGATGGCTTACTTGTTCCAACCGAATTTTACGTTTGTATGCAGCAACGGAAGTACCTTCAACAAATTTTAAACTTCTAAGCTCTTGTGTGATAAAAGTCTACGCGCCGGCTTGGTATAGTATTAAAGTAAAATCATCTTGCTTAGATAGCCCAAAACATTTACTGGAAATGATTCAGCGATCAAGGTTTTTACCAAAAAATATGTTAGAAATTGTAGATCCGATAATTCAAAGAAATGCATATTTTGCCCACCCGGAGAACATTTATTGCTATGTATGCTAAATGATAACAAATGTTATCCGAGATGTTATCTTAGAGAATTAGCTTTAAGGCGTATTATGAAGACCAGAAATGTACCACCTATTTTAGCAAGCATACCGTATATACCTAATGATCACCTAAGTCAGCTAATTAAAACAGTACCTGAAATGGATTTAGTGAAGTTTCCATGTCATACGCAAGCTGTAGAAAGAATGGTAAAGATAGTGTCTGAGGCTTTACTGGCTGTTTCAGGAGAAGAATCTAGAGATGGCTATGTAATGGCAAAACTGCAATCTCGATCAGAAATGCCAGTTTTCAAAACCAAAAGAGAATTGAACTGATTTGCGAATATAAGGGTGGGAGGGGGAGGGCTCTAGGTCGGATACCTCCACGTGGTGAGTTCTGGGTAGTTCATTGCATATTTCTTTTAAAATATACCATGAACTAGCGAAAGTCCGACATAATTTAACCGATATCAAAAAGAAAATAATTAACCTAAATTGCTATAACTTTGAGGATTGTGTGACCCCTCAAAACAAATGAGTAGGAAGTTAAAATTTTGCGCAGGAAGTAGTGTTTATAGATAGAACATTTTGACTCCTAGCCAATATCAAAATTTTGAAAAAAAGAAAAAGAAAATTTTTCGCTCCACCCTAACGGAGACCTACTGGATTTCCTCATTTTCCTATCCTCCAGGTGTGAGTCATCCCTTAATTACCGGAGACCTACTGGATTTCCTTATTTTCCTATTCCCCAGGTGTTAGTAATTGCTTAATTGATGAAGACCTACTGGATTTCCTCCTCTTCCTATCCCCCAGGTGGTAGTCATCGCTTAATTGACGAAGACCTACTGGGTTTTCCTGATTTTCCCTCTGAATTTTCGAATTAAGAAATCTAAGAAATCGTATCTACAACTGTTTAATAAATAATAACCGATTTACTGTCTCAGAAAAAATAAAACCCCCTGGATACAAAAGATATTCTAAAAGGCATTTTACCGTCTTTTCTTGCGGTGGTCAGGCCACCTGTTTAAGCTCAACACTT
Source organism: Polydrusus tereticollis (assembly GCA_963920685.1). Taxonomy (NCBI): domain Eukaryota; kingdom Metazoa; phylum Arthropoda; class Insecta; order Coleoptera; family Curculionidae; genus Polydrusus; species Polydrusus tereticollis. The sequence continues at coordinate 135,304,290 of OY987326.1, forward strand.
GTCTGAATGGTTTTGTGGGACTAGCGACTGACCAATAAATTTTGGGTACCTACTTGATCTTTCTAAGGGTAGATTACGACTTTTTCCGGTACTTTTACACAACATTAATTTTGACCCAATTTAGATTTTATGGGTTAAGGGTTTCTGAAAGTTATTTGGTGTTTTCGTTACAATACTCACAATAATATTTTATTTTAAAGGTACTGCTAAGGGCATAATGGACTACGGAATCGTTCCAGGTTAGGACCATCTTCGTTTGTTCAATTTTTTAAATTCTTGAAGAATTCTTCATTTCTTTTGTTCTTGGTTTATTTTATGGCGCTTTCTTAAGGTTTTGCAGTAATCCGTTTATGAAACTTTCTCTTACCGCTGCATTTTTCGCAGGGGTTAACTTAGCGCACTCAAGTAATATCTCAATAAGTTCCGTGAGCAGTAGCGACTGTCCGATTTAGTATCTTTGCTCTCATAATTTCTTTATAGCGGAAACTTTGAGGGTAATTTCTGCATTTGATTAAGGTTCGTAGGTCCGTAGGTTTACCATGCTTTCCCTTCACACTATTGTGAGACGAAAACCCAGGCGGTACACAGTAGCGAGCTTAGTGCTCATGGAGATGTGAGGATATTTATTAGAACAGAAAGAGCATCTCATCTTACACCGCTATAATTTGTTTAAATTAAATATAGTATCTAACAGTCAAATACTGGCGAACAAATATATTATTATTCTTAGAGTAGGCTAGGCGATGGCTTCCCAATAAATAAAGACTTCTAAAGCCATTACTACATTCGCGTTAGAGGTTGTTAGGAGAAAAGTGCGGACCTGGTCTTCTGGTTAGACTAGTAGGGTTCACAGTGTTTCCTTCAACGTGGGACGGAAGGCGACATCCTGGAGCGACAGCTCATTCCAGCAACCGTTCGAGGGGAACCTATAGAGAAAGGCGACAGCTCCTTGTCTCGTCCTTCATGCAGGATAGGAAAACCCTTGGAAACGTGACCGGAAGCTTCGGTTATCCAAATTTTTCGCCGCCAGCAGCCAATAACGTCATTCTTCCGAATTTTACTAAAAATAGCCGTTCCCGTCTAGCCACTTCTCGATTCTCGAAATTCAATACCTACGCGTTAATCCCTGTACGAAATTTAGCATTATCAGTGTAATACTTCGCTCTAAAACCTTTTCAGCGTAGAGTCCTACCCAATAGACGATCACAACCACGTCCAAGCCTAGTCTTTGAGTACATAAGCGTATAACATAATCAAATACTGAAACCGCTCTCAATGTCATAATAATAAATTTCTTTGTGCGAACGAAACGTACGCCTATGGAATTCAAAGACAGGTAAATTATAGACTCGCAGCCAGAGTCGTGCGGCACTTTTAGTGCTATACTCGGACACTCAGTGGCAACCCTTATTTTTTGGTGACATTTAAATCATCAAATATAAACTTAATTTATATAGATAAATAGTTCAATATTTATATTCAACTATAAAACTGATGATTAACAAATCATAGATTTCTTTTACTTCCGCATAGGCGGGGGGCCGTAAGGTTACAATTAGATTAGATATTAGAAACAACAAATAACATTTTGGTAGAGATTTACCTAAAATAAAAATGTTTTAAGGAATACTTACTTGATTCGTATTTCCTAAGACATTTTGGATTTTCCTCATTTTCTATTTAAGTTTGTTGTTAAGTTGAACTAACCTGAACGTGATGCCAAAGTTAATGCGCTTAAAATAAATTAAAATAATTTAAACTTTCTCCAAACAACAACTATTACAAAAAGCAATTTCAAAGAAATTGCAAAAAATATTCACTAACATATTAAAAGAGCTTATTGATACTATAACCAATACCATTAATAATAATATTACATGAATTGAAGTGCCTACCTCACGCGAGTATTTTACGATACAACGATACAAATAGTTTTGACTCAAATTTCAATGATGTATCAAAATATCGATAATTATACTTGACCAAATCGAGGTGGCTTTATCATTTATTAAGAATAATTTTCATAATACCATTGTTAAACCATTGGAACTCCTTGGAGAACTTATACTAAGTGATATATTATTATCTGAAAAGCTGCCATTCTAGGCAATTGCGAAGTTTACACTTTTAGAAAGATAGTAGAAAAGTAAGATAGGGATATGCAAGCCGTTTTGCTCTAACACGTACCGTTAGAAAGCTAGAAGCTGTCAAAGTTCGAAAATGTCATTTTTCAAAACTCGATATGTCAGAAACTATTAAGTTTAGACTTATAATGCACTTACTAAAAAGTAATTGTTATTTTATGTAAAATTCAAAAATATTGTAAGATAAAGGGGGTTTCATTTAAAAAAATATATCTCTGCTATGGATCTTTTTTTTGGGACGTCCGGTATATTTCAAAATAATTTTAAACTGTAGGTCTAATGCCTCCCTATGACCCTGTTTTTGAAAAATATCAAAAAGTTGAATAGTTTAGATGCTATGAAATCCTGTGTTGAGAGTGGGCAACCCAGTATAATGGATATGAAGAAAATTATAATACCTATATTTAGTTCCTTTCCATTACAACGCCAAATATCATTTTAAAATGATTATTCCCAATTTTCGATAGGTACTTAATAATAATTAATGAAGGAAATTTTGGATTTTCAAATTCACAATTAAATATTTTCGATAATTAATATTAAATTTATGTAAACATAATAATAAAGGTACCCTGAAAACTTTAATAATTTATTGACATATGAAATTGTAATTAGAGGGTTTACTGCAGTGCAACAGTGTGAGAGTGAAAAACAAAATGTTTTTCTCAATAGCAATGCTTAGCTGACATGAGTTTTCCGGGTAGGTTAAGAATAGCTGAGATTGTAATAGAATCAAGAGAAATTTTAATCATATACCATTCCGTAGTAGTAAGTTAAGAAATGTTTTGATTTACAACAATTTAAAGATAGCCTTGGTAATATCAATTTCAATAAATTAGATACTTACTGATAAATAAAATAGAAAGTCAAGAAGTTGAAATCAAAGCATGGTCGATGGCAAACTTTTAGCTAAAAAATACCAACGAATAAACTTTTACCATTTTTTTCAAGAATATCAATGTTAATATCACCAATCAATATTTCAATATCTTTACTTAGATTGATCTGATAGCAATTTTCAAGATCTTGACAAAAAAGTGATATATTTGTGGAAGGAGGTCTGTATACACATGTAATGCCATAATGTATACCATTTTTTACTAAGGTAATCCTACCAAGAGTAACACCGGACTGTATAAGTTTTATTTTTTCAAAATTTATGTTTAAATCTTGTTTAACAAAGACAATTACCCCGTCATTCTGATTATAGTTAACATGGTTATAAAAAGTATTGTACCCCTCTATATTAAACAAACCATCATCAACCCGCCAACACTCTGATAAAATAATTATGTCTGCAAAAGATAAGTTAAAGGTCTGCACCAAAAGAATGAATGAAAAAATATAGTTATGACTTTAATATCACTATTGTAAAAACAAATTTAACCCATTTAAAAGGAAAAAAGTCGTGGAAAATATCACGAAGTAAACTGTCATAAAATAGATCACTGTTGCCAAAAAAAACACAAGTTATTTAGTGGTTCTTACTATTTAAGCCGAAAATATAGAGCGTCAAAAGCTGTTGGGGTGTATAGAGGTTCTTATTTCGATAAAATATCCCAAGCTACTTCGAGGCTACCTTAGCAATGGCCGCAAAGTGACTATGTCAAGACATATTATTATGACTATCTAAATTAGCGCCCAATAAATGAAATGATGAAGCCAAGGGAATCGAATGTCCCGCCATGACTATATCCGGTTCTTCAACATTAACTTTTTTAGAGAAAACTGCTGCTTGGGTTTAATAGCGTTAAATTAAACTCGGTTACTGTCACGCCAAGGCAGAATTTCTTTTAGGTCCTTGCTGAGATATGATACCTCTTACTACCTACAGAGATGTACTTTGGAAGTCGGATGTTCGAGCATCCAAAGTAAAAGATGAAACAAGTAGTCGGCGAAGCTATATGTAGGATTTTTAGTGTTTTTCCGAAAGTTCGTTAATGATAAAAGAGGTTGGGTGACAATATAGAACATTATGGAACTCTTGTTAAACTGCGCTCGTATTTTAGTGACACGCCCTGGTCGTTTGTAATTGAGGGTTTGAGGAAATTGTTAAATACGTTAAAGTAAACAAGAACTGAATATATTGGTATTCCTGTTTTCTAGTTTCTGTGTTGTATCCACCCAAGGACCCCGTTAGGAATAATCATCCCCCAAGGTTGTGCCATGATGGTGACACCTACCTAGGAACCTCCGAGACCAAGACAATCCTGCTACCCCCAACCATCCTGAGTAAAAGTAGAAGCTGACAATTTGGCGGATGCGCGCTAAATTTATAATTCATGTCGATCTACGAGTCTCGAAGAATGCCGACAGAAGTAAAAGCTGACATTTAAGTTGGTTATTCAGTACTTAAGGACGATCTACTTGGTTGATCAGGGTTAATTTGTCAGAATAATTTTGGAACTGCTTAAAAGCAGAGGCAAAACGTTGATTATAATTACTTTAATGATTTAAATTGGGACAACATGAAATGGCTTTCCAAATGCTAAAATAAAAACTAATTATCAGCAACAATATTACGTCACTGCAACCCAAACAAATGTTGCATATTCCACTCGTAACTTAAGAGCATTATTAGGTAACAAGATCTGACCCCCCTCTCCCTCTTTTAAGCACTTATTTGTACAGTCAGAATAGAGACTTCCTAATTAAACTTGTTGGAAACTGTCGTAAGAATAAATAGCATGCCCTAGTTTTGATATAGCTTAGTTTTAGTTACTTACGTAAATTTTAGAGGGACAAACGCGTTCCTTTTATAAATAATCGATATGGTAACGCTGTTGACCAGCAAATTTGTTTTGACCACTTTTCGCATATTTTCTTTTAATTTCCATGTTAAACGCTTTCCGAGATCCAGCGGGCCGCTTGTTTTATTGTACACCCGGTGCAGCTGTTGTCATTAATATATTTATAATATTATGTTCCATGTTATTCGAAAAACATAGGATACCCCTCGGGATACCCTGTATGATACTTTAAGCAGAATTCAACATTAAACTCTTATTATAATAATAGCATTTAAAATTGTATGTAGGTACTGTTTTATAGCTATTTACGCTTTGTTAAAATTTTATTATCGTCACACAATATCCCCAAAGGTTACGAATAATGAATAAAATTAATATTTTAAGTAGGTAAAATCCTATGCATGTTCAGAATGACTAAGGTTTTCATTTTGCTATTAAATACCTTCCTATTTATAAACAATCTCTGCACTTAGCTAAAAAAGAAGTTAACACAACTAACTGCTTTATTTTTCCTGCGAGCAGTAAGATAAATATTGACCCTCCCGATATTTGTAGTATAATATGGAGAAAGTCATCACTTTGGAATGACATTCTTGACGTCTTGTTCCCCAAAGGATATAATCTACAAGGAGTATTCAAACAGTGCTGATCATTAAAAAAAACATCGACTAGATCAAAAGTTAAATATGTTGCCAAATGTTTGTCTAGCCTTCATTATTTTATAATTTTTGAATATGCTCTGCAAAAATGTAAATATTAATTAGGATACATGTGATGTCAAATACGTTCATAGCCTATTGCTTAATGCGAGAGAGTAATAAATCATTATTGAACTATAGGACCAGTGGTCTTCGCCGTCGTCCGTACGGGTGTAGTCCAATTATTATTATTTAATAATGTTTATTGCCAGGGGTCCCGAGATCGGGTAGGTAGAGGCACAAGTAGTTTACCTACCAGTGCCTCACTGTTTTAAAAATTTGAAATGTTTGATTACTTTCCGGCAGTTGTTGTAAAACTTCGTTCTTGAAAATGGCTAGTATTTCTGAATTTGTTGCCGATGAAACGCGTATTTCACTGTTGTTTTTTTTCTTTGAACCAAAAAAATGGAACAAAAAAAATTAAATTTTTTTTTTTATTTATTTCACTTAGGAAAAAAATGATGGTATTATTCAGCGATGCTGTGATGAGCACCGCTGAATAAGCAAAACCGTAATAGACGGCTATATAAAATAAAAAAATTAATTCAATGAAATTGACGATTAAAAAAAAAGGAATAAAAGTGGTGGTCAGAGAGCACGAGCAGCACTAGCTGTGGAGCACGCGTGCCAATTGCCCTAGCTCGCGGGAGGGGGTTTAACAAGCGCCACCAGCTTTGTCCCAGGAAAAGCTGGAAATCTCCAAGATGGTCGTGGAGCTAGCCCTGACCGTGCAACCTGACACCACGCAAACACAAGTAAAAAAAAGGCACGGGGGAGTTGTATAAATAGAACAAAAGAAATGAAAATAATTGCTAGCTTTATTAAGAAAAAAAGAAAATGGGGGTTAGTATTTGAACCCGTGCACTTATAAAGTGGTAAATATGGTGGACTTCTTCCAACGGAAAGGAAGACCAGAAAACAAGTACTCGATAGAAGGTGTCGAAAAGAAGGGAAGATGTCAAAAAGACCCTATTAAAAAAAAGAAAACAAAGGTCTGAGCTTAGGGCTTACTAATAAAATTGACCTAGTTCCTTTTCCCTTCATATTGTAATTTTATAACAATGTAAACCAATTAAAATAGCAAAATCAACTAAATGAAAATAAACAAAATAGAAGAGGAACTAAAAAAAGGTAAAGTAACTAAAAATGTTAAATTGGGAATTGAAATTTAAAGAAATAAATGAACAAAGTTAATTATAGCAGATAAATTAAAGTCCCACGTCAAGTTTTGATTTAAGCTAAATAAGGAAAATTAATTTAATATTTTAGTTACGTACCAAAAGAATAAAGTTAAAATACGAATTGAAATTCTCAAATTAATTTCCTGAAGGGAAATGACTTATTATTTCAAGCAATCCAGGACATAAGTAAATTTAAGTAATCAAATACATCAGTGAAATTAAGCAACCAAATCTTAAAATAAAATAAAATTATAAAGCCAACAAGTACGCCTATGTACTAAAGTTACATCATCAATTAAAAATTAATTATGTACACCAATCAGAAAAATATACAAATGTATAGCACAAGTAAAGTCAAAATATTTCTAATCAAGCAGCAAACCAATTAATAAAGGCAGGGCATAATAAAAAAAGGGGTTACATAACCATGATATGATGCGATCAAAAAGACTTTACTCTTTACTTAAACTCCAGTGTTACTATTCAAAATGAAACAATACAAATTAAAAATGTCTAATCAATAATTTAGAAATGTTCACTACTTATACAATTAAATACCATAATCATAAATAAAACAATACCCTATTGTTATGTAAAATTAAAGTAATTATCAACACTATATGGCACTAAACCACCTTAAATTTGCTCAAATAATTTATTGTGTTAGGAGTGAATGCTTTGATTTCTGTAGGTATATTTACATTTTATTAAGGTATTTTATGTCTGTGGATATTTAAATAATTTAAATTATAATCTGTGCTACTTTGTAAGTTTACTTTGTCAATGAGACTATATCATTCTTTTAACAATAAAGTATATTTGGTTTGTTTGGTTTTAAAACACCTAAAATATTTATATTTAGGGCCACCCTGAGTACAGAACACTGCCAGCATTTTAAATTTAATCGTTCAATTCTTTTATTGTCCACTTTAAGATTAGGATTAATTGATTAAGTTATGCAATTAGTGGGAAAGCAACAAATTGTAGGCTAAACAACAGAGTAATTAAATTAATCAAGGAATGAGATATCACATAATATATAGATCACCCGGTATTGCATGAATTAAAAGTCATGTAACACTGGCCTTTAAGTCAACTTGAGCTATATAGATCAAAATAAATAAAGCAGCTGGACCCCCGTATAAAAAAAATTATAGAATTTAAAAAAAGTTAATTAAATGTCATGGTCACAAATCACGGAAATAAATTTAGATAGGTAAGCTGGGCGTTCCCGCCAAACATTATTATTTTGTTTGGATCGCATTTCGTAGATGGCGCCGGTAGTGGCATCGCCGAATTTGGTTTACTTAAGTTCGTATAGAGGGCACCACGTTCATTTGCGACCGAGAAGAAGCGCCTTCCCAGATTTCGAAAATTTGAAGTGTATTGTCAATTTTCTATTCTCGATTTTCTTTTAAGTTGTGGTAAATTTTCATGCCATTTGTGATCGTTCGATCTTTGTGTGTACTATTAGCGTGTTTTTTATAGTTCTTTTGACTTTTTGTTTAGTTTTAGTGTGTTTTTGGTTTGTTAAGTTAAAGTTCGCGTATTTCGTCCGTTATGGAAGACTACCACAAATCACGGAAATAAATTAAGATAGGTAAGCTGGGCGTTCCCGTCAAACATTATTATTTTGTTTGGATCGCATTTCGTAGATGGCGCCGGTAGTGGCATCGCCGAATTTGGTTTACTTAAGTTCGTATAGAGGGCACCACGTTCATTGGCGATCGAGAGGAAGCGCCTTCCCAGATTTCGAAAATTTGAAGTGTATTGTCAATTTTCTATTCTCGATTTTCTTTTAAGTTGTGGTAAATTTTCATGCCATTTGTGATCGCTCGATCTTTGTGTGTACTATTAGCGTGTGTTTTATAGTTCTTTTGACTTTTTGTTTAGTTTTAGTGCGTTTTTGGTTTGTTAAGTTAAAGTTCGCGTATTGATTTCCGTTATGGAAGACTACGCAACGCACCTCCGTTAAAACCAAAAAAATGTTTTGTTGCAAACTATTTAAATAAACATGGCATGCGACATTGTTTGCCAAAAAGAGAACCCATAATTTTTGTCCAGTGGATTGAGAGGATTAAGCCAGAAGATTATAAAAAACTGACCAGGAAACAAGTCTATTCTAGATTTTATATTTGCGATGAACACTTTTCTTCGGAATGTTTTGCTCATGGAACAAAAAGGGGACTTAAGAGAAATGCGGTACCTACAGTATTAATCCCAGGTACGTATACTTTATTAAATGTTCATTTAAATAAATTTCTGTTGTGCTCGATGTACGCACCTACATTTTTAAAAAACTTCCTTAACTCCTATCATAAGGTAAAATGCATGATTCAAGTTGTTGGTATGGTATATTATTATGCCCTTTGTCAGTTTATTGCAGTAGATTTTGGGACATTGACAGGCCAAAAGGCTATAGTGTATGGTAAAGTAAAGCCTTACTTATACCTAGGCGTAAAATTCTCGGTAATAATCTTTTGGAGAATATTCTCGACAATATTCTCAAGTTATAGAATTTTCTGAGAATGGTAAGAAAATCGCTAGAAATGGCAATAAAAAGAAATAAAAAGAAATAAAATTTTAATACATTACATTACAGTACATTTTTTGTATTAAAATATTTCGAAACGTTACTTTTTTGGTTTTGTGATACCCTCTAATTTATTTTGCTCCATGTTTTTATACTTATAGACGGTCTAAACTGAGCCGAGCGGAACGCCAAAATAAAACTAGTCTCACCACATCATTTACAATTCACATAGCTGTATACGAGTATACGTTCGCGCTTCTAGGGGATTTCCCTGAATTACTGTTATACTCGGATTCCCCTAGAAGCGCCGACGTAAAACACTGTTACCAGAGTTATAGAAAAACAGAAAATCACTATTTATAGAGAAAGACGAAATTATCTGCTGGCGACGACGATCATTATATGAACGAAACTTAGTTAAATGAAGGATATACCCTTAGGAAAATATTGCAGGATAAACATATAAGCGCGAGGCAATTTTTCATGGAAGGATGGTTCACTGGAATAAAAGGATCCTCGGAAAAGGGTAAAAGATTAATAATTACTCACATCGGTAGCAAAAATGGATTTGTCGTTGGCGGCTTACTAGCATTTAAATCAAAATGGACTGGAGACTATCATGAAGACATGAACGCTGATGTCTTTGAAGAATACTTCCAGCAAATGCTAGATCTTATTCCTCCTGGGTCTGTTATATTCATGGATTATGCTAGCAACCACTCAGAAAATTCGAAAGCATACCAACGTCTTCTTGGAAAAAAAATGACATCATTCTTTGGCTTACCCTACATAAAAAGCCATTTCATAAGGATATGCTGAGAAAGGAGCTACTAGAGATTGTAAAGTTGAATAAGCCTCTTTGTACGAAATTTATTGTCGACGAAATCGCTTCGAAACGAAATATATCGGTAGTACATCGCCTTCCGCTCTATCACTATGAATTAAACCCCATAGAAATACCGGTGTCACCTTATTTTCATTCCCAAACTCGTCTTCCTATTCTATGCAAATTAGGGTGACCCTAATTTAGGACCGATTCCAGGTGCGTAGTCTTAAATATTTAAAAGTACAGAATTTTTAAAAACTATCATTGCAATTTACCTGAAATTTACAATGCAACCTTTAAGTTGTCCACCCTGCTTAATGGGTACTGTCATTGCACATTTACATTGTATTACTCTCTTGCATTGAGCAACAGAGTATACCTCTTGCAATTTTTATGTGTCAAAATGTTAAAGTATAAAGTATGGTGACAGGGCTGAATTGTTTTTAAATCAATATTTTTTTCATAAGGATGATTATCTATTTTAACTAAAACGATCTTTACTCAAAATACATTATTATTTATATTTTTTCCCATAATATACTTAACAGAGTCCAGTAGCACAGCTTCTTTGAGCTCTAAATTCTGTATTATTACCGATACAGATATTAATCTGCTATAGGCTATCTCTGATAGAAAACTGCCTTTAAAAATTGCTTAAAACATTTTTAAATTGCCTACAGGATGTTACCGAATGGCATGAACTGATTTTAATGGGTAATCTCTATAACAAAGTCGACAAATTAATATATAAACATATTATACCTTGAAATATTTGGTTTTCGGTACAGTGCTCAATTAAATGGTAACGCTGGTCACAACATTATTAGAAAAAGCACGAGTGCTGATCTTTGACTCAGACTTAAATAAAAAGTTATGGGGTGAGGTTATTTATGCTGCCGCTTATTTATTAAAGTGACATAAAGTTATTCTGCTTCGGAAAACTAGATAGCAGATATTTTCACTAAGCCCCTTGGTAAAATTAAACACCAAAAGTTTAATCATAAATAGCTACACAACAGAACTCCGGAGAGCATAGGAAAACAGGTAACGTGCTTCAAGGAGTAATCACCAATTCAGATTCCATATTATTTCTATGTAGCGATCATGTCGCCCTCAGAGAACTCGCCATCCCATCTACCATAAATTGTCATATCATTCTTACCGCGCTCGAAATTGAATTTCTTGTAAAAATTAGTAATATTGTAGTCAATTGCATTAATACGTATTTAAAGGATTTCGACCGGCGGCCGGCGCACTTCTTGTTTAGGTGATTAATCGGGTTAACCGGCGTCGGATCAAAAAGGTTTATTGTCAACGTTTTTATTTTAATATTTATTTGAGGTAATTTGGAAACAGAAGGCAGTTGTAGAACATAATTTGAAAAATGCGGAATAATTATTGTTATATACACATTTATTATTTTATTACTTCTTTAACTTTACTTTAACTTAATCCACCACAGGGGTTAGTTATCTTTTGGGCTCATAAAAACTATAGGCGTATCGCAAACTTTAAATACAATTGCAAGTTTTCTTTTTTTAAACAGGACACCCTGTATATTCTTCACTAGGACGAAAGATCTCTTTCCCTTGATTTCAAAAATCTAAACTATGTCAAAATTTAGTACAGCCGATTTTAATATATTTGAGTTTACAATTTTGCTAAATGGAAGTGTTGATAATGTAGTGGTCGAGACGTTTCGCATACTTCATATTTGTCGCTTTACGTTAAATTGATACACTCAGCAAGGAATGGCCGGCTAATAGTCCTGACCTAAGTTGGTTAGATATTTTTCTTTCTTCTATTTTACTTTCACATTTTTCTTTTTGTAACATGGCTACAAGCGGTGGATCAGCCGGCAATAAATAAGAGTATTTTAATAATGGTATTATTGTAATAGACGTGGCTTAGACGCATAATTTAAAATCATTTTACATTTCAGTATTTTGGCTTTCCCCAAACCTGGCGAGAACGGCCTTTCTCGATATTAGCATGTGCAATATTTACCACATCAGCTATCACATTATCTTGCAAGTTCTTAACGCCTTTATCTTTCTGCCATTGAAGCCCGGAGCCTTTTTAGGTTAATAGCTTTTATGTAACTTGTCAGTGATTTTGTCATTTTGTATATACTGTTGTGTTCAGTACTTACTTACTTACTTACTTAATATCTTTATTTCAAATTATTTGGCATTTACAATCATTACTAATTACTAACTACAGACAAAAATGAAATGACGTCATAAAGCACAAAGCTTGAACTGTTCAATTACATACATATTATTACCTACTTTATTTGATACCTACTAAATAAACTTACATATTTCTGAAATCATCCAGATTATAGGCTTCTAAATCCAGTAATAACTTCTTTATTTTAGCTTCAAAATTGTTTTCCCTATCCATTCTTTTGATTCTGGCAGGTTACAACTTTAAGCACATATAATGGAGTGAATTTTCTGTTAGAATAAGACGATGTATAAGATAATTAATATTTCCGTTGATGATTTACTCGGTCACTGAAAACAAGTTTAATTTTTATAGAAAAACATCAGGCACTCGGAAATGTATAATGCATATATATTTAACAATCCTGTACTTTTATAGACAGACCTACACGTTTCGTTATGTTTCGTTTTTTAATTATTCTGAGTACTCGCTTTTGAACCATAAATACTGTTGGAAAACTAGTTCCAACAATATGTCTAACATTTACTATTCCTATTATCTTTTTATTTTTTTATTTAATTATTCACCTCGCAAAGAGGAAAACGTCAACATCTGCCATAAATCGTAAAATTGTTTGACAACTAAAAATACCTGTTTTTGTTGGGTGTGTCATGTGTAGGAAAGACACGCGGCGGCTAATTTAAAAAAAAGAACAAGTAGTGATATTAATTGAATCGTAGATATCTCCGAGGTGAACATTACTCATATTGTCAATTAAACCACTGTATACCACGAGTTTTGACCCACGCACTGAGGTTCTGTTCCACTATTCACCAAATCTAGGTCAAGTGCAAGCAAACCTCAGCACGTTTAGAGTATAAATACGCGGATCCCAAGATGAGACGGCATCGGTGTTCATAGCCTGATCAAACCCTAACCTAGCCTATCCCAGGTACTCGCAAATGACCCTTGAGGTGCTGCGTGCCGCCTGATTCCCCAGTACAAAACCTCCCTCTTATCCCAGGTACTCGCAAATGACCCTTGAGGTGCTGCGTGCCGCCTGATTCCTAAATACCCTGGTACTCACTAAGGCCCTAGTTGGAAGGGTAGTGTGTGCCATCCCTCCCGAGGTCCTTATAGCCGATCCATCGGCCCTTCAGGCACGACAAGAGACATTAAGAAGATCCCAGAAGACGCCCCAAAAGCATGCTGGTCCACTTTATAGGGTAAAGTGTACGATTTTGAAGCGCCAAATAAATCCAGTGAAAATCACCCAGTCTTTCCTTTGAGCTATCGACCCCTACAACCCCAACTTGTGACATGGTGGAGGCGCCTCTCTCTTCCCGGGCCGTCTAATCATCCTATTGGACGACATACCTAAAAAATAAGACGAATTAGTAAAATTTACATTCTTTTTCTTTTCTACAAATGTCAGAGTACCAAACAAGAAGCAGGACGAAATCAGCCAGCGACACCAAATCAACCACCTGCAGTAAGGACATCAGTGACATCCAACCCCCATCACCCTTCCAGGGCACCAGCAAAGTCCCACATTCACCACCCACACAGATCCGTGTCAAAATCCAAAGAAGCCCACTCGAAGCAAGTGACGACACGACAGGTCCGTCAAGCCCCCCAGCAGACTGCAAGCAAACGCCAGCCAAACTCCCTGCAACGAGCCTGCCAAAGGAACAACCCCCCGGTCCCTACATCACAACGCCAACAGCAGAATCTCCAAATATGAACACCACCATTACAGATGCACTAGCAGCAACAAGGCAAGCAGCAGTCCCCCAGTTCCTGTGCCCGCCAACCTTCCAACCTACAAACGGTTCAGCTACACAGTTCCTAAACTCCTACAACAGAGCAGCCTCAGCAAACGGATGGAATGAACAATTAAAAATCGCCTACTTCGAGACCTTCCTTGACGGAATAGCCAGCTTATGGTTCCAGCAGTACAAGAATAAGTTTGGCAACAAAACGTGGGACGACATCTGCACAGACTTCAAGGGCGAATTCGACGACAGCAGCTTCCAAGCATCACAGAAGAAACGATTACAAGAGAGACGACAACAAAGCAACGAAACAGTTAAGAATTTCTACTATGAACTAAAACTCATGAATCATGAATACAAGGAAAACATGGACCTAGATGAGTTCAAGAAATTATTCGAAAGCGGCCTACAACAAGAAGCACAGTACCACTACTATTGGCTCACAAACGCCCCAAATAAACCACCCTCCTCCGAAGACGAACTGAAACGAATAGCAGTCACCATAGACAACGCGCCCAGACAAGAAAAAATGGTCCCAACAAGACGAGATTACAGCCCTGAACCAGCACAAGATAGACGCCCTCCTGACAGAAGCCACCAACCGAGAGAATATTCACCCCCTAGGACAAGAGACACACGCAGAACAGCCCCAGCCAGACAAATACAAGACAGGCGACCCCCCCACAGCTACAGGCAAGAACAGTATAGGCCCAGAGAATATTCACAGTCCAGAACCAGGGATAACAGGCCCATATGCTTCAACTGCAGCAAAATAGGACACCTAGCCTTCGAGTGCCGAAGCAATAGGCACCCAAAAAACGAATACAGACGGTCAAACCAATAAGGCCCCCGATCGTCTGCATGCAACGGGGACAAGACATCCTACAGGATACCTCTGCACTGCGTATCAAAGTCACGTACAACAACACGCCAACAATTGCCATAGTCGACACCGGCGCAGAACACAGCGTAATAGAAGAAAGCCTCCTACGATCCCCTACCACGATAAGAAAAAACACGTCAGTGCTGATCACGGCAGGCGGACATAGAATCAACGTCTTGGGACAAGTAGAATGCCAGCTGACGATACCAACAAAATCAAGACCATTTCACACGACCTGCGCAGCACGAATCATAAAGAAATCACCAGTCCCTCTCATATTAGGAATGGACTTCTTGCGAAGACACAGGGCCCAAATAGATATACCAGACCACACACTAATATTACATAAAAGGCACTACATAAAACTACTAAATCCACCACCAGGCCTTAATCCAACATTGATGATATTCAGAGAAGACAGATCACGGAGAACAGAGGACTGGAGGGAACTATTTGCCAAATATAGGAGAGCCGAAGACACCAGACCCGCAGAAACAATCTACGATTTCCCACAAACCGCAAGCCTAGTATACTACGCAACAGAAGACAAAATGGTGGACGCTAACATAAATTCAAAAGAAGGAAATAACTACATCAAATGGGACGATATGAGTTTCAAACCACAAAGGGGAAAAGCAAATTTAATAAAAGAAGACGGATACTCCACATACTACCTAACCACAAAACGAAGAGCACACTTCAAACCAAGCTACGCATTTTTTTTCAAATCTTTATTGGACCTAAAGGAACTCGCAGAGCAGTCCACGCAAACAGAACTATGCTTGCCAGCTACAGCATTCCGAATGGACACAGGAAAAATAAGCAGGATGGCAAACTACGTATTTAGAGATTCAAATATAACAATCTCTATGTATCACGAAGAAGAAACAAAGACGGAAACAAAGGAGACAACTGAAGATACAAGTGAGGCCCTAATGAACATCATCATAAATGAAGACACCGCAACATATAAAGCCACAGCAAAAAAGGACTACAATATGGACAACAATGAAGAACAAGCTATACAACTAGAAATCAGAGATACGCCACAAGAGGAAGCACACCTGTTCAAACTAAATACGGCCATGTTTGTAAAAAACAAATGGACCCCAACCTCCGGCTTGTACCTACAAAATAACAAACTGTACATCAACATAAAGGCTGCATCAGGATCATCTCCACCCATCCGCAAACACATGGCTTTAGGTCACCTATACAAACCTGGCGCTGAGCAAAACAACGAAGAACTATGCCTCACCCTGAACGAAGAAAAAGATAGAGAAATACGAATAGAAGACCACGATCTATTAGGAATCAAAGAAGCCAAACTAAAAAAGGACTTGACACAGCTGCTACAGAAATACAGAGACGTATTCGCCCCAAATACATGGGAAAAACGTCGCTAACAGAACACAAAATAGAGTTAGAGGATTCCAAGCCATTGAAAAGCCGACCATACAGGGTGTCCCAAAAAGAACGCGAAATAATAAACGACCAAATCAATGAAATGCTAGAATGCAATGTAATCCGGCCCTGTCACTCCCCATGGGCAAGCCCTGTAGTGCTTGTCAAGAAAAAAGACGGAACTACAAGATTCTGCGTGGATTATCGCAAGATCAACTCGGCAACGAAGAAATCATCATGGCCTCTCCCACAAATTGATGATATATTAACATACCTAGGAAAAGCCAAATTCTTCAGCACACTTGTTATGCTTTCAGGATACTGGCAAGTGCCCGTAGAAGAAAAATCAAAACAGTACACAGCCTTTGTAGCACAGGGACACGGAGCCTACGAATTTAACGTATTAAGTTTTGGACTATGCAACATTCCAGGAGCTAGCTGACAAGGTCTTTTGGGACATGAAATGGAAGGAAATACTCATATACCTAGATGACATCATTATTTTTTCCGAAACCGAGGAGGAACACCTGCGAAAACTAGAAAAAGTGTTCCAACGCCTCAGAGAAGCTAACCTCACGTTAAAACCGAGCAAATGCAACTACCTCCAGGAAGAAATCAAAATCCTAGGATACAAGTGTGACATATCTAGGAAACTGTAAAAGACGTGACAACGCCGCGTAGTGAAACGTGTGATAAAGGAACCACGGAGACCAGTCGTTGTCGTGATCAGCACCCGTGTAGAGGACCCCAACTGTTGTGATATCTAAAGTTATCCTGGGCCCTCATCCCCGAATCGGATACCCTTTGTAATACAGGACTTACGGCATAACTAGTACAAGTAAGTACAACACATGGTGGCAGCGGAAAGTACGTGCAAAGGGTAGTTTCGTAGTTTTGCGAGAGAACGTAAAAGTCGTTAAGAAAACAAACAGCACAGCAGACCAGTCAAACATTCTCGGTGTGTAAAGAATTGTTGTGTGAAATCTAAACGTGCGCGCCGCGAGTGTGAAGATTTGAGTTGGTCAGCTATAGTTTGTGGAATTCTCTGTAAAAGTAAACAATCAAAATGGGTGATTTAGCGAAACCGCCAAATGAAATGCAATTTCAAGGAAATATCGCTTACAACTGGAAGTTATGGAAACAGAAATTTAATTTGTATGTTCTTGCTAGCGGGAAATCAAACAAATCTGAGGATATTAAGGTGGCTATGCTCTTGAATTTTTTGGGAGACGAAGGAATTCAAATTTTCAATACGTTTGAGTTGAGTGATGACGATAAAAAGAAATTGGACTTAGTCTTAACAAAGTTTGATGAATACTGTGAGCCAGTAAAAAATCTAGTGTACGAACACTACAAATTTTTTAAAAGGGACCAATTATCTGGAGAATCGTTTGATCAATTTGTGACCGCATTAAAACAAATGGCGAGTACTTGTGAGTTTAAGGAAAAGAATACTATGATCATGGATAGAATAGTTATTGGTATAAAAGACAGTCGAATGCAAGAAAAATTACTCGAGGATGCGAACTTAACACTAGAAAAGGCTATATCAGTATGTCGTGCTATGGAAAGCAGTTCAATTAAACAAAAAGAGATTTCTGGAGGTTCTAAAAATGAGTTTATGCCAGTCGATTCTGTAAATGCGTTTGTAAAATATAAAAGTAGTGCAATGCGTGCAAGTAATGAAAATCAAGATTTCAAAAATACAGCTAGTACCAGTAGAAATAATACAGGACTGTATTCAGGTAGCTGTATGTATTGTGGTTTAAGTCATCCACAAGGTAAGTGCCCTGCTTTTAACAGATACTGTAATAAATGTAACCGTAAAGGACATTACTCGAAATGTTGTAAAAATAAGTATGTAAATGAAATTGATAAGTTTAACGATGAACACGATAGTGATGATCAGGGCATAAATAGAGAACATTATTCTACAGAACCAGTTTGGACAATAACTTCTAGTGCCAAAAATAAACTGGTTAAAGTGAACATTGAAACGGTCAATACAATCGAATGGTTTGAAATTGTTGAAATGGCTGGATGTAATATTAAACTAAAAGTAGATACAGGTAGCCAGGTAAATATTTTAAACTTTCGTGATTTTGACAAACTTGGCATTGATAAGAACAAAGTCAGTCAAAGTAAATCAATACTTACTTCATATTCTGGACATAAAATCAATACATTGGGCAAAATAACAACTGACTGTGTTTATAAAGGAGTACGAAAATATTTATCATTCTTTGTGCTACAAACAGATAGTCCCTCATCAATATTAGGTTTAACGGCAATTGATACCTTAAAAATAATTAATAAAAGTAATCCTTTATCCAGTGATATCTTCAATGTAGACACTATAGACACAGTTTCTGAGATTGTTAATAATTACAAACAGGTGTTTTCAGGAATCGGAAAAATTAACAAGACGTATAATATAATGTTACAAAATAATGCTGAACCACACGTGTGTGGTCCCAGAAAAATTCCACAGGCCTTAAAAAATAAAGTCAAAGAAAAATTGGATCAAATGGTTGCTGATAATATTATTAAACAAGTAACAGAACCAACAGATTGGGTCCATCCAATTGTGATTGCGCCAAAAGCCAATGGAGATATTCGGGTGTGCATGGATCCCCGTGCTTTGAATGTATATGTAAAGCGCGAGAGTTTTCAAATACCTACACAGGATACTTTATTTTCTGAACTAGCGGGTGCAAATTTTTTTTTCTTTACTTGACGCATCTTCAGCCTTCTTACAAATACCATTAAGTTATGAAAGCTCTTTATTATGCACTGTAGCGACACCTTTTGGACGGTTTCGATATTTAAGGCTACCATATGGCTTATCATCATCACCTGAAATATTTCAACGATTCATTTTTGACACTCTTACTGGTTTGCAAGGTGTAATAGCCTATTTTGATGATATACTTATTTTTGGCCGTACCCTACAGGAGCATAATGAAAATCTTAATAAAGTCTTGACAAGAATACAAAAATCTGGACTTACCCTAAACAGGGAAAAATCAAAATTTGGTGTTACGGAAGTTAAATTCTTAGGACACTTAATTAGTGGGCAAGGCGTTGCTGCAGACAAAACAAAAACTTCTGCTATTGTCAACATGTCCTCTCCAAAGGATAAAAAAGACCTTCAGAGATTCTTAGGCATGATAGTATATCTGGGCAAATTTATTCCAAATTTGTCAAAGGAAACAGGAGTGCTGAGAAGATTATTATCAAATAATAGCGAGTGGCAATGGACTGCACTGGAAGAACAATCCTTTAAAAAATTAAAAGCACTTGTTACTTCAACCCCAATTTTGCGTTACTTTGATCCAGATAGAGAAATTACGTTATCAGTAGATGCCAGTCCCTACGGGCTAGGTGCAGTAATAATGCAAGAAGGACAACCAATTGAGTACGCATCTGTCTCATTGACCCAAACACAACAGCGCTATAACCACATCGATAAAGAGCTTCTTGCTGTAGTCTATGGATGTGAACGATTCCATTACTACCTATTCGGAAGACAATTTTTAATTGAAACTGGCCACAGACCGTTAATTGGTTTACTTAAAAAACCACTGGACGAAATGTCTCCTAGAATCCAACGGCTTGCTTATAAACTTCTCAGATACCAATTTAACCTAAGATATGTACCGGGAAAAAACATGAATATAGCGGATACCCTGAGTAGAGATCCCTCAAATGACAATATTACCACACATTACTTAGAGGAGCATCTAAAAGTATTTTCAGTACTATCAATTACCCCTGCAAATGAAGACCGCTTAAAATGTGCAATTGATCAGGATAATGAGCTTAAAAAGCTAAAATATTATGTTCTACAAGGCTTTCCAAGTCATAAAAGCAATGTACCTACTGAAATAAAAAAATACTGGCCAATAAGGTCCGACATTTTTTATATTAATGAAGATATCCTTTTTTATAAAAATAGAATAATAATCCCTGAAACTTTAAGACATGAATTCTTAGAGCTTCTCCATCGTTCACATCAAGGTGTCGTTTCGACAAAATTGTTAGTCCAAGACTCGGTGTACTGGCCAGGAATTATGGTAAGTATTGAAAACATGGTATTAAGCTGCATTGAATGTCAAAGATACTCTAGATCCAATTGTAAAGAACCTCTTCAGCCACACACAGTGCCTGAATTGCCATGGCAAAAGATTGGAATTGATTTTAAGTCTCTGGGTACTTTAAATTTCTTGATTATAGTAGATTATTTCAGCAAATTTATTGTTGTAAACAAAATTGTTTCTAAAACAGCAGAAAGTGTTATATCAACTCTTAAAAATGTCTTCCAACTCACAGGTCTCCCGCAGGAAATTTTCTCAGACAATGGTCCCCCCTACAACTCCAAACAGTTTTCAGACTTTGCCGCAAAGTATGATATAAAACTTTGTACTTCTAGCCCACATTATGCACAATCTAATGGAATGGTCGAGCGAGCTATTGAAACCGCTAAAAGTTTATTAACCAAGTCATATCAACAAGGAACCCTTGTTTGGCTATTCTTGACTATAATGTTACCTCCAAACAGGGATTACCTCCACCAAGTCAACTTCTTATGGGACGAAGGTTGCGGACCACCCTTCCTGTATTAAAAAGATACTTAAATCCTCAATATTCGGCTAAAAATGTAAGGGAAAGGCTAGTAAGTAATCAAGAAAAGCAGAAAAGATATTATAATAAAAACAGTAAGAGACTTTCAAGGCTATATCCAAGCCAAACAGTTCTAATGCAAGACGGAATCAGACAGTGGAGACCTGGCACTGTTATTAGAGAGTCTGGACCTAACGACTATGTTATTAACGTTAATAATACAGACTATCGACGTAATCGACGATTTCTACGGCCACTACAGGAATCTATCCTTCCCACATTGGAATCGCACTCACAGCAAAAGATTGATGAAAAAATAAACGGTGAAGAAAAGGAGAACATACTTGATGATAACACAGAGTCTGTACCTCCGCAACCTCTAACATCTGAAACAATGCAACACAATAGAGTTCCAAACTCGGTTCCAAATGTAACACGAAGTGGTCGAGTGATAGTTCCACCTAACAGATTAAATTTATAAAACTTTAAATTTTAAATATTAAATTCGTTATTTTATAAATATTAGTTTAGTTTTAGTTAAGTGACTTTTGTTTAATTAAAAAAAAAAAAAAGGGACGTGTGACATATCTAGGAAACTGTAAAAGACGTGACAACGCCGCGTAGTGAAACGTGTGATAAAGGAACCACGGAGACCAGTCGTTGTCGTGATCAGCACCCGTGTAGAGGACCCCAACTGTTGTGATATCTAAAGTTATCCTAGGCCCTCATCCCCGAATCGGATACCCTTTGTAATACAGGACTTACGGCATAACTAGTACAAGTAAGTACAACACAACAAGGTCAGCAACAAAGGAATCAGCCCAGACGAAGATAAAATAGAATGCGTCAAGAATTTCCCAAAGCCAAGAAAAGTCAAAGACGTCCAAAGCTTTCTAGGACTATGCAATTTCTACAGGAAGTTCATCAAAAACTTCTCCAACATAGCAAAACCATTACACGAGGCAACCAAAAAAGAGGGATTCAAATGGGAAGAGCAACAAGAAAAGGCATTCGAGGATCTCAAAAACAAACTAATATCGGCCCCAACTCTACAACACTACGACCCAGCTAAAGATTGCATTTTGCACTCCGACGCCTGCGTAGACGGCATTGGCGGGATACTACTACAAGCAGACGCAAACGGCATCCCTCACCCAGTGGCATACATAAGCAGAGGTCTATCAAAAGCAGAGAAAAATTATGCAATCAGCGAACTAGAACTCCTCGCAGTGGTATGGGCACTAGGATACCTCAGACATCTTATATACGGGCGCCACGTAAAAATAGTTACGGATCACCACGCCCTTTGTTGGATGGACACGATCAAAGAACACAACAAGAGACTAGCCAGGTGGGCACTCAAAATAGCCGAATTTAACTACTCCATAGAATATAAAAAGGGGACCATGCACAGGGATGCAGACTGCATGTCCAGGAACCCCGTATTGCCAGCAGAAATAACTGAGACTGAGGACCTGGAGGAAATTCCTACATTCATAACAGTAACAGACGGCCTAAAAATCCAGCAGGACCAGGACCAAAAAATTAGAAAAATAAAAGAGGCAATAAGGGACCCAACAAATTCCACAGCTACAATAGGGGAACAAAGGCGAGCAAAAGGATTCAGGCTAATTAACGACATCCTGTACAAACCAGTATCTACGGCAACAGGACTAACCAACGTACCAGTAATACCTGACAAAATGGTGGAGGAAATATTATGGGAATTACACACTTCGCCAACCAGTGGTCATCTAGGAGTATCAAAAACCATAAACAAAATTAGAACCCGATACTACTGGGAAAACATGCTAAAAGATATAAAGAAATATATATAGGGTTGCCCCGAGTGCCAAGCAAGAAAAGGACAGTCATACAGAAAAACCCCAGGATTATTACAACCAATCCCAGTAGGTTTAATAATGGATAAAGTAGGAATTGACCTACTAGGGCCATTCAGGCGAAGCAATCAGGGAAAAACAATGATAGTGGTAGCAACCGACTACGCATCGAGATACGCGATAACGGCGGCGCTGCCAAATGGGAAGGCAGGCCCGGTCGCCAAATTTCTGCTAGAAAAAATCTTCCTAATTCACGGTACGCCAAGGAGCCTGTTGAGCGACAGGGGAAAAACTTTTCAGTCCGAACTAGTGCAAGAAATAACAACACTCATGGGAGTACGCAGCCAATTCACAACGGCATACCACCCAAGCTGTAACGGACTTACAGAGAGGCTCAACAAGACAATAGCCGACATGCTGGCGATGTACTGTAACACAGAGCAAACAGACTGGTGCAGCTACCTACCATTCATAACATTTGCTTACAACACGGAAGTACAAGACACAACTAAATTCAGTCCATTCATGCTCATCTTTGCAAGAGAACCGACACTACCCTCAGAGGCCATGCTGACCAATGCGGATTGCAAAACAGAAGCAGTGGAAATAAGAGAAAGGGCGTTAAATATAAGAACCATCGCAACAGAAAATATCGCAAAACGACAAACAAAGGATAAAACAATATTTGATCAAAACCACAGAGAATTAAATTTTGAACCAGGGGACAAAGTCAAAATTTTCACGCCTATCAGAAAGATAGGGAAAAGCGAAAAGTTATTACTAAAGTGGTTTGGTCCATATAAAATCGTGGAAAAAATAGGAGAAGTGAATTACAAAATCAATAAAGGGAGAACTACAGATATTGTCCACGTAAGTAGGATTTTACCATACTTTGACCCAAGGACGGCCAGGGAAAGAATTCAGGAAAGAGAAGAGCCAGAAGTTCCAAGGGAAAGACTGGAGGATATTGAAGAAGAATAGGATATCATATATACCATAAAGCTTAGTTTAGGATTAATATTAATACGTACCATCAATTATAGGACGGTGCTAGCCATAACGCAAGCCACCGGGGACCTACAGGTAGAAATATCCACGGGAGCCAACTGGAAACCACTACCTAGTACCATAGCATACGAGGGATCCATCCCTTTAACATATCGGATGAAATGGATAGACTTCAAGACTGAATCAACAGCCCGAACGAGTTGCCTGAAAACAGAAAAATTTGACATAACAACCTGCAAAACATTAGAATATATGGATGACTTACAAGAAGCCACGGCAGCAGAAATCAACGCCTTAGTCGAAAGCTGGGACCCATTATACTTACGAAAAGAAAGCCGCAAAAAACGGGCAATTTCACTGTCCTTCATAGCAGACGGACTGAACTACTGCTGCGGCGTTGCCACACAACAGAATTTGGACTCCCTAGTACTGGACAACGCCGAACTCCATAACCGATTGACAACCATCAATCAAGGCTTGGAAAACACAATTACAGCCATAAGCTCGGAATCTTGGCAACTGGAAGCATCAGAAAACCATACAGCAGCAGCCCTAGAAATGACAGAGGACAAAATCAAGAATTTACAAAAATATACAGAAATACTCAATAACAATATAATTGCAGAAGGCCACGAACAAAGGAACCTATTACTGGCAATTGCAAAAACTAATATGGAATCAACAAAAAAGATACTAAAACTTACCAGGGCTACAAAAAACCACGGGATAGTCCAAGCTTGCAGGCATCACCATATCCCCATAGCCGCAATCAAACCACAAATCCTTAGGACAGACCTGGAAAAACTGCAATCCACTTTAAGCGTCAATGACCAAGACCTAGCCTTGCCACTACCGGACGTTTCAAAATACTATGAACTATCCATATGTGAGTGTAACTTCGCTAAGGACGTCCTGACCATAAACATAAAGATACCTATAAAACAGAAAAATCATCAATGGAAACTCTTTGAGTTAATTACTCACCCCTTCGCTTGGGAAGGGCAAACCTGCCTAATAGAACATAACGCTCTATACCTAGCAATAGCTGAAAAAGACGACCAATTCGAGGATATACGTCAGATAACGGGAACCGCATTACATTTATGCAAACCTTATGAAAACAAACTGTGCTACTTACCGCGCTTCTCGTCCGACACACTCCAAGGTCCATCGTGCGCCACAAAACTCTTTCACGGCACCACGGTGGAGGACCTAATAACCCATTGTCCCATGAGATGTCACCAGTCCACCCTCCTAATGATATCAGAAATCAGCGAAGAAACCTACACCATCACGCACCCGCAACGAAACTCCACCATCTCGTGCAGAGATAAAACCACCACCATACAGGAAGATATGCTGACTCTGCCAGGGGCCCTCCAAATTAAACTACCATGCGACTGCACACTAGAGGTCAAGGGTAACACGATGATACCACGGCGCTTTCCATGCTCTAAAATACAAAGAAGACAATTAAATATTATACACGTCCTGCCAGCAGCATGGACTAATTTAAAAACATTTCAACTTACCCCGCTCAACAAAGCACACCCACCCAGGTTCAACAACTTTTCCGAATGTCTGAACAGGAACTGGACAACAACAACAGCCCATATCAACCTAACATCCAGCAGGGAACTGCTACAAGACGTCCAAAAACAACTTCAAGCAGCTGTCCAACCAATAACGCCACACACATGGCAAACTGAAAACCATAGCATGATGCTGATCTGGAACGTCATATTATCAATAGGACTCGCCTACTTACTATTTCATAGCCCATATGCAGTAATCACGAGTTTAGCAAGCCCGACCCTGGCACAAGCAGAAGAAAAAACTTCAAGCCACGACGCTACGTTCTACGTAACATGCACCTTATTTACAATCTGCATACTATATATTTTAAGCAAAATAATAAAAACCATGATAACAAAATATATATGCTTACCTGGGACTGCGGCCAACTCCGAACAGGGACAAACACCACCAAGGGAACAAACTACCTTAGTTCTAGAGATACCAAGAAACCTAGAAAACACCACAGGATCATCAATCAACTGCCTGCTCAAAGAAATAAACACGCACACAGAAGAGCACTGCACTTCCTAACCATAAGGCACACTCTACGACCACAACGTCCTTGACCTAAGAAACACGCGACGAAAGGCTTCACACTACCTCAATCACAATTACGTAGTCACTGAGGAAACAAAAAAACCAGCAGGCAACCCAAGGAACTGACTACGTCGGCAAAAAATACACAGGCACGGATATCAAGAGGCAACGAACCCACAACGTTGCCAAAACTTAAAATGTAGGTGCATAAGAAAAAAAAAATAGAATTAATGGTAAAACTTATATTTATAATAAATTAATAATATACATGGACCACGGGGCGACGGGGCCGAAGATTGGCAGTGATACACACCATTCGGCCACCCATCACCCCTAACCACACCCTGGAATGCCCCTCAGGGGGGTCCGGGGGCCAATGTTCTACGGGAGCCCGCAATATGTATATTTCTACATAAGCTCTCTGGAAACAAAAAACCAGTCACGTTTAAAAAAGGAAAAAAAAAATTTTTTTTTTTTAATATGGGTACTTACGTGGGAAAAATGAAGGAACTTACGAAATATAAGTTCCCGAACTCTAGCTTTTACGATGCGGGTGCAACTAAACGGACCTATAAGGATTTTATTTAAAGGGAAAAAAATATATATAATCATAATATACACATAAGTAATAATTCACTCACACAGCGAGGTCAGCACCATAGTTCTATAATAAAAATTTAAATCAAATAAAAAGATGCTGTTCTTTTCCCTCTCAAATTCCAAAGGTAAGAGTGGGATGGTGAACAAATGGTGGATCAAAGAGTTAAAAGCTGCCATTTTATGAGCTAAACAATGATTTGAGTCAGCAGGTATAACATTGTCTGTATGTGTGTTTTTCCGATAAATAGCATACTCAAAAAAGTTATTCACCCTCTTTGTTGTCAAATCTAAAAATTTCAGACAACAATCAGATTCTATTTCTTTTGTAAATTTGATGTGGTTGTTTAAAGAATTTAAAAAATTGAAAAAAACTTCCAACTCATTCCCTGTTCCTGTCCAGACAATAAAAGTATCATCAACATATCTGCGCCATATTAAAATTTTATCTAGAAGGTAAAAATTTGAATTAAACAATTTATTTTCAAAATCACCCATAAAAATTTCAGCTAAAAAGGGGGAAAGACCTGAACCCATGGGTAAACCATCCGTCATTTTAAAAAACTTAGTAAAAGGGACGTTATACCCCTCCGTACATTATCAGACGGAGATAAGTTCTCTCCAAGCAAACATTCCACGATATTCACCACCTGTTGTCGGGGGATACTTGGAAACAGATTGACCACATCAAAGGAAACCAAAAGGCAATCATTTGGTAAGTTAATACTTTTTAAATCTTGAATTAATTCATTGATGTTCTTAATACTGTATTTATTTTGATAATCCAAGAGGTTTCTCAAACATTTGTCTAGCGATTTTGCTAAAAAATATGCCGATGAAGATACAAAACTAACAACAGGTCTAATTGTCATATCATTTTTGTGAATTTTGACCATACCGTATAATAAAGGGGTACTGGAATTCATAGGAATTACAGGTTTATTCATCTTAAGTTCATCATACAAATTTTGGCCATTAATTAATCTTTTAAGTTCTGTAGTGTAAGACGCATTCGGATCTTTCTTAAGTTCGATAATCATATTATTATTATCCAAAAAGTTTTGAACCCTATTGAAATATTGTTGTTTTTCCATTATTACCAAACAATTGCCCTTGTCTGCCTTTCCCAATACCAAGTATCCCACGACAACAGGTGGTGAATATCGTGGAATGTTTGCTTGGAGAGAACTTATCTCTGTCTGATAATGTACGGAAGGGTATAACGACCGTTTTAACTAAATGTCTAGGTTTAGATTTTTTTAGATTTAATGACAAGTTTTTTAAAATGACGGATGGTTTACCCATGGGTTCAGGTCTTTCCCCCTTTTTAGCTGAAATTTTATGGGTGATTTTGAAAATAAATTGTTTAATTCAAATTTTTACCTTCTAGATAAAATTTTAATATGGCGCAGATATGTTGATGATACTTTTATTGTCTGGACAGGAACAGGGAATGAGTTGGAAGTTTTTTTTACAAAAGAAATAGAATCTGATTATTGTCTGAATTTTTTAGATTTGACAATAAAGGGGGTGAATAACTTTTTTGAGTATGCTATTTATCGGAAAAACACACATTCAGACAAAGTTATACCTGCTGACTCAAATCATTGTTTAGCTCATTAAATGGCAGCTTTTAACCCTTTAATCCATCGTTTGTTCACCATCCCACTCTTACCTTTAGAATTTGAGAGGAAAAAGAACAACATCTTTCAAATTGCTTATAACAACGGATACAAGATATCACTAATCAATAATTTAATCAAAAAAAAATTTAATGGCATGCTTAAGAAGGTGTTGACTGACCCCTTGGATAAGACCATAACATCTTTTCAACCTCCTAGGTATATAAGGCTTACTTTTTTGGGCACTGTTTCTCTAAGAGTGGGTAATGTATTGAAGTCCTTAAACAACAATTTTAAAATAGCTTACAAATCGGTAAACAATTTACGTAGCTTATTCTCGAGAGTAAAGGATTCAATTGACGTGCTTGACAAAAGTGGGGTGTATTTGTTGTCCTGTAACTCTTGCACAGCTAAATATGCTGGTCAGACAGGGCGTAGTTTTAATGTTGGAATAAAGGAACATTTAAACTCTTAGAAATCGCCTAATGACAGGAGATCAGCTTTTGGCCTACATTTAGGAGAGAATTTACATAGTTTTAATACTAAAGACAACTTTAAAATGCTGCATAATGCGAATAAAGGCCATAAGCTGATTTTTTTAGAAAACATAGAAATAGCGAAATTAGAGAAATAATCAAATTGAGTGTTTGAACGATCCTGTCAACGCCCACTATAGGGAAGCGGCGAGAATTGTGAACGACTTTAAGTAGTGAATGTTTGTTTAAATAATAGAACCTCTCTTTGTGCAATCTAGATGTCGCTCTGGTTCGGTATATTTTGTTTTATTTTTTAAGTGTTTTATTTTTAAATGTTTTTTGGGTTTATCCTGTTGATCAATTTATATAGTTAGTTAACCTGTGCTCGCCATTGTGAGCTTGTTTGTGTCCTTGATGTAAAGTTTGTGTTTATATTATGTAAGTAACACCAAATAATTTCAAATTATAATTGACATTATTATATAAATGAACTTTGTAGATAGCTCTTGAAAATGGTTTAAGAAACCGAAACGCGTAGAGCGAAATATTAAGTATTTGTGAAGAATTTTGGATTTTTCTTTCCTGTTAAATAAAAGTAGTGATATATTTATTAGCAACAGAAGAGTCGAGCTGAGAAAAAGATAGAAAAATTTGGTAAATTCCAAAATATTCTCTCCAAATATATAGAAAATGAAGTCAAAGAATTTATAGTGAAACATTAGAGTTCCTGACTATAATAAGCTGACCCCACTTTTAAAATAATGTCCTTTCCATTGCAGTAAATTTAAAATAGATGATCAAAACAAGTAGGGAATATTAAAAGTTAATGATAAGGAATACTTAATATCCTTTTTTTTTATAAGATTTATTACGCCCTTTTGAGAAGGTATGTGGTAATTATAAATCATTTCTAGGCTAATTTGAATGCATAATTGGTTAAAACATATTCATTTTAACAGTAATATAGATGCTTCCATTAATTTGGTTAAAAATTTGGATCTAAATGGTGAAGCATGGTATTTAAATTGGATTTCTATTAGGTAAATAAATTCATTTCACTTTCTATTTTTTTTTTGCAAAGGGTGATTATTTTAATTTTGGACATAACTGAAAGCGGCAGACTTAAGAGCCTTCTTACCACTACCAACTACCCACAAGGCTGAGAATGTTGTTTTAGGTTTCTTTGTCTAACTTTAAAATTAATTGGTTCACTTTTTGACGTAGGTATCTGCATTGTAAAAACAAAAACAAATTGTTATTCTGTTCATCATAAGTTTAAACCTATATTTAGACCACATCACCATCATTTTTGCTTCTAATTTATCTAACTTGCATGATTTGGATTTAGAATATTATTGTGAATTGTATTGATAATTTGATTATTAAATTTAGTGACAAATAAAGTTGTTAGTTTATTAAAAGGCAAAATCATCTATTTTTTGAACTAAGTGAGATTGGTGCTTGTGAGATATACAGGAATGCAAGAATGTATATATACATCTAAATTTTCTTGACCTACTAATAAGTACGTGGGTCACTCTCTTTTGATTTTGGGGAAACTTTTCAGTTTCCCTACAAATACATTCTGAATTTGATCATCCCTTCCCCAAAATATAATTCCGTATTTAACGCAAGCTTCAAAGTTAGCAAAATACAGAATTTTTAACGTTTTCTCGTTCATATAATTGGCAACGACACAAATGCCATAGCAAATTACATTTAGCTTTTGCAAATACACTTGAGATGATAGGACCAATCCAGAAATTCGTTAATTTGTACACCCAACAACTTAGTATTTTCAGAAAAATTTATATCATCGTCAATAAGTTGAAAGCTACCCGCGAATTTTTCTTACGTAAAAATATAAGTAAGTAAAATACGTACAAGCGAATCAAGTGAAATTGGTGAGCAAGGGGTGCCCCCCTCATCACGTCACCCCAGCCGGATGATGAAGACGACGACTTCCAGGCTCACTAAGAGATGAGTTGCTGGAAAGGGAAAGTTTCCAAGAAAAACGATGGGATAAGGCCCTAAAGGATAGGAATGATCAATTGAAGAAAGCAATGGATGATGCCTGTCGTGAAGATGGTGAAAGGATAAGGAAATTGGAGGACGACAATAGACGATTCCTGGAAATTCTAATAAGGTATGCGAGCCAGTTAAATAAACTGATGCCATCAGAAATAAATACAAATGCACAAGTGCACACAGACATACAAGTACTTGCAAACACTATTATCGATAATATTGAGCACACGCAACAACAAGCTAATATTACACAAGAGTACATTATGGACACGGTAATGAACTCAGACCGGGACTCAGATAAAGACAGCGACAATGGTAGCGACTTTCAGGTAGTTAAAAAATTAAGAAAGAGACAGAGTACAAACAAACAAAAGAACTTAACCTCAAAAAAGCAACAGCTTGAAAGGGAGGAATTTCCCACACTGCCAAGCATTGACGGTAATATTATAAAAAAGACATTTACGCAAAAGGAAACAAATAAAGAGGCAGGGGAAGTTCCTCACAGTCAAATCAAAAACAGCAAATAGACAACAAGACAGATGAAGTGATAGATAAAAACAGATAAACAAAAGTAAGGGTGCCTCCTATAGTATTACGTAAAAAGAAATACTACGACAAGATTACTAAGTACCTATATGAAAACAAAATGCAATATTGTCATGCCATAACGGTGGCAGATCCCCCCCCCCCCCCCCGCCGATAGATTATAGAAAAATAATTATATTTTTTGATGAACTATACATTCCATACCATTCACTTAGATTTGCAGAGGAAAAATAACTTCACGTAGCTCTTCTTGAAATATGTCTGGAAGCAAAAATTAAATCAGACTTGGAGAGGCTGAGTTTTACTCCATCTTACGTAATACGGTGGAAGCGGGGTAATGGCAGTTTGGTCTTGGTCTTTCTTCCTACAGACGTAAACGCAGTGCCACAGATGCCAGCTGTTTAAGCATTCACAATTTAAGTGTACAGCACGAATAAATGTGCAGATAATCACATTTTTTACGAGTGTCCAAACACTGGTGGAATGGCACTTTTGTGCGCTAATTATCAGGGCAGCCATCAATCAAATTCTCGCGACTTCCCAAGGCACCTATTTAACAATAATAGAAACTTAAACCTGAAACAAAACCAAAATTCAAGACCCAATTTTAAATGGGGTACTCAAATAAATAGTCGATTAAATAATAATAACAACATAAATCGAAAATCGGAGGAAGGACCAGTGGCCAAGAAGAACATCATTACAGAGGTTGCGTTAGGCTTGTCGCATTGTGTTCATATAGAAGGAACTTTTATTAAAATAAAAACCAAAAGTAGTAGGGTCACACTGGGTTCTGTTTAGTGCAGTCCCTCCGTCAACTTTGATGGAGACTGTCTGGCAAAAATTATCAATAATAACAGTACAATAATTATAGGCGGGGACCTTAATGCAAAAAACAGGTTTTGGAGTTGCCGTAATCACAATTTAAAAGATCTCACCCTGTATAATAAATCATTGAGTTTCAACTAAATACTGCCGCCAGAGGAGCATACGCATATGGCGACAAATGCACTTCCGGAGCTTTTGGAAGTTTTTGTAATAAACAAATATCGGCCAGAAACCACGCTGGCTCTCTGAGCAAACATCAGATCACAGACCAGTCATGGCAGAATCCGGAAATCCAATGGAGAGGGGGCATGGATATCGGTCAGTAACAGAGGCAAACTGGCCTCTTTTTAAGAGGATATTAGAGGATAAAGTACCTCTACGGCCTATCCAACCGGAAGGCGGAATTGAGGACGCTGTGGCTCAATTAACCGATCGTATAAACACTGCCATGATTGGTGCATCAAATACAAAGACGTCCAGATTTTTGAAGCAGGATGCTCTTAGCAATGAATTGAAGCAACTCATAAGGAACAAAAATAGTACAATGAGAATGGCGTACCGGACCGGAGATCCTCGCATAAAAGCTCAAGCTAACAGAGAAATGCTAGAAATCAGAAGGCTTCTTAGTCAGCAAGTTTACAAAGGTTCTAACGAGAGGTGGTAAAAAGCCAATGTCCTTCGTTAGGGACCCTCAAACAAATACCAATATAACGGAGCCACTGGAAAAGGCTGAACTGTTTGCGGACAGCCCCTGCGAACAGTTCAGCGAGAATCCTACAAACGACCCACAGAGAGATGGGAGGATCTACAGAACGGTCCACATATATAAAAATATGCCACAAGATAACGATAATCAATATATTAGACGAGTGACGTCAGAAGAGGTTTCTTCGGTTATGCAAATAATTAATGTTAAAAAGGCGCCAGGCTTCGGCGGCATCAAAAGTAAAAAACGACTATTCCTATTTTTTATAAGTTTCTTCACATGCAGTTAATGGCCTTAGATACAGTGATTGATTATTTTTAACAATATTGCTGTTAAATGGAACATTTGCTAATTCTTTAGTAATATTCGGTACAACCGATATTAGGTACTCTTTAAACTTATTAGCTATGACTTCAAGATCTCCCTTATTTTAATGTTGGAGATTTTTTTTTCTCCGTAATTTCATTGCAGATTGCTCACATGCTTTCCACTTTGTTGTCTGAATTATTTTGTCGCCTTTAAATTTTCTTGGAACTCGGGCTATTAGAACCCACTTTTAGAGGGAAACTCTGATTAAATATATTTATAAAGCCAATTATAAAGAAATTCCATGTCCATTAACATTATTTCCGCCAATCTTATAAACATCAGGCCAGTCTTGTTCGCCTAAACAACGCAAAAGCTCGTTCCTGTTTTCATATGTAAAAAATCTTGCCAATTTGGGCCCCTGTTTTATAATAATAATAATTAATAATTAAGGTCTTTATTCATAAATGATACAATCAAAGTACTACATTTTGTTATTGGGCGAGGTTCAGTTCACCCTGATTACAATATATGCAACAAGGCATCTGTTCAACTAACCCATAACCAAACTATAACTAGTGAAATTGCCATAAAGAAAGAAAATAGTAGACGAGATAAACGTAAACTAATAAATTATATTTTATCTTTAAAAGTGGAGAGTATTACTAAAAACAACAATTCATTACCCAGGCCGCACTTTCTATTATGATTGCGCACCAAGCTTTTGATAAATAAAATTTCTGAAAACAGGTGCTGACATAGCATAAACATCATTAGGAAGAGCGTTCAATAAATTGACAATGTTGTACGAGAAGGATCGCTTAAAAACCTGCGATCTATGTTGTGGTATTGTAAGCCTACCCTTAAACCTAATATTAATATTGTGTACGTCTGTGCGAAATCTAATCTTCTGATAGAGATATGTTGGAAACTTATTTTTTATAATAGCATGATAGTGGCAAATCATATGCAGATAACGCCTTTGGTACATGCTTAACCAACCATTATCTTTAATTTTATGAGTAATGTGCTCTCGTTTTTTTATGCCAAATATAAGCCGTAAGCAAGAGTTTTGTACTTTTTGTATTCGCCTTGAATCATATTCGGTCAAGCATGGACCATAAACGCCATCACAGTAATTGAAGTGGGAAAGCACAAGTACATCACACAACATAGACTTTACATTCCTATTAAGGATATATCTATTTTGATAAATAAGTTTTAAGTTGGAGTAAGCTTTCTGAATGCACCTATTTACATGTGCAGCAAACCTTAACTCACTGTCAACATACAGACCCAAATTCTTCACCACAGGATCCAACTTAATATTGTGACCTTGAACGCCAATATCATGACGGTACCGTTCGATAAACCGTTGTTTTTCTACTTTTCCTCCAAAAACCACCGCCACAGTTTTATTAAAATTTAATTTTAAGCAATGATTACTACTAAATTCACTAACCTTGATCAAATCAAAATTGACTGCGGCGACAGCCTGTGGTGCTTCATCCGGATAAAAGGACAAGTACATCTGAGTATCATCAGCATAGAAATGATTACTGCATGACAGAAAAACTGAAGAAAATGATGACGTATAAAATGTAAATAATCTTGGGCCCAAGATTGAGCCCTGCGGAACACCATTAGTGACATCTAAAAATTCCGAGTTTTTTCTATTATAACATACTAATTGTTTTCTGTCATGCAGATAATTTGTCATGAGCCCTATTGCTTGATCGTTAAAACCCACATAACTATACATTGCTTTTAAAATATCATGATTTAACGTATCAAACGCCTTGGAATAATCCAACAAAACCAAAATTGACAACTTTCCCTTATCTAAGCTGCATATTATATCATCTGTTATATTCATTAAAGCAGTATTGCATCCCACACCCTTTCTAAAACCAGACTGTGAATCAGAAATAATTTTATTATTGTTAAAATATACCTGCAACTGAACATCAAGTAGCTTTTCAAAAACTTTGGAAAGGGTGGGGAGAATACTAATGGGGCGCAAATCATTAAAAGTATTCGGAGTAGCAACCTTGGGCAGAGGAATCACACGCGCTTCCTTCCACATACTAGGAAAGGTGGAGCAAGAAATACTATAGTTCATGATGTGTGTTATATATGGAAGTAGAAAGGGAAGACATAATTGTATTGTTAAGATATTTATTCCATCAAGTCCTGTAGCTGTACTTTTTATTGTAGAAATTACTTTTAAAACCTCTATTTCTGTTACACTAACAAAATTAAAATTATTATGACATTGTTTATTATTATTATAAAAATCTATTTGACTTTGATTAGGCTTAAGTTTTGGGACAGCATTGATGAAATTATTATTTATAGTATTTGGGTCTGTCAAATGAGTTGGTAAAACTAAGTTTCCTTGAACTGTATTATGAACATTTAATTGTTTTAGATCAGCCCATAATTCTTTTGGTTTTTTATTTTGAAAAGAATTTTGATAATACGCTTTTTTTTCTCTCCTTACCGCTAGTGTGAAACCGTTCCTCAAAGCTTTGTAATAAGACCAATCTGTAGGGCATCTAGTTCTTTTAAACTTACTCAAGGCCTTATCTCTATCCTTTTTAGCAGCTCGCAAAACATCTGTAAGCCATGGAGCATATGGCTTAGTAATTTTAAAAGTTACATAAGGGGCATGGATGTCAAGTAAACTATATATATTATTACACATGAAATCCACTTTATCATTTACATCGGTTATATCATAAATGTTGCGCCACGGTATTGCTTGCAGATCACTGTAAAATTGTTCCTTGTTAATATTCTTAAAATTCCTGACTGTTTTGAACTGAGTTTTAGCTTTTTCTAATTTAAGGTTTATTATAAATGAAATCAATTCATGATCACTAATCTGTACAGAGTCTACGCCTACTGAGTTTACAATTTCCACACTTGATGTTAGAATATAGTCGATAAGTGTCGATGTGGATCCAGTTATCCGAGTGGGTTGATTTATAATCTGAGAAAGCCCGAGTGTCTCAAAACATGTTAGAGCCGAA
The DNA here is from genome assembly GCA_963920685.1 of Polydrusus tereticollis. Taxonomy (NCBI): domain Eukaryota; kingdom Metazoa; phylum Arthropoda; class Insecta; order Coleoptera; family Curculionidae; genus Polydrusus; species Polydrusus tereticollis. The sequence goes on from OY987326.1 coordinate 135,340,384, forward strand.
TCAACTTCAGCATTTTCAATTTTAAACAGATCAATATTAAAGTCTCCCACACAGAATATATGATCCACAGAGACAAGCAAAGTAGATACAGTGGCCTCAAATATGGAAAGAAATTCGTTAGGGTTAACATTCGGCGGTCGATATACGACCCCCACAGCAAAACACAATTTTGGCAACTTTATTTTTATCCACAGTTGTTCAATTTCTGCAGACGTCTGAATGACAGTATATGGAACATGATTTTCAACGTAAAATCCTACACCCCCGCCTCTTCCTTGTCTATTCTTTTTAATAAGACTATAACCATTAATACGTACAGTATTATCTACTGTTGTGTTATTAAGCCATGTTTCACTTAAACCTAATATGTCAAATTTTCTTAACAGTAATAATTCTTTTAGATCATTAAAATGTGCAAATAAACTCCTTATATTTAAATGGGCCAATTTCATAAATTCACTCATATATTTAGCCTGATATTCCAGACAATTAATAATAATATATATCTACGATCCTAATTAAACCTGCAAATTTCGCCGAAAGTCACTACTTAATATGACTCCTTACACTAATTTAATATAGTTATTAGTTGTGGTGCTTACCTACAATGTTTTAATTAATTTAAATATCCTTCACTGTACCCACCCTTTTCTTTGAACCCTGAATATTTACAAAAACATTTCCGCCCCAAGTCCAGCAGCACTTCACCCCGTATTTAGTACACGCTTTTTCATATAGATCTAAATTTTTACGGGTTAGATTTTCGGAAATCACTATACCGGTGTTTTTAAAGTCCTTTTTTTTCGAAAGATATCATCGCGTTTCCATTTATGTACTAACTCGACACATATCGGACGTGGCCTTGCACGGCCTTCAACGAACTTACCCATAGGATAACAGTTCCCGAGATCATTTACGGTCAGAATATATTTTAATTTTAATTTTTTGTTGATAATATTTGTCAACTCTTGCCGTAAACTGTCAGAATCTTCTTGTTCGGGAATACCGCTAAATATTAGTGAATTTGTTAACTGCTTTTGTTCTTGTTCTTCGAATTTTTTTTCTTGTGCTGACAACCGTTGATTTAGTTTATGTAACTCGGTTTTTATGGACTCTATAACATTTTGTGTACTATTCTGAAACTCATTTATTTTAGTCATGAGTTCATTAGAGTCCAGTTCACTCGAATGTTCCGTGTTATCCGTTATCAGGCTTTTTAATTCACGCACGTTTTGGTGCATAGTTTCTTCTAACCTGTGAACTTGGTTTGCTAAATCTTCCTTTGACATGGAATCTCTGCGTCCTGGGTTATTGTTACGAGTTGTACGTGTAGGACCCATTGTAAAGTAAGTTTTTAACTAGTAATATTGTATTATATCACGAAAAATACCACAACTTTACTGAAATATTAACGGAGCCAAAACACAACTGCTTAACTTTGCAGCGCCATCTTATATGAAATATTTCTGGTATTCTATTTCAAAAATTGCCTTATGCGCCGTGTGATCCGATATCAAATTACTACAGCTTTTACTTGATCAAAGTTAGTAGATAAGTTATCAATACAACTAGAGGTAATGAAAGTTATTATTGTATTTGGTATTATGCGTGAGTAAAAATTAAAAAATACATTAGTGACAGAAATTCTGTTTTAGATTTGTTTTCCCTAATCATTTCAATATTAAAATCGCATACCACGAAAATGAGCATATTTTTCTCAAACACGGTAAGATCTGTTCCATTTTATCCAAAAATAAATTTATGCCACCAGAGGGAGTCTATAATATGACTGTAACGAAAACATTCCTTATACCCATTTTACACTTACCCGCCGCACATTTAAACGACCCGCTAACAGATTAGCTTATTTAGCTTCAATCTTACTTTATAGTTTACACCTTTTTCATGTGAATCGATGTCCCTCCATGTTGACCTTCTTCTCGATAAAACATAAAACATAACATAAAGTCTCTGCGCAGTTTTTCCTCCGACTTCTAGTGTTCAGTTACATACAAGATTTTACATTCTGGTTGGATATTTAGCATATCAGTAAGTTTATCGATCTTGTTTCCAATTTATTGTACATTTTGATGAATCATGCTTATTTTTTGTTGGTTTGATGAAATCTTATTTTCGGTATTTTCTTTATCAATTGTTAAAAAAAATTATCACTATAGGTGATCTGCTTTCTGTATCTTTCTAGCTTTCTTTTAAAAATAGGACAGTTAGTATATCGTGCAAAATATTGTCAGTCTTCCTTATCATATTTCATTTTCAAAAAGTTCGAACACCTACCTTTACATTTTGTGCAGTCTTTAACACTATGTACAACGTTTAGCCACATCGATCTTTCGGAACAAAAGGGTTACATCTCCCAAAAATCTATTTTCCAGTTTTCTTTATATTAATAAGTAGAAAACGTTCAACATCTTCATCTAGTAGCGATTCCTCTTCCTCAAAAAGAACTTGCAGTAGGTCCAACTGTTTATTAAGGGACGCATCATCGTATGAAAATGAACCTTTTGGTTCCGATGACAGCGTTAAGGATCCGTCCTATCAGGAGTCATCATCGGATGATCAACTATCAGACGAAGAAAAAGAAAAGGCGAAAAAAAGAAAGGTAATAGATAAGTCTTACACAGAGAAAAAAGGTAAAAAAGAAGTAGAAATCCTCAGACGCCCCCAAAAAGCGCTACAACCCCCTTGCGGGCAAAAGTGCAAATTAAGATGTTTTAAAAAACTTGTTGACGAAAAGCGTTTTAAAATATTCAATGAGTATTGCGGCCTGAAAGATTTAGAGAAACAGAGACAGTATATTTCTTCGAATATGCAAACGGTCAACCCTAGATATAGGTACAGTAATGTTGCTTCCCACAGAAGCCCAACAACGCATATTACTTTATTATGCCACCAGAGGGACAAACATGTTCGTGTTTGCAAGGTTTTCTTTATGGCAACTTTGGCTATCAATAACAGAGTCATTCAAACCGTTATGAAAAAGCAGAAGTTTTGTGAAAGTGATAAAATTATCGAAGTTGATAAGCGAGGTAAGCACAATAATCATTACCAGTTAGATGAAGCAATCAAAAATGAAGTAAGGGAGTACATAAAATCTATACCTTATCATTATTGTAGGGCAAGTACTTCCAAAGAATATATTGAGGGAAGTAAAACTCTTTCAGACTTGCGTCGTAATTATTTAAAAGTATGCGAAGAGGAAAAGTCACCTGCTACCAATTATCACATGTACCGAAAGATCTTTGAAGAATAATTTAATATAGCATTTTATGTTCCGAAGAAATATCAGTGCGAGCTCTGCTTGCAATTTAAGAATTGCACTGAAGGGAACAATCAAAGTTTTATAGAGAAGTATGAAAGGCACATAACAGAAAAAGACTTAAGTCGTAAGGCAAAAGAACATGACACCAAAAATAGTGAAGAAGCTACTAAGTAATCGTTTTTGATCTTCAGACGGTTCTTCCGTGTCCAGTTCGAGAGGCTTCATTCTCTCTTTTATGTATCGAAAAAAAACGTGTTGAACTTTACCTTATATGACATCAAAAGTCACCAGGGAACTTGTTTCTAATGGCATGAGGGTGAGGCCCAAAGAGGTGCAAATGAAATAGGTGGTTGCATTTATAAATATTTAGAAAATATAAGAGATTTGCATCAGGAGGGCGAGTTAAACATTATATTTTATTCAGATAATTGTGCTGGTCGAAACAAACACAAATTTTTAATAGCACAAATTTTTTATCACCGGTCACAGCTAGAATGAAGGCGGCAGTGTCCATGTGACTATCGAAAAAGCAGTAAAGAAGTACAAAAGATCAAAGTAGAAAGGGATACACTACAGGCAGCCGGCCCGCCAGCTGCAAGCTATCTAACCCGGCCTAAACGGCGTACCTTTGCAGGTGTTCTTTTTGTAGGGCTTGGCAGGTGTTCAAACCCGAGCTCTCCGCGGCGTCAGAATACTACGTAACCTGAATCAACGAAATGTCACATACGTGTTCTAACGTGTTTGACCTTGAATGACCTTTGTCGCACACGTGTGCGAACCTATTTGACCTTGAATAACCTTGGCTTTGTGTTTGTGTACGTGTGAATGTGTGCGATTGTCTGTCTGTCTGTCTGTCTGTCTGTCTGTCTGTCTGTCTGTCTGTCTGTCTGTCTGTCTGTCTGTCTGTCTGTCTGTCTGTCTGACGGTCTGTCTGTCTGTCTGTCTGTCTGTCTGCCTGTCTGTCTGTCTGTCTGTCTGTCTGTCTGTCTGTCTGTCTGCCTGTCTGTCTGTCTGTCTGTCTGCCTGCCTGTCTGTCTATCTCTCTATCTGTCTGTATGCATGTCTTTTTGCTATGCTTAACCTTGAATATGTAAGCGATGTGTGTTTTTGGCGCTATGAAAGCATACGTATAGGTGTATAGGTGTTTTATGTCCCAGACTATGTACACAAGCCGGTTTTTACCAGACAAACTATGCAATTGTAGACTACGTCGTAAACCTGTATGAACCTATTAATCTTTTAAGTGCGCAATAACTTTTTGTAATTATTATATTTTTATGTTTCTCCATTTACACTGATTGTCTACCAAATATTTAAATACCTATTCAAACTTAGTATGCCTCTTCTTGGAGGTATAATATGCGGGGTTAACTTTGAAATAAACTTAAAAATAGGGACAGTGATGTGGACAAGTATCACTCAAATAATTATGTTAACTACACTAATCCTCCCTTGCTATACCTTTTTTGGAATCTGTGTAATATATTTACCCTATGCTAGCAGCGTTGTTTTATATTGGATTAAAATACTCGTAAAGTAAGAGAAAAGGGCACTAATAACTATTTATTTATTTCACATTTTCGTAAAATACCGTATTTAAAAAAAAATTAGTCTCTTTACGAAATATGAATTAAAATGATGTAGTTAACGTGTAAAGCAAAAAGTATTATACCATTATTGGATTCAAGAAGTAAACAAAAAAAGAATAGAAATAAAGGTCTGTCTTTACCACCAAAATACGTTTATTTACCCCTCTAGGGTGGAAGTTAAGGGTTAGGGAGAATACATGAGAGTAAATGTTAAATTAAATTTCTTAATGTAGACGTTGTACTAGTTTCGACTTTAGTGAAAGTCATCATCAGCAACTCAGTAATAAGAAATTTCTTTTTAGACTATGATCAAGACAAGTGGGTAAGAAAGTGGTTCAACAATATAAAATCTTAACCTGTCATTAGCCAATGGATTCGACAGCAGTTTATCATGGATACCATGCTACTTCATACAATAGGGGAAATATTTTTGGAAATATTTTTGGAGTAATTGGTATTAAATCCGAAAGTCATACTAGACTATTAACAGTTGTGCAGTACAATATTAATGTCAAAGACACTAAGTGAAATATATTACTGATACACGTGCTACTCAGAGATTATAGGATTAATCAATTAATTTTATGAAATTTTAATTAAGTTATGTGGAGACATAATTTGGTGGTTTTTAGAAAAAGTCAATAGAAATAAAATAAATTATTATTCTCAAAAAAACCTAAAACGTACTGGAGTTATGACGTGAAATTTGGAATTTGTCACATTGTCAACATTCCATTTTAAATTACAACTTCCGTGAAAAAAGGAATAAAAAATTACGAATATTAAAATTAAAAAATTAAAAATTAGCAGAGCAGCTAGAGGGGTAAATAAACGTATTTTGGTGGTAAAGACAGACCTTTATTTCTATTCATAAACTCGCCACAGAAAATGGACTACTTCTTGAACAAAAAAAGAGTTAATCTTGATTCTCCCTTACGCTATATTATTATAATCGTACTCAACATTAGAAACATTACGGTAAATTAACAATGATAAAAACGGAAAAGGTAATAAATCTGACTGAATAGCATGTATTTTAAAACCAAAATAATTGTTATACCTGTATATACTAAATCTACTTACTAAAGTGTAATAATGTTTTTTTTTTGGAATTGAATAAAGCTCAAGGAATAAAAATGAAATTAATTTTAAATACACTACCAGTATACTTTAATTTAAGGACAATGTGCAATAAAATTCTGTAAGCAATTACAATATTATAGACATTTATGATCTTATATGAAGGTAATGTACAATACCGACAGTCTATATTGAGTCAAGTATTCATTTGAAGGCATTTTAACACATTTAGTGAGCATAAGTGAGCTACCCAATTTTCTCTATACTTTACCATTTTGTGTTATGTAAATAAAAAAATTAACACAAAAAGGGAAAAAGGTTATACTTAAATGTAAATAGTCATACGTGAATTTAAAGCTTAGATATGCTACATGTGCTGAGTATTTATGTTTATTTGAGGGAAGGCGCCGAGGGCGTACAAATTTTACTTTTCAGTCATTTTTACCAAAACATGTAGCTATAATAGATGCAGCCTAACATGCGCTGAAAATACGAAAACTTTATTACAATTGGGTTATCTAGAGTAACTTATTAAAAAAGGGCTTTTTTACACTACACCTGTACCTATTTCTCTATAAATTTACTGAAATCTCGATTAAGAAATATGGCGCAAGATATACTGTGTAATTTCAGGAAAATAGTTAAAAAAATTATATTTCATAAAAATTGCTTACTAGCGATTTCTTTGTACTGAATCCTGCGTGCCTGTCTGTCTGCCTGTCCATTTGCTCGTTCGTATTTTAAGATCCCTCGAACTATGGGCTCACAAGCTAATACCAAATTACAAGTAAATAGAGTGTAATTTCAGGAAAAAAGTTAAAAAAATTACGTTTCATAGAAATTGCCTAACTAGCGATTTATTTGTACTGGAAATGGATAAATTATAGGACTATCTCGTAATGAGAACAGTAGACAATAAATAAAACTTTAATACGTATGGCTCTATATCATTCGACCCTTACTTAAAATACCCACTAGGTATAGGTACTATACAACCTGTATTTGCCATCAGGTAAAAGCCCTCATAATGCTTTTATAAAAATTTGGAATAATATCATAATATAAGTAAATAGGATGTAATTTCAGGAAAAAAGTAAAAAAAATTACATTTCATAAAATTGCTTAAAAATCGAGATTTTCCTGTACTGGAATATGATATAATATGGGACTTTCTTATAATGAGAACAGTAGACAATACTTCAAACCTTGGTGCGTACCTTCTTTCATAAATTTGAGAGAAAAAAAAATAACAAAAAAAATTAATTCACAGTGTAAAATTGTAGTTAAATGGATTGTAATTACGAAATAATATAAAAAGTCACCTTTTGTTTGCGAAGATGTATGCACAATAACTCTATATTATTCGGCCCTTATACTGAAAATACCCACTAGATAGGTATCTTAACCTGTATTTGTCATCAGGTAGAACCCCCTATAAAATTATGAATATTAGGCGTAAGCAACAAAGTAGCAATCTTAACTTATTTCCAACACGAGCATAAAAATATGGGGATGTTAAATATTTTATTAATATCTAAATTCTCAATGTCAACAATAACCAAATCACGTTGGTTTTTTAGTTTATTATTAAATTCGTTAGAATAATAATTATCATAATACTTTACTCGGTGTAAAAGCAATTGCGCTGCAAAATATAGTGTATACCTACACTACTGAGGTAGTTAATTAAAATCACAATTACTACATATAAAAATGTTCAAACGTCTTTGCAATAAATCATAGGTACGTACACTGGCTAAAAAAAAAATATATGCATGAAATAAGAAATAACCGAAACATTTATGTGGTTTAACCTTTTTGCCTAAAATGATGGAAAACTTGAATTGTGTACTATTTCGTATGGCTGTTTGTAATTAACTGAAATTTATTAAATATCACCAATCGAGGCGGGGTTTAACGTAACAATCACAATAAGGAGTTTTTAGGTGCTGACAAAATCTTAAACATTACACCTCAAGAGAAATATGCTATACTAGGATGCATTTTAAAGTACTTCGACATTCTGGAAATAAAGAAAAACTAGTGTATGGTAGTAAAAAAAATTTAAATCTAAGAATAATCGATGCAGAGTTTATCGCAAGCAGCACAATAAGGAGTCTTTAGGTGCAGGCAAAATCTTAAACATTTCTACGAAAAACATGATTATTTTTTTAATTAACACAAATATACATAAGTTCTTGACAATTTGATGTTTTTGTCGAAATTTGGAGTAAACGTAAGCGAAGGTCTGATTGATGGGCCAATATGCGATATTTCTGTATATGTACTTCAGGAAACCACAGTTAGGTAAACAAAAGGTCTATAACCATTGAAAATCTTAACTTTACAGTTTTGTCTCATATAAAAGTCCCTTTTTGAAAAAACCTACATATATGATTTCAAACTAATCTGGCTTAAGGGATAATTCATGACGTTGTGTGTTTTAGAGTTTATTTTTAAAAGTACGATAATTTGCTAACCGACACTAGATCATTACTTTGCTTATTAAAATCTCATCTCGACATTAATGGTTTTTAGGGTCATAAAGTGAACCGGCTTGCCTGGAAACGATGTTTTCCTACAGCTGTTTTACCAACGCAATATTTGGAAGAGAACCATAAACTAAAGGATATATATATTTGCAACGACTACCCTCTCGATATATATTTATATATCGAGAGGGTAGTCGTTGCTGACTAGTTAAGAGATAAACTAGTGAATATTGGGGAGTGCAGCAAATGAAAGAGTACTCTTTAAAGTTATTCCAAGCTTTCGGAAATCATATATTTCATTTCCATCCTCAGGGAGACTACAATTTATATAAATTAAGATTAGGAAACCTCATTAGAACAATAAATAAATGATTTTACTTACAACTTTTTTGAGATTGTTCATAAGGATGTTCATAGAATTAATATAGGACATGCGAGAAGAAAACGTGTTGAAACCCAAGTCAATTACAATTAAAATCAAAAATTGGAGACAATACTAAAAACATTGTATATGGACGTAGAAACACACAATTTAAAATAAAATCAAAATTTTGATGTTCACATTTTGAAAATTCGTTACTTAATTTGAAATTATGGAATTATTTAGCGGGAAATCATGACTTGCGTGCCTCCATTTTAAGTGACTGGTAGGTTAGGAAATACTGTCATTTTAACATGTCATTAAAATTGTCAAAAATATTATTAATGCGGTTTACAATAAGAATAATATTAAATAGAGAGAATTGCGGATTTAAGTGTTATCATGCAGCAAAACTGAAAAATCGTTAAAATGCATTTATATGAGGTTCGAACTGTTATCAATGGTATTGATTGTACGTAAGTTTTTATCTAAGTGGAGCAGATATGAATAAATTACACTTAAATGTTGGATATCTGTTCTTTTGTTCATAGTATTGGGTTCTTGAGCAATAAATGTCATTTCCAAAAACAGTCTTTTTTTATAATTATTTTGTGAGGTTAGAATCTCAGCTGAATTAAAATTAATGTTATGGTCCATATTATTTGCATGTTCAGCAAGGGCACATCTCTCTGGATGGTGTCTACAGTCACTCTTGTGGTTAGTGATTCTGCTAGAGGAGGGCCTAGTAGTTTGACCTATGTATACTTTATTACAGTCTGCACAAGGGATTTTGTAGACAACATCTGATAGTTGATTAGACTGTGTTTTGTCTTTAAGTTTGGAGTGAATAGAGTTTATTGTAAGTACAGGCTTATATGCAATCTTTATATCATTGATTTCTCTGAATAGTCTAGAAAGTTTTGGAGTGATATCCCTTATGTAAGGCAATGAAGTGAACTTATAGTTTATAGTCGCTTCAGTTATATTTCTGTTTATATTATTGACAGTGTTCACGTTGGGTGCTTGTGTTAGAGTGGAGGACGTGCTGAATAGTATCTTTTTTACCAGTGTGGCAGGGTATGAATTATTAATGAAAAGATTGAGGAGGATGTTAAGATTCTTATTTAGGAAAGATGGGTGTGAAATTTTCGAAACTCTCGTTTTTATTTGTTTTATTAGGTTCACTTTAATACTATGCTTATGGTAGGAATGGTAGTTTAAATATCTACCTGCACTACAAGGTTTTTGGTACCAGTCTATGGCAATTGTGTTGTCTATATTGCGTATAAATCTGGTATTTAGGAACGGAACTGACTGTGATTCATCCTCCGTTTCTATTGTGAACTGAATATATTGATCGTAGTCATTGAGAGTCTCTACTATTTCAGTTAAGCCATCTGCAGGAAGTGCAATGATGATATCATCAACATATTTTTTTAAAAAAGAAGGGTTTGAAAGAAAGGACTGGTAAGACAACATCCAACAGGTCGTCCATGACGTAGTTAGCCAAAATGGGTGATATTGATGCACCCATAGGCGTGCCAGAAGTTTGTTTGTAGAAAGAATTGTTAAAAGAAAAGTAAGTATTTTCGAATAGAAAGGATATTATTTCTAAAAAAGTTTCTCTGTTGATATTACAGAAATTACTGATGCGATGCCAATTATTATGAATCGCTTTCTTTGCAGCGTCAAGATAAACGTTACTAAAAAGGGAGACCACATCCAAGCTTGCCAGGACATAATTCATAGGCAATTGTAAGTTGTTGTAATGTAAGCTATTTCAAAGGAATCTTTAATGTAATATTCATTATTATAATCATACGCTTTTGTGAGAATGTCTGTAATAAAACCTGCAATAAACTCAGTGGGGGCGCCTATGGACGCTACAATAGGTCTTACTGAAAGGATTGGTTTGTGAATTTTTGGAAGCGAATAAAATTTTGGAGAAATGCCCTTATAATTAGTTAGTTTCTTTTTTGTAGATTCATCTATTTGGTTAGTATTGTGTAATTTTTTAATTAAGTTGTTACATTTAGTTTGAATAGACGATGTAGGGTCATTACGTAATTTAGTGTAAGAAGAATTGTTATTGATAATATCATCTGACAATTCAATATATTGTGCTTTGTTCATCACTACTTCAACATTGCCCTTGTCTGATCTTGTTAAGATGATATTAGGGTTATCTTTAAGAAACTTTTTTGATTTTTTATATAGATTATGGATTAATGAATTATGTTTTATGTTTGAATGTATGTGATTGGTGATGACATTAGTCGCTCGTGCTATTGTGATGTTCTTAAGAGATGTATCTTCAATAGAAGAAGTGATGTAATCTATATCTGCTAAAACATTTTTAATTGATATATCTTTGCCTAGAGTAGGCTCGATGCTAAATTTTGGGCCTAAAGATGGGAAACTTTGTACATCATTTGGGATTTGTGTGTCTGAAATGTTTTTTATCCATTGAGGTTTAGTGTTTAATATTTTATTGAGTTGATTATTATGTAGTTTATTTAATTTATTTATGTTTTTTGTTTTAATTTTATAGAAAAGTCTATTGTAGTTACTATGTTGTCTACCTGAAAAGTTGTTGTAAATGGCCTCATTTGTAAGATTGATAATGTCATTTTTTAAGGAAGTTAACGATGTTTCAAGTTTGTTTATGATTTTATGGTTAGTGTTAATTTCAATATTTATTAATTTATTTCCCAACCTACGATTGTATTCCACTGCATTATGTGCGTCTTGTCTCAGTAGTAGATTCTCCACTAGGCCTGTAGAAGCCGTAATATGTTGTGGTCTGATGTCCTTTTGTCTGCATTGTAACAGAAAGGATCTGCGATTGTATTCTTTGGCCAGTTTCATCTTGGTCTTGACCCATAATTTCAACACCTTCACTGCTCTGTCTCCATAAGTAGCCGAGATGGTCTGGTAAAACCCCATACCTGAGATTTATCGAGAGGGTAGTCGTTGCTGACTAGTTAAGAGATAAACTAGTGAATATTGGGGAGTGCAGCAAATGAAAGAGTACTCTTTAAAGTTATTCCAAGCTTTCGGAAATCATATATTTCATTTCCATCCTCAGGGAGACTACAATTTATATAAATTAAGATTAGGAAACCTCATTAGAACAATAAATAAATGATTTTACTTACAACTTTTTTGAGATTGTTCATAAGGATGTTCATAGAATTAATATAGGACATGCGAGAAGAAAACGTGTTGAAACCCAAGTCAATTACAATTAAAATCAAAAATTGGAGACAATACTAAAAACATTGTATATGGACGTAGAAACACACAATTTAAAATAAAATCAAAATTTTGATGTTCACATTTTGAAAATTCGTTACTTAATTTGAAATTATGGAATTATTTAGCGGGAAATCATGACTTGCGTGCCTCCATTTTAAGTGACTGGTAGGTTAGGAAATACTGTCATTTTAACATGTCATTAAAATTGTCAAAAATATTATTAATGCGGTTTACAATAAGAATAATATTAAATAGAGAGAATTGCGGATTTAAGTGTTATTTTTTACTATTAAATTCACTATTTGGGCTTCAGATAGGACTGTTATTCTTAGTAATCAGGTAGCAGAATGAGTAACTCATACAATAGTGTACATATTGCAAAAAGTGAAATTTTGCAGATAGGACAACTAGTCTTAGCAGGGCAGTATGCTTATGGTAGGAATGGTAGTTTAAATATCTACCTGCACTACAAGGTTTTTGGTACCAGTCTATGGCAATTGTGTTGTCTATATTGCGTATAAATCTGGTATGTAGGAACGGAACTGACTGTGATTCATCCTCCGTTTCTATTGTGAACTGAATATATTGATCGTAGTCATTGAGAGTCTCTACTATTTCAGTTAAGCCATCTGCAGGAAGTGCAATGATGATATCATCAACATATTTTTTTAAAAAGAAGGGTTTGAAAGAAAGGACTGGTAAGACAACATCCAACAGGTCGTCCATGACGTAGTTAGCCAAAATGGGTGATATTGATGCACCCATAGGCGTGCCAAAAGTTTGTTTGTAGAAAGAATTGTTAAAAGAAAAGTAAGTATTTTCGAATAGAAAGGATATTATTTCTAAAAAAGTTTCTCTGTTGATATTACAGAAATTACTGATGCGATGCCAATTATTATGAATCGCTTTCTTTGCAGCGTCAAGATAAACGTTACTAAAAAGGGAGACCACATCCAAGCTTGCCAGGACATAATTCATAGGCAATTGTAAGTTGTTGTAAGTGCTAGCTATTTCAAAGGAATCTTTAATGTAATATTCATTATTATAATCATACGCTTTTGTGAGAATGTCTGTAATAAAACCTGCAATAAACTCAGTGGGGGCGCCTATGGACGCTACAATAGGTCTTACTGAAAGGATTGGTTTGTGAATTTTTGGAAGCGAATAAATTTTGGAGAAATGCCCTTATAATTAGTTAGTTTCTTTTTTGTAGATTCATCTATTTGGTTAGTATTGTGTAATTTTTTAATTAAGTTGTTACATTTAGTTTGAATAGACGATGTAGGGTCATTACGTAATTTAGTGTAAGAAGAATTGTTATTGATAATATCATCTGACAATTCAATATATTGTGCTTTGTTCATCACTACTGCAACATTGCCCTTGTCTGATCTTGTTAAGATGATATTAGGGTTATCTTTAAGAAACTTTTTTGACTTTTTATATAGATTATGGATTAATGAATTATGTTTTATGTTTGAATGTATGTGATTGGTGATGACATTAGTCGCTCGTGCTATTGTGATGTTCTTAAGAGATGTATCTTCAATAGAAGAAGTGATGTAATCTATATCTGCTAAAACATTTTTAATTGATATATCTTTGCCTAGAGTAGGTTCGATGCTAAATTTTGGGCCTAAAGATAGGAAACTTTGTACATCATTTGGGATTTGTGTGTCTGAAATGTTTTTTATCCATTGAGGTTTAGTGTTTAATATTTTATTGAGTTGATTATTATGTAGTTTATTTAATTTATTTATGTTTTTTTTTGTTTTAATTTTATAGAAAAGTCTATTGTAGTTACTATGTTGTCTACCTGAAAAGTTGTTGTAAATGGCCTCATTTGTAAGATTGATAATGTCATTTTTTAAGGAAGTTAACGATGTTTCAAGTTTGTTTATGATTTTATGGTTAGTGTTAATTTCAATATTTATTAATTTATTTCCCAACCTACGATTGTATTCCACTGCATTATGTGCGTCTTGTCTCAGTAGTAGATTCTCCACTAGGCCTGTAGAAGCCGTAATATGTTGTGGTCTGATGTCCTTTTGTCTGCATTGTAACAGAAAGGATCTGCGATTGTATTCTTTGGCCAGTTTCATCTTGGTCTTGACCCATAATTTCAACACCTTCACTGCTCTGTCTCCATAAGTAGCCGAGATGGTCTGGTAAAACCCCATACCTGAGATTTATCGAGAGGGTAGTCGTTGCTGACTAGTTAAGAGATAAACTAGTGAATATTGGGGAGTGCAGCAAATGAAAGAGTACTCTTTAAAGTTATTCCAAGCTTTCGGAAATCATATATTTCATTTCCATCCTCAGGGAGACTACAATTTATATAAATTAAGATTAGGAAACCTCATTAGAACAATAAATAAATGATTTTACTTACAACTTTTTTGAGATTGTTCATAAGGATGTTCATAGAATTAATATAGGACATGCGAGAAGAAAACGTGTTGAAACCCAAGTCAATTACAATTAAAATCAAAAACATAAATAAATTAAATAAACTACATAATAATCAACTCAATAAAATATTAAACACTAAACCTCAATGGATAAAAAACATTTCAGACACACAAATCCCAAATGATGTACAAAGTTTCCTATCTTTAGGCCCAAAATTTAGCATCGAGCCTACTCTAGGCAAAGATATATCAATTAAAAATGTTTTAGCAGATATAGATTACATCACTTCTTCTATTGAAGATACATCTCTTAAGAACATCACAATAGCACGAGCGACTAACGTCATCACCAATCACATACATTCAAACATAAAACATAATTCATTAATCCATAATCTATATAAAAAATCAAAAAAGTTTCTTAAAGATAACCCTAATATCATCTTAACAAGATCAGACAAGGGCAATGTTGCAGTAGTGATGAACAAAGCACAATATATTGAATTGTCAGATGATATTATCAATAACAATTCTTCTTACACTAAATTACGTAATGACCCTACATCGTCTATTCAAACTAAATGTAACAACTTAATTAAAAAATTACACAATACTAACCAAATAGATGAATCTACAAAAAAGAAACTAACTAATTATAAGGGCATTTCTCCAAAATTTTATTCGCTTCCAAAAATTCACAAACCAATCCTTTCAGTAAGACCTATTGTAGCGTCCATAGGCGCCCCCACTGAGTTTATTGCAGGTTTTATTACAGACATTCTCACAAAAGCGTATGATTATAATAATGAATATTACATTAAAGATTCCTTTGAAATAGCTAGCACTTACAACAACTTACAATTGCCTATGAATTATGTCCTGGCAAGCTTGGATGTGGTCTCCCTTTTTAGTAACGTTTATCTTGACGCTGCAAAGAAAGCGATTCATAATATTTGGCATCGCATCAGTAATTTCTGTAATATCAACAGAGAAACTTTTTTAGAAATAATATCCTTTCTATTCGAAAATACTTACTTTTCTTTTAACAATTCTTTCTACAAACAAACTTTTGGCACGCCTATGGGTGCATCAATATCACCCATTTTGGCTAACTACGTCATGGACGACCTGTTGGATGTTGTCTTACCAGTCCTTTCTTTCAAACCCTTCTTTTTAAAAAAATATGTTGATGATATCATCATTGCACTTCCTGCAGATGGCTTAACTGAAATAGTAGAGACTCTCAATGACTACGATCAATATATTCAGTTCACAATAGAAACGGAGGATGAATCACAGTCAGTTCCGTTCCTAGATACCAGATTTATACGCAATATAGACAACACAATTGCCATAGACTGGTACCAAAAACCTTGTAGTGCAGGTAGATATTTAAACTACCATTCCTACCATAAGCATAGTATTAAAGTGAACCTAATAAAACAAATGAAAACGAGAGTTTCGAAAATTTCACACCCATCTTTCCTAAATAAGAATCTTAACATCCTCCTCAATATTTTCATTAATAATTCATACCCTGCCACACTGGTAAAAAAGATACTATTCAGCACGTCCTCCACTCTAACACAAGCACCCAACGTGAACACTGTCAATAATACAAACAGAAATATAACTGAAGCGACTATAAACTATAAGTTCACTTCATTGCCTTACATAAGGGATATCACTCCAAAACTTTCTAGACTATTCAGAGAAATCAATGATATAAAGATTGCATATAAGCCTGTACTTACAATAAACTCTATTCACTCCAAACTTAAAGACAAAACACAGTCTAATCAACTATCAGATGTTGTCTACAAAATCCCTTGTGCAGACTGTAATAAAGTATACATAGGTCAAACTACTAGGCCCTTGTCTAGCAGAATCACTAACCACAAGAGTGACTGTAGACACCATCCAGAGAGATGTGCCCTTGCTGAACATGCAAATAATATGGACCATAACATTAATTTTAATTCAGCTGAGATTCTAACCTCACAAAATAATTATAAAAAAAGACTGTTTTTGGAAATGACATTTATTGCTCAAGAACCCAATACTATGAACAAAAGAACAGATATCCAACATTTAAGTGTAATTTATTCATATCTGCTCCACTTAGATAAAAACTTACGTACAATCAATACCATTGATAACAGTTCGAACCTCATATAAATGCATTTTAACGATTTTTCAGTTTTGCTGCATGATAACACTTAAATCCGCAATTCTCTCTATTTAATATTATTCTTATTGTAAACCGCATTAATAATATTTTTGACAATTTTAATGACATGTTAAAATGACAGTATTTCCTAACCTACCAGTCACTTAAAATGGAGGCACGCAAGTCATGATTTCCCGCTAAATAATTCCATAATTTCAAATTAAGTAACGAATTTTCAAAATGTGAACATCAAAATTTTGATTTTATTTTAAATTGTGTTTCTACGTCCATATACAATGTTTTTAGTATTGTCTCCAATTTTTGGTTTTAATTGTAATTGACTTGGGTTTCAACACGTTTTCTTCTCGCATGTCCTATATTAATTCTATGAACATCCTTATGAACAATCTCAAAAAAGTTGTAAGTAAAATCATTTATTTATTGTTCTAATGAGGTTTCCTAATCTTAATTTATATAAATTGTAGTCTCCCTGAGGATGGAAATGAAATATATGATTTCCGAAAGCTTGGAATAACTTTAAAGAGTACTCTTTCATTTGCTGCACTCCCCAATATTCACTAGTTTATCTCTTAACTAGTCAGCAACGACTACCCTCTCGATAAATCTCAGGTATGGGGTTTTACCAGACCATCTCGGCTACTTATGGAGACAGAGCAGTGAAGGTGTTGAAATTATGGGTCAAGACCAAGATGAAACTGGCCAAAGAATACAATCGCAGATCCTTTCTGTTACAATGCAGACAAAAGGACATCAGACCACAACATATTACGGCTTCTACAGGCCTAGTGGAGAATCTACTACTGAGACAAGACGCACATAATGCAGTGGAATACAATCGTAGGTTGGGAAATAAATTAATAAATATTGAAATTAACACTAACCATAAAATCATAAACAAACTTGAAACATCGTTAACTTCCTTAAAAAATGACATTATCAATCTTACAAATGAGGCCATTTACAACAACTTTTCAGGTAGACAACATAGTAACTACAATAGACTTTTCTATAAAATTAAAACAAAAAACATAAATAAATTAAATAAACTACATAATAATCAACTCAATAAAATATTAAACACTAAACCTCAATGGATAAAAAACATTTCAGACACACAAATCCCAAATGATGTACAAAGTTTCCTATCTTTAGGCCCAAAATTTAGCATCGAGCCTACTCTAGGCAAAGATATATCAATTAAAAATGTTTTAGCAGATATAGATTACATCACTTCTTCTATTGAAGATACATCTCTTAAGAACATCACAATAGCACGAGCGACTAATGTCATCACCAATCACATACATTCAAACATAAAACATAATTCATTAATCCATAATCTATATAAAAAATCAAAAAAGTTTCTTAAAGATAACCCTAATATCATCTTAACAAGATCAGACAAGGGCAATGTTGCAGTAGTGATGAACAAAGCACAATATATTGAATTGTCAGATGATATTATCAATAACAATTCTTCTTACACTAAATTACGTAATGACCCTACATCGTCTATTCAAACTAAATGTAACAACTTAATTAAAAAATTACACAATACTAACCAAATAGATGAATCTACAAAAAAGAAACTAACTAATTATAAGGGCATTTCTCCAAAATTTTATTCGCTTCCAAAAATTCACAAACCAATCCTTTCAGTAAGACCTATTGTAGCGTCCATAGGCGCCCCCACTGAGTTTATTGCAGGTTTTATTACAGACATTCTCACAAAAGCGTATGATTATAATAATGAATATTACATTAAAGATTCCTTTGAAATAGCTAGCACTTACAACAACTTACAATTGCCTATGAATTATGTCCTGGCAAGCTTGGATGTGGTCTCCCTTTTTAGTAACGTTTATCTTGACGCTGCAAAGAAAGCGATTCATAATATTTGGCATCGCATCAGTAATTTCTGTAATATCAACAGAGAAACTTTTTTAGAAATAATATCCTTTCTATTCGAAAATACTTACTTTTCTTTTAACAATTCTTTCTACAAACAAACTTTTGGCACGCCTATGGGTGCATCAATATCACCCATTTTGGCTAACTACGTCATGGACGACCTGTTGGATGTTGTCTTACCAGTCCTTTCTTTCAAACCCTTCTTTTTAAAAAAATATGTTGATGATATCATCATTGCACTTCCTGCAGATGGCTTAACTGAAATAGTAGAGACTCTCAATGACTACGATCAATATATTCAGTTCACAATAGAAACGGAGGATGAATCACAGTCAGTTCCGTTCCTAGATACCAGATTTATACGCAATATAGACAACACAATTGCCATAGACTGGTACCAAAAACCTTGTAGTGCAGGTAGATATTTAAACTACCATTCCTACCATAAGCATAGTATTAAAGTGAACCTAATAAAACAAATGAAAACGAGAGTTTCGAAAATTTCACACCCATCTTTCCTAAATAAGAATCTTAACATCCTCCTCAATATTTTCATTAATAATTCATACCCTGCCACACTGGTAAAAAAGATACTATTCAGCACGTCCTCCACTCTAACACAAGCACCCAACGTGAACACTGTCAATAATACAAACAGAAATATAACTGAAGCGACTATAAACTATAAGTTCACTTCATTGCCTTACATAAGGGATATCACTCCAAAACTTTCTAGACTATTCAGAGAAATCAATGATATAAAGATTGCATATAAGCCTGTACTTACAATAAACTCTATTCACTCCAAACTTAAAGACAAAACACAGTCTAATCAACTATCAGATGTTGTCTACAAAATCCCTTGTGCAGACTGTAATAAAGTATACATAGGTCAAACTACTAGGCCCTTGTCTAGCAGAATCACTAACCACAAGAGTGACTGTAGACACCATCCAGAGAGATGTGCCCTTGCTGAACATGCAAATAATATGGACCATAACATTAATTTTAATTCAGCTGAGATTCTAACCTCACAAAATAATTATAAAAAAAGACTGTTTTTGGAAATGACATTTATTGCTCAAGAACCCAATACTATGAACAAAAGAACAGATATCCAACATTTAAGTGTAATTTATTCATATCTGCTCCACTTAGATAAAAACTTACGTACAATCAATACCATTGATAACAGTTCGAACCTCATATAAATGCATTTTAACGATTTTTCAGTTTTGCTGCATGATAACACTTAAATCCGCAATTCTCTCTATTTAATATTATTCTTATTGTAAACCGCATTAATAATATTTTTGACAATTTTAATGACATGTTAAAATGACAGTATTTCCTAACCTACCAGTCACTTAAAATGGAGGCACGCAAGTCATGATTTCCCGCTAAATAATTCCATAATTTCAAATTAAGTAACGAATTTTCAAAATGTGAACATCAAAATTTTGATTTTATTTTAAATTGTGTTTCTACGTCCATATACAATGTTTTTAGTATTGTCTCCAATTTTTGGTTTTAATTGTAATTGACTTGGGTTTCAACACGTTTTCTTCTCGCATGTCCTATATTAATTCTATGAACATCCTTATGAACAATCTCAAAAAAGTTGTAAGTAAAATCATTTATTTATTGTTCTAATGAGGTTTCCTAATCTTAATTTATATAAATTGTAGTCTCCCTGAGGATGGAAATGAAATATATGATTTCCGAAAGCTTGGAATAACTTTAAAGAGTACTCTTTCATTTGCTGCACTCCCCAATATTCACTAGTTTATCTCTTAACTAGTCAGCAACGACTACCCTCTCGATAAATCTCAGGTATGGGGTTTTACCAGACCATCTCGGCTACTTATGGAGACAGAGCAGTGAAGGTGTTGAAATTATGGGTCAAGACCAAGATGAAACTGGCCAAAGAATACAATCGCAGATCCTTTCTGTTACAATGCAGACAAAAGGACATCAGACCACAACATATTACGGCTTCTACAGGCCTAGTGGAGAATCTACTACTGAGACAAGACGCACATAATGCAGTGGAATACAATCGTAGGTTGGGAAATAAATTAATAAATATTGAAATTAACACTAACCATAAAATCATAAACAAACTTGAAACATCGTTAACTTCCTTAAAAAATGACATTATCAATCTTACAAATGAGGCCATTTACAACAACTTTTCAGGTAGACAACATAGTAACTACAATAGACTTTTCTATAAAATTAAAACAAAAAACATAAATAAATTAAATAAACTACATAATAATCAACTCAATAAAATATTAAACACTAAACCTCAATGGATAAAAAACATTTCAGACACACAAATCCCAAATGATGTACAAAGTTTCCTATCTTTAGGCCCAAAATTTAGCATCGAGCCTACTCTAGGCAAAGATATATCAATTAAAAATGTTTTAGCAGATATAGATTACATCACTTCTTCTATTGAAGATACATCTCTTAAGAACATCACAATAGCACGAGCGACTAATGTCATCACCAATCACATACATTCAAACATAAAACATAATTCATTAATCCATAATCTATATAAAAAATCAAAAAAGTTTCTTAAAGATAACCCTAATATCATCTTAACAAGATCAGACAAGGGCAATGTTGCAGTAGTGATGAACAAAGCACAATATATTGAATTGTCAGATGATATTATCAATAACAATTCTTCTTACACTAAATTACGTAATGACCCTACATCGTCTATTCAAACTAAATGTAACAACTTAATTAAAAAATTACACAATACTAACCAAATAGATGAATCTACAAAAAAGAAACTAACTAATTATAAGGGCATTTCTCCAAAATTTTATTCGCTTCCAAAAATTCACAAACCAATCCTTTCAGTAAGACCTATTGTAGCGTCCATAGGCGCCCCCACTGAGTTTATTGCAGGTTTTATTACAGACATTCTCACAAAAGCGTATGATTATAATAATGAATATTACATTAAAGATTCCTTTGAAATAGCTAGCACTTACAACAACTTACAATTGCCTATGAATTATGTCCTGGCAAGCTTGGATGTGGTCTCCCTTTTTAGTAACGTTTATCTTGACGCTGCAAAGAAAGCGATTCATAATATTTGGCATCGCATCAGTAATTTCTGTAATATCAACAGAGAAACTTTTTTAGAAATAATATCCTTTCTATTCGAAAATACTTACTTTTTTTTTAACAATTCTTTCTACAAACAAACTTTTGGCACGCCTATGGGTGCATCAATATCACCCATTTTGGCTAACTACGTCATGGACGACCTGTTGGATGTTGTCTTACCAGTCCTTTCTTTCAAACCCTTCTTTTTAAAAAAATATGTTGATGATATCATCATTGCACTTCCTGCAGATGGCTTAACTGAAATAGTAGAGACTCTCAATGACTACGATCAATATATTCAGTTCACAATAGAAACGGAGGATGAATCACAGTCAGTTCCGTTCCTAGATACCAGATTTATACGCAATATAGACAACACAATTGCCATAGACTGGTACCAAAAACCTTGTAGTGCAGGTAGAAGTAGAGGAAAACGGACAGAGCGAGATCAGGTGGTGCTGGTGGTGCTGGTGGTGCAACTAACCCGGGTGGTTCGGTGGTGCGTTTTATGATCTAACCCGGGTGGTTCGGTGGTGCGTTTTATGATCTAACCCGGGCGGTTCGGTGGTGCGTTTTATGACCTAACCCAGGTGGTTCGGTGGTGCTGTTTTACGAGACCAGTGGTGCTGGTGGTGCTGTTTTACGAGACCAGTGGTTCGGTGGTGCGTTTTATGATCTAACCCGGGCGGTTCGGTGGTGCGTTTTATGACCTAACCCAGGTGGTTCGGTGGTGCTGTTTTACGAGACCAGTGGTGCTGGTGGTGCTGTTTTACGAGACCAGTGGTGCTGGTGGTGCGTTTTATGATCTAACCCGGGTGGTTCGGTGGTGCGTTTTATGACCTAACCCGGGTGGTTCGGTGGTGCTGTTTTACGAGACCAGTGATGCTGGTGGTGCTGTTTTACGAGACCAGTGGTGCTGGTGGTGCTGTTTTACGAGACCAGTGGTGCTGGTGGTGCGTTTTATGATCTAACCCGGGTGGTTCGGTGGTGCGTTTTATAACCTAACCCGGGTGGTTCGGTGGTGCTGTTTACAAAATAACCCGAAATTAAACCCGACTTTTTACGACCTAACCCGGATGCTTTCGTGAGGCGGCTTCTTATCTAACCCTAACTTGAACCTGAATATTTATGAACTGACCCGAGATAAAACCCGACTTTTTACAACCTAACCCGGATGCTTTCATGAGGCGGCTTCTCATCTAACCCTAATTTGAACCTGAATATTTATGATCTGACCCGAGATAAAACCCGACTTTTTATGATTTAACCTTAGTGAAACGCCGCTGTTAAAGCGATATAGTAAAAAAAACTCGATTAAAATTTTATCTTGTTCGCTAGACCAATTAATTTCCAAATATTATAATTAAAACATACAATCACTACACTGGCGCACCGTCAAAAATCGTGCTTGCACTATCCCAACGTACAGAGCGTCCGCTTCAGAAAATACGGTGCCGAATTTTTTGCGCCGAACGCTCTGGAGGAACACACTCCGATTTGCAAGTACATACACGCTTTGTCGCGGCAAAGCTCGCCGTCAAATTACGGCCACTCTTTTGCGGTACCGCTTTGTAGGAAACCAAAGCTTTAGTGAAACGCCGCTGCCCCAGAACTCTGTCCATATTCCTCTACTGTGTTAATTTATGCGGGTAATAAAACCGACAAGGGTCGGATCGGCCTGCATACTTATAGAGGTAAAAAACCGCTTTAGAATGTTTTTGGTATATCTTTTTTAGATAATTTTGGGGGAAATAATTTGCCTGAGATGCCAATTAAAAAAGCCTACATTTAATTGTATTTTAGATTCTTGAATTTTGTACATGGATTAAAAATCTACTATTTCTTGAAATTGTATACATTATGTTAGATAATTATTAATATAATGTTATTAAGACTTTGTAAATATCTGTAAAAACTGTTCTAAATCGTGTCATTTCTGAAAATTGTATACTGAGTGATTAGAATTTAGTAAAAAATTAAAAAAATGTTTTAATGTTATTAAGACCTGTGAAAATTTGTAAAACTGTACAGAATTGTATTATTTTCTGAAAATGATATACTGAGTGTTTAGAATTTAGTAAAAATTAAAAAAATGTTTTAAATTTGTTAAATCATGTGAAATCTTGTATAAAATGACTAGAACCGTTCTTAATCATGTCATTTCTGAAAATTGTATACTGAGTGTTTAGAATTTAGTAAAAAATTAAAAAAAATGTTTTAACGTTATTAAGCCCTGTGAAACTTTGTAAAAAATGACTAAAACAGTCGCAAATCGTCCTATTTTCTTAAAAGTGTATACTGAGTGTTTAGAATTTAGTAAAAATTAAAAAAAATGTTTTAAATTTGTTAAATCATGCGAAATCTTGTATAAAATGACTAGAACCGTTCTTAATCATGGCATTTCTGAAAATTGTATACTGAGTGTTTAGAATTTAGTAAAAAATTAAAAAAAATGTTTTAACGTTATTAAGCCCTGTGAAACTTTGTAAAAAATGACTAAAACAGTCGCAAATCGTCCTATTTTCTTAAAAGTGTATACTGAGTGTTTAGAATTTAGTAAAAATTAAAAAAAATGTTTTAAATTTGTTAAATCATGTGAAATCTTGTATAAAATGACCAGAACCGTTCTTAATCATGGCATTTCTGAAAATTGTATACTGAGTGTTTAGAATTTAGTAAAAAATTAAAAAAAAATGTTTTAACGTTATTAAGCCCTGTGAAACTTTGTAAAAAATGACTAAAACAGTCGCAAATCGTCCTATTTTCTTAAAAGTGTATACTGAGTGTTTAGAATTTAGTAAAAATTAAAAAAAATGTTTTAAATTTGTTAAATCATGTGAAATCTTGTATAAAATGACTAGAACCATTCTTAATCATGACATTTCTGAAAATTGTATACTGAGTGTTAAGTATTTAGTGAAATGGTGGCTATTTAGTTAATTCGTGACTTGTTTTGTACAGATTCTTTAGCATTTCTTAAGAACCGAAAAAGAAAACAGAAAAGAAAAAATAAAAGAAAAAAACAACTCCAAGTGTCTTTGCGAACAATCGGCAATAAAATAGAGTATTTCAGTTTTTAATTTTTCGTAAATAAAAGTTGGTTAGATTAATAGTCTCTGTGAATATAATAACATAAACAAAGTGATATGCCGTAAATTTAGGAGTACAGTATAAATTATGCCTCTATTAAAATATACCGCAATAACTAACTACCAAAGGATTTTTGATATTTTGAATATATTTGATGCTCATAGCATTATCACATTTCCAAAGGCTCTAAATTTTAGAAAAATGTTCTAATAGAATATGTCTATCAATATAAAGTAAAGGTATTGTTAGGTTTTTTTAAAAAATACGACCTACAACAGTCTCTGCTACAGCATGGCTGACTCTGTAGAAACTTCTGTGAAACCATAATAATTACATCAATAATCGAGTTGTCGTTATGATAATATTTTCTTCCAATATCCGACTCCACTATCCATAAAAGTTATGTTAGAAAATTCATAATTGAGCGCATTGTAATTTTTTAAAAAGAAATTCACTTCACACACAAAGATGTAGCCATTCAATCCATGAAAATAATGCAAGTCAGTATGCGTATGTTATGGCTAACTGTTTAAATGTCTATTCCTTCCACGTTTATCGGAAGAAATACTTTTTTATACTAGTATTTTAGTTGAAAATAAGATCATAAATCATCTATACAAAACAAGCGTCCCTTATGGATTTGAACGAAAATCATAGATTCGACTATTTTCATGAAAAATAAATCTAAGTACGGAATAATGCAGGAAGATTATCTATTTTCTTGGTTTAGAAAGTGATGTAGTTAAGATTTATAACTTAGGAATAAATAAATTATTATTAATCTTTTCGACCTATTTCTCTTACATATTTAATTTCTTTGATAGTAAGAACTAATCTTTTTATTTTACAAAGTAAAAAAAAAGCTAAAGATCGGCGTTGTCAGTCAGGTATAAGAACTGATTTAACACGATGGTTTTTGTACAAACGTTCACATACAATTGTATGCTTTTTAACCGATTGTGTTGGAAAAAATGACGATTTATAGATTAGATATTTAGACGAAGAGCTAACCTTCTCAATAAACTATTGATTATTGCCCTGCTAGCTAGACAACACTTTTTATGTTAGTCAAAAAAAAAAATTTTTTTTTTTCGGACGCCATTACAGATTTCATCGTTAACTAACAAACATTAAGACCAAAAAATTAGCGTGCAAGATGAAATGTATAGGTTCACTTCATTTCTACATTATTTTACAACTCTCAATCGCATTAAAAACAAGATCGAATAAAAAATAACTTATGACATATGGACGAAAAATGTTTTTCGGGCTATTTAGGTTAGCGACCGCATTACGTCTGAAATACTACATTTTTCGAGCTTATAACATAATTTACTATTTTAACGTTAAAATAGGGGAAATGATGTATCGAAATGGATTCTTTTTTTTTTGTCGGTCACGAGATTATAGTTTCTTTTAAAATGAACTCTAATATTTACAACACAAATTATCCTTTAAGCCACATTAGTTTAAAACTCGTCTGTCGCTTTCCCTCTATTGTGAGTTTGATTAAAGTATAGCGTAGTATATATTTAGATGAATTTCGCAAATGTTGAATACTTTCAAAACTGAAAAAGCCGCCCTTTGCAATAAATATCTCCGTAGAGTTAGGTACCCTGCAGATTAAGGGTATTTCAGCGGATAATCATATACAAATTCAAAGATTTTGTCTATTTTAATGGATTAACAAACAATATCTATAGGATGACTTTACTGATAAAAAAAAAATAACAAAAATCTATAAAGTCTAGGCTCACATGAAATTCCATAAAGAGCAGCTGCATAGCCTTATCACATCAAACTATATTTTTATTTCGTTCTATTGTCAAAAGTCTGTGTTTAGGAGATTATCGTTCATTTTAAAATGAACTCTAATATGTACATCACCATAAACTACCTCTTAAGCCGTCGTAAAAATACACTTTTCGATTTACCTCTATATTGATTTTCTAATATTAAATATCTACAATAGTCGAAATTCGCTCGCTAATACCTATGTATGCAAGGTTTCTTCAAAAAATGACAATTTTGTTGTTTAATGGCTTGAAAAAATGGAAAAAGGAGGTTTTTGCATCCATTTATTTCCAGATGAGTGTTAAAAATACTTATAAAACTCGGTATACCGAAGATCAAGCATTAATGAGAGGGTTGAGTCCTGTTTGCCAAATCCTGATTTTTAATTTGACGTTTGCAACGGTACAATTTTTTATCATTTATCATAAGAGGCGTATATTTTTGGAGCTTAGATCTACCAGTTTATCCACGCCCCATTTATTGTTAGTGCTTTAGTAATTTTACTTTCCAATTATTTTTTACCAAAACGCGTAGTTGAAACAGTGTCTATATCAGACGATATAATAAATTTTAAGGATTAATTTGCTTACAAATACACTTCAATTTATTTAGGCTAAAGCAGCCAGACATATACTGGAACTACGAAAACCCTATTACAATTTGGTTGCCTAGAGAAAATTTTGTAAAAAACATAGCTTTCTACACAAATGCTTGCACATTATGTACCTATCATTTTAAGATACCTGGCGACATCAATGTAAGCATTGACATAATGACGCAAGATATAGGTAGGTACTAGAATATTCAAGATTTCTATTAACGATACACTTCAGCATACATGCGAGATGTCATTAATGTCTACGGAAGGCAACAGACATACCAGCTATTTTTACATGGGATTCCATAGACTTGGACGCTTCTTGTTTAGAAATATTTGATGTCATCTTGAGGAGTTTCAAAATGATCCTATAAACCAGCTTCACAGACCGTAATTTGTGATGCTAACACGATTAATACGCAATAGAACAAGATTAAGAAACAAAATTTAAAGTAGCTCTTTATCACACGAAAATAATTAAATAATTTACGGTTACAGAACAATAATTATTTTAAAAAGCTGTATAACTAAATATATTATGTTATTAGGAATATTCTGTCTAAAGTAACAGCTGATCTTAGTCGAAAATGAGATCGTATTATTGATTGTTGAATTCGTTAGGTATGAAATAAAATTAGAGATTTCGTCTATTTTTTTCACGATTAAAAAAGAATACCTCTATTTAGCTAAAAATGAAACGATTACAGTGGTAGATTAATTCACTTTACCAAGCATGTAAACTACTAATTTTGCAATAAATATCTTCTATATTTCTAGGCAGGTTTACTCGAAAATGTTGGGCTATTTACATCAAAAATCCCGATACGAAATTGAAAAATTTGCCTATTTTTGTCGGTTTACAAAGTGATAGTGGAATATTGATTTGATCAAAGAACAATAATTATTTTAAAAATGTTGTATAATTAACTAAATGTCGGTGTTATCAGGCAGGCAAGAAGTTATTTATCTGAATCTTATTTGTACCATTAGCGTTTATATACAAATGTTAGTGGTTTTCAAAAATTGATATCTCGGAAATTATTAGGTTTAGACTTATAATACGCTTATTAAAAAATAATGACTACTTTATGCAAAATTCAAAAATATTATAAGATGTAGGATATCCCAGTAACTTAACCAAAGATTTTCGGTCTTCGTAAAGCTTTATACGTTTCTTCAGCGTACCAAACATCCACTTTTTTTAAATATTGACATCGGGTTAGGATTCTGAACATAGGATTAACATCACTCCAATAGTGAACATGTTGCGTTGTCACAGTTCCATTCGTCGAAAAGTAAACAAAACCGTTTGAGCTACGTGGGGAATAAATAAAGTTGGCTTGTTGAAAAATTTTAATATTTATTAAGGTAAAAGACTATAAATATATCGATACAACACTTTGGCATTTCTAATACTACAAACATGAATATCTAAAATGTAATATTTAAAACCATCAACTCTCTCTCCCTTCTCTAATTTTGGTACACCAATGCTGTCTTCTAAGTTTATAATATATGGCGTCCTGCAGTTTAATTCCAAAAATGTTTTAACTAAAAATTCCTCTTTAACACATCCTTTAACGTAAATAATGTCTGCGTCTATCAGATTGTTGGATATGATATTATGTAGTTCCTTGTAATCGGTATCACCATAATTATAAAGGATACCATGATGATTTCCAAATAGATATTTGACTTGTTTCTTGCAAGCCTTACTTAAGGTGTCGAATGGTTTAACTGGTTTAAAAAAGTAACTTTTCATACTATTTCCATCATAAATAGCCAATTCTTTCGCGTAAAATTCAGGTATGTTAAATCCTTGAATATCGACTACAACGAACTTCATTGTCTGAAGACTCAAATCAAGCAAGTATATTTTCATATTTTTATTGCTCTTAAGTTCGATTTCAAAAGCACACCCCCACTTTTCGATAATTTCACAGTCTTAGCACATAGATCTTATATTTTTATTTACGATCAATTCATCTTTATTCGCCAATCGTCTCAAACGAGTCTGCTTTTGAAAGTAATATAGCCTTAGTATTCAGAAAATATTAATAATATCGGAGCTTAAAACATCCTTGTCACTAAAAAATCATTGTGTTTCCTAACAAAACCCATCATCTTGTCTATTTAGCTTGCTTTCCTATTGTTTAGCAGGTTAAATAAAATTATTATTTCGCTCTTTTTGTCGGTACTGAATCGTTAGGGGAATACGTTTCTAGTTCTTTAAGAGAGACAGTTAAAATTTATGTAAGCAATCAAAAATCCTACACTATGAGCTACTTAGTTAAAATTTCATATTTCCTTCCTGGATCAGGCAAAATTTGTGATGTGTCGGACAAAATTTATAAAAATACGAAAAAAAAAATGCTGGATGCATTTTTAGCGTGACTTTCTATTTAATACCATCTTATTTCAAGCTATAATTCGGTTGTCAAAATGAGAATAAAATAATTTTCCCATGGTTTATGTCATCTTAAAAAAGTCAAAAGGTTATATTCTGTAGAGGGTCAGATACATTCAAATTTAAATATTTTCTCCAAGAAGAATTTTAAGATAGTATTATAGTAAATAAAAATTCTATACCTCCAATATTTCTTGGAAACATATCGTGTTCTAGCGACATAACCCAAAAGTACCTCTATTCAGAAACGCATCGTACTTTTCTTGTCAATAATTGTCTCATTGTCCCATCCATTACATTATTATAATCTTAAAGCACCTGTTACCAGCATTATCTGTTTTTATGGTTTTCATAAAACATAGCGATTACCGATGAAAATTAAACGAAAACTTAATAAATAACTTTTTTTTCAACTGAAATAGACTGATTTTCGATGGAAAAATGTTACTTATAACTAAAAATGAATATAAGACATATACGCAATGATATTTAGAATAAATCAATGTTTTCTAAAATTACTATGAAATATTCACAAAATCGTTTCGTTATAACCAAAGCAGCAAGGCTTGCAGATTTCGTATAGAGTTCAAACGCGATACTGAGATGAACTTTTTTTTTTTATATTTTTGTAGAATAATGCACCACTACGTTGTAAGTACTTGAGAGAGGACTTTCTTGAAAAATCCTCAAATTTCTCTGCAATTTTGTTCCTTCTAGAGTTAAATTCACACAGAAAACCCCGTATTCTTATCTTTCAGGTTGGTATATTAAAAAGGGCTTATTAGTATGGTTTAGAAAACAAGCAATATTAATTAACGGATGTTTTTTCGTCGTATGAAGAGTTGAAAAATTTTTTTTTTCCACTCCAATGGTTGCGATACAGAGAGTCGGGTTTCATCATAATCTTTCAGGGTAGCTCAGGTTTGATTGCATGTAGAGAGTCGGGTTTCATCATAATCTTTCAGGGTAGCTCAGGTTTGATTACATGTACTAAGGTTAGTGCTCCTTGCAATCGGTTTCAGGTTTGACGCGCCCCCCTCAGGTTTGTTCAGGTTTCTCAAACGTTTGAGAAACCTGAACAAACCTGAGGGGGGGCGCGTCAAACCTGAAACCGATTGCAAGGAGCACTAACCTTAGTACATGTAATCAAACCTGAGCTACCCTGAAAGATTATGATGAAACCCGACTCTCTACATGCAATCAAACCTGAGCTACCCTGAAAGATTATGATGAAACCCGACTCTCTGTATCGCAACCATTGGAGTGGAAAAAAAAAATTTTTCAACTCTTCATACGACGAAAAAACATCCGTTAATTAATATTGCTTGTTTTCTAAACCATACTAATAAGCCCTTTTTAATATACCAACCTGAAAGATAAGAATACGGGGTTTTCTGTGTGAATTTAACTCTAGAAGGAACAAAATTGCAGAGAAATTTGAGGATTTTTCAAGAAAGTCCTCTCTCAAGTACTTACAACGTAGTGGTGCATTATTCTACAAAAATATAAAAAAAAAAAGTTCATCTCAGTATCGCGTTTGAACTCTATACGAAATCTGCAAGCCTTGCTGCTTTGGTTATAACGAAACGATTTTGTGAATATTTCATAGTAATTTTAGAAAACATTGATTTATTCTAAATATCATTGCGTATATGTCTTATATTCATTTTTAGTTATAAGTAACATTTTTCCATCGAAAATCAGTCTATTTCAGTTGAAAAAAAAGTTATTTATTAAGTTTTCGTTTAATTTTCATCGGTAATCGCTATGTTTTATGAAAACCATAAAAACAGATAATGCTGGTAACAGGTGCTTTAAGATTATAATAATGTAATGGATGGGACAATGAGACAATTATTGACAAGAAAAGTACGATGCGTTTCTGAATAGAGGTACTTTTGGGTTATGTCGCTAGAACACGATATGTTTCCAAGAAATATTGGAGGTATAGAATTTTTATTTACTATAATACTATCTTAAAATTCTTCTTGGAGAAAATATTTAAATTTGAATGTATCTGACCCTCTACAGAATATAACCTTTTGACTTTTTTAAGATGACATAAACCATGGGAAAATTATTTTATTCTCATTTTGACAACCGAATTATAGCTTGAAATAAGATGGTATTAAATAGAAAGTCACGCTAAAAATGCATCCAGCATTTTTTTTTTCGTATTTTTATAAATTTTGTCCGACACATCACAAATTTTGCCTGATCCAGGAAGGAAATATGAAATTTTAACTAAGTAGCTCATAGTGTAGGATTTTTGATTGCTTACATAAATTTTAACTGTCTCTCTTAAAGAACTAGAAACGTATTCCCCTAACGATTCAGTACCGACAAAAAGAGCGAAATAATAATTTTATTTAACCTGCTAAACAATAGGAAAGCAAGCTAAATAGACAAGATGATGGGTTTTGTTAGGAAACACAATGATTTTTTAGTGACAAGGATGTTTTAAGCTCCGATATTATTAATATTTTCTGAATACTAAGGCTATATTACTTTCAAAAGCAGACTCGTTTGAGACGATTGGCGAATAAAGATGAATTGATCGTAAATAAAAATATAAGATCTATGTGCTAAGACTGTGAAATTATCGAAAAGTGGGGGTGTGCTTTTGAAATCGAACTTAAGAGCAATAAAAATATGAAAATATACTTGCTTGATTTGAGTCTTCAGACAATGAAGTTCGTTGTAGTCGATATTCAAGGATTTAACATACCTGAATTTTACGCGAAAGAATTGGCTATTTATGATGGAAATAGTATGAAAAGTTACTTTTTTAAACCAGTTAAACCATTCGACACCTTAAGTAAGGCTTGCAAGAAACAAGTCAAATATCTATTTGGAAATCATCATGGTATCCTTTATAATTATGGTGATACCGATTACAAGGAACTACATAATATCATATCCAACAATCTGATAGACGCAGACATTATTTACGTTAAAGGATGTGTTAAAGAGGAATTTTTAGTTAAAACATTTTTGGAATTAAACTGCAGGACGCCATATATTATAAACTTAGAAGACAGCATTGGTGTACCAAAATTAGAGAAGGGAGAGAGAGTTGATGGTTTTAAATATTACATTTTAGATATTCATGTTTGTAGTATTAGAAATGCCAAAGTGTTGTATCGATATATTTATAGTCTTTTACCTTAATAAATATTAAAATTTTTCAACAAGCCAACTTTATTTATTCCCCACGTAGCTCAAACGGTTTTGTTTACTTTTCGACGAATGGAACTGTGACAACGCAACATGTTCACTATTGGAGTGATGTTAATCCTATGTTCAGAATCCTAACCCGATGTCAATATTTAAAAAAAGTGGATGTTTGGTACGCTGAAGAAACGTATAAAGCTTTACGAAGACCGAAAATCTTTGGTTAAGTTACTGGGATATCCTACATCTTATAATATTTTTGAATTTTGCATAAAGTAGTCATTATTTTTTAATAAGCGTATTATAAGTCTAAACCTAATAATTTCCGAGATATCAATTTTTGAAAACCACTAACATTTGTATATAAACGCTAATGGTACAAATAAGATTCAGATAAATAACTTCTTGCCTGCCTGATAACACCGACATTTAGTTAATTATACAACATTTTTAAAATAATTATTGTTCTTTGATCAAATCAATATTCCACTATCACTTTGTAAACCGACAAAAATAGGCAAATTTTTCAATTTCGTATCGGGATTTTTGATGTAAATAGCCCAACATTTTCGAGTAAACCTGCCTAGAAATATAGAAGATATTTATTGCAAAATTAGTAGTTTACATGCTTGGTAAAGTGAATTAATCTACCACTGTAATCGTTTCATTTTTAGCTAAATAGAGGTATTCTTTTTTAATCGTGAAAAAAATAGACGAAATCTCTAATTTTATTTCATACCTAACGAATTCAACAATCAATAATACGATCTCATTTTCGACTAAGATCAGCTGTTACTTTAGACAGAATATTCCTAATAACATAATATATTTAGTTATACAGCTTTTTAAAATAATTATTGTTCTGTAACCGTAAATTATTTAATTATTTTCGTGTGATAAAGAGCTACTTTAAATTTTGTTTCTTAATCTTGTTCTATTGCGTATTAATCGTGTTAGCATCACAAATTACGGTCTGTGAAGCTGGTTTATAGGATCATTTTGAAACTCCTCAAGATGACATCAAATATTTCTAAACAAGAAGCGTCCAAGTCTATGGAATCCCATGTAAAAATAGCTGGTATGTCTGTTGCCTTCCGTAGACATTAATGACATCTCGCATGTATGCTGAAGTGTATCGTTAATAGAAATCTTGAATATTCTAGTACCTACCTATATCTTGCGTCATTATGTCAATGCTTACATTGATGTCGCCAGGTATCTTAAAATGATAGGTACATAATGTGCAAGCATTTGTGTAGAAAGCTATGTTTTTTACAAAATTTTCTCTAGGCAACCAAATTGTAATAGGGTTTTCGTAGTTCCAGTATATGTCTGGCTGCTTTAGCCTAAATAAATTGAAGTGTATTTGTAAGCAAATTAATCCTTAAAATTTATTATATCGTCTGATATAGACACTGTTTCAACTACGCGTTTTGGTAAAAAATAATTGGAAAGTAAAATTACTAAAGCACTAACAATAAATGGGGCGTGGATAAACTGGTAGATCTAAGCTCCAAAAATATACGCCTCTTATGATAAATGATAAAAAATTGTACCGTTGCAAACGTCAAATTAAAAATCAGGATTTGGCAAACAGGACTCAACCCTCTCATTAATGCTTGATCTTCGGTATACCGAGTTTTATAAGTATTTTTAACACTCATCTGGAAATAAATGGATGCAAAAACCTCCTTTTTCCATTTTTTCAAGCCATTAAACAACAAAATTGTCATTTTTTGAAGAAACCTTGCATACATAGGTATTAGCGAGCGAATTTCGACTATTGTAGATATTTAATATTAGAAAATCAATATAGAGGTAAATCGAAAAGTGTATTTTTACGACGGCTTAAGAGGTAGTTTATGGTGATGTACATATTAGAGTTCATTTTAAAATGAACGATAATCTCCTAAACACAGACTTTTGACAATAGAACGAAATAAAAATATAGTTTGATGTGATAAGGCTATGCAGCTGCTCTTTATGGAATTTCATGTGAGCCTAGACTTTATAGATTTTTGTTATTTTTTTTTTATCAGTAAAGTCATCCTATAGATATTGTTTGTTAATCCATTAAAATAGACAAAATCTTTGAATTTGTATATGATTATCCGCTGAAATACCCTTAATCTGCAGGGTACCTAACTCTACGGAGATATTTATTGCAAAGGGCGGCTTTTTCAGTTTTGAAAGTATTCAACATTTGCGAAATTCATCTAAATATATACTACGCTATACTTTAATCAAACTCACAATAGAGGGAAAGCGACAGACGAGTTTTAAACTAATGTGGCTTAAAGGATAATTTGTGTTGTAAATATTAGAGTTCATTTTAAAAGAAACTATAATCTCGTGACCGACAAAAAAAAAAGAATCCATTTCGATACATCATTTCCCCTATTTTAACGTTAAAATAGTAAATTATGTTATAAGCTCGAAAAATGTAGTATTTCAGACGTAATGCGGTCGCTAACCTAAATAGCCCGAAAAACATTTTTCGTCCATATGTCATAAGTTATTTTTTATTCGATCTTGTTTTTAATGCGATTGAGAGTTGTAAAATAATGTAGAAATGAAGTGAACCTATACATTTCATCTTGCACGCTAATTTTTTGGTCTTAATGTTTGTTAGTTAACGATGAAATCTGTAATGGCGTCCGAAAAAAAAAAATTTTTTTTTTTGACTAACATAAAAAGTGTTGTCTAGCTAGCAGGGCAATAATCAATAGTTTATTGAGAAGGTTAGCTCTTCGTCTAAATATCTAATCTATAAATCGTCATTTTTTCCAACACAATCGGTTAAAAAGCATACAATTGTATGTGAACGTTTGTACAAAAACCATCGTGTTAAATCAGTTCTTATACCTGACTGACAACGCCGATCTTTAGCTTTTTTTTTACTTTGTAAAATAAAAAGATTAGTTCTTACTATCAAAGAAATTAAATATGTAAGAGAAATAGGTCGAAAAGATTAATAATAATTTATTTATTCCTAAGTTATAAATCTTAACTACATCACTTTCTAAACCAAGAAAATAGATAATCTTCCTGCATTATTCCGTACTTAGATTTATTTTTCATGAAAATAGTCGAATCTATGATTTTCGTTCAAATCCATAAGGGACGCTTGTTTTGTATAGATGATTTATGATCTTATTTTCAACTAAAATACTAGTATAAAAAAGTATTTCTTCCGATAAACGTGGAAGGAATAGACATTTAAACAGTTAGCCATAACATACGCATACTGACTTGCATTATTTTCATGGATTGAATGGCTACATCTTTGTGTGTGAAGTGAATTTCTTTTTAAAAAATTACAATGCGCTCAATTATGAATTTTCTAACATAACTTTTATGGATAGTGGAGTCGGATATTGGAAGAAAATATTATCATAACGACAACTCGATTATTGATATAATTATTATGGTTTCACAGAAGTTTCTACAGAGTCAGCCATGCTGTAGCAGAGACTGTTGTAGGTCGTATTTTTTAAAAAAACCTAACAATACCTTTACTTTATATTGATAGACATATTCTATTAGAACATTTTTCTAAAATTTAGAGCCTTTGGAAATGTGATAATGCTATGAGCATCAAATATATTCAAAATATCAAAAATCCTTTGGTAGTTAGTTATTGCGGTATATTTTAATAGAGGCATAATTTATACTGTACTCCTAAATTTACGGCATATCACTTTGTTTATGTTATTATATTCACAGAGACTATTAATCTAACCAACTTTTATTTACGAAAAATTAAAAACTGAAATACTCTATTTTATTGCCGATTGTTCGCAAAGACACTTGGAGTTGTTTTTTTCTTTTATTTTTTCTTTTCTGTTTTCTTTTTCGGTTCTTAAGAAATGCTAAAGAATCTGTACAAAACAAGTCACGAATTAACTAAATAGCCACCATTTCACTAAATACTTAACACTCAGTATACAATTTTCAGAAATGTCATGATTAAGAATGGTTCTAGTCATTTTATACAAGATTTCACATGATTTAACAAATTTAAAACATTTTTTTTAATTTTTACTAAATTCTAAACACTCAGTATACACTTTTAAGAAAATAGGACGATTTGCGACTGTTTTAGTCATTTTTTACAAAGTTTCA
The DNA here is from genome assembly GCA_963920685.1 of Polydrusus tereticollis. Lineage (NCBI taxonomy): Eukaryota > Metazoa > Arthropoda > Insecta > Coleoptera > Curculionidae > Polydrusus > Polydrusus tereticollis. The sequence continues at coordinate 135,377,280 of OY987326.1, forward strand.
CAGGGCTTAATAACGTTAAAACATTTTTTTTTAATTTTTTACTAAATTCTAAACACTCAGTATACAATTTTCAGAAATGCCATGATTAAGAACGGTTCTGGTCATTTTATACAAGATTTCACATGATTTAACAAATTTAAAACATTTTTTTTAATTTTTACTAAATTCTAAACACTCAGTATACACTTTTAAGAAAATAGGACGATTTGCGACTGTTTTAGTCATTTTTTACAAAGTTTCACAGGGCTTAATAACGTTAAAACATTTTTTTTAATTTTTTACTAAATTCTAAACACTCAGTATACAATTTTCAGAAATGCCATGATTAAGAACGGTTCTAGTCATTTTATACAAGATTTCGCATGATTTAACAAATTTAAAACATTTTTTTTAATTTTTACTAAATTCTAAACACTCAGTATACACTTTTAAGAAAATAGGACGATTTGCGACTGTTTTAGTCATTTTTTACAAAGTTTCACAGGGCTTAATAACGTTAAAACATTTTTTTTAATTTTTTACTAAATTCTAAACACTCAGTATACAATTTTCAGAAATGACATGATTAAGAACGGTTCTAGTCATTTTATACAAGATTTCACATGATTTAACAAATTTAAAACATTTTTTTAATTTTTACTAAATTCTAAACACTCAGTATATCATTTTCAGAAAATAATACAATTCTGTACAGTTTTACAAATTTTCACAGGTCTTAATAACATTAAAACATTTTTTTAATTTTTTACTAAATTCTAATCACTCAGTATACAATTTTCAGAAATGACACGATTTAGAACAGTTTTTACAGATATTTACAAAGTCTTAATAACATTATATTAATAATTATCTAACATAATGTATACAATTTCAAGAAATAGTAGATTTTTAATCCATGTACAAAATTCAAGAATCTAAAATACAATTAAATGTAGGCTTTTTTAATTGGCATCTCAGGCAAATTATTTCCCCCAAAATTATCTAAAAAAGATATACCAAAAACATTCTAAAGCGGTTTTTTACCTCTATAAGTATGCAGGCCGATCCGACCCTTGTCGGTTTTATTACCCGCATAAATTAACACAGTAGAGGAATATGGACAGAGTTCTGGGGCAGCGGCGTTTCACTAAAGCTTTGGTTTCCTACAAAGCGGTACCGCAAAAGAGTGGCCGTAATTTGACGGCGAGCTTTGCCGCGACAAAGCGTGTATGTACTTGCAAATCGGAGTGTGTTCCTCCAGAGCGTTCGGCGCAAAAAATTCGGCACCGTATTTTCTGAAGCGGACGCTCTGTACGTTGGGATAGTGCAAGCACGATTTTTGACGGTGCGCCAGTGTAGTGATTGTATGTTTTAATTATAATATTTGGAAATTAATTGGTCTAGCGAACAAGATAAAATTTTAATCGAGTTTTTTTTACTATATCGCTTTAACAGCGGCGTTTCACTAAGGTTAAATCATAAAAAGTCGGGTTTTATCTCGGGTCAGATCATAAATATTCAGGTTCAAATTAGGGTTAGATGAGAAGCCGCCTCATGAAAGCATCCGGGTTAGGTTGTAAAAAGTCGGGTTTTATCTCGGGTCAGTTCATAAATATTCAGGTTCAAGTTAGGGTTAGATAAGAAGCCGCCTCACGAAAGCATCCGGGTTAGGTCGTAAAAAGTCGGGTTTAATTTCGGGTTATTTTGTAAACAGCACCACCGAACCACCCGGGTTAGGTTATAAAACGCACCACCGAACCACCCGGGTTAGATCATAAAACGCACCACCAGCACCACTGGTCTCGTAAAACAGCACCACCAGCACCACTGGTCTCGTAAAACAGCACCACCAGCATCACTGGTCTCGTAAAACAGCACCACCGAACCACCCGGGTTAGGTCATAAAACGCACCACCGAACCACCCGGGTTAGATCATAAAACGCACCACCAGCACCACTGGTCTCGTAAAACAGCACCACCAGCACCACTGGTCTCGTAAAACAGCACCACCGAACCACCTGGGTTAGGTCATAAAACGCACCACCGAACCGCCCGGGTTAGATCATAAAACGCACCACCGAACCACTGGTCTCGTAAAACAGCACCACCAGCACCACTGGTCTCGTAAAACAGCACCACCGAACCACCTGGGTTAGGTCATAAAACGCACCACCGAACCGCCCGGGTTAGATCATAAAACGCACCACCGAACCACCCGGGTTAGATCATAAAACGCACCACCGAACCACCCGGGTTAGTTGCACCACCAGCACCACCAGCACCACCTGATCTCGCTCTGTCCGTTTTCCTCTACTGGTAGATATTTAAACTACCATTCCTACCATAAGCATAGTATTAAAGTGAACCTAATAAAACAAATGAAAACGAGAGTTTCGAAAATTTCACACCCATCTTTCCTAAATAAGAATCTTAACATCCTCCTCAATCTTTTCATTAATAATTCATACCCTGCCACACTGGTAAAAAAGATACTATTCAGCACGTCCTCCACTCTAACACAAGCACCCAACGTGAACACTGTCAATAATACAAACAGAAATATAACTGAAGCGACTATAAACTATAAGTTCACTTCATTGCCTTACATAAGGGATATCACTCCAAAACTTTCTAGACTATTCAGAGAAATCAATGATATAAAGATTGCATATAAGCCTGTACTTACAATAAACTCTATTCACTCCAAACTTAAAGACAAAACACAGTCTAATCAACTATCAGATGTTGTCTACAAAATCCCTTGTGCAGACTGTAATAAAGTATACATAGGTCAAACTACTAGGCCCTTGTCTAGCAGAATCACTAACCACAAGAGTGACTGTAGACACCATCCAGAGAGATGTGCCCTTGCTGAACATGCAAATAATATGGACCATAACATTAATTTTAATTCAGCTGAGATTCTAACCTCACAAAATAATTATAAAAAAAGACTGTTTTTGGAAATGACATTTATTGCTCAAGAACCCAATACTATGAACAAAAGAACAGATATCCAACATTTAAGTGTAATTTATTCATATCTGCTCCACTTAGATAAAAACTTACGTACAATCAATACCATTGATAACAGTTCGAACCTCATATAAATGCATTTTAACGATTTTTCAGTTTTGCTGCATGATAACACTTAAATCCGCAATTCTCTCTATTTAATATTATTCTTATTGTAAACCGCATTAATAATATTTTTGACAATTTTAATGACATGTTAAAATGACAGTATTTCCTAACCTACCAGTCACTTAAAATGGAGGCACGCAAGTCATGATTTCCCGCTAAATAATTCCATAATTTCAAATTAAGTAACGAATTTTCAAAATGTGAACATCAAAATTTTGATTTTATTTTAAATTGTGTGTTTCTACGTCCATATACAATGTTTTTAGTATTGTCTCCAATTTTTGATTTTAATTGTAATTGACTTGGGTTTCAACACGTTTTCTTCTCGCATGTCCTATATTAATTCTATGAACATCCTTATGAACAATCTCAAAAAAGTTGTAAGTAAAATCATTTATTTATTGTTCTAATGAGGTTTCCTAATCTTAATTTATATAAATTGTAGTCTCCCTGAGGATGGAAATGAAATATATGATTTCCGAAAGCTTGGAATAACTTTAAAGAGTACTCTTTCATTTGCTGCACTCCCCAATATTCACTAGTTTATATATTTATATATATACCCACTAAACAGTCTAAGCTTTTTTCGGATGAGATCGAGACATCATCATGCTTACAATATCTGAAACTGAGTTGAATTCTGGTTGATGTTGGAAAGAAATTCACTTCACACACAAAGATGAAGCTAATCGATTCATAAAAATAATGCAAGTCAGTATGCGTATGTTGTGGCTAACTGTTCAAGTGTCTGTTCCTTTCACGTCTGTCGGAAGAAATATTTTTTCTATTTTAGTTGAAAATAAGATCGTAAATCGTCTGTACAAAACAAGGGTCCCTTATGGATTTGAACGAAATTCGTAGATTTGACTATTTTCATGAAAAATAAATCTAAGTACGGAATAATGCGGGGAGATTATCTATTTTCTTGGTTTAGACAGTGATGTAGTTAAGATTCATAACTTAAGAATAAATAAATTATTATTAATCTTTTCGACCTATTTCTCTTGCATATTTAATTTCTTTGATAGTAAGAACTAATCTTTTTATTTTACAAAGGGAAAAAAGCTTAAGATCGGCGTTGTCAGTCAGGTATAAGAACTGATTTAACACGATGGTTTTTGTACAAACGTTCAAATACAATTGTATGATTTTTAACCGATTGTGTCGGAAAAATGACGTTTTATAGATTTTATAGATTAGATATTTAGACGAAGAGGTAACCTTCTCAATAAAGTATTGATTATTGCCCTGGTAGCTAGACAACACTTTTCATGTTGGTCAAAAAAAAATTTTTCGGATGCTATTACAGGTTTCATTGTTAACTAACAAACATTAAAAGCGAGAAATTACCGTGCAAGATGAAATGTATAGGTTTACTTCATTTTTACATTATTTTATAACTGGCAATCGGATCAAAAACAAGATCGAATAAAAAATAACTTATGACATATGGACGAAAAATGTTTTTCGGACTATTTGGGTTACCGGCTGCATTACGTCCGAAATACTACATTTTTCGGTCTTATAACATAATTTACTATTTTATCGTTAAAATATGGGAAATGATGTATCGAAATGGGTACTTTTTTGCGTCGGTCACGAGATTATAGTTCCTTTTAAAATGAACTCTAATATATACAACACAAATTATCCTTTAAGCCTCATTAGTTTAAAACGCGTCTGTCGCTTTGTCTCTATATTGAGTTTGGTTAAAGTATAGCGTAGTATATATTTAAATAAATTTCGTAGATGTTGACTACTTTCAAAACTGAAAAAAGCGGCCCTTTGCAATAAATACCTCATAGAGTTAGGTACCCTGAAGATTAAGGGTATTTCAGTGGATAATCATGTACGAATTCAAAGATTTTACCTATTTTTATCGATTTACAAACAATACCTATGGGATAACTTTACTGTTAAAAAAAAGAAAAATTAATTAAGTCTAGGCTCACATGAAATTCCATAAAGAGCAGGTGCATGGCCTTATCACATCAAACTATATTTTTATTCCGTTCTATTGCCGAAAGTCTGTGTTTAGGGGATTATCGTTCCTTTTAAAATGAACTCTAATATGTACATCACCATAAACTACCCCTTAAGCCGAACTAGTTTTAAAAACAGACTTTTCGATTTGCCTCTATATTGATTTTCTAATATTAAATATCTACAACAATCGAAATTCGCTCGCTAATACCTATGTAGGCAATGTTATAGGTATCTAGGTATTATACAATTACTTATTACATCAATACATGCAAGAAGGTTTCTTCAAAAAATGACAATTTTATTGTTTAATAACTTGAAAGAAAATGAAAAAAGGAGGTTTTTGCATTAATTTATTTCCAGATGAGTGTTAAAAATACTTGTAAAACTCGGTATACCGAAAATCGAGCATTAATGAAAGGGTTGAGTCCTGTTTGGTAAATCCTGATTTTTAATTTGACGTTGGCGACGGGACAATTTCTTAGCATCTATCATAGGGGCGTATATTTTTGGGGCTTAGATCTACCAGTTTATCCATGTTCCATTTATTGATTGATAGTGCTAGTAATTTTACTTTCCAATTATTTTTTTACCAAAACACGCAGCTGAAACAGTACCTATATCAGACTATATTATAAATTTTAAGGATTGATTTGCTTATAAATACACTTTAATTTATTTAGGCCAAAGCAGCCAGACATATACTGAAACTACGAAAACCCTATTACAATTTGGTTACCTAGAGAAAATTTTGTAAAAAACATAGCTTTCTACACAAATGCTTGCACATTATGCACATGTCCTTTTAAGATGCCTGGCGACGTCAATGTAAGCATTGACATAATGACGCAAGATATAGGTAGGTACTAGAATATTCAAGATTTCTTTTAACGATGCACTTCAGCATACATGCGAGATGTCATTAATGTCTACGGAAGGGTACAGATATACCAGCTATTTTTACATGGGTTCCATAGACTTTAACGCTTCTTGTTTAGAAATATTTGATGTGGTCTTAAGGATTTCCGTATTGAAGCACCAAACCTACCTGCCAAATAAGTGACGAAATATGGGATATCATATAATATGACCCTATTGAACTAAATGATCCTATAAACCAGCTTCACAGACTGTAATTTGTGATGTTAATGCGATTGATACGCAATAGAACAAGATTAAAAAACAAAATTTTAAACAAATATATTGGATATATGATTAGTTCTGTTGTTTTGTTTGTTTTTTTTTAACTAATTTAAACTAGCTCTTTATCACACGAAAATAATTAAATAATTTACGGTTACAGAAAAATAATTATTTTAAAAAGCTGTATAACTAAATATATGTTATTAGGAATATTCTGTCTAAAGTAACAGCTGATCTTAGTCTAAAATGAGATCGTATTATTGATTGTTGAATTCGTTAGGTATAAAATAAAATTAGAGATTTCGTCTATTTTCCACGATTAAAAAGAATATCTATATTTAGTTAAAAATGAAACGATTACAGTGGTAGATTAATTCACTTTACCAAGTATGTAAACTACTAATTTTGCAATAAATATCTTTTATATATCTAGGTAGGTTTACTCGAAAATGTTGGGCTATTTTCATCAAAAATCCCGATACAAAATTTACAAATTTACCTATTTTTGTCGGTTTACAAAGTGATAGTGGGATATTGGCTTGATCAAAGAAAAATAATTATTTTAAAAATGTTGTATAATTAACTAAATGTCAGTGTTATCAGGCAGGTAAGAAGGTATTTATCTGAATCTTATTTGTACCAATACCGTTTACATACAAAGGCTAGTTTTTAATGCTAAATAGGGGAAATGTGATTCGATGAGAGGTCTTTACAAGTAAAATTATTATTTGTCTATTCGATCCTGCCAATTTTAGAAATCCATCCTCATAAGTTTACGATCATGTTTTAAACCCCTATCGTTTAGTGATATTCTAAGCACTCGAAATATACTTATTTCTTTTGAATAAAAGTGGTAAAACTGCTTTTTAAAAGATATGCTGTTCTGGTTTCATGGAATTTAGAGTGGTGGGTGAATAAAATGATGTAATAATGTAATAATAAGGATCTGGTTAATCTATCAAGAGCGGTATTCGCTAGTATTTTAAAAAGCGGACGCTATGGGGAATATTATGATAGCGGTAACATTAATATAAAACAGAAGGTTTTCTTTTTGAAAACTAGATCTGCTGAAAGATTAAAGTAATATCTTTTATCTTACAGTTGGTTCACCCAAGTATAACTAACTACATTTTCGTATTTACATCGTATATAAGGATAGAGAGAACAAACATCTAAATGTCTAACTGTTTCGTGTTTTTTTTTGTTGTTTTACAATCTACTATCTACATACATAAAAAAAACAAGTGTATTTTCATATTTTTATCGGTCATAAGTTTGATTTCAAAAGTACAATCCTACTTTTTGATAATTTCACAGTCTAAAGCACGTAGATACCTATATTTTTATTTACGGTCAATTAATCTCTATTCGCCAATCGTCTCGAACGAGTCTGTTTTTAGAAGTAATATAGCGTTAGTATTTAGAAAATATTGATGATATCGGAGCCTAAAACATCCTTGACACTATAAAATCGTCGTGTTTCCTCACAAAACCCATCATCTTGCCTATTCAGCTTGCGTTGCTATTGTTTAGCAGGTTAAATAAAATTGTTATTTCGCTCTTTTTGTCTATACTGAATCGTTAGGGGAATACGATTCTAGTTCTATAAGATAGACATTTAAAATTTCAGTAAGCAATCAGAAATCCTACACTATGAGGTACTTAGTTAAAATTTTATGTTTCCTTCCTAGGTCAGGCAAAATTTGTGATGTGTCGGTCAAAATATTTGACTATTTAAATATTTATAAAATACGAAAAAATGCTAGATGCATTTTCAGCGTGACTTTCTATCTAATACCAACTTATTTCAAGGTATAATTCGGTTGTCAAAATAAGAATAAAATAATTTTCCCATGGTTTATGTCATCTTAAAAAGTCAAATGGTTATATTCTGTAGAGGGTTAGGTTCATTCAAATTTAAATATTTTCTCTAATTAAGAAGAATTTTAAGATAGTGTTATGATAAATAAAAATTCTACTCCTCCAGTATTTCTCGGAAACATATCGTGTTCTAGCGACATAACACATTGCATGTGCTAAGGTTAGTGCTCCTTGCAATCGGTTTCAGGTTTGACACGCCCCCCTCAGGTTAGTTCAGGTGTATCAAACATAATTTATTGTGAATAAGTTCAGATTTTGGGTTGTGTTTGGGTTGTGTTTGAGACACCTGAACTAACCTGAGGGGGGCGTGTCAAACCTGAAACCGATTGCAAGGAGCACTAACCTTAGCACATGCAATCAAACCTGAGCTACCCTGAAAGATTATGATCAAACCCGACCCCCCTGCATCGCAACCATTGTAGTGGAAAAAAAAATTCAACTCTTCATACGACGAAAAAACATCCGTTAATTAATATTGCTTGTTTTCTAAACCATACTAATAAGCCCTTTTTAATATACCCACCTGAAAGATAAGAATACGGGGCTTTCTGTGTGAATTTAACTCTAGAAGGAACAAAATTGCAGAGAAATTTGAGGATTTTTCAAGAATGTCCTCTCTTAAGTACAACATAGTGGTGAATAATTATCCTACAAAAATATAAAAAAAGATTATCTGAGTATCGCGTTTGAACTCTATACGAAATCTGCAAGCCCTGCTACTTTGGTTACAACGAAACTATCTTGTGAATATTTTATAGTAATTTTAGAAAAGAGTGGTTTATTCTAAATATCATTGCGTATATGTCTTATATTCATTTTTAGTTAAAAGTAACATTTTTCCACCGAAAACCAGTCTATTTCAGTTGAAAAAAAAGTTATTTATCAAATTTTCGTATAATTTTCATCGGAAATGGCTATGTTTCATCAAAACCATAAAAAACAAATAATGCTGGTAACAGGTGCTTTAAGATGATTATAATAACGTATGTAATGAATGAGACAATTCAAGATGACATTTGTTCTGTATACCAGTGTACCCTATGTAAGTACCTAAAAAGTATTCCTTAAGAGGCGGCGGTTTCTAATCTAATTTTTGTTCTCAAAGTGCCCTGCATACAACATTGCAACAAAGTCAAGTTTGACAAGAAAAATGCGTTGAGTTTCCGAATAGAGGTACTTTTCGGTTATGTCGCTAGAACACGATATGTTTCCGAGAAATACTGGAGGAATAGAATTTTTATTTACCATAACACTATCTTAAAATTCTTCTTAATTAGAGAAAATATTTAAATTTGAATGTACCTAACCCTCTACAGAATATAACCTTTTGACTTTTTAAGATGACATAAACCATAGGAAAATTATTTTATTATTATTTTGACAACCGAATTATACCTTGAAATAAGTTGGTATTAGATAGAAAGTCACGCTGAAAATGCATCTAGCATTTTTTCGTATTTTATAAATATTTAAATAGTCAAATATTTTGACCGACACATCACAAATTTTGCCTGACCTAGGAAGGAAATATAAAATTTTAACTAAGTACCTCATAGTGTAGGATTTCTGATTGCTTACTGAAATTTTAAATGTCTATCTTATAGAACTAGAATCGTATTCCCCTAACGATTCAGTATAGACAAAAAGAGCGAAATAACAATTTTATTTAACCTGCTAAACAATAGCAACGCAAGCTGAATAGGCAAAATGATGGGTTTTGTGAGGAAACACGACGATTTTATAGTGTCAAGGATGTTTTAGGCTCCGATATCATCAATATTTTCTAAATAATAACGCTATATTACTTCTAAAAACAGACTCGTTCGAGACGATTGGCGAATAGAGATTAATTGACCGTAAATAAAAATATAGGTATCTACGTGCTTTAGACTGTGAAATTATCAAAAAGTGGGATTGTGCTTTTGAAATCAAACTTATGACCGATAAAAATATGAAAATACACTTGTTTTTTTTATGTATGTAGATAGTAGATTGTAAAACAACAAAAAAAAAACACGAAACAGTTAGACATTTAGATGTTTCTTCTCTCTATCCTTATATACGATGTAAATACGAAAATGTAGTTAGTTATACTTGTGTGAACCAACTGTAAGATAAAAGATATTACTTTAATCTTTCAGCAGATCTAGTTTTCAAAAAGAAAACCTTCTGTTTTATATCAATGTTACCGCTATCATAATATTCCCCATAGCGTCCGCTTTTTAAAATACTAGCGAATACCGCTCTTGATTGATTAACCAGATCCTTATTATTACATTATTACATCATTTTATTCACCCACCACTCTAAATTTCATGAAACCAGAACAGCATATCTTTTAAAAAGCAGTTTTACCACTTTTATTCAAAAGAAATAAGTATATTTCGAGTGCTTAGAATATCACTAAACGATAGGGGTTTAAAACATGATCGTAAACTTATGAGGATGGATTTCTAAAATTGGCAGGATCGAATAGACAAATAATAATTTTACTTGTAAAGACCTCTCATCGAATCACATTTCCCCTATTTAGCATTAAAAACTAGCCTTTGTATGTAAACGGTATTGGTACAAATAAGATTCAGATAAATACCTTCTTACCTGCCTGATAACACTGACATTTAGTTAATTATACAACATTTTTAAAATAATTATTTTTCTTTGATCAAGCCAATATCCCACTATCACTTTGTAAACCGACAAAAATAGGTAAATTTGTAAATTTTGTATCGGGATTTTTGATGAAAATAGCCCAACATTTTCGAGTAAACCTACCTAGATATATAAAAGATATTTATTGCAAAATTAGTAGTTTACATACTTGGTAAAGTGAATTAATCTACCACTGTAATCGTTTCATTTTTAACTAAATATAGATATTCTTTTTAATCGTGGAAAATAGACGAAATCTCTAATTTTATTTTATACCTAACGAATTCAACAATCAATAATACGATCTCATTTTAGACTAAGATCAGCTGTTACTTTAGACAGAATATTCCTAATAACATATATTTAGTTATACAGCTTTTTAAAATAATTATTTTTCTATAACCGTAAATTATTTAATTATTTTCGTGTGATAAAGAGCTAGTTTAAATTAGTTAAAAAAAAAAACAAACAAAACAACAGAACTAATCATATATCCAATATATTTGTTTAAAATTTTGTTTTTTAATCTTGTTCTATTGCGTATCAATCGCATTAACATCACAAATTACAGTCTGTGAAGCTGGTTTATAGGATCATTTAGTTCAATAGGGTCATATTATATGATATCCCATATTTCGTCACTTATTTGGCAGGTAGGTTTGGTGCTTCAATACGGAAATCCTTAAGACCACATCAAATATTTCTAAACAAGAAGCGTTCAAGTCTATGGAACCCATGTAAAAATAGCTGGTATATCTGTACCCTTCCGTAGACATTAATAACATCTCGCATGTATGCTGAAGTGCATCGTTAACAGAAATCTTGAATATTCTAGTACCTACCTATATCTTGCGTCATTATGTCAATGCTTACATTGACGTCGCCAGGCATCTTAAAAGGACATGTGCATAATGTGCAAGCATTTGTGTAGAAAGCTATGTTTTTTACAAAATTTTCTCTAGGTAACCAAATTGTAATAGGGTTTTCGTAGTTTCAGTATATGTCTGGCTGCTTTGGCCTAAATAAATTAAAGTGTATTTATAAGCAAATCAATCCTTAAAATTTATAATATAGTCTGATATAGGTACTGTTTCAGCTTCGTGTTTTGGTAAAAAAATAATTGGAAAGTAAAATTACTAGCACTATCAATCAATAAATGGAACATGGATAAACTGGTAGATCTAAGCCCCAAAAATATACGCCCCTATGATAGATGCTAAGAAATTGTCCCGTCGCCAACGTCAAATTAAAAATCAGGATTTACCAAACAGGACTCAACCCTATCATTAATGCTCGATTTTCGGTATACCGAGTTTTACAAGTATTTTTAACACTCATCTGGAAATAAATTAATGCAAAAACCTCCTTTTTTCATTTTCTTTCAAGTTATTAAACAATAAAATTGTCATTTTTTGAAGAAACCTTCTTGCACGTATTGATGTAATAAGTAATTGTATAATAGCTAGATACCTATAACATTGCCTACATAGGTATTAGCGAGCGAATTTCGATTGTTGTAGATATTTAATATTAGAAAATCAATATAGAGGCAAATCGAAAAGTCTGTTTTTAAAACTAGTTCGGCTTAAGGGGTAGTTTATGGTGATGTACATATTAGAGTTCATTTTAAAAGGAACGATAATCCCCTAAACACAGACTTTCGGCAATAGAACGGAATGAAAATATAGTTTGATGTGATAAGGCCATGCACCTGCTCTTTATGGAATTTCATGTGAGCCTAGACTTAATTAATTTTTCTTTTTTTTAACAGTAAAGTTATCCCATAGGTATTGTTTGTAAATCGATAAAAATAGGTAAAATCTTTGAATTCGTACATGATTATCCACTGAAATACCCTTAATCTTCAGGGTACCTAACTCTATGAGGTATTTATTGCAAAGGGCCGCTTTTTTCAGTTTTGAAATTAGTCAACATCTACGAAATTTATTTAAATATATACTACGCTATACTTTAACCAAACTCAATATAGAGACAAAGCGACAGACGCGTTTTAAACTAATGAGGCTTAAAGGATAATTTGTGTTGTATATATTAGAGTTCATTTTAAAAGGAACTATAATCTCGTGACCGACGCAAAAAAGTACCCATTTCGATACATCATTTCCCATATTTTAACGATAAAATAGTAAATTATGTTATAAGACCGAAAAATGTAGTATTTCGGACGTAATGCAGCCGGTAACCCAAATAGTCCGAAAAACATTTTTCGTCCATATGTCATAAGTTATTTTTTATCCGATCTTGTTTTTGATCCGATTGCCAGTTATAAAATAATGTAAAAATGAAGTAAACCTATACATTTCATCTTGCACGGTAATTTCTCGCTTTTAATGTTTGTTAGTTAACAATGAAACCTGTAATAGCATCCGAAAAATTTTTTTTTGACCAACATGAAAAGTGTTGTCTAGCTACCAGGGCAATAATCAATACTTTATTGAGAAGGTTACCTCTTCGTCTAAATATCTAATCTATAAAATCTATAAAACGTCATTTTTCCGACACAATCGGTTAAAAATCATACAATTGTATTTGAACGTTTGTACAAAAACCATCGTGTTAAATCAGTTCTTATACCTGACTGACAACGCCGATCTTAAGCTTTTTTCCCTTTGTAAAATAAAAAGATTAGTTCTTACTATCAAAGAAATTAAATATGCAAGAGAAATAGGTCGAAAAGATTAATAATAATTTATTTATTCTTAAGTTATGAATCTTAACTACATCACTGTCTAAACCAAGAAAATAGATAATCTCCCCGCATTATTCCGTACTTAGATTTATTTTTCATGAAAATAGTCAAATCTACGAATTTCGTTCAAATCCATAAGGGACCCTTGTTTTGTACAGACGATTTACGATCTTATTTTCAACTAAAATACTAGTATAGAAAAAATATTTCTTCCGACAGACGTGAAAGGAACAGACACTTGAACAGTTAGCCACAACATACGCATACTGACTTGCATTATTTTTATGAATCGATTAGCTTCATCTTTGTGTGTGAAGTGAATTTCTTTCCAACATCAACCAGAATTCAACTCAGTTTCAGATATTCTAAGCATGATGATGTCTCGATCTCATCCGAAAAAAGCTTAGACTGTTTAGTGGGTATATATATAAATATATATCGAGAGGGTAGTCGTTGCAAATATATATATATCCTTTAGTTTATGGTTCTCTTCCAAATATTGCGTTGGTAAAACAGCTGTAGGAAAACATCGTTTCCAGGCAAGCCGGTTCACTTTATGACCCTAAAAACCATTAATGTCGAAATGAGATTTTAATAAGCAAAGTAATGATCTAGTGTCGGTTAGCAACATATCGTACTTTTTAAAATAAACTCTAAAACACACAACGTCATGAATTATCCCTTAAGCCAGATTAGTTTGAAATCATATATGTAGGTTTTTTCAAAAAGGGACTTTTATATGAGACAAAACTGTAAAGTTAAGATTTTCAATGGTTATAGACCTTTTGTTTACCTAACTGTGGTTTCCTGAAGTACATATACAGAAATATCGCATATTGGCCCATCAATCAGACCTTCGCTTACGTTTACTCCAAATATCGACAAAAACATCAAATTGTCAAGAACTTATGTATATTTGTGTTAATTAAAAAAATAATCATGTTTTTCGTAGAAATTTTTAAGATTTTGCCTGCACCTAAAGACTCCTTATTGTGCTGCTTGCGATAAACTCTGCATCGATTATTCTTAGATTTAAATTTTTTTTACTACCATACACTAGTTTTTCTTTATTTCCAGAATGTCGAAGTACTTTAAAATGCATTCTAGTATAGCATATTTCTCTTGAGGTGTAATGTTTAAGATTTTGTCAGCACCTAAAAACTCCTTATTGTGATTGTTACGTTAAACCCCGCCTCGATTGGTGATATTTAATAAATTTCAGTTAATTACAAACAGCCATACGAAATAGTACACAATTCAAGTTTTCCATCAATTTAGGCAAAAAGGTTAAACCACATAAAAGTTTCGGTTAGTTCTTATTTCATGCATATATATTTTTTTTAGTCAGTGTACGTACCTATGATTTATTGCAAAGACGTTTGAACATTTTTATATGTAGTAATTGTGATTTTAATTAACTACCTCAGTAGTGTAGGTATACACTATATTTTGCAGCGCAATTGCTTTTACACCGAGTAAAGTATTATGATAATTATTATTCTAACGAATTTAATAATAAACTAAAAAACCAACGTGATTTGGTTATTGTTGACATTGAGAATTTAGATATTAATAAAATATTTAACATCCCCATATTTTTATGCTCGTGTTGGAAATAAGTTAAGATTGCTACTTTGTTGCTTACGCCTAATATTCATAATTTTATAGGGGGTTCTACCTGATGACAAATACAGGTTAAGATACCTATCTAGTGGGTATTTTCAGTATAAGGGCCGAATAATATAGAGTTATTGTGCATACATCTTCGCAAACAAAAGGTGACTTTTTATATTATTTCGTAATTACAATCCATTTAACTACAATTTTACACTGTGAATTAATTTTTTTTGTTATTTTTTTTTCTCTCAAATTTATGAAAGAAGGTACGCACCAAGGTTTGAAGTATTGTCTACTGTTCTCATTATAAGAAAGTCCCATATTATATCATATTCCAGTACAGGAAAATCTCGATTTTTAAGCAATTTTATGAAATGTAATTTTTTTTACTTTTTTCCTGAAATTAGATCCTATTTACTTATATTACGATATTATTCCAAATTTTTATAAAAGCATTATGAGGGCTTTTACCTGATGGCAAATACAGGTTGTATAGTACCTATACCTAGTGGGTATTTTAAGTAAGGGTCGAATGATATAGAGCCATACGTATTAAAGTTTTATTTATTGTCTACTGTTCTCATTACGAGATAGTCCTATAATTTATCCATTTCCAGTACAAATAAATCGCTAGTTAGGCAATTTCTATGAAACGTAATTTTTTTTAACTTTTTTCCTGAAATTACACTCTATTTACTTGTAATTTGGTATTAGCTTGTGAGCCCATAGTTCGAGGGATCTTAAAATACGAACGAGCAAATGGACAGGTAGACAGATAGGCAGGCAGGATTCAGTACAAAGAAATCGCTAGTAAGCAATTTTTAAGAAATATAATTTTTTTAACTATTTTCCTGAAATTACACAGTATATCTTGCGCCATATTTCTTAATCGAGATTCCAGTAAATTTATAGAGAAATAGGTACAGGTGTAGTGTAAAAAAGCCTTTTTTTAAGTTACTCTAGATAACCCAATTGTAATAAAGTTTTCGTATTTTCAGCGCATGTTAGGCTGCATCTATTATAGCTACATGTTTTGGTAAAAATGACTGAAAAGTAAAATTTGTACGCCCTCGGCGCCTTCCCTCAAATAAACATAAATACTCAGCACATGTAGCATATCTAAGCTTTAAATTCACGTATGACTATTTACATTTAAGTATAACCTTTTTCCCTTTTTGTGTTAATTTTTTTATTTACATAACACAAAATGGTAAAGTATAGAGAAAATTGGGTAGCTCACTTATGCTCACTAAATGTGTTAAAATGCCTTCAAATGAATACTTGACTCAATATAGACTGTCGATATTGTACATTACCTTCATATAAGATCATAAATGTCTATAATATTGTAATTGCTTACAGAATTTTATTGCACATTGTCCTTAAATTTAAGTATACTGGTAGTGTATTTAAAATTAATTTCATTTTTATTCCTTGAGCTTTATTCAATTCCAAAAAAAAAAACATTATTACACTTTAGTAAGTAGATTTAGTATATACAGGTATAACAATTATTTTGGTTTTAAAATACATGCTATTCAGTCAGATTTATTACCTTTTCCGTTTTTATCATTGTTAATTTACCGTAATGTTTCTAATGTTGAGTACGATTATATAGCGTAAGGGAGAAATAAAATTAACTCTTTTTTTGTTTACTTCTTGAATCCAATAATGGTATAATACTTTCTGCTTTACACGTTAACTACATCATTTTAATTCATATTTCGTAAAGAGACTAATTTTTTTTTAAATACGGTATTTTACGAAAATGTGAAATAAATAAATAGTTATTAGTACCCTTTTCTCTCACTTTACGAGTATTTTAATCCAATATAAAACAACGCTGCTAGCATAGGGTAAATATATTACACAGATTCCAAAAAAGGTATAGCAAGGGAGGATTAGTGTAGTTAACACAATTATTTGAGTGATACTTGTCCACATCACTGTCCCTATTTTTAAGTTTATTTCAAAGTTAACCCCGCATATTATACCTCCAAGAAGAGGCATACTAAGTTTGAATAGGTATTTAAATATTTGGTAGAAAATCAGTGTAAATGGAGAAACATAAAAATATAATAATTACAAAAAGTTATTGCGCACTTAAAAGATTAATAGGTTCATACAGGTTTACGACGTAGTCTACAATTGCATAGTTTGTCTGGTAAAAACCGGCTTGTGTACATAGTCTGGGACATAAAACACCTATACACCTATACGTATGCTTTCATAGCGCCAAAAACACACATCGCTTACATATTCAAGGTTAAGCATAGCAAAAAGACATGCATACAGACAGATAGAGAGATAGACAGACAGGCAGGCAGGCAGACAGACAGACAGACAGACAGGCAGACAGACAGACAGACAGACAGACGGACAGACAGGCAGACAGACAGACAGACAGACAGACAGGCAGACAGACAGGCAGACAGACAGGCAGACAAACAGACAGGCAGACAGACAGACAGACAGACAGACAGACAGACAGACAGACAGACAGACAGACAATCGCACACATTCACACGTACACAAACACAAAGCCAAGGTTATTCAAGGTCAAATAGGTTCGCACACGTGTGCGACAAAGGTCATTCAAGGTCAAACACGTTAGAACACGTATGTGACATTTCGTTGATTCAGGTTACGTAGTATTCTGACGCCGCGGAGAGCTCGGGTTTGAACACCTGCCAAGCCCTACAAAAAGAACACCTGCAAAGGTACGCCGTCTAGGCCGGGTTAGATAGCTTGCAGCTGGCGGGCCGGCTGCCTGCAGTGTATCCCTTTCTACTGATCAAGTATAATTTACATTCCTGATCATTATGCAAGTATCATCAGATCAGCAAAGAAAACAGGATCCCCATATAAAGTAAACGAAGTTTGTTTTACAGATATTTTAGATTTAAAAAAGTTAACGTCAGATGTGTTCCTCAATATTCCTAAGAATGTTAAATTTTCTGAAATAAGGGGAGTAAAAGTAGAGAAAAATTATCCAAATACTATGTTCTATAAAACTTCCTTTGAACAACCAGAATTTTACCAGGCGGAAATTGTAAGTTCAAGAAAAATATTGACTTTTACCAAATTGAATTAAAAACTGAAAATAAAAAATACTGTGTTTTATTTTTAAAATCTACTTATGTAGCACAATAAAGCCGTACCACAGTGCCTATACGGCAGTAGTACCGAAGCGCGCCGCTACTACCCTCTCAAAGCGCCACCAGTATTCTGCTAAGCAGCCCTTCTACGCGCCCTTCCATCCAACGCATCTCAAGCGAGCCCCGGACTGTTTAAAAGACGCCAGCCGCCCTAAGACCAGCAGAGTTCGCCGCCGACTCTCGACCAGCCCTTCTTGCTCTGCTTGACTGCTTCCTTAGGGGACTTTCGCCTGTGGACAAGATTGACGACCGAGAATCTACGGAGTACCAGTGCTTCCGATCGGAACGCTGACGCCGCGCCCTTATTGTCATTCACTATACTGTATATCGGACATTGTAAATAAATACTGTTGTACGTTGATCGCCTTATTCTTCGTGCTGAAAATAACATCATCAAACCCACCTTAAAAGTGGCAGCCCAACGTGTGAGCCCGAAGTAAGTGCGAAAACCAACGTGTGAGCCCGAAGTAAGTGCGGAAATTAACCACACGGAATATACATTTTTGTCGCGAGTGTTACGATAGAAATTGGACTTATCGCAGTGTGCCGCTTTGTAAACTCATATCCGTTAGTGTCGAGAAAACAACATTTTTCTCAAATTCTTTGGTCCAAGTAGTAATAGTGCGTAAACATACCGCGGACAAGGAGCCAAACCCGTGCCATGGAGCTATCAGCCAACGACCTGGAAGCCATTCTAAGAAGAATGCAGCCACCCACTCCAGTGAAACACTTCACGCAATGCACCGCCCGTTTTGCCGGAACACGATCCTTGGAAGCTGTAGACGACTTCGTTACAAGCGCCGACTTCTTTAAGGAAAGTGAAGGCATAACCGACGCCAACGCCCTGGCTGGACTAACATTACTATTGGAAGGACCAGCACATACATGGTGGTCAGGGGTAAAAGCCGCAGCCAGGACATGGAATGATGCGAAACAAATGATTCGAGATGAGTTTGCACCCACATTACCAGCTTATCAGATTTACCAGGAGATATTCAGATCACCGCAGGACAACCGCACGCCTACTGGAACATTCATCGCAGGAAAACGAGCCTTGTTTGCCCAACTTCCGACGCCACCAGATGAAAATGCCCAACTCGACATGCTGTATGGACTACTACGCCCCTACATCAAGGACCGAATAAACCGCGAGTCCGTCGCGACACTGGCTCAACTACTGGCCAAATGTCGAATTATAGAAGCAAGCACACCAGAAGAAAAGGAGAACACCCACAGGGGGCCGTCGCCTAACAGAAAACCTAGGAACCGATGCACCCACTGCCGTGCACCCGGACATGACGCCACCGTCTGTCGTAAACGACTAGCAAGTTTAGGGAACAGTGGAGCAACCCGTGGTACGACCGTTGAGCCAACGGGCGCTAATACCCTACGATGCTATGGATGCCAGAAGCCTGGAGTTATTCGTAGGAACTGTCAAAACTGTAGCACTAAACACTCTCCACCTATTCCGGAAACGGGATTTTGCGCAGTCAGCACGCAGGATCGAGCCCGACCCGCTGTAAAAATCACCGTTGCCGGCATCACCGGGACCGCCTACCTGGATACAGGAGCCCGAACCAGTATAGCCAGCCCGGACTTACACGCAGTACTAAAAAAGAATGGCCACACTTTCTGTTACCAAAAGATGTATGTCACTTTCGCAGATGGCCGCCGGCAACTTCAAAATGTCCAAGTAACCACCGTGCCGGTACAACTGCAGGAAAGGATCGTGGGAGCGACGTTTGTTATCCTGCCAGATACACCAGACGCCAAAACGCTCCTAGGTATCGACTTTATCCAGGATGCCGGCCTCGTTCTTGACTTCTTCCACAGACGATGGTTCTTTGCAGAAGCTCCAACACGAAAGCATGCCTTTATCATTAAGGACTCATTCCCTGCAGCCCAGGAAACGGATGCCTACCCCCGTAAGGAGATGGCCGCTTTCTACCAAATACCGAAGCTCCTATCACCACTATCACCAGCTTCAACCCAGAGGCATGCATTTGATATCAGGGACTCGCTCCCAGTATCCCATGACGCGGACGTCTACCCCTGTGAAGAGATGTCCGCTTTCTACCAAATACCAAACGTCCTATCGCCATTGGAGGAATCCCCAGTACGTCCTATGGAGTGCGACCACATCTCCGGACTAATCGCGGGATATGGCCCTGACCTCTCGACTGGAAATCCTAACAGACATGAATCGTTTATAGGACCCGAAATTTCAGGACCTCCATCCATACCGAACCCTTTCTCTCGCCAGGACTACGTCATGCATGATGCAGCAGGACAAGTGGAAGAGATGTGGGCCGAACTAGATGAACTACCACCCCTCTACCCGGAAGTAACCTTCGCCATCATAGACCTACAACTGCGTCCCAACGATGAAGCAACCACACTGACGGCGCCTGAGCGAGAAGAATTTAACAACTTATTGGAAGCCCACAGTAAGCTGTTCCAAGATAGTGGCCCGCCGACACCTTACGCTGAGCACCGTATCGACACCGGCAACCACGCACCCATTAGTAGCCCCCCATACCGATTGACGCCGACCCGACGGAATGCCCTGGCCAAGGAAGTAAGTGCACTACTGGCAGACGGCATCATCGAAGAATGTGAAAGTGCATGGGCGGCTCCAGTGGTACTCGTGCCCAAGCAAGGTGGGGGCATTCGCTTATGCATAGACTACACGAAGCTATTCACTTTACGCACTGATGCAAGCGCCTACGCCTTAGGGGCGGTTTTACTCCAGGGGGAGGGACACGAGGAACACCCGATTGAATACGCCATTACGCCGCCGAGGACGCCCCAAGAAGGTCCAGAACCACCAGCCGAGACGTCAGGAAGGTTCTGAGGGGGAGACTGTAGCACAATAAAGCCGTACCACAGTGCCTATACGGCAGTAGTACCGAAGCGCGCCGCTACTACCCTCTCAAAGCGCCACCAGTATTCTGCCAAGCAGCCCTTCTACGCGCCCTTCCATCCAACGCATCTCAAGCGAGCCCCGGACTGTATAAAAGACGCCAGCCGCCCTAAGACCAGCAGAGTTCGCCGCCGACTCTCGACCAGCCCTTCTTGCTCTGCTTGACTGCTTCCTTAGGGGACTTTCGCCTGTGGACAAGATTGACGACCGAGAATCTACGGAGTACCAGTGCTTCCGATCGGAACGCTGACGCCGCGCCCTTATTGTCATTCACTATACTGTATATCGGACATTGTAAATAAATACTGTTGTACGTTGATCGCCTTATTCTTCGTGCTGAAAATAACATCATCAAACCCACCTTAAACTTATACTTTTAGATTAAAAAGGTTACATCTGTTCTTTTTGGGCATGTCAGTAATTTATAAAATATATTCTAATAAAATTAGAAAAATAAACTTTAAAAAAGCCTAACAGAAATAAGACAGTCGTTTGTTAAAGAGTTAACATCTATAATATTGCTATTGTACAATTTTTAAATAAACCTTTACTTTTAGTTCAAAAGAATTATATGTTTTTTTATAAAAAAAATCGAACAACTTAAAAAAAAACAGGATAAACCGTTAATTAAGACAACTTTGATGCTACTACTTAAAAAAAATCCATAATTAATTTTATTTATAAATGCATAATTACCATTTTTATTTACTAAAAAATTCTTAAACTGCTTCTCCTGTAAAAACACGTTGTTTCAGTTGAAACCCTTTTCTTCCGAACGATTGGCATGTCCGAAACCACATTAACGGTAGCATACAGCCAGGTTAAGGTATTCACTTACATAACACATAACTGTAGTACTGAGACCAAGCAAATTACTTAAGACACAAAGGCTTATCTAATTAAATCATGTTCTATTTATATTTTTTATATACTTATAAATTTACATAACATAAATAATTAATTTAAATAGTTTTTTATTTAAAAATAAAATAAATTACTTATTGATCTTTAACTTTTAAAAACTACTTATTTACTTCATTTTTTTTAGTCCATTATAATACCGTTAACGACAACCGCTCTCGACACTTCGATTTTGATATACGAGAGGAAACAAATTTAGGCTTATCAAAATATTGTATTTTGGAGGAAAGTAAGACTGCAAAATTTTAAACCAATTTACAATAAATAATTCGAAAAAAACTTATTAATAGAGCTTAGAAAATTGCACAAAAATAATAAATAAAAGTTACCATTTGAGTAAGAAATTCCTTGGGTGCGCTATTTAAAAATTCATTAATATTCTGCAAATGTGTCAGACTTCTTTGGCATGCACACTATATTTTGACGTTTTAAAAATGCAAACAGTTTTTTTAAAACAATTTTAAAAATATTTACTTCTCACCTAAGAGCTAAAGTTGTCCACAACACTGAGTGACTGGAGAGTGGATGTTTTTTTAACATGTTTTTCAGTACACAAGTTTTTGTAAAATTGGTAAATTCATCATTCATTCATCTTCGTCATCCGTTAATATTTTTATTTAACTTGCAAGAAATCATTCTTAACTTGCTAACTTGTATTTGAATGAGTGTTTTAAAAACCTCACATACTAGCAACATGTACAAAATTTTTTTTTCCAAAGTCACAAATTGTCAGGCGGAATGTTTCAAAAAAATATGGTTATAAATAAAATAGGAACAAACCTCGGTGAAAAGTTTTACTTCGTCTCGCGATAAAGTTGTATTTAAAATTAATTTCATTTTTATTCCTTGAGCTTTATTCAATTCCAAAAAAAAAACATTATTACACTTTAGTAAGTAGATTTAGTATATACAGGTATAACAATTATTTTGGTTTTAAAATACATGCTATTCAGTCAGATTTATTACCTTTTCCGTTTTTATCATTGTTAATTTAAACCAATTTACAATAAATAATTCGAAAAAAACTTATTAATAGAGCTTAGAAAATTGCACAAAAATAATAAATAAAAGTTACCATTTGAGTAAGAAATTCCTTGGGTCCGCTATTTCAAAATTCATTAATATTCTGCAAATGTGTCAGACTTCTTTGGCATGCACACTATATTTTGACGTTTTAAAAATGCAAACAGTTTTTTTAAAACAATTTTAAAAATATTTACTTCTCACCTAAGAGCTAAAGTTGTCCACAACACTGAGTGACTGGAGAGTGGATGTTTTTTTAACATGTCTTTCAGTACACAAGTTTTTGTAAAATTGGTAAATTCATCATTCATTCATCTTCGTCATCCGTTAATATTTTTATTTAACTTGCAAGAAATCATTCTTAACTTGCTAACTTGTATTTGAATGAGTGTTTTAAAAACCGCACATACTAGCAACATGTACAAAATTTTTTTTTCCAAAGTCACAAATTGTCAGGCGGAATGTTTCAAAAAAATATGGTTATAAATAAAATAGGAACAAACCTCGGTGAAAAGTTTTACTTCGTCTCGCGATAAAGTTACCTTGACGCAATCTCGCAATAGAAATTAAACAATTTTCACCGCGTTTTGAAAATTACTATTTCACCTTTTGGGAGAATAGAGTATGAAAAGTCGATTATTTTTTTTTACACTAAAATTTTCGTTTCTAATGTTCTTATAGAAAATCAAATGAATTTTGCACCATTTGGGAGGGTAGATTTAACTTCTTTGAGGGCGAAAAATCGAATAATTATCACTCCACCACTTTCCTACCGTTCTTGATCCCGATTTGAAAAAATATCCAAAATAATATTTTTTTACTATTTTCCTCGTCTTCTCTACCTTCGAAAACGAGGGAAACAGTAGGTTTTGTAGCGACAGCTTATATTTGTGTGCCCTTCCAGATGTATTATTCTCAGGATACAGCCCGTTCACACGCTACGTTTTTGTTTCTTAATCGGGATCGGAAAATTTAAGTATTTTGGAAGAACCAATCGACCCCTTCTTTATCGAAGTCGTGGAAAGTCAGCTCGATGCAGAGGGGAATCGTCTCCTTAATTAATATCTCCTCCATTTTCAGCAAGACGGTGCTCCTCCCCATTATTCCAGACACGTGCAAAGTGGCTTTACGATAGATTTCTAGTAAAGTGGATCGAGCACAGAGGACCCATAGAGTAGCCTGCCAGGTAGTCTGATTTAACGCCACTTGATTACTTTTTTGGGGTTATATTAAATCGGTGGTATACAAAACTCAACGCCTATATCTACACATCTTCAGAAACTAGTAACAGCCATTTGCCGATCTCTTGCACAAAAAGTTATTTTAAAAAGTCTAACAATTTGAGAAATGGCTGTATTATTGCTTAGAGAAAAATGGGGATAATTTTTAATTTTAAACAGTATATTTACTAATCTTTCAAATTAAATTAATTAATAATAATCAAAGTATATTTTATAATTAGCACAAAAGAGAGTTTCTTATGGTAAAATTGATGTAAGGCTCAATTTTGGTCTTATTGACTGCAGACCTACAATTTATTAAGATACTAAAATTGTAGAATTTAAATGCGCATATCTTTTGGGCGTAATTAGAGAAAATTGATGGCAAAATAAAGGTAATTAAAATATCTTTGCAATTAGGTGTCGCTCGGCCCCCCTTTTCATATAATATTGTGGGAGGGTTGGTCCAGGGAGGGGGCAGAGGCCTAAACTTATGTAAATTAGTGGGACCTCCCACTATTACTTTTGACGTGTTACGTCGATTTTTTCTACAAGCCTGCAGACTTACACAAACGGGTGGAACTTTTTCAATGAACACCCACGGACATTAGCAGTTTGGGTCTTATAGAAACTTAATAATAAGATCTAGAAATTCAGCTGTTAATATTTAAAAGTTGCTGGATAAATATAATTACTCTCCCCAAAATAATGTCTTTCCCAGCAAGCTGTCGGCGCGCTTGGCAACGTTTTTGTTTCAACTGCAATCACGCAATTAAGATATTTGCTTTGGATTGTTCTGTCAGTGCTGCAGTGATTGATCGACCTTAATGTTATTTTTTTGTAAGACTAGGGACCCTAATTTTACTAATAATTGTTTCCCTTAATTTGATTTGCTGGTTATCCGGTTTGAAATTTTTGATGAAAAACGGTGTTGAGAATGATTTTTCTTTATAGTAAAAACATAGGTAGCCCAAAAGTATGTAAAACAATAAATTTACATTATTGACAAGAACATACCTCGACAATAGAGAATGTAAAAAAAAAAATACACGAAATTTAAACCACCATGATTACAATATATTTCGATAGTAAATGCAATTTATTAGTCAGGTGAATACAAATTAAAGGAATATAAATACCACATATCGTTATTGGCTTAAATAACGTAAATAACTATACATAAGAAACTGAATACATGCCTACCAAAATACAAAACTATCGGCCCAATATATTATTTGAGCCGTATATGGACAATATAACAATATAATGTTGAAGAAATCAGAAGTATTAAAATAAAGAAGGAAACATGGAAAAACTTAAGAATACTACACTGTATACCTGCTGACTTCAGGGAGAGAAGGTAATGCGAAATGCGGGATAGCATGCACGCAAAACGATACATCAGTAATTTATAGTTGTAATGTCTCTGAATTTTTGAATTTTGAATATAAATACCAAATATCGTTATTGACTCAAATAACGTAAATAACTATACATAAGAAATTGAATACATGCCCACCAAAGTACAAAACCATCGGCGCAATACATTATTTGAGCCGTATAGGAACAATATAACAATATAACTTTGAAGAAATCAGAAATATTAAAATAAAGAAGGAAAACATGGGAAAACTCAAGAATACTATACTGTATACCTGCTGACTTTAGGAAGAGAAGGCAATGCAAAATGCGAGATAGCATGCACGCAAAACGGTACATCAGCAATTTATAGTTCTAATGCCTTTTAATGTTTGAATTTATCGGTTAAAATCGGTCTTATTCGGATTTTTGCGTCATTGGCTAATTCTAATATAACTCTTGGTATAACGTCATGCGCTCGCCACTAAAGTACAACCAACCATAATCAGGGCAGCCAAATACTCCTTTCGCCAAACTAGAAATGTATGAATAATATCTTAAAATATAGAGATAGTCTCCTAGGGAGATTAACACATTTCTATCCTTAACAACTTAACAGTACTAAATAAAGATGAAAGTACAGTGCGCATTGCCTTTCGTTGATTCGGTAGTTTAGTTACAAGGATTGGTAGTTGGCATCACTAGTTTATTGGTAGCCCTGCATCTATAATATTTATTACGAAATAGGCAAAAAATATTAGTCGCTTATTATTTGGTCTGAGCTAAGCTGACATAAACTAAGTTGCCATTTTATTTGACCAAATAAGTCAGATCATCAAATTTCCTCTCTCCTAACCTACGCTAACGTTACCGGATTTGTAACTGAGATCGTTCGTTTTGGCGGATTTATGTGTCAACTGTCAATTTGGCATATACTCGCAGAATGGTCGTTTGCATGGTTATGTCTGCAATTCAGTCAAGATATTTCTTTAAGTTAGCTTAGCTCAGATAAGTGGTCAACTAATAAGCGACTATTGATTGACAAGTGCATGTGCCACGTGATCAGTTTTGTTGTTTATAATAGTGGGTCACGTGTCACTGACAATTTGGAGTAGTGTAGGATGAGTGATCGATTATCCGAATATAGGTAAAGATTTAATAATGACGGTCGACGTTTCCGCGTCATTGGTCCCGGGTGTGTTCTTACTTTGTATCGTAATCCATGATGCTTACAGCACAGGCTAAGGCGTCGGCGCACAGAAAGCATTTTAAGCTTTTTAGGCAGTTAAACGTTTCCACCGTTTCGACCGGGTAAAGACAAACTGTACTATTTAACGAATGTGGCCGCACAGAGGCTTGTGCGTTTAAAGAGTTTATAGCTGCATATGCTTCCAAAGTTTAGAAGTCAAGTCAGTAGTCAGTATGTCTTTAAACGTCGAAGACGCTAGAGGTGGCGAGAAAGTTGCATTTTTCGAGAGTTTGATTACGGCAGCTTTTAGAAGAACACCAATATTGATCCCAAAATACCAAGGATAGAAATGCTCTTACAAGGTAGGGGAAAGAAATTGCCACTGAGTTGTAAACAAGCGGTAAGTAAAAACTGTATTTATTAATTAAAATTTTCACCATTTATTTTTGATTCGCACATGTCTACTTCAATCGTCCACTAGAGATTTTTTTTCGGGCATAAAAATGGTAAAATAATTTTGAACGTTTCCTTTGACATTTTGCCATTTTCGAAAAATCTATTCGGATAATTTTTTAATTTTTGAAATAGTGGGCGAAATGTTTTCTGCCAGGCCACGCAAGCTTTTAACTCTATCCATGCTTTAAGCGCTAAACGCAAAACTCGCTTAAATATTTTCAGTGCGGCCGTACACTGTACACTAATGCGGCCCACACACAAGCTACCTATGCGGCGTTTTGGCAGTCGGCGTTTTCGCCAGCGTCCAAAACGCTTGTACAATTGCACTACACAGAACCGTCCCAGTAGTTCCCGATTCATTGACGGAAAAATATTGAAAATGCCGCTGAAGCAAAAGGATTTGCAAGAAGCGCATTAATTGTTATTAATGAAACAGAACATCCAAAAAGTATGGGTAAGAGAGTTGCTAAGACATTCAAACAATAATTATCCCATATAAATCTACTGAATGAACTAAAACTACATCCCAATGACTATAGCAATTTTCTAAAAATCCATGAGGATACATTTAAATTATTATTTCATTAACATCACTATTTTTTGCTTAACACCAGCTCATGTCTTTATAGTTATTGCCACTATATTTGCTATTTTCAAAATCATAGAGGGCCATATTTTACCTAACAAGGGAACGAATAGTAAGAATTAGCCTTTATTGGTTAATATTATACCGGGTGTTGCATCGTCGAGCGGGACATAGGAAATCCCATGTAATTTTAAATGGGGTCAATTATTGGCTTCCCTAATTATTTTAGAGACAAATTCTATTTAGGTTTATTAAAGAGCACTAAAACCCACATTCAAAAGAATAACTTTATATATTTTTGATGAGCCCGTCTACGGGTAATCGCCGATTTCTTTTTAACTATTTCTCCTTTTTATGGCCCCGTATTTGCGGGCACCAGTCAAGGTAAAAGATGACTGTCAAATAAAGTTGTCATTTTGAAATGTGTGCTTTATTGTTATAAAAACTCGTACATGGAAAATATTAAAGGTGTATTTATGAGTACAAATTAATCTGAATAAAACTAAAATAAAGTATCCAATTACAAGGTTAATTATGACATTTTACATGTTTCAATATTTTACTAATTAATAGGTAGGTACTATTAAATTGTTAGAACTTTAGGATTTAAGAAGATGTTCAAATATTCCTCAAAATGACAACTTTATTTGACAGTCATCTTTTACCTTGACTGGTGCCCGCAAATACGGGGCCATAAAAAGGAGAAATAGTTAAAAAGGAATCGGCGATAACCCGTAAACGGGCTCATCAAAAATATCTAAAGTTATTCTTTTGAATGTGGGTTTTAGTGCTCTTTAATAAACCTAAATAGAATTTTTCTCTAAAATAATTAGGGAAGCCAATAATTGACCCCATTTAAAATTACATGGGATTTCCTATGTCCCGCTCGACGATGCAACACCCGGTATATTACATGCAGACAGATAGAGAGATAGACAGACAGGCAGGCAGACAGACAGACAGACAGACAGGCAGACAGACAGACAGACAGACAGACGGACAGACAGGCAGACAGACAGACAGACAGACAGACAGGCAGACAGACAGGCAGACAGACAGGCAGACAAACAGACAGGCAGACAGACAGACAGACAGACAGACAGACAGACAGACAATCGCACACATTCACACGTACACAAACACAAAGCCAAGGTTATTCAAGGTCAAATAGGTTCGCACACGTGTGCGACAAAGGTCATCCAAGGTCAAACACGTTAGAACACGTATGTGACATTTCGTTGATTCAGGTTACGTAGTATTCTGACGCCGCGGAGAGCTCGGGTTTGAACACCTGCCAAGCCCTACAAAAAGAACACCTGCAAAGGTACGCCATCTAGGCCGGGTTAGATAGCTTGCAGCTGGCGGGCCGGCTGCGTGCAGTGTATCCCTTTCTACTGATCAAGTATAATTTACATTCCTGATCATTATGCAAGTATCATCAGATCAGCAAAGAAAACAGGATCCCCATATAAAGTAAACGAAGTTTGTTTTACAGATATTTTAGATTTAAAAAAGTTAACGTCAGATGTGTTCCTCAATATTCCTAAGAATGTTAAATTTTCTGAAATAAGGGGAGTAAAAGTAGAGAAAAATTATCCAAATACTATGTTCTATAAAACTTCCTTTAAACAACCAGAATTTTACCAGGCGGAAATTGTAAGTTCAAGAAAAATATTGACTTTTACCAAATTGACTTAAAAACTGAAAATAAAAAATACTGTGTTTTATTTTTAAAATCTACTTATACTTTTAGATTAAAAAGGTTACATCTGTTCTTTTTGGGCATGTCAGTAATTTATAAAATATATTCTAATAAAATTAGAAAAATAAACTTTAAAAAAGCCTAACAGAAATAAGACAGTCGTTTGTTAAAGAGTTAACATCTATAATATTGCTATTGTACAATTTTTAAATAAACCTTTACTTTTAGTTCAAAAGAATTATATGTTTTTTTATAAAAAAAATCGAACAACTTAAAAAAAAACAGGATAAACCGTTAATTAAGACAACTTTGATGCTACTACTTAAAAAAAATCCATAATTAATTTTATTTATAAATGCATAATTACCATTTTTATTTACTAAAAAATTCTTAAACTGCTTCTCCTGTAAAAACACGTTGTTTCAGTTGAAACCCTTTTCTTCCGAACGATTGGCATGTCCGAAACCACATTAACGGTAGCATACAGCCAGGTTAAGGTATTCACTTACATAACACATAACTGTAGTACTGAGACCAAGCAAATTACTTAAGACACAAAGGCTTATCTAATTAAATCATGTTCTATTTATATTTTTTATATACTTATAAATTTACATAACATAAATAATTAATTTAAATAGTTTTTTATTTAAAAATAAAATAAATTACTTATTGATCTTTAACTTTTAAAAACTACTTATTTACTTCATTTTTTTAGTCCATTATAATACCGTTAACGACAACCGCTCTCGACACTTCGATTTTGATATACGAGAGGAAACAAATTTAGGCTTATCAAAATATTGTATTTTGGAGGAACGTAAGCCTGCAAAATTTTAAACCAATTTACAATAAATAATTCGAAAAAAACTTATTAATAGAGCTTAGAAAATTGCACAAAAATAATAAATAAAAGTTACCATTTGAGTAAGAAATTCCTTGGGTGCGCTATTTAAAAATTCATTAATATTCTGCAAATGTGTCAGACTTCTTTGGCATGCACACTATATTTTGACGTTTTAAAAATGCAAACAGTTTTTTTAAAACAATTTTAAAAATATTTACTTCTCACCTAAAGCCGGCTACGGACGATGAGCGATAATATAATATATATTATTGCTCGGCAGTGAGCTATTATATTATATTATATTATTACTGCAGCGGACTAGAATATATATATTTTTTATTTTTCAAAACAGTAGACTGATCCAGTGAACTATATGGTATAGGTGCGAAAATGGCGAAAGTGAAGTTTAATGACTCGTTATTGCTAGATACCATTGATAGCTCATCAGAAGATTAATCAGATGCTGAAAGCGACAATCTATTAGAAATTATGGTTAGTAACCAAAAAGAAACACGAAGATTCTGGTTATCTAACCACATCTTATCAAAACACGTCAAAACATGTAAACAACGCCGGTTTGCTTTCTTGGCGGGCAGCGCGACGCAAGAGGGGGGAAATATATATCCTAAAAATCGCTTGGAAAGCATATTCGTTCTGACATGAAATATATCGCTTGGTATAGTCGGGATATAGATATATATTAAAGCATCAATGCGCGGCGACTTGCACTTCTTAATGCAAAGCGATATTTTCATAATATGTGAGCTATAATATATATTATATTATAGCTCATCGTCCGTAGCCGGCTTAAGAGCTAAAGTTGTCCACAACACTGAGTGACTGGAGAGTGGATGTTTTTTTAACATGTTTTTCAGTACACAAGTTTTTGTAAAATTGGTAAATTCATCATTCATTCATCTTCGTCATCCGTTAATATTTTTATTTAACTTGCAAGAAATCATTCTTAACTTGCTAACTTGTATTTGAATGAGTGTTTTAAAAACCTCACATACTAGCAACATGTACAAAATTTTTTTTTCCAAAGTCACAAATTGTCAGGCGGAATGTTTCAAAAAAATATGGTTATAAATAAAATAGGAACAAACCTCGGTGAAAAGTTTTACTTCGTCTCGCGATAAAGTTGTATTTAAAATTAATTTCATTTTTATTCCTTGAGCTTTATTCAATTCCAAAAAAAAAACATTATTACACTTTAGTAAGTAGATTTAGTATATATACAGGTATAACAATTATTTTGGTTTTAAAATACATGCTATTCAGTCAGATTTATTACCTTTTCCGTTTTTATCATTGTTAATTTAAACCAATTTACAATAAATAATTCGAAAAAAACTTATTAATAGAGCTTAGAAAATTGCACAAAAATAATAAATAAAAGTTACCATTTGAGTAAGAAATTCCTTGGGTGCGCTATTTCAAAATTCATTAATATTCTGCAAATGTGTCAGACTTCTTTGGCATGCACACTATATTTTGACGTTTTAAAAATGCAAACAGTTTTTTTAAAACAATTTTAAAAATATTTACTTCTCACCTAAGAGCTAAAGTTGTCCACAACACTGAGTGACTGGAGACTGGATGTTTTTTTAACATGTCTTTCAGTACACAAGTTTTTGTAAAATTGGTAAATTCATCATTCATTCATCTTCGTCATCCGTTAATATTTTTATTTAACTTGCAAGAAATCATTCTTAACTTGCTAACTTGTATTTGAATGAGTGTTTTAAAAACCGCACATACTAGCAACATGTACAAAATTTTTTTTTCCAAAGTCACAAATTGTCAGGCGGAATGTTTCAAAAAAATATGGTTATAAATAAAATAGGAACAAACCTCGGTGAAAAGTTTTACTTCGTCTCGCGATAAAGTTACCTTGACGCAATCTCGCAATAGAAATTAAACAATTTTCACCGCGTTTTGAAAATTACTATTTCACCTTTTGGGAGAATAGAGTATGAAAAGTCGATTATTTTTTTTACACTAAAATTTTCGTTTCTAATATTCTTATAGAAAATCAAATGAATTTTGCACCATTTGGGAGGGTAGATTTAACTTCTTTGAGGGCGAAAAATCGAATAATTATCACTCCACCACTTTCCTACCGTTCTTGATCCCGATTTGAAAAAATATCCAAAATAATATTTTTTTACTATTTTCCTCGTCTCCTCTACCTTCGAAAACGAGGGAAACAGTAGGTTTTGTAGCGACAGCTTATATTTGTGTGCCCTTCCAGATGTATTATTCTCAGGATACAGCCCGTTCACACGCTACGTTTTTGTTTCTTAATCGGGATCGGAAAATTTAAGTATTTTGGAAGAACCAATCGACCCCTTCTTTATCGAAGCCGTGGAAAGTCAGCTCGATGCAGAGGGGAATCGTCTCCTTAATTAATATCTCCTCCATTTTCAGCAAGACGGTGCTCCTCCCCATTATTCCAGACACGTGCAAAGTGGCTTTACGATAGATTTCTAGTAAAGTGGATCGAGCACAGAGGACCCATAGAGTAGCCTGCCAGGTAGTCTGATTTAACGCCACTTGATTACTTTTTTGGGGTTATATTAAATCGGTGGTATACAAAACTCAACGCCTATATCTACACATCTTCAGAAACTAGTAACAGCCATTTGCCGATCTCTTGCACAAAAAGTTATTTTAAAAAGTCTAACAATTTGAGAAATGGCTGTATTATTGCTTAGAGAAAAATGGGGATAATTTTTAATTTTAAACAGTATATTTACTAATCTTTCAAATTAAATTAATTAATAATAATCAAAGTATATTTTATAATTAGCACAAAAGAGAGTTTCTTATGGTAAAATTGATGTAAGGCTCAATTTTGGTCTTATTGACTGCAGACCTACAATTTATTAAGATACTAAAATTGTAGAATTTAAATGCGCATATCTTTTGGGCGTAATTAGAGAAAATTGATGGCAAAATAAAGGTAATTAAAATATCTTTGCAATTAGGTGTCGCTCGGCCCCCCTTTTCATATAATATTGTGGGAGGGTTGGTCCAGGGAGGGGGCAGAGGCCTAAACTTATGTAAATTAGTGGGACCTCCCACTATTACTTTTGACGTGTTTCGTCGATTTTTTCTACAAGCCTGCAGACTTACACAAACGGGTGGAACTTTTTCAATGAACACCCACGGACATTAGCAGTTTGGGTCTTATAGAAACTTAATAATAAGATCTAGAAATTCAGCTGTTAATATTTAAAAGTTTAAAGTATAATGTTAATAATGTCATCACATTTCCACACGATACGGGAACGTGGCACGTCATTGGCTGGATAAATATAATTACTCTCCCCAAAATAATGTCTTTCCCAGCAAGCTGTCGGCGCGCTTGGCAACGTTTTTGTTTCAACTGCAATCACGCAATTAAGATATTTGCTTTGGATTGTTCTGTCAGTGCTGCAGTGATTGATCGACCTTAATGTTATTTTTTTGTAAGACTAGGGACCCTAATTTTACTAATAATTGTTTCCCTTAATTTGATTTGCTGGTTATCCGGTTTGAAATTTTTGATGAAAAACGGTGTTGAGAATGATTTTTCTTTATAGTAAAAACATAGGTAGCCCAAAAGTATGTAAAACAATAAATTTACATTATTGACAAGAACATACCTCGACAATAGAGAATGTAAAAAAAAAAATACACGAAATTTAAACCACCATGATTACAATATATTTCGATAGTAAATGCAATTTATTAGTCAGGTGAATACAAATTAAAGGAATATAAATACCACATATCGTTATTGGCTTAAATAACGTAAATAACTATACATAAGAAACTGAATACATGCCTACCAAAATACAAAACTATCGGCCCAATATATTATTTGAGCCGTATATGGACAATATAACAATATAATGTTGAAGAAATCAGAAGTATTAAAATAAAGAAGGAAACATGGAAAAACTTAAGAATACTACACTGTATACCTGCTGACTTCAGGGAGAGAAGGTAATGCGAAATGCGGGATAGCATGCACGCAAAACGATACATCAGTAATTTATAGTTGTAATGTCTCTGAATTTTTGAATTTTGAATATAAATACCAAATATCGTTATTGACTCAAATAACGTAAATAACTATACATAAGAAATTGAATACATGCCCACCAAAGTACAAAACCATCGGCGCAATACATTATTTGAGCCGTATAGGAACAATATAACAATATAACTTTGAAGAAATCAGAAATATTAAAATAAAGAAGGAAAACATGGGAAAACTCAAGAATACTATACTGTATACCTGCTGACTTTAGGAAGAGAAGGCAATGCAAAATGCGAGATAGCATGCACGCAAAACGGTACATCAGCAATTTATAGTTCTAATGCCTTTTAATGTTTGAATTTATCGGTTAAAATCGGTCTTATTCGGATTTTTGCGTCATTGGCTAATTCTAATATAACTCTTGGTATAACGTCATGCGCTCGCCACTAAAGTACAACCAACCATAATCAGGGCAGCCAAATACTCCTTTCGCCAAACTAGAAATGTATGAATAATATCTTAAAATATAGAGATAGTCTCCTAGGGAGATTAACACATTTCTATCCTTAACAACTTAACAGTACTAAATAAAGATGAAAGTACAGTGCGCATTGCCTTTCGTTGATTCGGTAGTTTAGTTACAAGGATTGGTAGTTGGCATCACTAGTTTATTGGTAGCCCTGCATCTATAATATTTATTACGAAATAGGCAAAAAATATTAGTCGCTTATTATTTGGTCTGAGCTAAGCTGACATAAACTAAGTTGCCATTTTATTTGACCAAATAAGTCAGATCATCAAATTTCCTCTCTCCTAACCTACGCTAACGTTACCGGATTTGTAACTGAGATCGTTCGTTTTGGCGGATTTATGTGTCAACTGTCAATTTGGCATATACTCGCAGAATGGTCGTTTGCATGGTTATGTCTGCAATTCAGTCAAGATATTTCTTTAAGTTAGCTTAGCTCAGATAAGTGGTCAACTAATAAGCGACTATTGATTGACAAGTGCATGTGCCACGTGATCAGTTTTGTTGTTTATAATAGTGGGTCACGTGTCACTGACAATTTGGAGTAGTGTAGGATGAGTGATCGATTATCCGAATATAGGTAAAGATTTAATAATGACGGTCGACGTTTCCGCGTCATTGGTCCCGGGTGTGTTCTTACTTTGTATCGTAATCCATGATGCTTACAGCACAGGCTAAGGCGTCGGCGCACAGAAAGCATTTTAAGCTTTTTAGGCAGTTAAACGTTTCCACCGTTTCGACCGGGTAAAGACAAACTGTACTATTTAACGAATGTGGCCGCACAGAGGCTTGTGCGTTTAAAGAGTTTATAGCTGCATATGCTTCCAAAGTTTAGAAGTCAAGTCAGTAGTCAGTATGTCTTTAAATGTCGAAGACGCTAGAGGTGGCGAGAAAGTTGCATTTTTCGAGAGTTTGATTACGGCAGCTTTTAGAAGAACACCAATATTGATCCCAAAATACCAAGGATAGAAATGCTCTTACAAGGTAGGGGAAAGAAATTGCCACTGAGTTGTAAACAAGCGGTAAGTAAAAACTGTATTTATTAATTAAAATTTTCACCATTTATTTTTGATTCGCACATGTCTACTTCAATCGTCCACTAGAGATTTTTTTTCGGGCATAAAAATGGTAAAATAATTTTGAACGTTTCCTTTGACATTTTGCCATTTTCGAAAAATCTATTCGGATAATTTTTTAATTTTTGAAATAGTGGGCGAAATGTTTTCTGCCAGGCCACGCAAGCTTTTAACTCTATCCATGCTTTAAGCGCTAAACGCAAAACTCGCTTAAATATTTTCAGTGCGGCCGTACACTGTACACTAATGCGGCCCACACACAAGCTACCTATGCGGCGTTTTGGCAGTCGGCGTTTTCGCCAGCGTCCAAAACGCTTGTACAATTGCACTACACAGAACCGTCCCAGTAGTTCCCGATTCATTGACGGAAAAATATTGAAAATGCCGCTGAAGCAAAAGGATTTGCAAGAAGCGCATTAATTGTTATTAATGAAACAGAACATCCAAAAAGTATGGGTAAGAGAGTTGCTAAGACATTCAAACAATAATTATCCCATATAAATCTACTGAATGAACTAAAACTACATCCCAATGACTATAGCAATTTTCTAAAAATCCATGAGGATACATTTAAATTATTATTTCATTAACATCACTATTTTTTGCTTAACACCAGCTCATGTCTTTATAGTTATTGCCACTATATTTGCTATTTTCAAAATCATAGAGGGCCATATTTTACCTAACAAGGGAACGAATAGTAAGAATTAGCCTTTATTGGTTAATATTATATATTACATGCATGATCATATGATCACTGCGCCATAAAACTTTTATTAAGATATCCCAATTTTTTCTACAGGGACTAAGTTTAATGTGTCCACCGTAAATAGAAAAATTGCATGAAGAATAAAATTAAAACAATATCTACATGTTTTATTTGCATAATATTCTTTCAGGAAGTAACTCATATTATTATTTTATTCATATAATAAAGCCTTGACCCTTAATATAGGACGTTGTTTTTTTTTTGGCGCCCAAAATGACCACGCCGCATATGACCTTGTCTGAATAGACTGATTTGTAAATAATTAGAAGGCGTATGTTTTGGGAACGAGAAAAAGATACCCATAATGATTTAGTTTCAGATGCGATATCCAGAGACCGGTTCAAATTTATAATGAGTAACCTGCACTTTGCGGACAATAATACCCTAAATAAGGATGACAAGTTTGCCAAAGTACGTCCATTTTATATTCATCTAAATTAAAAAAAAAATTTTAGAACACGCCCCTCTAGAAAAATCCCATAGTATTGATGAAGCCATGGTGCCATACTATGGGCGCCACAGATGTAAACAATACGTCCGTAGGAAGCCTGTCAGGTATCGATACAAACTGTGGATGGGCTGTTCTCGACTTGAACACGTAAATTGGTTCGAACCATATCAAGGTGCAAATACACATACACAAATATAAAGATGTGGGCGTAGGTGCTGGCCATATCCAGACCAAGTGGCCGCTAGAAGATAAGTTTCATTTTTATATCGATAATTTTTTTAATTCAGTGGATTTGCTTATCAATTTATCTTCTAAAAATATAAAGGGCAGCGGAACTGTTCGAACCAACAGACTAAATAACAATCCTTTTCCGATATTGATTTGAAAAAAGGCAAACGAGGGGACTACGAATGCAGGGTTTCAGAAGATCACAGTTTAGTCACTGTTCAATAGAACGACAACAATATAGTAACCATGTGCTCAAATGCTGTGGGTGCTACACCTCACCAAACTGTAGTCTCAAAAAGACAAGAAAAGTATTGAGATAAGACAACCTTATGTTATAAAAAAGCATAACATCAACATGGAAGGAGTTGACAGGTGCGATGAAAACATAAGTTTGTATAGAATATCAATTCGCGGTAAAAAGTGGTATTTTCCCCTTGCGCCACATAGTTTCGACATGATGGTGCACAATGCATGGAGAAATCACAAAAATGATATGGGTTTGCTTGATCATTTAGCTTTTAGGCGTGAGATAGCTGTCGGACTTTTATCTCAAAATAAAAAAAAAAAACAACAAGGGCTACCGAACGTCCTGACAGAAATGAAAATGCTGCCATACGTTTTGATACGATTGACCATTATGTTATTTCCCAAGAAAGGCAGATCAAATGTCGTCATTGTGATGCTAAAACCACAATAAGATGTCAAAAATGCGACGTTGGCGTCCATGTAAAATGTTTTGTTGGCTACCAGAAACAAATATAATTTAAGTTCCATAGTATGATATTTTCCTAACGTCCTAAATATAGGCCTAGTCCTAAAGGGTTTATGGAATAACTTTAACATTTTTTAAATATTATTTAATCGAATCATAGATATCTCCAAGGTGAAGAGTACTCATATTAAACAGGAAAGAATAATCCAAAATTTTTCACAAATATTTAATATTTCGCTCTACGCGTTTCGGTTTCTTAAACCATTTTCAAGAGCTGTCTAAAAAGTTCATTTATATAATAATCTGAATTATAATTCAAAATTATTTGGTGTTACTTACATAATATAAACACAAACTTTACATCAAGGACACAAACAAGCTCACAATGGCGAGCACAGGTTAACTAACTATATAAAATTGATCAACGGGATACACCCAAAAAACATTTAAAAATCAAGCACTTAAAAAAAAACAAAGTATACCGAACCAGAGCGACATCTAGGTTGCACAAAGAGAGGTTCTATTATTTAAACAAACATTCACTACTTAAACTCGTTCACAATTCTCGCCGCTTCTCTATAGTGGGCGTTGACAGGATCTTTCAAACACTCAATTTGATTATTTATCTCTAATTTCGCTATTTCTATGTTTTCTAAAAAATTCAGCTTATGGCCTTTATTCGCATTATGTAGCATTTTAAAGTTGTCTTTAGTATTAAAACTATGTAAATTCTCTCTTAAATGTAGGCCAAAAGCTGATCTCCTGTCATTAGGCGATTTCTGAGAGTTTAAATGTTCTTTTATTCTAACATTAAAACTACGCCCTGTCTGACCAGCATATTTAGCTGTGCAAGAGTTACATGACAACAAATACACCCCACTCTTGTCAAGCACGTTAATTGAATCCTTTAATCTCGAGAATAAGCTACGTAAATTGTTTACCGATTTGTAAGCTATTTTAAAATTATTGACTTCAATACATTACCCACTCTCAGAGAAACAGTGCCCAAAAAAGTAAGCCTTATATACCTAGGATGTTGAAAAGATGTTATGGTCTTATCCAAGGGGTCAGTCAACACCTTCTTAAGCATGCCATTAAATTTTTTTTTATTAAAAATTATTGATTAGTGATATCTTGTATCCGTTGTGTCATTTGAAAGATGATGTTCTTTTCCCTCTTAAATTCCAAAGGTAAGAGTGGGATGGTGAACAAACGATGGATCAAAGAGTTAAAAGCTGCCATTTTATGAGCTAAACAATGATTTGAGTCAGCAGGTATAACATTGTCTGTATGTGTGTTTTTCCGATAAATAGCATACTCAAGAAAGTTATTCACCCTCTTTATTGTCAAATCTAATAATTTCAGACAACAATCAGATTCTATTTCTTTTGTAAATTTGATGTGGTTGTTTAAAGAATTTAAAAAATTGAAAAAAACTTCACAACTCATTCCCTGTTCCTGTCCAGACAATAAAAGTATCATCAACATATCTGCGCCATAATAAAATTTTATCTAGAAGGTAAAAATTTGAATTAAACAATTTATTTTTAAAATCACCCATACAAATTTCAGCTAACAAGGGGGAAAGACCTGAACCCATGGGTAAACCATCTGTAATTTTAAAAAACTTGTCATTAAATCTAAAAAAATCTAAACCTAGACTTTTAGTCAAAAGGGACGTTATACCCCTCCGTTCATTATCAGACAGAGATAAGTTCTCTCAAACATTCCACGATATTCACCACCTGTTGTCGGGGGATACTTGGAAACAGATTGACCACATCAAAAGAAACCGAAAGGCAATCATTTGGTAAGTTAATACTTTTTAAATCTTGAATTAATTCATTGGTGTTCTTAATACTGTATGATTTTTATGGGTGATTTTAAAAATAAATTGTTTAATTCAAATTTTTACCTTCTAGATAAAATTTTATTATGGCTATTATAGATATGTTGATGATACTTTTATTGTCTGGACAGGAACAGGGAATGAGTTGGAAATTTTTTTCAATTTTTTAAATTCTTTAAACAACTACATCAAATTATTTTACAAAAGAACTAGATTCTGATTGTTGTCTGAATTTTTTAGATTTGACAATAAATAGGGTGAATAACTTTTTTGAGTATGCTATTTATCGGAGAAACACACATACAGACAATGTTATACCTGTTGACTCAAATCATTGTTTAGCTCATAAAATGGCAGCTTTTAACTCTTTGATCCATCGTTTGTTCACCATCCCACTCTTACCCTTGGAATTTGAGAGGGAAAAGAACATCATCTTTCAAATTGCTTATAACAACGGATACAAAATATCACTAATTGTTGTGAAACTAGTCACAACACTTAATATTTTTTAATTAAACCAAAGGAATTAGGTATCTGTCTATAAAACGCCCCTGCACTTAAACGCTGATAGCATGGTTTTAGGTGCTCTGTACGGTGGATAAAACGATTGTCCTATCAAGAGTAATGCAATTATATGAATCTCTCTCCCTCTTATTTGTTTTGTTCTTCTACTTTGTCACAAAAAGATCAGCGCCAGAGCTGGCTACCACTGTCACGCTCTTTTATTCTACAAGAAAAAATCTCGATCACTCATTGGTCAGGACTCGGCGTCTAGTATAATTTATGAATGAGTAGCGTCATCATAGATTCGTGCAGAAGAAAACGGCAGCTTCTCCGGCGCTAAAACGGGTAAAATGTGTCGTTACAATAGATTTTAATTGAACAGAAGGTTTTTGTCGATCGATGTAAATGGTCACTCGCGTTCTTCGCGTTGGAAAGTTTTGGGAAATACCAAGTTGGGTGGTTCCTGTATATACCTACTCATGGAATGAGTGAAGCAAGCTGTAAGAAGTAAAAAGGTAGGATCCAGTTAGTTTGTTATTAAGCAGTTTATGCCGGCAGTTTAATAGTTTAATGATTCAATGATGTTGATCATGGTTGAACATGCAGCCATATTGTGTAAACTTTTTTAACGTCAAGTATGAATATCTACTTCATAAACTTTCTCTCATACCTTCGCATTTATGAACGTTAATAAAGTGACAAAGGCAAATAAATTTAAATTTTGTGTTATGATAAAAAACAAAGACTAAAGTTTCTGTTTCCTGTACTTATGTTATATTTCTATATGTTTTAGTATTAAGATTTTAATGTGAACTTATTCATTTCCACTGCTTTGAATTTTGTGTTCACACTTTATAATTTATGTTCGAAAGAAATATATTTATTCGTTTCATATGTGTAAAAGA
Source organism: Polydrusus tereticollis (assembly GCA_963920685.1). Taxonomy (NCBI): domain Eukaryota; kingdom Metazoa; phylum Arthropoda; class Insecta; order Coleoptera; family Curculionidae; genus Polydrusus; species Polydrusus tereticollis. The sequence continues at coordinate 135,418,827 of OY987326.1, forward strand.
AATTATTTTGTTTATCCTTCAGAATCCTACCGCATATTAGTTACAGTTCATTTTTGACTGTTTATTTTTAAGTAAATGGTCACCGCAAATTTGTAGTTTAAAGGCTGACAAGAAAAGGTTTTTCAACTATAAAATTGGTCCTTCGAGCCGGATCTGAGGAAAGACAAAATAAATGTAAAATTAGAGGCTAAGTATAGTTTTCGCTCTCTTGTCCTGTATTTAGAGTGTTTATAATATAAGATTTATTGGTTGAATTATTTGTCATCACTGATACTAATTGTTGTAAAAAACTGCTGGCATAATCGTTTGGATTTATAATTTCGTAAATAAAAATGACAGAAAAGGAGGAACTTGTTAGGCGACGCGGGGGGTATAAAGGTATTATAACAAGAATCAGGAACTGGTTTGTTTCTAATAAAGACGTGAAAAAAAATCATTTTCAATTTAAGATTAGAGTAGAAGCATTATTGGAAGCATTTTCTGACTATAAACGCGTTCAGGAAAAAATTGAAATTCTTGACTCTAACGATCAAGATCGACAGACTGTCGAAGATAAATATTATACATTGTTCGCAGATTTAGAAAGCCAAATTTACTCTCTTTCAGTGGTACAGGATGTAAGCCCTACTGCTAGTGAACAAATCGTAGAGTTCCCTAGCGGGCCAAATGTAAGGCTACCTGAAATAAATATAAATCATTTTAAAGGTAAGATCTCGGAATGGGTATCGTTTTATCAACTGTTTACAGCTATAATAATCGATAATCCCTCTTTAAGCGATGTGCAGAAATTTACGTATCTGAAATCATTTTTAAAGGATAAGCCTTTAAAGTTAATTGACACTCTGTCAGTAACAAGTGAGAATTTTTACACGGCCATTGGTATTTTAAAAGAACGATATGAAAATAAAATCTCCATAATAAATAATCTTTTAGTTAATTTGTTAGATACACCGATGCTTACCAAAAGTAACGCTAACAATTTGCGCCAATTTCTCACCAAATGTAAAAGAAATTTAGAATCGTGGAAAATTTTGAACCTAAATTCTGAAGAACTTTGGAATTTGCTGATTATTCATTTGCTTGAGAAAAAATTAGATTTTTCAATTAGAAAGTCGTTTGAAGCCGATCATGATTTAAATAATGTTCCTACAGTGGATCAATTCTTTAGATTTTTGGATAAACGATGTGTTGTTTTGGAAAACTTGTCCAGTTTAGAAAGCACCGCGCCAAAATCTACACAGAAGGTTCACTGTCATTTACAACATAACTCTGGGCATAATAATAACAATAATTTTTATGATAACAAATGCACATTTTGCAAGGAAGCACATAAAATGTATACCTGCAATAAATTCAAAACTTTGAAGATTAACGAAAAACAAAAAAATTTGTTAGGTCAATGAGGTTATGTTATAACTGTTTAAGTTCTCGCCATCACGCGGCGCAGTGTACATCAACAAAACATGCTCTGTGTGTACACGAAAACATCATTCATTACTACACTTCTCAAGTAGTAATAATGCCTCAAATGACGGGTCATCTTTAAACCGCGTAAACAGATTGTTTCAGTCAAATGGGCCCCTATCGTCTGGGGGCAATATTTCTGAGAGAAGAGGTAACACTCAATCTGTTGGTAATTCTCTCACTTCTGGCGGTGAACAGTCAAATGGCAACTATGTACAGGGTCAGACTCAGTTCCAAAATTCAATGCAAAATGATTCTTCAAGAAATGGGCAAACAAATGATGCGCATATTACTCATTCACTTTCGGCGGTGTCTGGCAATTCTCAGATACTATTGACTACTGCTCAAGTGTTCGTCTATAGCGGTCGGGGTCATCGAATGTCTGTTAGAGCTTTACTTGACAGTGGCTCGCAAAACTCATTTATTACTCAAGGTTTAATTGTAAAGTTACAAATTGAGGCTTACAATAGAAATCTTAATATTTCTGGAATTTCTCAAATTGGATCGAACACAAATAAGATGATCGATCTCACGTTACACTCTAAGATTCAATCTCAGAGAAAGTTCAAATTGTCTTGTGCTGTACTTCCCAATATAACGTGTAAACTTCCTCAAGTTGGCATTAAAGTTGGTAAACTTAATATTCCAAGAGACATGCAATTAGCAGATCCAGACTTTCAGAAATCTATGGAAGTGGATTTATTAATAGGTGCTGACCTATATTACGATCTCCTACTGCAAGGCTTATTCCGTCTAGGAAGAAATCTCCCTGTTCTTCAGGAGACATATTTAGGATGGGTAATTGCAGGTTGCATTCCCAATATTTTAACTCGTAGCGTCGCTACAGTGCACCCTACGCCACCTCTGTCTTTCTCTGCACAGAGCGATGTGCGTCAAAATGTTTCGCTTTTTGTTCAGACTGAAGGTGATAAATTTAGGTTAAGTAGTTTAGTCGAAAGGTTTTGGAATATGGAGGAAATGCCTCAAAAAAGTTCTCTTTCCCCTGATGATGTGTACGCGGAAAAGTTATTCACCGAATCTACAAAAATTCTGGCTGATGGTACATATCAAGTGGATATGCCATTGAAATCTCCTGATGAACACAAAAGGTTAGGCAATTCTTTCTATATTGCTAAGAAACGATTTTTTAATCTTGAAAATAAATTCAAAAATAATTCTTCTTTTAAAACGGATTATACTAAATTTATTGATGAATATGTAGAGCTAAATCACGGTAAATATATACCTCTCTCGTTATACAAGGAAAATGAACAAATCAATAATTCCTACCCCATCATGCGGTTATTCGGGAGAATAGCATAAGTACCAAACTCCGTGTAGTTTTCGATGCTAGTTGCAAGACGAGCTCGGGCCTGTCTTTGAATGATACGACTTTAAAAGGTCCTCGAGTACAACCTGAGCTGTATGACATTCTATGTAGATTTCGGTCGTTTAATTATGTGTTAACATCAGACATCGAGAAAATGTATCGTCAGATAAGAATTAATCCCGAACATCGTTTTTTGTTGAATATTCTTTGGAGAAAAAACCCCGAGGAGACGCTTCAGTGTATAGAGCTCTCTACAGTTACTTATGGTACGAATTGTGCCCCTTACCTGGCAACGCGTGTTTTAAAAGACCTAGCGATAAACAACAGTAAAATGTTTCCTCTGGCAGCAGCTGCTCTTCTAGAGCAAACTTATGTCGATGACATAATTTGTGGCTGTGATTTTCCTGAGGAGTTGGATATCTTGTACGATGAACTCAATACTGTCTTAAATTCAGCTGGTTTTCAACTGCATAAATGGTGCTCGAATTCGCAGGGTTTTTTGAAAAAGATTTCCCAAGAGCAAGCCATCGAATATGATTTCAATTTGGACGAAGTCTCCAGTTTAATTTTAGGATTGAAATGGAACCCTGATTCTGATGTTTTTATTTTTTCGCCTACTGATCTTTCCATGGAAAAATGTTTAACAAAACGGAAAATGTTGTCTATCATCGCAAAGATGTATGACCCTCTTGGTTTACTCTCTTGTATAGTAGTTGTTGGAAAGATAATTCTGCAAAAGTTATTGCTTTTGAAAATATATTGGGATGCTGAAGTCACAGATCCTCAGGTTATTGCCTTATGGAAAAATTTCATGACTAAGATTACTCAGTTATCACAAATTAAAATTTCTCGAAATTTATTTCTAAATAAAATTAAGGTTAAAAATCAAATACATGGATTCGCAGACGCTAGTCTGTCTGCCTATGCTGCATGTGCTTATGTTCGCACCCTATATACAGATGGTACTATCTCGTCTAATTTAATTTCATCAAAGTCTCGTGTCGCACCTTTGAAAACAGTGTCCCTTCCTCGCCCTCGATTGGAGTTATGTGCAATGGTCCTATTGTCAAAGCTTATAGAAAGATTACAATCGATTTATGAAGCAAGGATTTTTGTCGAATCTGTGCACCTTTGGACTGATTCATCCGTTGCGTTATGCTGGATTCAATCTCACGCATCGCGATGGTCAATTTTTGTATCAAATAGGGTGGCACAGATCCAAGAATTGACTTCTGAGTTCGTTTGGAGACATATAGATACAAAAAACAATCCTGCAGATTTGCCTTCGCGTGGATGCACGCCACAAGATCTAATAAATAGTTCACTTTGGTTTAATGGACCCAATATTCTGGTTCGTCAAGAGAATTTTGATTTGATAAGTGTGCAGAATAGCATAGACCTAGAATTGGGCCCTCAAATTCAAAACGTGATGTTGTCTGAAGAGAAAAAAGCTTCTCTTCTTTCTCTCCATACCTTAACTAAACAGAATGAATTTTGGGATCGAGTTTTTCTGAAATTCTCTAATTTCGTGAAGTTACAACGCGTAATCGCATATTGTCTTCGATTTACTACCAATACTTGAAAGGGAGACAAACAATTCTCGGGAAATTTATCGGTTGAAGAATTGGATAGTTCGTTAAATCTTATTGTTAAGGTTTTACAAGATAAATATTTTGCTAAAGAGATATTTGAGTTAAAGAATGGCAGGCCTTTGTCAAATAAAAGCTTATTACCTTTTAAACCTTTTTTCTGTGAGGCTGACTCATATTTGCGCGTAGGGGGAAGGTTGGAATATGCAGATATACCTTTTGAGCAGAAACATCCGATTCTACTACCAGCACATGATTTCGTTGTTACTCTCCTGCTTGATTTTGAACATAAACGTTTGGGATATGCAGGTGCTCAAACCGTCCTATCCAATTTTAGGCTGAGGTTTTGGCCTCTAAATAACTTAAGGGAAATAAAGCGTGTAATCAGAAACTGCGTTACATATTATCGTTTTAGTGCACATCCCGCACAACAGATCATGGCTGACCTCCCATCAGATCGAGTTCAGAAATGTCGACCTTTTGAAAAAACAGGTGTTGACTTTGGTGGTCCTTTTTTTATTAAGTCATCGAGACTACGAAAAGCTCCTGTAACAAAATGCTACATTGCAATTTTTGTTTGCATGACCACTAAGGCCGTTCATATAGAGCTTGTTTCTAGTCTGTCGACAGAAGATTTTTAGGCTACTTTAAAGCGTTTCGTTGCCAGACGAGGCAACCCATTGATCATTTACAGTGACAATGCCACAAATTTCTCCGGGTCAAAGAATATGTTGTATGATCTTTACAAGTTTTTTCAACTTAAAACAGTTTCTAATAGCATAGAAGATTTTTTGGCTTCAAATAAGACTAAGTGGAAGTTCATTCCTCCTCGATCGCCACATTGGGGAGGGATTTGGGAATCGACGATTAAAAGCGCAAAATATCATTTGCGCAGAATGATTGGTAATGCTCGACTTACATTCAAAGAGTTCAGCACAGTATTAGCGCAAATAGAAGCTATCATGAACTCGAGACCTCTATGTGCCTTATCAAATGACCCTTCTGATTTGCAAAGCTTAACGCCCGGCCATTTTTTGATCGGTACTAGCTTAATGGCTTTTCCAGAAAAGGATGTTTCGCAGGTCCCTGAAAACAGATTAACGTTTTGGAAAAGATGCAGTCAGATTCAACAGGTATTTTGGAAACGCTGGTCGACTGAATATCTGAATAGGTTACAAAATCGGCCCAAATGGAATCGTTTAAAAGAGAATGTAGAAATAGATGATATTGTTCTGTTAAAGGACGAGGATAGCCCTCCTCTAAACTGGCCTTTAGGTCGAATAGTTGAGACAACTTCTGGACGCGATGGAAAGGTTAGAATGGTAATAGTTAGAATATCCTCTGGAATCTATAAAAGATAAATTGATAAAATTTGTCCATTATTAAATAATGATAGATCATTATAAGTATTAACTATTTTTCTTAGGCTAGGAATTTTTTAGGTTGTTTTGAAGTTATGAAACTTCAAGGGGGGCAGTATGTTGTGAAACTAGTCACAACACTTAATATTTTTTAATTAAACCAAAAGAATTAGGTATCTGTCTATAAAACGCCCCTGCACTTAAACGCTGATAGCATGGTTTTAGGTGCTCTGTACGGTGGATAAAACGATTGTCCTATCAAGGGTAATGCAATTATATGAATCTCACTCCCTCTTATTTGTTTTGTTCTTCTACTTTGTCACAAAAAGATCAGCGCCAGAGAAACAGCTGGCTACCACTGTCACGCTCTTTTATTCTACAAGAAAAAATCTCGATCACTCATTGGTCAGGACTCGGCGTCTAGTATAATTTATGAATGAGTAGCGTCATCATAGATTCGTGCAGAAGAAAACAGCAGCTTCTCCGGCGCTAAAACGGGTAAAATGTGTCGTTACAATAGATTTTAATTGAACAGAAGGGTTTTGTCGATCGATGTAAATGGTCACTCGCGTTCCTCGCGTTGAAAAGTTTTGGGAAATACCAAGCTATTGGTTAATCATGTAATAATTGTTTTATGTAGTGTTCGCAATCTATAAATTAGTTGCGTATAAAACAAAAAGTTCCTCCCCTCAAATATTCTGTCGGCATTTTTATAAAACATTAAATTGTGCTTTTATGTTGAGACTGTCAACAGAAGTTTATTTTCACTCAAAAATCGAGTTGAAAACCTGTTTCTACGCATGATATTTAAGAGTGGAGCAAGAAGTTGGGTGGTTCCTGTATATACCTACTCATGGAATGAGTGAAGCAAGCTGTAAGAAGTAAAAAGGTAGGATCCAGCTAGTTTGTTATTAAGCAGTTTATGCCGGCAGTTTAATAGTTTAATGATGCAATGATGTTGATCATGGTTGAACATGCAGCCATATTGTGTAAACTTTTTTAACGTCAAGTATGAATATCTACTTCATAAACTTTTTCTCATACCTTCGCATTTATGAACTTTAATAAAGTGACAAAGGCTAATAAATTTATATTTTGTGTTATGATAAAAAACAAACACTAAAGTTTCTGTTTCCTGTACTTATGTTATATTTCTATATGTTTTAGTATTAAGATTTTTATGTGAACTTATTAATTTCCACTGCTTTGAATTTTGTGTTCACACTTTATAATTTATGTTCGAAAGAAATATATAGTGTTTATTCGTTTCATATGTGTAAAAGAAATTATTTTGTTTATCCTTTAGAATCCTACCGCATATTAGTTACAGTTCATTTTTGACTGTGTATTTTCAAGTAAATGGTCACCGCAAATTTGTAGTTGAAAGGCTGACAAGAAAAGGTTTTGCAACTACTAATCAATAATTTAATAAAAAAAAATTAATGGCATGCTTAAGAAGGTGTTGACTGACCCCTTGGATAAAAACATAACATCTTTTCAACCTCCTAGGTATATAAGGCTTCCTTTTTTGGGCACAGTTTCGCTCAGAGTGGGTAATGTATTGAAGTCCTTAAACAACAATTTTAAAATAGCTTACAAATCGGTAAACAATTTACGTAGCTTATTCTCGAGAGTAAAGGATTCAAATAACGTGCTTGACAAGAGTGGGTTGTATTTGTTGTCATGTAACTCTTGCACAGCTAAATATGCTGGTCAGACAGGGCGTAGTTTTAATGTTAGAATAAAAGAACATTTAAACTCTCAGAAATCGCCTAATGACAGGAGATCAGCTTTTGGCCTACAGTTAAGAGAGACTTTACATAGTTTTATTACTAAAGATAACTTTAAAATGCTACATAATGCGAATAAAGGCCATAAGCTGAATTTTCTAGAAAACATAGAAATAGCGAAATTAGAGATAAATAATCAAATTGAGTGTTTGAACGATCCTGTCAACCCCCACTATAGGGAAGCGGCGAGAATTGTGAACGAGTTTAATTAGTGAATGTTTGTTTAAATAATAGAACCTCTCTTTGTGCAACCTAGATGTCGCTCTGTTTCGGTATATTTTGTTTTATTTTTTAAGTTGTAACAGTAATATTTTTAAATTATCAAAATTTAGTTAAATAATTGATATCGATATTTTCTATTTGTACATATTAAGTGTTTTATTGTAATATAGCTAGAGTTTATTTGCTTAATAAATGTTAAAGTATCATTGGGCAAGATCTAAATTGATACGGTTTGATTCTCAGTCCGGTTCTGGCAACTCGCCGTATAATTTTGTCCTGCGAAGCGAGAACCTGCTTCGAATACTGTGGGCTTACTAACGTACCGTAGAAATCGTACCCGGTCAACTGCAATAATCGCGGCGACGCGCGACGCGCGTAGGAATATTTGAGGAAGGTCTGTTTGGTGTGGAACCTAATTGTCAAGGAGATGGGCTCTGCTATCATCCGGGAGTACCGCGGTGTATATTCAGAGGTAGCAGAAAAGAGATAGCTATATTTGACAATGTCTAAAGACTGTAATGGTACGACCTTATGAACAAACTCAACCATGGATCGTGGGTTATGCTCCGCCTTCCTCAATTGCCGCTAATGCCGGATATAAATCATTTAAAATTATAGTTATTTTAAAAATTAATTACTCAATATAGGCTAGGATTCTTCTGAAAATATTGTAGGAATCGTTGGTTATTGGCGATGTAGTATCTATTTTAGTGATCACTTTTTCTCAATAGTACTAGTTAAAGTATCAAAATTAAATAGGTTTCCCGCGCTAAATTTAGTACCTTTCTGGGTAGTGCCGACAAGGACGGCCATCTTCCGACACTTGGTTCCTGGTGCCGCTGGACGCGAGAAGTTGCTGCCTATTTTTGGGGATTTGAATAGTGTTTTGGGATACACTCCTCGTTGATGAGGGATTTTTTCATCCAAAAATAGTAGTGTTGGTGTTATAGTGTATAGTTTTGTCACCAACTACGGCCTAGGGCTGGATATTAATGCACTTCGGTCAGCTAAGGCGTAGGATCAGTCAAGTAAGTCATCAATGTGTTTTGTTTTATGAGTTTTCGTTTTTTATTTTCCTTGCTGAATATTCATCATAATTATTCTGGACTACATGTGGATGCTTATCCCTTTTAGATATGATTATCGGTCAACCAAAATGCATTTAACTTTGTAATCCATTATCTCATCACTGAACTCTTCATCTTTGCTCAAGACCTAGATCTACAGCCACACGAGACAGTGTGTAAGTATTACAAGCTTTCTGGCCACATATATTTGGCGGTATGAGCAACGGTTTTTTCTGTAAATTTTAGGGCTGTTCCCGGGGGATATTCATCTACCTACCCTCATCCTTTACTGTAGAGGATCTAGCCTCCTCCATAGGCTAGGCTGGTGGCAGTTCAGAACGGATTAATCTATGCAGGACCGGATCAGATTTCTTACTTAAACTACAAGGTTCCTAGTATTTAACCAGAAAGGTATTTAGTTATTCTATGGTTTGATCTATGCAGGAATGGGTTGGACTATTATTCCTGTTAATAATTCCGTATTTAAAGTACAGCGTCACAGATATTTAACCAGAAGGGTATCTAGTTATTTAATGATTTGATTTGTGGAGGACTGCGTTGGACTATTATTTCTGTTTAGTAACTTAGAATTTAAAGTACAGAGTTTGAAGTATTTGACCAAGAAGGTATTTAATTATTCAGTAGTTGGATCTATGCAGGTCCGTACTGGTCGGCTATTTTTAAGTAAAATTATTATTAAAGTTGAAATATATGTAATTATTTATAGGGGGAAAATATTTCCTTATACTTGGTCCATGCAGGTCCGCACTAGACTATTATCTTAAATTTAAATCTATTCAGAATTTATGGAGTTGGTTATTTAAATAGAAAGGTATTTATGTAATTAATTGTATCTAGTGTATTTCTAACTGGATATTTGACATGACTTAATTAGACATACCTTATGTATTGTTTTGAAGTTAACGTAAGTTTATCTCCGGTGTGCCAATGACATATTGATATAATTTGCGAACTAGCCATTGCTAGAAATATATTACATTGCTGGTGTATCTGAATATTGAGCTAGAGTATGTATTTTTTTTTTTTATACTACTAATTTAATTACCCATAATTTTCATTCGTCAAGGTTGCACCCTATATAGCCTGGTGCGTGTAAACCGGCCGTGATCACGACAGGTACCTGAAACATTCTCTATCATTTCTAGATATAATAATTAATTTCTTCTTTTACAACATGTTCTAATTTCAACATTCTTAAATCACTGTATTATGGTGAGGGTCTTTTATCCCACTTGCGTTTAATCATCTCCTTCCGTTGAGATACTTCGTCCTTATAATAAGCTGCTGTCTATTCCAATGGTTGCATAAGCTGCATTTCATTGTATTTTATTGTTGAATCACCCATTGTTCTCCCGACTGTTTTAACTACTTTTCATTACAAAATTTCTTAAATGATTAGTTGCTGAAGATGACTTTCCCTAAAGTCGAAAGTAGTACAACAACTTTAAGAAATTTATTCTAATTCTTCATCATTTCATGTATTTTCTATAACCCTTGTTTTCTACCCTAGAGGGGCAAATAAAGTTATTTGGTGGTAAAGACAGACCTTTATTTTTATTTATATCATATTATTTGATGAGATGTAATAGCTATTACTTCTGAGTAAATAGTTAATTAATTTCTATGATCATTGCACCGTATTGAACAAAAATATCACACAACATTTATTTATAGAATTTTATTATATATAATAAAAATTTCTTTTATAAGGAAGCACATAAGAATTACAAAAAAAATCGTCAATATAAGTCGCGGTATTCAGCATACCTGCTCATACATCCACAGTAAAAAATAAAAACATAATGGACAATAAGTAAAAAAATTAACAAATATAAAATGAAAATAAAACAAATATATGTTTTGTTATCACATATTTTACTATAGAATAATCGAATCGAGAATTATGATTAAGGTATTTATATGATGCAGATACAGTGCAATAGAGATTATTACAAGTTATATACAGGTATACCTAAAGGGCATTTCCTGTATCATAATTTGTGTATTAAGGTTATTTAAATGGTTTGAATTTTTAATTATTATTGGTGTTGTACACATAAATAGTAGTACACATAGAATCTTATTGTGTTTTAATTAGTTTTAACAGGTTGGAATTTCCTTTGTCTAATTAATTATTTAGTATTAAGTGTTATGTATAAGAAGTTTTATAGTTTTATAATTCTTCTGTTTATGTATTTCTATATTTTTCAATGGTTACCTATCTAATTTTTGACCTTCAACGTGTAAAATTTGTTAGTTATTTATTTCTGGAAAAGTATGGTTGGAGTCTAAGAAGTGATTTGGTAGGTAAATTAAATGACCTTTTTTTAATCTAAAAAAGGCGTTATGTTCCTTAATTCCAGTTACAAAATTTCTTCCTGTTTTTCTGTTTGTCCTATTGCAGAAATTGCAATCATTCCACTTTATATTATAAACTGTTTTTAAGGCTATTGTTGTATCTTTATGTCTTTAAATTAATTACTATTTGGATGGAATAGGATCTAATTATGTAAGGAAATAATAGTTATTTATGCAACAAGAGTGTAAAGTAGCATTTTTTTTACGAATGGGAAATTTTTCGCACGAGCCGCAGGCGAGTGCGAAAATCACATGAGTAAAAAAAAAAAGGCACTTGACGCACGAATTGCATACACAATTTTTTCTACTACCGGACGTTATACAGGGTCGCTGTTATGTATTGAAATGGTCGATTATTTCTTAAAGGAAGAGAGTTATCTAAAAAATATTAAGAACAAAAGTTATAGGAACAATAACAATAATAAAATTTCATGTATGTACTTACAAATACGGATTTATATTCAATTTAATTGTGGACTATATGAATATTAAATGTACAGCTATTAGAATTATTAAAAGTTAATCCTTGGCTCTTAAGTCTAGAATTTACTTGTGAATCTTCACAATCCACACGTCTGCTGTTACTGTTATTGTCAAACGTACTAGTGGAATTAGAAGAGGAAGCATCATTTGTTAATATTTTATTCGATATGTCAATTTTTTTGCTCAGTGTACTGTCAATGTAACCCTCTGCGACGGCAGATGATTTCCATCCCCCATGCTTCTTTACTGTTATAAGGTCTCCTCCAGAATTTGCCAACATAGTGGCAGATGACCTTCGAAAAGAGTGACCAGTATAACATGTTGGATTTGGCAATTTCAGATATTCAGCTATTACAGAAGGCATCTTACCAAATGTGTTTATGCCCACAGGTTGTTTCGAACATTTATTTTGGGTATATTTTAAAAATAATCTGGATGATTCAATATTAGGAGGTCTTAATGTCATATATTTTATAATGTACGATAAATAATTTATGGAATTATTTGGGTTTAGAACTGTAAAAATTCTTTCCATACCATTTTTTGAATCAGGAATTCTTATAATAAGGACTGTTTCCTTGTTCTCAACATCATTTATTGTCATTTTCATCAGTTCTTCTCTGCGACAAGCCCCAGAAATGCCAATAATAAATGCAACCTAAAATAATAAATCGTGTCGATATAAAATCTATAATAACTATTAAATACAAACATTTTATAGAGAATCTAAAAGTATTAAGAACTAAGGTAGAACTTCTATAATTTTGATATGATATTTTACCTTACCAATAGAATTAAATTGATGTAAAGTTACCTTTATCATTAAAAACTTCGAATCCGGAGCCTATAAAATAAACTTGATGAAATGACTTTTCTCAAATATTCCTGATTTCTTTGCTTTGTAGCCTTTGCTTCTCTATTTAAAAAAGGCAATTAACTTGTGGTAGGTTGAAATATCTACTGAATTTTTATTTTCAAGGTAGCCTTTAGCATGGAAAATATTGACCACATTGTCGATGATTTATAGCTTTTTAATTCATCTAAAAAATAAGCTAGCAAAACATTTTCTGAGTACCTTGTCACTTTATTTTTCTTGCACCAACTCATAAACAATGCATATTTTTGCTCGTAAATAAAACCGAGACTTGTTGGGAAGCAAATTTAAAGTAGCTTCCTGTGCAGAATCTGCAATATTCGGCGGAGTGTTCTCAAAATCCGATAAATCACTGTCCATAATGTTGAGATTTAAAAATCTGAAATAAAATTAAACGAAATCATAACAATATAACACATTTGATATCACAACTCAAAACTTACCGTATTAAAATCTTCACTAATTCCTAAAATCATTAAAACACCTGGCATAAATCACAAATTGTCAACATTCAGATACGTCAAACAGAAATCGCTATTTGTCCATGGCCAACCAAACCAATTTTAAGTAAAAATGCAGGTATCCATATCAGTGTAATCATTCATATTTTTTACTTTTTTTAACTAGTGCTTAAAGTAATTTACTTTACGCACTAGTTAAAAAAAGTTAAATTTTAGACACCTTCCATAGTGTGTAAAGTTAGTGTTTTACGCACGGTAGTAGAAAAAATTTATTTTCCGCTTCTTAAAAATTTTTTCCTTGAGAGTGGTATAGAAGAAGCTCGGTGAGTCATTGATCTATACGCTGCTAGTTTATTTGTTATAGGATGTAAGGAGTAATTAGCGACTGTGATGTCGGTAAAAGTGGGTTTCGTATAATCTCGAATTGTAATTTTTGTTCTTGTTTTCTTGAAATATTTAAATATAAAAAGTTGATTGAATTATTAGTTTCTATTTGAGATGTAAATTGAATTTTTGGGTGAATATAATTTAAACGTTCGAGGGTGTGGTTGAGTTCATTTTTATTTCCTGTAAAACATACTAGTATATGATCTACATATCTTGATTGGAAAAGCGCTGCTTACTGCTAAGGCAGATGAGTGCGAAATCTGCCCCTGTCAAAGAAATGGAATGGTACGTTATTATTATTATTATTATTATTTATTATTATTATTTCTTACTTACTTTCCTTGGTTTTTGCCATCTTGTATGTTATTTTCCTATTGAAAATAAAAGCATTTATTATTATTATTATTATTATTATTATTATTATTATTATTATTATTATTATGGTTTTCTAACAGGTCGCGAGATCTGTCATGCACTCCTTCTACGGAGAACATTCACTCATCGAAGATATCACCGATATCAAAAGGATTAAGCTCTGTGGGGGTCCTTTCCGTGTTATTGGGCCCATGGGGTTCTTCCTCGGTTACCCATCTACTTCTTGACTGCTCGGCTTGTTGTAGGTAGCACTGTTTTCTGCATATCCTTGTACAGATCTTGAGGTACGTCTAGTGTTCTAAGGTTCTCCAAAACGTTGTTTGGAATTATTCATGTTGTTGAAACAATAATCGGCATGATTTCGATGCTGTCTATATTCCACTATCTTTTTATTTGCTCCTGGAGGTCTCGATGTTATTTGCTATAGCTATATCTATCAGAGTCGTTTTTCTGGCCCTCTTGTCTACCACTTCAAGCTCCGGTCTGTTGTGAGCCACCGTCTGATCAGTAAGAATAGTCCGATCCCAGTACATCTTATAGTAGTGGCTTTCTAAGATTGTCTGTGGTGTATATTTATAATATGGGATCTTCTCCTTTTGGAAAAGCTGTAGTTTCACCGCCAACTCCTGGTATAGGGTCTCCTTGTATTCTATTGCAGAAAACATCTGGCATCCTCCCGTGATGTGTTGGATCATTTCTGCGTTTGACATCCATATCTGCGTTTATCTGCCTGTACTGAGTTGTCTCTAATTATTAATTTCAGGTAGTTTCTAGTTGGTATGACCTGATCTTCGATTGCCAGTAGAAATCCCTCCGTTTCAGGAAACATCTGTCCAGAGATAAGCCAGTGATTCGACGCAAGAATGTCGACGTGATCCTGGGCTGCCTCGTTCAGGTGTCGTCCGTGCAGAGGTTTTTCCTTCCATATCTGTAGCTTTTTTTCATTGGTCTTGTGGTGTTGTGGGACATTCTGATCCCTCAATTTTAGAGGAGTGGAGTGGTCTGCTTCGCAAATAGCATGGTGTAGGTCTGAACTTTGGGCTTTAATGCGAAAGTACTCCCTTAAGTTGGTTATTTGTTGTTCCATTAGTTTTCCAATGTCTGCCAGACCTATTCCGTCTTGATGTCGTGGTAGAGTAGTCTGCTCTACCGCACTTCTTGGGTGATGTTTGAGTGTTTTGGTAAGTTGAGTTCTGATTTTGCGCTGTAGTCCTTCGATGTCAGTCACGCTCCAGTCTACTATGCCGAATGGGTACGACAGAACTGAGCAGGCGTAGGTGCTAATTGCTTTGAACAAGTTCTTGCTGTTCAGTTTCGTTCTCAGAAGCCTTTTTGTTCTCTTGAAAAGATCTTTTCTTATATCTATCTTCATCGCTGCAGGACTAATGCGTTGAGCCTGCTTCATCCCCAAGTATCTGTAGTTCTCGCCTTCTCCCATTGCCTAAATCTCCTGGCCATCTTGCATAACGAACGGGTTTTGCTGTATTTTTCCCTTTATCATGGCGAGAGTACGACATTTATCCAGGCCAAACTGCATTCCGTCATCACTGGAGAATTCCTCCACTATTTTAAGCATCTGTTCCATTTGGTTTTTGGTAGCGGCCATTAGTTTTAGATCATCCATATATAGAAGATGGTTAACCCTACTTGCTTCTTGGTTGCCGTTTTTGATAGCGAATCCATATCTTGTAGAGTTTAGTCGGTTGGAAAGAGGGTTCATAGCTAGACAGAACCACAGAGGACTCAAGGAATCACCCTGGAATATTCCTCGTTTTATTGGAACTATATCGGTGGAAATATTGGTGGTCCCCTCATTAAGATGGATCTTGGTCTTCCACAGCCCCATTGCCTGCTGTAAAAATTTTATGAAGTAATGATCGATTTTGTAAATATTTAATATGCAACGGAGCCACTCGTGCGGTACGGAGTCAAAGGCCTTCTTGCAATCTACAAAGGCAGTATAGAGGTTTCTTTGCTTAAAGTAAGCTTGATTGCTGATGACTACGAAGTCTAAATGCTTTTGTGGTTTCTAGTCTACTTAAACCTGTTGGCTCTATTCTACGAAGTAATGTGTTGGTTCTGTCCCATATCGCTTGCCATTCATCAACAATTTTCTTTTTTACGTTGTTTGTAAAATCTATTCTTCTAATGGGTCTATTATTTGCTCCTTGGTCAACATTTTGATCATCTACCAAACGATCAGGGAGTTCTACGTCGATATTTCTGAAGTATTCTAAATATCTTATTGCTAGAAGGCGAGTAATGGTGTTTCTATTGGCATAATTGTTTTCATTTGGAAATAAGAAATTATTGTTGGGATTCTTGGAGTAAAATTTTACGCTCGTTAGATATGATGTTTGTAGGATTTTTCTTCGTTTTTCTAGCGGCATTATAGCAGATTCACTATATAGACTCTGAACAGGAGTCGTTGGAAAAGCGTTCAGACAATAGCGTATTCCTAAATTTTCTTTTTCTTGCTTAGGAATATACAACACTACCATCAGTCTATTTTAGACTATATTAATGCTTTGTATATCATAAGAAGACTCTTCGGATCAGCTCCCCATTTTTTATGTGCTAGCACTTTAAGAGTATTAAGACTTTGTCTGCGTTTTGTGTTGATAAATTCAATGTGTTCATGCCAGGCAAGTCTCTTATCAAATATTAAACCTAGGAACTTAATAGTATCAACGCATTCTATAGCATTTTCTTTAAGATATAGTAATGGGTCATAATGGGGTTTTCTTAGTCGGCAGAAGTGTACGCATTTTGTTTGCACTTCGGAGAATGAAAAACCGATTTTTTCTCCATTGTCGATGATTATGTTAATTGCAGGCTGCAGTATTATCGTGATGCCCCGACTTTCTTACCACTGAATAGAATTGCCACGTCATCGACGTTGAGACACTTTTTAATTTCTAGGTTAACATCTTTGCAGATTTCATTTATAGCAATTGCAAATAGAGTACAACTGAGTGTGGATCCTTGCGGGACGCCATTCTCTAGTGTTTGAATTTTTGAAAACTCATTCGCAACTCTTACTCTAAAACGTCCATTATCTAGAAACGATTTGACGAATAACGGTAGTTTTCCTTTTAGCCCGAATTTCGACAATTTGTCCAGTATTCCATACCGCCACGTCATGTCAAAGGCGCCTTTTCACAGTTGGAAAAATAGGTAGGCTTCTAGAAATGAAGATTTTGTAAATGAACAACCAATGCCTAAGAAATAAAATAGATAATGTGCAATGATAAGTAAGGATTGTGGTATACTGCTTTTAAATGAAATATGGTTGAATAACAATGAAACTTTTGCGTACAATTTAATAAACTATAATGTGGTTCACGTGTGTAATGATGGTAGAGGAGGAGGAGACTCCATTTATATCAAGGACTGTATAGTGTATACCATTCTGTGAGGTAGAGAGGTCTGAAAGTAATAGTAGATTTACTTGGGTTGTAACAATCTTTTTGTGCTTGTTACAACGTTAGTAGATAGCCCGAGTTTTTATCAAATTTTGACCAATTTAAATAATTAAATTTTTTTAAAATTTTTGAATACGCCCCTGTCTAAACGGTTCTAGACCCAGGCCGATTCGTCTTCATATAATAACCTACGTATAGGCAACCCGTAATATGACGATATGCATGACTAGCTGTCGGACACCCAGATGGTATTAAGCTATCTTTTACATGTTTGGGATGACTGCCGGGTTTTTTGACGTTGCCTAACCTAGTATTTTGGATGCATTTAGTTTCGGGTCAAACTTGCATCTATTTTCATGGCTTTTTTGGTTAAAATGAGTAGATTCCCGTTTTCAAGTTCAAAGTGCCCTCCAGCTTTACTTGTCATTTCCGGAAGTCACATGGGTTTTCGAAGCAGTACGAGTCACGAGTGGGAAGTTGTTTTTTTTGGATAGGAAAGTCTATTTAAGGACTTTAAGGCGTAGTGCGTCGGTCTGTTCGTTCTAAATACCGGTCCAGAAGACTTGAACAGCAGGTGACGAAAATATAAAAATTATGGTTTTGTGTTAATAATTCACATTTTATATGTGTTGGCAATAGCCGGATCGGAATTTAACACAGAAGCTGTCTTTTGAGCCTTAAATGGGATTGTTTCGTCACCTAGACCGTAGGAAGCCCGACCATCTGGTGAGTAGTATTTTTGGGTTTCACAAAATGGCGTCCTAATGTCCACGTTTTGTTTTAGGTTTCATTATTTATTATCTTTCATTATTTATTATCCTTCATGATTCTTTTTCATTATTTATTATCCTTTATTAGCCTTTATTATCCTTCACTATTCATCATTTTTCTTTTATCAACTTCTTTTTCTACTTCCTTTATCTACTTCGATTACCGTCTATTTTTCTTTTACCTTCTGGTTCTTCTATCTCCTACATCTTTTATCCCCTACCTTTATTACCTTCTACTTCTATTTTCTACGTTCTACATGGATTTAGCCATGTGTTGGAAATGCTTTAGTCAGTATTCGTAACCTGGAGTCTTCCTCTAAATCCTTTACCCTGCTATGGATCCCATGTCTGGAATGGAGGATGTATGTCTTAGAGAGGCCAAGACGAGTGGGGGTGTCATTTGGGATGAAGTTCCTGTTTCGGTGCATGTGCCGGTCACCCCGACGTGCTGTATGGTCAACCGTCCACATTGATCTGATGCTGGAGTTTGACGCATAATCCGTCGTGCCTGTCTGCTAGAGTCCTGCCTTACATGAGCTAAGTAGCATATTTTTTCTCCTTGTTTACTGCACTAACACCACTTCCGACTAATTTTTGTTAAATTTCATAAGATATAACACCAAAAAACCCTTCTTTTGAGTTTGAATAAGTAAATTTCATGTGTCCAATAATTCAGGATAATTTCACCTCTGTACTTCAGTTAAATCACTCGTAATGTACTATTAATGGGCCTAGAGCCACCTTTTTATGTCATATTGATAAAATACCTCTTTTATTCACTTGTAACGTTTTGACTGGCACAATGCCACACTTACCGGACTTAACCTTTTTTATTTGATGACTGATAGCCACTAAAAGTCAATTTGTTAACCTTAACTTAATTTCCTATGTTATAAACCTTTTATGTGGTGATTTGGTAGACTGTATTATAGTTGTATATTCTTCCCTCTGTATATTTTTATGTATAGTGTATAATTACCCTAGCTTCGCTTAAGACTGTTGTAAATTCTTGTAGATTTCGCTTAAAGTGGATGGGTCAATCCAGTAATGTACATATTACCTAAACTGCTTATCTTGTATCATACGAAACTTAGTTTTCAATTTAAAACCGAAACCTCCCTCGTCAAGGAATGCTTGAGTGGTTGGTCTATTTATTGTAAATTCATTTGTATATTAATCCCTAGTAGGTTTTATGATTATCTAGCTGGAACAGGCTAGTTTTGATTTATGATACTAACTTTCACTCGTTAAGGAGTCTAAGATGGTTTTTTAATTCTCTTAAATTGAGATTTACATTAAACAAAAAACGTAAGTCTTACTTTCTAACAGAAGTAGCGGTTAAATGTTTAATTTTTAAGTATAAATCTATTACTTCCTCAGGAAGTATGCGTTTTCGCACTAAAGTTATTGAGATATTATATCTGTAATTTCTTTATTTTTGCTTAATGTGATTAAGATATCCCTATAGAGTATTGAGTTATTTCTATAGCTGTAATTTTCTCTATTTTGACTTAATTTTATTAAGATATCCCTATGAATTTGTTGAGATATTCCTATATCGGTAACCTCTTCATTGGACTTAACCTTGTAAGGGATATATCTATATCTGTTTTGAGCGGGTTAATAAGAGACTGATAATCTCGGTTTTGAATGCATTACTTACTGACCCAGATATTTTAGCTACCATCAGTATGTATTTTTTGTCATTCTAGGTTTTGGTTATATCTATTAGTTAGACTTAGCTAGATAATCTTTATCTTCACCCCTAAGCCTTTTTTTGCTGGGAACATAACTAAAGTTTTAAGTTTCCCAATTCTATTTTGGAATAGGGCATGGTAAATGTTTTTATTAATATAACCTGGAAGTGATATTACTATTTATGAATTTGATTCTAAATTCTAACTCACTTTAAATTCTGGCGTAGGGAATGCTATATATATATGTATATGACTTTATATTAACTTTACTTTCATTGACTTTACTATAAAGAACATTTTATTTTCAATTTTGGCATAATGAATGCTATAATTTGATTTAGTTACATTAAATTTAAATTCTGTTTTATTTTGGTCACTACCTTTAAAGTAATTACACTTTAATTATGTTCAAAGCTTTATTTAGTATTTGACTCCTATTATTGGGTGTTTAGAAAGAATCCTCACTTCTTATTCTGTTTGATTTCCTACGATCTAATATATCTTTTAGTGGAGCTGTCTAGCTCATGTCATATCTTTTTCTATGTTATTTTTTATATCTTCTTTCTCTGATTTAGTTGCTTAGCCTTTTATTCAAATTCTTTTTCTATGTTATGTTTATTTCTTCCTATATGAATAAAATGGGTGTTAGTTGGAAAATATTATTCTTTTAATTAATAAAATAGGAATTGATTGAAATAATTGTTTTATTCATACTGCTTTCTCTTTCAGGGCTAGGGAACTAAATATTCTGTTTACTCTTTTCTTTATAATCTTTTTCAACCCCTTTGGTTGATGGCGCCCAAAAATCTTATCTGAATTAAATCTACGACCTTAGCTCTCAAGCGAATTAAAAAACTGAGTGGCCGTGGTGACCCAAGTAATTAATTAATAAACATATAACAAGAACAACCATAAGATTGAATAAAGTAGATAAGAATCCTTTTTTTTATCTTTTTTTTTAATTTTTTTTAATTTTTTATTTTTATTAATTATTACAAATGGCGCCCAACGTGGGGCCAGGAATAACATTTTGTGGGTAGCTCAGTCGTATGTAACTAGTAAAATTTTAACAACATTTCAGATAAAAATCTTCATTTTTTCTTGCAGTGATATCTTTCTAAACACATAAATTTCTATATTTTTGGCTTGGCCAGAGATATTATTTTGACCATTTTTTAATTGTATTTGGAATTTTTAGGTACATTTTGGTATAGAGAAAAATGTCTAAAATGAACCCTACCTACCTGTGGAAAGATGAGTTGGTTTGGGAACTCTGCGTCAGAGGAATCCAGGCTGATCCAGGATCAAAAGTCAACATCCTCAAATCCTTATTGCGACAGCTACAGAAAGCTGAGAAAGATGATTCTATCGTGCCTCATCCGGCGATATCGATGGATTTTCAACAGGAAACACAAATATGCCAAAGAAAACTCGTGATATTACAAGGATTGGTAACCATTTTTAATTCCAATAAAGAACATGTTGATTATAAAAGAGCTATGTCACGTTTACTACATGTTAAACGTAGATTAGAGTATATCTCTTCTGGTAACCCAGAAGAAGATAATTTCAAATCCGAACTTATAACGGAAACAACCTCTCTTATTGCCAATTTAAAGGCAAAAGCTCAAAATAATGACGTCAATCTTTTGCATTTCAAGGACACAGATGAAAGTTCTTCAGAGACCTCGTATGAGAGCGATTCTGAAACTCCTGAAATTGTAAATTCTCGTAGAGTATCTTTTGCGACCGACGAACAAAAAGTAAATCCAGGAGAAAATCCTAAAATAATTATTCATTCTGACGTTCTTGTTCGTGGGCCAGCACAGAAGGCTTCGCAATTAAATTCCGTATCTCAACATATGAGTAACAATAATGATTTTGAAAGCTCTATTCAACCAACCTGTTCTCATACATTACAGCCTAAAACTTTGTTTAGTAGGGACACACAAGAAAACGTGAACCTGTATAGACGACAATTTAGTTTAAACTCAATATCTCAAAATAAGGTTGATAATGGCGAAAATTTAATTGATAATGACTTTGAAAGCTGTGTCCAACCAAATTGTTCCCGCACACCAAATCTTGCAACCTTATCTAGTAGAGACACCCAACAAAATACAAACTTAAACACACGACAATTCAATTTAAACTCAAGACCTCAAAGTTCGCGAATAATGCCAGACTTTTATAATGAACAGGGTAGATTAGATTCCTTGGATAGATTTTCACATATGGCCACCTTGGGAGACTCTCCACACGACATGGATAATAGCCTTATTAGGGAGGAAAGTGGGTTTATGTCAGGAAACCAAGTAAATCAGGCCGCAGGTCATATTTTTCAGAGACAACAAAGTTTAGAGCAGGGTCCTATTTTGCCACAGGCAAACTTGCATAGCAGATATCAATCTGAAGGAAATGTCACTATAAATCGATCATTCTTGCAGGGTCCTAACTTGCCACAGGCAGATACCTATAACATAGATATCTCAAGACCAGATATAAATAGGAATAGTTTATTTGCACAAGGTCCTCCACCTAATATCACCACAAGCTTACCTAATCCGAGTCATAACTGTTTTCCAAACTCAGGAATTTTCGATAGCATAGCCTCCAATTTAAATTTAAACGAACCCCGGCCATTTAATCAACAATTAAATAACGATCCTTATCGGACCTCATTTTTAAATAGACAAGTGCCTTCAAATTCGTTAAGTAGTCAGGATAATTACAGACTACCTCCCTTAAATCGTATTGGTCTTAAATTCAATGGTAGAAACCAAAGTCTACACAGCTTTTTAGAGAGGGTAGAGGAATTTTGTCTAGCATATAGAATACCTAGAGAAGGGCTCTTAAATTTTTCACATGAACTTTTTGAAGGGGATGTTTTAATTTGGTACAGGTCAATAAGAAGTCTAGTTAACACTTGGGATGAGTTAGTTTATCAGTTGCGTTTAAACTTCTTGCCTATAGACTATGAATTAGCATTGTGGGATGAAATGAGATCTCGTACTCAAGGTATTACTGAAAGGGCGCTTATCTATATAGCGGTTATGGAAAATTTATTTAAAAGATTTTTAAACCCAGTTGACGAGAGCGTACAATTAAAAATAATAACTAGAAATCTGTTACCCTATTACCTGGGACAATTAGCTCTGAGGCAACCAGTATCTTTATTTGAGTTAAAAAATCTTTGTCGAATTTTAGAAGACACAAAAGTAAGAACTGATAAGTTTCAAGCTCCACCGTTTTGCAATTCTTCCACTCTGGAACCCGAGCTAGCTTATAGAAAGCCTTTCCAAAAATTTAATAATAATAATAGAAACGTTAGTGAAATTAATCAATCTCCTAGCAATGTCAATCTAGAACAAGAAAAACAAAATTCAAGTCAAAATGTCAATAGTACTGATAATTTAATAAATTTTCAAGACCTAAATTTAAGCGCTTTAGATCAAACAAATAAAACTACTGGTATAACTCAGCCTATTTTAAGAAAGAGAGTTAAATGTTTTAACTGCGATGAAGAGGGGCATATCTTCTCCGCCTGTAAAATGAAAAAGAAAATTTTCTGTTATAAGTGTGGACACAAAAATGTCACCAGACCTAATTGTAAAGCTTGTGGTCCAAAAAACGTAGTAACCTACTCTCATCAGTCGGCAGGGAGTGTTTAAAAGCAAATTTAAAGTCCGATATTTTTCATTTATCGAACAACTGGTCTAAGTGGCTAAATACAGTAAAACATTTCTTTAAATATAATGAAATTTCACCTTTATTCTCAAAACAATCAAATGACGACCAAAGACCTTATCTAGACGTTTTTATTAAAGATAAACTTGTGACTGCTTTATTGGATACAGGGGCTATGCAAAGTGTAGTAGGGGAGAGAGGATATCAAATCATATCAAACTTAGGTTTCACAATTAAAGAATTCAGTAGAGAATCCATTACCACTGCTGATGGCAATCCACAATCAATATTAGGATCTGTTACTCTTCCACTTTACTTAAGTAATAAAAAGGTAGACCTAGAAGTATTAGTAGTTCCAAGCATTCATCAATCTTTTATTTTGGGCATAGATTTCTGTCAAAAAATGAACTTAAGACTAGATTTTAAGGACAATTCCTATGATTTAAACAGCACTCTGGGTTTAAATGAAATTATTGTTAAAGAAAAATTCGAAAAGATATCTATCCAGTCTGAAAACGATCTAACAGTGGTACAAAAGGGTAGATTAGAGAATATGATTGGGAAGTTTGATGAGTTAGTATCAGATACATTAGGGGTGACCAACTTAATAGAACATAAAATAGAACTTACATGTAAGGAACCTTTTCGTAAGAGACCTTTTCTTCTTTCTCCCTATATGCAAAAATACATGAACGACGAGATCGATAGATTATTAACTCTCGGTGTGCTAAGAGCTTCCACAAGCCCGTATTCCGCCAATGTCTTGCTTGTAAAGAAAGATTCAGGTGAATACCGGTTATGCTATGATGGGAGAGCCATAAATTCTTATACAGTTAAAGACCCTTATGCTTTACCATACCTATCAAGAACACTAGACAAAGTAAAAGATGCTAGATTTTTAAGCTCTATAGATTTAAAGCACGCTTTCTGGCAAATAAAACTAAGTGAAGACTCATGTGCCAAGACCGCGTTTACTGTCATTAACAGGGGACATTTTGAATTCGTTCGTATGCCTTTCGGGCTATGTAATGCTGCTCAAACCCTCCAAAAATTAATGGACCGCCTTTTTGACCCCACTTTAGAAAAGAACATCTTTGTTTATCTTGATGATTTGGTAGTAGTAAATAGCGATTTTGACTCTCACTTGGAAACTCTAAATAAAGTCTTTGATACTCTTAAAAAGGCAGGCCTCACCATAAATGCAAAAAAGTGTAAATTTTGTCAACCTAGCCTTGCTTTTCTTGGTTATGTAGTAGACAAGAATGGATTACACGCGAATCCTGACAAAGTTTCAGCCATCTGTAATTATCAAAAACCTAAAGATGTCACAGGCATTAAACGTTTTGTGGGAATGGCTTCTTGGTATCGAAAATTTATTAAAAATTTTTCTGAACTTATAGTACCCTTAAATAATATAACAAAAAGTAAAAAGAAAAAACAAGTTGTAGAGTGGAACCCTGAAGCGGAACAAGCTTTTGAAAATATTAAAACAAGACTAGTTACAACACCGGTGTTGCGAAATCCAGATTTTAATAAACCCTTTACCATACAAACTGATGCATCAAACGCAGCAGTAGGCTCGGTCCTTACTCAATCAGATGGGGACGACGAATATGTAATAGCTTATGCTTCTAGAACCTTAACAAAATCAGAAATTAACATGACAGTTACAGAAAAAGAGCTTTTGGCCATAGTACACGCTGTACTAAAGTTTAGGTCTTATATAGAGGGTGGCCCAACTTTCACAATTTTAACTGACCATTATTCCTTGCAGTGGCTTTTCCGTTTAGAAAACCCCATGGGTAGATTAGCTAGAATGTCCATCTTGCTGTCACAATTTAATTTTGTTATTAAGCATAGGTCTGGCACCTCAAACGTCGTCGCAGACGCACTTAGTCGTAGTTTTCCAGAAATTTCATCAATAGATAACGTTCCACTAGATAAATGGTATTCACAGTTGAGGGATAAAATACAAAAACATCCTCAAAAATATCCAGCTTTTCGAATAGAGGGTAATAACTTATATAAACATTTCCCCAGTAGTCACAATGTTCAAATTAACCAAAAAGATTGGAAACTAATCATACCACGAATAAAAAGATCGGAAGTCTTAGAAAAATTTCATGATAATCCATTAGGTGCACATTTTGGTTTTAAAAAGTGTCTCGATAAAATTTTAGAACAATGCTGGTGGCCAGGGATTAGACAAGATATAAAGACGTATATTTCTCGTTGTCAGGTTTGTAATGAACAGAAAGTTTCTCAATTTGCTAGGGCTGGTCTCATGGGGGCACCTAAGAATATTTCCACACCATTTAAATTACTTTCTATAGACATTCAGGGACCTTTTCCAAAATCCAGGTCCGGCTTTTGTTATTTGCTCGTCGTAATAGACTGGTTCACCAAATTTACTTTTATTCATAAAATGAAACGAGCTTTGACTAAGGAAATTTGTAGCTTTCTGGAGGAAATAGTTTTTATATATTTTGGCGTTCCCCAAGTTCTAGTAGTAGACAATGGTACGCAGTTTAAATCAAAAGAATTCACCAGCCTGATGAATAGTTATAAAGTAGGTCACATCTGGTACAATGCCCGATACCATCCCCAAACAAATAACGTAGAGCGTGCAAATAGAGTGATAGGCACCGCGATTAGGTCCTATATTAAAGAAAATAACCACCGTGACTGGGACAAACACGTACACCACATATGTAACGCTATAAACACCACTACACACATATCAACTGCATTTTCACCAGCTTTCTTAACTTTTGGACGTAACTTACCTACCTCTGGAGATTATTTTGGTATCATAGAAAGTAAAAATCTTTGTCCCTATAAATTTGACGACAGACAAAACTTAGCTCAAGAACTGTCTAAATTACCAGACATTTATGAACAAGTTATTAAAAACATCAATAAAGCTTAGGAGCGAAATAAGAAATATTATGATTTGAGAAAGAGAAATATTGAGTTTAATGTAGGTGACGTAGTCTATAAAAGAAATTTCATCTTGTCTGACGCTGGGAATTATTTTTCTAAAAAACTGGCAAAGAAATTCATTAAATGTAAAATCATTAAGAAAATTTCTCCAATCATTTATGAACTTAAGGATGAGCACGATAAAAGCATCGGTCGGTATCACATTAAAGATCTTAAATCCCCTCTGGATAGCAGTCTTGATCTTGAAGACGCTGACCAGCCCTAAACCCAACCGTTTTCCATAGCTAGTAAGTTAGTAATTAAGACTAAAATATAAACCGAAATGTATATTATATCTCAAATGTAAAGGCAACCTGTAGCCTAAAAATTTTTTGGTAATTAGACGTTAAGAGGTACTCAATTGTCCTGAATTATTTCTTATTTTTTTTAATTTTTTGTTGAAAGGGGGTATTTGTAACAATCTTTTTGTGCTTGTTACAACGTTAGTAGATAGCCCGAGTTTTTATCAAATTTTGACCAATTTAAATAATTAAATTTTTTTAAAATTTTTGAATACGCCCCTGTCTAAACGGTTCTAGACCCAGGCCGATTCGTCTTCATATAATAACCTACGTATAGGCAACCCGTAATATGACGATATGCATGACTAGCTGTCGGACACCCAGATGGTATTAAGCTATCTTTTACATGTTTGGGATGACTGCCGGGTTTTTTGACGTTGCCTAACCTAGTATTTTGGATGCATTTAGTTTCGGGTCAAACTTGCATCTATTTTCATGGCTTTTTTGGTTAAAATGAGTAGATTCCCGTTTTCAAGTTCAAAGTGCCCTCCAGCTTTACTTGTCATTTCCGGAAGTCACATGGGTTTTCGAAGCAGTACGAGTCACGAGTGGGAAGTTGTTTTTTTTGGATAGGAAAGTCTATTTAAGGACTTTAAGGCGTAGTGCGTCGGTCTGTTCGTTCTAAATACCGGTCCAGAAGACTTGAACAGCAGGTGACGAAAATATAAAAATTATGGTTTTGTGTTAATAATTCACATTTTATATGTGTTGGCAATAGCCGGATCGGAATTTAACACAGAAGCTGTCTTTTGAGCCTTAAATGGGATTGTTTCGTCACCTAGACCGTAGGAAGCCCGACCATCTGGTGAGTAGTATTTTTGGGTTTCACAAAATGGCGTCCTAATGTCCACGTTTTGTTTTAGGTTTCATTATTTATTATCTTTCATTATTTATTATCCTTCATGATTCTTTTTCATTATTTATTATCCTTTATTAGCCTTTATTATCCTTCACTATTCATCATTTTTCTTTTATCAACTTCTTTTTCTACTTCCTTTATCTACTTCGATTACCGTCTATTTTTCTTTTACCTTCTGGTTCTTCTATCTCCTACATCTTTTATCCCCTACCTTTATTACCTTCTACTTCTATTTTCTACGTTCTACATGGATTTAGCCATGTGTTGGAAATGCTTTAGTCAGTATTCGTAACCTGGAGTCTTCCTCTAAATCCTTTACCCTGCTATGGATCCCATGTCTGGAATGGAGGATGTATGTCTTAGAGAGGCCAAGACGAGTGGGGGTGTCATTTGGGATGAAGTTCCTGTTTCGGTGCATGTGCCGGTCACCCCGACGTGCTGTATGGTCAACCGTCCACATTGATCTGATGCTGGAGTTTGACGCATAATCCGTCGTGCCTGTCTGCTAGAGTCCTGCCTTACATGAGCTAAGTAGCATATTTTTTCTCCTTGTTTACTGCACTAACACCACTTCCGACTAATTTTTGTTAAATTTCATAAGATATAACACCAAAAAACCCTTCTTTTGAGTTTGAATAAGTAAATTTCATGTGTCCAATAATTCAGGATAATTTCACCTCTGTACTTCAGTTAAATCACTCGTAATGTACTATTAATGGGCCTAGAGCCACCTTTTTATGTCATATTGATAAAATACCTCTTTTATTCACTTGTAACGTTTTGACTGGCACAATGCCACACTTACCGGACTTAACCTTTTTTATTTGATGACTGATAGCCACTAAAAGTCAATTTGTTAACCTTAACTTAATTTCCTATGTTATAAACCTTTTATGTGGTGATTTGGTAGACTGTATTATAGTTGTATATTCTTCCCTCTGTATATTTTTATGTATAGTGTATAATTACCCTAGCTTCGCTTAAGACTGTTGTAAATTCTTGTAGATTTCGCTTAAAGTGGATGGGTCAATCCAGTAATGTACATATTACCTAAACTGCTTATCTTGTATCATACGAAACTTAGTTTTCAATTTAAAACCGAAACCTCCCTCGTCAAGGAATGCTTGAGTGGTTGGTCTATTTATTGTAAATTCATTTGTATATTAATCCCTAGTAGGTTTTATGATTATCTAGCTGGAACAGGCTAGTTTTGATTTATGATACTAACTTTCACTCGTTAAGGAGTCTAAGATGGTTTTTTAATTCTCTTAAATTGAGATTTACATTAAACAAAAAACGTAAGTCTTACTTTCTAACAGAAGTAGCGGTTAAATGTTTAATTTTTAAGTATAAATCTATTACTTCCTCAGGAAGTATGCGTTTTCGCACTAAAGTTATTGAGATATTATATCTGTAATTTCTTTATTTTTGCTTAATGTGATTAAGATATCCCTATAGAGTATTGAGTTATTTCTATAGCTGTAATTTTCTCTATTTTGACTTAATTTTATTAAGATATCCCTATGAATTTGTTGAGATATTCCTATATCGGTAACCTCTTCATTGGACTTAACCTTGTAAGGGATATATCTATATCTGTTTTGAGCGGGTTAATAAGAGACTGATAATCTCGGTTTTGAATGCATTACTTACTGACCCAGATATTTTAGCTACCATCAGTATGTATTTTTTGTCATTCTAGGTTTTGGTTATATCTATTAGTTAGACTTAGCTAGATAATCTTTATCTTCACCCCTAAGCCTTTTTTTGCTGGGAACATAACTAAAGTTTTAAGTTTCCCAATTCTATTTTGGAATAGGGCATGGTAAATGTTTTTATTAATATAACCTGGAAGTGATATTACTATTTATGAATTTGATTCTAAATTCTAACTCACTTTAAATTCTGGCGTAGGGAATGCTATATATATATGTATATGACTTTATATTAACTTTACTTTCATTGACTTTACTATAAAGAACATTTTATTTTCAATTTTGGCATAATGAATGCTATAATTTGATTTAGTTACATTAAATTTAAATTCTGTTTTATTTTGGTCACTACCTTTAAAGTAATTACACTTTAATTATGTTCAAAGCTTTATTTAGTATTTGACTCCTATTATTGGGTGTTTAGAAAGAATCCTCACTTCTTATTCTGTTTGATTTCCTACGATCTAATATATCTTTTAGTGGAGCTGTCTAGCTCATGTCATATCTTTTTCTATGTTATTTTTTATATCTTCTTTCTCTGATTTAGTTGCTTAGCCTTTTATTCAAATTCTTTTTCTATGTTATGTTTATTTCTTCCTATATGAATAAAATGGGTGTTAGTTGGAAAATATTATTCTTTTAATTAATAAAATAGGAATTGATTGAAATAATTGTTTTATTCATACTGCTTTCTCTTTCAGGGCTAGGGAACTAAATATTCTGTTTACTCTTTTCTTTATAATCTTTTTCAACCCCTTTGGTTGATGGCGCCCAAAAATCTTATCTGAATTAAATCTACGACCTTAGCTCTCAAGCGAATTAAAAAACTGAGTGGCCGTGGTGACCCAAGTAATTAATTAATAAACATATAACAAGAACAACCATAAGATTGAATAAAGTAGATAAGAATCCTTTTTTTTATCTTTTTTTTTAATTTTTTTTAATTTTTTATTTTTATTAATTATTACAGGGTATGTATAGGTATAGGTCAATGGGATTTAAAAATAAGTGTAGTTTACAAGCCTCATCTTATTCTAATACTGAATTTCTAGTTGCCCTTGAAGAAGTTTGAAATAAATATTCGAAAAAGCATTTAATAATATGAGATATTAACATAAATCTTTTAGCAGGCGCTCAGGATACGAGAAACTACAAAATCCTATTAACCTTAAATAATTTTAATGACAAGTTTTTGCAGACTGAATTTAAAGCAATTAAAAATAAAATAAATAATAAAATAAAATCAATAAAAAATATTCACTTCCGACCAAAATGGGGAAAAACGGGTGCAAATGTTAAAAAACAGTGGAAATCTGTCAACAGCTTTTTTTAAAATAGAAAAAATGAAATACAGGTAAACTGTCTCAAAATAGATAATATACAAATTAATAATCCACTTGATATTGTAAATAGTTTTAATAATTATTTTTCTAAAATAGGAGGGTATATTGTTGATGACCTTCATAGGGAAATTAATTTGGTGAGACCGGATAGGGTTCCCTTATGCAATGAAATTACGTCACAGAATAAAATAGATACTGAATTAACCAACAGAAATAAAATAATGGAAATCATATTGAACTTAAAAAAAGATGCTTCGCCAGGTCACGATGAAGTGACGGTTAAGGATCTGATCAATTTGGGAGAAACTCTGGTAGAAATCTCAAATAAATTAATTGATAACGTGTTTAAAAATGGACTATTACCGGAGGACTTAAAAATTAGTAAAATTAGCCCGATATTTAAATCTGGGAGCAAAAAGTGTATGAGCGACTATAGACCAATATCTCTACTAAGTGTTTTCTGCAAAATCGTAGAAAAGTTAATAAAAAAACAAATGTTATCACAAATACAGAAACATAATATAGAAGTAGATGAGTACCAATATGGTTTCCAAAGAAATAGTAGCACTTTATGCGCCACGGCGGACTTTGTGAATTATATCTCTAGAGCCTTAGATAATGGAAAGATTGTGGTTGTTGTTTATGTAGATTTGATGTGGTATGTTTGAATATTTTGTTGAGTAAATTGGAAAATATGGGATTTACCGGAATAATGCTCAATCTAATAAGAAGTAATCTTGAGGGTAGAAACCAGTATGTTAAAGTAAATAGTTTCAGTAGTGATATAGAATCAAATAAGTTTGGTGTTCCCCAGGGATCCATCCGTCCTTGGGCCACTGTTGTACTCCCTGTACATTCTTAATTTAAAATATGCAAAATCACGTTACTTTACATTCGCGGACGATACGGCTCTAACCTATATAAGAGATAGTGCAGACGAACTTAGTAGGGAGATCAACAGTGACCTAGAGACATATGTAAGCTGGCTATACTCAGACAAGCTCAAGATAAACATTGACAAAACAAAAAGCATGGTATTTAAACAAAAAACTAAGCATGTAGAAGAAACAAATATTCAAACTAATTATATGGAATTAGAGCAAGTCTCCAAAATCGAATATTTGGTGCTAATTGTTGATGATAAATTAGATTGGGCCGAACATGTATTTTATATAGCTGATAAGATTGCTTCTATGTATTTTTAGCAATGTTTAAATGCAGGGACTATTTAACTCTTAAAACCAAGTCAATGGTAAATTAGATTGGGCCGAACATGTATTTTATATAGCTGATAAGATTGCTCCTATGTATTTTTAGCAATGTTTAAATGCAGGGACTATTTAACTCTTAAAACCAAGTCAATGGTGTACAGTACCTTTTTTTTGTCTCACCTGCAGTATTTGTTACCCATTTGGAGTACCTGTGGTAAAACAAACTTTAATAAAATAAAGGTATTACAAAATAAAACACTTAAGGTACTGTACAACTATGATAGAGTAACCAATACAGAATATAATATAGAGAATTAAATACCCATAGAATTGAGGCATTATTGCAAAAAGAACAGTGTAGGCTTGTGTATAGGATACTAAATAAGCATCAAAAATCGAATTCTTATATTTTATCGGCAAATGAAGTTCATAACTATAATAGTAAAATTACAAATGATGTATATATAGAATACAAACTACAACAAATATAGGTCTGCATAATCCGATTACTTGTGCGTCTAAGGTATTCAATAAACTGCCTACCTCTATAAAAAATATAAAATGTTGGAGTACTTTCGTAAATAGTTTTAAAAAGCATTTTCTAATATTTGAGGATACTTAATTTAGGCTAAACAATACTGTACACTGTATATTATATTCATATTCTCGATACCAGTGCTTTTATGCACTATTTAGAGAGTTTAATGTAAATATTGTATGTAAAATGACTCTGTAATATATACCTAATGCTTTAAAAAATAAAAAAAATCATAAGTTAATACAGTTTGTTTTCTTTTATTTTCATCTAAACATCATTCGTTTATGTATCTGTTGGCATGATTTTTTGTAGTTGTGGATTAAAGTAGCTATTTGTTCATTGTGTGTATTTGTGTTATTTTGTTTGGAGGGGGAAACTGCTACTTCGATAATTTATTTATTAATTATTGGTGTTTCCATACAATAGTGTACTTACACAAGTCATGTGAATAAGATTAACATTAATAAAATAATAAAAAGACAGTAAATAGTTACTACTACAGTACACTACACACTAGACTAACAAATAGTCAACACATTAAAATTATAGTTTAAGATCAGATATTAGGAACTCTTCAATAGAAAAAAAAACACCCCTGATCAGCAATTTTTTCACTTCGCGCTTGAACAAAGAAATGGGTAAATCCTTTATTTCAGTAGGTATTTTATTTAAAAACCGAATAGCCAGGCAACCTGGACCGTCCTGACACCTTTTTAATCTGTGGTATCTGGGTACCAGATTACTCTTTGTCCGGGTATCGTGGCAGTGTATGTCCTTGTGTATTGTGTACATGTTCAAGTTTTTTCTGACGTGAAGCAAGTTTTCAAGGACATATAATGATAGAAAAGTGAGTATCTTATTTTGAATAAATGCATTTCTGCAGTCGGCTCTATATGACAGACCTGAAATCAGCCTGATTGCTTTCCATTGAAGTCTGAATACCTGGTTTCCTCCGGCCGAATGCCCCCAGAGAACCAGTCTTCAGCCTCGACTGTGACTCCACAGATCGGGCCAATGCAGTATCACGATCTGCAGATCTAAGGGGCATGGTGGTATCGTCCGCGAAGGAAGTGTAGTGGGAAGAGGTATCCGCATAAGGGTCATTTATGTATATTAGGAAAAGTAGTGGTCCAAGTACCGAACCCTGCGGAACCCCAACACTCCCGTCCCCGGATTTCAGCCCGTTTATTCCCACAGTCTGCTTTCTATTATTAAGGTATGATTTTACTAGAGCCAGGCTATGTTCGTCAAAATTGTAGATTATAAGTTTTCTAACGAAGGTGGCGCCTTCAGGATTTGACTTTAACTTACTTATATAAGAGTGCTAAACCTCTCAATCTAAAGACAAAATAGCGAGCCTACCCAGAGTTGAGCTTGCTAAGGGGTGTCTGAAGAACATCCTCCAGGGCGTAGGGTTGCCAGAGTAAGGGTGGATAGGTTGCCTTGTCGCAGTTTATTTTAGGTTATCCTAAGGTGAATACTGGCACCCGATTATTGTTTAGGGCGTAATTGTATTTTTATATAACACTTATTTGAGGTTTTTTTTTATAACACTGGCGCATGGCGTACCCAACGGGTTTTTCTAGAGTTTGAGCGTGTTTAGCTGTTTTGATACGTTGTGATTCTATCCAGATAAGTAAGTACCCGGACTTGACTTGAAATTTTGTTAGGAAATTAGAAGAGACTAGATTACGAGTAGAAGAATTTAGGCCTCCAAAAAAAGAGAATGTCACGCTTGAACCTGATTTAGACTATCAACCCATAAAAAGATAATTTTCAAGGCAAATGGTTAGTGAAACAGTTAGCTCAGATGCAACTGCTGAAAAATTAAATTTTAATAATTACCCACCAAATAGAAATTTTAATAGACAAAATAATTTTTCAAATAGACATGACTCTGAAGTTACTTTTAGTGAGAATCCAAATTTAAAAGAGAGAAATTTTAGGCATGATTCACAGTTTAAAAGAAATAATAGATCATTTAATAATGCTAGACAGAATAGCATTAGAGCAAATAAAAATAGCTCGCAGAGCAGTCCAAGAACTTCTCATAACTAACCAAGAAATTTCAACTCGCAAAATAATAACAATTTTTAGGGTAATTCTAATAATTTCACAAATACTTCTGGAAATTCTAGAACATTTTCTAATAGTAACAATGTAAATAGTTCAAATGGTCAATTATGTTTTAAGTGTAATGAACCAAATCATTTTGCAAAGAATTGTAGGGCTCAAATAAAGAAATGCTCTAATTGTGGCAGAGCAAATGTTACTAAAAGAACTTGTCATAATTGTAATAAAGGAAATTCGAATCAGGGAAACGATTCAAGGAACCAATCGTAGGTCGAGGTTTGATTTCAGAGCAGAATTCGACCAACAATAGTGTTGATTTTAAAGACAAAATTTTGTTAGATTACGTTTCTTCTCATGTAGGTCCTGGGGAGTGTCCTTATTTAATAATAGATATTTTGGGGTTAAATTTTTATGGACTTTTAGATTCAGGGGCAAATAAATGTTTTGTAGAAGGTAAGGGCTGGGATAGATTAAAAACTTTGGGCGTTAGACTGGATACTAATAGAAAAGCAATTTGTACGATAGCAGATGATAGTAATTATGATTGTTTAGGCATAGTAAGTGTTCCAGTAAGAGTTAGGGATGTTGTCAAGTTGATTGATATTTATGTGGTGCCTAAGTTACGGCATGAACTTATGTTAGGAGTTGATTTATGGGTATAATTAGGTACTGTACCAAACATGCGAAGAGCCCAATGGTATTTTTCGTCAGAACTTTTGGCTAATCCTGAAGTTTCACTAATGCAATGTGAGACAGACTTAACTGATAAGCAACAAGGTAGATTAAATGATACAGTTTTAGGTGATTTTGAAAAGGTTGGCGATCGACTAGGTTGTACGTCAATGGTTAAACATAAAATTAGTACCGATAGTGAACCTATTAAACAGAGATATTATCCAGTTTTACCTTTTAAACAGCAACTTATTGATGAAGAGGTTGACGAGATGTTAGCTGCTGGTGTCATCGAACCTTTAGTTTCTGCTTGGTCATCTCCTGTTTTGTTAGTTCCTAAGACAGAAGAACAGCACTTTGCAGTTGATTTTAGAAAACTCAATGGAGTATCCCGAAAAGACGCTTATCCATTACCTTACATTTCAGCAATCTTGGATAAACTTGGACGTGCTCGTTATCTTAGTTCATTGGATTTACAAAGTACATATTGGCAGGTAAAATTCGAGGAAGATAGTAAGCAGTATACAGCTTTTACTGTTCCAGGTCGTGGTTTATTTCAGTTTCGAAGGTTGCCTTTTGGTTTACATAATGCTCCAGCAACTTTTCAGAGACTAATTGATACAGTGTTGGGGGATGATCTGCAACCCTACGTATTTTGTTATCTGGATGATATTATTGTTATTTCTCCCGATTTTGACAAATATTTAGAAATTTTACAGATTGTTTTTGATCGTTTAAATAAGGCTGGTTTAACTTTGAATAAGGATAAAAGTAAATTTTGTCGTGATGAGTTGAGATATTTAGGTTATGTGGTAAATCGACATGGTATTTCCATGGATCCATTAAAAATTGAAGCAATTACGAACATGCCAACTCCTAAAACAGTAACTGAAATACGCATAATTATAGGAATGTTGTCTTGGTATCGACGTTTTGTACCTTCTTTTTCAGATTTGATTTCACCTTTTACTCGGTTATTGCGTAAAGGAAGTAAGTTTCTGTGGGATGATAGTTGCAATGACGCTTTTCAGAAAATTAAAGATGTCCTGGTTTCTTCATCAATTTTAACATGTCCAAATTTTGAACACGAATTTGTCTGGCAGACTGACGCTAGTTCTTTTGGAGTAGGAGCGGTCCTATATCAAGTTTATGATGGTAGAGAACATGTGATTTGTTATATTTCCCGTAGTTTAACTCGCCAAGAGAGACTTTATTCGGTTACTGAAAGGGAGCTTTTAGCAGTTCTTTTTGCAATTGAAAAATTAAGATGGTATTTAGAGGGAGCGAAATTTTTTGTCGTTACTGATCACTACAGTCTTCAGTGGTTGAATAATTTAAAGAATCCTCAGGGCATATTAGGTTGTTGGGCCTTACGGTTGCAACAATAAAATTTGATTATAAGGTGATTCATCGCAAAAGGCGAGATAATGTTGTTGCGGATGCTTTAAGTCGTAGTGTGTCTGAGTCCTGTGATGTTCTGGAAATTTCAAACATTAACATGCAAAATGTTCAGGATAAATAGTATATTGATCTTAAAAAGCGTATTTTAAAAAATTCACTTAATTTTCCTCGTTGTAGAGTGACTGATGATAAGATTTATAAATATGTTCAGCTAGATTTTCCAGACTTGCGTGAAGCTGCAGATTTTTGGAAATTAGTAGTCCCTAAGGAAAAGAGACGGGAGATAATTGAGTCTTGCCACAGTTCGACAATTGGAGATCATTTAGGAGTGTATAAGACATATTTGAAAATCAGTCGTTTATATTATTGACCATGTATGAGAGCGAATATTGCTAAATTTATAAAACATTGTGTTGTATGTCAGAGAGTAAAACCAGAACAGAAGTTACCAGCGGGTAAAATGAGGGATAATTTAATTCCAGATAGTTGTTGGCAGGATATCAGTATGGATTTATTTGGACCATTACCTAAAAGTAAACGTGGAAATATGTATATTTTTGTAGTAGCCGATGTTTTTAGTAAATTCAATTATTTTTTTCCAATTAGGAGAACTGACGCAAAAACAATAGTAAATTTGTTAGAGGAAAGGATATTTTTGATTCATGATATTCCAAAAGTAATTCGTACAGATAATGGGGTACAGTTTAAAAGTAAAGAATGTCAGGGATTAGCCGAAAAATATGGAGTGAGGATTATGTATAATCCAAATTATCATCCATCGCCAA
The DNA here is from genome assembly GCA_963920685.1 of Polydrusus tereticollis. Classification (NCBI taxonomy): domain Eukaryota; kingdom Metazoa; phylum Arthropoda; class Insecta; order Coleoptera; family Curculionidae; genus Polydrusus; species Polydrusus tereticollis. The sequence continues at coordinate 135,456,069 of OY987326.1, forward strand.
ATGTTACTGAGAGAGTGAATAGAGTGTTAAAAACAATGCTATCAGCGTTTATTTCTGATAATCAGAGAATTTGGGATGAGAATTTAGCTGCGCCAGCTTGTGCGGAAAATACTGCTGTTCACGAAGTGACAGGACGCACACCATATTTTATTAATTTTGGTAAAGATATGATACTTCACGGTAGTGCATATAATAGGACAAGAGATATTTAGGATTCAATTGATGATGAATCAGTTAAACATAAGAGTTTGGTTAAAAGAGCAGAAGCTTTAGCCAAGTTAAGGGAATTTGTTAATAAAAAATTACAATAAGCTCACGTAAGGTCAAAAAACCAGTACAATCTTAGGCGTCGCGATGTGCATTTTCAGGTAGAAGATTTAGTCTGGAAAAGACGATTATCTGACGCTGGGAATTATTTTTCGTCTAAGCTTGCTGGAAAATTTGAAGGACCTTTTAAGATAATTAAAAAGATTGGATATTGTATATATGAATTAGAGGATATGAATGGGAAGTCCAAGGGAAATTGGCATATACAAGATTTAAAACCTTATTATGGTCCAGATGACAACTAATTTAAAAAGATAATTACAGGGTTAATGTGTGCTTTTATAACGTATGTCCTAAAAGTTGTGGCACAAAATTCATTGGCTTTAATTTTAACAAAAACAAAATAATATCAAGTTGCCTTTGGAAACAGAACTTTGTTAACATTGTGTACTGTCAGTTGAGATTTATTTATTTTAAAGTTTTCGCTTTAGGATGTCGTAAAATTAGAAATAAGAAAAAGTATCTATAAGTTGGTTGGGCGGGTACCCAAAGCTGAAATCTGTCGAATATTCCAGAATGAAAACATTTCAAGCAGAACTATTTATAGAACAATAGCAGAGTGCGAGCAGGGAATACCATGTCTGAATCTCCCAAAAAGTGGAAAACCACGTACATTTACTGCACAGAGGTCAGAGAGATTGGTGAGAAGAGCAAAAAAACCAGGTTGGAATGTCAACGAGGAGACTGGCTCGTCATTTCAGATCTTCTAAGAGTACGATATCGTTGGAATTAAGGGTGAATGGACTTAAATATCGAAAGAGACGTAAGTGCCCCAAATACTCTCAAGCGCAACTCCTTCGTATACCAAGATGCTGTCGTCAACTGAGGCGGGTACACTTTGCCAATGAAAAAATCATTATTTTAGATGATGAAAAGTATTTTATTTTGAGTAATTCTGAAATGAAGGGAAACGATGGATTTTATACGGTCAACGTAGAGGAATGCCCTGACAATGTTAGATATAAACATAAAGCGAAATTTGCAGATAAAATCCTTGTCTGGTGCGCAATTTCTAACAGAGGTGTATCCCGACCTTTTGTGGGAAGAGTGAGGGGTGAAGCTTTGAATAGTCAGAGCTATATTGATAATTGCCTGTCCAAATTACTTTAGTTTGTCCACGAACATCATGCTAATGACGATATCATGTTTTGGCCAGACCTAGCATCATGCCATTACTCAAGAGATACCCAAAACTGGCTTCGACAACACCAAATACCTTTTGTTCCCAAAAACGATAATCCTCCAAACTTGCCGCAGGCTCGCCCAATATAGGATTTTTGGGCTTTACTGTCTAGGAAGGTTTATCATGGAGGCTGGGAAGCCCAAGATGAAGAACAATTAAGACGGCGAATTTACGAAAAACTAAGAGAAATTGATCTGAATTCCGTCCAGGGCCTCATGAGAGACATTCGAAGAAATTTGCGTCTGGTAGAGCAGAATGGGCCACTCCACATAATTCGATAGTATAGTTTAGTTAAGTATTGAGTTGTAATTTATGATTACTAGTTAGTGTTCAAATAAATTTCTTCATTAAAAAAAAAATCCGATAAATATTTTGTGCCAAAACTTTTAGAACATACGTTATTAAAAAAAAATTACTTCATAATTTTTTTTTCCTTTGGGAAAGGGGGTGACTGTTACAGTTCGAAAATTACATTTCTTAAGTTTGATTATCTTTGATTATCTGTGTTACGTTTTCGCTCTCAAATTGTTAAAATACATATGTAGACTCTCACCTTAAACATTAATTACTAATTAAGTTACCTGTAATAGCCAAAATTTTTATTATGTTTAGTTTCAAACCTTTGTTGATGTTTATATTCCAGGAATGTTTTGTATCCTGCAAGACATAGCCAAGTGGATTGATTTCTCTGTACCTTGTTTGATACTACTTGCAGACAGGTTTGAGTTCAAATCTTTGTTCTAATTGACTGGTAATTGATAAACTTTTCAAGTTATCAATATAAATAACTTCTTGTACTTGAGATATTGGTTAAATGTCTCGACTATTGGAAATCAGCTGTTTTTAAGAAAATCGATAATAGGTCAGTGTCAGTCTGCGCATTTTCACAGCCACGTCTGGTAAATTTTTGCTTGGTCGCGTGGGTTGACTTCGGTCGCCGTTAGTTTTCTACGTTATTAAAAGAGGTTAGTTTCCGTAGATAGGGTTGACTAATTTTTGTCATTGTTTTGGTTTGGTAACTATGTACGTTGGAGAAAAATAATAATCGGCCCTTTCGACCATGGACACTGGAAGTTAAAGCACGTTTGTGGAAATAGCTTCTCAAGTTTAGTTTTTTTGTGCCGTGCAGGCTAATGTAGTGCCGATAAAGCATCCACAAATGTTTTAAGAAGGGTATGGCGTTGAAGTTTGCCTATTCTTTGGGCGGAATGCCGATTTAAAATGCTTTAATGAATTTTAACAGCGGTCATAGACGCCATTTGGTAAATTGGAACCCTCGTTATTTATTTGAGGGTTTTTTTTTGGTAGGGGTTAAAAGTCCGAGTACAGACTGGAGTACTAGTTTACTTTTGTTGGATATGCCTGGACGCGGGACGTGCCAGTTGCCATGTACCATTTGAATTCTTGGAGACTAGCTGTGTAGCAGTATCCACGTTAGCTGTTTGAGAGACCATGGGTAGCACGTAAAGTTGCAGCTAAGTATCATTACCCTGTGTTAATTTTTCTCTAAAAAGTAGTCAACTTAAAATCTTAATATTCTGCATTTGCGTATTGTTTGATATACAGTGTTTTGATAAAGTTTTGCGCCCATGGTATCTACAGAGCTTGTGCAATGTAAACGTGTAGCGTATGTCGACATAGCGTTAAGACGTCACAAGAGTCTCTAGTAGTTCAGAACGTTAGGTAGTCTGTTACAATTTTGTTGTAAATATAGTTACAATTTATTATTAAAAAGTAAATATTTTGTGTTTCCCGGCTAAAGGTCATTTGTTTCTTCTAAATTTAATACTTGTAACTTTGAGATTTTAACTTATCTATAGCCGAGTGGCTAGCATGCTTATTGAGTAACCCCAGGTACTCGTAAGATATTGTAATTTACTCTAACAGAGATTTTATGGTAAATTTAGTTAGTTGTGAGAGGTTCTTGCACAGACCTTGCGGAAATTCCTAGTTTGAGGCAATGTCCTGAATGTAGGTCTATGTGGCTGCCAGATCAGACTAAACAGTCATTTTACAGTGTAGGTCTGACAGTTGCCGTCTTGTGCAAGACCCGGTCAAACAGGGTGTGACTTTTTGCTTTCTTTTATCGATAACTTTATAAATTTAAACCTTGAGAAATTTTATTGTCAAACCTAGTACTATCACTTCCATATTTCATTTCACTCATTTGTCTGTTAACTTTAAGTATCTATTGTCCACCAGAGTAAGAGGAGCTTGCATTTATTTTATAAAACCAAGTAACCAAGGGCTTAACACCACTTTAAGAATAAATATTTGTATTGGCCTCTGGGAAAATTTGCCTTTTATTTTAAATAAAGTGACTTTGAGGGCTTGAGTGAATGAGAGCTTATAAGAAGCTAGTGAATACCGATGGTGACGATAAGTGTTTTTTTTTCCTAGTTTGTTTTTTTTTCTGAGGCCAAACCCTTGAACCTTTAAAGGCTTTTAAGTAAAATAAAACTAAGGTGGCGCCTTCAGGATTTGACTTTAACTTACTTATATAAGAGTGCTAAACCTCTCAATCTAGAGACAAAATAGCAAACCTACCCTGAGTTCAGCTAGCTAAGGGGTGTCTTAAGGACATCCTCCAGGGCGTAGGGTTGCCAGAGTAAGGGTGGATAGATTGCCTTGTCGCAGTTTATTTTAGGTTATCCTAAGGTGAATACTGGCACCCGATTATTGTTTAGGGCGTAATTGTATTTTTATATAACACTTATTTGAGGTTTTTTTTTTATAACAACATTATTATTTTAAAGATTTCTGAGAGCATACAAAAACATTGTCCCAATGTTACTATTTCTATTTTGACCGCTGCAGGTATCGGAGAAAAAATTTACTTCGTTTCTAAGCTGGGCTTCAGATAAATATTTCCAAACACAAGACGCAATCTCTATAGAACCACGCTTGGCTATTCCCTCATGCCAAACATAGTTATTAGCATCCTTAGATGCAAAATTGAAAATAGTTAGATTATATACAGCTGATCTACGCTTATAAAATATTTCCTTTGTGTTAGTCTGTGGGCAGTAGCGTACAGCTTCGAGATCAAATTCGGCCAAACAGCATTCATTGCAAAGAGCTTTCTCCTTTATAGAATTTTTCATATCTCCAGCTAACGTTTTTCTTTTTAAATGATCATTATGCTCATTCTGCTGGGTAGATTTCCCATCTTCAGACATTTATCACACGTCTTTCCTAAGTGTATGGAATGACAAGTTAAACTTTGTGTTAAAAACATTTCTGTAGTACCACAGCTTTTCAGGTTTAATTTTCTGCTCAGTGCAGTGTTCTCTATAAAGGTCATACATAATTTGAACATTTAAGTCAGAGGCAAGATATCCTTTTCCTGTGTCCTTCCGACAAGATAAAACTCACGGAAATAAATTTATATGATTAATTATAGTCTGTTTAGCCTTTTCAGGTCGCTTATTGGCAGGTATGTGATAACCTCTTTTATCAGCTTTTACTATATTCTCTTTGGTTCTTTTAGTAGTTTTCTTACGAAGGTCTCAGAAATATCAAAAGTTGTAAGGCAAAATCCCTGACACACTAAAAATTTTTTTCCGTCCTTAATCAAACATTAGTTTGTTTAAGAATTCTGTCTTCTAGATATTTCTGATTCAGTTCTCTTAGATTTTTTAGGGGTAACATCTACTAATGAACTCATGTAATGCCGCTGTTTTTCAATATCTCCAATATCCCAAAACGTCTTATGAATAATTTCTCTTATATCATGATCAAAATAGGTGCTACACTTTTTAGGGCACTTGCTGCAATCCTTTTCTCTTACGCGTTTGGCCAAAACTTCTTTTCCTCTAACGGAAATGTAGGCTTGTCCTTTTTGACGCTTAGTTTTTCGAAGCATTTTTTTTGACATTGCTGCTTTCATTTTTCTCGTCTTTTTTTTTACAGTGGCTATCTCCGATGACTCTTCCATTATTTTCTTCGCCACTTTCTTTATTTTAGTTTGAATCTAGAACAAGAAGAGATTTTTAGACGGTTTCTTAAATTTAATTTTTTGATATACTTAAGTCCGACATGTCGTGTGGCTCAAAATTTGGATCTGCAACAGAGTCATCAGAGTCAGGTTCTTCGAAATCTGTTGAACGAATACATATTAGAAACACATATATTATGCAGATCTGGGACAACTAACTAAAACTGAGATCTCCCCTTTAACATTATTATAGAAAATATTTTTCAAGGACAAAAAAACAAAAAACAAATTTATAAGCAGTTACATGTTATAAAGCACTACTGAACAGTTTTTTACATGTTATAAAAGCAATATATATATACATACAAGAAAAAACAGCATAATAACAAATACTTACAGTTGCCAGAAAAACTTAAGGTTGCACTTTCTATTCTTATATTATTGCCATCTGTTGTCAAAGCTTCAGGTTCGGCTGTTACATGGTTTGTTGTCATATTCAAATTCAAAATACCATCTAGAGAAAAATATTGGTTGCAATCATAATTGCATATTAATTATTATAAGTAGTGTGCCTCTTGACTAAGTAGCTTTTGTATTTTTTATGATACAAAAAGGTGTTCCTCACTATTATTATCCAAGCGAGTTAAATTAAAAGTTTCAGTCTCTCTACAACCATCTGCTATCTCGCTGACTTCTATGTCTACCTCTACATGCCTGTTTTCTATATGTTGTAGGTCCGAGCATAGGCGCAAAACATTTTCTAAAAAACATAATACACTTTTTAACTAAATTATATTTTAAATTACACAGTTAAACTAAAAAGAACAAACGAACCCAAATATCGGATACATGTAAAAAAATATTAGAAACATGGGCTAACCAAAAGCGGTTACGTAAAATAAAAAGTTGAAACAATATCAATAAGTACTTACGATTTTTCAGAACCAAATCCACACACTTCTTTCCTCTGGACATATTAAATATTTCAAGTAGCAGTAAAGGCACAAACTACGGCAACAACACACGAATGAATAAACCATAAATAAGAATATTTTAAGGTTAGAATTTAAGCTTATCAAGTGCACTTTGAAAGGGACGCAGTTATTACTTGGAGCCAAAGGAACGTATCGCCGCTTACAAAGGAGTTATTAAAGTCGCTCTTCGGACATAAATGACGTATGCGCTCTTAGGACATTGTTGCTCTAAATAATAATTCAATTTTGTAGTTACGGATTTTTACATCTCTCTTAATATCACAGTTATCGCTTCCGTTCGTTTGGGACCAAGTTCCGAACATATTTATAATATATCTAAAGGTTGACGTATCGCGGAAACGCGATTTTTGCAGTTACGTCACTATGGTTCTAAGCCCTCGCTGTGTTCTTTGAATATATAAAATTAAAATCAATTTTCTCAACAAGACAGAAAAAATTGTACTTACCCTGCTCAGTAAAAGGTTTTAAGATCCTCTTAACTGGCCCATTAATTTGCGCATATTGTTTTAAATTCACCTGAACTACTATGCCAAGGTGATCTGACAAATTAGTGTTTAATATGTTTTTAGTATAGTCATCCGCACCAAAGTTAAGGAATACATTGTCAAGACAATTCCTACCTCTAGTGGCCTCAGATTTGTCGGAAAAAAGCCAAAAGAACTCATTACATGACAGAGGTCAATGCATTCCCTATCTCGAGTGTCAAAATGAACGTTGAAATCCCCTGCTAAAATAATCCTTTTGCCATTAACCAAGCTCAGAATGCCCTCAAGGTTACTCAGAAAGGCCTCAAAACAGCCTGAGGGTGACCTGTAAATAGACAAAATATTGACATTGAGGTTTTCAATGGAAATTCCACAAACCTCGATACATTTCTCTATGTTGAAATGATCAAAGTGTTTTAATACTTTATATTTAAAATTTGGTTCTGAAAAAATTGCTGATCCTCCCCCCCAAACTGAGTTCTATTAAAAACCGACGCAGTATTAAAATTTTTTATAAGTGAAGGCAGTACTTCGCCCTTTGTTAACCAGTGCTCCCTGAAACATAGTATATCAAAGTCTTTGTCGGCCAGGTAGGCCTCTACCTCGTTGGTCTTGTTTCTTAGTGATTGTAAGTTTAAATGAAATATTTTCACTTCACTTCCCTGTTGTCCCAGGCTAGTCTCTGAAAATTTCTTGGTCTATTGAATGGTCCTATAATTGTATACTTTGGCCAAACTTCTGGTACCTGAATAGCTATATAAACGGTTAACTTAAAACAGTTATCTTAAAAGCAGCAATTTGATCTGATTTAATGTTCAGCTTTTCAACGTTTAATGGTGTTATATTTCTTTATTTTAAATATGATAAAATTTTATCGGTTGATGTTTCTGGATGCAGTCGGGAAATGAAGATCTCACGTCGACTTTCTACTATTCAAATTCCAGTCGGCAAGATCACATTTTTTTTGTATTTATTTTTTGTTGTGTATTTTATAAGTCAACAAATGTAACAAAAATCGTTAAGGGTTATTAGCTACATTATGTTGATGGTTTGAATGAGTTTTTGTATTTATATCTTTAATATGGATCATTAGGTTTTTTAGATTTGGTAAGATATTTTTGGTGGATGATAGTACTTATTTTTGTACCTGACATATTCATCTAGGATGACAAATTCAACTGGGCCAAGTTTATAAGCAAGTTCAGAATGCAATACCTTAAGGTAGAGAAGGAGAATACAAATACCTTAATCATAATCCTCGGTTTGTTAGCATCTTAAAGATGTAGTAGTACTTAGAGACGGCCGTAATGCCAATTATTTTATAATAAAATACGTGACACAACAGGATATATATTTGTTACATTTAAACTTTTTTAAATGTACTCTCACAAAATAAAGGACGAGTCTACCAATTCTTTAAATGTAATATATTTAAGAATATAGGCCTTATATCACCCTATAATTATTTTTAAGATTTAATAAGCAAGTGAAAATCTAATAAATATTTAATGTACAAAAATTAATGTAAAGGAGTATTAAATAAGTTTTACCCTTTTTTTGAAAGTGTATCGTTCAGTAGTGTATTAAAGGTATTAGGGGTATAGGCTTCCCTGACATTCCATGTTCATAAGCTAAAGAGTTCGGTGGCATTAGTAGGTACTTTCGAGTTAATACTTTTTTAAATATATTGTGCAAATTGAATTTCAAATATTTGTTGTATACTAAACCATCCAAATTTCATTGATAGTTTTGGAGCTTTGGTTTTTATCTTTTTGCAACAGGGCAGGTCAATACACTTTATAGCAGTAAGCTAAATGAAAAAAGCACTTATGTATCAGATAATGATCATTTACTATTAAGATCGAGAATGTCTTTATTTAAATATAAAAGCCTTAGCTTAACATACATTTTTGTAATAAATGGAAATTTGGCCACTCAATCTTAAACTACTTTTTACTACAAATTCTAAGGTTTTTACAAGTTGACTTGACTTCTAGTTTTGCATCGTTCAATTCTATATTTAAATCATAAACACGCTAACTTTTACCAAACAACAACATCTGGTTCTAATTTTCATTTAAAATTCAACTATAAGCAACAAAAACTTTTGAAATAACTTTTGAAATCCATATTTATGTTAAAAACAGCAGGATAAAATTGATTCGGATAGAAAGAATACAAAGACCTGACTGGTAGGCATATTGATGAAATTTACAATTAAGTACCCACTTAAAAAATCTAAACAAAAGAGGGCCCAGTATACTGCCCTGTGCAATAGCTCTAGATACATCCAATGAATTCAAAGTATGATTATTTATTGATTACGGTTCTGTGCTGCCGACCTGAGAAATATCTTTCAAATAAAATTTCAGTTGTTCAATTAAATCAAAATATTTTAGTTTAATAAGGCGTCAAACGCCTTGGTTTAATCTAACAAGATGAAACGAATCTCTCTACCTTGTTCATATGCTCTATAAAGTTGTCGATAGCAGAGCAGTTGCAGTACTATGATTTTTTCTAAACTCAAATTGCGTAGATGGTAAAATTTATTGAGTAGTTAAAGAATTACATAGCTCTTCTTAAAATTTTGTGACATTGTGGACAAAATACTAAGGGTCTAAAATGTGACAGGTCTAAAGGGAAAATTAGTTTATTAGTTTTGGAAATGAAACATAATAATATTAGGTATCGTTTTTATTTAACGATATAACCATAACCAACATAATATTTATTTTAATTTACCCTCTACGATTATTATTAAAGTTAAATGTAATATTGGAGGAGAGAGCCAAATTTAATTTTGGGTTTGTAGTTGTATGTCAAAATATTTTTCTCTGCGGTTGTCGTTTTTCTGCATTAAATGTTGATGCTGAAAACTACATCGACTGTACTCCATTATATACAGAATCAGCAATTAAATTGACTGTATTGAATTAATGTTACATGGAATCGTCTATACAGGGTGTTCGAAGATGATGATGACAAATATCAAAAACGATGAAAAAAAGTTCATATTAACACAGGTCCGCAAATTCCCCATACGAGATAGTAGATGTTGGCTCACCCGACATCGCCCGGTGCAATACCATCGCATCGGTTTAGGTGGCGTGAAGTTGCTTTTTGAACTAACGTTTCGTCGCTGTGCCGATGTCTCCAGTTTCCGGGTTGGGAAATATATGACAAATGCTATGATGATGGTTCCAAGATCAAAATGCTCCGGAGTTAAACTCGCCCCCCGATCGGATCTTCGGGTGGGGAGCTGGTCCTGGCGCCTCATCAAGCGAAATTATCCCAACATCCACCATTTCCAATAGCCAAGCGGGTCCTTCGACCAATATTCAAAATGGAAATGGTGTGACAACTGAAGTTATTAAAAGACCCAAGATTAGCAGTTTCCAAATTGACTCCTGCAATATAAGATTACTTAACTCGAACATCAATGCAGTCCATTAACATCTACAATTTACCAAACCTCATAATCGCACTAACCGAAACAAAGGTCAACCAAATCTTTAATTAGTACGGTCAGCTATTTATATCCTGGGTACGACTTTCATTACCGATTTAGGCGCCATTTTGGCCTTTGTTTCTTTGTCCGCAGTGATATTTCTTGTCAACGAGAGGAGACACTCGAGCCTAATGACTTTGATGTAATGTGGTCTAATATACCAACGCAGAGAATTATTAAATTCATCTGCTGCCTTTACCGGCCGCCAAGCGATATCCATTATAGAGACTTCTTCTCCTCACTTGCTAATATTATCGACTTTTTGCAAGCCCACCGTTCCGAAGTTATCATCTTTGGCGACTTTAACGCTCATAACTTCAACTGGCTCAAATACTCAAATACAACCGACAAGCGAGGTCGCGAAGCCATCAGCTCTGGCCTCACCCAACTCGTGGGTAAACCAACTCGGATTCCAGACCGAGATGGTGATTTTGCTAGTTTAGCTAAGTGGGATGACCTAAAGGACCATTTTCGAACCTTTCCTTGGCGGAACGTTTGTTTTACCTCTGACGATCCATCCATCTGTGCTAGGGAAGTATCGGAGGTTATCCTTACTGGCATAGAAGCCTTCACCCCTTTCTCAAAAAAGTACCCCTTTAGAGGTAAGTCTTTGTTTTCCAAAAATTGTGAAACAAACTGTAAAATCAAAAAATTGTTTCTACCGACAGTGGTGTGAAAAGCCTACCGCCGAAAATCGTGCCATCTTTGTTAACGCTGGAAACCACACTTGTTTCATCTTTTACTTTGGATGCTCGAACATCGACTGCCAATGCACATCTCTATGGGCAGCAAGAAGTCTTACATCTCATGAAAGACCTGGAAGAAATTTTATCTTAGGGTGACAGTAACCAAGTAGAATTTAACGCTAAAAACACAGGCGGCAGTTTTTTCCAAACAAGTAAATGTTGAAGAACCGGTTATAGTTATGGCGGGACACTCGATTCCCTTGGCTTCATCAACTAACTTATTGCGCAGCAATTTGAATGGTCATATGTCTTGGCATAGTCACGTTGCGGCCATTGGTAAGACAGCCTCGCAGAAGCTTGGAATACTTTTCCGAGCTAAGAACCTCTATACACCCCAACGACTTTTGATGCTCTATAAAGCCCAAACTCGACCATGGCTAGAGTACTTTTCGCATATTTAGGGCTCTGCTCCTAAACATACCCGAGATTGCTAGATTCGATTTAAAGAAAGAGTCATTCGTTTGATCGGTGACCATGCGCTGACAAACAACCTGGAAAGCCTTACAAATATTCTTATGGCAAGTGCTCAACTGAGGTTGCCCGCTTAATTCCACCCAGATCGGTGCTTTATAGAAATACGCGACGAGCCACTGCAGCTCATCCGTACGTGGTTCAACTTACTGTCCCTCGAATGACACTGTTCAAAAGTTATTTTATCTGGAGAACGTCATCACTCTGGAACGACCTCCCTGAGGCCGTGTTCCCCAACGAGTATAGTCTCCAAAGATTTCAAGATTAACGTGAATCATAGCAATCGCAGAGCGCCATAAAGGTTTAATCCTGCCTTAAAAATAAAAAAAAAGTTTCGAAATTACAATCTGTTGTAAACTTACATATTATATAAATTAGGGGATATGTAGCTTTTATACTTAACCTTTAGGTTGTCTCAGTAAACCCACTTTTTTTTGCAAAAGGTATTCACTGTTGTTGAAAAACGGTTAATTTTGAAGTTAGCGTCTAGAGTTAACTTGTGTGTTTCATCATAGCGCTGATAAACATTTTATTAAAGAACTTTGCAAATTGAACCGAAATAACTATTCTAACGAAGTTCTAGTGAAATTGCTGAACTTATAAGTGTCTTAGGATACTTCAATGCGCATCGGCAGGCTTTTATCCGAAATGCAGAAGTAGATTTGGGCATACCTACCATACACATCAGTTCAACCAATTTTACTAAGTCACGACATGTATCCCATTAAATTTAATAAAGTTAAAGCTCTAAAACCGGATGATTATCAGCGAAGAGTAAAGGTACCTATTCACGTTCAGTCGGCCGGCCGATATTGGTCGAAAATGTTATTTATGGAGAATATACTCGTTGAGAAACATGGCCTTAGGGAGGTCGTTCCAGAGTGATGACGTTCTCCAGATGAAAGAATTTATAGACAGCGTTGTTCGAGGGACACTAAGCTGAACCACGTGCGGCTGGGCTGCAGTGGCTCGTCGTGTATTTCTACCATGCACTATTTGGATGGAATCAAGCGGGCAACCTCAGTTGAGCACTAGCCATGAAAATAGTAGTCGCCAACCTGCCTTCAATGTTTAAGGATTCCCAGGTTGTTTGTCAGATCATGGTCACCGATCATGCGAATGGCTTTTCTTTCAATATAATCTAGCAATCTCAGGGTACGTTTAGGAGCAGAGCTCCAAATATGCGAACAGTACTCCCGCCATGTTCGAGCATCAAAAGTTATTGGGGTGTATAGAGGTTATAACAACGTGACAATACCAAGACATATGACTATACAAATTGACGCTCAATAAGTGAATTGATGAAGAACAGGGAATCGAGTGTCCCGCCAGGAATATAACTGGTAATTAACTTTTTCAGAAAAACTGCTGCCTGTGATCTTTTAGCCTTAAATTCTACTTGGTTACTGTCACCTCAAGACAGAATTTCCTCCAGCTGCCTATAGAGATGTGCACTGCCGGTCAATGTTTGAGCATCCAAAGTGAACGATAAAACAAGTGTGTAGTCATCAGTGAAGCTATATATAGAATTTTTGGTTTTTTTAGAAGATCGTTTATGTATAGAAAAAGAGGGTAGGGTGGGCGACAATATGGAATGCCATACTTGGTCAAAAGCATTGGAAATGTCCAGTGCTACCGCCCGTGACTCCCCATGATATTCTATGACGTTGGTACAAACGTGAGTAACATAAGCGAGAAGGTCTTCTGTTGATCTGAACTTACGGAATCCATACTGGCGGTCACTGATAATATTAAAGCTTTCCAGGTTCTTTAGTAATTTTTCGTTAATAGCTTTCTCTATAACTTTCGATATAACCGAAAGCAATGCGACTGGACGACAGTTGTGTGGCAAGGTCTTCTTGCCTCTTTTTGGGTATGGGATGGACTCGCGCAGTTTTCCAGCAAGAAGGAAATACTCCTTTTTGTAAGACAAGTTAAAAAGCCTACAAAATACCGGTGTCAATTCATCAGCGCATGTGTTAATTACGATAACTGGAATTTCGTCAGGACCACAAGCTTTTTTGGTGTCAAGACTCCTTAAAATTTGCTTAACATGGCGCTGCCGGAAAACAATGTCGGGCATTCTAGATTCTACAGGTGAAATGTTCGGTCGAGTTTATCCCTTAAAATTAACCGTTGAATGTGAAGAGGAAAGTTTCGCCAATAAGTTTGCTTTTTCCTGTGCTTTGGTCGCAGTGGTAACCATCAGAACGTGTTAGAGGTGGAATGGTTGACTTGGTAAAGTTCTGACCCTTAGCTACCGACCAAAATTATTTTACAAATTCATAACAAACAATCTCACTACAAAATTATTTTTTCATCTTTACTTATAAGATTTTTTTTCACTATAGGAACACTGCGTCTTGGTCATGCGGCCGAAATTTGCAGAGTTGTAGAAAACGAAATACCGTAATTTTGGGTTAAATTGATTTCCGGGGGCGACATTGATCAAAACATCCTCTAATGATATTTTTAAATATCGCGCCAAACTCAGGCGGTTGAACGGAATCGCGTAAAATACATTTTGTTAGTGAAGCTTCAATCTCGACATGTGGATGGTGATATCCGCAACTTTTCGGCTTTCTGTCCGGTAGGAACGGAATTTAAATTTAGTGTAAGGTATTGCGATATATTGTGAGCTGTAAACTAGTAAAGATGGCCGATCAGGGAATCGAGTGGCCGATCCTAAGCTGTCCGGTTTGCTGGTTAGCAAATTAAAAGTATTAAATAAAGACGAATTAGTGGATATTATTGTAAATCAAGTTATTACTAGCAAAGTAACAAATGAACAAGTGATTAATTACGTGAACGAACTAAGTGAAGCTTATTCTAACTACAAAAAATCAATCGATCCTAACCTTAACGCGTCGATTGAAACTATAGTGGAAGTGAAGAGCGTTAATGAGCCGAAATTAAAGGAAAATACCACCGACAAGGTAGTTAACGACCTATTAAGAGAAAACTCAGGTTTAAAAACTGAAAATGATCTTTTGCGTAAGCTAGAGAATAAGAGGTTAGAACGCATTAAGCTGATGACTTTTAAGATTCAAGTATTGCAAAGTGGTTACGTGGGACAACCTATAGGTCAACCTAAAATAAATCCCATAGATGAGGTGCTAGCTACTAAGAAAGTATCCACCACAAATCCAGGGGAGTTAACAGCTATCAATGGCAATGAAAATATGTATTTCCAAATTTTGGCAACCACTAATACACCACCAGAGAATGGGGCCCCGATAAATTCTACACCGATCGAGGTATGCGCAGTAACACCGGGTTCCAATAGGGCGACATTGCTGGCGAATCAACATAATAGTCAATCGCACCGGACAAAAAATGAAAATCGCAAAAATCAAAACATAATTATTGGCAGCAATGCATCGACAACTATGCTGCGGCAGGCTGACAAAAGAGCATATTTACACGTGTCTAAATTACACCCGGAAACAGAACCGAAAAATATAACGGATTTCTTGAAAGATATATGTAGTGACGCGAAATGCGAAAAATTAGTATCGAGGTATCCCGACGAATATTCATCTTTTAAGCTGAGTATTCCGTTTAATAAATTAGAAGCAGTAAACAAATCGGAACTGTGGCCTAAAGATATTAAAATAAACAAATTTTTTCTTGGTAGACAGTGGCAATCAATAAATAGTAACCAGTCGCGAGTGCACAGAAATTCGAATAACGCAAGTTAATTGTCAATGTCTCACAAATAAAATTGACCGGATGGAGGTGTATCTCAAAACCCGATATTTTATGTGTATCGGAGCATTGGGGTAATGAATTAAATTATAACTTATTTCAAATTGAAGGCTACCAGATTAAGGCTATCTCTTACAGAAGGGAGCATATACATGGAGGCACCCTTATTTTTATAAAAAATAACGATGATTTTAAGGTAAGCGAATTGTTGTGTGATTCTGTCGAAATGCATTTCGAGTGTTGTGCTGTAAAGTTTAAAATTTGGGATTTTGAGTGTTGCATAATAAGCGTCTATCGACCACCGGATGGTAACTATGATCTATTTTTTAAAAAGCTAGCAGAGACTGTATCATACTGCCAGGATATATATTATAATGTTTTTATATGCGGGGATTTTAATATAGACTACTTAAAACATAGTACGTATAAGACCCTGCTTAACGATTTAATGCTAAATTTCGACATGTATTGTTCTTCTTTGGAACCAACTAGAATATGTGTTAGTAGGGGCGAAATGGTTCATCTACTAAAATTGATTATATCTTGAGTAATGTCGAAAGGACCCTGATTCGCTCTAAAATATCACAACCTAACCTAGGTGATCATCTGGCTATTAATTGTTATGTATTATTGTCAAAAGATCAAAAATGTCAAATAATAAAACATAAATCTTTTAATACTAGTATAAGGATGATAAATGAGCACAATTTTAACAATTTTCGATTGTATATTGAAATTTGTTCTTTCTTAAATGCGTTTACTATAAATGATGTAGATGAATCATTCCGTGATTTTGTGGATACAATTTTATGGGGTATTGAGGTTAGTTTTCCGCTCAGGCATTACCGCATTATCATTCTGGAGCTGGTAGGAATATAAAGAAAAGCTGGTTAAACCCTGATATAGTAAGAGCGAGTACTGAGTTAAAAAATAGTTTTTGGTTGATGAAAAGCTTTAGTAATATAGAACTTAAACAAAGTTATATCAAACAGAAAAGAAAATATGCAAATATGATCTTGGAGGCTAAAAAGGCATATTATACTAACATAATAAGTAAAGCTGATAATAAACAAAGAAAAACGTGGGAAGTTGTAAATAAGACACTGGAACGAGCAAAAAATGGTTCAAATATCAGACTGGCTCATAACGGATCTTTCCTAGATAATCGACAAGACTTGGTCGAACATTTTGCCGATCACTTTTCTCACACAACAAATAAAAAACTTTTTGATGCCTTCGGCAATAACATGTCTGATACGTGCACTATTGCTCGCCACATTAATAATTTGTTTGTATTCTCGCCTGCTGAAATGGCTGATGTACAGGGTGCAATTGTGGGTCTAAAAAATGTAAAATCTGTTGGTGGTGATGGGATTTAAAGGCAAATAGTGATTTGATTGCGGAACCATTGACTTACTTAATTAATCATTCGGTCAACATGGGTCACTTTCCCAATATACTAAAGTTAGGGACTATTATCCCAGTTTATAAAAAAGACGATCCAACTTATATACATAATTATAGGCCAATTACTATATTGAGCGTTCTTGCAAAAGTGTTCGAACGAGTTATGTACGACAAAATTGTTAAGTTTTTAAATAAGTATTCTTTGTTAACTAAAAATCAGTTTGGATTTAGGGCTGAAATGTCAACAGAGACTGCCGCTAATTCTTTTCTGGAATTTACATATAAAAAACTGGATTCAGGCTATAAGACTGCTGATTTGTTCTTCGATCTGTCAGCAGCTTTCGATACCTTGAATATAGACTTTATGTGTGACAAATTATTCGCTTTGGGATTCAGAGGCAACATACTAAATTGGTTGCGTTTCTATTTAAGTGATAGAAAGATCTGTGTTAAAATTAATGGCGTCGAATCTAAGAAATGTGAATTGGATGTGGGAGTACCACAGGGGTCCGTGCTGGGACCATTGCTTTTCTTGATTTATGTAAATGATTTGCCAGCCTGCATCTCAGCAGAAAAAATTGTAATGTTTGCCGATGATATGTCTTTTGTAGTCTCAGCGCGGACCGCTGAGGAACTTGAGCTTAAAATAAAGGATATTTTTGGAACCTTTCAGGACTGGTGTCGATCAAATTCACTGATTTTAAATGCGAAAAAGACAGTAGCAATTAAGTTTTCACTCCGGAGTTGTGTCCATCCAGGTTTTCAAGTCGATGAGAATATAAGGCTTGAATCTCAGAAAAGCGCACGATTTTTGGGTATATACCTCAACAATACCCTCGATTGGGTTGAACAAATTGATAGTGTTTGTAAAAGAATAAATAAGTCGTATTTTGCCTTATCTAGAATGAAAAAGCTTCTAGATCATAAATCCTTAATTGATCTGTACTACTCTTTAGTATACAGTGTGGCCCAAATTGGGCCTACATGTATGGGGATCTTGGAAACTATAGAAGATAGAGAAACGGTTAAATGGGGAAAGTTTTTGACAATTATATTTCTAACTGAAAACCGTTTAGTACGCGGCCCTATCTTTTTTGGTTTTTGAAATATGTTGAAAAAACCAAAAAATGTATTTTCGAGAATATGCTGTAGATTTCTTATTATTCACTATTTTGGCAATCTGTAAAAACATTTTTAAAGCAACTTTTTAAGTAGATTTTAGTTCTGCAATTTAATTTTGAACACGACGTTTCAGTTATTTTATACCATCATCAGGTTCATTTTTTCTTATGGGCGCCATATTGTATTTTATACTTAAAAGGTAGCTTATGACGTCAGCTTTTCAACGATGTATTATTTGTTGGAAAATAAATGAAATTGACTTGAAAAATAAAGAAAATTAATTTTCGCAACACGTCAAATTTGAGAAGAACACATTAGGCAGGGATAAATTTATTTAAAATATCATAATATTATAATACATTATTTTATTTTTTCCTTATGGTTAAAAATCTCATATTAACATTTCAAATAAAGAAAACTAAAAACGCAATGAATAATAATTATTGTTTTGAAAAGAAAATAAGAAAAAATATCTAACTTACTATACTTATTCGAAATATTGGCCGTTTTTATTAATACATTTTTGACACTTTTTTAACGCAGTATTGATGACCCTGCGAAGCGTGTTGCCATTTATGCTCGTAAACACATACCTCACTCTCTCTTTTAATTCTTGTACAGATTCCGGGGGTTCAAACTCATATACTTCATTTTTTACATAACCCCATAAATAAAAATCGAGAGGAGTTATATCAGGGGATCTAGCAGGCCAATTAACTGGTCCGCCGTTTTAAATTAATTTGTCATCAAATATCTGTCTTAAGAGAGTTTGAACTTCCCGAACATTATGTGCGGGACAACCGTCTTGTTGAAACCAAATATTATTCAATTGATCTTGAGGCACTCTTGATCTAATTGCCGGTAATATTTGATCTTCTAACAGCTCCATTTCTTTGGCCATTCAACGTATGATTATAAAAGAATGGTCCTATAAGTCTGTTGTCTAAAATGTAAGGAGAAAAGTAAAGCTGGGTTACTTAATACCTGCTATGTATTTAGCAAGCTAGGTGACATTACTTACCATACATACCAAACCATATATTAAAACCAAATCGGGTTTGCAGTCTTCATTGAGCCAATTGGTGAGGGTTTTCTGTTGCCCAAAAATGATGGTTATGTCTATTAAATACCCCGCAGTTGGTAAAATGTGATTCATCGGTCCAAATTACAAGACGACTGAAATCATGATTTTGTTCGCATTGATTCACATACCAATTTGAAAACTGCATTCTTCTTGGATAATCCGTTTCTCGTAAACCCTGAACTATAGTTGGCTTGTATGGTCGATATTTATTTTCCTTAAGGACTCTTTGTATGGTACTTCGCGGGGTTGGTAAGTCTCTTGCCGATGCTCTTGTAGATGATGTCGGAGCGGCATTAAAATAGGCTCTGACATTTTCGTCACGCTCGTTATTACCTGCTTTTTCGTAACTCTTGGGCCGCGGTTTTTCAAAACTTCCAAGGTTTCTCAGGTTCATAACAATTTTTGGAAAAAGTCTGACACTTGGCTGCGGTCTTTCAGGAAAATTTTCAAAATACCTTTCTAATGCAAGGTTTGCATTTCTGTTGCAATGAATGTAACATTCTAGCAAATCAAATTTTTCTTCGTGAGAAAAACGCAATGCCATTTTCTTTTAAATTCAGAATACACAAATAAATCGTTATTATTAGATAATAATAATAAAAACTATTATACTTTTACTCGTTCTGACAAGTAATATTTTTGTTTCATTTTCAAACGGTAGTGGTTGGTCATAGGCCACTGGATTTTATTTTTGATTCATAGGTTATTGTAAGGTCATAGGCTACTGGATTTTATTTTTGATTCATAGGTTATTGTAATATTGTTGATTGAAACAATGCAAGCAGTGTTTTGTGAATACTACAAAATGTAAACCTTTTAATTGGTATTCAATTTAGGGAGTTATAGTGCAGTTGTCAAATTTGACGTGTTGCGAAAATTAATTTTCTTTATTTTTCAAGTCAATTTCATTTATTTTCCAACAAATAATACATCGTTGAAAAGCGGACGTCATAAGCTACCTTTTAAGTATAAAATACAATATGGCGCCCATAAGAAAAAATGAACCTGATGATGGTATAAAATAACTGAAACGTCGTGTTCAAAATTAAATTGCAGAACTGAAATCTACTTAAAAAGTTGCTTTAAAAATGTTTTTACAGATTGCCAAAATAGTGAATAATAAGAAATCTACAGCATATTTTCGAAAATACATCTTTTTGGTTTTTTCAACATATTTCAAAAACCAAAAAAGATAGGGCCGCGTACTAAACGGTTTTCAGTTAGAAATATAATTGTCAAAAACTTTCCCCATTTAACCGTTTCTCTATCTTCTATAGTTTCCAAGATCCCCATACATGTAGGCCCAATTTAGGCCACACTGTATAGTCATCTGACTTATAACATTATACTTTGGGGAGGTGCTAGTATTGTAAATAGAGCTTTTGTGTCCCAAAAAAAGGGCATTCGATTAATATTTAATCTGAAACCAACGGACTCGTGTAAACCCATCCTTATTGCTAATAACATTTTGACATTGCCATGTATTTATACAGGGTGACGCGGATCTAAATGAACATACTTCAACACAAGACAAAGAATACCTTGGGGGTTCTTAATCACCCATCTTTGATAGTTCAATTGTCGATAGTTAATAAGATACAGGGTCTTTTATGAACTTCAGCAATTTTTTGTTCTTGTCATATTTTTTAATGCACTCCGTATAAAATTTTCATATTGGGTCAACATCTGTAACCTATCTGTCGCTTAAAATTGCAGTATCAGAAAATTTTAAATTCCAGGCCCGTATTAAAAAAAGTTGACATTTTCAATTTTTACATTTTTAACACCCTGTAGATCAATTTTTTCAAAATATTATTTTTTTATTGGAAAAAGCATAAAGAATTGACCCTAACGGCATAATTTTCAAAGTTCCCGCACCCATCACTTGATTAGAATAAATGGTTGTTTTGTAAAAAATTTCAAAATGGTGCATATTTGGAAATTAGAAATTAAGAAAATAACAATAAAAAAGCAAAAACTGCTTCCGAAGTAAAAAAATAAATGTACTAAACGTTTAATAGTTTTAACGAGACTAAATTTTAGGGAACAACACAACAACAAATAACAAAGTAATAATAATAATAACAAAACTGCAAGTTAAAATCGACTGCTTAAAATCTAATACATAGAAAAAGTTTTAGCAAGAATTAATTTTAAGAGCACTTTAGCAGAACACTGTTATTTAAGAAGCTGTTCAAAATGCCCTCCATTGGCTTGTTCACATCTTCGTCTTCTGATGTTTAAATTTGACACTGCTTTTCTAATTGCAATAACAAGGTATTCTTTGTCTTGTGTTGAAGTATGTTCATTTAGATCCGCGTCACCCTGTATACTCAAATGTTTGCTATATGCTAGAGAAAATCTACATCACTATCCAAAAAATAACATAAATCATACTTACAATACTAGAACTGGCCTCTTACTGACGGTAGTTGCGCATAAAACTAGAACGTATGAGAATACTCCATCTTATGTAGGCGTGAAGCTTTTCAGTAGACTTTCCAGTGTCTTAAGGGATAGAACATTAAAGAGCTTTAAAATTGAAATTAAAAAACTCCTGGCTTCTAAAGCATATTATACTGTGACCGAATTTTAAATGACAGTTTTTAAATGTTTGTTTGTTTGTTTAGTGAAATGTTGTAAAGTTTATTTATTTTAAATTTATTATTTTTTTTTTTACTGTTTTAATTGACGTGTACATCCATTGTAATGGCTTACGTATGAATAAATGATTTATTATTATTATTATTATTATTATTATTATCACGGGTAATTACAAAATATTTACAATTTTGTTTTATTCGCTACAATCTACTGATTTATTTATACCTTCTTGGCCGCCGTTGAAGGGTATATTGAAAGCAGGTTTAACAGGTTGCCGGGAAGTTTAAAATTTATAAGTTGGAGTCAAATTGATGGGACACATTGGTGAAATTGATTAAATTAGAAGCCTATCAATTTCACCTCAAGTTTCTTTTATTGCAGTAAGTTTGGTATTTTTTTTAGGTTGACGATGGTACGAGTATACAAAAGAAAGTTGGGGAGTCGAAAATATAAAGACAAAAACTGTTGAAGAAGTATTAGAAAAAGTTACCGAAGAAGGATGGAGCCTATAACGAGCCGCTCGAGGGTACCGAATACCATATGGAACACTGAACAATAAATACCACGGGCGACATATAAGGCACAATGGCTGACAAACTATTTTCTCGAGTAATGAAGAAAACGCTTTTCTTGAGGCAGCAAGTGCCTGTGGAGATTGGGGATTTCTCTTTGGATAAAATAAATTTAAGACAGTTCGCTAAAAATTATTTAGACAGCCAAGGTTGCAATGTTCCTATTATTCAAAACAATCTGCCAGTAAATGACTGGGTATACTCCTTGCTTAACAGACATAATAGTGACATTGTGAAAAAAGTTGAGGCTAATATAAAACGCTCTCGAGCTTCAGTTTCGAGGGAAACCGTGACTGCTTACTTCGACAACCTACGCCAGACTCTGCAAGATGTCCCGTCATCAAATATATTTAATTACGACGAAAAAAACTTACAGAATGACCCTGGAACCCAAAAAGTTTTATTTCGTCGAGGTATGAAATACCCGCATTTCCTGAGTGATTCACATCAAGTTTTTTACCACATACGAAAGAACTAGAAGGGCGCAAAGTTGTTCTCGGTGACAATTAGTCGTCACATTTTACGAACGATGTGCTAAGGTTATGTGAAGAAAATGACATAGCCTTTGTCTGTCTGCCCAAAAACTCGACGCATCTAACCCAACCGTTAGATGTGGGGTTTTTTAGAGCATTTAAGATTTCCTGGCGGTCAACTTTATCCAAATGGAAGCAGTCACATGTGTCTGCTTCACCACTAAACAAAAAATATTTTGCTCACATACTTTCTGTTACCCTGACTAAAATGGGTAAAATGGGACCAACGCGATTAAACTAGATTTAATATCATCTTTTAGGGAAACTGGAATTGTACCACTAGACCCAGAAAGAGTCTTACAGAAAGTTCCTGGAAACGAAAATATTGACGGTAACGTTGTCCATAATGTTTCAGTGAATCATCTTGAAAATAAAAGGTTTACTGTATTGCCCTCCAGGCGTAATATTAAAAGAAAAAGGCTTGACATAGAAGCAGGTAAAAGAGTGGCTGCCCCTAAAGAAACGTCAAACTCAGGTGAAGGGGCTGAACCTAAATTAGAAGACAACTCTGAAGATGAAGCGACAGAAGAGATAGAAGAAGGGACAGAATATTTTCAAGGAAATAAGGAATATTTAACAAAGGGCACATATTTACTAGTAACAGTACTAGAAGGAAGCAGAAAAAACACAGTATATAAATGTAGCAATACTTCAAGAAATTAGAGAGGACGAAATAGACGAACTGGGTATAAAATCTGTCTATTCTACTCGAAATATATTTAGAGCAGTGGAGGAAGATCAATTGGTTGTAAATTAGGTTGCAATTATAGCGATTCTTCCAAACCCTGAGGTGACAGAGTCCGACAGCGAAGATATTTATACATTTTAAAAAAATGGGGACATATAGAGATCTAATATTAATTAACCGTGTTTTAAGAGTATTTTTCATTTCAAGTGCAATATTTTTTGTTTTACTTTTAGCATTAGAATTTGCATGTTTGTTTAATTGTCAATTTTTTAAGGATTCTTTTCAAAATTCACATATTTTGAAGCTTTGGTATTAACCTGTATCATATTAATAATAAAGTTTTTTAAAAATTTATAGTGTTTCTGTTGTGTATACGTTCATTTTTACGTTTATACGGAGTGATCAATTTTACCCCAACATATTGTACCAGAATGGCTATCGGGGTGAATGTTTTCAGGGCATTTCACAACGGTTGAAATTGTTGAGTACCGAGCGTCTTTTAATAAACAGGCCAAATGCGAATTATGTCCTGTGCTCGATACATTTTTATAAGTGTCTGCTGAATTTAACGCTTTTTGTAAGTACTTGTTCTTTATTTGCGTGATGGTTTCTTATCTGCCGGCATGACCCAGAACGCAGAATTTTATTTTATTTTATCTCCTTGCTTCTTAAGTGGGTGAAAGAATCGAATAGCATGGCAATGAAAATTGCGTCTTTTACAATATTGTGATTGTGTCTGGTATTATACTACGGTCTCAAAATAATTGGCAAAACTGTTCAAATAACCATTAACGGTGTGCGGCGAAAATAATTAACATCGATTCGCCCACTTATAAGTTAAATCCAAACCGCTTGGGAAGATTGTGCATAAATAGGTTCCCAAGTTTTAGTAGATTTCACTGAAATTTCCATAAAATTTACCGAAATTGGTATGCCATTAAGGGTCTTTTCACCCTACGGTACCTGTTTTATTTAATTTGGCAACGCAGGTAGGAAAAACCCATATCTAAAGACGCTCGCACGTTCTTATCGCCTCTAACCAAAGTTCAGTGTCGTAGACAAGTATCTATCAAGAGGACATTAGCAATTCAGTTTTATTATTTTGGTGTTATTTTGGTGGTTATTTAAAACAGCAAATATTATAATGCAGGCGAGTTCTTCAAGTGATAGTAACCAACAAGTTACAAAACAACGTCATTTAAAACCTGGAGAGCGTGCAATGGTAAAAAATTTGTATGAGGGAATTACAAGTACACACAGTGGAATATCATTCACTGATGCAGCAGAACTTTGTGCCACATTGACTAAGACATCTTGTCGTACTGTTTATAGAACTATCAAGGACAATAGGAATTATTGATCAACAAACAAAGTTAGCCATTCGTCGGAAAGTGCATGCATTTTTTTTTCAAAAAAAAAAAATTCTGCCGAAATTGAAAGAGATGAAAATATGCAAAAAATTTCACGAGGACTTCTAATGCGTACACTACGAAAATTAAATTTTCGATTCTTAAAACGAAGTCGCAAAAGTCTTTTGGTGGAAAAGGCAGAAATCGTATTGTGGCGTGGAAAGTATCTAAAAGAAATACAACAATATCGCTGTGCAGGGAAAAGTATTTACTTTACGGACATTTGGTTCAATGAAGGACATGCTGTGAATTACATTTGGCAAGATCTAAACATTAAAGATGCACGTAATGCCTTTATCAAAGGACTGTCCAATTGAAAGCTCTTCCAAGAAAAGGTCGTCGGGTAATTATAACCCACATCGGGAGTGATTCTGGTTTTCTTGAAGGTGGGTTAAACGTGTTTGAATCTCGTAAAACCGGTGATTATCATGAAGATATGAACTCGGAAGTGTTTGAAGATTGGTTTAAATCCATCTTACCGCGTATTGAACGTGGGTCGGTAATCGTGATGGATAAAGGCTTCCACACACCGACGCGGCCTCGGCCATGGTGGCGGTGGCGGCCGCGATGGCGGCCAATCTAAACACATAGAAATAAATGAATGAAATTATACCAGCGCGGGCAGGTCTAGATCAAGCGGCCTAGGGCAGCGTTCTGATATGCGGTGACGGTCAAATACAACTTGTCAACTTTGACTGCGAGAAGTGACAGTAGTAATGGCAAATAATATAATAGAATTATTAATAAAAAATGTTAAATTATATCCGATACTTTTTGATTTAAGCCATCCAAATTATAACAATATAAAGGATAAAAACAAAATATAGGACAAAAAGCTAATAGTAACAAAGTCTTGATCTTCTTCGTCTATCATAAAACAAATAATAGAAATAAAAATGAAACCTAGACGTTTAAAAATATATTTTCGTATACATAAAATCTGTAAACGGCAAGTACCTTACAGCTCCACTCACCGCTTTGGTGTGAATACGCCCGACCGCTAATATGATCGCCACCGCGGCCGCCACCGCTACCGTGGCCGTGGCCGCGTCTGTGTGTGGAAGCCTTAATGCACCATACCATAGCCCGGGTGGAAGCTTTGCCAACTTCTACGTGGCGAGAAGGAAAGATTGTTGATTGGCTCGAAGAAAAAAATATTGCATTTGGCGAAAAAATGCTAAAAGTGCAGTTGCTCGATCTTGCAAGACTTCACAGAAAAAAATATACGAAATATGTAGTGAATGAAATGGCTCGTGAACGAGGTGTTACAATATTACGTTTACCGCATTACCATTGTGAACTAAATCCAATCGAGCTTATATGGACACAGATAAAAGGCGAAGTGGCGCGTGAAAATAAAACTTTTAAATTAAAAGATGTTAAAGAACTGTTAAAAACGGCAATATCGAATGTACAAGCAGCAGATTGGCATATGTGCGTATTACATGTCGAGGGCGTAGAAAAAAAATGTGGGACTTAGATGTACGCGTTGAACTCATGGTAAAACGTATTATTATAAATCCTACAGATGACAGTAGTAGCGACAGTAACGAAATGTATTCATCGTCAGATAGTGAATAATCGCTGTAATGGTAATAATTATTTTAAAATTGTAACGTATTGTCATTATAACACTTTTTAATGTCGGCGTGGAATATAATCTGTCAAATTATAATTAATTAGTGTTAATTAGGTAACAATAGTTATTATATTTATAAACATTTATAATTTAGGTTTAGGTTTTGCCCTTAGTCCACTATTATATGTTTCTATTATTATGTAGTATAATAAAAACATTATGGAAATAACATACAGTGTCACCATTAAAGTCCGCACCATATGGAACTTTTTTTTATTAATGAGGTTAGTTAAAATTAAATTTGGGCAATCGTTTTTGCTTCAAATTAGACTAAAAATTATATAATCAAATGTCACCATCTGTCATTCGGTATCTGTCAAAAATTACATTTTAATCAAAAAATGCTGAAAAATGGCATTGTTTTACCGAATTTCAAAAAATTTTATTAGAAAAAGTTGTTTCTAGTACAATTCTTGGCCTAAATACAAAGTTTCAGTTTTCTAGCTCAAAGTTGATTTTTTTGCCATTTTTTCTAATTAACTTTTTTTTTTATTTAATGTAAGTTCGCTTAATGGATATTAAACTATTTGCTTATACCATACTCAATATTTTATTTAGTTTGTATGAGCTTTTTTTTACTAGAATGCCATTTTTTTTCGAAATTTAGAATTAGAGGGAAAAAAATTTGACACAGGTGGTGCAAAGTTATCCTAATTTAAAAATTTTAACAGATAGACGTCAGATGTTTCGTTTTTCAAATGACAAATACATCTAAATATTTGATAAAAATTTTATTTTATACTTAAAGCTATCATTATTAATAAAAGGAACAAAAAGGAACTTTAATCATTTTAAATAGGTAACACAAAAGCAATATAAATTTCACATTTCAGTGTGACGTCCTTCTCGCTCTATACAAACACCCGTCCGTCTATAAACGTCTTTGACAGCATTTTGTAAAAAGCTTGGTCTTATATCGGCACAACACTGTCTTATCGTTTCTTCCAAATGCTCGATATTTCTAAACGGTCGATTCTTATAAACTTTCTGCTTAAGATAACCCCACAGAAAAAAGTCTAGTGGGGTTATGTCAGGCGACCTGGGTGGCCAGTGACATTCTCTATCACGCCCTATAACTCTGTTTTGAAATAATTGGTTTATGCGTTCTTTCACTGCTACAGTTTGATGTATGGGTGCACCATCAAGCTGATACCATAAGTTATGTCTATGGTGTAAGGGCATGTTATCCAAAACTTCGGTAATCTCGTTATCAAGAAAATTCAGGTACCTTTCACCAGTTAAGTTTACTTCAAAGAAGTATGGTCCAATAAGCTCATCTTTCAAAATTCCACACCAAACATTGGTTTTAAAATGATACTGGTCGCGACATTCAATTGTGAAGTTAGGATTTTCTTGAGACCACCATCGGCAAGAGAAAGTGGCTTCATCTGTCCATAATATCTTGTATGGAAAAATAATATTCTCCTCATATTGTCCCTGATACCAAAACGAAAAATCAAGTCGGATATCAAAATCGCGTTCTTTTAATGTGTTTATAAACTTGGGTTTATATGCCCGAAATCGATTTTTCTGAAGAATTTTTCTAACGCTTTCCCTCTTGCACCCTGTTGAATCACTTATCTTGGTTACACTAGTTTGACCGTGGTCAATAACAGTTAAACAAACATCAAGTTGTGCTGCTTCATCGTATTTACTTGCTGCGTGAGGTTTCTTAAAATTATTTTGAACAGATCCAGTCTCTCTAAATTTTGACATTATTCTTGAAACAGTGCTATGCTGCAAATTTTTTTCTGGATGCCTCTCATTAAAAATGGCATATACTTGCCGGTGAGGCATATTCTCTCCGCAAATTAAGACAATTTCTATTTTTTCTTGAATGGACAACATTGGTGATAACACTGAAAACTATAACTTGCGAAAATATTCAAATTTATGACATTTCTTTTATTTACTCGGCACTCTAATTCGTTTTTTTTTCCATAGCCTACTTATAAAATTCAAAATTGCCTTGATATTTTATTGTGGATAAAAAGAAAATGTGTCTAAATTTTGAACTAATCTGATATCTGGGAATTTTATTATAAGTTTTTTAAACTTCCTAGGTGTATGTACTATCAAAAAAATGGAATATCTGACGTCTATCTGTTAAAATTTTTAAATTAGGATAACTTTGCACCACCTGTGTCAAATTTTTTTGCCTCTAATTTTAAATTTCGAAAAAAAATGGCATTCTAGTAAAAAAAAGCTCATACAAACTAAATAAAATATTGAGTATGGTATAAGCAAATAGTTTAATATCCATTAAGCGAACTTACATTAAATAAAAAAAAAGTTAATTAGAAAAAATGGCAAAAAAATCAACTTTGAGCTAGAAAACTGAAACTTTGTATTTAGGCCAAGAATTGTACTAGAAACAACTTTTTCTAATAAAATTTTTTGAAATTCGGTAAAACAATGCCATTTTTCAGCACTTTTTGATTAAAATGTAATTTTTGACAGATACCGAATGACAGATGGTGACATTTGATTATATAATTTTTAGTCTAATTTGAAGCAAAAACGATTGCCGAAATTTAATTTTAACTAACCTCATTAATAAAAAAAATTTCGTATGGTGCGGACTTTAATGGTGACACTGTATACCGTTGCTTTATTATTCTTTTTGAATTTTATATCTGCGTTATTTAGTTTCTCTAATTACTTTATTAGATCACCAAATGTAAAAGCTTAATTTATTTTTCAGTTTAATTGTTAACATTATATTTATTATAGTAAATGTAAATATATTATAATAATGTAAAAATGAGTCACTGCCAATTATTTTGGTACCGGAGTATAGGTAAGTTATGTTATTCGACTTAATGTTTGTTGGACATTAGTTGTTTTTTTTTTGCTATAAATATGTTTATTGTAAATTTTGAATTACTTCACAACAGTAAGTCTCATAATAAATTGTTAATTTTTTATAAAGTTATTGTAAAGATTCGCCGTGTTACCTCTGGCTTAGCAATTTCACTTTCTTTTAGATTTTTTCTTACACTTACAAATCAATGAAGCACCAATAAAAGCGTCTGTTTCCCGCCAATTGCATTTGTTTTCTTCATAAAGATTTCTGCCAATCAACCCTCACCCTAATGATAGGCAACCCCACCAGCAGAGCAGGGGGGTTTCGGTACATATTTAGCGCTCAATTGAAGAAGACAGCTATGCCACTACAAAAATCCCCTATGGATAAAAATAGTGGATACAGAACAAGAAGTAGGACGAGGTTCTCCACAGGTGCCATCCCAAAGGAGACCGGCGACAATGAAGGTAACAATTCTATTTTTACTCACCCAATCAATGATATTGAGGCCCTGCCGGCGTACTCTACAGATCAAGATGGGGAGAGCTTACGACATCCGATGAAGAATCCAGGAGAAGAGGGGGCACCGTTTTTGAACACGATGGTTTATATGCTAGTAATAGATATTCACGCAACAATTCCGTTCACTTACCTAATTTTAATGAACATGTTTTACCTCCGTAATTTACAAATCTAGTAACCAGTGCATCAAAAACGATACTTAGCAATAATAAAACTTACGAGTTACGTAATAATGCAAGTTATTATAATTATAATTTAAGGAATAGAGAATTTTCTGGTAGGTTAAATAATACTAGTTTAAGTTGTTCTGTTGGTCAGTCTGTGTATGTAGTAGTTTTAACAACAGATTAAATAGAAATATGCTTACCGAGTATATATACAATACAATAGTATGTGTAGTAGTCTACAAGCAACTAATTTTCAGCACAGCAATGACCAGTTAGAGCATATTGTTGCCAGGGTCATTACCGCGATACAAAACACAAGTACTTTACCTGGTGTCAGCACAAGTTGGCAGTCTTCTAACACCAGTACTCATGGCAGCATGCCCATTAGGCCGAGTAGTGGTATTTTAGAATACAACAAGAAACTTCCAATATTTGATGACGGTGGCCATATTCATGCGGTTGATTTTTTTAATCAAATGAAATATTTTTTTTTGCACAGAGAATATTTACTTTCAAACCTTTAAAGTAATATTTTTAAATCAATTTTATTAAGGGCGAACGCGTTACTGTGTGTGGGGTCAGGCATATATCGATGGCTTTAACGCAATAATTGATTTGAAGACTTCTTTTCTAAAACATTTTTGGTCAGAAAATAAACAATTGGAAATAGAATTAAAAATTCAAAGTTCAAAATATCATAGTGACAGTTTGGTAGACTACCTATTTTATGTTGCTCGTAGTATTGTCGAAGTACTTGAATCCTCCCTATTTTAAAAAATTATTAATTCAAACCATATCAAGGCACTTTCCGCCAAGTATTTCTGTAGTTTTGGTGGAGGCAGAGCATTTTTCTGAGCCTAAACTATCCGCGCGAAGATTTGCTTTATGAATGCGAGTATTTCAATTCCCGCAGCAATTCGCGATGCAAGGTAATTTCTATTTCAATATTTCAATTTTATTTTCCTGCATTAATCGATACAGGGAGTCAGGTTTGCGCATATAGCGAAGAAATTTGGGCACAGCTAGACTGCAACAACAAAGAAATACCGTGTTTTCCTAGTATAGGCGTAGCGGCTTCAGGGGCTTTCAAGGTTAAACAGTGACGCGTAAAGCATCAAAGTTGGTTAAGGTTTAAAACTTTAAATTGCGAAGTTAATCATGAATTTCTTTGTATTCCAAATTTAGCTTATCCTATAATTATTGGCGTGGATTTATTGTACGTTCTAAATGCTCGCATTGAGTTGGGAATTGAAACAATATTTTAACAATTAATAATAAATGTACCGCTATACATTTATTATTAATTGTTAACCTGAACTAACCTAAAATCCGGCTCTACCATTTTTTGGGTGATACTGAGTCACTTGAAATAAAAAGTATTTAATGTAAACAATCCGTATCACTTGAGCCAACTTGCGTACGGGAGCGAAGTCGATTTAAAATCAGTTTTAGAAAATTGTTATCTTTTAGTAGAGCAAAAAAGTTTATTATCGCAAACATATTGTCACGCCCTACGGGTGCGACTGGGGACGTTGACCTAAGATCGGAATAAAACACTAAATTTTTTATAACAATAACAAATTAATTTATTTACTGTTAGTCTGTTTCAAATAAATCGTTACAATTATTTTACACTTCAATTACGTTATGGTTAAGTATTACCCTTGGTTACATTTCCTTATAGGTGAGATAAACTATAGTTTCATACTTACAATAAAAGATTAACTTTGAAAATAACCATCGTGGGGCTGCTTTCGAGCGGCGTCTCGCAAAGGGGAGAATCGGGGTAGAATCGATCAGTTACCTTGTCGGCCAACAACTGCCCTTTCGCCATTGATCAAATTTGACTTTATACCTTTTTAACGGTTCGTCAAGTCAGCACTCTTTTTACTAGGTGTCTTTTAATCTATTTTAGGTAAACGATGTACTACGGTCAATGCATAGGTCGAGCACCTCTGTTTCCTGCTGACTTGCTGAATCGGCTTTATTGGCGTATTTGTACATTTAGTTATAAATGATGGGAAGTTAATTTCTTTACTGAGTGTTTCTTTACTAAAGTGGATTTATGAAATATTGATTTAGGTTTTGAATTATTTTGAGAAAATATTCTTTTTGATTATTCCCTTTGTGACAATATTTTTTCGGACGTGCCCTCTTGGACACATGAGTATGAACAACAAATTAAATTGCGGGATGACGCGTCGGTTTTTCATAAACAATATCGAGTGCCGTTGGCACATCGAAACGCAATCCAAGTTCAACTTGATTCTATGGAAGGATGGCGTGTTATTGAAAAGATGGCCACGCCCTATGTTTCTTCTTTGCTGGCCACTCAAAAAGAAGATACCTAATACCGTGCGCATTTGCTTGGACGCAAGATGTGTGAACCGGATTATGGAACCGGAGTATCCGCCCTTAATACACAAAATTTTACACTCGTTTCGTCAGATAAAATATATGTCTACGATAGATTTTACGCACGGTTATTGGCAAATTCCGTTATCCAAAGATAGTTGGAGATACACGGGATTTCAATTTAACGGTCGAACTTATGTATTTTGCACATTACCATTCGGATTATCGTCAAGTGTTAGTACTTTTACGCGATGCTTAGGTACCATCCTGGGCCCCGAGTTTGCGTCATTTACTGCATTTTATGTCGACGACATCCTTATTATTTCTGGGTCATTTGAAGCCCATATGACAAATTGCATTTGTTTTCTTCATAAAGATTTCTGCCCAACAACCCTCACCCTGACGATCGGCAACCCTACCAGCAGAGCAGGGGGGTTTCGGTAAAATATCCTTAGTTCAATTATTTTCAAACGATCTGAAGTATTTATCTGGGGGTGAAATCGGCTACTTAGTTTGCTTAGAACAGCACACAGATGTATTTTAAACTGTGTAATCAAAATGGCCCCAAAGCATGTGTAAAATTTATCAACCAGATTTTATTTTTTTTTTGGAAAAATCTATAATTTTGTAGTGGGAAGTTATGTATAATATAGATATCAATCCCACAGTGTAATTTTTTGATAAAATTCCCATTATTAACATTTTTACAGAAAAAAATAAAATATAAATTATCAGTTTATCCCTAAATTACGGTACATAAAGTTTACAACTAATTGTAATTTCGTGACGTCATCGGAAAAATAATGCATTTTCGTTATCAATTCAAGAATAGGTCCTATTGAATAGCTCAACCTGTTTGTATAAAATAGCATGAAAACGACTGCGAAAATTTCACCTTAAATTTAAAAATGCTTTGTGAATATGCATGTTTAACAAATATATATATATATATATATATTTTAATTTACGACGTTTCGTTTTCACAACTTTTCAAATTTTACATTGGAGATTTGCTACGTTTTTTCTATTTTAAACAAGGGGGGAAGTTGCACAACAAGAGTGGTAGCCTTAATCCAAGAAAAAAAGCCACTGCCTTATAGGGCAAAAACCGACGACTAGCTCACTGCAGTCGGTGAGTGGTGTGGGTAATTCTAAAAGCGCCACCTGTTTTGGGGCCCTATTTGTTAAGACAGTGCTTGATGACACTATAAAACAGGAAACATTAACGCTAAATAGGCGAAAAAAAGACACCAACCAATAAAGTTCACTTCCGAATATGACGGGTGTATTATTAATTAAATATACTTGAATATTGGGGCTAATCCAAATAAAACACTTAAATCAAATTTATAACCTAAATGCACTAATGCACACTATTGATTAGGAAAAAAAAGGGAACCGAAGGCAAATACTTATAATATTTATGATATACTTATTTATAGTTGAACCAAGCTAAATTTGGGGCGACTTTTCATAAGTAGCACATCCCTATGTGTCGAATGTTGTTTTTGAAAGTTCAAATAAGAAGGAAAAGTTAGGTTAATTACGTTTTCTAGAATCTGGCTGCATTTTAGAACTTTATTCTTATAGTTTTAGTATTCTAACGTTTATATTATAATATTATCAAGTGTTGTTCGTGCTACACATCGTGAAGTGTTGTCTAATAAGTGATTTAACAATAAAATATGCAGTTTACCGAACGCAAACAGGCCTGCTGTACTTTCAGCTTACAGTTACTACTGCTTACAGTGATTAAAATTTAACTATCTACAATGAACCCGTTATAGTGCTTGAGTGTGCATACTTAGTTATCACTTTTAACTTAAATAAGGTGGTAATAGGAAAATGATATTTTAATGTCTATAGTACCGATCAGAAGAGGGTGGTCTACGTTCCAAAAATCTGTAGCCTTGGACTGGCTTTTACTTTAAACTACTAACACAGGGACGTCACTGACATATCAAACCTGGTCGAAGGCTTCTATTGTGGCTACTGGACTCATTTGCCTCTGGGACTCCGGTGTACGGGTGGTTTAGAGTTGCTTGTTTGGCCTAGGATGGTAGTACAATCGTACCCAAGCTTAGGCTGGACCTCCAGATGACGGTGAACAGCAGAAAGAACGAGGGAGCAGTAAGGTAGAAGAAGTAGAAGTAAGAGCAAAAAGAATAATAACGAGGATGACGAGGATGATTATTAGGCCTGCAAGAAAACCTAGTCTTAGTAAGGTATGTAGCTATTTATGTAGGTATTTAGTAACTAAGAAACTGATAGAGAAACCCAGGAAATAATATAAAAGACTCACCGGAGATGTTGTGTGGCCTCCTAGAAGAAACTTATATCAGCACATTCTGATTATCCTATTTACAATTAACCTAATATCGGCCTCGGTAGACCATTAGTGCAAAACTATTTGCCACTAACTGTTAATTATAGGACTCAGAATGTAGGAAAAAAATCAGCAAGACTGCTTCAACATGCCTTTTAGTTGCAGCACTGCACAAGGCTTTTTCCCAACTGAATTTCGTCGTCAAAAAGGCGGCAAATCTCGGCGTCAGTGGTTTAGGAAATTTTATTTCCATTTTGTCAAGAATGACATGTGACAATTTTCTAACCCGAAACCAAAATAAACAAAGATTTATGATACCCACGTAGTCAGGCTTAGCAGGGCTCTTCTCACAATTTCTGTACTAAACTACCTTATTTATGAAAGAATTATTGATAATAAAAGTCCTTGTTCCAATTAACCATAAACCTTTTATTGTAGATCTGCTGCTACTTCGTCCTAGAGCTCAATGTATGGCACAATGACCGAGAAATCCTGCAGTGATGGCTCCTAAGGGGATCACCTAGACAAAGCTAACCAGAGGTTTTTGGTCTACAACAAATTATCCATGATTGTGCCTGAAAGGCCAGCAGGTAAGCCACAAGATATCACTAATATTATGGTTTAATATTTCCTTAAGAACGACCTTAAAACTGCCTCGACACTAAGCTTAACTAATACCTGTCCTATATTTTTAGGTGAACCAGGGAAATCTACAGGTCCTGAACATCGCAGAGTACAGGAGGTACAAAATATGAAATAGATAGGATTAGTAGTTGTCAAGCTCAAAATAAAGAACGCTATAGTACACAAAATCTAGTTTTATTTACCATGCAAAGATTTAGAAGCAAGATTGGTAAGTGTAAATCTATTTATTTACTCATTTAAAACTTGGCAAAATAAAACCGTAACAGATTCTCTCTATTGCCCAAAGTTAGGGGATAATATTAAAAAAAAACTTCATATACTGTTATTAGTTTTTACTAATTCGTTTCAACAGAAACCCCTAACAGACTGATTTAATCCCCCATTCCCAAAAGAGATTGTCCTTAAACGTTTTAAAGTTATATAGAAGAGGGTCTGTACGATGCAAAATCCCACTTTTATAACTTCTTTGGTCCCCTGGGATTTGAAGAAAAACGTATGCTATCCCTGATAAGCTGGTTGAATGTAAAATTGCTCCAATCGAGTAAAGGGAATGATCTGAATAATCCTATTTTCAGAAAGGTATTTTTGGAATATAACGGTATTGTATAGAAATAATTAGGTTTTCAGGAGTTCTTATTGATAATAATTAGCTTAATATAAAACTAATATATTTCAAACTCAAAAGACCTGTGATTAAACTTAACGTAAAAGTGAAAAAAAAATCAAATATTTTATATAGTTAAAAATTTTTAATTTCTAGAAATATTTTTGATTTATCCATTATGGGTAAAAATAAAATTGCTTGTTGTGTTTCACTATTTATTCAGTTACCTGACACGCGTGTTTCGACCCTTTCAGGTCATTTTCAAAGAAGTACTTCTAAAATGACCTGAAAGGGTCGAAACACGCGTGTCAGGTAACTGAATAAATAGTGAAACACAACAAGCAATTTTATTTTTACCCATAATGGATAATATACGGTTTCACCAAGAATGTAGCCGAACGCAAGTTAATTACATATTTTTGATTTCTTAAAATGAAACCTTTGCATTATATTTCTTTGTAATAAAGGTAATTATTCCCTGTATCCCTTGTTGGATATATTATAAAAAATGTATAAAATGGTCTAAAAGTAATTTTTTTTATCATTTTTTTCCAAAAGCAGGTGGTTCCATATTATGACCACCAAGCACAAAATATACTTATAAAAAAATCAAATGGTCATTAATCCTTTTGATGAAATCGAAGAAAAACACTTGAAATTTTCTGTTGGACAAACTCCCACCTTGCAACTGGAACAGTGCCATCTGGTACGGTGAGGTTCTGAACGTGTACTGCAGTGTGCACATCTTACTTTTGTACCATGAATATGAATAGGCAGATGTGCACATTAATTAAATTTTATTTCAGAAGAAACAAAAGCCTTATATTTGTTAGGAGGAATTTCTAAACATTTTCTTCCATTCGTGGATGTATATGGATTAGCACCAATAAGTCCTGCCACTACAACCAGTCTGAAAACTTTCAAACTTAGGCTCTTAATTGCTGTCCGGTCCCTAAATATTATGAAAGAATTTACGATGCTCAAGTCCAAAAAGTACCAAAACAACCTATGCCACCATTTTCTGGACTATCGAATTACTTTGTATAAAGCAAGAAACATGTCAGATTGGTCTAAATAGCTCATATGAGCCTTGTAATCTCTTACAAGCTCTAGACATGCAATAACTTGAACAGAGCCATCCTTCTGTTTTCTAAAAACACTCACTTGGACTGTAAAAATTGCTCGAAAATAATACAGACTTATTATCCATCCACTTTAAATAAAAAATTTCTTCCTTAGATATTTTCCAAACACTAGTTCCTCTCACCATCTTGTCTTTATTATTTGCTATGTCTTTGGGAACTTGTTTCCATCTTTTTCTGATAGTTCCAGAAGCATATATGCCTTCCTCCAACAGATCACATAACAGAGGAATTGTAGTGAAAAGATTATCGAAATATATCTTATGATACTTCCCTAAAAGTGGAAGGGTCAAATCCTTTACAACTCTGGAGCCTAAACTCTCCTCCACTCATCAGTTTTTCCTGTATAATATATTTAAAACTCTAACACATACCCCGATTGATCTGCCTGAATCCATACTTTGTATCCTCTTTTGATCAGTTTTTGAGGCATAAACTGGCGAAATCCTATTCTGAATTCTTCGGTTTATAACATTTCAAATAGGTTTCTAAAGAAACATCGATCATTGGTCTAAGTTTATACAATTTATCAAAGCTTGCTTTGCCCTTTTTTGGTTGAATGGAATTATCGTTCAAGTGTATATCGCTCAAATGCCAGTCAAAAAGGTCCCGAGACACGCATGAAGAAATATAATAATCCCTCATTTCTATCCAAAAGGACCAACAATCCCTATAGCTGGGTTTCTTTGTGAGGCCCATCATTACATTTACACCCAACATCCCATTTCTTCTGCATTTGTTGGAAGAAACCGATCACCATATTGCTAGACGGCATATAAATTTGTTTGAAATACTAGAGTGTCGATAAGGTCCGGAGTGAATAAGCAAAAAATGTGTCGGTTGGAGATTCAGTACCATCAGGAACACTCGGTCCAGCATCTTGAGCAAAGCGATGAGGTTTATTTGCAAAATTTACATCATTAGTCCATTCAAAAGGTTTTTCAACAAAATTAATTAGGGGTAATGCATCTTCGCTGTCAGGTTGATACATTCTACGATTGTCTACAGTACTTTTATTACTCAGATTCTCTGGACGGTTGTTGGAAGTTGGTATAAAATCGTGGCCGTCAAGTTCCTCAAGATCGTTGGCGTCGACTTCCTGGAGATCGTCTACAGATGGAGCTTCTCAACTAAATGAGCAAGCATCTGAAGGAAGCTCGTCTCCTCTAAAAGCATATAAGCCTCATCCGCAGTTAGTTTACTTAGGTCCTAACTAACCTCAATCTAAAATAAAAAAAAATCGATCAGCCTTGTCGGCCTAGTGGTTCCTTTTAGAACCACACATTTTCCTAACCTATAGAAAACCTATTCATGAATTTATAATCTAATTCGAACCAATTTCATGATTTATAATGCCTAACAAACATAACATTCAAAAAACTTACCTAAAATTCATCCACAAATATTTAAAAACAATTATTATTCTCCAGTGCTTTCTTGAAGCAAGCGCGTGACCTTGTTGGCAGTTCAAATATATCTTACGCTAATGGCGCCTCCAGTAAACTAGAATCAGGTCAACGCCAGAGTCACTCTCTGAAGGTAGACTTTCGTTGGTCGCGGCCAATGCAACCCTATATATTGTTGTGGCTATGCGGCCGGTCGTGTGTATACCGCTTGAATGCATTTACGTATATCTTCTTTAAATGCATCCGACCGCGACGAGTGCAACAGATACGACCAACGCGGCAGTACGCCTCAACTGTTCTAGAAGCAGTCAGGTCGTGTTGGTCGCATGTGTTTTCGTACTATTTATAAATTTTTGTAATTTAAAATTCATCTTTAAGCAGTTTTTTCGCAATAAAAGTTCCCTTAAAGGTAGACTTTCGATGGTCGCGACCAATGCGACCCTTGCGACTGATGCGGCTATGCGGCCGGTCGTGCATGTACCGGTTTAATGCATTTACATATATCTCCTTTAAAGGCACCCGACCGCGACGAGTGCGACAGATACGACCAACGCGGCCGCACGACTCGACTGCTCTAGAAGCAGTAAGGTCGTGTTGGTCGTGTTGATTGCACGTGGTTTTATACTATTTATAAATAATTGTAATTCAAAATGACTCCGTTTTCGAGTGAAGACGAAAGCAAATTAATTTTCAATAAAGATGTTACATGAACCTTTACGAGTACGTGGTATAGTTCCTTAATTGATGTTTTCTTTGTTTCAGTCAACAACGTAAAATTAAATCGTCATCATCTCGTTTCTCCTCCAGTAATAACTTGCAGTACCTTAACTTTTTAGAATGCATTATAATATACTTTTAATAATTAAACCCTACAATGTCGCGAAACAACAGATAATAAACCATAATCGTGCGGGTCGTGACCGCACAAAGTCGCATATCTCGGAAAGGTGGTACAGATGCGACAGATCGTATTGGTCGCCAGCCGCAGCCGCATTTAGTCGCAGCCGCGTCCTTCGAAAGTCTACCGAAGGACGCGGCTGCGACTAAATGCGGCTGCGGCTGGCGACCAATACGATCTGTCGCATCTGTACCTCTTTTCCGAGACACGCGACTGTGCGGCCAAGACCTGCACGATTTTGGTTTATCATCAGTTCTTTCAAGACTTTCCAGGGTTGAAGGTTTATTTAAAGTGTATTATAATGCATTCTAAAAAGTTACGGTACTCTAAATTACTACTGGAGAAGGAACGAGCTAATGACGATTTAATTTTGCATCACTTATTGGTGACTAGAAAAAAGAGAACAGCAATTAAGGAACTATACAAATCACGTACACTTGAAGGTTCATATAACATTTACTTTTCAATTATTGAGAAGCATCTAAAATGTGACGAGGAATTATATCGAAAATATTGCCGACTAAATCATGATCAATTTAATTTTGTGCTTAGTCTAGTTAGTGGGGACTTAAAATCACATACTGTAAGGAAAACAATAACTTCAGAGGAAAAACTTTTTATTACTTTAAGGTGAGGCTTTACAAAACTAAATCTAGAATTATTGTATTTTAATTTGAAGTTGTAATACGGAATTAAAATCTGTCGGCTGATTTTCAAATTCTTGCGGATAATCGCTATAATTCTGCGGTGATAATAGGTTCTCTGATGGCTGCCTAGAGTAATACGATGTACAGCTATTAAGAATATCATTTGATATCTCCGTATATCCTGTAAGGGAACTTCATTGTGAGAAAACGGACTGCTTATCGATGTATTTGTACTTGATCCAGGATAATGATTATACTGCTCATGACTTTGGACTGCTTATAATTCGTACTTGCTAATAAAATTATAAATATCTCTTTTGGCTTGTACCAGTAATGGACATGGCAATGTTTTGAGCACCGTTTTAATGTATTCACAAAATGAGTTTGTGCTTGTGTGACTGTTGAAATATATTATTAAAATTTTCTTGTCTTCGTTCTTCTCTCTTTTTTAGTAGCTCTATAAACTCATCGTGAGCTTAGCCCGATTTCTTCTTTTTGCGAGTTTGACAAGGCTTAATACTTGCAGTGTGAAAAGGAGCTGCGTCAGTTGAACCCATCGAAGCTTTTGAAAGACTACTTTCGGAAGGATTTGTTTTTGAAGATGTACTGTCGACATTTTCAGTATTTTGTAGAATCAACTGAGTACCAGGGTTTTCATTATTTGTTTGCTTAGCCCCTTCACCCAACTCATTTATTATTTCCGTTTCGTCTGCTTCTATATTAGTAGTACTTAATTTCTTGCGTAAAACTTTATCAAGAAATAAAAGGCGACAAAACAGCACCCATTTGGTTTGCTTTTTTTGCTGCTGATGATCCTGTTGGCAACTTATTTTTGCGTTTATATCGGAAGTAGCTGTCTCTTATATTACGCCATCGCTTTTTGCGCTCTTCATCTGAAACAGAAGTTTAATAAAAATTAAATACTTATTGCTAATATTTGAGTGAGAAAAAAATGTTTAAAAAATATTAAGTTACCTTTGTTTTTCAGGTTTATGGCTACCGGAGAATCCTTCCCATCTTAGGCATTTGCTTATCTTTTTTCTGCATGCCACCCTGGTAAGCTTGTGAAACATACATTGAAAATAATGAAAAAGGTTCTAACTCCTTTATTCACGCCTATACCAAATGTAACGGATTTTAAGCAAATAGCAACGGATTTTTTTAGGAAATGGAGTCTTTCGAATTGTTTTGGTGCAATGGACGGAGAGCATGTTCGTTTAAGATGCCCTGCGAATACCGGATATTTGTATCATAACTATAAAGAATATTTCCCTTTGGTGCTTTTAGCAATTATGGACGCAAATTACGAATTTATTGCTATCGACGTGGGTTCCTACGGAAAAGAAGGAATTTTTCACAAATGCGCCTTAGAAAAAAAAATTTTTCTGGGAAATTTAATGTACCCGATGCCAACAAACTTGGGGAAAGTGATATAGTACTTTCAAATGTGTTATTCGTGGTTGAAGCATATCTTATGAAACCATTTTGCAAGAATGATGCAAATTGCAAAGTCAGACCGACGCCTCGAGACGTTCCCTCCGCGACGTCAAGAAAACTAAGTACAAAGGAAGACTGGGTTAGCCTAATAATTTATTTGTTTTTGATTGATTTTTACATAAATGAAAGCTGCAATAATTATGATGACCATCATTAAATCAAGGTGTCCCTCGTGACAATTTGGTGGAGGCTCCGTCTTGATTTTTGGTTGGGTCATTATTCTTAAAACAATGGCGTAAACTAAATAAAAAGCAAAGGCGTCAATCGTAGTTGTTGCAGACTTCACTATTCTCCTAAAGCTTTTTAATGTTTTGGTAAAATAAAAGTGTATTTTATAATTTACCTACCTTTACTGTATCTACATTTCAAGGGAGCATAAAAAAGTGCTGTTTCGTTTCTTTTTACTGGAAGCGTTATCGTTCATGCAAAGTTTTTTTTTTAACGAATTTCTTGTGAGAAGCAAGCAGTGTCTGATATTTTAGCGGACTTTTGGCGATTTTTATTTAATTTTTGCAGAAAATATTTTAAAAGAAAGTGATTGCTTGCACGGGTTGCCTTGTTCTTTCATTCATAACGTGAATATTTTTGCATTTTGGGATTGATTGTTGATTAGAGTTGAATTGTAAAAGATATTAGTGATTATTTCAGTTACGAGATTTGTTATTTTTTTTAATTTCATGGCAACGCATGCTAGCAAACTACAAGATTTTTTTTACGATCGTACGTCGATATCTTCTGCTTATTTGGGGTTGTACTAACTAAACCTAAACTCTACGTCAAAATTTTTATCAAGAATGTTTAAAAAATTAATAACTACATAATTTTTTTAGTTTGGTTTGAGTCATAAAGTTTCTAAATTTTCGAAATTTTTTTTAATGCGAACGAAATTTACAAAATGTGCATTTTTTTTGCTAAGTGGATAAATCTATGGTATTAAGAATCCATTCTAAAAGGGTAAAAACTGAAACTAAAGACTCAGATATCACAACAAATTAGAATATACAGGAAAAATAAATTTTTATACAACCTTCAGGAAGCAGACTACGCGCATTTTCCACGCCAAGTCGTTCAACAATATTTTTTAACGACTCAGTTGACATTCTGGATTCGACAATTAAAGCAAGTAATAGTAGTGATTGTTTAGATTCACTAAACCAGTCAGAAAATCTGCAAAATTCAGCGCCTAAAAACTTAGAAAATAAAATCGTTAAAATGCCAGATACTTTTCATGCGACGGAAATTTATTAAACCCAAATAAAACGCCTATTGCGCCACATATCATCGTGATAATTTACCTGAATTTTTGCAAAACTATGATCAAACAGCTGTTTTAAATAATTGGGATGATAATTTTAAACTGTGTTATTTATCGCAATTTTTATTGGGGCAAGCACAAACATATACAGGTTTATACAGTGAAAAACCAGAACGTAGATTGGAAAACGACAGTGGAAGTTATGAAAAGGGAATTTTTATCTTCATCATTTGTGAATGAAGCGAAGCTAAAACTTAGGTACAGAAGACAGCACATAGGCGAAAATGTAATGAAGTACCTACGAGACATCCTGCAATTATGCGATCAAGTGGACCCAAAAATAAGTGAAGAATTAAGAAGAGAATACTTCGAACAAAGCCTAGTACCGACATACGCGTATAAAGTCAAGTTAAAACAGCCACAAAATTGAAAATTGAAGCAGTCCAGACGCTAATAATAGTATATAACCAAGGTTTAGACAGCTATCATTATTGCCCGAGAGGCAAGTTTAAAACACGAGGAGCGGAGCGACGAGGGATTAAAGACGCATGGGCTATAAGCTGTCTAAAGCGTGGTCAATATAATATTTTTTCCACTACTACAAACTTTTATAAGACATTTATCTTTATAGTATTAATAATTATAAAAAATTATAGGTAGGTATAAGTATTAATTTATTTTGACATTACTGATTTTAAGCTTTATTATGACCCGAATCTGTACTCCTAATGAATATGGCGAATTATTGTCTCTTATACCCTACATTTGTTATTGATTGTATCGATATTTTACAATATCAAGCATCTCTAATAATCTAATATGTATTGATAATTATCTGGTTGCCTAACCACAAGACATCACCTTTCAGGTTATTCATGTTTATGAATTCATGTTGTAGAATCAAAAAATCAAGTTACCTGCGTTCAAATAGATTCTTGAAGATCGGTCAATAATGGATTTCAATGCCTTATTTTTGACCATGGTCAATAATAACTTACAAGGTAGAGAAAAACGATTTCTAACGTTAATAATCGGTCAATAATTGCGAAAAAACTATAAATGACGCTGAAAATGAAATTAATCATGCGACGAAAATGTTTTCACAGTTATCAATGGCAGAAAATTGACCAATCCAAAGGAAAGGTGAAACAGTGGCGTACGAAAAATTGACATTAATAAAAGAAGTAACACAGTTAGTCAAGGAAGAAATGAAAAAATCAATAAAAAATCAACCACAAGGTAGAAGAAATTTCGATAGCTTTAATAGTGTGTAGGCGCGCACAGTGTCACGAAGTACTTTTTTCATTCCTACACGCACGACACTGCATCTGCACGTTCAGAGAGCGCCCGTGGCAGGGCGGAAGTGGGGTGCAGCGGCCGTGCGTGGGTCAAGCGGCTTGCCGAGTTCGGCGTCGCGGGAACTATTTGGATATTGAGCTCCGTGAATGACGGCAAGGGAGAGACCAGCGAGTAGCGCCCCAAATTCAGATCTACGTCTCGAGACGCTCCCCCGCGACTTCAAGAAAACTGAGTACAAGGTAGGACTGGGTTAGCCTAATAATTTATTTATTTTTGATTGATTTTTACATAAATAAAAGCTGCAATAATTATGATTACCATCATTTAATCAAGCCCCCAGTACCCCTCCTGACAATATTGTCTTGGTTGCTTGTTGCTTACACAACATCATACAAGATGCCTACCTTGAAAAAAGTACTAAACCTTACTACAACACTGAAGCAGGTTTCCCGACTGAAAATTTGATTCCGTTAACTCTTGTGGGCGGATTTGCGAATGTAGATGTAAATCTTGTTTCTTTTATTCTTGTATGTAAATAATATGTAAAATATTCTGTTCGTTTTGTAAAAAGTCCTACCCGTGTTATTCCGTTTTTATGTGAATGGCAACATGGCTTAAGGGACTGCCGCTTAAAAGGCAAACAAGAAAACAAGTTAGA
The DNA here is from genome assembly GCA_963920685.1 of Polydrusus tereticollis. Lineage (NCBI taxonomy): Eukaryota > Metazoa > Arthropoda > Insecta > Coleoptera > Curculionidae > Polydrusus > Polydrusus tereticollis. The sequence continues at coordinate 135,500,714 of OY987326.1, forward strand.
ATTGTGGTACATTTATGGGACCACTTGACGGCAAAGAGTTAAATACCTATTATTTTTTTGCTTTAGTATTTGCTTAATCGTACGAGACCTATAGCCACGCACAGATTGAATGTACCATAATTCTTGAAAGTACAGACGTCCATGATTAATTTAATTGTTATTTTAAGCAACATAATTAATTAACTGTACATTTTTTAAAAATAATTAGGTGAAAATTTTTATTTCCGTTCGCACCTTATATGTTTTTCACTTGTAAGAGCGACTTTTGTTTTATGTTTCTATTTATGCACAATTGCAATTTTTTTTAGATAAGAAATATATCACCTTACCTCAACAAATCCGAAATAGACAAAATATATGATAAAATCTTAAATTTTTTTATTTCTATTAACCCAATAAAATTAACCACCCATTATAAAATAATTGTATATAAAAAAAATAAATGTCTCGGAACCGTTACTTATAAAAAAAAAATTCAATGTTAATGAAGGAAATAATAATTTTATTGAATTAGCCGATACTTGCTGGAGATCCATAACAATAGGATGTTTTTAGGAAATAAGGTAAAATATTATTTACATACTTTTCTCCAGTATTTATTAATGTGATTATATATTAATGTGACATGTTTCGCTACATTGTGGCTTTATCAAACGAATACTCATTCGAAAGCCTTTGATTGTGTAAGTCACGGAGTGCTGCTGCGAAAGCTGCAGCATTATGGAGTCCGAGATGTAGCGCTTGAGTGGTTTTCGTCGTATCTGCCTGATAGATCACAGGTTGTAATGGTTAATGGGAGTTGCTCGCGTTCTTTACACGTGAAAGTGGGTGTACCACAGGGTTCTGTGCTTGGTCCAATCCTTTTTCTGTTGTATATCAATGATCTGACACGACTGGACATACAGGGCAACTTTACGCTATTTGCTGATGACACCGCACTTTTATGGCACTCAAAGGACACCGGGATTTTGAAGGATATGGTCAGTAACGATCTACGCAAGGTTAAGGAGTGGTGCGATTCTAACTCTTTGTGTTTTAATATTAATAAGACTAATATACTATGTTTCGGCTTTAGCTTCAGCGATCTTTACGTAAATGATCAACTAGTGGAAAATAAATCCATAATTAAATTTCTAGGACTTTTCATGGACACCAAGCTCAAATTTGAAAATCATATTATAGAGCCTAACAAAAAGTTGTCGTCTAGCTGCTTTGCAATTCGGGTGGCATCGATAGAGCTCGGGTGTTCTGTAGCGAGGATGATATACCACTCTTTGTTTGAGTCTCATCTGAGGTATGGAATCGCGTTCTGGGGCTTCTGTAATCAAAAACTATTTTATTCTGTATTTCTTATTCAAAAAAGAGCGCTTAGGTACATGTGTAAAGTTAAATATCGTGATCACTGCAAACCATTATTCATCAAACACGAAATTTTAACAGTAGTTAGTTTATTCATTTTGGAAACGGTTTGCCTGATACATCGCAAATATCCTAGAGAGGCTATACAGAATAGCTCACAGAATAGCCATAATACCCGTTAAAACCAAAACATGCTTATCCGGCTCCCGATCCCTAGATTGACTCTTACCAAGTGCTCTGTCTTTTACGAGAGTAAGAAAATCTTTAATCACTTGAGTCTAGAATTAAGATCTTTGGAGTATGTTCAATTTCGCAGAACAGTGAAGAGCCGCTTAGTTCGAGCGGCCTATTACAGTTTGAAGGAGTACTACCAGAATAGTTTGTAGGTTTTTGTTTTTGTTTTTTTTTATTTTGTCATGTTCAAGTTCTTGTGCCGTATTAACTTTATGTCATCATTTATTTTATTTTATTTTATTTTATTTTACTTGTAATCCTGATATTATTGATATGCTTATCCCTTTGACCTTTTGACCTGTTGTGTACATGACTTATATTAGTTTATTTTATTCTGTTTTAGCCTCGATTTTAAATTAAATTAAAATTGTAAATTTAGTTTAGTGTTAGCCTGTAGTAAGCTTTGTCAGTAAAACAACGTTTTTTGATAATAAAGCACATTGATTGATTGATTGATTGATTGATAACCGGCACGCTAACAACTGGCAGAAATGTTAAAAAATAATAACTAGCATCGCTCTATAGTGTAAGACGACAAAAAATAGTGTTATATTTTTACATCACTTTCTTTTACACCCTGAACGAAATTGGCATAGTAATAAGTTAAAATGATTAAAAAATCTATTAATTCTAGATTTAACTAACACTTATCAGGAAATCATTAATACTAGATAATCTATACATACATAGGTATCTACGTTAAAAAAAAAAACACTTTGCCTAAACAAACTAAAAATCCTCAAAACCCCTAGAAAATATTAAAGTTGCATCGCTGTAGTGTTTCATTATTATAAAAAATTGGCTAAATTTTTAATTTTTACATAACTTTTTTTCAACCCTGTATAAAATGAACACACCAAAATAAAACAAAAATACTAAAGAAATGCAAGTAAGACAAAATTTTCAAACCCGAAAACCTTCAGCTATAAAAACGCCTTTTTGGGACATCCTGTGTATGTAAATTCTCGTACTTGAAAAACATTGGCATTTTTCTAAAATAAATTTGCTGATGATTGATAATCCTCGAAATGACAAATATGCAAAAAAAATAGTTTATCTTAATATTTTCCGTTTTTTATTATGACTTTTGCTCAACTCAAAATATATTTTAGGACGCGAGGTACATTAAAGTTTGTCAAAAACGGTTGCTTCGGTTAACAATTTTAATTTTTCCGTGATTTTTTTCCAATCCTGTATAAAATCAACACACATACCTAAATGAGCCAGCGCTATATTTATTAATCTGAAAAATTCGCTTTATTTTTCATTTTTACCAACCCTGTATAAAATAAGCATACAAAAATGAGACGAAAGGGCTAAAAAAATTTAAGAAAAAAAACTTTTCAAACTTGGAAACATTGTGCAACAAAGAACGCCTTTTTGTGACAGTAGAGTATGCTGTACCCTAGACCTTCGAGCACATATAGACTAGAGAAAGCAATTCATTCATAAAGTTACATTTTGGCTGCGCCTACAACTCTCTGTTTATTTACTATCGTTTAGAATAGAAAATTACTACGACTGTAGAAGGCCAGTGGCGTACCATTTCAAATATTTTATCATTAATGATACTTATATCCAAAGACATTAAAATATCACTTTAACCCTAAAAAATGTAAAAATAGCTTTGATGATTGCAGTATTACATAAACATTATGTAAACGTGCTACAGGGTGTGTTCTAAAATTGACTATTGATAAAATTAATCTGGAGAATAATAAATGTTATGGGTGTAAATATGATGCACTAAAACAAACTTAAACTCAAAAATGCTTTATTATCGTAAATAATAGTATTGAAATTAAAAAAACGTACAAAAAATACAATACCTACAAAATTTGTAGGTTAATTCATTCATGAAAATCTAAATTGACAGAAAATATACAGTATAATTTGAAATTTCATTTCTCTATTAATAGGGATTTTATTTAAACTTCATAGGTAACTATAGTTTATGCAAAATAATTTCCGTTGCACGTCATACCCTTCGAGTGACGTCACTTATAAACAGTGTTACCAGATTATAACCAAAATAGCCGAGTGAGGGAATTACACTAGGTTTGTTTTTAGATTATTCTAATAATTTATTTTCCTTAATAGACATTGAAATTCTGCGTACAGTGGAGATATTCAAATTTAGAGCAGCTGCTACACGCTAGAAATTAGTAAAGTACAAATAAAATTTAGAGACTCTAACATACAGTGGCGAAGCGTCCATGTAACCACTGTTACCATTGGTAACAGTTAAAAATCTTGAAAATGAATATTTTATGACTATGTATTTTATTCTAACATGAAAACTAAAGCTTCTTTAGCTTCAGGTAGTACATCATTTTCTAATTTAGTACCAATATCCACATGCCCAGTAAATTTCGTTCCTGTCCATTCAATCTGTCTTCGTATTGCCATTTCATCGAACACCAAATTACACAGTATCTGTTTTCCACAAGAAGCTGCATCCTGTGATTTTAGTTTTAGTGCCACTAATGCTTCCTTGGTAAAGCCTGGAGTACCATCAATAGACTGATACCATTTTGAAAGTGTGGAGAGATGTGGTAAAGATCTATTAAATGTGTTCCGTACAAAATTATATGCTCTGGGTGAATAAAAAGATAGGGTAAAATAACGTATTGTTGAATCATATTTTTGTTTGGTAGGCCCTTTTAACATCCTTTCAAATAACGATTTTGCAGAACCATTCAGGGAAGCCTAAAAGGTAAAAAGAAAACTATATTCTGCTGAAATACATAATTATAATTTTTTATTACCATATTGCAGATTCCGAAGATTCTGTTATGTATGCCTTTTCTTTTAATAATTTAATGAGATCTGATAAATTATTAGTTCTTAACTTTAACCTTCTGACAGTATCATGCAGATTTTTCACTACTTTTCTCTGTTTAATGACAGTCTGTTTAATGGCTTTAAAAGGAGCCATTAAATTGCAATATTATTTTACAAGTATTACAAAATCGTTTGCTTACATTTCTTGAGTCTCGGATAGCAAAATATCCTCTGCATCTGACTCCTTGTCAGTCTCGGTAGAAGGAGAATTTTCCACATCGAGTACTATTTCATTTAATAACTTTAATCTAAAAATATATGAAAATATAGAGAAATTTATTTTATTTAGTCTGACCTGTAAATAAACATACCTTTTTGGCGGGGTCGCTTCTACTGTTGAATCAGAACTAAAACAAAAATTAAAAGATAAGAAGAGAAAACTAGCAGTTTTCTTAGTCACCCTTAGTAACAAGTAATCTTAGCATTTTAATTATTGTCTTTATATTATTATTGTTACTTTTGAGTCACATTCTAGGTATATTGAAAAGATATCTGGAATGAAATAAGTTCGGGCATATAACACCCAAGGGTAAATTATCCTAATTATTCCCTTTTTTCCGAGCCTGGGATGTAATGTAGGTATATTATAATATATTAGTAGGTACCTAATATTTTTCTGCATTTTTAAAACGAAGAGTAGTACTTTACTTACACAAATTTCCACTTGTTGCCCCTACCCTGTATCTTGAAACAGATTTTGAAAATATTTTAATTACTATTTTGGAGGGCATGCAGACGTTTTGTACCATATTTTGAATTTTCTTTAACTCCTTATTACAATTTTTTCCATCGAGCATATAGTGCATGAAGAGCCACATCTGGCAGTCACTGTATATATATAGTACCTACTCGTCTAGATTAATAATTTTAGGTTCAAATTAATATTTTATTTTAACCCTATTTAACCATGTTCTATATTATGTGATGGATAAATTGGGTACTCCCCAAAAACAACTAATTATATAACAGTGAGCCCCTGTCTTGTGACATCCAAGTTTAAGCCAAAAATAACCATATTATTATTAATAAAAAAATTTAATAATTAAAATTATTTAACTTGCCTGATAGTGACTTGTTTGCAAATGGAATCGCAGTGGATCGGCTCCACTTTTTAAAACTTTAACGCCATTCTCCTTTAAAAAAAAATTTTTCTCCCTGAAATGTTTGGAGCAAGCGAATGCTCTTTGTGGTATTGGTTTATCATTTTCAAATCCAAACAAAGCAAACCATTTTTTTCTATGAATAGGATTGCTTGGAAACCTAAAATGAGCAATAATTGTACTTTTTTAATTTTCCGTGGCAGACACATATAATTTGTCATTTAACTTAGTCTATATACATAATAGACGGTTCAATTAGCAATGTTGGTAAGAATAAGTTACTTCCAAGCCAATAAGTCTGTACTTCAAAACATGTTTCTGCACCTACATTATTATTATGTGGGTATATAATTATACAAAGGCTGGATACTAATTAAATTTAGTATGAATCTTTAGTCAAGAGTTTATTGAAATAAAACGAATATACTTTAAAAGGAATCCATTATCATTTTATGTACTTTTATAGCAACCTAGATAACCAAAAATATAATTTTTGAAATTGTGCCATCCATTGTACATTATTGGATTAAATTATTATTAAAATGTGTTACATTATTTAGGATATAAACCAGTCATATTTCAAAAACACTAAAACATCCTACCTGAACCGCCACTGTTATACAATTTATTAATGAAATGTGTACTTTGTAAATTGAATACTTACTGGTGAAATGATAGGCCCTTAATCGGCACCAAATCAGTCACTTTACACACTTGGCACTGTCTTACCATATTGGTTTTATTAAAACACGTTAAGAAATAAGGAAAACTCTGAATTTAATACAAGATTAAAACAAGATTATCACAAAATTCACAACAAACCGCTCACGTCAAATCACCATTTGCAATTCGGGAAGGAAAGGAGCAGGGTTGCCAATCTGTGGGTAAATCCCCAAAACGTGGGGAATTTTATCGACGGTGGGGTATTTGTGGGTAATCGATATCGGCGGGGATTTTGTGGGGAATCTTTAGAAGAAGTAGTAGAAGCCATTTAAAGTTAATAAACATACAAATATATAAGTATATTAATATAAAGTTTTGTTTTATTTAAATTTTACTCTGAAATCTTATTATCTTATAGGGATCGATATTGTTTCACTACTTTTTCCTCTTAACTGTATTTTACAGATTGATAAATGCGCTGGCGCCGGTGGTGGGTATTTGTGCGTAATCGCGAATTTGTTAACGGGTATTTCTTCCTAGAGCCATTGGCAACACTGGTTAGAAAGGTTGCTGATCAGGGCAGTGTTGCCACGTTTTGCATAGTTTTAAATGGAAAGTATGTTTTTCAAGATACAACACCGTTTTAAAGCATTTTTACACATTGATGTTTTTCTATCAGTCTCACTTCATTATTCCTTAATTTAGGAATAATATGGGAACAATTTATTTCGCGTTGAAACGATAATAACAATTAATGCGTCATCTCATCAGTTCTGCATAATTACTGAGAGAAGAACAAAGGGGAGGACTCTTGGCACCCGCGCTTTACGCTAATGCGTGAAAATCTACTTTGTCGCCATGCAAGTTCATTGAGCAACTTGCTCGTTTCATTGAGAACATTGCCCGAGCTACGAATGTGAATTTGGCTCGGCGTATAGCCTAGGGCATGACGAGTTCTCTAGTCTATATGTGCTCGAAGCCCTAGACCATAACAAAGATGACCTTGACCTGACTTGACCCTTAATCTCACTTGATCTTCAGACGGCCTTGATCGCGTACCTTTGCAGGTGTGCTTTTTATAGGACATAGCAGATGTTCAATCCCGAACTCTCTGAATCTGTCTGAAAATTAACTAACCTGAATTACCCTGACCTTGAAGGCACACGTGTGCGATGGTATTTTAAAACCATTGAGACTTGTAAAATAAATAAGCTGAAGGACTCGACCTCGAATCACGTACGGCATTTGGTCTCCCGCCCCCTTACTCTTCGACCTTAACTACCCGGGCCTTGAAGGCACACGTATGCGACGGTGTTCTGTAATCATTTAGATTTGTAAAAGAAATAAGCTGAAAAACTCGACCTCGAAACACCGTAGGGCATTTGGAATCTGGTCACATGGTCTGGAAACACGGTACGGTTTTTGCCCTTGCCTCGCAATAATTTATCTGTTTATTTGTCCCTTTAAACACCCTTGCAGGTCCCCTTCATCTTTGACCATCGAAGGATAAGTACTGATTTATCTTTGATAGAATTTATGGTGTTTTTTCTTAAGATTTCCATTTGATTTTGATTTTGCTATGCTTAACCTTAAATACGTGAGCGATGTACGTTTTTGGCGCTATGGAAGCATACATATAGGTGTATATGAGGCGATCAGAAGCAAAGGGGTGTAAGTGACCTTTCCACCAAAACCGATTCAAGTGCAAAATTACATTTTTAAAGCACAATTCTACTTGGAGGCAAAGGGATGTATCCGAATTCTTTTCTAGTGGTGACATCTATCCGCCTAAAGAAAAAGTACTTAGCAATATCTTCAACTTGTTTGGAAGCAATGGGATGTATGTGCTTACTTATATCTCTTTGCCTCCAAATCGCAGATCAAATAATGTTATCGTTTCCAAACGTGCGTGTGTACGGCGTATTTGTGATAGATATTATTGTTGTTTTTTGAACAACAACAATTCCTCAATATTAGTTAATAATAATTGTGTAAATTATTTAATATGATAGATTTTGAGTTAGATGGTAAGTAAAATAAAATCAAGTTAAAAATAAATTTGTTATTTGGGTTTTAGGTTATGAAGTAAAGTTTTATTTTTTTTGAAGAATTTTCATGCCCGTATTAATATAAAATCTTTGTATATTCCTATGGTATATTATAGTCACTCGTTTATGATGTTCTAAAGTAGATTTTTGTTCTTGTATTTACTTTTTTTGATCGTCTTTTTTTCCGACTCTGAGATTTTTTGGGCTTACATACGAGTGCTTTGAGGTTCTTATTTTTTTTTGCAGAACCTGTCGATGATAGCGATCTAGATCGCGATTACCACCCAGAAGATGCATCTACGTCTGAAGCAGAGTCGGATAACGATGATATAGACAATCACCAGACAAAACGTAGCAGGAAAAGGGTCAGAAACGAATCATCTTGGGCACGAAATAAAGCCAAGAAGTCCAGGAACAATGGCGGTGAGTTTATCGGTCATAGGAAATTGCGAAAACCACCTAGACAGGTTGAAAATCTGGCAGATCATCAATGTCGATACGAGTGTAATAGTTTTTCAAATGAAGATCGCCAACAAATGTTCGAAGACTATTGGAATTTGGGGTCTTGGAATCTTCAAACGGCATTTCTTACCGCTTGTATGGAAATTTTCGAAGACTATTGGAATTTGGGGTCTTGGAATCTTCAAACGGCATTTCTTACCGCTTGTATGGAAACCCATACACCTTCAAAGAGAAAAGTAGATTTTGAGCCACGTAAACAGGTGAGCGTTAAAATAAAATTAGTGGGGAAAAGGGTTTGTAAACTCTTTTTGTTGAAAACTCTTAACATAAGTCAGAAACGATACGACAACGTGTTAAAAAAAAGAAAGCTCACCGGTGTAGCCTCAACTGACCAACGTGGTAGGCATACCCCAGCAAATAAGATTTCAGACAACGATATTGCAATAATAAAGGGCCACATTCAATCATTTCCAAAGTATTCGAGTCATTATTCACGAGAAAAAAATCCAGATACAAAATATTTGTCAGGCGAACTAAACATCCACAAAATGTATAGCCTTTATTTGCAGTATTGCCAGGAAAATAATATTCAAAATCCTGTTAAGGAAAGCTTTTACAGGTTTATTTTTACAACGCAATTCAATCTTCGTTTCAAACGGCCCCACACTGATACATGTAGAGTATGCGATGCACTTGAAAATAAAATCAAAAACGACATTAATATTGAAGTAGTAAATGATAGTAAAATCAAGAAAGACATTCATTTACGAAGAGCTGAAAAGGCTAGATCAGCTAAAAATGATGCCAAGAAATTTGCCAACGATAATCCTAATACCGTAAACGCAATATGTTTCGATCTTGAAAAAACTCTCCCCACGCCTGTATTAACCTGTAGTAAGGTTTACTATCTCAGACAACTGTGGACTTACAATTTTGCAGTTCATAATCTTGCAAATGATCAAGCATCAATGTTTATGTGGCACGAGGGTGAAGCGTCTAGGGGATCGCAAGAAATTGGATCGTGCTTATTGAAATATGTTCAGCAACTTCCTAATTCAATAGAACATATCATCGCATTTAGCGATAACGCAGGCGGTCAAAATAAAAATCATAACATTATAAAATTCTGGAGGCATATTGTTCAGACAACATCCATTCGTAGAGTTGACCACAAATTTTTAATTTCTGGTCACTCTTACATGGAGTGCGACCAAGATTTCGGACTTATCGAAAAGTTAAAGAAGAAACATCAATATATTTTTGTCCCAAATGATTGGAACACCATAGTAGCTCAAGCAAGTCGAAAGTTCACAGTTGTACGAATGACAAATAAAGATTTTGTGTCAGTTGAACAAATGAAAAAAGGGATAAAAGACAGTGTTCCAGGGATACGTAATATTCAGTGGTTCCGACTGGAAAAAGATAACCCCAATATTCTTCAATACAAGAACAGTTTGAATGAGATACTGGATTTTGAGCATTTTGACCTTAGAAAACAGAAAAAGGGCCGTCCAAATACGCAATTTGACCTTACGTTATTGCATCCTGAGCCACCATCTATAAAAACCGCGAAATACGAGAACCTTCAGCAACTCCTTCAGTTTATTCCCCCCGTCCACCATAACTTTTATTCATCACTTAAACACCAAGGAAGCGCGAGGAAAAGTGTAGCCTCAGCAACAAACGAAAATAGGGAAGTAGATGCCACTACTTCTAGCCAAAGAGACACTGTTGCAGAAAATTCCGAAGATGTTTCAACTCAATGGGAGTCTGATGATAAGTAGAAATAAATCTAATAATAAAGAGCCAGTCAGTAATTGGTGATCTGCATTAAAACTTTTGAATATTTTCTTTTCAATTTATTTTTTTGTCAATAAACTTTCGATTTCATCAGTCTGTTATTTTACTATTTTGCAATAATTTACGAACACCCTTTACAAAAAAATTGCTTGCGTCCACGTTAGCAATCATAGGTAGAGAAAATAGGATTTATAATGTAAGTATTAATCAAAAATTAGATGCTAAAAAAAATAAAGTACTATGTTTGGATGTAAAGGGGTGTAACTGATGCCATCCCTTTACCCCTATATTTTTAAAATTAATCTTAAATGCATTAAAATCTATAAAAATAATCTTTAAAAATATATTAGTAAGTGAAAAAAAATAATTTAACGGCTTTTAAATTCCCGTGATTTTCTTATAGAGCTTAAACTTTGAACCTGTTATTCTCAAAATGCCAAAACCTGCACTTACACCCCTTTGCTTCTGACCGCCTCATATGTGTTTTATGTCCCTGACTGTGTACACAAGTCGGTTTTTCACCACACAAACTATGCAATTGTAGACTACGTCGTAAACCTGTATGAACTTATTTATCGTCTAAGTGCGCAATACCTTTATTATATTTTTATGTTTCTCCATTTCCACTGCCTATTCCAACTTAAGTATGCCTATTCTTGGGGGTATAATATGCGGGGTAAACTTTGAAATAAACTTAAAAATAGGGACAGTGATGTAGACAAATATCACTCAAATAATGATGTTAACTGCACTAATCCTCCCTTGTTATACCTTCTTGGAATCTGTATAACATATTTACCTTATGCTAGCAGCGTTGTTTTATATCGGATTAAAATACTCTTTAAATGAGAGGAAAGGGTACTAATAACGATTTATTTATATAATATTTTCTTAAAATACCGTATTTAAAAAAAAATAGTTCCTTTACGAAATATGAATTAAAATGATGTAGTTAACGTGTAAGGCAGAAAGTATTATACCAAACCTGTGTTCTTTTCTATTAAGTTTTCTAATTTTGCCACTACTGTTTTTCCTACCTCACCTCGTATTTGTTTGCAATTTGGTGCCCAATCTGGTCACGACAGACTCAGGTAGTAATGGTACTCCGAGAAGATTCTCCTGGTAAAATTGTACTCTTACTGGGGCCTTTATGAATATTTTTTTTACATTTGCTATTAGGTCATTGACCAACGGAAAGGAAACTGTAATAGTTTCCGCAACCCTATTTAATCCGTGAGCTAGGCAAGTTACATGAATCAAATTTTCATAAAATATTTTTAAATTCTGTCCTGCCTTTATCATATGCGGCGCAGCATCGGACAACAGGACAAGAATTTTATCTGTAGGAACTAAATTCGGCAAAAATAAATGTGTTAAGGTTGCTTGAATAAAACGTGTAATTGTGAGGTTATTTTTTTTCCACTTTCTTTATGGCTATAAGGTAAGCTTTTTAAGGTTCTTCTTCTGTGAGTTTTCCGATCATTAAATTAACTATATAACGACCACACGAATCAGTTGTTTCGTCGACGAAAATACACATATATCCAATTTTTTTTTATTTCATCTAGCACGGTACCAAATACCTTTCCAACGACATTTTTTCTTAATGTTGATTCATCTGGAGCATTACATTTTGTATATTTTTGCAGAAAGGCCTTAACTTGCGGGTTGGTTAACTTGTTTAAAGGAATATTAGCAGCCAAGAACGTTTTACATAGATCTTCGTTAAATTTTGACTGGTCATGGTTTCCGTTTTTAAAAATCTCAAATGACTGCTTCAGTGTTGACTGTATGGGACCAGACTTCATCTTGCTAACCTTAGCAATGTGAGATGGCGCCTTAATGTGTTGGTCTATTTGAAACTTTTTTGAGCAGGGAACAATTTTTGGACACGATTTGCAAAAAACATGGTCGCCGTCCAAAGCAAGTTCTGGGTAAGGCTTAATCCACGAAATACATCGTATTTTCGACATAATCACCGCGTTAACTTTCACTTTGATTGCGATTACAATACTAACTGCGGCTACGACAAACGACAACCTCAATAATACTGACAAACTGTAACAAATGTGAGCAAATAAATAATTATAGAAGGTATAGATAAAGAAATTCTAGTTAAAACATCTGGTCACCCACTAATGGAATTTCTCAATATAAGAATAATAGTTTATTTTATTAGTTTATTACTTTATTAATTAGCTTATTTATTGCCCTCTTATCTTCAGACCCCGACAACACAGGCGATACGGCGGCGTGCGACCATAAAACGTAAGAAAAGAACACAGAAATCCCAAAGCATTCTTAGATATGCAATAGTTCTTAAAATATGCATTTTTTTCATTTAAAATCACAAAATATGCAAAAAATGCATAATATATTCAAAGTGCATAAAATTCGGTCTTTTGATAAATTTTGATAAACTCGAACATAATTTGAGACACCCGGCACACTAATGTCACTCAAAAACATTACGAAATATTTGAGATAAAAATCTTCCACTATTTTTTTTTATCTATAATTACCTGTTTTTTGAAAAATCAAGACAATTGAGAAGTAGCCACATAAATTAAAAAATTACTTTTTGACGCATCCTGTATATGTGAATTTTGGTATTTCAACAAAATTGACCCTTCTCTACCAATACAGTACCATAAATCTTTTTCATTATTAATATGCAAAAAAAAAGTTTTGTATATTTTCCCATTTTTAATATGAATTTAGTTCAAGTCAAACATAATTTATGGGGACACCCGGTACACAAAGGCCGATCAAAAATATTACGAAATATTAAATAGGCCTAACATGGCCAGAGTTGGTTGATTAAGAGTTTTAAATTTTTTCCTGACTTATTTTTCATCCTGTGTAAAATAAACACATAAAAATCAACTCATAAAATATCACTGAAAAGTAAAACGTGCTTGGATCATATTTGCTCAAAAACAATACGAAATCACGAAAAAAAAACCTGTTTACTCATTTGGTATATGGTCACTAAAATATTCCTATGACTTTTGCATGTTAAATTTTGTTAAATAAATGTTGCTATTTGTTGACGTCCACTAAAAGAAAACTTTTTTTTTAATACATGTAACATATTTTTTAAACTCCAATAGTATGTAATTTTATCACTAAAGGTAAATTATTACTTTAAAATTTTCTATCATCTTGACGTGCCTATCGTAAATTTGAGCTTTGCCAAATATACGAACACATGCTTGCATCACGAGCTACTAATATAATGTCTTAAACCCTTGAAAATTCGTGATTTTTTGATAATTTTCGTGGCTTATAAATCTATTATTCGGTTGTTAAAAAAATACGGGGGAATTGAATAAACCCAATATGAAAGTAAAGAAAATACATTTCCTATAAAATATTTCAATTAAAAAAAAATAAATAAACAGAAATTTGAATGTTTTGCACACTCTATATAAAGAGTTGGAAAATTCAAAATATACATTTTATATATTTTCAGAGGCGCTTTCCGATGAAGTATTTAAAATTGTGATCACAGTTTTCTTTTACCTAAAAGAAAATAAAAACCGTTTTAAAAAATTGTAATGTTCAGTTTCCCTCGAAAATTTCTAAATTTTTTAGATATAGGACGATGTATTGTAGAAATAAAATATTTGAGATGGTTTATTCCTTGGTCTTAGTCGCATTTTAATTCGACTTTCTGTTTGCGTGTTATTAAGTTTTAAAAATGGTCACTTGAATTTTTAAAAAATGAGAAAAAATATTTGATATTTTCAGATCTTCCCCAAAAACTATACAGTTCCGAAGACAAAGGTTCTCTGCAAAATCAGAAAGTTTCAATCGACTTAATAGACTTTTGGGACCCCTATCGAAATACGCAGAAAAATTTGGAAATTTCGACTTTTTGACATTTGACGTTTTATATAGTTTTACCGAAATTATATCGCACCACATACCCTAAATATTTGTCGAATTGTTGAGAAAGTTTAATTATTCCACCTTTAACAGTTTTTAAAAAAATTTTAAAAATAAGGAAAATGTCGATTGGACAACACTACGACGACGACGACACGCACAAGGTGAAAGCGCGTATAACAGTCGGACTCTTCGACCCGATTGTAACAAGTAGATAAAATGTTAAAAGATGGAATAATCGAAGAGCTAGGTTCGAATGGTCTTCTCCACTTTTAATAGTTCCAAAAAGGGCTGATAACAATGGGAATAAGCATTATAGGGTTGTAACGGACTATATACAGATTTATCAATACTACGGTTCAGGATGACAAATTTCCTTCGCCGTGTACCTATAATAGAAATTGTAGACTCTTTACCTGGGGCAACGTACTTTTCACATTTAGAAGTAGATAAAGCTAGTAAACCGATTACGGCATTGGAAGTAGATGGAAATGTATTATTTATACTGACCATCGTTCTCTTATTTATTTGTTTGGTATGGCAAATCCCTCAAGTAAACTAACAAAATTCAGATTACTTATGGAATAATATGACTTCGACATAATATATATAAAAGGTAAGAATAACGTGATTGCGGATGCTCTATCTTGCATACCAGTTTCGCCGGACGAGTTGAAAATTATATATAATAATAATAGGTAATACGGTTTCGCAAACATTATTTGCGATAATTAGGCAACGAAGTAGGCAAAAGGAAGGGCAGATAGGAAATAGGACAAGTTCTAATAATTTTCAGAACGACAGGCTTGATCACCCTGGAGTTGTTAAATTGTTAAAACGTCCTAAGAGCTCTTACGAACTTTGTTCACTGTTACCGGTAAAGTTTAAAAACCTAATAAAGGAACGAAAATATGATTTTCAGATAGAAGATTTTACATAAAAATATACAATATTTATGAAACAGGATTCTCGATCGGCGTTCGTACTAGGTACATCGTTTAGAGACCTGAATTTAATATATATGAAATATAGTGTTCCGAAACCAATTATTCTAAAAACTGACAAGAAAACGCGCGACTAATCAAATATGTTATGAGTATTGTAGAAGATTTCGAAAATAAATATTTTAAGGTATCTTTTATTAAAGGTGTCGATAAAATAACGGATTTAGAGAGTCAAAGGGTATATTGAATTGAATTCATATGTTACCAACTGGTGGACATACCGGAGTAAACCGAATGTGCAATAACATTAAGAAATAATACTGTTGTACCAGTTTACATAGTCATGTGAACGATTTTGTCAGATGACTGTCGACGTTGTAAACATTCTAGGCCTAATTTTCAACCAATGTCAATAACAACGACTGTATCTTCAGCATTACAAAATATATATTTAGATTTAGTTGGTCTTTTAGAGGTAGATAATAAAAATAATAAATATATTTTAACGTTGGTACAATGTGATTTTCTAAGTTTATGGAATGCTACCTGTTGCTAAATAAAGAATCAACAACTGTAGCCAGAGGCTTTGTAAATAATTTTATTTTGAGATACGGCATATCAAAGTGTATAATTCCGGATAAAGGCACAGAATTTTTGTGCTCCACATTAAACGATACTTGCAAAATGTTGAACTTTTACACTTGAGAGTTATTTTACAATAGATTGCTGACCCTCCATGTTTTCCTTCTTCTCTATAAAACATTGACCTTAAATTAAAATAATTGTCAACTGATATATTCCTTAACTTATCTTCAGACTTCCAGTGCTCACTGACGCACAACACTTCACAATTTGTATGCGTATTTAGCATATTGTTAATGCGACCAACTGCATTACCAATTGATTCCACATTTTGATGGATTACACTCATGTGACATACTAATGCCCTTAAAAAAAATGTTATTTTTCGAAATAAATTAGAAAATATTTTTTTTCCATCTTAAGAGGGACTAAATCAAGCCATTATGTCGCAAATGGCCCCAAATAGTGTAAATCGACTTATTAGACTGTAAGTAGGTTTCTGTCGATTTTTTGAGCTATTAGAGGCTTTAAAAAAAATGAACGTGCCCAAATAAGTTGGAAAAAAATTATTATTAAATCCAAAGTAGCCTAACTGGAGATTTGACGCTGTATATAGGTTTAAATAAATTCTGTTTCATACTAATGCCCTTAAAAAAAAATTTATTTGCCGAAATAACTTAGAAAATAATTTTTTTTTATCTTAAGAGGGACTGAACCAAGCCAATATGTCGCAAAGGGCCGCAAATAGTATAATTCGACTTATCAGACTGTAAATAAGTTTCTATCGATTTTCGAATATTAAACAGATATCTTCAATGACATATCATCACGAAACACGGTTCTCTCGAAAAATCTCATGAGCATATAAATGCATATTTCCGTATACAAACAGCTAAATATCAAGAAACTTGAAGTTCCTGTTACCCTTTTCGTGTTTTTCTTATAATACTAGCGAAGACACGATATACTCCTTACGAGTTACAATTTGGAAAAACTTGCAGTTTACCTTCGAATGTTGTCAATACCATCAACCCACTATACAATGTGAAATAAAATATTGCTTGCAGAACTTTGACAAGAAAACAAAATTAAATAGTTACAAGGCTGGTGAAAAAATATTGTTAAGTAATGATTTTGGTAATAAAACAGATGCTATTTACATCGGCCTTTACCTGGTGGTTGAGGATAAGTCGCCGATGTTGTAATAAAATTGGATACTATATGGGTCGAAGTACATAAAAATAGGACTAAACTGCATTTTGATGAATAAAGTTAACGTTTTTTTTAATATCTTTTTTTTTATTTTTCGGAGAAGGTGTGGTAATGTAAGTAATGACTAAACAATTCGTTGTAAGTAGGTTAAGATTTTGTTATTTTATAAAGCAATGTCATGATAACCTATAACATAACATCATTTGGATCATTAAAAAATTGATCGAAAGTGTAGTAAGGTCCCTTAATTCAGAAACGTTTAGTCAGGTGCTTAAACCTCCTTGAACATTATTGCCTTCACAAGGAGAGCGGTAGATGATTGAAAACTTTCTTACTAAAACATATTAAGCTTCGAAGCTTGAAATCCAAACTGTTGGATGTACAAAATGTTGTTTTCATTTAGAAATGACATCAGCAGCAGTTTCACAATTTTTTCTACAGTTTTCGATATGGTGGGAAGTAACGTTACTGGTCGAAAATTGACGGGGTACCATTACAACACCCTTGTGAAGTGGGATAACTATAACTTTCTTTAGACAAGACGGAAAAATACCTGCGAGAAAGGAGAAATTTATTGCTTCAGCCAAAACCTGTAAGGCTCTTAATGGTAAGGCAGGAAATATTTTCTGAGAGAGCCCATCCCAACCCGAAGCATATTTATTTTTGATTTGATCAAACACCCCCTAATCTCCATAGGTCTAAAGAAAAGTGTATTAGTCACAAACACTTGACCCAAGTAACTTCTAGGAACATTTACTGGTGTCATTTCTTTTGCCAATGCGCTAGCAATACTACAATAATAATGGTTCAGATCGTAAGCGTTAAGATTACTTAAAGTAGGGGCCCTGTTATTTTTCGATCTCCAGTCATTTATAGTCTTTCATGATTCCCTTGACTTGTTATGAAGCCTATCCAACCTATTCTTAAAATATACTCTCTTAGCAGCTTGGATAGTTTTTCTATATATACTGCGATATTTGTTAATGGTTATTTACGATATAAGTGTTGTAAAGATTCATATTACAACACGAGATGTTAAAGTTGTTAAACGAGGCGTCAGCCGAGTTTAATAAAACATCGAGTGTAGTAATATGAATTTACAACAAGAATATTGTACAAAATTTTATCTACTTTCATCTATGAATAAAAATATTTGGCAAAGGGCATTTTTAAAAATAAAAATGCACCTGCTATTAAAAATCGTTTTGTAAGGGCATCTATTACAGCACTAGTGCTATAATGGCATCTATTACAGCACTAGTGCTGTAATAGATGCCCTTACAAAACGATTTACAGAACTGTAAAATTCATATTACTAAATGAAAGTAGATAAAATAATTTACAAAACTGACATTATTGTTTGGAAATTTCCTCATATAGTGAAGCGCATATTTTTTCCAGAAACTTTCAATGCCCCTGAATACCAAGTTTTCCTTTTTTTCTCCATAAGGGGAAAAGCCATATTAAATGTGCCTAGAATGAAGTGAAAGTACAGCAAGTGATCATTAGTCTCTTAAGCACCATCCCAGTTTGCTTGGTTGCATATTAACGAAAATTGATTAAAGTTCTCTCTCATACATAGCAATCAGTGCCTCGTGGTCAGACATTCCGGCATTAACTATTGAACAGTTTATATCTTCTTTACTGAAACTTTTACACAAATAATCCTAGATGGACGATGACGCAGTGTTTATCCAACACGCATTGTAAGATTAAAAGAGATCAAGAGATTTATAAGTGATCTAGAATTTTCATCAAATTTATACAAGAAATTTATATTTAGATCCCCAGTTAAAGTTAGAGAGGCATTAACAGATATATACGACAATAACATTTCTAATTTTTGGAAAAATATATCTATATTAGGAAATAAATACCCAAAATGTATGCGTTTAATTTGGAATAGAATACAATGGAAAACTCAAAAGGTTTTCTCTTCCAACAAATAATCAAACTTACTGGTCCTAAAATTTTTTCGTGCCAAAATTAGAGTACCGCTATGTATACACTAAACGCAAGAGTATTTTACACCAGGACGTAATCACGCAAATCAAAAAATTATGATGGTCGTAGCCAATGCTGAACAAGTACTACAATACTAGGAAAATTCAATGATTCCAAAGAAAGTAATAATTAATTCGCCTTATTGCTAACAGACTGAATGTTAGGCAATATTAAAGTAAGATCTCTGCGGGAAGAGTCCGGTTTAAATAAGCAGAATTTACAGGGTAAGATTCGCCATTGCATTAAGGGGATATGGATCAACAGGGCTGAAGTTCATTATTTAAGTGAAAAGTTCCTGACTGACAGCTTGATTTTAAGTGTTAGAATTATTGATTTTGTTACAGAATACATTAAGCCTACGGGTAATAGCAACTGACAATTTTAGCAAACCCGCAGTATTTAAAAATAGTAACTTAAGGTACACGGGTGTTTTATTGGGCTTTGCCCGCGAGTATTACTATTAAGTTAACACAAAACCTTACAATCGAGTTCAGTGTCCTATTTCGCCAGCAGAAAAACTGCTGTAGTTATTCTTTTCTGCTCTGTAATAATTCCAGAATAATTTCAGAGTTTGTAGTATTTTTCTTTTTTTTTGTACCTTGGGCTAAGGAAATCCATGTTTGAGAACTGTCTACCACCGATTTTTTTTAACCTTTTAGAAACCAATGTCAGAGGTAACTCCGCATTTTTCTCTTCCTTATGATTCTCGTTATTATTTTGTTTTGGTCACTCTCACGTAAAGATTCGTCTCTCGGATGCTCGTTGTTTTCAATATCTGGAACAGAAGGTGCACTAACTCCTGAAACAAACATTTTTTTATTAAATACGTAAAAAAGATCCGTGTTGCCTAAACTCTTTCAGGTCCCATAAAAGTCTATATCCACGTACTATTGCTATAAGATTTTCATCTTCGCCTGCTGCAAACCTCAGTAGTGGTTCTTTGTTCAATTTTTTTTTCCTTGTTTGCACTGAATTTTTTAATAAATCATTTATTACATTTTAGAAATAACATTGGATTAGCGTTAAAGTCAAGTCTTGGTTACGTGACTACTGGACAAACAGTGTTGAAATGTGAAACCTGAACGCCGCTGTAGCCTATTTTATATTGACATTTGCGAAATGTAACAGTCCGGTGATTGTAACCTTAAATTAAAGAAATTATATACGAATACGAGAGTGGTAATAAAATGAATAATAATATTGCTTTTGTGCCAATATTAGACTTTGTGAAAAAGTTATACTTCGATGATGATGTTCTTAAAAATAATGTTGTGAAAAAGGCGATAATTTTGCTGAGGTTACTGTTCCTCGCATGCTAAATAATCAATTTAAGAGGCGTTCTCGTATGTCTCCAGATACGTTTGAAAATTCACTTTATAAAGTTTATACGCCATCGCAAAACTTAAAAAAAAAAAGAAATATGCAAAGATAAATTCACTCCATTACGTCTTCACTTGGTAATGCTAGTACCATAATAATAATAATGTAAAAAGCAATGACAAATAAACGTCAGTGTCGAAATTACTTTTTCACCAGATGAATAATACACCTGACATTCTTTTGAACACAGACTCGTTAGTTCTACCGTGTTTACCATTTGCAACGTCGAGTTGTAAACCAGAACTAACTACATGTTGCCACTAGTGTTATTTCTGGATTTTGAAATATTATTCCATGCATTGCATTAAAGAATTCCCAGTAGTTCCCTTTTTGTCCCGAAGTATTGTTGGCAGCCGCAATAGTTTTGTATGTTCTTTTTAAACTCTTCCACTTGGTCAAATTTTTGGCACTCGAAGAAGAAGAAGAAGAAGAAGAAGAAGTGCTTCGGAACTACACATTTTTTGATTTTTTTAAAAATGCATCAAATCACAGATAGTAAGGTCAACTTTAAAAGCGGAATCAAATTATGGAATCAATGAACCTGGGGAGCATCGGAACCGGAAAAAAACCTACTATAGAAAAAAAAACTTCTGACATAGTCTTCGGTAATATTCAAGGATTTAGTGCGCCTTCTCCTTACCCATCATGATGACGAATCCAGACACGGTCCACATAGCTATTAAAAAGTAAACTAGTTCCCCACTGCCTACTGCCCAAAATTATAGATATCTTCCTGCAATCAATCCTCAAACCACGTCCCGCTCAACAGCAATACGGTGAGATATCAAGAACTCTATAGACTTAAAAAATCACGCATGAGCCACAACTGACGGAAGTGACTTTTGCAATATTGGCAAAACATAAAGTAAAACGTAAAAAAACGGTTTTATGAAATAAATAAAAGATTTTTATATACAGGGTGCTTTTTAATAAGTGCCGATATTTGGCAGGACAATTCCTTAATTATTTCTAAGATAAACAGTTCATATAAAGATGGGCTATATTCTTTCCTGTATGTCTGCTGCTGTAGTTGGGGGAGTTCCGTAGACCAGATCTTTAACGTATCCCCATAGGAGAAAATCAAGTTTTGTCAGATCTGGTAACCTTGGGGACCACGGAACAGGTCCTCGTCTTCCGATCCAATGGCCTGGAAATTTTTAATCCAGAGTATTTCGGACTCCAATGCTAAAATGAGAAGGCGTCCTATCTAACTGGAGTCACATCCATTTTAATAGTCGTAGTGGTATATGTCGTAGGGGATTATCAAGATCTTCGTTTAACAAATTTTGAATAATATTCCCATTCAGGTGTCCATCAAAAAAATCGGCCCTATTATGTGGTCTCCTTATGCCTCCCCAGATATTTTTAAACTCCACCTACATTGCTGGCCAGCAGTCCTAATAGAATAAGGATTGACAACGGCGTAGAAGTGTAAATTATGCCTATTCACATGACCATCGTTATTGTGGAACATCGCCTCATTGGTAAACAATACAATATTAAAAAATCGTTCATCTTCTCGAATTCGAGCAAGACCCCAATTACAGAAATTTATTCTGTTTTCAAAATCTTCTCCTTCAAGTGCCTAATTCAGTTGCACACGATATGAACTTAACTTGTTCTGACTCAACATTTTCTTTGAAATGATCTTTCATCTGGATTCCTTCAATCAGGAAACCTGTCGCCGTACAGTCAGGATGCCAGAAGACAGTTCTTTAATCATTCTTAAAAAATAGATATCATATCAGTTGATTCTTGGTTCGTATGCTTCATTGTTATCACAAAATAATTCTTATTAAAGAACGATAATATGCACAAGATGTCACCAAATAATGTTACCGGATTATTTGAACCATTTCTAACACTGACATGCCAAGGAGTAGCAATTGTGTTGATTTCTTGTGCCGTTTACGATGTTTCGACTTTCGGTGTAAAGTTACAGAAAAATCTTAATATCTCAAAATGATAGGGAGATGCATTCGGCAAAGATTTTCTGAAAGAGCACACTTTAAGCGTTTCAATGGAAAAGATAAGAAATTCAATTAAAATAAAATTGAAAATAGAGATGTTTAAACAAATATTTGGAAACCCTGTATAATGTAATTGAAAAGTGAAGATAGCCTAGGATAAACTAGGCCAACATTAGATTACATGTTAATTTGTCACGGAAATTAACAAACAAGAACTTAAAATAAACTACAAAAAAATAGGTACCTACTATCAAGATTATTTTTAAGTTTTAAAAGACTTAAACTAAAATCACTAAGAGATTTGTTTTAAATAAATGAGAGTGATTTCGCATCATTAACGCAGCTTTGTTTTATGAGGCTGAAAGCTAATACGCAAATATTTTTAATGAAACTTGGAAACACGGATTGGCCAGAAGCAAGAGTGTCCCCTATAGAATAGAGACAGCGGGACCTACTGTCTGGTAAAAAACGCATAAAAATATTTATATACTCTACGCCAGCTACCAGTTTATTGACGACCGACGCCATATTTCCAACATATTTGGCACCCTGTGACTTATAAGTCCCTTAATTCAAAAATCATCTCGTAAACCTTGGCAATCGCTGCGTTGATGAGAGATGGATATATGAATGACCATATATTTAAAAGTGCACGACCTAGATATGCATACCGCACATAATCCGTTCCGCCGAAAAAGCATCAACAGGTGAAATATCTGTTGCATCTCACTTATGGGTCGTGTAGATATGCATCTTTTTCTATCGACATTACACCGACATCTCTGTCCGTCAGTATACAATTCGCCTGTCTATTCCTCTTTTATTTGATTATATTCCAAATTTACAGCTGATCTACAGATCCCTCTGAGCCGTCCCGTTACCGCAAGCTCTGATTTTGACTTATATTACGGTTCGAAAATTGAATTTTTATAGTTTGGTTATCTATGTTAAGTTTTCGGTTTTAAATTTTTAAAGTACCTAGGTAGACTCTCACCTTATTTTTTTTTTATGATAAGGCACAGCACTGCAGGATAAATCCTTTATGGCGTACTGGGAGCGGTGCGTGTGCGCAGGAAACGATTCACGTTGGTCTTGAATCTTTGAAGATTATACTCGTTGGGGAACACGATCTCAGGGAGGTCGTTCCAGAGTGATGACGTTCTCCAGATGAAAGAATTTTGAAACAGTGTCGTTCGAGGAACACTAAGCTGAACCACGTACTGGTGGGCTACAGTGGCTCGTCGTGTATTTCTACCATGCACCGCTCTGGGTGGTATCAAGCGGGCAACCTCACTTGAACACTTGCCATGAAAATTTGTAAAATGGACTCAAGTCGCCAACCTGCCTTCGATGTTCAAGGCTTTCCAGGCTGTTTGTCAGACAATGGTCACCGATTAAGCGAATGGCTCTTCTTTGAATGGAATCTAGCAATCTCAGGGTATGTTTAGGAACAGAGCAGCAGTGTCAGACTGACAGTTCTGTGGATTTTCACGACCACGTCTGGTTTATTCTGACTAATTTTGCGGTTGCGATTGGTTGACGCGGTTTGTCAAGGCTTTGTTATTAGAAGGGGTTATAGTTTTCATAGATAGGTATGACTAATTTGTCGACGACTGTTTTGGTAACTACGAGTAGCATAGCAATGTTACTCCCAACCCAAAATCCCATAAGAAATAACATTGCGCTGAAATCTGCATTTTTGGTGCCATTTTAGGGCGTGGTCACTTGGTCCGGCGCGAGCCCCAGAACCGCGGCGGAGGAAGCCTCCACAACAGGCGTTGAGCGCGCATGATGATAGAAGGCGATACCGCGAGACCCTATGCATAATTCGCGAGGCTAGCTCAGGCAGGTCAGCGACCCCGAGCGGTGGTCACCCGATGGTTACCCGATGATCGCCCGAGGGTATCCGATGTTGGTAATATAGGACCCATCTTAGCCTAAGTGGCGCCCCCTGGTATTATCAACCCTTATTATTTCAAGATTCTAACCCAAGTTTATGACCCATGGTCACGTGTTATTACATTTATAGCGGAGGAGAGATGACGTACCACGTTCTCAATAGTACCCAAACCCAAGTACCTAACCTGAACATCTATCTAAATAATCAATATTGAACAACATAATGAATAAATAATAACAGAAAAAAAGTTTTGGCAGTCAGCGGGAATTGAACCATAAACCTCTGGGGCCGAACCTCAAAGCCTTGCAAAATACGCTACGAGAGCATATAGATTAAAACTGTTAAACAATGTCTGACAACGTGAAACCACGGGGGCACATCTGAATAGATTGCTGGAACAAAAGGTCCTTAAGTGGGATCATGGTGGTATTTTATAATGTACAAAATTAGGGTAAACCAGGCTGTTTCATATACTTAGTAAAACAAACTAATTGATATCTGAGTACTACCTGAAGTTAGGTAACCAGTGTTTCACATAAAAATAAATATTATAAGCGTAGGAAAATATTAACAATCTTGTGCATTCACCCATCTGTTATGCAACGCGAGTATCAGCTTTCAATATTATTTTACAATCATTTACCCCGAAAGGGCTGCAACGTTTCTTATGAATAGATAGTATAAACTAAAAATCAGTAATTAGTCGAAGCGTCAAGTCTTTTAGCCGATAATTAAAAACAAAGACATCAGATTTAACAAAAAAGCATTGTAATATAAACTGCTCCGTGTGGAATCAAATTAAACGTATTATGAACCCTGTCCAACAGACCCTGTTGGCCTAGAACGCCCCCTGTGGGCCTCTCTGTCACAGAAAACAACCCCGATAAAGAAACAAAATAGTTAAGTACATCAAACAAATATATTACCAAAAATATAAAGGTATACACCAAACAATACATACAGGGGCGTATTAAAAGTAGTTTTGTATAAAAAAAGGAACATTTTACCATGCACAGTATTAAAAATAAATTACCTTATTATTATAACCAAAAACTTATCAGCCTAACTAAAGAATTATTACATACGAATTAATGATTATAGAAAATTACCAATATTATTTAATAATTATTAAAAGCAAAAAAAAAAGTAGCATCATTATGCAAAACACTAATTATACACGAGGCTTGTCTAGATAATGATTTATTTATGCTAATTGGCTACAAGTAATTTACAACAACAAATATTGGACCATTTATACGCAAAAATGTGTTTCTTGAACAGATAATTACTTGCATAATTTTATACAAAAATCTATACAGGGAAGATATAAAGTAAGTATACAAAGACCTTCCAGATTCCCCACAAATTAACTGGTCATATAATCAAATTAAATGCGTAAATTATAAGCCACACTGTATGTTTCATGAAGAAGAAAATTATACATTATTACTGTTAAATATCAATAAGATCTCGTGCAAAAAATTATTCAAACAAACGATCAACAATCACTACTAAACACATTGTATTTTCTGCAAACATTTGATGATGTTATAGAGCCCAACATTTTGACTTGCGACTATATATTAAGTTGCAAATATTACCGAAACATACAATCACAAGCCATTACGTAGGGGCTCAGTATCTGTTTTGTGCGTTGTACAGGTCCCATTGCATGAGGAATTAAGGCATAAATGTAATTTATATTTAAATTCCAAGTACTAAAGGCTCTAAATATTCTTTTTAAATTTTTGAAAAACCTCTCAGTGACATCTTAAATAGTGTAAAAAATATAATTTATATGCTCTAGAACTAAAAATATTATGCCAACAAGAACAAACTTATTACCAACCTCGTATAAAATAATATAAACACTTAAGATTAGGAACTTATCGACAGGGTGATTAGAATTTAGCCTAATAATACCAAAACTCAACTACAGGCGCTTTTGGTTTTCAAGCGACACACAAATAAAAATAATACACATCGTTACTAACAAGTCCTCAGACGTAAAATTATAGCAAATTTGAATACATAAAATGTGTGAAAAGGGCTCTCCGTTTAAACAGGGGCACGACGTGAACGCGGCCCTTTGAGCCCCCATTCGATTTTTATGGAAAAACGAAATTTCAAAGCAAAACCATTTTTTTTAATGTTATACAGGGTAGATTATAATATGTGTATTAGTATTATGGCCTTCTTTTTACTGTATAACTAATATGGGCTCTTTTTAAAGTTATACAGGTTAGGACATAATATGTGTGTGTTAGTATTTTGGCCTTCTTTTTACTGTATAACTAATATGGGCTCTTTTTAAAGTTATACAGGTTAGGACATAATATGTGTGTGTTAGTATTATGGCCTTCTTTTACTGTATAACCAATATGGGCTCTTTTGAAAGTTATACAGGTTAGGATATAATATGCGTGTATTAGTATTATGGCCTTCTTTTTACTGTATAACCAATATGGGCTCTTTTTGAAAGTTATACAGGTTAGGATATAATATGTGTGCGTTAGTAGTTTATTCTAGTAATAAAAATAATTTTAATACTAATAATAATATGAATAATTATAATAGGTACTGATAATATGAATGTTAATGCTATAATAATATGGATAATTATAAAACTAATATTAATGTGAATACTAAAACTAGTCATCCACATGCATAAGTGAGCAATGCCCCCATGGTAATGTGCCGGGTGAAGATTTCGATATTTGTCGCTTATCATCATAAGGGCTGAGACCGATTTTAGTTTGTTGTATAGTATGTAGCTCGTGTTTTTGGGATCTAATTAGGCGCTGCGAAATAGGCTTTTCCAGCCAAGTTTCAAGGCAGGTGACGTAATCTTCAAATGTGATTTTATTTTTAATCACAGACCTTTTAATGCCCTTTATCTTTTTGGTGACGCCCAAGTTAGATAAAACCTTATCAATTTCCGCCCGCTCTTTGTTTAAATTCTCTAGTTTAACCCGTTCTTGCTCAATCTCGTCTGGAGTATAAAGCAGTTTAATAGCATACATTTTAGACCTAAGGCCAATAAAATGGGTCATAATGCGGCCATTGTTCTCATCTTTCATCATTCCCAGCACCTTTTTGTTCACTTGTGGAATCGCATAAACGTTATCACGGGCATAATCTGAGGTATCAAAATAATCGTTACAGTCTCGTCTCATTATCTGATACACATCATGGTTTTTAATTTCATAAATAAGACTATCAGTGTCTGAATACAATACACTACAGGCATCAAAACGTGGAACCATGTACTCATAGTGAAAGTCATAAATCGTAGTCTTTGCCAAATCAAGAATACACATACCAACATAAATCGGCTTATTAAAATAAATTTGTGTTTTTGCAAGCTCTACAATTACTAAATTTTCAGAAACAATTGTGCTGCTTTTAAATTCTGGCCGGGATATTAAGGCTTCAGCACCATATCTTCCGTCCCATTTTGTTATAAGTTTAACGTCAGAGTGGTTCCGGATATTCTCCATCGTCTTTCCAAATACGGCATTGTTCATAAGTTTAAAAAAATTATTTTTCTAATTTTGTCTCGAAAAATAGATATTTCGAACGCGCTAGCGAGTTCGAAATATATCCATTTCGAACTCCGAATTTTATTTTTTAAAAGTTGGCATTGGTTATATTTAAATGTTTTATTCTGTTGACGTCTGACGTTTCCTGTTATTGTTATCCATGAGAAAAGAAAGTTTTCGGGATTTCTCTGGTAAAAGTTGATTTATCGTTTTATTAGCAATATCCCTTAACTCAGGGGGAGTTAAACTTAGATTATCATGCTCCATATTTTTTTAATTATAATTATGAACAACTCTATGAAATATTAAATCACAAATTTCGTGACAATGACACAAAGAAAATATTATTTATTGTCAAGGCTACTATGATAAAAAGAAATTTAGAGTATTACCAATATAGAATTTAGACACACAAATTTACAAAATTTGAAGGGTTGATTTTCTTTTTAAATATGTATTTTCTTATTGAAAAAAATACAAAATAGAAAAAATAGTATAAAGTACGTGTTTTATAAAGCAGTTAGAGCACTTGTCCCGTTAAAAAACTCGCCGCAAGCGGCTCGTTTTTTAACATGGACGCGTGCTATAAGATGATGCTTTATAAAACATGTACTTTAATATACTATTTCAAACTCATTCTTGGCATTTTGGCGCAGCCCCGTGTTGAGGTCGATATATGATTTTAACCAAGGAGATTGTTTAAAGGTTAATATTCGGTGTATTTTGCCCAATTTTGCCCCCAAAGTTAGAGCTTGCTTTAAGTTTCTATAGTGTATTACGTATTCTGTTTTATTGTGTAGCGTAGCCAAAAGTTTCTCATTCTTTGCCCCGGGCGGTTTTTCATGGCTAGGGCATAATGGAAAATCGGAAAACTTATCATGCAAATTCTCAGGTATTTCCAAGTCCACTTCCAAAATAAACCCTTCGGCAGATTTATCTGAAATTTCACTAATGTTTAAGTGAGATATCTCGTTTTCTGAAAGCCATCTAAAGCCGCCATAAGGTAGATATTGCGACATTGCCCAGCCGTATTGATTATTGACATCAAAGTACATGAGATAGGAGTCTTCTTTAGTCGGATCATAATTTGGCATGTACTTGTTGTTGGCTTCTGCATACCTCTTTGAACACTGACTTAGCCCCCCCGCGAACTCCCTTTTCTATGAATGTTAGCATCTCTAAATCAGTAAGCAGCTCAAGTTTTATCATATCTTCTCGATGAATTAAGAGGGATAAACATTGCCACGCATAACCAGGTAGGGTATACGACCATGCAGGATCAAGGCCATATGTCCTATGCGATATATCCCTAAATGCTTCAAATACATCCGTTAAAAGCATTACATCCGTTTTAAGATATAAGTCAGAGTAGTCTTGCATGGTACGGCAATTAAAAGTTTGCCAAACTTTCTGCGCATTTAAATATTGCGTGTCACTTATAGCTACATCTTCTAAGCGGTTATAAAACGCCTCTTTAGGAGGGAGTTCAGTCTCATTCAATCTTTCCCAAGCGTTCATATAATCATAAGGGAAAACGCCCTTTCGGGTAAGTAAGTTCAGTTCTTCTCCCAGGTATTCAAACTCTGCTTTTAGGTTAGGATATTCGCATAAGTATGATGCAAGCTTATCCAGACCGCTAGCAAGAAAGCGAAAACTATCTATAAATCGAAAATGAACAGTACTATCCATTATATGCTTCGTAAATGAGATATAATTTTCTTTATTTACAGGTAATATATAAATCTTTCCCTCTATTTCAGATAGCGCCCGTATTATCATGTGCCCATCATAGCAACTCAAGTTATGGAAAAGGACAGGTATTGTGTTTGAATCCTGGTACTGTAGATTGCAGTGCTCATGTGCCGCGTTTCGATACTTTCCGGTCAAGTGTGAGTGATCTCTAACACGCTTATCGTCTTCCGCAAATGGCTTCTCACATATATGGCAGTGAGTAGCGGCCAAAAAACTTTGTTGTTGAGCAGGCGTAAGCGGTTCCATGGGCAAATCACATAAAAGGACCGTCTCAACGTCTTCAGCAAATTGTTGAAGCTCGCGCATGAACCACTGCATACAGTCTTGGCCTGTGTAACTTTTATAAAATGATAGAGAATCGTCATAATTACATTTTACATAATAACCGACGCTATAAGGGATATGCTCTTGTACCTTTTGCGTGTTTTTTTTTATATCATCGACTACAGGTATTGGCAAGCTTTCCGAGTCTGCGAATATAACAAACGGGGCTTTTTCCTTATGTTTAAAATTATTAAATTCCAAAATATTATTGCCTTCTACAGGCATCCGAGGTATTGCTAAGGTCTTGTTTTTAGAGCATTCGGACGTGTGCTTATCTAGTGTTATCTGCGTGCGGAAATAATGAAGGCAGCGATCACAAAAAAATTTTCGCTGCCTATTAAGACTCAATTGCCTTGATAGTAAGCGTGAAAGGTCTTTAATCCAAACAAAATGGTATTTTATAGGGCTTAAATCAATATCATCATCTGAGGAAAAGTAGCTGTCTTGTAAAAGTAGTAAGTTTATATGGTTAGGATGCTTATTTTCAGGTATATAATATGGCACAACCAGATAATTTTTTCCAATTTTTTGTAGTCGATATACGTTAACGGATATTAGGTTTTGCTTTTCAAACTTTGAAATTTGATTAATTGCCATGGGAAACTTAATACCTTCCAAGTTTAGAACTGACTGAGGGTTTGGGTAGGACGATGTTCGTTCAGAATGCTTGAAAGCCGGATATAAAGCGGAAACGATGGACCACGCAAAACACATTTCATCACTGTTTTTTACATTGATGCATGCATTTCTTTTAGCTATTTGTTTTGGAAGTTCCAACCCGAAGAGGATTATAATGATTAATAGACACCATTAAATGTATAATTTTGCGTAGTGCCCACCCAGAATTTCTTTCCTGGAACATGTCTAATTCATCCAAAATATGGTTCTTAACATGATCGGCAAACCACTCATTTAAGTTTGTGTTGCCGAAAATAGAGGCATTCGGAGTAGTAATGTACTTTGTATCCTTTAAAATTTCGTCTGCTTTACTAATTTCAAAATTCCCACAAAGAGTGGTGTTAACTTTGAGGGCAGTAGTTTTTTTAAATGCGTTTTGAATTCGCCGCTTAAAAATTGCCAAACAGTCCTCTAAAAATGATCGCACATCAGTATGACGCTTGTTAATAATAACACCAGTCCTGATTCTCGATTGGAATGCTGAATGTAAATCTTCCCACTTTACTCTACAAGAAGCTGTTTCTGCACGACGTATCCCACTACCTCCGCCCACTTTACGGTCCTTTAGTAACGACTGAAACCCCTTAATTTGGGCTAAACACGCTATTATATGAGACTTTTCAGCCACTGACTCAGCGCGTTTCAAAAGTTTATTTAAATTGCGAATTGCACGAGTACAGTCCTGCAATATCTTACCGCAGGTAATCGTTGTTAAGTTAGGGGTATCCATCTGGGCCCTAATTAACTCGACGTACTCACTTGGGAACGGCATTTTTTTTTTGCTCTGTAACAAAATAAATATGGCTCAAAATACGTCTGCTCTCTCTAACGTACAAAGACAGAAGGGGCTCTGGAGCTCCTGCGTCCTGCTTATAATGCACCCCTATTTATAACCTCGGTTGGGGTGCGTTCAGAAAAGTAGTATGCCTTCGAAAAAATAAGGCGCGTTCAGAATTAATATTCAAGGTTTAGTATGTAGTAGATGTATACAACAAGCTGTTTTACGCGTTATTATTTTAGAATATATTACCTGCCGAAAACACTAATATTTTACTGACTGAAAGTGATACCTGTGATAAGTTTAATCGTAGTAAAAATGTTTAACAAAAACAGATTCTAAAAATTTTATTCCCTCCACCGCGTATCTATAAGCAACGATCTGTGCCCAGAGGATAGACGAGACCAAAAGATCTTACTCCAACACCAAAAGCTGGCAAGATCACAGGGACTACAAGCAAAAATAAAAGGAAAAAATTTAGAAATAAACGAAGAAATCTATACCATTCAAAGATTATTAGAACTTGAAGAACAGGTAAACTCTGAAAAGGCTGATTCCGAATCGGAGGACACTGAAACAGAAGAACAAAAGCAACCAAAAGACACGGATAAAACCGACTTATTAATAAAAGACAAAATTAGTGACGAAACAAGTAACAAACGTAAAAGGAGGAAAATACAATATAGTCCGAAAAATAGGCTGACGTCAGCCTATGGTGGAAATAGCGTTACTACTAGAAGTCAAGCAAAAGTGCCCGATAAAGATAAGATTTAAATATATTAATCTCTCACCTTATCTAGCGAATTGTAATTATCGTTATTCAAATAATATTAAGGACTTGTTTCTTTTTTTAGAGTTAATTTATTTATAAAGAATTAAAAATGAACCCCTATATAATAGAATCTAATTTCACAGAAATTGTACCTGAATACATAGACAACGGTAAACATTTTTTTGAAAGGATACAAATAGGAAATACCAAATTTTTTTCAATAGTTCACGTAAATATCAGAAGCATTAACAAAAATTTTAATGAATTTTTGCTCCTGTTAGAAGAATTTAATCATTTTTTTGACATTCTGGTTTTAACCGAAACGTGGAATATACCAGATGTAAATTTCTTTAATATAGATGGTTATTTTTCATTATATAACAAAGGTGATATTAACAAGAACGATGGTGCTATGGTGTATATAGACAAAACCTACGAGAGCTCCTTTTCACACGAAAAAATAAACCTAGGAAATATAAAAATGTTAAATATTTTAATTAAATCGTGTGGACAGAGAGTTCTTGTGAGCGCCATCTATAGGCCCCATGCAACATGTCCCATTGACTTTGTAACAAATTTAAGAAGTTATCTGGAAAACTGTAGGGATAATTTAATTAACTTCCATTTTTTGGTAGGAGATATAAACATCGATATAAAATCTAACAAAGACTATGTTCACGACTATCTAAACTTGATGAGTGAGTCAGGATATACATCGTTAATAAATTCTTATACTAGAATACAACGAGGATCACAGTCATGTATAGACCATATATTTTGCAAAAGCATAAAAAATGCTGACCTTAAATCATTTGTCATAAAATCGGACATAACTGATCACTATCCAGTGACTGCACTTTTTAAAATCGAAAACGCAATTAGTTACAATCAGCCAAAAAACATAATAAAAATATATAAACTGAATGAACAGAAATTGGTTGATTATTTCAACAATATAAACTGGAGTACATTTTATCAAACCGAAAATATTGACAATATGTCAAACATTTTAATCACTAAATTAAAAAATGGAGTTTCCTTTGCAAAAACAGAGATTTCCATTAAGACAAGGTATAAAAAAAGACATCCATGGATCACTTTAGGTCTAATGAAGTCAGTAGAGACAAAACAAAAGCTGTTTAGGGATTACCAGGCTGATATTCACAATGAGCAAAAAATGAAAACCTATAAAAACTACAAATCACATCTAAGTAAATTAATTTTTAAAACGAAGACAGATTATTTCAGTACCGAACTAACCGAAAACCAAAATAATAGCAAGGCACTATGGAAAACAATAAATAAATTTACAGGTAATTTAAAAGAAAACAGTGAAATAAAAGAAATTAAAATTCAAAATCAGACAATAAGAAACAAAATAGATATGGCAGATACATTTAACGATTATTTTGCAAATGTAGGTAAATCACTAGCAAATAAACTTAGTAAACCAGCTGTATCATGCGTCAAAAAGGAAAATATAGGCCACTCTGCTTTTTTTATTCCAACTAACGAGAATGAAATAGATACAACAATAAAGGAGCTAAACTCAAATAAAGCACCCGATCCTGATCAAATTAGTAAAAAACATTTAAAAATTATATCAAGCTTTATAAAAAAACCTATTGCTTTTCTCATAAATAAAATGTTTAACGAGGGACATTTTCCGTCCATTCTAAAAGTTAGTATTATCAAACCCATCTACAAAAAAGGCGACCAAACACTAGTATCAAATTATCGCCCCATATCACTATTATCAAACTTATCAAAAGTAATAGAAAAAAATAATCAAAAAAAGAATCATAGGTTACCTAGACAAGTTTAAACTATTATCGGATCGACAATTTGGTTTTAAGAAGGGCATATCGACAGAAGACGCAATAATCTATCTAACAAATAATTTATACCACAACTTAGATAATAATAAAGCTTCTTTATGCGTATTCCTCGATTTAGCCAAGGCCTTCGATACTGTTGAGCATCAAAGATTAATTGATGTGTTAGAGGACCTTGGCTTTAGAGGACCCAGTTTAAGTCTATTAAGTTCATATCTGAGTAATCGGTCACAATTCGTTAAAATTAACGATCAAATAAGTAACCCAAAAAAAATTTATTACGGCGTTCCTCAAGGAACAGTGTTGGGCCCCATTCTATTTTCCATATATATAAATGGATTGCTTAAATTATCCAGCCCGGGAATTATATCTTCTTTTGCAGATGATACTGTAATTCTATATACTGGAGACTCGTGGAAAAACGTAAAGGAAACAGCAGAAAAAGATCTAATCAAAATAAAATCCTGGTTTGATGAAATGTCGCTCACTATTAATTTCGAAAAAACTACATATATTGCATTCAGTTGTAAAAAAATAAATCGCCCAAATTTTAACGAACTTAAGATAACTCAGAATAATCAAGAAATTGTCATACAAGAAGTCAGCCATACAAGATACTTAGGGGTCGAGATTGATAAATTTCTAAAGTGGGATGTCCAAATTAGATTATTAATTAATAAATTAAGGCCAATCCTCTATAAATTTAAACAATTGAAAACAATTCTAAATACAGCCACTTTGAAAACAATTTATTACTCTTTGGTATACTCCTTAATACAATACGGTATATTGGGATGGGGAGGGGCATATAAAAGCCACCTAAAAAAACTAGAAGTAATCCAAAAAAGGTTTATCAAAATTATTTTCAATAAAAATTTTACTTATCCTAGTGATAAATTATTTAAAGAAGCAGCATTTTTGGATATATATCAAATATATTGCCTTAAAATGTTAAGCTTACAACATAAAAAAAGATATCTACTTGAGCCATTAAGCCATACACATAATACCAGGTATAAACAATCACAAAAAATTAAAACTATTAAAACAAAAAAATCTATCGGTCAAAGGTCCTTTAATTTTTTGGCGCCATATATGTATAATTTAACTCCTCAAGAAATTCGAAATGAAATAAATCAGAACAAGTTTAAAAATATATTAAAAAAATGGATTCTATCTAAACCAAGAAATTTGTGTCTTAAGTTTATAAATTTGGGATAATACAAGGGATCTTAAAGCATTGTTGTTATTTTGTCTGATTGCAGCTATAAATTTGGGCATATATCCACTTTCTTATCGCATGGTTCTTTTTACGTCTGTTTAATCTTTTGCCCCAAGGATTAAATATTGAATTATTAAAATAATTAACATCATACACATCACATTACACTAATCTTATCTATCCTAGTCTATAATTATGGTACATTATTTTAGTTCAATTGAATCCGCAAATTATTATTTTATTATTCTTTGTTAGACATTTTTTCTTTGGTTGTCGCTCTAGATAATGTCGAAATTAGTATATGCATATTTATATATTCTAGGTAGTTTTTTTCTCTCACAAAATAGATATTCACATGTACATAATATGTTAAGTTTAAACTATATGGGAGAGATGTAAATGGTTTAGGGATATACCCACACACTAGCCTTAAGTGGCTTTAGTGGTTTTCTTTATTTATTTCCATCTACTTATATAGGAAAAACGATTTATTTTCTTTGTAATCATTTGTGGAAATAAATATTATTACTTCACAACCCTCCCAAACTACTATATTATTATATTATTATTATTATTATTATTATTATTATTATTATTATTATTTACCGCTAAAGGTTTTGCTGCACCCAACGAGTCCGTTAAAAGGCTGCAGCTAGGATAATGGATTCATTGCATAGTCAACAGCGAGGTGTTAAACATGGTAGAAACATTAAACATTATTCTCGACAATGTTGAAAGAGTATTTATACAGAACAAATATTACGCATCCTGTCTACCGGCTACCTTAATAGTTTGGGAACTTGCTAAAAAATATAATGTAGATGTTGAACCGAAATGTGGACAACTCTTGTATGACGAAATGGGAAGCAACATTCATTTTTGGAATGTGTTTAAAGAAAAACCTTATGATCCTACCCTTAAAGTGATGAAACATATGATGCCTTCTATCGACGTTAGCAAGTTCCAATATAAAGAATATAAATTGGGTGCAGACCTGGATTCAATAGAAATGTTAAATATTTTCAATCAGTTCCTAGAAACAAAATCAACTCACTTTTATTTTTCAAAAGCTCCAGATAAACTTAAAACGATTAGGAAAATTATTCATAGAAGTGTATCTAGATGTATTTAATAAAGATTATGCATATTTACAATCGTATTAATATTATTACATACATATCATTTTTTACCCAAAAGAAACAGTGTTTTACTAGAAAATATATTAGGGCTTCTCAGAACTACACCCTGTTTATGGGTATACAGCGTCATCATTATGATTAACGTATCAGTGTTATATTAGTGTTTTTGTTTGTGTTCAGATGATCTGAAACAATATTATAGGTATATAAGACCTGTTTTGTTTTTTCAGTGTTGACGTTGTGATTGATATATAAGCGTTATATGTTTGTTTTGTTTCCGTTAAGACACTGTTTTGTTTCAGTTAAGATATTGTTATCTTAGTGTTGTGTTTTAGGTAGTGTTTTTAAACACCCGTTCCGTTGATGAGTACCTCATTCGAATGTCAGAGTTCTGTGAGATAAGATGGCGAATCGAAAAATTAAATTAACGCTTTTGTCTTTACCGAACGGTCTAGATTTTGGTTTTAAAATGATTGAAAATGAATGGTTTATTGAGAATAAGCCCGTAGAATTTGAAAATAATACCCTAGTGATTGATAATGAGAAATATACTTTAACTGTAGGACTTTATTGACAAAAGAACGCCCTATGGGCTATTCCAATACAGAGCTGGATAAATATAAAGAAATCCTTCTTTTATCAAGCGCTCACCGAAGGGGATTTAATAGTAAAAATCACATAAATTCTAGCAGAAGCTGGAAGTATACAAACATTATTTCTAAGCTTTTTCCGCCAAAAAGGACTTATTTAAAGAAAAGCAGAGTGAGCATGATAAACAAAAACCTTGAATTGAACAGTACTATTCCTCCTACTTTAAATGATTTAGAACTTGATTACGATAATGACGTTAACACGCTAGTGGAAATGTTTAAACAGTTAGAGAGCGACAATTTTAATCATAAAAACGATGATAAAATATGGTCTATATTACAAGAATTGGAAAAACTTGGTGTAATCGAATTTTAAAAATAAATACACTACCCCTTATTTATGATCTCAGTATATATCTACCCCTCGAGCAGAATGGTTGTGTTAATTTGCCTCATTTTATTTCTCACTGCTACTACTACAGCTGTACAGGTAACAGACGAAACAGCTGCCAGCCAATATTTAACAGATTATGGTTACTTGGAAGAAAATACTACAGATAATGCCCTAGTGTCGATATCAGATGGGTTACGGACATTTCAAGAAACTTATGGTCTCCCTGAAGATGGAACCTTAAATGACGAAACTATTGCTCTAATGCAAAGACCTCGCTGTGGCGTCAAAGATATTGCAGATTGGAGAAGAGGCTCTAACTACTTATGGAAAGATTTAAAGCTATCTTGGTCTATCTACCCTTCAAATTATTCAGTATATCCATATAGAACAGTTGCTGCAAGAGCTTTTCAAGCATGGGAGGATGTTTCTAATTTCCGCTTTAAATATGATAGAAACATCCATAATATTACAATTTCGTTTACCGACCAACGGCATAAAATGAAAAATGATCTCACCTGGTGTCCCTACAAATTAGATAAACCTACTTTAGCGCACGCATTTTTTCCAGATAGAAGCGCCAATGTAGAGATTCATATGCATTTAAAAGAACCATGGAGTCTTTCTTCCAAAAATGATGGGACAAATTTACTAAGCGTTTTAATACATGAGATCGGGCATACTCTAGGTTTAGCCCACACAGCTGACGAGAGCGCGATCATGTACCCGTATTACAAAGCGGAAAATGTGAAAATAACTCAGGACGATATTTATGGTATCGAGTACCTTTATGGCAAAAAATCTTTGGCCACAACAAAAATACCCACGTCACCGAATACAACCCCACAGACAAAAACCACGACTATACCTACAAAAGTTACAACCACTCCACAGACAAAAACCACAACTATGCCGATAAAAGTTACAACCACCCCACAGACAAGAACCACAACAATACAGACAAAAGCTACAACAACAATCCCCAGCGTACCCCCGACCCCTGACGCGCCCTCGGTACCCGATGCGGCGCAGTTTCCGACTCTATGTGACTTGGACTCAAAAACATATAAAGCTTATTTAATCGTTAAAAACAAATTATTTATTTTTTATGAGACATTTGTTTGGATGTTGAATTTAGAGACGAAACAAATTTCGAATACCCCTTTTCTATTAACAGATTATTTTAAATTTTTGCCAAAAAATTTTAAGAAAATAACTGCTATATATGAACGTCCTAATGGAGACATTGTATTGTTTGTTGATGATCTGATTTACTTTGTAAAGTACGGCACGTTTGCGTTAATAAAAACGGAATCAATAGATAGTCTCGCTGCCACAAATGTAAAAACCAGAGTTCGAGCTGTCGTGAACACAAACAAGGGAAAAACCTATTTATTTTTCAATGATATTTTGGTGTGGGGTATTGACGAATGTTCATTTATGCCAGACAATTACCATACAACGTCAGAATTATTTAACGGAATCCCCGCACAGATAGACAGTTAGAAAAACCTCTTCAACCAAAAACTCGATGAAATTAATGATTTGTTGTGCTGCTATAAAAGAAAAACCCCGAATTAAAATTTAAAATATTTATAATAATAAAGGTACTCACCGGATGGCATTATTAATCACTTTTCCCATTAAACGGGACTTCAATCTATATTTATATAAATTATTTCTGCTATTAAAGAATTAATTTTATAATGCATAAATATATGTCGATTGGAGTACGTACTAATTAATTCAAACACTAATATAATATCGTCATATACAGGACATTTTGAAAGTGTAGATAATAGGTTTGTTTATTTTTGCGCTGATTTTAAATAAGTGGTTCATACCCCCTGTATACAGATCCCATTAATTGATTTTATTCGTGCACGTTACGCTATAATTTTATTTAAAGGGTAATTACTTTAAATGCAAAATTGCATTTAAAGCGATCGGCATAAAATGTTAATAAAATTTTAAATATTAAATATGCTAATAAGGTAAAATAATATCAATTATGCCCCGTATTGTGAACCAATTTTATCTAATTATTTAATGAAAGATAATTAATTATGTATTTTGTTTTTTTTATTGCACGGTTAGGAAAACATTACCCTAAAAGTTGTTTTTAACGGTGAAGATGTACTTAATAAAATTCAAAAAATGTCTTATTTTCTCCGATATGACTTTCACTATGAGTACATGGTTCCACGTTTTGATGCCTGTAGTGTATTGTATTCAGACACTGATAGTCTTATTTATGAAATTAAAAACCATGATGTGTATCAGATAATGAGACGAGACTGTAACGATTATTTTGATACCTCAGATTATGCCCGTGATAACGTTTATGCGATTCCACAAGTGAACAAAAAGGTGCTGGGAATGATGAAAGATGAGAACAATGGCCGCATTATGACCCATTTTATTGGCCTTAGGTCTAAAATGTATGCTATTAAACTGCTTTATACTCCAGACGAGATTGAGCAAGAACGGGTTAAACTAGAGAATTTAAACAAAGAGCGGGCGGAAATTGATAAGGTTTTATCTAACTTGGGCGTCACCAAAAAGATAAAGGGCATTAAAAGGTCTGTGATTAAAAATAAAATCACATTTGAAGATTACGTCACCTGCCTTGAAACTTGGCTGGAAAAGCCTATTTCGCAGCGCCTAATTAGATCCCAAAAACACGAGCTACATACTATACAACAAACTAAAATCGGTCTCAGCCCTTATGATGATAAGCGACAAATATCGAAATCTTCACCCGGCACATTACCATGGGGGCATTGCTCACTTATGCATGTGGATGACTAGTTTTAGTATTCACATTAATATTAGTTTTATAATTATCCATATTATTATAGCATTAACATTCATATTATCAGTACCTATTATAATTATTCATATTATTATTAGTATTAAAATTATTTTTATTACTAGAATAAACTACTAACGCACACATATTATATCCTAACCTGTATAACTTTCAAAAAGAGCCCATATTGGTTATACAGTAAAAAGAAGGCCATAATACTAATACACGCATATTATATCCTAACCTGTATAACTTTCAAAAGAGCCCATATTGGTTATACAGTAAAAGAAGGCCATAATACTAACACACACATATTATGTCCTAACCTGTATAACTTTAAAAAGAGCCCATATTAGTTATACAGTAAAAAGAAGGCCAAAATACTAACACACACATATTATGTCCTAACCTGTATAACTTTAAAAAGAGCCCATATTAGTTATACAGTAAAAAGAAGGCCATAATACTAATACACATATTATAATCTACCCTGTATAACATTAAAAAAAATGGTTTTGCTTTGAAATTTCGTTTTTCCATAAAAATCGAATGGGGGCTCAAAGGGCCGCGTTCACGTCGTGCCCCTGTTTAAACGGAGAGCCCTTTTCACACATTTTATGTATTCAAATTTGCTATAATTTTACGTCTGAGGACTTGTTAGTAACGATGTGTATTATTTTTATTTGTGTGTCGCTTGAAAACCAAAAGCGCCTGTAGTTGAGTTTTGGTATTATTAGGCTAAATTCTAATCACCCTGTCGATAAGTTCCTAATCTTAAGTGTTTATATTATTTTATACGAGGTTGGTAATAAGTTTGTTCTTGTTGGCATAATATATTTAGTTCTAGAGCATATAAATTATATTTTTTACACTATTTAAGATGTCACTGAGAGGTTTTTCAAAAATTTAAAAAGAATATTTAGAGCCTTTAGTACTTGGAATTTAAATATAAATTACATTTATGCCTTAATTCCTCATGCAATGGGACCTGTACAACGCACAAAACAGATACTGAGCCCCTACGTAATGGCTTGTGATTGTATGTTTCGGTAATATTTGCAACTTAATATATAGTCGCAAGTCAAAATGTTGGGCTCTATAACATCATCAAATGTTTGCAGAAAATACAATGTGTTTAGTAGTGATTGTTGATCGTTTGTTTGAATAATTTTTTGCACGAGATCTTATTGATATTTAACAGTAATAATGTATAATTTTCTTCTTCATGAAACATACAGTGTTGGCTTATAATTTACGCATTTAATTTGATTATATGACCAGTTAATTTGTGGGGGATCTGGAAGGTCTTTGTATACTTACTTTATATCTTCCCTGTATAGATTTTTGTATAAAATTATGCAAGTAATTATCTGTTCAAGAAACACATTTTTGCGTATAAATGGTCCAATATTTGTTGTTGTAAATTACTTGTAGCCAATTAGCATAAATAAATCATTATCTAGACAAGCCTCGTGTATAATTAGTGTTTTGCATAATAATGCTACTTTTTTTTTTGCTTTTAATAATTATTAAATAATATTGGTAATTTTCTATAATCATTAATTCGTATGTAATAATTCTTTAGTTAGGCTGATAAGTTTTTGGTTATAATAATAAGGTAATTTATTTTTAATACTGTGCATGGTAAAATGTTCCTTTTTTTATACAAAACTACTTTTAATACGCCCCTGTATGTATTGTTTGGTGTATACCTTTATATTTTTGGTAATATATTTGTTTGATGTACTTAACTATTTTGTTTCTTTATCGGGGTTGTTTTCTGTGACAGAGAGGCCCACAGGGGGCGTTCTAGGCCAACAGGGTCTGTTGGACAGGGTTCATAATACGTTTAATTTGATTCCACACGGAGCAGTTTATATTACAATGCTTTTTTGTTAAATCTGATGTCTTTGTTTTTAATTATCGGCTAAAAGACTTGACGCTTCGACTAATTACTGATTTTTAGTTTATACTATCTATTCATAAGAAACGTTGCAGCCCTTTCGGGGTAAATGATTGTAAAATAATTTTGAAAGCTGATACTCGCGTTGCATAACAGATGGGTGAATGCACAAGATTGTTAATATTTTCCTACGCTTATAATATTTATTTTTATGTGAAACACTGGTTACCTAACTTCAGGTAGTACTCAGATATCAATTAGTTTGTTTTACTAAGTATATGAAACAGCCTGGTTTACCCTAATTTTGTACATTATAAAATACCACCATGATCCCACTTAAGGACCTTTTGTTCCAGCAATCTATTCAGATGTGCCCCCGTGGTTTCACGTTGTCAGACATTGTTTAACAGTTTTAATCTATATGCTCTCGTAGCGTATTTTGCAAGGCTTTGAGGTTCGGCCCCAGAGGTTTATGGTTCAATTCCCGCTGACTGCCCAAACTTTTTTTCTGTTATTATTTATTCATTATGTTGTTCAATATTGATTATTTAGATAGATGTTCAGGTTAGGTACTTGGGTTTGGGTACTATTGAGAACGTGGTACGTCATCTCTCCTCCGCTATAAATGTAATAACACGTGACCATGGGTCATAAAGTTGGGTTAGAATCTTGAAATAATGAGGGTTGATAATACCAGGGGGCGCCACTTAGGCTAAGATGGGTCCTATATTACCAACATCGGATACCCTCGGGCGATCATCGGGTAACCATCGGGTGACCACCGCTCGGGGTCGCTGACCTGCCTGAGCTAGCCTCGCGAATTATGCATAGGGTCTCGCGGTATCGCCTTCTATCATCATGCGCGCTCAACGCCTGTTGTGGAGGCTTCCTCCGCCGCGGTTCTGGGGCTCGCGCCGGACCAAGTGACCACGCCCTAAAATGGCACCAAAAATGCAGATTTCAGCGCAATGTTATTTCTTATGGGATTTTGGGTTGGGAGTAACATTGCTATACTACTACTACGTATGTTGAAGAGGGAATGTTATCGGCCCTTTCGACAATGGACACTTGAAGGGAAAGCACGTTTGTGAAAGTTAGCTCCCGAAGTTTAGCTTTCTTGGGCAAGAACGGCCATGTGGTGCCAATAAAACGTTCACAAATTTATTAAAAATAATATGGCATAGTAGTTTGCCTATTCTGTGGGCGTAATGCCGATTAAAATGCTTTTATATCAACTTCAGCAAGCGGTCCTAGACGTAATTTGGTAGATTGGAACCTTCGTTAGTTATTTGGGGTAGGTTAAAATTTAGTATCTAACTACCCTCGATGGGTCGTATAAAAGTTTTCTCTTTCATGTTGTACATCTAAAATTCGATTTTAGGTTTTTTTTTGGTAGGGACTAAAAGCTCAAACTGGAGTACTAGTTTTTCTATTGGAGTTGCCTGGACGCGGGACGTGCCAGTTGCCATGTATTAATTGAATTTTTGGAGACTAACGGTGTAGCAGCATCCACGTTGACTGTCTTAGGGACCATGTGTGGGTGTTTTACTGAAGATTGAGTCTTCAGGAACTTTGGGTAGCGCACAAAGTTTCAGCTAAGTACCATTTTTCTTGAGTATGTTGTAAGATAGTAACAACTTAAAATCTTAATATTTTGTATTTGCGTATGGTTCTGTATACAGTGTTTTGATAAAGTTTTGCGCCCATGTTATGTACAGAACTTGTGCATTGTAAACGTGTAGCATATGTCGAGATAGCGTTAAGACGTCACAAGAGTCTCTAGTAGTTCAGAACGTTAGGTAGTCTGTTACAGCTAATTTCGTGGTAAATATAGTTACAATTATTATTATAAAATAAATATTTTTGTTTCCCGGTTAAAGGCCATTGGTTTCTTCAAACTTTAACGCGTGTAACTTTAACATTTTAACTTATCTACGCCCGCTAGTATGCTAATCCAGTAACCACAGGTACTCGTAAGATTTTGTATTGTACTTTAAGAATGCTCTTATGGTAAATTTAGTTAGTTGTGAGAGGTTCTTGCGCAGACCTTGCGGAAATTCCAAGTCTGAGACAATGTCCTGGATGTAGGTCTATATGGCTGCCAGATCAGACTAAACAGTCGTTTTTTACAGTGTATGTCTG
This sequence comes from Polydrusus tereticollis, assembly GCA_963920685.1. Classification (NCBI taxonomy): domain Eukaryota; kingdom Metazoa; phylum Arthropoda; class Insecta; order Coleoptera; family Curculionidae; genus Polydrusus; species Polydrusus tereticollis. Next base: position 135,544,987 of record OY987326.1, read on the forward strand.
ACAGTTGCCGTCTTGTGCAAGGCCCTGCCAAACAGGGTTTGACTTTTACTTATTGTTTTAATGATAACTTTCTAATTTAAACCTTCACAACTTTTATGTCAAACCTAGTACTACTACTTTGTTATTACATTTCACTTATCTACCTTTAACTTTAAGTAACTATTGTCCACCAAAGTAAGAGGAGCTTGCATTTTTAAATCCAAGTAGCCAAAGGCCTAACACGACTTAAGAATAAAATTTGTATTGGCCTCTGCTAAAATTTGGCTTTTATTTGAGAGACAGCGACTTTGAGGGACTTGAGCGAATGAGAGCTTATAAGAAGCCATTTTAAACCGATTGTGACATATTTGTTTTTTTCCTAGTTCGTTTTTCTCCGAGGCCAAACACTGGAACATTTAAAGGCTTTTAAGTAAAATAAAACTAAGGTGGCGCCTTCAGCATTTGACTTTAACTTACTTATATAAGAGTGTTAAACCTCTCAATCTAGAAACAAAATAGCGAACCTACCCTGAGTTGAGCTAGCTAAGGGTGAGTTTTCCGGCAGCACAACATAGGTCATTTTTAGGGACTCTTGTCTGAAGTACATCCTCCAGGGCGTAGGGTTGTCAGAGTAAGGGTGGATAGGTTGCCTTGTTGCAGTATATTTTAGGTTACCCTAGGGTAAATACTAGCACTGCGGATTTTATGGGAAAACGTAACATACGTTGAAATAAAAGTTTGTTTTTCAGAATACTTTTATGTATTTTCTGTGTTTTTCCATTACATCGTTTATTTTGTGCTAATTAGAAATTTTGCCAACATATTATTGAACTTTGTGGACCTCAAATGTTTCTTTGTATTGAAAAGTAAGTAAACATACTTTGGTTAACCAATATGTATTACGCAAATATTACCTAAAAATTATTTAATTTTATAGGAATTTATGTTTTGGAGCGAAGATTATGAATTTAACCGAGTTTATCATCCCGAGATAAACTTATAGCTTTTAAAATACTATTTGAATTAAGTTTTTTTTTAAGGTTATGCTGATTTTGTTGTTTTGTTCTAATTTTGCTTTTTCCCTCTTTAATCTGCCATATATACGTATCCTGTAGGTCGACTTTTAGTCGTCAACTATATTTTGAATCTCATGAATACAAAAATGTACATGTCGTCAACAATATCTCCTCCTGCTCTGTTATTTTTTATTGTATTTAACACATTTAGGTTGGTAATATACGCCACAAATAACATGATTCCAAGAAGAAACGTTACTTTTGGTTTGGTGTCGTATGTTTAGTTTTAATTTACATTTTTAGACACCTACCTCTCATTTTTTTATTTATCCAACGTCTGCTAGTTATATAATTATTATTTATGTCATCTTAGACAAGTAAAGAAACAAATAACATACTAGTGAGTTATAAATCATAACACACTAGTGGGTTATGACTATAACTAACTGGTGGGTTTTGGTAAAATATGCATTCATATAAGGCTTTGTCATAACTGTCTCTTGAATTGTGGGAAATAATAAATAAACACGCAAGGTTCGCTTCTTTTTGAATTTCGGCTGAAGTTTCTTCCATATTTTAAAAAACTACCCTAAAGAATCGCAAAAATAATAATTTTACTTACTGCCTTCTAATTTTTATTGTTAATTAATTTTATAACAACAAGAATCAACTTAGCCTACTTTTACGTGTCAAATTTGTCATTCAAAAATATGTAAATTATAATGTAGTACAGAGTTTCCCAGTTTACATTGAAACAATATAATTTTCTATTTTTTAATAATATCTATCAAGTGTTGGATAAAATTTTGTATGACACTCGTGTGTAAAGTCATATAAGCCACTTGGAAATTAGCCCTCTTGGCCTACGGCCTCAAGGGCTAACCATTTCCCAGCGTGACTTATATATAACATAACACACTTGTACCATAATAGCTATTTATGTATCAAGGGCGTTACGGGGACTATAATGCCCTGAAGGTAGAAATAGCCCGAGGGCCTCTGGCCCGAGGGATAGGTTTCTGCCTGATGGGCATTATAGTCCAGTAAAGCCCGTGGTGCATACAATGCTTTATGTTTTACCTAAAAAAGAGTTTTTCAATGACTAATTACATTATTTATTCGCAATATAAAAAATAAGTTGCACCTGTACCTGTATACGTAAGTAGATAATGACTGGTGTTAAGTTTGACTTTGATGTTTCTGTCAGTTAGTCAGTTGGCATTTTTTATTTAACGATTTGCTCAAAATGGAAGAAATTCCACAAAATATAAGAGAAAAGGTCATAAAAGCGACCGAAAATCTTTTGCCAGTTAAATCAAGGCAACAGTATGATCGGGAGTATGGCATATTTGGTATTTGGAAAGATACGAACACAATTCTTCAAATAACCGAAAACGTTTTAATGGCATATTTCCAGGAACTGGTAAGTTATTGATTTTATTTTAATACATATGTTTAACAAACTTTATTATTTTTAGTCGGAAAAATACAGTCCGAACTCTCTCTGGACCAAGTATTCTACCCTAAGGTCTACGTTGATGGTCTATGAAAATATAGACATTTCGCAATACCATCGTCTCATATCTTTTTTAAAAGTTAAGTCGAAAGGATACGTCCCGAAGAAGTCTAAAGTTTTGGAAGGAGAACAAATATTAAAATTTATTAAGAAGGCTCCTGATGATATCTACTTGGTACACAAAGTCATATTGGTAATGGGTGTTTTTGGAGGTTTAAGACGAGATGAGTTGGTCAAAATGACCATTGATGACATTGAAGATAGAGGAACAGTCTTGGTTATAAAGGTACCAGAAACTAAAACTTCAACTTCAAAAAGTTTTACTATCATCGAAGAAGATTTAGGCGCTTTAAATTTAATAAAAAAGTATACAACATTAAGACCAGCTGGAATAAAGGAGCGAAGATTCTTTCTTACCTATAGAAAGGGTCGATGTACAGTACAACCCATTGGAAAAAATACCATAGGAAGCGTCCCAACATTGATCGCAAAATTTTTAAAACTGGATAATGCAGAAGCTTACACCGGCCACTGTTTGCGTCGCACATCGTCAACTTTACTTGTTGAGGCAGGTGCTTCGTTTGAAACGCTAAAACAACATGGGAAATGGAAAAGCTCTTCAGTAGCTGAAGGATATATAGAAGAAAGTATTTCATCCAAAAACAAAATAGCCAAAATGATTGCCAATTCAGTTAATTCCGAGGTTAATTCCGTAGCGACTATTGAAAATTCTTTAATAGACTGTTCTTCTATACAAAATAGCGTTAGTGCTACCACCGCTGCTACCATCACAAAAAACACCGACCATTCTATAGTGGGATCAGCTACATTTTCCGGGACATTTCAAAATTGTAATTTTTATTTTGGAAATAAAGTTTAATTTTTAGTATTGTTTAAAGAAAAAATTATTTTTTGTATAAACTTGATCTTTATTGTGAGAGAAATAAAATTGGATAAGCAATAAAATTTCCATATTAGCGCATTAGGGTAATATAAGCGGGCATTATCATAATGCCCGCTTATAATGCCCTAGGTGTGATAGCAGGTATTATTGCTATCATAACATATTCCGTTTCTAAGGTATTATAGATCAATAATAGATAGGTAAAACATAAATAACTTTAAGATTCGTTTTTTGATAACACAAAAAATATTTATAATTGGTACTAGAAATATGTCGTCGGCCATCATTAAGCTGGTAGCTGGTGTAGAGTATAGTTACAAAATAAATATATATTTTAAAGCCGACCCCGTCATTTTATCAAGAATACGCAAATAAATCGTAGGTACTATAACTTTTAAAAACATTAAAAGAAAAAATAGCAAAAACAAGAAGAACAAACCTAACAAATGGGACGATTTGTCCAGTTATCAGGAAGTATTTCCGTTTAGAATAATCTTTTATCCGCACAGAAAACACAATAATTCAGGGAAACGGCCTCATCGCAATGTGGCGGGATTACCACTCCTAGCACTACTGCTATCTTTTTTGCTTGAGGCGCTTAGGGTCTGCAGGATTACTGCAAAAGTTTTTGTCAGGTTTTAAGCCCGACATTTTAGCAGGAAAGCTGGAGAGATAAATAGGAAGATAAGGAAACCGGTTTGAGATTTATTGTTTTTGGGTACATATTGTGTATACGTTTATTGGCAATTTCATAATATCATATTAATTACAAGATTGCTGATTATAATAATGTTTAGTTCTAATATTACAATCTTCCAAAAAAAATAAAGCCGCAATCCTAAAAGTTTTAATTATATAACAACTTAATTTTGTGTATTAGCGTTTTTGCAATATGATATGTTTGGACAACGTGAGTCAATCTAAATCTAAGCCGAACATAAAATTCTAATCTTTTAATACGTAATATATTTGCTACGTGATGTCGCCACGTGTAACATGTCGCATATATATTTATACATTATGTGTTGAAAACACTGTAAGGTCCCTTTCCTTTTCGTCAGACTCTATAGCCTTGCCGATGAGCCGTGATACGGCGAAACGCGTCCAAGGATTGGGTCTGACGGAAAGAAAAGGGTTGAAACATCTTTCTGTAAAATATCTTGTTAAATCAAACAACACCTAGACAGTATTTTATGTACTGTTGTAAGTCGGCAAAACCAACAAAGGAAATCACAGTTTAAAATCCTATTTTTAGAATATTCTTCGCTTCAAACCTACCCGAGAACATGGCAACGTTCTCAGCTTTAGCTCAGATTGTTAAAATCGGTATATTTTGCTAAAAAATCCAACAATATTAGTATAAGTTCTAGGAAATATTCAACTCTCCAGCCAAACAAAAAGTTATAATATCCAACAGCGAATCTTTAAATAAGCTCAAGAGCGTTTGTGGTAACGCGACATCAAGTAATACTACGAAAATTAGTTCTTTTGATATAGCGCCGACTCACCGCTCCGTTACTACTTTATTTCAATATTTGTGCTATTCTCTTATTGGCAAACAAAAACTATGGCTACCGTTGCCATTGCGACAAACCATGTCACTGAACCCTAATTGATTTACCCGGGACATCGGGTAGCGGAGGTAGGTGGTCCGCCTCGTAGCGTCATTGCACTTCGAGGAGGGCAGTTCGATTCGCGACCGGTCGCACGGAACCGTCGTTTTCTAACACAAAATTAAATGATCAAATGAACTTACCTAAGTGAAGTTTGATCTTGATTATATTTGGCCACGTCGAAGTAAATACGAACAGATTGTAGTTCCCCCATTCCTATGCCAACTGCCACAATTTTTAAAAAGGTACACAAAAAATAGCCCATCCCTAGTCATCGATCCCTGAGCCACCCGCGGTTGATCTCATTCTTTTAAAGCTATACGACAGTATACGGAATCATAGTTCCGTATACTGTGGCTATACCATATCCAAAAAAGATAATTTGGAGATACGGCAAGAAGAGAAGGTGCGGGTGGGATGTATTTACTTCGACGTGGCCAAATATAATCAAGATCAAACTTCACTTAGGTAAGTTCATTTGATCATTTAATTATATTTGGCCACGTCTCTGTAAATACGAACAGATTGTAGATGTTTAAAGAATAAATCTTTTTTGGATACGAGTAAACGTTTATTAATAATTCCCATTATCATAACAAAAAGAAAAATGGGCCTTTGTTATTTAATATATAAATCTATATCGACTAATATGTCGCCCCTGCGCGTGCAAAGAGAGACAACTCCAAAAAAGTGCCATTTGAGATAACCTTGAAACCGATCTTTAAAATTGTCATTCTTTAATTGTGCAATTGGTGACATCTCAAAAATATGTCTTTGTGTGTTTTATCTTATAAGTACAAAAGGATACATTTCATTTCCAAATGTGTTTTTAGAGTTAAATTTAGATAAATCTATATACACTTATATTTGGATTGTACAGATTGAGCCAACTTGACTTAACTCGTTCAGCACTAAATGTTCTTAAAGTTGTCTTTAATTTCACAAAACTTGTCAGAGCTTGTATACTGTACGCTTTGGTGTGCTTCTCTGTTTGCTTAAGTTTGTGGTTAAATAGTAAATATCATATACGTAAGGTGTTAATTTATAGTCAGGTGGATTAAAACGTTAAATATTATTGTGGCGGGAGAATAAACTCTGTTCTATTATTTATTATTAGGATATTATTGAGGTTATGTCTTCCACAAGAATGAAATTTCTTGCCGATTTAAGAAAACAAGCTGGTGTAGGAACTGGTAAGTAATGTTTTTGTGTTTTTGGGTAAAATTATAAATATTCCAATTTATCCTAGTAACGGAATTAATAGTTGTTAATAATAAAATCAGGGAGATGTCTCTATTAACACTATTGTTTTAAACTTGTCTCGTGTTTCACTATATTAATTTAGGGTACCTATATACTTATCGTAAAAACATTTGTAGACTATGCACATTAGGGCGTGTATTAAGAAGTGATCTTATTAAATTGGGTAATTTCTTTTATTTTGATGGCTAAATGGCAGATTAACTTAAAATTTTTAAATTTAGAAAATTTGTGTTATAATGCCACGGTACTGCACACTAAATTTCGCAAATATTTAAACATTGTCCTTAAAAATATAATTGGTTATAGGTTTTACTGTTTCAACATGTTCGTATTTAGTTGATAAGGATGGTATTCTTTTCGAGGAAAGAAACGAAGATCAACATCAGCTGACTTCAAAAGGTAGGATTTATGAACAAAACTGAAAGTGCATGCTGCAAGTATCTTGGAAATAAATAATAATAATAAAGTTTTGTTAATTTTAGGTAATATTTTGATTTGAACCTTGTTTTTTTAGAAAGAAGTTTAGGATCAATCGCTACATCACACTGTACTCCAACAGATAACCAGATCGACTACTGTGCCGCTTCGTGTAGTTACAGTAAGTTGGTAATATCGTAAAAATTATTGATAAAATCGCTTGAAATACTATTTTTGTTTTAGCTTCCTCTCATAAAAATCTTTTACGTCAAGATGTGATGAAAAGGAATCGCGACAGTGAAATTGTTGATTATAATTTAGATTCTGATAACGTTGTTTTAGAGTCGGAATTCGCAGGCTCAGAAAATGAAATTTGAAGTACATTTATCGGACAGACGATATAAGAAAGAAAAGAAGAAAATAATGTGCAGGAAAGTGATATCGACGATACTGATTTAGATCCCGATTACAGAATTTCAGAGTCCGAGTCTACATACTCAGAGAATCAAACTTTAAGTACAGTAAGACTAAGAATATTGAAAAGAAAAAATGCAAATGAAAATAAAATTGACGTTAATTTAGATCCAGATTACGGAGTTTCAGCGCCAAAAGCCACTGGGTTAGATAATCAAACTGTAGGTAGAGTAACACCTCAAGAAAACTTTACACGCAAGAGAGGTAGAAAACCAATAAAGGGTGATACAGGAGCAGCAAGAACACAAAGAACAATGGCTAAAATTTCAGGAAAGGAATACTTTTCTCTAAAAGGAAAGTTAATGCGTGGACGAAAGTGTCGAGATCTAGAAGACTGTCGAAGGGGCTGTAAAAATAAACTTAGTCATAGCGACCGAATACAAATTTTTAACGAGTACTGGAGCATACAAAAGTTTAATAAGCGAGTTTCCTACACTTCAAGTCTTATTTTAAGAGAAAATAAGAAATCTGGAATAGTAAATCGTAAAAAAGCACGGCAATATAATCACAGGTACAATTTGAAAATCAATGGGTCGCTTGTTCAAATTTGTAAAGGTTGTTTTAAAAAAACTCTTGATTTATCGAATAAGTTTATTCAAGCCGTAATTAACAAATCCAACATCACAGGAATAACAGAAGATGACAAGAGGGGGCATCATGAACCGGCTAATAAAACAAGTCCTGAAAGAATAAATTTGATTAAAGAACACATTTTGTCCATTCCTAGTTACGAAAGTCATTATTGCAGGGAAAAAGTCGGAGACAGGCGATTTTTGCCATCCTATTATACACTTACAAGGATGTACGAGGAATATAAAATTTGGATCGCCCCGCAAGACCCTGTTAGTAGGAAACTCTATGAATCTGTATACCACACCATGAATATATCAATTAAGAAGTATAGTAAAGATACTTGCCAGCAGTGTGACAGATATCATAGTTTAATATCAAATGAAAGAAGAGAAGACGAGACACAAAGGTTAAAAAATAATTTGAGCACACATCAAAAAGAAGCAGAAGATGCATACAGAGCTAAAAATAAAGATAAAGAGGAAGCTAAAACAGATCAGTCAAAACTGGTTTACACATTCGATTTGCAGCAGTGTCTCCCAACTCCAAATTTAAGTACTTCAGTTGCCTTTTATAAGAGGCAATTGTGGACTTACAATCTAACCATGCATGAATGTACAAATAATAAAACCACTTGTTGTATGTGGCATGAGACAATATCTGGTAGAGGAAGAAATCAAATCGCTTCTTGTCTCTACAAAGAGCTTTTAAACTACTTACCTCTCTCCATTGAACATGTGATACTATATTCCGATACATGCGGAGGCCAGAACAAAAATTCCCATATGGTTGTAATGTTCATACTATTAATGCAGCAATCTAACATATCACTGGTTGACCATAAATTTTTAATTCCAGGTCACACTAGAATGGAGTGTGACAGTGATCACTCAATCATAGAGAAGAAAAAAAAAAAGTACGAAGCCCCAATTGAGCACCCACGAGATTGGTACCAGTTGGTAAGGATGTGTGGAAAAAGGGAGCCGTTTAAGGTAAATGAAACGAATAAAAATGATTTTCATGACTTTGCAAGTTTATTGAAAAATATTTTTGCCCTCAAAAAATTTGACGACTACGGTAACCGTTTTGTTTGGAAAGACGTCAAGTGGTTACGGTATGATAAAACTTATGGAAAGTTCAGTTATAAAAATAGTCTTGATGAAAATGAGGCTTTTAAGTCAATGACCATCCTTAGGAGAGGCCAAAAATTACCACCTCAAGAAATCCCAAAATGTAAATACCCAAATTGCATATCTCAAGAGAAAAAAAAGAATCTTATATCGAGTTATTACCTTTTATTAGTGAAGTTTTTCACGAATTCTATAAAAACCTACCAATTGAAGCAAATATAAGAGATGCACTTCCAGATGTAGATGAAATTGTATCCGATGAAGATTAGTGCTATATGAGTTATCTTGATTTTTTTTGTGCCTACGGAGATATGTTGTGCTTTTTTTTGTAAAGTACTTAAAATTGTTGTTAAAATATGTGAAACTTTTATTCCTTAATAATTAATAAACACATTTCTAATCAATAATAAGTGCTTACACTCATTTTAAAACCTAATAAATTCAACTTAAATTATGCAACCTTAAATAACTCAAATCAACAATTTGGGACATGTCTCTCTTTGCACGCGCAGGGGCGATATGTTATATGAATATAAATATATTGTAGCAAACAACTAAAAACTAAATTTAATAAAAAAGAAATTTTTAATTACGAACAAAACATGTAAACCTATTAGCTTTATTAAGAGCTAAGAACAGTCTGGGCAAAATTAGACTCATTTTGAATAGGACGATTATAAAATACTGCAAAAGTCTTTGAGGTAGTAGACCACCCTGCCGCTAAACGGATGGTATCGAAAGTAACGCCTTCCTAAATGCAGCTGAAGTAGCTGCATGACGAGTACTATGGGAACCGAATTGAGAAATATCAACACCTGAGAGTTGCATAACTTTTTTAATCCATCTAGAAATAGTTTGCGATGAAGCATTGTGAAAAGGTTTCTTAAAAGTCAAGAAAAGGTTGTTACACTTGGTACCATCCGTTCTTAAACTTTCTCTCTTTTTGATATAATCTAAACTAGCTGAAGCTACACAGATTGATTTGTCTGCATCAAAGTAGGGCAGGATTAAAAAAGGTTGTAATCTGTTTTTGCATAAAGTTTTTATTCTTTCAGGAACCTTTATCTCGATTCCCCTATCTGATTGTACAATATTTTCCAATTGAATGGAAGCTATTGTTTGTACTCGCTGGCCAGTAGCCAGTGCAATTAACATACAAAGTTTATATGTGAGATACCTACTCCAAGTTAATGTTATCATTGTTTAAGGTTCTTAGGAATTTTAAAACGGGTGCTGTATCCCATGTACAAGAGTATTTGAGCTTGCTTGGTCGTAACTGGTATACCCCCTTAAAAAATCTTTTAATTCTATGGTCTTGGCCTAAAAGAGGTCCAAAGATTTGTGCAATGGCAGACCGGTACGAGTTTAATGTGCTATAAGATGAACCTCTGGTAAATTAAAAGGATAAAAAGTTTAAGACATCAGGTACTGATGCAGCAAAAATATTAATATTATTGGTTTGGCAAAACTCCCACCACAACTTCAATGCAGAATCGTATTGCTTAAATGTAGCCGCAGTTACAGAGGCCAAACATATATTGAAAGCTGACTCTGGAATCTGGCCTAACTGCAAAGCCTTTTGGACAAGATTTCTACCTCCAGGGTAAGCTGACGCCAAAGAGGATGAGGCACTGACCTGTCAACAGAAAGTAGTAATCCAATATTTGGTTTTAAAATAATAGGTCTCTCAGTTAACAAGGATCGAAAGACAGGGGACCAGGGTTGTGTTGGCCACTGAGGTACGACCAGAATACCTGTAGCCCTGTCAGAGATAATTTTCTGTAAGCATTTTAAAATAATTGAAAAGGGTGGAAAAGCATAAAATTTAAATCTAGACCAGTTAAAGGTAAAAGCGTCAACACCAAAAGCTTCTGGATCCCTGTGCCAGGAAATAAATTTTTTACACTTATTATTTAATCTACTGGCAAAAAGGTCAATGGCTGGTTCAAAAAACTTCTTTGTAATTTCCTTGAAATATTCTTGCCCAAGTTCCCATTCTGTTTCAAAATAATTTTGGCGTGATCCAGAATCGGCCTCTTTGTTACTGCTGGAGCTGATATATGAAGCATATATGAATAAATTTTTATTTTCACAACAATGCCAGATGTCTTGGCATAACAGGTTTAAGTGTTGAAATCGAATGCCCCCCATTTTGTTTATGAAAGCAATTGCAGTAGTGTTGTCAACTCGCAATAAAATATTTTTGCTGTTAAGAGTATTTGCAAAACATTTAAGTCCAAAGAACGCAGCTTTTAATTCTAAGCAATTTATTGGAAACTTCTTTTCTTCCTCTGACCAAAAACCATAAGAGGATGTACCATTACAATATACTCCCCAGCCAGATAAAGAAGCATCCGAAAAAATTTCTAAGTGAAAACCACGTGACTTTAAAGTATTTAAAGCTAAAGGTATATTAGTTAACCACCAAGCTATTTCTATAGAGAAACTAGAGGGGACCAACATGATCTTATTATAATTGCTTTGTGATTTTTCCAGAGCCAGAAATTGTACTCTCTCTAAGGGTTTTAAATGTAACCAGCCATTGGGCTTCGGCTTTAATTCTAAGCCAGAACGTTCTACCTCTTTTGAAACTTTAAGCCTCTCACCCAGTTTGTCTCCAAAAAGCCAACCATCAACATGACTATTTAAAAGGGTCTGTTTTGCTTCCTTCTTTAGGTCTAATGATATAAGTTCCCTTCTTGAAATGGACTGCTTATGATGCAGATCCAATAAAAGGCGACTAGCATCACTTGCTTGTTGTATAAACAACATATTTTTGTTAACATCAACCTCTCCTAACAAATTAGTTAAGAGGTGACCTAAGGCAGAGAGAGCCGTACCCATTTGGTTTTGCAAGTCAATAATTTTCTTGTCTCTGCGTGACACTACCTCTCGGATTGCAGAGGCTACCTCGAGATTTAGTTTTGGGGCTTCTAACAAGGGACAATTCTCTGGAGGGGAATATTTATTTAGGATTGAAGATCTTTCTTCATCAGATAGGCCTTTCTTTAAAACATTTGTCCAGGACAAGGCTATATTTTTTTGAAAAGGAGGTATCTCCTTATCAGCGTGTGCTGTGTCATAGCCTAAGATTGAAAGCACTGCCTGGTCTAAATCAGGTTCGGTATTTTCTTGTTCTTCCTCAGATCTTTCATCTAAAAGAAATAGATCAGATAAGCGAAAAAACTGATAATACCCATAAGATGTGGACAATTATTTATACAATATATTGTTATCAAAACAATATATGTAAACAATAAGTGTTATCAAAACACAAGTGTTGTCAAAACACCCATCGATGTAAACAAAAAACAACATAGACATTCAGAATCATAAAAAAGCATTAGTCATAGACTTTACCTTGAGAAACCTGTAGTAGGCCTCCCGCACGGAGATATTCGACACTTGCGTCGCTATCTTGATCTTCCGATGGGAAAGCATCTTCTACTGTCCTTGTCGGGGTTACAACAACCGGTGCAAAGGGAGACAAGGACCGCTGACGTGACGTTGAAGGCGGAGTATTTTCGACATGTTGCTTGTCGAAATTAGCCAATTGTTTTTTTAGTTTTTTAAACTTTTTGAGGAGTTTATACTCTTCCTCAGATGCATCGACAGTCCTCTTTCTTTTACAAGACTCTTCCATAATGACTGTAGTACACTATGGGCACAACCACACAAAAAAACAACACTTAACACTTGTAAACAAGCACACCAAAAATTTGCGACGTGATCAGACGGCACAAAAAAAGAGAATGAGATCAACCGCGGGTGGCGCAGGGATCGATAACTAGGGATGGGCTATTTTTTGTGTACCTTTTTAAAAATTGTGGCAGTTGGCATAGGAATGGGGGAACTACAATCTGTTCGTATTTACAGAGACGTGGCCAAATATAATGTGTGTTGTATTAGTTCCTTTCTGCCGTAAAGTGTCAACTATATTATACTCGACTATATTATTAACTGAACTCTCACCAGTAGAAAATCAAAGCTAATCGCCGACCGATCTAAAATTATCCCCGGCATGCAGGATTTTCGTAAGCGTGGTTCATGCGCAGTATGTCGGATTTCTACAATTTTTTGAAATTTGGCGTTTATGTTTTCCAGAGCCGGTCGTCATTTAATTCTTTATTTACACAGTGTCTATTGTGATATTTTTTAGCGGTATTTTAAATGATTTTCAATTCGTTATTGTACTTTGTGGAACTTTCGTTAATAACTTATTACTAGATTAGATTTTTATTAATAGTTTAGATTTATTTATCTTATAGTCTAGTACCTTTTAGTGTCAGTTCGTGATGAAAAATAAGTATATGGTGTTGCTTTACAACAATTGTTTGCCAACGACCCAAATTCATATCTTCAGATAAGTACCTAGTCTACTTAAAATAATTTAAAAATTGTATCCCCGCATATCATTTACCTTCTTTCAACACAATCATGTATTTATTTAGGTAAGTGTTTTTTTTTAATGTTTAAGTTATTCATAGTATACCTACAATAACGTTCAAGTACTTTACAATAATGTTTCCAATTTGAAACTCGACACAGTTTAAACTAGAGGTAATAATATGTTATTTATGCCCAACTTGTTTACTGATTCTGGCAATTAAAAGAAGCAAACCTATTACATTGCTTTTAGCGGTAAACTAACGTGAACTAACAGTTCAGATTATGTTGTAAGAGATTTGATTTACTCAGAGGATCAAAGGACCTAAAATCTTGCGTGGGTTATTCTGTTATAGTAAAAAATGTTTTCCTAAACATTGTTGCTTGTCAAAGCTAGATCATTGTAATTCTTGTCTAAAATGCAATTTAGAGACTTAAATAGTATGTACCTACCCACATAAAGACATGTTTGCAGATCTACCGCAGCACGACATGATGCATGGTTAAGAGCTCTGGGATAAAACCCTTATATAGAACATATCAGTGATGAGAATCGTGTTTTTAGTTTGCATTTTGCCTAGGATGATATTATAATTAAAAATGATAAGGCGTACTTAAAACCAGGTGCCATTCCAACCAAGCAATTAGGCCCTCGTAAGCTGCACTTCACAATACACCTTCAATGCCACCTTAGTAGGTAAGAAAGTCTTATGATTTATTGAAGGCTTCTTGTAGTAAGCATCTATTAAACATATTGTTGTTGTTTTTGTCCAATAATTTTACATTTCATAGCTTCGAAATATAATTCCAGAAATATTTTTAGTCTGATAAAAAGTACTTACATCCTTACTAGTTTTCTACTTCTTTTTTTATTGTAGACTTTGTCAGACTTTATCCATATAAATAGGCAGTATTATGTGCACGAAACTAGATACAATAACAAGTTATAAAACCTATCTAATAAATAAATGCTTACCTACTTCAACTGATCTGAAGGAAGTACAGTTTAATATTGTTTTAAAGTTATTTCATGTTTCTAACAATATAATTTTGTACTTTGCACAAACTTAAAGCAATGTATTAATTGGGAAGGGTATTTATTCGGAAAATGAGTTATGAATCTTGGAGAGACAATTTCACTTGATAAAGTATAGGTAAAAAAATATGCCACGTAACATAAAATGAAATTGTAAATATTTTTTGAGCTACAACCTTTCAAAGCCCTTTTTTTCCTTTTTTTTTTAAATACCTATATATATCATTACTTGGCGCAGTGACTCTTGATTTCTATTATTCCCTTACAACAAGTTGGTGGAGTATGCATTTAATTTTTCGCATATTTTATTTATTTTTTGGAAGGTAATAGGATATTAAATAAAAGGGCTACTCCTCATCTGAATAAACCTTACCCTTTAGTGGCAAATTAGAATTAAGGATTTTATAACCCTAGCAAAAAATATAATAAATACATTAATAGCATGTTTTTATAATGCGCTGCATTAAGGCTTTCCACAATTATATGATAACATTTTTATTTTATCTCCTACAAAGTGTCAAGGCAAGACAAATGCTTATCTTTCTCAAGTCTAGTATAAACATATGAAACCTCCGTTCTGACTTAGTTTTAATCGTAAAAAAAAGTAATTTTTTTGAAACTTTCGTCGTGTGCTGTATAAAAAATGATAGAAGGAGACCAGGCGACAAAGGGCACCTGTTACGGTGTTAAGAGCAACCATTATTATTTACGAAACTATGCCACAAACTCAATTGTAATTCAATATTTCAATTTCTATATTTATTTACGCCCCAAAATCCGTAAGTCCTGAAATTTTCATAATTCTTGCGGTGTATTGCCTCTTCGAGAAAATTAATGCCCCACATCTTATTATAATTAATATTAAACCAAGATTTACTATATTTGCTTTTATAAATCAATACCTTTCCGACAAATTAAGTTAAGTAAGTTTAAAGCCAAGCCTGACGTATACGCGAACTGCGCAGATCCAAAGCTTCCGGAAAACGCCGCATCCTGGGGATAATTCTGTAACACCGTATTACCAAATATATTGGTTATATATATGTGAGTGAGACTGATATCTTGTAGCAATTACAAAATGGGGGACATATTAAACATGCCTTCATTTTATTTTTTAGTTATATTTCCACAGAGCTCATTTCGTTTATTTATTTTTCGATAATCTCTCTACATAAATAGTTTCATTGTTTTAGCTCCTTTGTTTACAGAAAATTTGTTAAAATAAGGGAGGTTAGTGGTATTGCTTCTTGGCTTCTTTATCGGATTTTTAGTTTTCTTTTTCTGCTGGGTATTTGCACCGCAGTCTTTAAGGCGCCGCAAAGAAGTTTGACTACGTAATCCCGTTCGCATTTCCGTTAAATTTGAGTTAACTCATAGTTTTACCAAAATTATTTTATGGGTGCACACAGGGTATCCGGTAATTACCTCCTAATCTAATTTCTGGGAAGCATACAGAGAAGGTCAAAATAACCCTAATTTGTCATAGAAAAAAGATTCCTTAAGTGCCCCTTAACGGAGATCGAAGCCCCTAGGGGTACCCAGCGATATACTTTTTTGGCTTTAACTTTTGAACCTACATGTATAATTATCTAATATTTTATAGAAGCTGTTAAGTCATTAAACCATACTATAGTAGATGTTTTACATCTTCAGGGAAGTCAGGACTCGTTGGTCTATAATTTTGACAGGCGTCATTTTACAGAGCTGAAAACTGAATTTTTAAATATTCTGGTCAACCTGGTAAAAAAAGTGCTCTAAATTTATTTCGATGAAACTGGCGATTTTCGTGATAAATCAGTTTTTATGCGAAACACTTAAAACTTACTAATGCTAAACACAAACAGGTAAAAATCAGGTTATTGTTGGTAATACGTACATAATGAATTATTACTTTTGACGGAAATTGTCAAAACGGTTTTCACGTGACAATAATTAAAAGAAATGGAAGAAAATTCTTACGCAGAATTTAATTTATGGTGAAGCGCTGTCCTACTCTTCGAAGGCAAGAAGACGTTATTCAAAGGGTTAACCGGAGCCTAAAGGAAGCAGGGCAAAATATTATTAGAAAGTAATTATTACAGTTTATGAATTAATTTGTATTTTTTGTTTGCGGTTTGTTTAGGCAAAGTGTTTTTTCTTAATATACTTATATTAATATGTATAGGTAACTAGTAATCATGTTATCTAGTTATAGTTAAATAGTTATTAAAATTCGGCGTACCAAATGATTAGGTAATTGAACTACCTAGAAAAAAAAGATATAATGCTTTCTTGATTACTCAATTTTGAATTATGTTGATAGCGTAAAAGGTCTCTGTGGGCAATAACTTTATACGAAAACGCGACGTATATAATTTTGACGAAACGTTAACGGTTATTGCGTTTGAAGATAGTGACAACGGAAATAACATAAATATTAGCGATAGAAATTGATTAAAAACTTTTCTTTTTTTGTTTTTTTTAGACAGAATTACGGTTAAACACACCTACATTTTTCACTTTCATTTGGTTTAAATATTTTTAATATTGTAATACATTTACATAAACAGTGATTTCATTTCTTATTGGAATAAATAAAACTGTATTTTTATAGTCGATAGAAATTGATTAAATACTTTTTTTGCCAGAATTAAGGTACACACCTCCATTTTTCATTTGCCTCTAGTTTAAATATATTTAATACTGTAATACACTTACATAAACAGTGATTTTATCTCCTTATTGGAATAAATAAAACTGTATTTTCATTTTGCAGATCTTCCTATAAGGAAACACTTAAGATTGTATTGAGAGGGTTGATGATTCTAATTGCGAATCTACTTTATATTATTTTTCCCCGGTATTAAAAAACTATAAGACACTGATTTTGTATTGATTTGTTTGGTTGTGTGAGCCCCTGGAATAATAAATGAATAATTTAAAAATTGCTCATGTTAATGTCAGATCCTTGATTGCGCACCTTGATGATTTTAAAAACATAGTTATTAATAAGAAATATGATATAATAGGAGTCACGGAGACCTGGCTCAATAGTTCAATTTCTAATAACATTGTAAAAATTGAGGGTTACAGAGTTGAGCGTCGTGATCGACAGGGCAGAGGGGGTGGAGTAGCAGTTTATGTTAAAAACGAGTTTAGTTGCTCATTGTTGCCATCTAGCCTGAATATAGAACAGTTATGGGTAAAAATCAAATTACAGGGTGTATCACTTTCAGTCGGCATAACTTATAGATCTCCTAACACTAATTATATAGACTTTTTCAATTGCTTAGAGGAGTCTGTTTCTCAGACTACTCCTTTGGTCGATCACGTCTTCTATCTTGGTGACTTCAATATAAATTTATTAAATACCGATAGTTTAGAAACCAAGTTTGTGTTTGAATTTCTTGAGGGTCTGGGACTCACACAGTTAATTGATTGTCCAACCAGAAAAACTGACACAACATCGTCCTTAATCGACTACATTCTGACATCTGATAATAAAATAATAATTGAAAGGGGTGTGTCTCCGATTGATTTTAGTGACCACGATTTAATATACTGCATAATAAAAATAAAAGTATTAAAACAACAGCTTGAGTACAAGACAGTAAGAAATCTTAAAACTATGAGCAGTTTCAGTCGGATCTGCGATCAATTCCATGGAATGGCATGTTTTTCATAGATAATGTAGACGATAAGGTTAAGTTCTTTAATGAAAATATTAATATACTTTTAGATTTACATGCTCCTTTTGTTACACATCGTATTACGAAAAAATATGCGCCTTGGTTTACAGATACTCTGCGAGCAATGAAAAGGGATAAAGATAAGTCTCTAAGCAAATACAAAAAACCAAACCGATTGGAATACCTACAAAAATATGAGAAACATGTTCACTGTGGCCGTTAAGCGGGAAAAAAAGACTTTCTTCGTGCAAAAATATAATAATTAGAATCATAAAGAATTATGGTCTCATTTAAAACGCCTTGATCTGAATTCGAAAAAGAATAATGATATACCACAACAACTTGCTAATGTCGAATCCATTAATAATCATTTTATAAATTCTGTTCCTCGGCTTACGGTTGATAACAGCGTGGTTTCGTTTTATACTCAAAACAAACTTTCCGATTCAGCTTTTGAGTTTCACAGAGTGACAGAAATAGACATACTTAAGGCGATCTCGCTTATAAAAACAACAGCTTGTATGGTAGACGAAATTAATATTTTGTCCTTGGAATTGTGCATACCCTTCCTTTTGCCTTACATAACTCATGTTATTAACTATTGTATTACTAAATCTGTTTTTCCAAGCCAATGGAAGGAGGCATTGGTGATACCACTTCCTAAGTCATCCTCAGTCGATTCTTTGGGTCAGCTACGACCCATAAGCATTCTGCCTACATTTTCCAAAATTTTAGAGAGAATATTACATAACCAACTTTCTGATTTTTGTTCGGCTGAGAGGGTTATTTCTGTAAATCAATCAGGTTTTAAAAAGGGCCATGGATGTGCTACTGCACTATTAAATAATACGGATGATATATTGGGAGCTTGGGATAAGGGCAGGTTAACATTGTTGGTTTTATTGGATTTTAGCAAAGCATTTGATACGCTTAACCACGATATTATCAACGCTATATTTCGGTATATTGGTCTATCAGATGCAGCACTTCGACTGATGGCAGAGTATCTGGCAGCAAGAAGTCAGGCTGTCTGCTATAGAGGCGATATATCTTCTTTTAAGAATGTCGTGACTGGTGTGCCACAGGGCTCAATCCTGGGACCCCTCTTGTTTAGTTTATATACGTCTAGATTTCCCACTGCATTTCTTTCCTCAAAATATCATTTTTACGCTGATGATACACAGGTATATCTGTCCTTTTCCAGAGAAGAAACCACCCAAGCAGTTACAGCTCTCAATTTTGATTTACTTAACTTTAGTAATTTTGCAACTGGGCATAGCCTTCTGCTAAACTCTGGAAAATCAGTGGTGTTACTTTTTGGCACCACTGGCGACAGACAGTATTTTCAAACAAATTTTTCTGATTCTGTAAAAATTAACGACTCCACGTTACAAATAAAGAGTTCGGCAAAAAATTTGGGACTTCTTATGGATCCGGATCTTAGATTTGCAGATCATATAAACTTATGTTTGCAAAAAGCGTATATCAATCTAAAACTTTTATTTCAACATAGGCATGTACTGACTAGAAATTTAAAATCTATTTTATGTAATGCGCTGGTCTTGTCGCATTTAAATTTTTGTGATGTTGTTTATGGACCCTGCATAACAGCACATGTTGCTGGTCGCATTCAAAAATTACAAAACTCTTGCATACGCCTTATATTTGAGATACGTAAATATGATCAAAATTTTAACTAACAAATCACCACCATATTTATACAATAAAATACGCTTTCGAACTGACGTTCACAATATTAATATTAGATTTAAGGGCAAACTTACTATTCCAGCTCATAATACGACTCTGTTTGAACGGTCCTTCTCCTTCTTGATTGCAAAATACACCAATAATCTGCCGGAAACTATTATGAAAACATCTGTCAATTTATTTAAACAAAACATAACAAATCATCTCATGGCGCGCAATCACTGATCTGGCCTTGTCTTCTGAGTTATTCCTTTTGGTTTAAGCAATTATTGTACTGTAAGTATTGAATTTAGTAAGTAATTACTTAGTTCATCTTGTTTACTTAAATGTAATAATTACTGATCAGCTCTGAACTAATCAAATGTGTCCCTTTTTTCTGTTCTTCTAGTTTTTTGATATATTTTCTTTTTCATTCTGGTTCTTAGGGTTAATTATATAATAATGAACAATGCAATTGCGTTCGATTAGGTTAATTTAAATACCATTTTTATGTTGCTCAGTTAAAATTTCACAAAATTGCCACGCTCTATTTATTGAATACGGTAAGAGATGGAAGTCGGGAACACTCGGCAGCTGCAGTCGGGAGTGGTCGTGCGGTTAAAGTTAAAGAAAATGAAAGAATAATAAGGGCGCCAGTAACCTTTTGTAATGCCGCTTGTTCCTGCTACAGAGTTCAATATTCGGTTACAAAATATTTCTAAATAAACTTACCACCAGAGCCTCAGCAGAATATAATCGACCGTTTACTTAAAAGAGAGTAATGCAAAGAAAAGAGAGAAAAGAAACAACCTATATTTCCATTGTAAATGACACGGTTTATTAAAAATAAATGGGATTTATTCTTCTTTTGGATGTCCTTTATAATATAAGAGAAAGAAAAAAAAACGCTACTTACTAAACATCACAATAAATTACACCGCCTTACTCACGTAAGTAAATATAGCTCGAAATTGTATAGTCTAGAGTCACGACCGCTTGTGATCACAATGGGCTTACACGTGCGACTAAATATCACTAACCTTATAAGTATTCACTAATTTAATTAAATGCCGTACCAATGTGTAATAATTGATTGAAAGGCAAATAAAATTATGTTTAGTGGTATCGCCCCTCATGCAACGATGCACAAACGCGTACAACTATAAACAGAAGCTGTAAGTAGAATGATTATTGATCGACAGGTAAGGAATATTATATTTAGTGGTATCGCTCCTTATGCAACGATGCACAAACGCATGCGACTATAAACAGAAGCAGTACGTATAAATGATTATTGACTGACAGGTAAGCAATATTATATTTAGTGGCATCGCTCCTTATGCATCAATGCACAAATGCATGCAACTATAAACAGAAGCAGTAAATAAAATGGTTATTGATCGACAGGTAAGTAATATTATATTTAGTGGTATCGCTCCTTATGCAACGATGCACAAACGCATGCGACTATAAACAGAAGCAGTATGTATAAATGATTATTGACTGACAGTAAGTAAAATTATATTTAGTGGTATCGCTCCTTATGCATCAATGCACAAATGCATGCAACTATAAATCACTCGTCGCCATAAAATCATAAAACTTCATACTAATCTAAGTTTAGGCCACGGCTATTTTAAATACGTAAAAAGTGTATATTATATATAATAATCTACAAGTATGAATTAAATGTATCAGTTCTGAAAAGGGTGTCTTTTAGTCGGAGGGCACCAAAGGCAAGAACTCGAACCTATACCTCCTAAGCGTACAAACTCCAGTAGCTAAAGTTTCAACATAAATGCATACAAAACCAATTTACAATAGAACTAAAGAAAAAAAGGAAAACCGGGTCAAAATGCACAATAGGGATTAAATCATTAGCCACTATCACTAATATAATTAGTCCCAGGTCGAGAAAATTAATTCAGTAAAAAAATGTTACTTGATAGGTTACCCCGTTGAGTAAACCTATTATCCCAATTATCCTCCAAGTATCTCAGATCTCACATTCCAAGACTCCCAGGCTCCTAAACTTGATCCAGTCGAACTATAAAGTCATGGGGCGTCCGTAGAAACCTGCCTGCAGGGACCTGCCCTACAAAGGAATCATGTTTCTCAGAGTAGGCTTAATTTTGAAGAAAAAAACTTGATTTAATTTTGGCATTAGGGTTTAACAGTTTTATTTATAGTGTTTTATCTTACTTTATTTTACTGCCGCTTTATTGCAATAGATAATTATTGAGCTCTTGAGAGAATAATACAGGGCGGACTAAAGCTATTGATTTATAAAGGGTGATAAAAAAATAAAGAATTAAATTGCCTGTAAATAAAATGTGAGTTGATCATATGGGCTTAAACAAAGTTGGATAAAAGAACTACTTACACTTATATGGTGGAATGTGGCATATAAGGTGCAATGGCCATGTGACCCCAATCAACCCTAAGCCGTCTTTTGAGTATTGGACTAGGACAATTTCCAATAAATAAACGCTGGAACAGAGGAATATCCTCAATTAGCTGAATTCAGGGGTTACCCACAGAAAATATCGAGAATTTAATTTAAACAATCTTGTTACAAAATGGTTGAACTGACTTACTTTTAGTTCGACTAGGCCTCGGTACGTTCCATTTACCAATCCAACTCCAAGGTTGCTGCTTGACCCTGTGTATACACCAAATACGGCACAACGAAAACAGGCGACAATTATTTTTATCCTCGAAGGCAAATTACATCCCCTAACGGTTAGAGAAAGTCTACAAGACCTCAACACTTGCCCCGAGGTGGAAACGACCGCTTTCTTCTAGGAATCACCAAAAAAAAGGCGCGAGAAACCTGCCCACCCGTCAGTTTTTTTTTTTTGACAGCAGAATGACGTAGGCGTAGGAAGATACATTATTTACTAGTAAGACAATTCACTACTACCTATATTTTACAATTTCCCGGGACACACAACCTGCGAAATCCCAAGTTTTACATTTTCTGAGAAATAATTTTAACCTTAAAACAAAAAAATTAACAACAAATATTCAACTTGAATGGGTACTATTTTTCGCTCCGGCATGCAATCCTGACACACAGAACGCAGGATTCATATCAGGTGGTACTGCGACCCGAATGCAGCACCGAAGGTTCTCGGATTCAGTCGTCCACCCATCCTCTGGCAGAACGCCGTCCAGGAGTGCACCGAAAACCGATACCGCGTAAAACGTATTTTTTTTAAAATTGCAAAAATGGGCTTAGAGGTTTTTTTATAAATGAATTGGCCAATTTCCCATTCTAAATTTGAATAAGACAATTTCTTTAAAAGAAATCCTAAATCGCCTAATATTATAACAAAACATTAGCTTACTTATCAGACAGAACAAATTACAAGGATAGTATAATTTTAAACCGTTACAAATTCCCCCCAACTTTAAAGAATTTTACCCAAAATTCTTTAGGATTCGTCTTCGTCTGGTGGATGGGCTTTTAAATCCTTGATATGCCAGACTCCGGCAAACTTTCCAACCTCATTATGTAACTCGTAAGTCCATGGCGATAGTCGTTTTGCAATAACAAGAGGGCCAATAAAGGTAGGGGCTAGCTTGGCCGTAAAATATTTTGAGGCGTCGGACAAAACATAGTTTCTTCGCCAGACTTGTTGATTTGGAAGGAATTGTTCGGGACGGCGACGAAGATCGTAAACCCTTTTGTTAGCTTCATACGCCTTCAGCAATTTCGTTTTTATGTCAGCATAAATCTTGGATAGTCCAATAGATCGATTCTTGCAATTGTTAGTATTACGCTTAATCGAAATAGGTTGTTCAATATCATCGAAAGTATTTTCTGCTGGTACTTCACGACCAAAAACTATGAAATTTGGAGAATGTCCTGTGACTTCATGAACTGCAGATCGGATTGCATGTCCAACTCGGCCCAGATGTTTATCCCAATTTCTGTGATTTTCGGTCACATATGCCTTTAACATAGTTTTAACAACTTTATTGATTCTTTCGCAAGGGTTTGCTTGCGGATGATAATAGGCAGTATACTTTATGTAAACATTGTATTTCTTCATAAGATTCGTAAATTCACTGGATCGAAACTGGACACCATTATCAACAATAATTGCTCTAGGACTTCCAAATAGCAATAGGACACTTTCCTCTAAATGTCGACAAATTGCAGAAGCGGTAGCGGCACGTAACGGAAACAAAAGAGGAAATTTACTGAAACAATCTGCGACAACTAATATGAAAGTATAACCAGAACTTGAACGAGGTAAGGGGCCTACTAAATCCGCACAGAGTAACTCGAATGGTTTGGATATTGAAGTTTGGGAACTCAACATAAGTCCTGCAGGTTTCCGCTGTTCAGGCTTCGTAGCGATGCACACACGACATCTTTTTATATATTTGGTTACATCTGACTTTAGCTTAGGCCAATAATATTTCATTTGTAGATGTTGACAGGTTTTAAAAATACCTGAATGACAGAGAGAATTGTGCGCCTCGAAGATAAGGTCCTTTCGTCTCTCTTTAGGAATAATTTCTCTCCAGTAGTCATCTTCAGTGGCTAACTCGGGGTATTTAGGTTCTACATACTTAAAGAGTTTACGGTTAGAGGAACGAAATGAAGAGTATTTCTGTGGAAATTTGTTAATCTTTTCATAGAGATTCTGATACCATTGATCTTTAGGGTCATTACTTTGGCAGTCATTGCTCATGGTAAGAGCATCCAAAACAGGAACGGTCCTTGACAGAGTATCCGGAACTATGTGATCTTTTCCTTTCCGATGTATGATCCTATAGTCAAATTGCTGCATCCGCAGAGCCCATCGCGCTAATCGACCAGTGGGATTTTTAAGATTATCTAGCCAAACCAAACTATGATGATCAGTTATCACTGTAAATTGGCTTCCTTTCAGATAAGCACGCAGTTTTTCTATAGCCCAGATTACAGCTAAACACTCTCGCTCAGTTACCGTGTAGTTTCTCTCATTTCTAGTAAGAGAGCGGGAAATGTAGGCTATGACCTTTTCTCCTTCTGGATAATCCTGACTAAGAACGGCGCCGATGCCAAATCCTGAGGCGTCCGTCTGCACTATAAATGGACGGCTAAAATCGGGACACGTTAAAACAGGAGCGCTAACTAAATAGTCCTTTATAGTCTGAAAAGCAGTTTCACACGCTGAAGTCCATCTAAAGGGTTGGTTCTTCCTCGTAAGATTGGAGAGAGGGGCTATCAGTAAGGAAAATTGAGGAACAAATCGTCGATACCATGAAGCTATTCCGATTATTCTACGAACTTCGGCTGCAGTAGTAGGGGAAGGAATCTTCAGAATTGCACTGACTTTTTCGGGATCTACATGTAATCCATTGCAATCCACAATATAGCCCAGATATCGAAGTTCTGGCCGACAAAACTTACATTTTTCCTTCGAAACAGTCAAGTTAGCGGCTTTCAACCTTTTAAAAACCTCCCTTAAGACTTGTAAGTGTTTTTCGTAAGTCGGTGTACAAATGATTATATCATCCAAATAAACGAATACATATTCATCCAAGTCCGCGGACAATACGCGATCGATCAATCGCTGCCACGTGGCCGGAGCGTTAGACAATCCCATGGGTAAACGTTTAAATTGAAATAATCCGCGCCCAGGAACAGTGAAGGCCGTTAAAGGTCGTGACGATTCTGAGAGCGGAACCTGAAAATATGCAGACTTTATGTCTAGCGATGAAAGATATTGCGCATTTCGCAACTTGTCCAAGGTGCTAGATACAAAAGGGAGAGGATATGCGTCTTTCTTCGTAGTAGCATTTAATTTACGATAGTCCACTACAAAGCGCCAAGAAACGCCATCCGACTTTTTAATTAAGAGTATAGGTGACGACCAAGGACTGTTACTAGGCTCAACAATATCGTCTTCTAAAAGTTTGTCCAGCTCTTTACTGATATGGTTCTGCATGTACGGAGAGACAGGATAATATCTTTGTTTTATAGGAGTGGAAGAATTCTCAATATAATGTTCTACCAGTTTGGTGCATCCTAGCTTGTCACCCATTTCCTTAAAAGCTTTAGCAACGAAGCTATCTAACTGATTTTTTTGGTCGGCAGTCAATTCCAGTGGTGACTTTAAGGTTAAAGAATCCGTGGAAACACCTGACAACTGTACTGGTGATGAAAATTTCCAACTTCCATGTCTCAGGTCCGGAACGATGCCCATTCGTTTCCAGAAATCAGCGCCAAGTATCAAGGCATGATGCAGGGATGGTATGACCAACACATCCATAACTCTTATTGCACCTTCAATATTAAAAGGAACAGATAAGGATCCTATGCTCTCGCATGTATTCCCATTAGCTACTGTACAGGTAGTCTTTTGTGTGGAATTGAGTGGTAATCCCAAATGGATCAATTTTAACCATCCTGGTCCTCCAATTATTGTTGAAGAAGCTCCGCTATCAAGTAATCCCTGAATGGTAATTCCTAAAATGTCTACAGTCAAATAAGGACGTTCATCTCCCTGCGCATGGGCCAGAATAAAGTCCAAAACAACTCGCTGATTCGGAGACAAAAGCTGAGCGTTATTGACCGCTTTGCACGAAGACTCTATACGGTCATTTAGGGTCTTCCGGATCCGTTTCCCGACCCAGAACATTTTGGACAATTTCTTACGGTAAATCCAGGGGTTCCACATTTGAAGCAGTAAGTGCTTTCTTTCGGTTTAGGACACTGAGCAGCACGATGTCCAACGCGCTTGCAGTTCCAGCACGTGATATTCAACTCAGCACAACTAGTGCTTGTCGATGATCCAGCTTCTGAATAGATATATGCTAAGTCTGGCTCCATAAATTTCTTATTCCGAGGAGGAGGCAAAAAGGCTTCAATGGACTCTTTTCTCTCTTCCAATTGTCGACCTAAATCAATGAGTTCATCAATTGATGTAACTCTAACAAGTCCAAGTTGACTTTGGTAGAAAGGGGATATATTTTTCAGAATTATTTTTAATTTGAGGGCTTCTGAGACAGAAAAAGTAAGTCTTTCAAACATATTCTTGATTGTTGCAATGTAAAGACCAATTGACTCCTTAGGTCCTTGAGTACGTTGCTTAATCTCATCCAACAAACGGTCATTATAGTCACTAGGTAGAAACTGTTGTCGGAGCCTTGATACTAAGTCATCCCAACATGAAACGTTCCTTCTTATCGAATTATACCAGATCTTTGCCTTGCCCTTAAATAAGTCTGAAGCAGAGGCACAAAGCTGAGCTCTAGAGACATTTCTCGAGATGCTAAGTTCATGGACGGTCTCCAAGAAGGCATTCAATGACATTGATTCTCCATCATAAGCAATATTCCACTGATAAACGGGTACGGTTTTTGGTTTGTCATTTAAAGGACGTGCTCCTACACCTAAGTTAGGAGGTACGTCATCCTCGGCAAAATCTTCAGTCTCAGATGCTGAGCTGCTACTACTACTGCCCATATTGGTTGAGGAAAGAAGCTCCGCTATCTCTAGCGCACCATGCGTTTGAGAGAGTTGACGATACTTTCTAGCTTTGCGTTGCAAGGTTGAGTGTAACTCCAGAAGATTGACGATAAGTTGGGATTTCTGCCCTGTTTGGGTATCTCCCTTGGGACAAGATCGATCTACACGCCCATAAGTATGCCACAGCTTTGAAGATATTTTCATGAACGAACAACTTTCAGCATTATCAGAAAAGGTAGAAACAAGTCCCTCAAGCTCAGTACTTGCCTTCTTGACTGCACCATAATCCGTTTCAAAATCAAAAGGATAGGTAGGATATGTCAATGGAGTTCCTGCTTTTTCCAACTTTAGAAGCCGGCGCAGAGTCTTTCGCATTTCGACCACAGTAGTATCGTCTCCTACTTTTATTCCCCTAAATTGTAATTCATAGATAAATTCTTCTCGTTCCAGGCGATTAACTTCCATTTTCATAGCCATATTGAGGCGATCAAATTTAACAGTTTATAAATAACTTAAAATTCTATACAACTTTATATATCTACACAACCTACGTTACATTTAATAATCGGTTCACTTAAAGCTAGGATAATTTCATCACTATACTATTAATGCACTCCACCCAAAGAACACGCTGTATTTTCACTTAACTCTATCCACTATTCACAGCACTTCACAAACACTTAATAAAAAATCTAAACTAAAATTTCCTGGGAGTTGAGAAAAGTAATAATTTTATAACGTGACAACGTTGTCTTAAATATACAAGGATACAAGAAAACTTTGCTACAGTAAACTTTTCTTAATAGAAAATAAATTTCTCAATTTAAAAATTTACCAAGCTGAATGACAGATTGACAAGGGCCCCACGTTGGGCGCCAAATTTACTTGCCACGCTCTATTTATTGAATACGGTAAGAGATGGAAGTCGGGAACACTCGGCAGCTGCAGTCGGGAGTGGTCGTGCGGTTAATGTTAAAGAAAATGAAAGAATAATAAGGGCGCCAGTAACCTTTTGTAATGCCGCTTGTTCCTGCTACAGAGTTCAATATTCGGTTACAAAATATTTCTAAATAAACTTACCACCAGAGCCTCAGCAGAATATAATCAACCGTTTACTTAAAAGAGAGTAATGCAAAGAAAAGAGAGAAAAGAAACAACCTATATTTCCATTGTAAATGACACGGTTTATTAAAAATAAATGGGATTTATTCTTCTTTTGGATGTCCTTTATAATATAAGAGAAAGAAAAAAAAACGCTACTTACTAAACATCACAATAAATTACACCGCCTTACTCACGTAAGTAAATATAGCTCAAAATTGTATAGTCTAGAGTCACGACCGCTTGTGATCACAATGGGCTTACACGTGCGACTAAATATCACTAACCTTATAAGTATTCACTAATTTAATTAAATGCCGTACCAATGTGTAATAATTGATTGAAAGGCAAATAAAATTATGTTTAGTGGTATCGCCCCTCATGCAACGATGCACAAACGCGTACAACTATAAACAGAAGCAGTAAGTAGAATGATTATTGATCGACAGGTAAGGAATATTATATTTAGTGGTATCGCTCCTTATGCAACGATGCACAAACGCATGCGACTATAAACAGAAGCAGTACGTATAAATGATTATTGACTGACAGGTAAGCAATATTATATTTAGTGGCATCGCTCCTTATGCATCAATGCACAAATGCATGCAACTATAAACAGAAGCAGTAAATAAAATGATTATTGATCGACAGGTAAGTAATATTATATTTAGTGGTATCGCTCCTTATGCAACGATGCACAAACGCATGCGACTATAAACAGAAGCAGTATGTATAAATGATTATTGACTGACAGTAAGTAAAATTATATTTAGTGGTATCGCTCCTTATGCATCAATGCACAAATGCATGCAACTATAAATCACTCGTCGCCATAAAATCATAAAACTTCATACTAATCTAAGTTTAGGCCACGGCTATTTTAAATACGTAAAAAGTGTATATTATATATAATAATCTACAAGTATGAATTAAATGTATCAGTTCTGAAAAGGGTGTCTTTTAGTCGGAGGGCACCAAAGGCAAGAACTCGAACCTATACCTCCTAAGCGTACAAACTCCAGTAGCTAAAGTTTCAACATAAATGCATACAAAACCAATTTACAATAGAACTAAAGAAAAAAAGGAAAACCGGGTCAAAATGCACAATAGGGATTAAATCATTAGCCACTATCACTAATATAATTAGTCCCAGGTCGAGAAAATTAATTCAGTAAAAAAATGTTACTTGATAGGTTACCCCGTTGAGTAAACCTATTATCCCAATTATCCTCCAAGTATCTCAGATCTCACATTCCAAGACTCCCAGGCTCCTAAACTTGATCCAGTCGAACTATAAAGTCATGGGGCGTCCGTAGAAACCTGCCTGCAGGGACCTGCCCTACAAAGGAATCATGTTTCTCAGAGTAGGCTAAATTTTGAAGAAAAAAACTTGATTTAATTTTGGCATTAGGGTTTAACAGTTTTATTTATAGTGTTTTATCTTACTTTATTTTACTGCCGCTTTATTGCAATAGATAATTATTGAGCTCTTGAGAGAATAATACAGGGCGGACTAAAGCTATTGATTTATAAAGGGTGATAAAAAAATAAAGAATTAAATTGCCTGTAAATAAAATGTGAGTTGATCATATGGGCTTAAACAAAGTTGGATAAAAGAACTACTTACACTTATATGGTGGAATGTGGCATATAAGGTGCAATGGCCATGTGACCCCAATCAACCCTAAGCCGTCTTTTGAGTATTGGACTAGGACAATTTCCAATAAATAAACTCTGGAACAGAGGAATATCCTCAATTAGCTGAATTCAGGGGTTACCCACAGAAAATATCGAGAATTTAATTTAAACAATCTTGTTACAAAATGGTTGAACTGACTTACTTTTAGTTCGACTAGGCCTCGGTACGTTCCATTTACCAATCCAACTCCAAGGTTGCTGCTTGACCCTGTGTATACACCAAATACGGCACAACGAAAACAGGCGACAATTATTTTTATCCTCGAAGGCAAATTACATCCCCTAACGGTTAGAGAAAGTCTACAAGACCTCAACACTTGCCCCGAGGTGGAAACGACCGCTTTCTTCTAGGAATCACCAAAAAAAAAGCGCGAGAAACCTGCCCACCCGTCAGTTTTTTTTTTTTTTACAGCAGAATGACGTAGGCGTAGGAAGATACATTATTTACTAGTAAGACAATTCACTACTACCTATATTTTACAATTTCCCGGGACACACAACCTGCGAAATCCCAAGTTTTACATTTTCTGAGAAATAATTTTAACCTTAAAACAAAAAAATTAACAACAAATATTCAACTTGAATGGGTACTATTTTTCGCTCCGGCATGCAATCCTGACACACAGAACGCAGGATTCATATCAGGTGGTACTGCGACCCGAATGCAGCACCGAAGGTTCTCGGATTCAGTCGTCCACCCATCCTCTGGCAGAACGCCGTCCAGGAGTGCACCGAAAACCGATACCGCGTAAAACGTATTTTTTTTAAAATTGCAAAAATGGGCTTAGAGGTTTTTTTTATAAATGAATTGGCCAATTTCCCATTCTAAATTTGAATAAGACAATTTCTTTAAAAGAAATCCTAAATCGCCTAATATTATAACAAAACATTAGCTTACTTATCAGACAGAACAAATTACAAGGATAGTATAATTTTAAACCGTTACAATTTAGGTTAATTTCGGGTTAGTTGAACAGATGGCAGATTTTATCTGTCAAACTGAACCTCGCCTTTTTGTACATTATTAAGTATATAATAACAACTAATTGTTATAATATGTAAAACGTTATAAATGTACAAATAAAGACCTTTATTATTATTATTATTATTATTAACAGGTCTCTTAATCGTTATCGCGATTAATTAGCAAATTATTTTTGTGATGTGAGAGAACAACCATGAAAATATGATACACCGAACATTCCCCCTGTAGAATCGAGAAGGACCGAGATTGTTTTCCGACACCGCCATGTCAAACGAATCTTGAGGAGTCTTGACACCAAAGGAGTTTCTGGTCTTGACGATATTCCAGCCATCGTAGTTAAGACATGCGCTGACGAATTGACACCGGTATTTTATAGACTTTTTAACTTAACTTACAAAACAGGAATATTTCCTTCTCTCTGAAAGACTGTGCGGGTCCAGCTCATACCCAAAAAAGGCAAGAGGATCTTGCCAAACAACTATCGTCCGATCGCATTGCCTTCGTATGGAATGCCGATTTAATTTTGTTCATGGATGTCAAGCTCTCTTAAAGACTCTCTTAAAGCTGCCAATGCACATCTCTACAGGCACCAAAGGGTCTCACATCTCAATAAAGACCTGGAAGGAATTGTGTCTTGGGGTGACAGTAGCCAAGTAGAAGTAAACGTTAAAAAAAACCCAGGCGGCACTATTTTCTAAAAAGATTAATGTTGAAGAACCGGATATAGTCATAGCGAGACACTCGGTTCCCTTGGCTTCATCAATTCATTTATTGGGCGTCAATTTAGATATTCATATGTTTTGGCATAGTCACGTTGCGGCCATTGCTAAGATAGCCACGCAGAAGCTTCGAATACTTTTCCGAACTAAGAACCTCTATAATAATACACCCCAACAACTGTCGATGTTCTATAAAGCCCAAATTCGAGCATCTCTGGAGTACTGTCAGAATATTTAGGGCTCTGCTCCGAAACATACCCTAAGATTGCTAGATTCCATTCGAGGAAGAGCCACTCGCTTGATCGGTGATCATGATCTGACAAACAACCTGGAAAGCCTTGAACATCGAAGGCAGGTTGGCGACTTGAGTCGATTTTACAAATATTTTCATGGCAAGTTCTCAACTGAGGTCGCCCGCTTAATTCCACCCAAAGCAGTGCATGGTAGAAGTACACGGAAGCCGCTGCAGCCGGCTCGTAGGTGGTTCAGCTTAGTGTCCCTCGAACGACAGTGTTTTGTAATATGGTACGAAGACACCCTGTATAATGGAACAATGAATTATGCATCATTAAATAATAGTAAAGTAAACTACGAATCAGCATACGATCAACTTGCTGACTCTTACTATTTTACAAAGGTGCAATAGGAAATTGTACAATATACAGAGTTCAATGGCAAAGCATGGACTTTATTACTCATTAGTTAGAACAGAACCTAAATTACATGGCGATCCTGCCACAGCAAGAAAAAAGATTTTTAGAAGTACTACAGTAATAAAAATGAGCTCAAAAATTCTAAAGAAGAAGTTATAATTGTTGTAATAGTTATGAAAAGGAATACCATTGGCAGATTGGCTTCTAATAGTTTTGGTGACTCTGGTTGTCTTTGGAATAGCCTACATGGTTATCAGCGATATAAAAAAGGTCTGAGACGAGCAATGCGAAGGGAAATTTATAAGAAAGAAATACGAAAATCCCGCACTGACGTAGCAGAGGAGGACGACCAAGTGTAAAATTTTTTAGGTTTTTTATTTCAGCAAACAAAAATGACAATGGAAATGGAATATTATTATGGCAGACACTAACAAAAATGGACGATTAAGGAAAAAAATGGGAAATATTTATATAGAGATATTATATTATAGTATTTTGTTGGGATAAAGGTATTTTAGTAGTAGGATTATTATTATTGTTATTATTTGTTTGGGTAAATTTATTACATATTCATGATATTATATTACTTCGATATATATATATACACTAGTAAATATTGGGGACTGCAGCAAATGAAAGAGTACTCTTTAAAGTTATTCCAAGCTTTCGGAAATCGTAAATTTTATTTCCATCTTCAGGGAGACTACAAATTTACATAAAATGATATTAGGAGATTTGCTCTAATTAATAATTAAATGTTTTTACTTACAACTTTGGTGAGATTGTTCATACAGATGTTAATATAATAATTATTGGGAAAGGGGAAAAAAAAAGGCAAAAAGTCTTTCTCCACTAATTTAATAGTGAGCTATTAAAGGCTCAATTTTAAAATTAAATTGTCTCTACATGTTTCAAAGGTAGTAACCTTCATCTTCAGGAGACCAAAGTAGTGCTGCAGTTATTATTAGCAGTAGAGAGAAAACTGTTGGTGGAAAATGACGTTGATGGAGCTTTTTTTTTATTTAAAAATATTTTGACAAGATATTAATAATTGAATGTAATCAGCATGCTAAAATTGGAATTGAATGTGGAATGTTATATTTAAATCAAAGTTTATGAAAAGACACTGTCAATCTGTGGTCGAATTTAAAAAGGGAAGATATTCATTATTTGAAAATCATACGTCAGGATATATAAAAAGGATCTTTTGGACATTCTAGATCTTGTTAGAGAAAGATTTTTGTTTGTGATTTGTTTTATGAGAAATTCTGTAATAAGAAAGAAATTTGTAATTAGTAATGAAATAAAATTATTAATAATGTCTGTACTTACATAATGTTGAAATTTCATTTGTAAAATTAGTTATTGGAGACCTAAGGTCCCGTCACCTTGCGTTATGTTCGTCCCATTATGTAGGGAAAACAATAGAGTTTTATTTAAAATAAAATTATTAAAAAAATTAAAAACAAAAAAACAGATCTTATATTTTATATACCCTTAAAGATTAAAATAGGGAGACGAACACAGTTAAAATGAAAACGTGACAACGTGTTCAGTCATTTTATAGTCGACCGTTGACAGCTTGAGAACAAAATGGTTGACAATGTTAGTATAATTGCATTAATGACAAAGGTATGAAAAGCTCAATCATCGTTCTTATAGTTACTAGTTAGTTAAATAAACATACATAAAACTTGAATATAACATAAAATATAAATAAAAGATATTATAATAAAAAAAAAATTTTTCCACAAGGTTGGGGGAATGGTCTTAAAAGACTTCTCTTTTATATTCTTTGGCGGTCTCCAGTGATCGTTAAAAGAAATATCGACATTTAAGTTGGGCGAAAAACAATCATTGTCAAGATACAGAATCCAGGAGTACGACTAATCATGTAGAAATTTAAAGTTTTAAAGGTTTAGCACAGAAAATAAATGTCAACCAAGCAACCCAAAAATCAAAATCAGTCGTCTTAAACTTCCTTTCCTCGGGAATAGGTGCTTTAAAGATCAGTGTTGTCATCTATGGGACCATCATCGAGGTGTAAGAAATAATTTGATTTAAAATACTAAAAGTAAAAGAATTTTTTTGTCGAAAATAATTTATGTTGTTAAACGATTGATGACTTGGTTGGATGCCGAAATGCAAGAGGTCATCGAAAATTTCGAACAGAACAGAACAGAATGATGGTTGACCAGAGAAGGCTGTCACTGGTGGTTGTACATAACCTCTCAATTATACTTTTAGAGATTTCAGACTATTAAAGATTTACTGACAATATCAAAATAATTGAAATTAGAACATAGAAATAGAGAAAAAGAGGTAAAATTGTTTGTTTAATTTTTAAAATTAAGAGCATTAAAAAAATGGGTAGAAGTATGCTGAACTTGATCATTAAGACAAACTAAATTTTTGTTATGTTACGCTTTGTTAATTTCAAGAATCTCGAGTAGGTCAAGCCTGTTCCCCTTTTCACAGATGTGTAGATATTCTACATTAGAATCAGGATTAAAATGGTGTTTGTTAATATGAACGTGTCTAGAAAAACTAGACTTGATTCTTGAGGGGGAAAGATTTTGATTTGTAGCTTTCTCTATTTCCTTACAGTGTTCCTTTATTCTAACTGAAAACTTACGCCCTGTTTGACCTATGTAACAAGCACTGCAACCCTTTGTTGAACAAGTGATGCTGTAGACACCAGATTTGTTGGAGATTGGGATTGTGTCTTTGGAATTGGTTAGAAACTTCTTTAACGTATGCTGAGTTTTAAAGACTATTTCAATATTAAAAGATTTAAAAATGTTTTTGAGTTTATAGGAAATTGGGCCCCAGTATGGTAAGGAGTAAAATTTGTTTGTAACTTTATCAGTAGATAAAAGGTTTCTGTTCAGATGTTTTATCAAATGTTTATAGTATATTTTGTTTATGATATTAAGAGGAAAACCATTGTTATTAGCTATTTGTCTGATCAAGCTCAATTCAGACTTGAACTCGTTACTTTCAAGGGGGATTTTAAAAAGTCTAGTAAAATAGGAATGAAAAGAGGAGAATTTCTGGCTATAGGGGTGGTTAGATTGATATGAAATAGTGCAATCAGTACTAGTTGGTTTATGATAAATAGCAAATTTGAGTCTATTATTTGACTTGGTTATTTTTAGGTCCAAGAAGGGGATGGAACCATCGATTTCTATTTCAGAAGTGAATTTAATTGAGGGGTGTAACGAATTTAGGAATTGTGTAAAGAGAAGAAGGTCTGTATGGTTTCCAGTAAATATTGCAAAAATATCATCTACATAACGTCTTATGAAAAGTATATTTGTGAAAAGAGGGTGTGATTTGATTCTGGATTCAATATCCGACATGAAAATTTTTTTAATTTTCAAAGTTCGTTTTCAGTTAAAAATTCAGCCAATTTGGCTGACGATCTTTCTAAAATACATATCCCTGATTCTTCTCTCTTGGTCTCTTTTGATATAGTAAACCTATTTCCTAGTATCCCTTCCAACGAATGTATCAATTTAGTTAGAACCCTTCTAAATGATAAAACTACTCTAGAACAAGAACATATTGAGAACCTTTGCTCCTTGGTGAATTTGGTCCTTTCTCAAAATTTTTTTCAATTTGACAATAAGTTTTACAAACAAAATTCAGGACTAGCCATGGGCTCAGCGTTGTCTCCTCTGTTGGCAGAAATTTTCATGTCGGATATTGAATCCAGAATCAAATCACACCCTCTTTTCACAAATATACTTTTCATAAGACGTTATGTAGATCATATTTTTGCAATATTTACTGGAAACCATACAGACCTTCTTCTCTTTACACAATTCCTAAATTCGTTACACCCCTCAACTAAATTCACTTCTGAAATAGAAATCGATGGTTCCATCCCCTTCTTGGACCTAAAAATAACCAAGTCAAATAATAGACTCAAATTTGCTATTTATCATAAACCAACTAGTACTAATTGCACTATTTCATATCAATCTAACCACCCCTATAGCCAGAAATTCTCCTCTTTTCATTCCTATTTTACTAGACTTTTTAAAATCCCCCTTGAAAGTAACGAGTTCAAGTCTGAATTGAGCTTGATCAGACAAATAGCTAATAACAATGGTTTTCCTCTTAATATCATAAACAAAATATACTATAAACATTTGATAAAACATCTGAACAGAAACCTTTTATCTACTGATAAAGTTACAAACAAATTTTACTCCTTACCATACTGGGGCCCAATTTCCTATAAACTCAAAAACATTTTTAAATATTTTAATATTGAAATAGTCTTTAAAAATCAGCATACGTTAAAGAAGTTTCTAACCAATTCCAAAGACACAATCCCAATCTCCAACAAATCTGGTGTCTACAGCATCACTTGTTCAACAGAGGGTTGCAGTGCTTGTTACATAGGTCAAACAGGGCGTAAGTTTTCAGTTAGAATAAAGGAACACTGTAAGGAAATAGAGAAAGCTACAAATCAAAATCTTTCCCCCTCAAGAATCAAGTCTAGTTTTTCTAGACACGTTCATATTAACAAACACCATTTTAATCCTGATTCGAATGTAGAATATCTACACATCTGTGAAAAGGGGAACAGGCTTGACCTACTCGAGATTCTTGAAATTAACAAAGCGTTACATAACAAAAATTTAGTTTGTCTTAATGATCAAGTTCAGCATACTTCTACCCATTTTTTTAATGCTCTTAATTTTAAAAATTAAACAAACAATTTTACCTCTTTTTCTCTATTTCTATGTTCTAATTTCAATTATTTTGATATTGTCAGTAAATCGTTAATAGTCTGAAATCTCTAAAAGTATAATTGAGAGGTTATGTACAACCACCAGTGACAGTCTTCTCTGGTCAACCATCATTCTGTTCTGTTCTGTTCGAAATTTTCGATGACCTCTTGCATTTCGGCAAGTCATCAATCGTTTAACAACATAAATTATTTTCGACAAAAAAATTCTTTTACTTTTAGTATTTTAAATCAAATTATTTCTTACACCTCGATGATGGTCCCATAGATGACAACACTGATCTTTAAAGCACCTATTCCCGAGGAAAGGAAGTTTAAGACGACTGATTTTGATTTTTGGGTTGCTTGGTTGACATTTATTTTCTGTGCTAAACCTTTAAAACTTTAAATTTCTACATGATTAGTCGTACTCCTGGATTCTGTATCTTGACAATGATTGTTTTTCTCCCAACTTAAATGTCGATATTTCTTTTAACGATCACTGGAGACCGCCAAAGAATATAAAAGAGAAGTCTTTTAAGACCATTCCCCCAACCTTGTGGAAAAAATTTTTTTTTATTATAATATCTTTTATTTATATTTTATGTTATATTCAAGTTTTATGTATGTTTATTTAACTAACTAGTAACTATAAGAACGATGATTGAGCTTTTCATACCTTTGTCATTAATGCAATTATACTAACATTGTCAACCATTTTGTTCTCAAGCTGTCAACGGTCGACTATAAAATGACTGAACACGTTGTCACGTTTTCATTTTAACTGTGTTCGTCTCCCTATTTTAATCTTTAAGGGTATATAAAATATAAGATCTGTTTTTTTGTTTTTAATTTTTTTAATAATTTTGTTTTAAATAAAACTCTATTGTTTTCCCTACATAATGGGACGAACATAACGCAAGGTGACGGGACCTTAGGTCTCCAATAACTAATTTTACAAATGAAATTTCAACATTATGTAAGTACAGACATTATTAATAATTTTATTTCATTACTAATTACAAATTTCTTTCTTATTACAGAATTTCTCATAAAACAAATCACAAACAAAAATCTTTCTCTAACAAGATCTAGAATGTCCAAAAGATCCTTTTTATATATCCTGACGTATGATTTTCAAATAATGAATATCTTCCCTTTTTAAATTCGACCACAGATTGACAGTGTCTTTTCATAAACTTTGATTTAAATATAACATTCCACATTCAATTCCAATTTTAGCATGCTGATTACATTCAATTATTAATATCTTGTCAAAATATTTTTAAATAAAAAAAAAGCTCCATCAACGTCATTTTCCACCAACAGTTTTCTCTCTACTGCTAATAATAACTGCAGCACTACTTTGGTCTCCTGAAGATGAAGGTTACTACCTTTGAAACATGTAGAGACAATTTAATTTTAAAATTGAGCCTTTAATAGCTCACTATTAAATTAGTGGAGAAAGACTTTTTGCCTTTTTTTCCCCTTTCCCTATATTTCAACTCCACTTCGAGAATGGACTATTTCTTTAAAATAATAATTATTAATAAAAGACATTCGAGCAGAAAAACGTGTTGAAAATCCAAGTCAATCATAAATACAACCACAGTTCAGAGATAATATTAAAAACATTGTATATGGACGAAGAAACACACAATTTAAAATAAAATCAAACTTAGTTGTTCACATTTTTAAAAAATTCGTTAATTATTTGAAATTATGGAAATATTAAGCGGGAAAGCATGACTTGCGTGTCACCATCTTAAGTGACTGAATAGGTTAGGAAATACTGTCGTTTTTATATGTCATTGAAATTTGTCAGAATTAATTATAATGCGGTACAAATTGCGTATATTAAATTAGTACAATCATTATTTGTTCTTGAATACTGTAAAACAAGTTACTAAACTAATAAAAACCTTTAGTATCATTTGATATTATCATAATAAAATGATTGTTGTTTCATTGAGGTATGTATCAGAGCCGTATTTAATTTTTAACTGTTATTTGGCTTATAGAAAATAATAAAATTTGGTGTGCGTGTCCATCATACAAGGGCGTTCAAAAAAGTCTAAAAAATTTTGATGTAAAATTTATAGGGGAGCCAACACTTGAGGGTAGCAAAATTTACATGGGATTTCCTATGTACAGCCTGGCGGTACACTACCCAGTATACACATATATCAGCCGATCCCGCCTATAAAGGATTCTAATTTGTACACAAAGTCTTGAATGTTTTCATAATGACAAGAATCATTATTCTTTGCATCTTTACTTGATTGTATTCATCAGTGAATCAACTGAAAGTTTGCCACTTTGTTAATTTTATATTTAATTCTCTTTCTTTGTATTGTATTGGTAAAGTCTTGTTTATTAAATGTTACCTAGTAGTAATTTTATATTATATAATAATACCCACTTGCAACATCACACAATGGTTAACTTGGAGAAGCTATAGTTGTCTTCAGGCAAGCCAAAGCTTTTACTGATGAGGAACCTAGAATAGAGTTTAAAAAAAACCTTAAATTGCAGACAAATGTAATAATTTAGAATTATTTTATCTGAATTGACCGATGTCTTATACTAAGGGATCTTGACAATATAATTTTTCCATCAATCTAATGCATTTGTAAATACCTAGATATAAAGATTAAATACAAACTAACCTTAAAGTTCAATAATTCTTAATGGAGGGTTCCACTGATAGCTTCAATAGCTTTGTGCTGAGAAAACATTGTGGGCAAAGCTTGTGTAATCAAAGTCTTACATCTTCCACCTTTGGTCATGTACTTCTCATTAAAATTTTTCTTACAAACCCTGTAGTTAATATGTATATCCAATACATCCTTATACAGCAATTCTCCTCTCTTACGAGTGACAAGCGAGGCCTTAATTCTAAATATACATACTTATTTAGATTTTAAAAAATGTACTTAATTTGTTGGCTTTCGGGCTTCGTACAACACTGCCCCTTATTAAAAAGTATAAAGAAAGACAATTGTAAGCTATCAGGTGGCCTATTTTGGGTACAAATGAGAACAACCTTTTATTTTATTTACAGTTAGCCATATAAGACCAGGTTTTAAATAAAAAAAGTAGGTACCCGGGTAGGAACATACTATTTTACTTTCTAACACCTAGGTTAAGTTTAAAACCAGCCAAGAGTTTTGCTACTAAATTGCAGGTAACTGTAACTAACATAACATAAACCAAGTCTTACTATAATATTGACATTTTAAAAGCTATTCAAAATCTTTCTATTACCTATTAGTTAATAGGTAATAAATTCTGTTTCTGTTTATTTTGTTTTTAGAATAACTTTATTTACAATCACCCGTGGCTGTAAATACCTAATAAATTACCATACATGTTATGTTTCCAAGAGCACAATATCTGTTTATAATATAGGTACATGCCTGTGATATCCTTAGCAAATCTAAAAAATGATATTCCTTCGCCGGTTTAAAAAGGGCGTTCGGGGTAAGCACACGATATGCCACCTATCTGCTTCTTTACTCCCGACATTAATATCAAAAGAAATCCCTTCTGAATTGTAAAAAACCAAAAAAAACTAATCACTTTTCACTTTAAACTGCAGAAAAATAAAGGTTCGTCTAGTTTTCTAGAAGTAAACAAACGATTTGACAGATTGCGAATGCTGTGAAATTAGCTGGGAATAATCCTTATCTTCCATGCACATAAAAAATTAGAACAGGCCGGAACGGCCACTTTCGCCTCTTATTGGTTGTGTTACTATTTGATAGTACCTAATTCGTATGATATTTTACGACCTATTAATGAAAAAACAGCTACTAAAATGTTTGCGGACGGACTTTGAAACCAAATATTAAAGACTATTTTATCATCAAGAAACTTTGCATATCTAAAAGATGCGATTAGTGCAGCACAAGATGAGGAGGTCGTGTCTAATATTACTAATTTTTTACAAGTTTTCAAAACGGGGTAGAGGCAACCCTAATAGAACTTTTACGCGCGTGGCTCTACGTATAATGAAAATTTTGCAAGAAGCAACAGTAATAATTATTTAAATAGATATTCAAATAACTTCCAAAATAGTAGTCAGTCAAATAATATTAATTACAATCCACGATATCAGCAATTTTCGAGAAAATTTAGAGGACGTTCATTTACCCGAGGTAACAATAATCTGCGCGGCTCAAGGACCTTTAAACATAATGTGCATTTCGCTGAGCTAGGGAGTAAAACAGGTCAAGAACATGCGAATCTCAGTACTTCCCAAGATTGTTCAGAAACATTATTTCGTCCCTAAAAATTCATACAATATAAAAAATAATGTTTTACCTATACAAATAACTACTCAAAATCAGTTACTTTCGCTATGACAAATAAAAATGTAAGCTTTTTAATAGATATAGGAGCTACTATACATTAAATCAAAAATTTTAAATCCAGATATAAAGTTTTATAAAGAAAAAATTAAAATTAAAGGTATAGGAGGAACTTTAGTTATAGAAGGTTATGTTTATTTAAAACTTAACGTAGAAAATACCTCATTTGACGAAAAAATTTTACGTTTTGATTCCTTAATATGTCGTAATGATGGTATTATGGGGGAAAATTTTCTAAGAAAATATAGCGGAGTTATAAACTGCGAGGAAAATAAATTATCGCTAGGAAATTTGAAAATATAATTAATTTACCTTTAAATTCTTATAGTAACAATATATTAATAATACCGCCATGCTGCGAGACTATTTAATATCTATATACAAAGATGACAGAAAAATGTGTTGTTATACCAAATGAATTGTGTTCGGGTGTGTTTATGGCAAACAAAAGACGGAGAAATTACGATAAAATTTTTAAATACGCGAGAAAATGAAGTTTGCTTAAAAAATTGCATTCCAAAAACACAAAAATTGAGTGATTACGGAATATGTAGCTTTTCTTCAAAGAGTGTATCAATTGAACGGGTAAACTGTTAAAAATAAATTATTTAAACAACGAAAAACAACATTCGGTAGAAAACATTTGTGCAAAATTTGAGGACATTTTTCATATACCGGGAGATACATTATCAATTACAAATCTTTAGTAAGAATGTATTCACTTAAAAGAAAACTCAACACCAACGTACGTTAAACCCTATAGACTGCCAAATTCCCAAAAAGAGGAAATAAATAAACAAATTTCAAAAATGTATGAAGAAGGTATAATTGAGAGTGGACAGAGTGAATGGTCATCAGAAATTTTACTTGTTACATAGAGGATGGATGCTAGCGAGAAATCTTGGATCTTAGTCAGGAATACTATTAGGTAGGACTAAATAAGGAGACTAGAAAATATACGGCTTCTACCACAGATAGAGGTCAGTGGCAAATGACGAGATTACCGATAGGCTTGAAAACTTGCCCTAGTGCTTTTTCAAGACTAATGACTGTCTATGGAAATAAAAAATAACTCCAATTGGACCTGTCCCCGTATATGTAAAAAAATAAGTTAAAAAAGTAATGGATAACGATACAAAAAGAGTAATTTTAAACAATTTTCCTTTACTTCCCACGAGCGGGTATGCAGGTACTAGCCGGATGGTAAATCATATTAAAAAATATTATTTTTGGACAGTTATCGATAACGATGTTCGGACTTTTGTTAAAAAATGCGACATTTGTCAAAAACAAAAACATCGCAACAAATATATTAAAGAACCCATGGTCATTACTTCAACAGCTTCTTGTTCATTTCAAAAGGTACCTATATTTAGATATAGTCGGACCACTGCCAAAAGATATTAACGACTTTTCTTATATTCTCACGCTTGAATGTGTATTAACTAAATTTGTCGAGGCATACCCTCTTCGCAATAAAGAGGCAGTATCAGTTGCAAAATGTCTTGTGGAAGATTTTATGTTAAGGTGCGGTATTCCGCAAGAAGTTGCTACTAATTGAGGATCTGAATTTATATCATCAAGGATGACCGAGTTTTGTAATCTTTAAAAAATTAAACAATTCAATCCACTGCTTATCATCACGAGAGCATAGGTGCTTTGGAAGATTCACATAAAGTGTTGGGCGTTTATCTTAGAAGTCAAACTCAAAATCATGACGCGGCTTGGAGTTCACAAATTACATATTGGCGCTTCACGTTCAACACGACCGTTCATACATAGACTAAAATATACACCCTTTGAACTTGTTTTCGGTAAAAAATGTCACATCCCTAGTAACCCCAGCGATACTGCAAAACCTATAAATAACTTTGATAGCTACCCACTTGAGCTTAAATACAGACTGCAAAAAGCGCACCACCACGCAGGAACAAACCTAATACAGTCAAAATTAAAAAGGAAAAAGACATATGACAAGAATAAAAACCCAATTACTTATAAAAAAGGAGATATTGTGTTAATAAAAAATTAAACGGGAGATAAACTAACTATATAGCCCTTGTTTCTTGAGTCCATATTTGGTTATAGAAGATTTAGCTCCCTATGTAAAAATTATAAAAAATAATAAAGAAATAGTAGTTTATAAAAATAGAACTAAATTATACCATAACCATTAGCATTAATTTCTGCAGAACGCTTAACTTAAAGGATATTCCTTTCTACTATCCACTTACTATTCCCTACTTTTTATCTTATTCTAAACTACCTCTATCTTTTCTATTTCTATTCTATATTCTTAACCTTGATTGTAAAGTGTAAATATGTAATTTATTATACAGGGTCGTTGGTATGTATGGAAACGGTAGATTATTTCTTAAAGTAAAGCAGCTAACAAAAAATATTCAAGACAAAAGTTTTATGCTCTTATAAGTCTATTAGAATTAAAAAAAGATAAGTATACAGGATAAGTCAGAAAGCCGTAGAGAAATAAAGTTACTTTTTTTTTTAATGGAACACCCTATATCTTAGAATACTTTTGGATATTACATAAAATTATACTTATTTTTTATTAAGTACACTATAAGGCTAAACCTAATAGTTTCC
This sequence comes from Polydrusus tereticollis, assembly GCA_963920685.1. Classification (NCBI taxonomy): domain Eukaryota; kingdom Metazoa; phylum Arthropoda; class Insecta; order Coleoptera; family Curculionidae; genus Polydrusus; species Polydrusus tereticollis. The sequence goes on from OY987326.1 coordinate 135,588,996, forward strand.
GAGATATCGACTTTTGAAAAATTACATTTTTGAACTTTGACAGCTTCTAGCCATCTAACGGTACGTCTTAGAGAAAAACGGCTTACATGTCCCTATCTTAGTATTTAACTATCTTGCCAGAACTGTCAACTTGCGGTTAAACCGGAAGTCCTATATTTCCGGCTTCTGAGCTACATCCGATTTAACCGGAAGTTGACAGTTCTGGAAAGATAGTTAAATACTAAGACAGGGATATGTAAGCCGTTTTACTCTAAGACGTACCATTAGAGAGCTATAAGCTGTCAAAATTTAAAAACGTAATTTTTCAATAGTCGATATATCGGGAACTATTAGGTTTAGACTTATAATGTTTTTAGTAAAAAATAATTGTAATTTTATGTAAAATCCAAAAATGTTCCAAAATATAGGGTGTTCTATTAACAAAAAGTAATCTAATTTCTCCACGGCTTTCTGACTCATCCTGTATACTTAATTTCTTAAATATCTAATAGAACCCTAAAACTTTTTTCTGGAATGTTTCTTGCTAGCTGTTGTGCTTCATGAAATAATCGACCGTTTCCATACATACCAACGATCCTGTATATAATATATTTTCGTTAAAGTTTAGTTTAGAGTGTAAACTGTATAATTTTTGTTATTTTAACTTTTTGATATTCCTGGTACTATATACTTTGTTAAATGATGCACAAACGTAAAATTACTTTAAATGTATCTCATTGGCATCTCGAAGAAAACAATTTTCATTCCAATAAAAGAAATTTCTCTAAAAAATTCCGGGGAACTGTAATATGGTACGAGAATACCCTGTATAATGAAACAATAAATTATGCATCATTTTATAATAGTTAAGTAAACTACGAATCAGCATACGATCAACTTGCTGACTCTTACTATTTCACAAAGGTGCAACAGAAAATTGTAAGTTGAATGAACAGACAATATACAGAGTTCAATAGCAAAGCATGGATTTTATTACTCATTAGTTAGAACAGAACCTAAATTAATACAGTTTGAAAATTCTTTCATCTGGAGAACGTCATCACTCTGGAGTGACCTCCCTAGGGCCGTGTTCCCCAACTAATATAGGTAATCTCCAAAGATTCAAGACCAACGTGAATCGTTTCCTGCGCATACGCACCGCTCGCATATATAAAGGATTAATCTATATAATAAACAAAGAAAACAATATAAAATTAAGATAGGTATAGATAAAAAATGTACCCCGATTCTTTCTTGAAGTCAAAATTTTCCAATAAAATGGTACATACCATCAAGTAGTGTTTCTCCTGTTTCTATCCTTGTACATCTCTCTAGTTGTATCACATAATACTGGTCGTTTTTAAACCTCGTTTATGAGTAGTAATGAGTCTTCCATTTTTAAATCTTTACAGCCATTAATTCTGATACTGTTGAAATAGAATAACAGTCACTTTATCGTTTAAAATCCTGTAACACACGTCGACAAGTTATAACAGTTATAACGCGCGTCTAGCATGGCCCGTAAAAGTAACGCGCGTTTATCATTTGACCGCTTTAATTAAAAGTATAATAAAGCTGCAACGTGCTTTCCGACGTTGATTTTGACGCACGTCAATTTTACGCTCGTATGTGCATCCTCATTGAAAACAATGTGTTTTAACAACGGACGTTCTAGCGCATAATTCACAGTAGAAGAATTAAAGTTGTTTTTTATTCTTGTGGTTTCCAGCGCGTTTGATTTACCACTGGTGTGCATCGGCACTTAAAGCGCTGGTCTCCAATAAACGCCGTAAGTTAAGTAGCATATAACGTCACGCTATACCTCACGTCTGTAGGCTAGGTTGGAACAAAAATGGGAAATTTTAAAAAATTTTGATTTTCTTTTTTGTAATAGTGTGAGAAAGTTGCCTTATGGAGTTCCCTTTTATGCCCCAAAAACTGAGCGTCATAACACAACATCTTCCCCTGCTCCAGAAGGGTAGAAATTTCCAGTAATAAGGTATAGCTAAAATAATGCAACTCCTTGCACATTTTGTGTTTAAAATAGGTTTTCAGTAATTTTCTTTGCTCATTTCGTGTTTAAAATGACTGAACACCTATTTTAAACAAAAAATATCCCACAGGTCACCACGAGGAGGTAATTGCGTATCAAGCTCCACCCGTCCCATCCCACCCTTAAATTTTATATTACTTGTTGGTCGCATAATTTGATTTTTTCTCGAATTTTGGCAATACTTTACGAGATTCCAATCTAGAGCGAATAAATCCATCTCTAGAATGTAAGAAACAAACTGCTAAAGATGCTTCCGTTACTAACTTAACGCACCTTTCAACAGCTTGGGTGTGACATGGAAACTTTGAAAACTGCATAATTGTCCCATCTTCTGTTACACATCCAAAAGCTATGATATTTTTCAACTCATTTAATGAATATGGTGAAGTTAGTGGTGGTTCTATTAGATTGCAGTCTTGCCAGTCTATCAAGCCTATGTAATCATAAGCGTTAAAGTTAAAAGCTGGAATCTGGAAAATTCTTATTGTCTTGCCCTTTTCATTTAATTTTGCTTTCAAAATTTTTTTAGGGCTAGCTCTCTTATATGCTGCCCTTCATCACATAACATTGTTAAAATTTTATTTTCAGGATGTCCAAAGTACCCATTTCTTTGAACCATTGGATCAATGGCGCATCTAAGATTTGGATCTAGATAACGAGACTTTCTTATAAGTTCAAGTAAGTTTTGAGATCCGTTCTTGAATGACGAGTTAAATTTTATTCTAAACCAAACTGGAGCATAAACTATTACTATATATTTTACCAATATTATTAGATTTTCTGATGGTGCCTGTGATCCAACATACAATCGAAGCAGCCTATTAGTTAATGTTAGCCATCCTGAGTGGGATACTTTACCAGGATCCCTTCGAGCCAAGGCATCACTACAAGTATATTTCAAACTTGTTGGGACAACGGAAATTTAAATTTTGCGCACTATTAGACATTTCTGCTGCCAACCATAAACAGTGGCGTGGTATTAAAATATTGGCATATATTACCCAAACATTAATAAAATTAAACTTCTTGGGGCAGCAGGAATAATTGCCGTAGATTTACGAAAATTTTAAGGGTAAAATATACGTATCGAAAGGCAACTTTTCCGCACTATTAGAATTCGAGAACAAAAAAGAAAAAATTTCGTTCCACCCTAGAGGCGCATGGAAATACACGGATACGGTATCCCGTTGATGACAAGCGTGACGTTTAAGGCCGTGCACGCACTAGGCGGCCATGGACGCGCTGTCAAAGAATAAGCAAATTGGCAATTTTTGTCAGTCGCGGGGCTAAGTTTCTCTCTCTCTTCGGTCCATTACCCTAGGGAGGGTTTGGTGGCATCATGCGTAGTCTGGCTGACCATTGGTCTCGATTCTGGGCCATATGGACTGCTCCATGCAAGGTGGCGTCAATCAATGATTTTGTTTGGTCTACCCATCGTTTCGGTGACCTGCCTCGTGGGCGGCGTCCATTTATTTTTCCCTCGACCATTAGACGTTCGATCGAGTCGTCTTTTCTGGCGATGTGGCCAAAATATCGAAGGAAAGACTGGCTGACTCTTGTGGACAGACGCGCCTGAATGTTTAGTTCGTCTAGAATGGAGGCATTCGTGGGATGTGCAGTCCAGGATATTCGCAACATGCGTCTATATGTCCACATTTCAAACGCATCTATTCTTCGCTTGTCTGTCTCCTTTACAGTCCAGGTTTCTGAAGCATAGCTGGCGATTGGGAAAATTAGGGAATTGAGCAGTCTTAGCTTAGTATTTCGTGTGATAGCAGAATCTCTCCATATGTTGTTCAGCTTCGTTGTTGCTGTTCTGGCTATAGCTAGGCGTCTTCGGATCTCCGTTTCGCATCCTCCAGTGTTTGTGATAGATGCACCGAGGTATATAAACTGATGTACAACTTCGAAACCTGCTATCTTATGGATATGTGGTAGGTTATTGTTCTGGCGGTCAACTATCATCACTTTTGTTTTTGTAGTGTTAAGCTCCAAACCGTAGTCCTTGCTAACCAAACCAAGTCTCCTCATCACTGTTTCCAGCTCTTCCCGGTTTGCACCTATGATTAGGGTATCATCAGCGTAGCGTAGATTGCTGATTTTCTTTCCTCCTATTGCTACGCCGCCTTCCCATCCATCCAGCACGTGTCTCATTATATATTCACTGTAGATATTATACAGTATAGGCGACAGGATGCACCCCTGCCTCACACCAGCCTCTACACCAAACTCTTTCGAGAGCGTGTTATTTGTTTTGATCCTAGCTGAGTTATTATCATAGAGCTGACTGATTAAGTTGACCAGATGCAGTGGTACTCCCATTTCACTGAGTATGCTCCACAGTGAGTCCCACTTGCCAGAGTCGAAGGCCTTAGTGTAGTCCACGAAGCAGAGGTATGTTGGAACGTTAAATTCACGGGCTTTTTCAATTAGCAGGCGTACGTTGAGTATTTGCTCACGAGTCCCTCTTCCTGGCATGAATCCAGCTTGTTCATCAGCTATCTGTGGGAGTAGAAACGGTTTCAGCCGGTTGTTGAGAATCTGGAGCATGATCTTGCTAGCATGAGGTATCAGAGCAATCATGCGGTAGTTGTTACAGTCTGTGGGGGGTCCTTTTTTATGAATTGGTATATATATTGAATTGCACCATTCTTCTGGCCAACATTCTGTTTCCCAAATCTGGTTGCATAGTGTGTGCATCATATCCACACCAACGGGTCCCATTGCCTTGATTACTTCGGCCGTTATTCCATCATTTCCAGGAGATTTCCTATTCCCCAGTCGGCTCACTGCCATTTCTACTTCTGATCTTAGTATTCCCGGTTCTAGCTCCTTCGTCCTCGTAGCAGTTTTTGTTGTTTTGGTGTTAGTACCATATAGTTTGGAGCAGTACTTGCGCCATACCTCAGCAATTCCTTCTGCATCGGTGACAAATAGCCCATTTTCATCCTTGATTATTTGTGTGCGAAGTTTAGATTCGCGCGCCAGGTATTTCACTTTGGTGTATAGTTCGTGTGGTTCGTTGTGATTTGCGTGTCTTTCAGCTTCCAAGCAGATATTGTGGATGTGTTTGTTCTTGTCCAGCCGACAGGATTTTTTAATGTCCTGGCTGAGTCGAGACAACATTCGAATTTTCTCGTCGGTTGGCCTATAGGAAAGACGGAGTTGGTGTCTTTCGTCCAATAACTTAATTGTTGTTTCTGTCATCCAGTGCTTCCGCTTGTCAGTTGGTTGTTTTATTACACACTTCTGGACAGCGTTTGTTATCCAGTTTTCTATTTGAGTCCAGAGTTGTTGAGGGTTGGAGGCAGGTGTATGTGTGATCGTCCGCCGGAGTTCGGCTTGGAAAAGGGCGGCAGGTGGAGTTGGAGTTGCGCCGAGACTTGTGGCTTTGGCAGTTCTTCTCAGCTTAATTTTTAGATTTGCCACTAGGATTTTGTGGTCAGAGCCACAGTCTGCAGATGGTTTTGTCCTAGTATCTGTTATCGATGTTCTCCATCTGTTTCTAACCAGTATATAGTCAATCTGGTTCTTGGTTCTCTTGTCTGGAGATATCCACGTTGATAAGCGGCGGGGGTGGTGCTGGAACATCGTATTTGTAATACTGAGGTTGTTCTCTATTGTGAATTGTAGGAATCTTTCTCCTCTCTCATTACGAACACCAAATCCAAATCTTCCAACATTTCTGCGGATATGTGTATCAAATTTCGTGCATCCCACCTTCGCGTTGAAGTCGCCCATGATAATCACAACTTCTTTTTGGGGAATATTAGTTGTATGTGCTTCGATCAGTGCATATAAGGCTTCAATCTCATCATCAGGTGCAGTAGTTGTTGGCATATAGGCTTGGATTATATGTAATTTATTTGGTCTGGCTCCGAGTGTTATTTTTATTAGGCGATCGTTTATTGCCTCGTATGCCTCTACATATTGCGCTATTCTCTTGCTGACAATCACTGCCACTCCATTACGTCCTGTCTGTGTTGCTCCCGATACATACACCATGTGGTCAGTTGTTGGGAAGTGTCCGCCATTTTTCCAGTGCGTTTCTGATATTCCGCACACTCCTATCTTTTCTCGCATTAGCTCCCGCTCTAGAATGTGTAGTTTACCTACTTGGAGCAGCCCTCTGACGTTCCAGGTTGCTAGTTTGAGCGCATTACGCAGTTGGAGTTTGTTGGGTCTTCCAGTAGCTGAATCTGCAGACGTCGCCTGGTTGCTCACATTCGTCTGCCCGGTAGCCCATTTGACACTAGTTGGCCCGGACCCAACTAAGCGCCGGTCGCTAGCCGGATCGTCCGGCAAACCGTTCTGTCGATCGTGACTCATCATGATGTGTTCATGGGATGATAATCAGGTGGTTTCCCGTTGCCTGCCTGATTCTATGCCGTTGACCATATTAGCTGGTTCATCCGCCTTTGGGGGCGGTTTCTCACCCCCAGGACAAGAGAGTGCCCTTCTTACTCCGAAGAGGTAAGTTTGTTGCTTATCCCGGCAACGGCTCGGTCCCCCTCTGCGTTAGCCACCTTTCTGGTGTTTCCATGCTCTACCACGTGGAGGTGCAGAATGGGGATTTTCCCTTCATCGGATTGAAGACCATAGGGCGTTACTTCAATCCTCCAGTACTTTAGGGCTAAGTTTACTCAGTGTAAAAATGGACGGTGTGCAAGTAGCTGCTGTTCGGTACTTTTCGCGAAAAAGAAAATCGAGAAATAGGATTGTCGACGACTAAAGGGAAATATTTCATACATTTTATCAAGATTTTCGACAACATGAAGAAACAAATTTTAATTTCACACGAATGTCGATATTTGAGTAAGTCCCAAATCGTTGGTCTTTTTTCGATCTCCATAATAAACAAATCGGTATTAATTTCTGGAGACATTTTGTATGTTTTCCTAACAACATCTTACTAAAGTTGCGAAAGACACCAACCGCGTGGCGAAGTGCGCTACTTCTCATAAGGTGAGCAACGCACGGGCCGCGAACCGCGTCGGATGGCGGTCGCGCGTATGTTAATTTATATAGGAATATATTGCAGATAACGCACTGGCATCCGCGTAACTGCGCGGATGAGCGAACGCTGGCATCGGACGCGGCGAACGCGGAGACCGCGATTGTCGACACGCTCAGACTTTGTAGAGAGACTACGCACGACAACGCAAGTTCGCGCGGTTTTAAGTGATCTAGAATATTTTCGAGAGTATTTTATTATTATTTTTGACTTCGTGTTGTGGGGGAATAATACAAAAATGGATTTTGATACCGGAAAGTATATTTATGAAATTGAAAACCGTCCACCGTTGTGCAATATGAAAAGTAATTTCGGAGGAAAAGAAATGGCAACAAATGAGAAAAAAAACCTGGGTAAGTATTTAGGCGTTTTTTTTTTTATTATTCATTTATTTTTGTTGTATTACATAGCTGTAAGAAATGATGCACAGGACTTAAAACACACAGTATTTTATTAATTATAGAAAATTCGAATTACAGCGTGGCTTAATCGACCAAAGCCGTAAAAAGTCTGTCTATTCAAAATCCGCAATCCCTGTTCCCAAGCCCCTTTCTTCCCTTACCAAACCATTAAGTACCCATCGGCGACGATGCCTCCATAAATCTCTCGGCGTCCACTTGAAATACGGTCAACACGGCCGCCAAGTCGACCGCCCAAGAGATCCAGGGCTTGGTATCCCACACGGCCATTCTGACAAAGTAATTCGCTCTCGAATTACTGGGATGATGAACAGGAGCTGACGATCTGAAACAAAAGAAACGGAAACAGATTTTTGCCGAATGGTTCTTTTTATTAACACCCTCGCCGTGCGAGCAGATTGTGAGTGACACTCGCCGCCAATACAAGAACTCCAATTTATTACGATAGCTCTTTTTGTTTTGAAGTACGGCTTTCAACAAACAGCAATGTCTGCAAAGCGTTATCGCAGGATATAGTCGTAGCAAGTCGCACTTCAACTCTCGTTGTGTGCAGTCGCTGACAGTGACATTTAAATTGTCTCTCGATATTTTAGCAAGTGTGAAGTATCGAATATTTATTAACCCCACGGGCTATCAAGAAAAGTCAAATTTAATTTAAGTTTTCATTTTATGGAGTTACGAAGCGGGGGGGATGCCTCCCGCCCCATCAATACCAAGCTACCAGCTTCAGACGATGAGATAATGGCCCCAGCTAAGGTCCTGCTGTCTACAGAGGAAATATTTGCAGAATGTGAAAAACGTTTGGAGGCCAAATGGAGGGAGGCGATGGATGATAACAACGCAGAATGGTTAAATAAGATAAGGATGATGAAGGAGGAAGGTAGTAGGAAGTCTGTTGAAATAAATGAGCTTCAGAATACCATAAGGGAGCAAAAAGCCGATGTCGATAGATACAAATCACAAAAAGACAATGACACTTCAATTTCACAAAAATCAAATTTGATTTTAAACGCAAAAATAGACTCGATTTATGACAAAACAAACACTTTACCAACAACCAACAAAGACGCGGCCATTGCTCGCAAATTAAATAGCAAACAAGTCAATATAAACTCAATTGAAATATCGAAACCAGGTTCAGATATGAAAGTAGACTCCGTATCTGACTCAGATGATAATAGCGAGCAATGGTCCAGTCAAAAGACTAGACGAACGCGAAAAAGGACAAATAAAACCTCTGAATTGGACAATTTGAACAATAAAAAGGTGACCGGTTCTTCTGCTTGGCCTAACCTACCGAAAACGAGTAATAAGGCCCTCAGCAATCATTTGTCACAAAAAGTGACACAACCAGTTATTCAAAAAGCATCAGGTAGCCAAGCAGAGGTACAAACCACCACGCAGCCCAAGAGCTTGCCTGCCAAAGCCAAAAATGTCACTGATGGCGTTTCGGAGTCCGGACCGCCAAAATTACGTGTCCCTCCGATCGTCATCAGGGACAAACATAGATATAATGAAATTTCGGCTCACCTAAAGTCAATAAAGGTTGATTATGGTCGCGCTGTTACTTTGCCAGAAGGCGTAAAAATACATCCACCTACACCGGCAGATTTTCACAAAATTACAAAATTTTTAGTTGCAAATAATTTATATCACCATTCGTTCAGGTTCCAAGAAGAAAAAGAACTGCACGTAGTGCTCAGAGGCGTTCTAGAAACCTGGACAGATAATAAGATCAACGAGGACCTGAAAGAAATAGGTTTTCATCCTACGCGTGTAATTCGTTGGCACAGTCGCAGCGGGACGCCATTGCCTTTGGTGTTGGTTTTCCTGCCTAAATCGGAAAAATTCATTTATGAGCTAAAGACTTTCGATGCTATGTGCATTAAAGTGGAGGCGCAGCGTGCGCGTGCCACAGTTTCGCAGTGCCATCGTTGCCAATTGTACGGGCACTCACAATTTCGGTGTACCGCCCCAATTAAATGTCTTAAATGTGCTGAAGACCATTTTTCTTACCAGTGCACTAAACCGCGCGAAAATTGTGAGGGAGACCACCCGGCAAACTATAAGGGTTGTCCACGGCATCCAAACAATTTGAGTCAAAATGTGGCAAGCAACGCCAGAAGCATTACACCGCGAAACAACTTTCGCTGGGGTCAGCAAGACAATGCTAAATTGGCCAGCGATGGCAATGATAACAGAACTCAAGGGGCAAAAGCAACACCAAACGCCATGGAGGCAGCTATGCAAGCCACCATGCAAAACTTCTTGGTCCAGTTCTCCTAAATTATGGAGACTCAGCTAAAATCTATGATCAGTGCCTTTCAAAGTCCGTCGGTAGATTTCACAGGCAACTGCTTACAAAAAATTTTTGGTAATAACAACCGAACGATTATAGGGGGTGACCTAAACGCGAAAAACAGGATTTGGGGATGTAGAGCTACAAACCAAAGAGGTCGCACCCTATATGAATTCTCTGGAGCTTTAAACTACCACATTCTACCGCCGGAGGAGCCCACGCATTGCTTTACGCGGGGCCTTCCGGATATCTTGGACGTCTTTGTGGTAAAGAATGCCGTTCAATTTCCACAACCATCGGTCATTTGTGATCTGAGCTCCGGTCATATACCGGTCATTTTGGAAGTGGGTAATCCACTTGAAAAAGGTAGAGGTTTTGTTACCCACACCTCAACAAATTGGCACAGGTACAGCAGCATAATGAAAAATGTAGAGGTGTTACAACCTCTACAGAGCTCATTAGACATTGACAATGCGGTTACACAGATCACAGATGACATCAACGCAGCGTTAGCTCAAGTTTCTGTTACAAAGACGTCCAGGTATTTAAAATACGGGACTTTGACACATGAAATTAAAAATCAAATCAGAATTAAAAACCGGTTAAAGAATAGGGCGTATCGCACTGGAAATCCTCGCATCAAAGCGGAGGCCAATCGGGAGTCTGGGGTAGTCAGGGAATTGTCGATCGAACGGCAGTCGAACCTCTGGGACAACAAGGTCCAAAGTCTATCTATAGAGGATAATTCCATCTATAAAATGACGAGGACTTTGACCAGGGGAGCACGAGCACCCATGTCTCACCTGATAAATCAGGAAACAGATGCTGTTTTAATCGATGCCAAAGATAAAGCTGAATTGCTCGCGGACAAACTCTGCGATCAATTCAGCGAAAACCCGACCAATGACGCGTTTAGAGATGAGAGGGTCTCAAGGACGATACAAATTTATAAATCAATAAATTTCCCGTTTCAGGCCTTTCCACAAGTCACCTTAGACGAGGTAAAGTCCCTATTAAGCGTACTGAATATTCGAAAAGCCCCGGGTTTTGACGGTTTAAAGAATGTGGCGTTGCGAAATCTACCTGACAAAGCTTTGAGAAATATAGTAAGCATATCCCAGGCAATAATCAAAGAGGGCCACTTTCCGTCCTCCTGGAAGCATGCAAAAGTCATCCTAATATATAAAAAAGGTGAGGATCCTACGGCGCCGGCTAGCTACAGGCCGATCAGCCTGCTGTCGATTCTTCGGAAAATCACAGAAAAACTAATTTTGAATAGACTTAATGACTTTGTGTTTATGCATAACGTTCTGCCTGTCGAACAGTTTGGGTTTCGGCCTGAACATTGCACAGTCAGGCAGACGACGCGACTAGCTTCAAATATAATAAAAGGCTTTAACAGGAGAGAGCACACGGGAGCGGTTTTCTTTAACGTAAGCAAAGCATTCGACAAGGTCTGGCATGATTGCCTCTTGTTGAAGTTGATAAGACTCGGAGCTCCGAACTACTTAATCAAGGTGGTAGCTTCTTTTTTGGAGAATAGAAGTTTTGCTGTCTCGTCAGAAAACGCACTTTCTTTGAATAAACACATCAGGGCGGGAGTACCGCAAGGTTCACCTCTCTCTCCGATGCTGTATAATATTTATACTCATGACATTCCGCGCGATAGATTTACGCAGCTCTATCTTTTCGCTAACGATACCGCAATTACTTCAACTACCAAACAGCCGCGACTTGTCGTCAGCCGGATGCAGCGCCATATAATCAAGCTAGAGAAATGGCTGTCGGATTGGAAGATTCGCTTGAATCCCTCTTAGACGAAGGCTATTTATTTTTTGAAAAGCAATGTTAGTAGGCCTGAGATAAGGCTTCGGGTCAACGGAGTCCAGGTGAACTGGTGCCAGGAGGTAAAATACCTGGGACTTATATTTGATCAACGACTGAACTAGAGGCGCAATTCAATTAAAAGAGTGAAGCTAGCATTGCATCAATTACGCTCTATCTATCCCCTGCTTCACAGGCGGAGTAGACTTGGTAATAGGACTAAGGTCAACCTCTACAAGGTGTTAGTCAGGCCGGTTCTCACTTATGGTGCACCTTCATGGTGCAACATAAGCAGAACGGAGCTTAATAAGTTCCAGGTAATACAAAACAGGGCACTAAAAATTATTGCGGATGTTCCCAGGTACACGATGAATCGCATACTTCATCAGTTTATTATTTTATCTTCCTTAAACTTAATACTTAACTCGGCAGTCGTAATCGGGGCTACTGAATTTCCCGTTGATATATTTTGACTAAATTTTGAAAGTAAAACAATTAATTCTTGCAAATTATCGCCTGTTAAAGAAGTATTTACTGTTTTAGGTGAAATCGTAACGCGATTTATGATCTTTGGCACGGTATCTACATCGTCGTCTAAAATCAATCTGCTTCCGGTATGATCCGTATGAATTTTTATACCCCTATAATTAAAAAGATCTCTTCACAGTATAGCACCAGGAACCATTGTGGAACCATCAACTACGTAAAAACAAATCTCAAACGCCGTACCGTTACTTTCGATTCTTAACAAAGTTTTGCTATTAGCAAAAGTGGTACTATTCCCTAGCCCTTTCAATGTAATTAAAGCAGGCTCTAAATGGCACTACATTTTTTTTGCAATATTTTCGGATAACAAGCTACATTCCGCCCCGGTATCTATCAAGCAGTTAACATCCAAACCTTGAATTACAAATTTAGTGCAAAAGTTATTATCTAATTTAACGCAAAAATAATTGATCCGGGAGCAAGATGGTTGGTCACGTTGTTTTTTGAAACAATCGACAGCATAATGCCCGCGCTTTTTGCAATAAGCACAAACAACTAGAGCTTTATTGGTAACTTTATTGTCGGAGCGTTGTTCTATAAAAGTATTTTTGTTTGGCTTTCTCTTAGGACAGTTACGACTGCGATGCCCCGGCTGATCACAGAGTGGTAAAATCTTTTTGATGTCGTCTTTAGTATCGAAAGGGTAACTTCTTTTGTAGTTAATTTTTTCTGACGGTTTCGATGAATTTGATAAATTATAATAATTACTTAGAAGGGCTAATAAACCACTGACTGACGCTATACTACTGTTAAACGCGGTAGTTTTGACATGTATATCGGTGATATCACCAATGACAATTTCCAAAATTTGATTCAATCAATCAATCAATCAATCAAAAACATGCTTTATTGTCAAAGAACACAAAATTTCTTATTGACAAAGTGTATTATATTCTAGATCCTACCTAAAATAGAGGTGAGAACAGAAGGGGACAAACACATCCATAAAAATCACAAGTAGTAATAAAGTCAACAAACTTAAAAATATAATAAATGCAAGTATTACAAACAGTTCACCAATGCAAATAAAACATTGGGAAATACACAACACAAAAAAGAGAAAAAAAAACAAAAAAAAACAAAAAACAAAACAGTTAAAATCTGTCATCAAAAAACTCTTCCACAGAGTAATAAGCCTTAGATAAAAAATGTTTTTTGACTTTTCTTTTAAAAGTATTAAAGTTATTAGTGTTTTTAATTGGGACCGGCAGATGGTTATACATTTTTTTTGCATTGTAAATTAAGGATTTTTTTATTTGACTTGTAGATGGAATTGGTAGTGGAATGTTACGGCCCTGCCTAGTATCATAAATAATATTATAGTCTGAATTTCTATACTTTTTGAACACAATACACACACTTTCCAGAATATATATAGAGGGAAGAGTTAACAACTTTTGATTAAGAAATAGCGGCCGGCAAGAATCTCTTCTATTCATACCATACATAAACCTGATTGCCCTTTTTTGCATTAAAAATATGGTAGAAAACAAATATAGGCTACAACTTCCCCAAAAAGGAATGCCATATCTCAAATGACTTTCGATCAGTGCAAAGTACGCCATTCTAACCGCACCCGGCTCCAATTCCCTTGATACCGATTTCAACGCAAAGCAACCCGATGAAAGTTTTTTGACAAGTTTCTCAGTGTGACCATTAAAAGAAAGCCTACTATCTATGTGTACTCCTAAGAATTTACTCACACCTAAATTATTTATTTCCACATTATCAAGATATACGCTATCCATATTACACTTGAAAGTCAGGATATTAGTTTTGGTCACATTAAAGGTCAGCAAATTACTATCACACCACATTTTAATCTTTTCTAAGTCCCTATTTATGGTTGAATTCAAGCTTGATACCTCTGAACTGTGCCAAAGTATGGTGGTGTCATCTGCAAACAAGGTAATCTGTCCATCAATCTCAACCTGTGCCAGATCATTAATGAACAATAAGAACAGGATTGGACCCAGCACTGAACCCTGGGGCACGCCACAACTCACCACACGCTCTTCAGACATCTTACCCCCCAACGAAACTCTCTGCACTCTACCACCCAGATAAGATCTAAACCAATCCAGTGAAGTACCACGAAAGCCGCAAACTTGAAGCTTCTGAAGCAATATGTCATGACTCACGCAGTCGAACGCTTTAGTTAAGTCACAAAAGACCGCCGCAGCGGCCTCCCCCCCGTTCAAACTAATATATAAGCGTTCTAGAAACGCGAAAAGAGCATCACTGGTGCCTACGTCACTACTAAATCCAAATTGATTTGAAACCAATATTCTATGTTTTTGTAAGAATGACATCATTCTGCTTTTAAGTAGTTTTTCGATTATTTTTGACAGCGTCGGTAGAAGTGATATGGGCCTGAAATTGGACGGATCATCAATTTCTCCTCCCTTATATATTGGTATGATAATACCTTGCTTTAAGAAGTCTGGAAATACTCCATCCGAAAACGATATATTTATAGCATCAACCAGGAAATTTATTGCCGCATCATCTAGCTCTAAGAAAATTTTAGCTGATAGGTTATCATAGCCTGAAGAGTTTTTATTTTTTATTTCTAAAATCGTCCTCTTTAGTTCGGGCAAATTAGTGGGAACAAAAAAAAAGGTTTCTGGTACCAATACTTTATGTAAATAACTTGAACAACCCCCATGCGATTTTGTCTTGGCAGATAGGTTCCTCCCAATTGAGCAGTAGAACTCGTTAAGATCGTCTGGAGACAACAGTGGATCACTATTAACTTTGGTGCTTGTCTGCCGTAGGTCATTAATTATTGACCATATTTCCCTAGACTTATTATTAGAGTTATTTAATTTCTCACTATAGTATAGTTTCTTTGCAGATTTCACCGTCCTTCTGTAGATCGTCCTGTAGCGACTGAAGTACCCAACAAAAAATTGGTTATCTAAAAAATACTTCCTGAGGTAGTGCAATGAGCGCATGTTCCTTGCTGATATTTTCAAAGCCTTAGTTAGCCAGTTTTTTTTAGATTTCTTTCTTACCTGAACGATGGGAAAGGCCTTATTAAAAATGTCCACCAGGGTGGAGTGAAAGTAACCAATTGGATTATTTCTCGGAGATTCCCAGGAGGTGTCAGCACAATGGCGGCGGAAAGAGTGGAAATTTTTTTTGGAAAAGATTCTTCCTTTCCTCTTTGTTGGTTTTGAGGCAGGCAAATTAAATTTAAACTCCGCTAGGACTGCCTCATGGTCCGATAAAGCGGCATTATGGACATTGCATAAAACGTTTGTTACATTAGAACATACATAATCCAGTAAAGTTGATGTATATTTAGAGAATCTGGTCGGTTCAGACACCGACAGGTTAAGATATAACGAATTAATAAGGAAAATTTTTTTTCTGGCATACTCACAATAGGAATCCTCCTCGTCGCTGGTAAACAGGCTAGCTCTGCGTAGCTTGACGCTGAGGTTGCGCTTGGCTGGATAGAGGCTGGATATTTCGGTCCTAAAATCCTCCCAAGTTTTCTGCACAGGCTTCCACATTGAAAACCATTCTTGAGCTTCCCCAGTAAGGCCACTTGCACTCCTGACTAATAGTTCGTAACTTGACCAGTTAAAAGTCTCTCCTAGCTTTTCCATTCCGTCGCACCATTTTGACGCGCCGTCATCATCCCGAACTGGATTGAAAACTGGAACACTCACTGGGGTCGACACGGATGTTTGAGCCCTATCGTCTTTTAGGGCTCTAAATGATTCGGTTAAAATCCTCGCGAACTCTTCCATGGTGCTTTTAGTGAGCGAATCCCACTTCTGATGTAAGAAATGATGCACAGGACTTAAAACACACAGTATTTTATTAATTATAGAAAATACAATTCGAATTACAGCGTGGCTTCATCGACCAAAGCCGTAAAAAGTCTGTCTATTCAAAATCCGCAATCCCTGTTCCCAAGCCCCTTTCTTCCCGTACCAAACCATTAAGTACCCATCGGCGCCGATGCCTCCATAAATCTGTCTCGGCGTCCACTTGAAATACGGTCAACATGGCCGCCAAGTCGACCGCCCAAGAGATCCAGGGCTTGGTATCCCACATAGCTATATCCTACATTATTTATTGTATGTACAAATGTACATAACTACTTGTTGATATTCAGTATTACAAATTTAATAATTTCAATTTAAAATAGCGAAAAAAGTATTGGTTACTGTGAAATAAAAGACCGTTTCCAATAAACTGAATTCTATTGAAATTCCATGCCCAGATACCCAATGCTGATAAGAACAATATACAATAAAAAATGTACCTATACAAAGTTCGTTTCACCTTAATTGACCTTAACAAAACTATGGTTTCTAGTACACATATATGACATTCCCCTGAAAAACAAAAGAAACAGAAAACTCTATAATTACTCTAAATTAACGCTAAACACCAAATTATTCAAAACTAAACTCTGGACCACAGACATTAGGAATTATAACGTAATCTTTGAGGAGGATTAACAACTCTTCCCGATCTGGTGGTTGTAGGTACAAATATAATGTCGTCGTCCAAACTTGAGCCTTGATCATTTCCTCTTTCATCATCTAATCCTAATATACTTTCGTTTTCCGAATCAACATAAGAAGAACCATAATTTACAGGACCTTTTAATGAATTTTGTATTTCTACACAATACTCTATCATTATCCGTTTTTATATCTAACGACCTTGGTTTAAATTTATTTTTATTTTTTATGTAACCCTTTTGCCATTTTTTATTACTTAATCTTTCTTTGTATAGAATCTGTTGGTTCTTGCTAAACCTATTATTTTGCACACTACACTTTCTATCATAGTTTTGTTTTTGTATCACTTGTCTATGTTTTAACAACTCTTTTATCCGCGAGTTATCACACTTTATCGGTTCAAACAGAGCTGTTTGAACAGGCAGAGTACCTCTTAATCTCCTATTCATTAAAATTTGAGCTGGAGATTCTAGATTACAATCAATAGGGGTATTTCTATAAGATAATAGTGTAAGATACAAATCTTTGCTTTCATGTTTTGTCTTATATAACATATTTTTTAATGTTTGAACGTGTCTCTCTACTAAGACATTCGATTGAGGGTACAAAAGACTTGACATAGTATGATTAAAATTCCATGATTTTGAGAATTGGTTAAAATATATACAATTAAACTGTGGACCCCCATCCGTAATGACACATTTTGGTATACCATGCCTAGCAAATATAGATTTAAGATGCAAAATCACTTCATTAGATGACTGACCATCTACTAATTTAGCTAGTTCAATGTATTTAGAAAAATAATCTACAACCAATAAAAATACCTCAGTATCAAAATAAAATAAATCGCAGGCAACTTTTTCCCATGGCAAAATAGGTACTTCATGGGGCAACATAGGTTCATTTGGTTTATTTTTCTCAAAAGTTCGACACGTTACACAACCGGAAATTAAATTTTCTATATCACGCGTCATATTTGGCCAAAAAAAAACATTCACGGGCCTGATTTTTACATTTTGTCATTCCCAAGAGACTATAGTGTATTTTATCTAATATGTTCTTGCGTAAACTTGGTGGAACAATTAATTTTCTACTTTTATATAATAGACCATTAGCTTCAGTTATATCGTTTTTAAATTTAAAATATAATTTAATCAACGGATTTACCTGTGTATATGTTTTTGGCCAACCATTTTTTGTATAATCTAACAAAATTGCTGATTGTTTATCGTGAGCCGTATAAAAATTTATTTCTGAAATTTTTTCATCGGTGGCATTTAAACTGTAGCGTAATAAACAAATCTGTGTTTCAATTTCATCTTCAAAGCAGTCATTGCTTTTTGAATCGTCAGAGAGATAGGCTCGTGATAAGGTATCCGCAAAAATTAACTCTTTTCCTGGTTTATAAACCAGCTTTATGTCATATCTTTACAATCTAATAAACATTCTTAGTAAACGCGGAGGGCACGTATGCAAGGGTTTTTTAAAAAGCTGTGTTAAAGCTTTCTGATCAGTTTCCATAGTAAATTGCTTACCAAAAATATACTGATGAAATCTCTAACAGGCAAATAAATACTAAACTAAATAACTCTTTTTTTATTTATTTTTTTTTTATTTTCCTTTTTTACGGTTCGTCGGCGTATCTGAGGCCATCTAGAACCGGTCATCGACCGTACGGTTTTTAATCGTGCGGTCTACCGACTGGGGAGTGTGAAACGACACCTTCATCCTACGAGATATCCGATCTCATCCGGCCTGTCCGGCGTGAATAGGATGGTTTTGATGTCGATTAATTTTACACTCTTCCCTAAGACAACAGCACGCGGTGTTTCCCAAGCGGTCACCCATCCAAGTACTAGCCGCGCTCGACACCGCTTAACTTCGGTGATCTGACGGGAACCGGTGCTTTAGGTGTCGCTAGGCCCTTGCCCTCTTTTTCTAGTTGAACCCAGTTTAATTGAAAATCACATAAGGATTTTGATGCATACATACAGGTCAACCCATTTTGCAGCAGTACAGCGCCTACGCCATTTTTTGACGAATCCGCCGAAATTATTATTGGCAACGAAGGATTATAAAACTGCAAAATGGTATGCTTAATTAGTTGCTGTTTTAGAACATTAAAAGCATCTTCATGACATTTTTCCCATACCCAGGCAATATTCTTCTTTAAAATTCCCGTAGGGGTGCAGTAATTGTAGAAAGGTGACTTATGAATTTTCCGACATAAGTCACCATCCCCAAAAACCGCTGTAAATCTTCCTTATTTTTGGGAATTTGCATGTTTGTTATGGCTTTTACTTTAGAATCATCCGCTCTAAAACCGTACTCCGAAATTTTATGACCCATGTAAACAATATTATTAAGTCCTATTTTACACTTACTTTGGTTAAATTTTATGTTATTTTTGAGGGAAATCTCAAGAACATTATTTAAGCGCTCATCATGTTCAGCCTTAGTAGTACCCCAAATTAAACTATCATCTAGATAAATCTCTACCCCGGGCGTAAGCTACCGAATTCTTCCCGCTGTTTTGCTGTTGGTAAATCGCAAGTTCATATTACTTCAAAAAATTCATTATTTTTTTGGTCCGCGTCGTGCGTAACCATACGCTCTCTATCACAAGCTACGATTCTCATTTTAATATCCAGATTATGCTCAAACTCGTGAAAATAAATTTCGGGAATGACAATTTCTTTATTTTTATAAACACAATATATTTGTTTTTGTGCAAAATCAATCCGTGGGTTTACGGGTCGCAAAAGATCTATGGGTACCTGAAATTACCCGAAATACCAAATCAGGTAGCAGTAGATATTCATGCTCAAATTCAAAATCGACGGCTGAGAACTTTAGTAAACATTGTCTTTCGACCTTTTTTTGTTTTGATTTAAATGCGCCCGACAATTTTACCCCTGAGCACAAAAAAGAAGGAATTATATCATAAAAATTACTGAGATGAACCCAAACGCTTTCCGAAATGCATGAAACTTCTGAACCGCGGTCAATAAGAACAACACTACTGTAGCCGTCAAAGTATATTTTAATTTAAGGCGATCTAAGGTCGTCTTTTACATGCTCAAAATCACAAATGTCATACATTTCATCGCGGGGAGTTTTTAAAATAACGTCAGCAGTAGGATTCCTCACCACTACGTCTAGTGTAGGAAACTCTCCTCGTTTCCCTGATCGGGAATTAAGGAGTCATCTCCTAACTGCATATTGGACACATTTTTTTTGAATAAAATATTTTTCTGGAAGGTTCCAGTTTTTGCAGAATTATCAAACCTTGAATTTGGTTTATTTGAATAAGCGGACGTTGACCGTAAATTGTTTTTTCTATCAGAATAATAGCCCGCTTGTCTGAACTTCTCTAAAGCTTCCTGAAAATTTTTAACCCCCACTAGCACCGATGAAATGTTTGGGGGGAAGTGCCTCGCAATGATTTGTATTCGAATTTCCGGAGGGTAGGCGGATCTAAGTATTTTGCCTGCCCTACGAAGTAATTAAAATGGTCCACGAAAGAAACATTACTCTCTGAGTAACATGCAGCTTCTAATTTCAATTTACCCCCATTGTTTGGTAGGCCCCCAAAAGTGGTCTAGAAACGCCATTTTAAATTCTTGAAAGTTATTGAAAGTAGCTAAGAATGCGTTCGCCCATAACTTGGTTTTTTCGGTAAAAAGGGAATAAATAAGAAAAATAAGTTGGTTATAAGGCACCACTTGACCCTGGAGAGCGCTTTCTACATTGTTCAAAAATTCAACCCTGTGAGCTAAGTTATTATCGAGCACTGTGGCATCTTTTTTACCTCTATGATGTTATTTGGTCTCCTATCTGCCCTAAAACTCGAATTTGAATTATTATTTAGGTTAGAATTGTTGAATAACTTCCAGACGTCTAATCCCTTCAGGGGTAAATAGGGGCATGACTGGCTGCACCATGGGTTGAAAAATTACGTTTTCTCCCTCTCTGGCATGTTGTTGTTGGAGAAAACTTTCTGGGTGTGGTTGAAAACGTGCTGTTTATGGAGCCGATTATGGAAAATTATAGGGCCTACCTGTGGTGCTCGGGGTTGAAAGTGTCGGCGGAGGGGGTACCTCTGGAACCAGCCTGAGCGTTGATGGCTGCTGCGCTAGTGGCTGCTGTATTGGTTGTTGTGGACCATCCGCAACACCTGATTCCTCCCTTGTTACGTTGTTGAACGAGGTACCTCTTCGTCGCAAGCTTTATCTCCGTACACTTTCTTCTGTTAGGGTATTCCTTGGTGTATCCCGCGAATTGTTAATTTTTATTCGCCGGCCCACGTTGTTGAGCGCCAGATGTAACAGATCTTGTTTTTGGGTACTAACCAGCCGAATAAAAAACA
Source organism: Polydrusus tereticollis (assembly GCA_963920685.1). Classification (NCBI taxonomy): domain Eukaryota; kingdom Metazoa; phylum Arthropoda; class Insecta; order Coleoptera; family Curculionidae; genus Polydrusus; species Polydrusus tereticollis. The sequence continues at coordinate 135,609,989 of OY987326.1, forward strand.
ATATTACGTGTGGACGGATATGACTTTATTTGAGTATTTTGGTAGTTTTTCGCTAAAATAAATCAAGATCATGAGGCTTGAGAAAAACGTACAGGGTGTCTTCTTTTCGACACTTTCGACGGGTATCTCCGTTATTAGTACAGATAGAATGATGCGGTTTTCGCAAACCTGTGTCACTTTTTTGTTAAACAAACGATGCCTTAAACGGATTTATCATGGTTTTTGAGATACAGGGCGTAATTGAAAATGGTGCGTTTTCAGACACCCCTTGTATTTCAGTTATCTTATACCCTATCGAAAATGTAAAAACAAGGGTGTTATACAGTTTTTTTTTAGACTTATTTAGGCTATAAAAGAAAAGTTTCATAATGGCCTTTAGCTCTTGTCAGAATTGGATTTAGGTATTAATGTTTGAAAAATTAATGATAATTTATTTAGCATATCGTATTTTTCATAATTCTCAAACTTTTGGGCCATCGTTAATAAAAAACGCCATTATGAAACTTTTGTTTTATAGCCTGAATAAGTCTAGGCCTATTAGTAGATGCTTTTGTTTATTCCATTAATATACAAGAAAAAATTCCTTTTTACTATTGTAAGTATTAGAAAACTTAAAAAGTTTGAAATTAAACTATAAGGTAATATTCATGGTATATTGTATCGTCAATAAATTATTTTTATTAAAACAGAATCCAAGGCCTACTGCCAATTTAAAGTTTGTTATTCAAAAAATATAAATTTGAACCGTCCTGTTAAAACAAAGTGTCAACTATTATATGTTTTTGGAAAGCTCTCAGTAAGCAGAATGCAACTATGAATAAATATACAGGGCGTTCCATTTAAAAAAAAACATAACTTTGGTATATTTCTCACAAATGGGGGTACCTCGAAAAATACTAACTACGCCACTGAATTCTACGTAAAAAACTGTATAACAACCTGTTTTACATTTTCGATAGGGTATAAGATAACTGAAATACAAGGGGTGTGTGAAAATGCACCATTTTCAATTTCGCCCTGTATCTCAAAAACCAAGATGGCCATGATAAATCCGTTTGGGGCATCCTTTGTTTAACAAAAAAGTGGCATAGGTTTGCGAAAACCGCATCATTCTATCTGTACTAATAACGGAGATACCCGTCGAAAGTGTCGAAAAGAAGACACCCTGTACAAGTGTACAATGTGGAAATAGCTTACCTAACACTAAAACTGAACACTGAATCTTAAATAACACATTAAGTCGAGCTCACTGTTTAAAAGCTGCCAGCGAAAAGACCGGCAAAATGCTGCAGTCGTACCTTCGGGTACGATCCCGCTGATAAGGTGCTCGATGAAAACTAGATAAAAAAAAGGTTCCCGTTCTAGGCCACTTTTAGCTGTACCAAGCATTAATACTTCGTTCAGAATGGTGAAGGAGAAATTAAGATATTTATGATTCTGTTTCAGTGAAGTTTTTTGTATCAAGTTGGCATTCAAGACTATTAATTTTAAATATTAAAAATATCTTTTTACTTCAAATTACTACCCGCCTCTGCCTACTTTTGTTATAGACAACTAAAAATTCTAGTCACGCTACCCATGTGGATTACAGATGTCGCCTGAAGCTACGATGCGGGACTGGAATTACGATGAGCCGGATCAAAAGCTCGAAAACCCGGAGTTCGATTAAGAAGTTTCGCGGAAAGTCGTGCCATTCGACCCTCCGCTCATTATTTCAGGTTCACTGAAGGAATTTTAAAAGAATGAATAGGATGCTATAAATTTTAGAGAATAATTTGACGCCGTCGATGGAAAAACGAAATAAGTCAGTATAGTTGGTGTTGTTAAACATTTAGGAGTAATCCAGACCTGAAAGAGAAACGAAACGCATTTTTTCATATTCGGTATAGCCCTGCTTTTTATATCCGATATAACACGGTACAAATTTATAGAATTCTAATATAAATTAATCGTAATCTATACGGAACCACGATAGAAATTTTCTTGCTGTTAAAATATCTATCGCTTGTGATTCCTTTGTCTGTGCTTTTTTGTAGTCTAAGGTGTCCAATTGTCTAATAGCATATTAGGATATTATGTGAATTTATTAGTTTCTACAAACCACACATTTTCTATTTGTTACTAAAGGGTAATATTCGTTCAGATTGTATATGTTTTAGTAAGTTTTACAAAATATAAATATTTTATCCAGTTCTATCATATTATGTTTGCCAATTAGAATTGATATATTTCTAGAAACTTACCATATCCCTTTTGTTTATATACTAAGTAAATCATATAAATTTGATGTGTTCCTATATGCTACTGAACTTAAATATTTTATCCGGTTCTATTGCGTTTTCGTCTATTACAGTCTATATGTTTCTAGAAATTTCCCATATCCTATTCGATACTATATTAATAAAACCAAATAAATTTTTCCTATATACTAAAAAACTTAAATATTTTATCCGGTACCATTGTGTTTTTGTCTATTACAGTTTATGTTTCTAACAATTTCCCATATCCCATTCGATAGTATACTAATAAAACCAAATAAATTTGATTTATTCCTATATGCTACTAAACTGAAATATTTTATCCGGTTCTATTGTGTTTTTGTCTATTACAGTTTATAATATGTTTCTAACATTTGCCATATCCCATTCGATACTATTTTAATAAAATCAGATTAATTTGATTTGTTCCTATATGCTACTAAACTTAAATATTTTATCCGGTTCTATCATGTTTTTGTCTACTACAATTTATTTGTTTCTAAAAACCTCCCATATTCCATTGAACACTATAATAGTAATAACACCATATAAATGCTACAACTATATTATAATAATAAGGCAAGATATGTAAATTTCATATATTTTTTAATTAATTTAATAATCTGCAATGTTACGATATTTACGGATCGACGATAAATGATGCTTTTGAAAAAAAAATTTCAGCACGAAAAAAGAGGTTGTTTTGCAAAATGATCAAGATCAAGCCATTTTGTTCATCACCAATTTTAAAAATGTGTCGATATGCTTAACATAATTTAAGTATCACAATAGGTTATATACATATGGTGTTTCTAAAAGGTCTTTATAAAAAGCTTGCACAAATTCTTATAAGGCTAAAATATGACTTGTCGAATTTCAAAAGTTGATAGTTTTCGAAATAGAGGGTGCCAAAGTTATTCTTTTTTACACTTGTTTTCGGTACACTCATAACTTATTGTAACAAAAAAGTTGCGAAGAGTTTTTCTTCGAATTCATAAATAAAAATTAGGGAGCTTGGACTAGTTGTAAGCCTGTATAAAATGTGAAGGAAAGGGCAACGGCAAGTTCAGTAGGTGCCTCTCTACGCAATAAAAAATTTAAATCCAGTTATTTTAGAAAGGGTCGCTCACGAAATAAAACCTCTACCACGTATACCCTTTTCGATTTGAAGATGCTTTCAAATAACTATTTATTATTATAAATTTCATACACCACGACACAAAAAAGTTATGAAGTGCTGCTGCTGGCGTCCTCTGCAAGGTACATCATAACTGATATCAAATCTTGATTTCGCATTCCAAACGATATCCCTAATACCAGGTTTCGTGCAAATCGTACTATTATACGGGGCGTTCTTGAAATGACGTACAACGCTTAACCACAAATTCCTTAACCAAAAATAAGGCGTTCTAGTCAAACTTACCTATATGCAATGTTGCTTCGATTTGCCGCTACAGGGCGCTAATTGTTTTTTCGGAATAATTTCTAAACGCCTTTATCGGTATTCACTAATTTTGGGACTAAGAATTACTACTATTATTGGCGTGTTTTGAGGTAAACGTGATATTTTTTTAATGCCTGAATATTTAAAAATGGCTCGTGATTCTTAAATAAACGTTTGAATTTTTGTTACCTCCTGTACAAATGACTTAAATTGTTTCTCTGACATAAGCTGACTTCATTTTAAAACTTGTTTGTCTCTTGTTAAATTTCCGCCATACATACAGACATACAGTTTCTCGTCCAAAAAATTATTTACGATGCCTTGTAATTCATCATTGTTGTTTGTTTGGAACGAGAAAACATGGAAAAAGTATTAATTCTAATAACTATACCAACTAATTTAATTCTTATAACAAATGTTCTAATACATAAATTAATTCTTTTCAATAAATTAAACCGTATGTACTTTGGGTATCGTGTCGGCCTAGTTTCTAAAATAATCTGCAGCATTGATAATTTTTTGCAATCACTCAGCTTCCGTAGCGATGAGAGAAGCATACACATAGAGGCGTTAAATCGGGAGATCTTGCTGGCCAATTAACGGGTGCATCGTTGCCTCCTTCGATCCATGTATTAGGATATGTTCCACTTAAATATCTTCAAACATTTATAATAATGTGGGGTAGCCCCGTCGTGTATAAACCACATTTCGGTACGAAGTTGTAATGAAGGATCATTCAATAAATCGGGTAAAGTGTTTTGTAAGAAGAGTAGATAGTTATCCCCATTTAACCGATTGAACCTTAGAACTGGTCCAGTTATAAAATGTCAGCCGACTTTCAGGATCCATTGGCAAAAGATTTTGCAACTGATGCACATGAAACGAATGGAGAATGTTATTAATGCTATTTTTGGAAACCGCCAAATAGAACCCCAAGCGTGTAAAATTGGGGATCATCTTCAATTTTGTTTAAAACTACCTCTAGCTCCGATGTCCTAATTGTACGTTGGCATCCTCGATTAACATTATTACCGTTTCCCTAAGTAGCCTCTCAATACTTGTATTCACTCCAAGAGAGGCCCCTCTGTATTCGTTCTAAGAAGGTCTCCTTCTCTCGCTCAAAGATAATCTCCTCCCAAAAAGCCCCTTTGTTTTCGCTCCAAGTGAGTCCCCTTTGAATTCACTCCAAGTGAGTCCCTTTTGTAGTTGCTCTAAATGAGCTCCCGGTGAATATTCATTATAAAATAAATATTCTTGATATGTTCTCGCTATACAAGAGTTTCTTTGAATTCACTTAAACTAATCTCTTTGACTATCTAGCTAAGATAAGTATTTTCGTGTTCGTTCGGGAAAGTAGTTGTTCTTTGTTTTCAATCTCTAGGTTTTCTTTATTCACTATTTTATATGGAACAACTTGCTGTTGGTCTGATCCAGATCTAAATAGAACATGTGCATGTAAATCTTAATAGCGCTAATTTGAGTTATTCATTTTTTTGTGTAGCTTGCCATTTTTATAAGTTGTCAATACTTAATTTTGGATGTTTAGTTGAAGCATAAATTATCCAACGCGTGGGAGATTGTCTGAGAACCATGCTTTAAAATAATTTAAATTCAAAAACAACATTACATTTTTCTATGACGGAATGCCTCAAAAAATGACTAAAGATTTAGAACATGTTTATTTATAAATAAGCACTTTTTATAGTAGCCGAGAAATAAATATCCATTATAACCAATATGCAAATTAGGTTTCGTTGAAAGTATCCAAATAAAGTAATAAAAACATTTTCTTTCAATACTGGTATAAATTTCTGATTGGCAATGTTTAAAATCATGACTGAGAGTGTCATGACAATGTTTCATACGTTGATGTATGTCGCACTCCTTGGTAAAACCAATCCCCATCATGTTTCTGGTGGAAAGAAGGTGGGCTAATTTGTGTACTTTATGATATTATGTTTGTTATTAAATACTGTTTAATTGAATCGACGCATATTTAAACTAACCAGCCTCATACTGTGTCCAAACAGCAACAAATGACTGTAAGGCCAGCAAACCTGGTTCCTTTCAGGGATAATCAGAGATCTTCTGAGTAGAGAGGTACTTAAAAGTATCCAAATCTATGGTAGAAAATCACATCTAACCAGAAGGCCTATCAATAGTCTTGTTAATTTCATTCAAGTCTCGATAATCGATTACTGGTCGATAACGTACGTCTTCATCTCGGCGTCGCGTCGTTTCTTCTCTACCAATATAGCCGGAAAACTTTATGGAGATTGGCCTTTGACAATATCACCGCCGACCGTCGTTAAGTAGAGTCTGTATATCGTTCTTCATTATTTCCTGTCTTTCTATATAAAATATGGTCTCTTGCATATGGGCGGGACATCTTCTTTGACTATTCGATGGGTCACGTCATTTGTACAGGTTTGGGTGCTCTAAAGTATCTATGAACCCCTTCGCAATATGAGGCTTACAAGGGATAAAACTGGTCCTGAATATATTAATGTTAAATACTTTTTTTCATTCCAACCTCTACACACACACCATCACACACACCCTCTTCCTCCCCCAAGTGCCCTCCAGATATTTCTCCCAAAACCTTCTAAAAATCCACATACCCGACTCCATGTGAACAGCGGAGCTTGCTGTTAATGGTAAGACCCTGCCGAATGGACCGCAGGGGGGCGAGGCAGGCAAGCCTAAGGGGAGTAAGCGAAGATCGGAGCTCGTGATAGCTCTGGCCCCCGATAACTCTTTTAAGGGCTCACCCACTGCCGTCTCGAAAAGAACAGGCCGTCATGTTAAGATCGTGACGTCACCCTAGAAGATGGAAATTATTATAGAGCTATATGGCATGTAGGTAATAAAATTAAAGATAAGTACCTTATAAATTATATCAAATGAGGTATAGGATTGTATATTAAAAAGGTATTTTGATGAAATTAGTATACAGGGTGATTCAAGACGAGGGACCGCCAAATCTTTTAAGAGGTATTTCCGACTTTTTTTTTATTTTAAAACTTATGTTTTCGGATCAGCCCTATTCAATTAAAAACTTGATGTTTCTGTATATTTTCATGGTATATTAAAACTAGCTGTCCACTTGGATTTTTTTCAAAGGAATATATATGACATTTTACAGTTTACGTTTGTTATTAAATATAATATGATGTAGGTAGGTATCTGTACTTGAAAGTACGTATAAAGTTAATACTCACTTTTTATTGGAATTGAAGTGACACTTTTATAACATTTTTACAGACTGTAGTTTGATTGCAGTTTTTCGTACGTTCATCTTAAATCATGTTTTTTTTTAACTTTTAATAAAATATTTACGAGGGTTCTTATTATAGCAAATGTTTAAGAAAGGTATAGTCAGTATATATGTGAGTAAAAAAGCAAATTGATTTGAAAAAATTGTCATATAGTCATGTCATACAACCGCCACCAAAAATACACACACTTAAACATGCAACTATTGTTAGGTACCTACCTAAATTTACCTATGCTAGAATCAGTTGCAACTTTTAACCACTTGTAAAACAATTAAGTACTTTCAAGGAGGTACTTGAAAAAGAATATATTTTAATAAACAATAATATGTTATCTAAGTACTGTCTTCAATCACTGCCTTCGAAACTCCTTCGAGGTTATGAAAATAATCCGTAACTTTTTATGGCCCATGAAACATTTGTTTAAACTCTGATTAACAAACATTACAAACAACTTCATCATTTCAAATAAAATTCTCTATCAGTAGGTAGGTACCTCAATTGGTATATACTCTCAATTTATTCTTCTCGAGAAACCATACAAGCTTTATATAACTTGGATATTTGACTGGAAAAATAAAGGGACATCAAGAGGGACCTGCTTGAAACTTGTAGGTATCTTTTAACCGATATTTTAACTAACAAAAACTTGTATTGTATGAAAAACTAAAGAAAATGTACAACGTATTAGGTTATTATTCTCAATCTCAATATTTATTTCATGTCATTTCTTGTTTTGTTAGTAAATTGTTGTCATAATCTAATCTAAGTAAGACATGCTCAATCTTTAATATTATACTATCTGTTTTATAGCTAATCAATATACTATAATATATGTTTATTGCCTAATAAAAACTTAAACAATATAACAAAATAAATATGAAAGGTTACCTACACTGTAAAGTGTTACCTACCGTCAGGTCTGGTTGCCCTTAGTTCCCTAACTAAGAACCACAGAACAATAAAGGTTAGCTAAGAACTTTGTCTTCAAAGTGCTTTATACAAACACTGGTACATTTTCGCACTACCAAATCGTCTCTTGGGATCCTTTTTATCCACAGATGACATTTTTCCACATCCCTTGGAAAGTGAAAAACAGCAATATTTTCCCCGACAATATAGTTGGAGTTACACCCCGGTACACAACACGAATTGGGCATTTTTCGCTGTTTCACAACACTTCAATTAAATAACTGATAGTTTCACACATGAAGATCTAAACAAGGTTAAATTAATGTTAGAGTTTTTCTAAAATAATCTCACTAAACTGCTAAAAACAACAAAAAACTTAAGGAAACACCGAAACTGCCTGCCAAAACAATGGAAGCCGGTCAAAACTTCCCATCGACTAGAAACAGCTGATTGTGAAAGTGGGCGGGAACATGACGGCCTGTTCTTTTCGAGACGGCATGCAGTGGCTCACCTTACTAATAAGAGCATCATTTCGTTACCATAATTACATAAGGTCGTATGTTCAAGTTAGTAGTTTTGAGATAAATAGACTTGTAAAATTGGAAAGTTTCACTGTACAATCTAACTGATTTGATTTTGGAATTATTATTAATAGTTATATTTTTTACGTTACCGTTGCCAAAAAAACTAATTTATTGGAAAAGTTTTGAAAAATGATTCCACATACGACCTTTTATAAGCAAAAATGAAATTAAGTTTTTTAAAAGTAACGTTTTTTTATTCCAAAAATAATAGAAATTGGATAAAAAAAAACTGAAAAATAAATAACTAATCCCTACGAAACTTTAGATAGTATAATAACTAATATTTTTAAGACAAAAGTGAATATATTCTAGCTGTGATCTTGATAGATACTTTGCTAGGCGTAGTATATACTAAATAATAATATTATTATTATTATTGATAATGATAAAAGTAATTCTAATAATGACAATAATAATAATAATAATAATAGTAATAGAAGAAGCAACGCCAAGGAGTCAAACAAGAACGAGTACTCCGACCGCCGAAGGTGCTGCGCAAGACTATTAATGAAACTATAATGCGTACTTTTTACAGTATGACGCAACTAGGACAAGATACGACCCGATACCGTCAAAGACTGCACACTGGTTTCTGTAATACATACCCACAACTCCAAGTCTCAGAGCAAAAAGTAGCAGATCAGTACAGAGTAATACTTAGAAGTAGATTAATTCCAAAGACCAGATTAAACACAATTAAGAAAGAAATTGAACGAGAAATCCAAGAACAAGAAATTAGCGAAGAAAATGCAAGAAATACAACAGAAGGGCCACAACCCAAAGACCAAGAAAATAAACAAGCTGAATTACAACCTAAAGTTCGGGAACCAGCAAGAAGAGCAGCTGATCGAAAACCCACCAGAAGATTATCAGCTCGTCGAAAAGTTGGCTATGGATATAAGAAGAGCGGAATTCGAAGGCACAGATCCACTGTGTAGACCACCACTATCCAAGCTAAACTCCTTAAAAAAATTAGCAGACACACTAGAGGTAATGAACAACAGAATCCTACCAGAGTATATTGCAAGAGCATCATTATTGGAACAAGATAATATAGAGACAGTAATATACTGGGCAGCATTAGCACTAGCCAAATCAACTGGGGTGAAAATCAAGCAACATGAACACAAGGCAAGAGACGAATTCCCGCATGGCAGCAAAGAATCCAGAGGAAAATAGAAGCGCTCAGAAGAAGAACTTCAATCTTACATAAGTGCAGTCAGATCAGAAAGAGTACTACGACCTGTAGAAGCTACAAGGACTCAAAAAACAGAACTCACTCAAGACAGGATGCAGAAAATATCTCCCCACAACAATGCCTTGATACATTAAAACAGAAACTGTCCGTATACGCAGGCCATTTGAGACGATACAAATCCAGTAATGCGAGGAGACAAGACAGCGCTCTATTCCAAAAATCGGAAAAAGCTTTCTACAGGGCACTAAATGGTGGAAGAAAAGAAGAGAAAAGCACATATCCAACAAAAGAAGCAATATACTAATTATGGAGGGATCAGCTAGCCAGACCTACAAACTACAATGTTAACGCTAGTTGAATTCGTGAAGAAAACGTAATCTCAGGCAGAAATATCTGCTACCATCCATCAAAGTATCGACCAATCACCTGCCTCTTCACATATACAAACATCCTGTGTTACCAAAAGAATTTCTTCCCACTGTGAAGGATACAACATTATGGCCCCACAACAGAAAGGGTGCACCAAAGGAGTCATGGGGTGCAAGGAACAATTAATAATTGACTTAGTCATCATAAATTGGTCTAAGATAAGATCGTATATGCGCACATACGATGTTTCTCTATATTCTTTGCGTCAAACTCCAAGTAATATTTTGACAAAAGGTAGTAAGTGGATACATACGACTCTCTGTCAATAACTTATTTAAATGTTATAAGCGAATGTGTAATATGTATGCACATGCGACTTTATGTGATATTCATATGACTAATGTGCTCCTGATTATTGTATGTTATGTTCACCTGACTGTACATGCGACCATCTTCCGTATTGTAAAACTTATTTTGGCACATACGTGATTTAAGTATTGGTAGTTTTTAGATTTTTCCGTTAAAAACCACTTACAACCTTCTGTCATATTGTACGATGGATCATTTTTACATATGTTGCTGTTAATATCCCAAAACATGAAAAATTTCACATACGACCATACCGGGTGTTGCATCGTCGAGCTCTTCTTATATTCGCTAGTTGGTAAACTGAAATTCTATTGCATTCGGCAGAAATAACATTTTTTAACTCGTCTAGATTTGGGTATTTTTTATCTTTGTATATCCTGTTTTTTAAATGGCCCCAGAGAAAGAAATCATTTGGCGATAAATCAGGAGACCTGGCTGGCCAATTTACTGTATGATTTAAGCCAATAACATTTCCATTAAAAGCACGGTTTAAATATTCCCGGACAGCCAGGGTACTATGTGCCGGGCAGCCATCCATTTGGTACCAAACTTCCTGATTTTCCCTGGCGGCATCATGTAAAGTAGGTAAAATATGATCTTCAAGTAGTTCCAAAAAATATTCTGCATTTAAATTTCGTGTAAGAAATAATGGCCCGATAATATTTTCTCCGAAAATCCCAGCCCATACATTAACTTTTTGTGGATATTGCGTCCTTGTTTTCACAAACCTGTGTTGGTTTTCTTTGCTCCAATATCGATAATTTTGAACATTGGGTTCATTGTTTAAGGTAAATGTGCATTCGTCAGTGAAACAAATGTTTTTTAAAAATTCCCTATCCTTGCTTGCTCTTTCCATCATACCAAAACAAAACTCCTGTCGTCGTATTTCGTCCCTATCTCTTAGCTCTTGGTGCTTTTCATATTTGTATGAATAATATTTATGTCGTTTCAAAGCCCGTAACGCTGTGGTGTGATCTAATCCTATGTCATCCTCAAGTTTCCTTGTGCTGATCTTCCCATCATTTTCTTCCACGCACAATAAAACTTGCAAGTCCCTATCATTTCTTGCATCTCTTCTTTGTTCCTGCCTTTCTTCACATCTGCAGTTATTTATTACAGTGCCTTTTGTCTCAAATTTCTTGATAGTCCTTTCGACTGTAGATTTTGCAGGTATCGGTCTATTCGGATACAGAGCAGCAAACATGTCTGACACATTTTGATAACTATTTCCTTGATAATACCATTTAATCATCAATATTTTTTCTTCAGAAGTGTAATTCATGGCTAATATTTTCGATGTACGAGTTTTTATAACAATAAAGCACACATTTCAAAATGACAACTTTATTTGACAGTCATCTTTTACCTTGACTGGTGCCCGCAAATACGGGGCCATAAAAAGGAGAAATAGTTAAAAAGAAATCGGCGATAACCCGTAAACGGGCTCATCAAAAATACCTAAAGTTATGCTTTTGAATATGGGTTTTAGTGCTCTTTAATAAACCTAAATAGAATTTTTCTCTAAAATAATTAGGGAAGCCAATAATTGACCCCATTTAAAATTACATTGGATTTCCCATGTCCCGCTCGACGATGCAACACCCGGTACCATGTTATTTTTATAGCGATTTGTAACCGTTGTTTAACGGAGTGCACTTTGTCGCTACTTTTTTTTAAAGAAAAGAAAAAATAAAAGCAGTAAGTTCGCGTAAAGATTTGCTAAGTGGTACTTGCTGAAAGCTGAGACTAGAATTGCCTTCAGATATGATATGATATGACACCTACTACACCGTTCGAAAGACTTTATTTCGATTAATCGATGTTTAAAATAAACATGGATGTTAAAATTTCTTTAAGGTAACACATTATAGGAGATAAATACATATGAAGATTAATAACATTTTAAACAGAACCCCTAAACCACTGAAGTAACACCCATAAACCCTTCCAAACTTACATCAGAAGAAACACCCGTGAGTTTCCAGGCAACTATTTGCTCGAAAACATCCCTTAGAAGGGTGTTTTTGGCTTTATATAGGTGAACTCCCACTCGGATCGGATTAACCTTGCCTTAATCAAGTTTGGCCACCAACCTGCATAGTTTGAGTGAAATATAATATCACATTATTATGGTAAAAATATACATTATAATATTCATTTATACATAAAACACAGATTTGAGAACTAACCATGGATTTTTATAGACAGTACCAAAATATCCGCGCTAACTAACCTACCTGCTAAAATCAATTTCTATCTATACATTACACACTAGGAATTAACATCCAAGCTGATAATCGAAATTTTGTGACACCCGTAGAATATTAAGCAGTATCTATGACTACAAACTGGCTATTAGTGATAATGGCGGGAAGATGTGAACATACTTTTATCGTGTTTACTTGAAAACACGACTAACCACCGAAAATTGCATTTACGTTTCAACATAAAATAATTAACAAACGCTCCGAAATCCCCGAGTCCGTCCGCTCATCGTTGACTCCGCCTTCCGGTGTGAAACGCGCAATTGCGGTAAGTTTCACCTCGAAATCTGCAAGAGGTCGGTAGCCGACGGCGGTCTTTTTAAAAGGAAGGGAAAATTATTTAGACACATTTAAAATTTTTTACGTACGTCGGCTCTAGGTCGTCTAAAAAAAAACAACGCATCGGCGTACATTTATATTTATCTACAGGGTGAGGATTTTAAAGTGTTACAACGCAATATCTGAAAAACGGCTATAAATATTTTAGTCAAATTTTGGGACGTGGATAGGGAGGTTGGGGGACAAATTTTAAAATATTTTTGATATTTACCCCCCCTCCAGATTTGATGTGGCTAGTGACAAATTTGAAATGTCAAATGGAAAGGTATTTTTTTTTTTTGATAATTCGATTCCTCGTCAATAACTACGTAAGTGAGCAGAAAATTGTTACATTTGCTCTACTAGTTGCTTAGTTACGAATTTTTCAATAAATAAAATAGGAATACTTAAAACTACACATTTTAAATCATGACACCTATGATTATTGTTTATCCAAACCTTTAATTATGTTGTATCCTAGGAAACCACTTTTGACTTTGACAAGTAGTGATAATCTGATAAAGTTCATTATTCAGTGCAATTATGGAACAATCTTATGACATTGAAATAGACATGTTGTTAATTCTGGGAGAATGTAGAAAAAACTACCGGGAAGCGGCGCAATTGTGGACTGTTAGGTTTCCCGCCATTTAAAAATCTCATATGGCATTTAAGCGATTAGAAGATCGAGGCCGCAGCACGGGAATCCTAAAAAATAAGAACAGAGTTAGAAGACAAACAAAAACTAATGACGATATGGCCGTTGGAGTGTTGGGTGTAATAGCTGTAAATCCTCATGTTGGTTCAAGGGAACTTGCTCGTGATTCAGGAATGTGCCAAAAATCGGTACTGGCTATTTTACACAAGCACAATTTTCACCCTTACCACATAACTATTCATCAGGAATTGTATGGCCAAGACTTTCAAAATAGGATTACATTTTGTACGTGGTTACAAACTTTAATTCACGAAAACAATGCATTTTTAAGAAAGATAGTATTTTCTGACGAAGCTACATTTACCAATTGTGGTCAGGTAATTATTTAAATCAATATGGATTAATGTAACTTTTAATAATCAAAAATATGTAATCCACTACTTGATGCGTGTACATAAATAAATACATATCTAAACACCCGTTAACGGGTGTTTAGAGAATATTCACATACATTTAGATTTATTTTTAATTTTATACTGATTCAATCAATTTTGCTTTTCTTAATTTAAGGTCAACCGGCACAATTTACACTATTGGGCACCTCAAAATCCTCACTGGATGAGATTTCTGCCAAACCAACATCCTTGGTCGGTTAATACCTGGTGTGGCATAGTCGGAGATAGAGTCATTGGACCACATTTTTTTGACCGTCACCTAAATGGAGAAATGTATAATAATTTTTTACAAACCGATTTGCCACAACTTCTGAATAATAATGGAAATCAACAAGAACTATGGTTTCAGCAAGATGGTGCTCCGCCACATTTTGCCCGACAAGCTCGAGATACACTAAATGAAATGTTTGGAAACAGATGGATTGGTCGTGGTGGTCCTGTAAATTGGCCTGCAAGGTCACCAGATTTAACCCCATTAGATTGTTTCTTGTGGGGATTTATAAAAGAGAAAGTTATGGCTACACCACCGACCACACCAGAAAACATGAAAGATCGTATTCAACAAGCATGTAATTTAGTTACGCCTCAAATGTTAACTCGCGTGCGCAACTCATGTCAAAAAAGAATTGCAAAATGTTTAGAAATGGATGGGGGTCATTTCGAACACCTTTTGAAGCATGATCGTCGTTAGATTTTTTAAGGAATTATCATTTTTAAGTATTCCTATTTTATTTATTGAAAAATTCGTAACTAAGCAACTAGTAGAGCAAATGTAACAATTTTCTGCTCACTTACGTAGTTATTGACGAGGAATCGAATTATCAAAAAAAAAAATACCTTTCCATTTGACATTTCAAATTTGTCACTAGCCACATCAAATCTGTAGGGGGGGTAAATATCAAAAATATTTTAAAATTTGTCCCCCAACCTCCCTATCCACGTCCCAAAATTTGACTAAAATATTTATAGCCGTTTTTCAGATATTGCGTTGTAACACTTTAAAATCCTCACCCTGTATATACCATTCCAAATTTGAAATCCATTGGACCATAAATAAACTCACATTTTATTTTCTGCTATGCACCGTACACAACCGTAGCCTGTAAGACACTCCTCTTCAAGCTCTTCAAGACTTTGAACTAATCGGGTAGTGTAAAATGGTGAAAGGTTTCTGGAGACAATAGAGCACTAACTGCACAATGGCTTGCAGTTGACCATATTGTTTAAATAACGCGATCATAATAGAGAGATAATTCACTATGCTTTCAGTGGGATCTTGATTTCTCTCCAAAATTTCCTTGAACAACCTAGGGCGGTAATCTGGTGGTTGAAAGTGCCGACATAGAAGAGCTGATAAACTAGTCCAGTCCGAGAATCTATGTTTATTTGCGCGAAACCCAGTCAAAGCTTTACCCGAAAACAGATCTATAGCAGAATCGAACAATTCGCGTTCCAAAACGCCTCGAGCTTCACATAACCTGGCACTCTTTCCAGAAAGTTGTGAACGGAAAATTGCCTTAAGTGGCCAGTAAATTTAATATTCCATTTCTCAACGCGTGGAGTTTTGCTAGAAGAAATGTGGAATGCCTACACAGAAATTGCACAAAAGAGGAGGCTACATCATTTAAGAAGCAGGCCACGATACAGTATGAGAGACTCAAAATAAAGAAAATACACCAGACTAACACATCAGCGTTATGCAACGAAAGAATTTAAAAGTAACCAGTAACTGTCAACACTATATGTCACTAAACCATCTTAAATATATTCAAATAAGTTATGCAACTCAGTTAAAAAGCAATAATTGGATGAAATCGCAAATGTTATATTGTAACACAACACCCCCTGTAGTATCTAAACTCGCCGTACTACCCCTCTCAGTGCCGCCACCGTCGCCACGGCCCTCTCGAGCCCGTACCAGCCAGCATCCCCACCCTCTAACGTCACGGACCCAGCCGCCGGAGCGATCAAAAAGGCAGCCCCGAGCCCTGAGACGGCAGTTCCTTACGAGCTCCTCTTCTCTGCTTCTGCCTTGGCATCCTTGCGTGGATCCTTGCTCTTACGGAGAAGTAACGCTCTGCGAACCAACCCGGCTACTTTGGCACCCTTGTGTGGGTCCTGATAGCCAGCACTGCTACTTAGGCATCCTTGCGTGGATCCTAATAGCCAACTACACCGGCATCCTTGCGTCGATCCGGCTCGACGCTTTCACTGTGTTACCGACATATAGTACACCGGCATCCTTGTGTGGATCCGGCCTGACTTACACCATTTACTGTAATTGTATATGGACTTTACCATCATAGGTGTATCTTCGACCCACAATCCAACCTTACAGTGGCAGCCCAACGTGTGGGGCTCGAGGATAAATAGACAATTTCTTCAAGTGAATGGAAATAGTGTACATAGTGTTAGCTACTAGTGGAATACTGTGCCTACTCGACTGCGTGTGTAATTTTCTCTGCACTCCTGTGGAACAGCCAGACAACCACCGAATCCATCAGGAACCCCTGGATCTCATCGCCGTCTACACCACACATCAGTAAAATTCCAGTCACACGTCAACAAGCTGCGATGGCGCAACAAGCGGCGATAGCGCTGACTGCGGAAGCCCTGCAGGATTTAATAACGCAACTTCAGCCTCCAGCAGCCCCAGCCAAGCATTTTACCCATTGTCCAGCACGTTTCCATGGAACAAGGACCCAGGAAGCCGTCGATGACTTCCTTGACAGTGCCGATTTCTTCAAACAGAGCGAAGGAATATCAGATGCCAACGCTATTCGAGGCCTAGCATTATTACTAGAAGGTTTTGCGCACACCTGGTGGACTGGAGTGAAATCAGCGGTACACACATGGGAGGACGCCAAAATCCTAATCAGGAACGAGTTTGCACCTCGATTACCGGCATACCAAGTATACCAAAACCTGTTTGGAAGCAGACAAGGGACCAACACTCCAACAGGACAATTCATTGCAGAGAAGCGCGCCTTGCTTACCCACATTGATCCACCCTTGCTAGAATCAATGCAGCTGGACATGATATACGGACTTCTAACCAAAGAAATTCGGGACAGAATCCCCCGTGAGAGCGTCGACACCTTTGCCGCCCTGCTGACGCGCACCCGACTTGTTGAGGTTCCTGAAGATACCACAGAGGAGACCAAAGCAAGAAAACTAAAAACTCGTTGCCAGTTTTGTCGGAATATAGGACACGACGTCTCCGTGTGTAGGAAAAAGCAAGCCAGCCAAGCAAACAAGGAAAATCTCCCAGCGCCACTGACGAGCGCCAACTCCCAAGGAAACAGCATCAGATGCTTCGGATGCCAATGCCCCGGAGTCTTTAGACGCAATTGCCCCACCTGCAACGCTAAACCAACAGACCGCACCACGACAGCTTTCTCTTTCATCACCTTAGCCGACCGAGCACGACCAGCGGTGAACATCAGCATCAATGGGTCAACTGGTTCCGCCTTCTTGGACACAGGAGCACGCGCTTGCCTTGCCGGAGCCTCCTTACGCCAAATGCTGGAGAAGCAAGGATACCCCTTCCAGGAGTGACCTATGGACGTCACCATGGCTGATGGGAACACCCGGTCACAAACGGTACATATGGTCACGGTACCTGTATCACTCCAAGGACGTACGATCCAGACGTCATTTTGCTCCATCCCGGACGCCCCCTATGCCCAGACCCTACTAGGCATAGACTTCATTACGGCCGCCGGCCTTGTGCTGAATTTTGGAAAGAAGCATTGGTATTTCGAGGACAACCCACATACTCCCCATCTCTTTACTCCCAAGGAGGATTCTGCGATGAACCACACTCTTGGCCGCATGAAAACAGACCAGGACGGACTAGTGGAAACTATCCTCAAGGAGTACGCCACCCCAGCAATGCTATCACCACTACTGCCTTCTCCAAAACCCCCAGTAAGCCCACCAGGACAACAACCACATGCCTGTGACGATGCCCTAATGGAAAGCGACAAACACTCGGACCTAGCCAACCACTATGGCCCGGACCTGAGCGTCACTACATTAGAACCCCAATCCTCAGCTCATGCAAATAACCCGTACTCCCGCCAGGGATATATGTTCCAGGACGCTATGGAGACTATCGACGCCATGTGGGACGATCTTCCTGCACCCGATCCAAGCATCACCTTTGCTGCCTTAGATCTAAGAGAGGATGAAGCCTATAAGTTCGAGCTACCACAGCGCCAGATGCTAAATCAGCTCCTGCACCAGCACGAATCTCTATTCGACCTACAAGGACCCCCGACTCCGTTTGCTGAGCACCAAATCGACACTGGAACCCAAGCTCCGATTAGCGTGCCGCCATACCAGCCTACACCACAACGACGGGAAGCCTTATGACTAGAAGTACAGGGCCTGCTACGAGCCAATATTATCGAGGAATGCGACAGTGCATGGGCCGCCCCCACCGTACTAGTTCGCAAATCCGGAGGAGGCATTCGCCTATGCATCGACTACCGCCGACTGAACGCTGTGACACGCCCCGACCAGTACCCCCTGCCACGTTTGGATGACCTGCTGCACTCCATCGGACCAGTCGACTGCTTGTCAACCATGGATCTACGCGCCGGCTATCACCAAATCAGGATTAAAGAAGAAGACAAGGACAAGACATGCTTTGTGACGCCGTTTGGTACCTATCGCTACAATCGCATGGCGTTTGGACTCCGCAACGCCCCTGCTACATTTCAGCGACTGATGGACCGATTCCGCCGCCGCCTACCAGACCTACGGCTCCTAGCATACCTAGACGACCTGATCCTTCTCTCTGGCAGCCTTGAAGAGCACCTAGAGGCCCTCCGTCGTGTGTTCCTAATGCTAAACGAGTTCAGACTGCGCCTCAACCGCGACAAGTGCCACTTTGGGTGTACCAGTATCCGCTACCTAGGACATGTGATATCCAACGATGGTCTCCACACCGATCCAGCTAAGGTCAGTGCCATCCATGACCTACCAGCACCGGCAAATGCAAAACAGACCGTCACGTTTCTACAAACCTGTAGTTGGTACAGGAAATTTATACCACAGTTCTCAAAGATAGCTGAACCCCTTAGTAAGCTTACACGCAAGAAAGCCACCTGGACATGGGACAAAGAACAACAGCAAGCCTTCCAAAAACTTAAAGACGCGCTGACAGCCGCCCCCGTTCTACGCCAAGCTGAGCATGAACAACCCTTTATTCTCCGAACCGATGCCAGTGCCTACGCCCTTGGAGCAGCTTTACTTCAGGGGGAGGGTCATGATGAGAGGCCCATTGAGTACGCCAGTCGCCTCCTCACCGCCTCCGAAAGAAACTACTCCACCACCGAGAGAGAAGCACTTGCCATTGTATGGGCCGTCAACCGCTTTAGAGGATACTTGGAGGAGACTTCTGTTATTGTAATTACCGATCACCAACCACTCAAATGGCTGATGACTCTCCGATCGCCCGCCGGCCGCCTAGCAAGATGGGCCTTGCAACTGCAACCATACAACCTACAAATCAGCTATGTTCCTGGGAAAGCCAACGTCGTAGCCGATACATTATCACGACGACCTCCCGTGCCTGACAGCGAAGACTCGTCACCCGATATTCGCTTAATCAGTATCGACCTTCCTAGCGCGAGTACCGTCACCCTGCGCACCTCTCAGTTGGAAGACCCCGAACTCAAGAAGATCCTAGTCTGCTTTGATCAAGACCCTTGGAAGACACTGCTCCATGGACCTCCCGAGGATACCTTTGCTTACACGGAGTACTGTATCGCTACAATCCAGATAGTGGGTCAGATGAAGCACAACTAGTAGTTCCTAGCCAGGACCGCCAGAAGATACTACAGGAATGCCATAATTCTCCAGTTGCCGGACACTACGGGATAGACAGGACCCTCAACAAAATCCTCCAAAGGTTTTATTGGCCCGGTATTCGACGCGCGGTAACAGAATATGTTAGAGCATGCCCCGAATGCCAAAAATACAAACCAACCAACCTAGTGCCCGCCGGACTAATACAGACGCCAGCTATGCGTCATCGTTTCGAAATAATTGCAATGGACCTATTCGGCCCCTTACCCGAAAGTTCCGATCAGAAGAAATGGGTTCTCGCCATTGAAGACACCGCCTCTCGCTGGATAGAAGTGTTCGCCTTATCTCAAGCCACCGCGGAATAATGTGCTTGGACCATGGTCAACGAAGTTTGCCTCCGATTTGGATTACCTCGCCGCATTATCAGCGACAATGGACCCCAATTCGTCAGCGCAGTCATGCAATGCGTCACCCATTGTCTGGGAATCGACCAATGCCTCACCCCCGTTTACCACCCTGCTGCTAATCCGATAGAACGGCGAAACCGAGATCTAAAAACTCAACTAGCCATACAAGTCGGAAAAGATCACACCACCTGGCCTGAGAAGTTACCCGCTATTCGTTTCGCAATGAATACCGCCCGTTGCCAGTCCACAGGATACTCGGCAGCCTACTTGGTATTCGGACAGGAGCTGCGCTCATCTGTGGAAGTCACCCATGATCTTCGCGCCAACGTCCAGCAGGAAACCTTCATACCCACTGTGACGCCTCGCCTGTTACGAATCGCCGACACCTTGCACCTAGCACGAGAAACGCATGAAAAGGAGCAAGATCGCCGCAAGATTCACGCAGACTCCCCAGACCTCCAACCCGGAGCAGCCAGATGAAGAATTTGGGCCCTACCACGTATCCGCCCTGACGCCCTACAGACCTCCATCCGACCTGGACGTACCCAAGACCCCACCAGTGCCTGCGGTACCCCTTCGGAAGCGAGGACGACCCCGGAAGACCCAGCCAACAGAGCCAAGGACGAGGACGTCACCTAGGCTCTGAGGGGGAGATTGTAACACAACACCCCCTGTAGTATCTAAACTCGCCGTACTACCCCTCTCAGTGCCGCCACCGTCGCCACGGCCCGCTCGAGCCCGTACCAGCCAGCACCCCCACCCTCTAACGTCACGGACCCAGCCGCCGGAGCGATCAAAAAGGCAGCCCCGAGCCCTGAGATGGCAGTTCCTCACGAGCTCCTCTTCTCTGCTTCTGCCTTGGCATCGTTGCGTGGATCCTTGCTCTTACGGAGAAGTAACGCTCTGCGAACCAACCCGGCTACTTTGGCACCCTTGTGTGGGTCCTGATAGCCAGCACTGCTACTTAGGCATCCTTGCGTGGATCCTAATAGCCAACTACACCGGCATCCTTGCGTGGATCCGGCTCGACGCTTTCACTGTGTTACCGACATATAGTACACCGGCATCCTTGTGTGGATCCGGCCTGACTTACACCATTTACTGTAATTGTATATATTGTGCATTAATAAAGACTTTACCATCATAGGTGTATCTTCGACCCACAATCCAACCTTACAATATTACTTTAATTGATTAAAGAATTAGATATGTCACCAGATATTGCATGAATTAAACTGTCATGTAACACTGGAGTTTAAATAAAACTTGTACTATATAAAACAAAGTAAATAAAACGAAATAAATGAAGCAAGCTGGACACGGAAGAGGAACCCCTTTATTAATCAATGAAAACTCAAGAAACGCCACTGGAACTGTAAACACTCTCTAGTTCATTAATTAAAAATTTCAAGGTAACGACTGATTCATTACTAATCAAATCTCAGTCATAAATCACATCAAATTGACAGTATACAGTAAACTGACAAGAAAATAGGAAATTCTTCATTTTTAATTTAATACATCCGTCAGACTGCAGGTTTTATAAATTAGCAATGTGAAATAAACAAAATGGGGTTCAACTAACATAGGTGGCCAGTTGCTTCATAAAGTAATTGAAAATTATTGAAGTATATTAAAAATTTAGCTAATGAGGCTTTGGCCCTCGGCCCTAAGTCAAGGATTACAAAAAACACATTTACCTAAAGCATACATTAAGGCATGGTTCAAGTTTGGTTATGGGATTTTGCACCAAAATACAGGGAATATTTAAAGATAAAAATGAATTACACTCACCTAGTCGGAGCTTCTAGGGCCTTAATATAAATTTGGGGGTTCGATCAATCGATGACTGAAATAGTGCAACTTCGGCCGCCAAAAGTTAAGTGGGGAAGTTCGGTCAAAAAGTGTCACTCGTCAACAATATCACAAAAAGGCGAGAACTAGTGCAACGTCTAAAAGGAGATAAGGGAATTGCAGCGCCGAACCACTACCATGGGTACTTGAGCAGAGATACTGCATGAACCGAAAGAGAAAGGGAGGAATAGACTGGTTCACATACTAGCGGCACCGTTTCCTTGATATTGAAATTACTCATATGGGTCCTGACTTTGGTTGCAGGGGTTTAAACTAAGAGAAATTAAACAGAGGTACATAAATTTAGTTATTGTTCAATAATCAATATAACATCACTATATTTTCTTCTTCAAATAAACAATAGACCCCATATCCTCGACATTCGTCGTACATAGCTTGATATACCGGCCACTAATACTCTTGGAAAAAAGAAGAGAACTAACCTCTAAAGTTTTGAACTAAACCTGACATTTAATATAAGAAAATTTTTGGGAATTTCCACCAAAACCACTGTTATATGGATCAAATGATAAGGTAGTTGATCCTAGGAAAATAGGGCAAGATGTAATTAAGTGGAAAATCAAGGTAAGGTAGGTGATATGTTGTAACTAGCACATCGTACTTTTCCCAGTTTAAAAGCTTAAATTCAAATCAAATATGCCAAACTTACCTTTTAAGTTAAAATTAATATGTACATTTTAATGACTTAATAGTGACAAAATTGAATTGTTATAAATATGTTTTAAAAAATTCTCATTTTTAGTTTCTCTCGAGCATATACGATTTCTAAAGTTTTATAGCATAGAAACAAAATATTTGAGATGGTCTATCCAACGGTTCGATCCGCATTTCAATCGGACATTTCTTCTCCGAGTTATTAAATATCAAACATGGCAACTTTCAAATCTTCAAAAAATAAAAAAAAATACTTGCCATTTTCCGATCATCCCAAAAACTATAGGCTTCGTAAGCCAATGATTCTCTACAAAATTAGAAAATATAAATTGATTTAATAAACTTTTGGGATCCCTATCAAACCACGCAGAAGAATTTGAACATCTTGACTTTGACGTTTTATATCGTTTTACGGAAACAATTTTTGTGTATTCAAATTTTATTGCCCACATACCCTGAATAGTCGTCAAATTGTTGGAAAAGCTTAATTATTATTCCACCGTGAACAATTTTTCAGAAAATAAAAAAAAAATTGAAAATGTCTTGACACCACGACGACGACAGACGCACAAGCTGTAGGTAGAAGCACTTTTCGCAATCAAGTCACTCGACCCGATTGTAACTAGCTAGATACAAGTGGGTTCCCTCTGCGACCAAACATCGAGTGCCGTCAAAAATTCAATTAAAATAAAGATTCTTAATTTAAAAAATAAAATAAAACATTATTACCATAAGTGTCAATTTCTTTGCCATGCTCCTGCTTACTATGATTTCAAAACCATCGGGTTTTTAGTGAAGAAGGGATTGTCATTATTTGTCATAACTTACTTCCGAAAAGTCAATTAAAGTTAATCATCGAGTAGCATAAAATAATTCAATACAAAAACAAATACGTCGGAATTTAATGTATTATAAATGAAATAACTTAATATTAATAAAGAAAATAATAAATTTTGTTTTCTAAATGGACCAATAACCTAATTATTTGGTACGCCGGGCACAGTGAAAGCGACCAAAAGTGTTGCGAAATATTTTAAGTAAAAATATTCCATTAATTTCATGTAACAACACATTTTCTTTAGGACATTTTTTGAACTTAAAGTTATTGACAGCATTCTGTAACTTTATGCGTTAAAAAGATAACAAAAAATAAACAGATATTCATATTTTTCATTTTTAATACTAATTTAGCTCAACTCATTCCTAATTAGGGACACCCGGTACGCTAAAAACTGGGAACAACGTAAAAAAATATTAAGTAACATCGCTCTATAGTGTAAGATGATAAAAGGTAGTGTTATATTTTTACATGACTTTATCTTGCACCCTGTACGAATTCAACACAATAATTACTAATGAATCAATAACGATATAGAAATCTATGAAAACGCTACATAACAAAAAATCTTCATCACATAATTCGCGCCCCACACCATCGCTTTAAAATTTCAATTGTTATACCTCATATGAAAGATGCAAAAAAAAATCGATAGAAAAGAAAATTTGTAATTTGAATAAAATTAAAAATGAAAAGAGTTAAGTATTATTTTATTTGATTAAATGCTCAAAGTGCATTCCATTTTAGTGTAAAAAATAGTACAACCTCTTTTCAAATTAAAATCAGCTGGATATTGCCGGAAATAGGAACTTAGATGAAAACTTGCTACATTTTCAACAATATTCATTATTTCAATATTTTTATAAATTACAAGGTTTTGTTTTATTTAAATACAAATTTTTTTTTCTGTCAATATTCTTTGTGCACCTTTCATATTTTGAGGTATAACAAAGGGGGTGGTGCCAGTTGAAATTTTAAAGTGGTGATGTGGGGCGCGAGTTATGTGAATGTGATGTAGATTTTTTGTTATGTAGCATATTTGATTTTTCATAGATTTCTATAACCTTTTTTGCTCATTAGTCATTGCTGTGTTGATTTTGTACAGGGTGTAAAAAAGTCATGTAAAAATATAACACTATCTCTTATCATCACTATAGAGCGATGTTACTTAATATTCTTTTACGTTGTTCCCAGTTTTTAGTGTACCGGTGTTCCTAATTATTAGGGATGAGTTGAGCTAAATTAGTATTAAAAAGAAAAAAAAAATAATAATATGACTATCTGTTTTTTTTTTGTTATCTTTTTAACGCATAAAATTACAGAATGTTGTCAATAACTTTAAGTTCAAAAAATGTCCTAAATAAAAAAAATGTGTTGTTACATAAAATTAATGGAATATTTTCGTTTAAAATATTTCGCAACACTTTTGGCCGCTTTTACTGTGCCCTAACAATCTTTATTTTAATTGAAGTTTTGAAGGCACTCGATGTTTGGCCACAGAGGAGACCCGATTGTATCTAGCTAGTTACAATCAGGTCGAATTACTCGATTGCTAAACGTGCTTCTACCTACAACTTGTGCCCCTGTCGTCGTCGTGGCGTCAAGACATTTTCCAATTTTTTTTGTTTTCTCAAAAATTGTTCACGGTGTGTGGGCAACATAATTTGAATATACGAATTGTTTTGGTAAAATAATATAAAACGTCAAACTCAAAATGGTCAAATTTTTCTGCGTGGTTTGACATTTTGTAGATAACCATTACCTTAAGAAGTCTATAGTTTTTGGGATGATCCGAAAATGGCAAGTATTTTTTTTTATTCTTTGAAGATTCGAAAATTCCCATGTTTGATATTTAATCACAGAGAAAAGAAATGTCTGATCAAAATGCGGATTGAACGGTTGGATAGACCTTTTCAAATACTTTGTTTGTGTAATACATCTTTCTATAGCTAAAAAATTTAGAAATCGTATATGTTCGAGAAAAACTAAAAATGAGAATTTTTTAAAACATACCTATAATAATTCAATTTTGTCACTATTAAGTCATTAAAATTTACCCATTATTATTGACTTAAAAGGTAAGTTTGGCATATTTGATTTGAATTTTAGCTTTTAAACTGTGAAAAGTACCATATGTTAGTTACGACATATCACCTACCTTACATTGGTTTTTCACTTAATGTTAATGACCCTTCTCGGTGTTTTTGGCTTAACATGGAATAACATCCTGCCCTATTTTTCTTGGAGCAACTACTTTATCATTTCATGCATATAACAGTGATTTTGGTGGAAATTCTCGAAAATTTCTCTTTGTTTTCTTCTTCTTTTTGAAGACTTTGATAAGTTAGATCAGAGATCTTTTACTTCTTTTTTCATAGTGACTTTTGAGTTTTTCAGTTTAGAAGGTTCTTGGTTTGGTTGTTGAGCTCTTTTTGTTTGATTTACTTAATGAGTGGATTATTTTTGTCAAAGAGTTGATTTTGTTGAATTTTTTGATTGAAGTTGATATTGGAATTTAGAAATTTTGACGGTGTTAGGGTGGAAGCCAGTCTTTCGGATATCGATACCTCTCATCCGCCCTCGAGCGTATGTGGGAGTCTCGTATCAAGTCGTTTGTTGAAACGTCTGTCCGTCGAAAGTACTTTTGTATGATTTTGTCATAGAATTGTTTTAAAGTCTCTATTTTTAAGTCCCTGTGAAGCAGTGCTGTCGGAAAGTGTCTTTGTGTGTCAGTTATCATTTTTAGTGCTGAGTTTTGAAGTCTTTGGAACTTCTGGTGCTGCGTTGCACACAGAGTTGACCAAGTTGGGGAACCAAATGTCAGTACGGGTCTCACCAATATTTTATATAGATTTGTTTTTGTTCTATAAGAAATTTTATTTCGCTTGTTGATAAGCGGGTAGATGGCAAATAGTTGTTTTCTAGCCTTCTGAAGCCTGTCCTCTGCAGTGAATCTCCAGGTCATTCTCTTATCAAAGAGCAAGCCGAGATACTTTACCTTGTTCGCCCAAGGGATGGGTGAGTTCATGACTTTCACTCTTGTTTTGGGCAATCTCAGCCTTGCTCTGGAGAAGAAAATGGCCTGAGTTTTCTCTGCATTGAGACGAAGCTTCCATTCAGAGAGCCATTTGGAGAATAGTGCAATGTGGCGCTGCAGTCTAGCTACTACATATGAGGGCGATCTTGCGGTGGCAGTAATCGCAGTATCATCCGCAAAGAGATAAAGAGAAGTGGATGGGTGCTTTGGCACATTGCTAGTGTATAGATTATACAGTAGTGCCGCCAGCGGGGATCCTTGGGGGACTCCTGCTCTGATTTTTATTTCCGATGATATTGTGTTTTCAGATGATACTGCGCAGTACCTGTCCTCAAGATAAGAATGAATAATGTGAATTAAAACGTTTGGCATACCCAACCTAATTAATTTTAGTACAAGACCATCATGCCAGACCTTGTCGAACGCACTCTTTGTTTTGGTTTCCTATATTAAATATCAGTTTTGGTCATTTGAGGTATAACAAGGGGGGTGGTGTCATTTGAAATTTTAAAGTGGTGGTGTGGGGCGCCTAGAAGGTGACTGACCCCTTGACTATAGTATGGTGGTTCTAAGTCCCTCTACCCAAATAGCATTTATACCAAATCGCGTTGTTCTAACTTTTGTAGTTTTCGAAATATTGCAGTGAAAGTTTTCAAATTGGCACCGTGTATAAAATAAAATAAAATAATTCCGAAAACTTCGCATAGTAGAAAATAGTCTTTTTTCAATCCGCCCTACCTAGATCAATTCCCCAATATTTAGATTTTTTTCTGTAAACATAAATAGGTAGGTAAACCAAAAAAACACGTTGCCTAAACAAACTAAATATCCTCATAAGCCCTACAAAATATTAAAGTAACATCGCTGTAATGTTTCATTATTATGAAAAATTAGCACACAGAAATAAGACAAAAAGACTAACCAAATGTAAAAATCAAACTTTTCATACCTGAAAACCTTGACCTACAAAAAAAAAATGTATGTAAAGTTTCGTTTTTCAACAGAATTAGCCTTTCTCTACCAATAAATTTTCATTTTTGTTATACCCATGTAAAAAAGCAGTCATTTTTGTCATGAAGTACTGTTACGGTTCGAAAATTGCATTTTCATAGTTTGGTTATCCATGTTAAGTTTTCGGTTTTAAACTGTTAAAATACATAATGTAGACTCTCACCTTGGGCATTAATTGCTAATTTAGTTACCCGATAATAGCTAATAGGTTCAATATGTTCAGTTTGAAACCTTTGTTGATGTTTATATTGCAGGAATGTTTTGTATCTTGTAAGACATATCCAAGTGGATTGATTTCTTCTGTCTTTGCTTCATACTACTTGCAGACAGGTCTTATTTTAAATCCTTGATTTAATTGATTAGTAATTAGGAAATTTTTAAGTTATCAATAGAAATAACTTTTTTAACCTTGTATATAAGATGTAGGTCAAATGTTTTGACTGCTGTGATTCAGTGTCAGACTGACAGTTCTGTGGATTTTCACGGCCACGTCCGGTTAATTTTTGCGGTTGCGCTGGTTGATGCGGGCTGCCAAAGTTTTGTTATTAAAAGTGGTTATAGTTTTTCATAGATAGGTATGCCTAATTTATGGATGATTGTTTTGGTAACTATGTATGTTAAAGAGAGAATGTTATCGGCCCTTTCGACAACAGACACTTGAAGGGAAAGCACTTTAGTGGATGTAGCTCCCGAATTTTATTTTTTGTGGGCAGGGAGGCCATGTGGTGCCGATAATGTGTTAAAAAAGGGTATGGCTTTGTAGTTTGCCTATTCTTTAGGCGAAATGCCAATTAAAATGTTTTCCATCAACTTCAGCAAGCGGTCCTAAACGCCATTTTATGGTAAGCTGGCCAGTTGGTTAAATCCAGAGCCAAATAAACGTATCACACACACACACCAACTTTAGTATCTAAATTACCCTCGATGGGTCTTATGAAAGTTTTCTCTTTCGTGTTGTACCGGGTGTCCCACTAAGAATGGCTGTCGGCCGTATCTCAAAAAGTGTTAGTCGTATGGCTTGCGGAAAAAAATATATTGGGTAAAGTGGTCATGAGAAATTGCTGGATATTATTTTCAAGTTTCTCAGACTGGCGCTAGAGGGCGCATCAGTAACGGTAAATATGAATCACGAAGTTTCCTCAAAAGTCGCCTGGTGAAGGTATCCCGAAAATAACATTTTTGTATATATCGAAGATGTATTAATAAAATTCACCAATAGAACGTGTTCGTGACTTTTCAAATAAAATAGTGGGGGAAGGTTGAACATTATTTGAAATAAATGCTGATAACTCTGGTCTGGCTTAACATAATTTAGTAAACTTAGTTTTGTTAAAAAGGGCTTTTCCATAATTGCAAATATAATAGTATGTTTAATTTTAGCTGATTACAAGGATGATTAAAAGTCTAAGAAGTCAGCGAAAACCGCAAGTTAATATCTATTTTCAATCCGGAGATATCAACAAAAATAATCATAATTACGGAACATGTGATTTTATTTCCAAGTTGCCATTGTAAAGGTTTTTTTAAGAGTCAAATAGGCCTTGGAAAAACAAAATATGAAGGTACGTATGTTTCAAGCAAATATGTCGTTACGACAATAATTTTCAGTGGCGCCCTAAATGTTCAAATTGTCGCCCATCGTTCTGTATACACGACTCCAATCTCTCCCTGGTTAATAATACTGCAGTTTCCACCTCTGCCATAGGGATACGGCGACCGCTGTCCATTATCCTTCAAGTAACAAGAAAGTTAAAAGCAACTTTGCTAAATTTTACCAGGTTCTGCCATCTACCTTTTTAATAGCTCAGGAACTTCGTTTCATGTTTTCCCTTGTGGTGGGTCTGGTAACGAAAACAAGATCCTTTAATCTACCCCATAGATAAAAATCTAGGCATGTTAAGTCAGGTGATCTAACATAGAAATTACCACTTTCATTAACAGTATCCCAATGTATCCTGTAACATTACCTGGCAGGCCACGGAAATATACTCCCTCTTCCTATCCACCTTGCAGAAAATGTGTCGTCAAGAAATTGACGAACGTTTGCCGCAAAATGTGCAGGACATCCATCGTGTTGGAAAACTATAGTTCTGCGAATATCCAAGGGCACATCTTCGACAAGAATTGGGAGTTCGTAATTTAAAAAATGTAAATATCTTTGCCCAGTAAGCGACTCATTAAATACAGACGGTCCAATTATTCTGGCACCCAAAATGCCGCACCAGATAGTGATACTCCATCTTCCTTAATGCTGCACCTCCCGCATCCAATGGTGTGTGTGTGTGCGTATCTGTGTTTATTGGCACTGGTTTAAACCAACTGGCCAGCTTTGACATCCAATGGGGATTATCCCGCGACCAATAGTGCATATTATGGCGGTTTACTCCTCCATTACTATGCAAAGTAGCTTCATCAGTCCACAAAGTTCTGGACAAAAGATTTCTATCTTCCAATATCGTATTGAGCAACCAATAGCAATGATTCAATCTTCTAACATAATCTTGCGGGGTCAAAGCCTGGTGGAGCACAATATGGTAGGGATGTAGCCTAAAGAAAAACAAAATACTTATTACATCGACTTGAAAATTATTAAGAGAAATATTGGCATTATTCTAAACTATTTAAGAGTTATAACATATAGATATAATTACTTACCTTTCTTCTAATAAAATCCTATGCACAATAGAGCGAGTAACGCCCAAGTATCTCACAATTAATCTAATACTAATTTGTGGATTAAATTCCACATATGCCAAAACATTTACAATGTTTTCCTCGGTTCGACCTCGGCGGCGTCTGCGATATACAGGGCGACGAATACTTCCAGTAGTACGAAAACGGCTAGCTAAACGACTAAACATTCTACTGTCGTATCGTTCACCGCAATGATGTCAACCGCTTCTTCAAGTAACAGAGGCATATTGAAAATCAAATACGACACAACTCTGTTGGCATGACAAAAATTTTGACGTAATAATGAAAGGTGACACGCGGGCACAGTTTCAATTCATATTTTGTTTTTCGAAGGCCTATTTGACTCTTAACCTTTACATTGGCAACTTGAAAATAAAATCATAATGTTCCGTAATTATGATTATTGTTGATATCTCCGGATTGAAAATAGATATTAACTTGCGGGTTTCGCTGACTTCTTAGACTTTTAATCATCCTTGTAATCAGCTAAAATTAAACATACTATTATATTTGCAATTATGGAAAAGCCCTTTTTAACAAAACTAAGTTTACTAAATTATGTTAAGCCAGACCGGAGTTATCAGCATTTATTACAAATAATAATGTTCAACCTTCCCCCACCACTTTATTTGAAAAGTGACGAAGACGTTCTATAGGTGAATTTTATTAATAAATCTTCGGTATATACAAAAATATTATTTTCGGGATACCTTAACTAGGCGACTTTTGAGGAAACTTCGTGATTCATATTTACCGTTACTGTTGCGCCCTCTAGCGCCGGTCTGAGAAACTTGAAAATAATTTTCAGCAATTTTTCATGACCACTTTAAATAATATATTTTTTTTCCGCAAGCCATACGACTAACACTTTCTGAGATACGGCCGACAGCCGTTATAGTGGGACACCCGTACATCTAAAATTCCATTTTATGGTTTTTTTGTAGGTAGGGGTAAAAGCTCAAACTGGAGTACTAGTCTTCCTATCAGAGTTGACTGGACGCGAGACGTGCCACCTGTCATGTATTATTAGAATTTTTGGAGACTAACAGTGTAGCAGTATCCACGTTGACTGTTTCAGGGACCATGTGTCTGTGCTGTATTGAAGATCGAGTCTTCATGAACTTTGGGTACCGCATAAAGTTTCAGCTAAGTACCATTCCCTTGAGTATGTTTTAACATAGTAACAACTTAAAATCTTAATATTTTGTATTTGTGTATAGTTCCATATACAGTGTTTTGATAAAGTTTTGCGCCCATGTTATGCACAGAACTTGTGCATTGTAAACGTGTAGCGTATGTCGACCCAGCCTTAAGACGTCACAAGAGTCTCCACTAGTTTAAAACGTTAGGTGCTCTGTTACAGCTAATTTCGTAGTAAATATAGTTACAATTTATTATTATAAAGTAAATATTTTTGTTTCTCGGCTAAAGGCCATTTGTTTCATCAAACTTTAACTCTTGTAACTTTAACATTTTAACTTATCTACGCCCGAGTGGCCAGTATGCTTATCGAGTAACCACAGGTACTCGTAAAATTACCCTGACTTGAGCTAGCTAAGGGGTAAGTTTTCAGGCAGCACAACATAGGTAATTTTTAGGGACTGTTGTCTGAAGTACATCCTCCAGGGCGTAGGTTTGTCAGAGTAAGGGTGGATAGGCTGCCTTGTTGCAGTATATTTTAGGTTTCCCTAAGGTTAATACTGTCAGCAGAGAATTGTTTAATGATTTGAAAAACGTTACTTTGGCGCCTATTATGAAAAAGTTTTACAGTACCTATTAAAAAAAAAACAGTCCCTCGTTTATTTTCCTATTTATACGATGAATTTTGCTAAACCTCAATATATTTTGGTATACCTGGTACACTAAAGTCACTCAAAAACGTTTTGAAATATTTTAGATGAAAATCTTCAATAAATGTTTGTCTATGACTACGCATTTAAAAAAAAAACAGACAATTAATAAGTGCTTTTGAGTTACTTAAATTAAAAAACTACTTTTTGGGGCATCCTGTATATATGAGATCATATTTTCACAACATTGGCCTGTTCTACCCGTAAATTCGAATCGATAATCCTTGTCATTACGAATACGCAAAAAAAAATAGTTTAATAACGTTGATCAAACTCTTTTTTTTAGTTTAAATACAAATACAAACCGTTTTAAAAAATTGTGATTCTTAGTTTTTCTCGAAAATCTACAATTTCTACATTTTTTAAGTATATATTGCAAGGAAAATATTTGAGATGATCTATCCGACGGTCTAAACCGCATTCTGATCCGACTTTTCGTTTTAAAGCTATTAATTTCGGAAAAGGGGCCTGTTTTAATATTCAATGGAGCAAAAAAAAATACTTGCCATTTTCCGATCTCACCGAAAAATATAGAGTTCTGTAAGTCGACATCCTTTACAACATCGGAAAGTTTCAATCGATTAGGCCCGGTGGTGCGGCCGGGTCGTTCGACCCCATTGTAACAGTATTATAAAAAAATAAGATAATTAACAATTCAAATTAAATAAAGGGGTGCATGCTCTTCCTTCAGCAAGGCGCAAATGTCTGCGGACATCGCGCATTAGGTTTCAGACTGTTGCTACATCTTCCTCTCTGCTACTCTACTCTTCGATTGGACGACACTGGGGTAGGTTAGGTGGGTTACCGTTACTCGGTACAAATGGTATGTTTTCAACGTGTAATAATAATAATATTAATCATAGAATTTATTTCCCTGATTTTAAAGTTACAGACAGGAACAATAACTGAAAAAACGTCATTATGTGCCCAAAGTAACACTAAATAAATATATAATATGAACTAATTGAAAGCTAAGTGAGGTAGAAATATTACATTAATACACAAAATAAAATCACACAATAGAAAAGGTATCCAGACAATATCAAATCTTTCGAAGCAAATACTTTTTCAATGGAATCTTAAAGATATATATATTTGGTGCATCTTTCTCTTAAAGGGGCAGTTAAATTAAAGTTTTCTAGATATAGAGTTGTCCGATGTCTAACCGGTGTTAAAAGACCCCGTTTCTGATATTGTAATGCAACTTGGCAGATCCTACGCTGAACATTGCTCTATTCCTAAAAACATACAAGCACGACTCAATAATGTAAGTATCATAGAACATAGGAATTTTTGAAACTTTTAAATGCGGAACGGCGGAACTTCCTAGTCCCCCAAAAGTAGCCAGTATTCGAATAGCATATTTTTGCAGACAGAAAACCTTAGTAGCCTGAGCACCAGTGCCCCAGTTCAGTATTCCATATCTCAAACGATTATGAAAGGTTGCGTAATACATAGTAAGCAGTGTCTCTCTCCCACAATGCTATGACAGGAAACTTAAAGTATATCACACGCCACGCAATTTAGTACACAACAAATTAATATGGTCATCACACCGAAGTTTAAAGTCAATGGTTATTCCCAAAATTTTTGTCGTGTCGCTACACTGGATAGTATTTGGAGAGTCCGCAAAGAGAACCAGGTAATTACCGGCCATCTGCGCAGAGAGAGTAAAAGAAAGGAGAGAGTTTTGTGCCTATTTAAAGTTAAGAAGTTGTTATCTGACCAAGTAATAACTTTTCTATATACATTCTCGGCAATACTTTTCAATTGAGATAATTCATCTTTATTAATAACTAACAAACACTGTTGTCCTCATTGAGAAAATCAAGTAAAGTAGGGGGCCCAAGATAGACCCTTGCGGAACGCCTTGAGTTAGACGAGCCTCAGTGTTTTGTACCCCGTTTACCTTAACAAATTAATATCGGTCTTTAAGGTATGTAGTGAAAATACTATTAGGGACACCTCTCACCCCGTATCTATGTAGTTTTGCCAACAATAAGTCATGATACGCCCTATCAAAAGCCCGAGAGAAATCTACAAAAAGTCCCAAAGCCGATAATGCTTGATCTAGAACATCGACAGTTTTTTCCTGGACAGTGCATAATGTTGTTACCGTACTCGTGCCTTTTATGATGCGATGCTCAAATTAAACTATTTTGTGGTATAAAGTCATTTAACATTTCTTCATGACTAATGGAAAAAAATTTTTAAGTCGCTTCTTAGCAAACTTGTCGCCGCTCTATAATTTATATCAACATTAGGATCAGTCTTTATCTTTTTGAAAACTGACCAGACTGATGCTAGCTTTAATTTGCTCGGAAAAATTCCATTGATAATAGAGAGATTGATTAGAAAACATACCGGTTGCATAAAGACAGTATTGGAAAAAGGAACATTTTAAGTTAAAAAATCATTTTCCACTTTTAATTTCCGAGAATGATCAGGATCTGCAAAAAAATAATTAAAGTTATTCGCAACTATCTCTTTGGACAACCTCACACCATTCTCTAAAATATCTATTGAAACCTATGATACCCCTTTTTATATATTGTTGGTTAGAGCCTACATATCCATTGACTTATTCGATGATGCATTGATTGTATCATTATTATATTTAATTTTTGCTGATTTAAGCTGGTCTCTATAATGTGTATTCAAAGATTTGCTCATGATTTTATATCGTGAACGATGCTTAGCCATTTCACTGTAAAGAATAACACGATCTTTCAGTTGTGACGTTGCAGGGAAGAACTAAGCTTAAAAATATAAAATAAAACATCAGAAAACACGTCAAAAGCTCTGCGGACATGTTTGAATTCGTACTTGATGCCGGCTTCCAGCCATAAATAATCCAGAAACTTTTCAACATTGTTACCATTCATATTACGCCGGAGAATGCATTTACCCGACTCTCTTCTATAAGTAACCATATTAAAATGTATTTCCAACAGCCGTTTTAAATCATATCCCAATAATTAAATTTATTTTTCATTTTGTTGGATACCACTTTTTGTTTCAACTAAGTTTGTTGTTGAAGAGTACAAATATTTCTTTATCGCCATAAACATTTCTAAGGTGCAAATTTTAAGACCGTAGTATTATTTGCGACTTAATTATTGTAACATTAGCTTTGTTGATTGTTAATTCAAAATTTGTATTGAAAATCGACGATAATTTCTCTTTTCAAGAACTTGCCTATATGCACCTTGCTCATGGTGCAGCAAATTGTAATGGAAGAGAAGTTCCACTCTTGTATAAACACAGATATCTGGAACGCCGCCAACCTCATCATACACCTTTGCTTTCATCCATCGTCTTAGAGAAAGTGGTGGTAGTCGTCCAAGAACAACTCGTACGATTGAATTTGAAGAAGGAGTCTATACCGTGTGAAATATCAATCCAAAAGTGTTCGCGCAATTGCACACCATATGGGATCCTCGACGGTACAGCGTATATGAACAACTTCTTTAGCCCTACCATTTACAACGCGTACAAACTTTAAATCTTGAAGATTATCCACATCGATTAACTTTTTGCCATTTTCTGATAAGGCATGGTTCATGCGCGATGGTTATTTTATTAGTAGAAACAGCCACATTTGGCATGATGAAAATCCTCACGTTGTGGTCTCTAGAAGGAACCAGCAACAGTTTTCTGTAAACATGTGGCCGGGTATTCTTGGAGAAAATCTAATAGTTCACTTGCTGCCTGCTCGTTTAAACGAATTAATTATAAGAGAATATCCCTTTAGACATTAGAAATAACATATGGTTTCAACATGACGGGACACCTCTACATTTTGGTTTGAACGTGCGCCAGTATCTGGACCAGCGATTTCCCGCCAATGAATTGGAAGAGAAAATCTTGTGGGCTGGCCCGCGCGTTCTTCCGATCTGAATCCCTTGGATTTTTTTCTTTGAGGTTATCTTAGCCTACGAAATGCCTATTCGTTATGACGAAGATCCCTTAGCAAAAATAATGGCCAGTTGTACACATGTAGAAGCTATTCCCGGAATATTCTATAGAGTTCTGTAGTACGGTACGAGTACACCCTGTACATACATTAATATAAATTTTATTATAGTAGAAATTGTTTAGCAGTAATAAGTAGGCTACAATGATACAGAAAATAATACTGCTGATGGTGTGATATCGGTTCACCGTGTGACTTGTAAATCGTTGTGATTGAATATAGATATGTGTCAACAGCGTTTCAATTAGCCAATAATTAATATATACAAGGAGATGAGAAAGTCTTTTTACGTGGTGATCCTGCCACAGCAAGAAAAAAAAAAGACAAATATAAGTACTACATGGCAGACAGTAATAAAACTGGGCTCAAAAAATTTTAAAGAAATTGCCCAAACAGCAAGCGAAGATGCTACTAGCAGTTTAAGTAAAGCAATAATATTATCAGATTGGCTTTTAGTGGTTTTGGTGGCTCTGGTTGTTTTGGAAATAGTGGAAATGACTATTCAGCGATATAAAGAAGGCCTAAGACGAGCAATACGAAGAAAAATTTATAAAAATGAAACACGAAAATCCCGCACTGGCGTAGCAGAAGAAGACCAAGTTTAAAAATTTTCTTTTAGTTTTTTTTCAGCAAAGCAAGCAAAATGGGTTATGGAAATAATTAAATAATATTGGAAATAAAATCGGGAAAATGGAACAGTGGTGGCAGTAAATAATTATATGGACAATAAATACCTAGTTGAGAAATTTAATTAGTTACAGAAGGTATATTTTGTTATCACCAACATGAAGAACCATGTATTCGTTAGCAATAAGTATTATAGGTATGTTGTTATCTGTATTATACTTTACATCTATATAACTAAATATTGACCCTTAAAACAATTAATAGCACTCCCGTTAAATGGGGCATTCTAATATAAATAAAATATATCAACTGACGCAAATACAAATATACAAATATTTTAAAGTTAAATTACAAAAGGCGCAAGACGCACTTAAAAGCAAAGTTTGACGAGGCAAAACATATATTTTCACAGGTAAATACGGAAATAGTAACGGTTAAGCAAAGAATTAATGATTCTGCATTAGACGATTCCGAAACCGAACTAGTAAAGAATTTAGTCGAGAGAATTAGAACACTATATCAAGAAATTGTGGATTTTGGGAAAAAATACGAAATTTCTGATATAACAATGGCGGCGTTCGATCTTACAGTTGCTGTGAGTCTTCTGCCTATTATCAATGATACGGAGGAAACCACAAACAAATTAATTGATGCTATAGAGCTTCTGACACGGCTATACAAACAAAATTATTGCGCGCTAAACAAGGCTAAAAATGCATTGAGGATTTTGGGAAAGAACTAGAGGACCTGTTTGTAAACTTAACTATTGTTCAAGCGAACGGTGATAATAATTCGTATGATATTTTAAGACCTATTAATAAAAAAAACAGCTATTAAGAGGTTTGCGGACGGACTTTGAAAGCAAAAATTAAGTACCATTATATCATCAAGAAACTTTGCATATATAAAAGACGCGATTAGGGCAGCACAGGATAAGGAGGTTGTGTCTAATAATAGTAATTTTTTACAAATCATGAAGTTTTTAAAAAGGGGTAGAAGTAACTAGAATAGAAATTTTAAGTGAAGGTCTACCTACAATTATAACTTCACCAGAAATAATAACGATGCTAGCAGACATTTATATAACATTCAAAATAATTATTCTCTACCTACTAATAACCAAAGATTTCAGCAATTTTCGAGAAATTTTAGAGGACGTTCATTTACCCGAGGTAACAATAATCTGCGCGGCTTAAGGACCTTTAAACATAATATACATTTCGCTGAGCTAGGGAGTAACCCAGGTCAAGAACATGCGAATCCCAGTACTCCCCAAGATTGTTCAGAAACATTTTTGTCGTCCGTAAGAATTCATATAAAATCTAAAAAAAAATGGGTTTACCTATTTGCTTTGACAAATAAAAATTTAAGCTTTTTAATAGATATATAGGAGCTACTACATGTGCTATTAAATCAAATATTTTAAATCTGTAAGGTTGGATTGTGGGTCGAAGATACACCTATGATGGTAAAGTCTTTATTAATGCACAATATATACAATTACAGTAAATGGTGTAAGTCAGGCCGGATCCACACAAGGATGCCGGTGTACTATATGTCGGTAACACAGTGAAAGCGTCGAGCCGGATCCACGCAAGGATGCCGGTGTAGTTGGCTATTAGGATCCACGCAAGGATGCCTAAGTAGCAGTGCTGGCTATCAGGACCCACACAAGGGTGCCAAAGTAGCCGGGTTGGTTCGCAGAACGTTACTTCTCCGTAAGAGCAAGGATCCACGCAAGGATGCCAAGGCAGAACCAGAGAAGAGGAGCTCGTGAGGAACTGCCGTCTCAGGGCTCGGGGCTGCCTTTTTGATCGCTCCGGCGGCTGGGTCCGTGACGTTAGAGGGTGGGGTTGCTGGCTGGTACGGGCTCGAGCGGGCCGTGGCGACGGTGGCGGCACTGAGAGGGGTAGTACGGCGAGTTTAGATACTACAGGGGGTGTTGTGTTACAATCTCCCCCTCAGAGCCTAGGTGACGTCCTCGTCCTTGGCTCTGTTGGCTGGTCTTCCGGGGTCGTCCTCGCTTCCGAAGGGGTACCGCAGGCACTGGTGGGGTCTTGGGTACGTCCAGGTCGGATGGAGGTCTGTAGGGCGTCAGGGCGGATACGTGGTAGGGCCCAAATTCTTCATCTGTCTGCTCTGGGTGGGCAATCTTATAACTGGTAGGTCCTGGGTGGGAACTACTAGTTGTGCTTCATCTGACCCACTATCTGGATTGTAGCGATACAGTACTCCGTGTAAGCAAAGGTATCCTCGGGAGGTATATGGAGCAGTGTCTTCCAAGGAGTCTTGATCAAAGCAGACTAGGATCTTCTTGAGTTCGGGGTCTTCCAACTGAGAGGTGCGCAGGGTAACGGCACTCGTGCTAGGAAGGTCGATACTGATTAAGCGAATATCGGGTGACGAGTCTTCGCTGTCAGGCACGGGAGGTCGTGATAATGTATCGGCTACGACGTTGGCTTTCCCAGGAACATAGCTGATTTGTAGGTTGTATGGTTGCAGTTGCAAGGCCCATCTTGCTAGGCGGCCGGCGGGCGATCGGAGAGTCATCAGCCATTTGAGTGGTTGGTGATCGGTAATGACAATAACAGAAGTCTCCTCCAAGTATCCTCTAAAGCGGTTGAGGGCCCATACAATGGCAAGTGCTTCTCTCTCGGTGGTGGAGTAGTTTCTTTCGGGGGCGGTGAGGAGGCGACTGGCGTACTCAATGGGCCTCTCATCATGACCCTCCCCCTGGAGTAAAGCTGCTCCAAGGACGTAGGCACTGACATCGGTTCGGAGAATAAAGGGTTGTTCATGCTCAGCTTGGCGTAGAACGGGGGCGGCTGTCAGCGCGTCTTTAAGTTTTTGGAAGGCTTGCTGTTGTTCTCTGTCCCATGTCCAGGTGGCTTTCTTGCGTGTAAGCTTACTAAGGGGTTCAGCTATCTTTGAGAACTGTGGTATAAATTTCCTGTACCAACTACAGGTTTGTAGAAACGTGACGGTCTGTTTTGCATTTGCCAGTGCTGGTAGGTCATGGATGGCACTGACCTTAGCTGGATCGGTGTGGAGACCATCGTTGGATATCACATGTCCTAGGTAGCGGATACTGGTACACCCAAAGTGGCACTTGTCGCGGTTGAGGCGCAGTCTGAACTCGTTTAGCATTAGGAACACACGACGGAGGGCCTCTAGGTGCTCTTCAAGGCTGTCAGAGAGAAGGATCAGGTCGTCTAGGTATGCTAGGATCGGGTGCAGGAAGATCGTCCCACATGGCGTCGATAGT
Source organism: Polydrusus tereticollis (assembly GCA_963920685.1). Lineage (NCBI taxonomy): Eukaryota > Metazoa > Arthropoda > Insecta > Coleoptera > Curculionidae > Polydrusus > Polydrusus tereticollis. The sequence goes on from OY987326.1 coordinate 135,650,144, forward strand.
CTCCATAGCGTCCTGGAACATAAATCCCTGGCGGGAGTACGGGTTATATGCATGAGCTGAGGATTGGGATTCTAATGTAGTGACGCTCAGGTCCGGGCCATAGTGGTTGGCTAGGTCCGAGTGTTTGTCGCTTTCCATTAGGGCATCGTCACAGGCATGTGGTTGTTGTCCTGGTGGGCTTACTGGGGGTTTTGGAGAAGGCAGTAGTGGTGATAGCATTGCTGGGGTGGCGTACTCCTTGAGGATAGTTTCCACTAGTCCGTCCTGGTCTGTTTCCATGCGGCCAAGAGTGTGGTTCATCGCAGAATCCTCCTTGGGAGTAAAGAGATGGGGAGTATGTGGGTTGTCCTCGAAATACCAATGCTTCTTTCCAAAATTCAGCACAAGGCCGGCGGCCGTAATGAAGTCTATGCCTAGTAGGGTCTGGGCATAGGGGGCGTCCGGGATGGAGCAAAATGACGTCTGGATCGTACGTCCTTGGAGTGATACAGGTACCGTGACCATATGTACCGTTTGTGACCGGGTGTTCCCATCAGCCATGGTGACGTCCATAGGTCGCTCCTGGAAGGGGTATCCTTGCTTCTCCAGCATTTGGCGTAAGGAGGCTCCGGCAAGGCAAGCGCGTGCTCCTGTATCCAAGAAGGCGGAACCAGTTGACCCATTGATGCTGATGTTCACCGCTGGTCGTGCTCGGTCGGCTAAGGTGATGAAAGAGAAAGCTGTCGTGGTGCGGTCTGTTGATTTAGCGTTGCAGGTGGGGCAATTGCGTCTAAAGACTCCGGGGCGTTGGCATCCGAAGCATCTGATGCTGTTTCCTTGGGAGTTGGCGCTCGTCAGTGGCGCTGGGAGATTTTCCTTGTTTGCTTGGCTGGCTTGCTTTTTCCTACACACGGAGACGTCGTGTCCTATATTCCGACAAAACTGGCAACGAGTTTTTAGTTTTCTTGCTTTGGTCTCCTCTGTGGTATCTTCAGGAACCTCAACAAGTCGGGTGCGCGTCAGCAGGGCGGCAAAGGTGTCGACGCTCTCACGGGGGATTCTGTCCCGAATTCCTTTGGTTAGAAGTCCGTATATCATGTCCAGCTGCATTGATTCTAGCAAGGGTGGATCAATGTGGGTAAGCAAGGCGCGCTTTTCTGCAATGAATTGTCCTGTTGGAGTGTTGGTCCCTAGTCTGCTTCCAAACAGGTTTTGCTATACTTGGTATGCCGGTAATCGGGGTGCAAACTCGTTCCTGATTAGGATTTTGGCGTCCTCCCATGTGTGTACCGCTGATTTTACTCCAGTCCACCAGGTGTGCGCAAAACCTTCCAGTAATAATGCTAGGCCTCGAATAGCGTTGGCATCTGATATTCCTTCGCTCTGTTTGAAGAAATCGGCACTGTCAAGGAAGTCATCGACGGCTTCCTGGGTCCTTGTTCCATGGAAACGTGCTGGACAATGGGTAAAATGCTTGGCTGGGGCTGCTGGAGGCTGAAGTTGCGTTATTAAATCCTGCAGGGCTTCCGCAGTCAGCGCTATCGCCGCTTGTTGCGCCATCGCAGCTTGTTGACGTGTGACTGGAATTTTACTGATGTGTGGTGTAGACGGCGATGAGATCCAGGGGTTCCTGATGGATTCGGTGGTCGTCTGGCTGTTCCACAGGAGTGCAGAGAAAATTACACACGCAGCCGAGTAGGCACAGTATTCCACTAGTAGCTAACACTATGTACACTATTTCCATTCACTTGAAGAAATTGTCTATTTATCCTCGAGCCCCACACGTTGGGCTGCCACTGTAAGGTTGGATTGTGGGTCGAAGATACACCTATGATGGTAAAGTCTTTATTAATGCACAATATATACAATTGCAGTAAATGGTGTAAGTCAGGCCGGATCCACACAAGGATGCCGGTGTACTATATGTCGGTAACACAGTGAAAGCGTCGAGCCGGATCCACGCAAGGATGCCGGTGTAGTTGGCTATTAGGATCCACGCAAGGATGCCTAAGTAGCAGTGCTGGCTATCAGGACCCACACAAGGGTGCCAAAGTAGCCGGGTTGGTTCGCAGAGCGTTACTTCTCCGTAAGAGCAAGGATCCACGCAAGGATGCCAAGGCAGAAGCAGAGAAGAGGAGCTCGTGAGGAACTGCCGTCTCAGGGCTCGGGGCTGCCTTTTTGATCGCTCCGGCGGCTGGGTCCGTGACGTTAGAGGGTGGGGGTGCTGGCTGGTACGGGCTCGAGCGGGCCGTGGCGACGGTGGCGGCACTGAGAGGGGTAGTACGGCGAGTTTAGATACTACAGGGGGTGTTGTGTTACAAATCCAAATATAAAATTAGCAGAACCAAAAGACGGAAACATTTCGATAAAAATTTTAAATACGCGAGAAAATGAAGTTTCCTTAACAAATTGTATTACAAAAACACAAAAATTGAGTGATTATGAAATCTGAAGCTTTTCTCCACAGAGTGTATCAGTTGAGCGGTCAAAAAAATTACTTAAATTGTTAAAAATAAATTATTTAAACAACGGAGAACAACATTCGATAGAAAACATTTGTGCAAAATTAGCAGACATTTTTAATATACCTGGAGATACATTATCAATTATAAATCTTTACGAAGAATCTATTTATTACAAAGAAAACTCATCAGCAACGCATGTTAAACCCTATAGTCTGCCACGTTCCCAAAAAACGAAATATATAATAAACGAATCTTAGAAATATATGAAGACGGTATAATTGAGAGTGCACAGAGTGAATGGTCATCACCAATTTTACTTGTTCCAAAAAAGATGGATGCTAGCGGTGAGAAACGTAGTAGACCTAAAATGGCCTTTGCCAAATATTACGGATGTTTTAGATTTTCTTCCAGGAGCAAAATACTTTTCTCATTTGGATTTTAGTCAGAGATACTATCAGGTAGGACTAAATAAGGAGAGTAGAAAATATACGACTTTTACCACAGATAGAGGTCAGTGGCAAATGACGAGATTACCGATGGGCTTGAAAACTAGCCCTAGTTCCTTTTCAAGACTAATGACGGTGGCTATGTAAGATCTTAATTACGAAAAATGTTTTGTTTACCTAGAGGACCTTATTGCGTTTGATAGAAATCTTGCTGAACATAGTAAAAATCTCATTAATGTTTTCACTAGACTTCGCAAAGTAAACTTGAAATTGAATCCTTTAAAATGTGTATTTTTAAAAAAGGAAATTAGGTCATACTATCACTGACAAAGGTGTTTTGCCCGATTCAGACAAAATTAAAGCCCTGAAGGAGTACCCAGTCCCAAAAAATGCGGACAAGGCAGAAAGGTTTGTTGCTTTTGCAAACTACTACAGAAAATTTATACGCAAATTCGCGGAAAAAACTGTAGCACTGAACAAGTTATGCAGAAAATATGCAAGATTTTAATGGACAAATGAATGTCATAAACCTTTATTTTTCTGAAAAACTCACTTACCCATACACCCGTATTAGACTATCCAGATTTTTCCGATACAAACGAATTTATTTTACAAACTGAGTCTTCCAATATTGCTATTTCAGGAATTTTATCAAATAAAAATCATAAACCAATTGCATAACCGAGTAGAAGTTTAAATAAAACAGAAGTTAATTATGGAACTATTCAAAGAGTTATTTGCTATATACTGGGCAGTAAAACATTTCCGTCCATATTTGTATGGGCGACATTTCAAAATTTTAACTGATGATAGACCTTCAATATACCAATTTAATTTAACCGACCCTTCCATTCCTTTAACAAAATTTCGAGGACTAGAAGAGTATAATTTTCATGTCGGATATATAGAAGGCAGCGAGAATGTGACGGCTGACGCATTATCCCGAATAATAACTACATCTGATGAGTTAAAAAGTATGAATAAAAAACTGATTGCAGTTATGACTAGAGCACAATATAAGCGAATCGAATATCCAGAAACTGAATCAGAAAGTGAAAATCCTACACATGTTTGGCCTGATCAATCAAATTTTCTAAAAATTGTTAAAAAACCTAAAAACAGTACTGAATTATCTTTGATATCATTAAAATAATTAAAAGAATTGAATAAAGACATTAGTGTGAAATCGGGAAGTTTTTATTATGTTTCATTACATTTTACTTTATATGTCAATCAAAATACTTGATGGACTTTGGCGCGAGACGAAATATTGAGAGATTTAATTGATATAAGTAAAAAAATAAATATAAACGAGATAGTTATTATAAAAAATAATAGTAATAAGGAATTTATTACAATGCTACCTAATGAAATAGAAAAAACTCCAATAGGACCGGTTTGCGTATATGTATAATAAAAGGAGTTACAAAAGTAATGGATAACTATACAAAAGAGAGTAAATTTAAACGATTTTCATTTACTTTACACGAGCGGACATGCAGGTAGGTACTAACCGGATGGTAAATATTAAAAAATATTATTTTTGGACAGTTATCGATAACGATGTTTGAACTTTTGTTAAAAAATGCGACATTTGTCGAAAACAAAAACATTGCAACAAAGTGTATTAGAAAACCCATGGTCATTACTTCGACAGCTACTTGTTCATTTGAAAAGGTATATTTAGATATAGTCGGACCACTGCCAAAAGATATTAACGACTTTCTTATGTCCTCACGCTTAAATGTGAATTGACCAAATTTGGCATACCCTCTTCGCAATAAAGACGCAGTATCAGTTGCAAAATGTCTTGTGGAAGATTTTACCTTAAGGTATGATATTCCGTAAGAAGTTGCTATTGATCAAGGATCTGAATTTATATCATCAACCATGACCGAGGTTTGTAATCTTTTAAAAATTGAACAAACTCAATCCACTGCATATCACCACGAGATTATAGGTGATTTGGAAAATTCACATACAGTGTTGGGCGCTAATCTTAGAAGTTAAACCCAAAATCATGACGCGGCTTGGAGCTCATGAATTTCATATTCACGTACAACACGATCGTGCATACCGAGACTAAATATACACCTTTTGAACTCGTTTCCGGTAGAAAATGTCACATTCCTAGTAACCTTAGCGATACCGTAAAACCTATAAATAACTTTGACAGTTACCCACTTCAACTTAAGTACTGCAAAAAGCGCACCACGGCGGACAAACAAACCTAATGCAGTCAGAATTAAAAAGGAAAGAGGCATATGACAACAAAAAAAACCCGATTACTTATTAAAAAAGTAGATATGGTTTCCAAAAAAAATGGAACGGGAAATGAACTAACTAGCCGTTGTTTCTTGGGTCCATATTTGGTTATAGAAGATTTAGCTCCCAATGTAAAAAATGGGAAAGAAATAGTAGTTCATAAAAATAGAACCAAAATGTATATATACAGGGTGTTATGGAAATGACTTATTATTTTTTAACCCGTAAATATATAGGTCGAGACGAATTGGGGAAAAATTGCTATAAATGGCGCTCGAAGCTAGAAATTCGAGAAAAATGCCTTCAAAAATTTAGGTCCAAAACACCTACACGCCAATGACCCAAACAGCTGATTTGGGTAATTGTTTTCTTTAGTGGAAATGTTGAATTTTTCGCTAAAATTTCGTATATAGGCTAATTAAGGGTAGCTGATCACAATTTTCCTTTTGCGTTTAGGCGGCAAATGCACTGGTTTTGAGAAAAAAAATGTTAAAGTTTTTCTAACTCACCGGTATGTTATTTTGCATGTAATCCTAAAATGTTGCTTATTTCCAATAAAATATTACTTGTCGGAGTCATAGTATACACTTCTGAGTTGAAATAAACGAAATATGCCACAAGGAAACTCTGAAAAACGGGATAACTTGTAAGCGAACAGAAAACTCTACGTTATCTGGAAAAAGACGGGGGCTCACTGACAGCTGGCCACCCATGTTGTCAGATTGTTAGTGTATTATAAATTGCCTATACTTGTCAATTCATTTTTATTAATTGAATGAATCCTATTGGCTCGAGCTAGCATATCATTCTCCTGGATGGAAGCCATTGATAATTACAAGAAAAAGAAGAACAATCTGGCAACGTGAGTGCAATGAATCTGAAAAGAGACGGTTCTACTTTGTCGGCGTATTAACAACGAATTTAATTAAATTTGTGCCTTTTCCATTGTTTTTTTGCTAAAATGTTGCTCTTATTTTATGAACAGATAGTTTGGTGAAAGTTTTATCACATATTTTGAAGGGAAAACCATAAAATCTAGGAAATTGAAAGGAAAGAATACCCTATAACCTGTAAGTGAAAAACTTTAACATTTTTTTCTCAAAACCAGTGCATTTGCCGTAAAAACGCAAAAGGAAAATTGTGATCAGCTACCCTCAATTAGTCTATATACGAAATTTTAGCACAAAATTCAACATTAATTGCACTAAACTAAACAATTACCATTCCAGCAGTTTGTCTTGTCAAAAACACATGTGTTCAGGGGCATTGAACTATCATGGAAGGCGCACATAGTCCGGTTTAAGGGTATTTTACAAAATTCAAAATACTTCCGATTTTAGAAAAAAAAACTATCAAGTGTAACTCTAGACCACCTCAGGAGTGGCCCCTTAAAATATAATAAGTCATTTCCATAACACCCTGTATATATATTATTAGTAATTTAAGTCTCAGTAATTAAGTTAGGATAAAGGGCCCATATTACACCATTATTATTTTACGCAATATAGTTAATTAACTATGTTTTTTTAAAAATAGTTAGATAAAGATTTTTATTTTCGTTCGCACCTATCTACCATCAACGAGAAATTATTAAAGTACCTGGAAGGCTTCAACATTATTAGTGACCGCCAGTATGGATTCCGTAAGTCTAGATCAACAGGAGACCTTCTCGCTTATGTTACTCACGTTTGGAACAACGCAATTGAACATCATGGGGAGTCCCGGGCGGTAACACTGCACATTTCCATAGCATTTGACCGAGTATGGCATGAGGGGCTCCTAACTAAAGTGAGAGCATACGGAATTCCGGTTCAGTTTTGTTCATGGCTGTCGAGGTCTCTTAAAGACCGAACTCTGCGAGTGGCGATGGACGGATTTCTTTCAGACGCATTTAACATCAACGCCGGAGTCCCTCAAGATTATATATCGTCGCCCACCCTCTTTTTACTATACGTTAACGATTTTTTGGAAAAAACTAAAAATCCTATATATAGTTTCACTGATGACAGCACACTTGTTTCATCTTTTACTTTGGATGCTCGGACATCGGCTGCCAATGCACATCTCTATAAGCAGCAAGAGGTTGCACATCATCAAGACCTGGAAGTAATTCTGTCTTGGGGTGACAGTAACCAAATAGAATTTAACGCTAAAGAAACCCAGGCGGCAATTTTTTCTAAAAAAGTTAATGTCGAAGAACCGGATATAGTCATGGCGGGACATTCGATTCCCTTGGCTTCATCAATTCATTTATAGGGCGTCAATTTGGATAGTCATATGTCTTGGCATAGTCACGTTGCGGCCATTGCTAAGGCAGCTTGAACACCGAAGGCAGGAAGACGTTATAAGCTAATAATAAAAAAGAGAATATACGTGCGTTTTCAGATCAAAAATTTGAAATCTAGAAGAGAAGAGAGGTAGTAGTAATATCGAGCGAATACCGGGAGGAGATGAGCTCATCTCTGACTCCGGAAAAACAGCCGATCCCTCCAGGGGGACGGCAAAAGCGCGAATTATCCCTGTCATCCGCTGATGGCAGGGACGCTAGTAGTGAAAGTGAATGCGATAAACCACCGATGCCGAACAGCCTTCGAGCAGAGATGGAACAAAAAGCCCAGCTGCAGGAGGATAGATGGGCAAAAGCGCTGAAAGAACAGCATGAGAAATGGGAGAGGAAATTGGACGAAACCATCAAACGTATGACGGCAGAAAAGGATATGGAGATGAGCAAAGTGGTAGAGAGCAACAACAGGCTATTGAGGATTATTGAATGGTATGAGAGCCAATCTATTAGTACAACACCCCAACAAAACAACAACGAACATGACAAACTTAACCAAAAAGTTGACGAAATAAACCAAAGACAAACAAATACAAAACAAACAATTGACGAGACTGAAGACATCACGATGGTAGATATACACGACGCACCACTTTCTGACACGTCGGAAGACGAAAAAATAAACGAGACATACAAGCAAATAAACGAACAGAGAAAGAGACACGCGACACAGACACTCACCAATTCTGAAGCCAAAAGGCAAAATAAACAAACAAAGAATGACTTCCCCGAACTACCGACGAATCAAGACAAAATGGACGACTTCATCCAAGTGATGAGACATAAGACAACAAAGAAACCAACAAACAACAACACACAAACGAAAAACACAAACGTACAACAGACAAATACACAAACAAAGAACCAGACAAACGAGAATACAAACACAAACGAACAAGAGCGTAGAGTGAGGGTACCCCCCATTATATTGAGAGAAAAAGACAAATACCGCAAGGTTTCTAGATATCTCAATGCTAACAATATTGATTTCGGCAATGCCGTTACCATCCCCGTAGGGGTGAAACTCCACCCCCCAACACCTGTCCATTATCGAAAGATAATTAAATTTCTTGTCGATGAAAAAATTCAGCATCACTCCTTTCCCTTCGCCGACGAGAAGGAGCTCCACGTAATTCTACGTGGAGTTCTGGAGTCGTGGACGGAGGAGAAGGTCATGGAAGATCTAAGGGAGTTGGGATTCACCCCTACGAAAGTCATTAGATGGAATAGGGCGGATGGTACCGCCATGCCCCTGGTCCTTGTAATTTTACCACAATGCGATAAGGGCATCTATCAGCTCAAGGCCATCGATGGCATTCGCATCCGTGTCGAGGCCCAGCGGCAAAAGCCACAAGTCACACAATGCCACAGGTGCCAGATATTCGGTCACTCACAGCACAAATGTGCAGCGAACCAAAAATGTGTCAGATGTGCAAAACAGCACGCAGCGACCGAATGTCCGACACCTGACGCACTGAAGTGCGCAAATTGCGGGGAAAACCACCCAGCCAACTTCAAACAGTGCAGCAAAAGACCGCAACTTGCGCACCGTGGCCCCGGCACGGAGGCGAAAGTAATCGAAGCCCCCCCTGGGAACTTTATATGGGGTTCTCAAAACAACAAAAAGCTAATGCCAACAAATTCCAACAAACAAAATAATAAAAATACAGTAAACACACAACAAAACGGACCAGAGGCATGGCAGGCCATCCTTCAAAAATCCATGCAGTCGCTTCTGTCTGAGTTCCAGACAAAAATGCAGGAGCAGGTTAAAAACATGATGACGACACTTATGTCTAATTCACGTTAATGGCGGTACAAGTGGAAATTGCTTTTTTCAGCTTGGCTACGATAAACATAAACGGCATGAAGGGTAAAAAAACTGAAATAATTGACTTTTTGGAGAGGTACAGCATTGATGTGCTTCTTGTACAGGAAACTTGGTTTAAAGGCGAGAGGTTCACCTGTCCCAATTACACCATCTATCGACACGATAGAGAGAATAGGCGGAAGGGCGGAACCATGGTTCTTGTCAAAAAGCACATCATTGCGCAAGCCGTGCCAGGCCCATCAAACTGTGCTCATATAGAGGGCACATTCATAAAAATAAAAACCAGAAATGGCTGGATAAAATTGGGTTCAGTCTACTGCAGCCCCTCTGTCAATTTTGACGGAGACTGTCTGGCAAAAATTTTCGATTGCGATGATTCTATTATTATAGGGGGAGACCTAAATGCAAAACAACGCATTTGGGGTTGTAGAGGTCAAAACACGAGAGGTCTCACCCTATATAACAAGTCACTGGACTATAACTATCAAATCTTGCCGCCGGAGGAGCATACCCATCATCAAGTAGGCTCACTTCCGGAAATACTGGACGTCTTTGTTATCAAGAACACAGGTCAGCTATCCCAGCCAATAGTGCTGTCAGAGCTGACCTCTGATCACAGACCAGTCATAGTAGAATACGGGAATATCGCGGACAGAAATCATGGATTTCTGTCAAGAACAAGAACCAACTGGCCAATGTTCAAAAGGATAATGTCTGATCATCCTCGAACTGGTCAGTTGGATTCCAAAGAAGACGTAATGAAAGAGGTTGAAACAATTACCTACAACATAAATTCTGCTATGGCACAGTCATCGATGACAGTGACGTCCAGATTTTCGAAACGAGGAATAATTGAGGGCGAACTTGCTCAACAGATTAAAAATAAAAACAGGATGCTGCGTTTGGCATACAGGACTGGTGATCCGAGAATAAAAATAGAAGCTAACAGACTCACAACTGAACTCAGACACAGACTTGACGAAAAACAAAACGAAACTTGGACAAGGAAGATGGAGGGTCTTCGAACAGAAGACTACTCCATCTTCAAGTTCACAAAAAATCTTACGAAAGGTGGGCGAAAGCCCACCTCGTACCTCAAAAACAAAAATACTAACGAAACAATAACTGACCCACAAGACAAAGCCGAACTGTTCGCGGAAACATTCTACGAACAGTTCAGTGAATTTCCATCAAAGAACGTATCAAGAAACGCACAGGTCACCAGAACTGTGCAAATTTTCAAAGAAATGCCAAGAGTAAATATGGGGGACCAAAATTTACCCAGGGTCACTGTTGAGGAAGTTCGCTCTATACTGAGGGTCATCAATCCAAAAAAGGCGCCCGGTTTCGACGGCATAAAAAACAAAGCAATCAAAAACCTGCCAGAAAACGCAGTAATGGACATTGTAGATATAACCCAAGCCATTATAGAAAAGGGCTGCTTCCCAGACACTTGGAAACGGGCCAAAGTGGTGCTAATCCCTAAGACGGGCAAAGATCTGACGTTGGCGGACAGTTATAGACCAATAAGTCTATTATCTTGTCTTGGCAAAGTCATTGAAAAACTAATACTAAATCGGGTAACCGATTTTGTATTTAACAATGACGTTTTACCACCAGAGCAGTTCGGTTTTAGAGCTGCTCATTGCACGGTGCGCCAAACGACAAGACTGGCGACCAATATACTCAGAGGGTTTAACCACCACCAGTCAACAGGGGCAGTCTTTTTCGACGTCTCTAAGGCGTTTGATAAGGTCTGGCACGACGGACTTGTCTTAAAATTAATTAGATTAGGCATGCAAGACGCTCTAATCAGAGTTGTTATATCGTACCTTGAGGACAGAAAATTCGCGGTGTCAATAGACAATACACTATCACAAACCAGGGTTGCACGAGCTGGGGTCCCGCAAGGGTCACCACTCGCTGCAATCCTATACAACATATACACAGCGGATATCCCGCACAATCAATTTACACAACTATACCTGTTCGCTGATGACACCGCGATTACTGCCACCTCAGAAGTGCCCTGGAGAGTAGTTTTACGCTTGCAGCGCCATATCCTGCTTCTGCAGAATTGGCTGGATATATGGAAGATGCGACTTAATGAGGGGAAGACACAGGCCATATTTTTCTCAAAGGCGAGACTAAGACTGCCAGAAACAAGGGTCAAAGTAAATAAAAAAGCCATGAGTGGAGCCCTAAAGCGAGCTATCTTGGTCTCGTCTTTGACAAAAAGTTGTCCTGGAACGACAATGTCGAGACTAGACTTAAAAAAGCACACAGACAAATGGGTGCAGTGTATCCCCTACTCTGCGCCAAAAGCAAACTTAATTTAAAGACAAAGACAACAGTTTACAAGACCATAATTAGACCTGTACTGACACATACGGTGTACCAACATGGTGCACCGTAAACAAAACAAGATACCAAAAACTACAGATACTACAAAACAAAATAATGAGGATTATGACTAACGCACAAAGACACGTACCGACAGCTGTATTACACAGAGACCTAAAAATGGAAACAATTGCGGAACACAATACAAAATTAATAACTAAATACTTTGAAAGGACAGACTTATCGACAAATCCAATGATACAAAACTCACACATACGATCGACATTACACAACAACTTTAAATATCCGAAAGATTGGCTGCCACCCTAAAAACACAAAAACAAAAACAAGGATTAACAAAAACAATAGAGAAACAAACAAAAAAAAAAAGTCATGAAAAGTACCAAAATAAAAAACTGATACAACACCAAAAAAAAAAAAAAAAAAAAAAAAACAACACGGAACAAAATAGCGAAAATAAGCAAGCAAATCAATGAAGAAAACAGAACAATGCAAGAAGATCATCGCAACAAAGAAATTCCAGTATAGTAGAAGAATAAGCACCAACAAATTTAAAAGAAGTAAAAGCTCAAGGGAGCTGACTTAAGAGAAATACCAATACCATAATACACCGAAGGCAGGTTGGCGACTTGAGTCTATTTTACAAATATTTTCATGGCAATTGCTCATCTGAGGTTGCTCGCTTGATTCTACCCAGAGCGGTGTATGGTAGAAATAGCAGAGCGCCATAAAGGATTAATCCTGCACTGCTGTGCCTTATCATAAGAAAAAAACCTTATATGCTTTTCATCTGTAAGAGTGACTTTTGTTTTATGTTGCTATTTATACACAATTGCAATTTTTTTAGGTAAGATATACTTATATGATAAAATCTTAAATTTTCTATTTCCAAAAAGCCAATTAAAGTTAACCATGGAGTATATGAGTTTGTAATAATTTAGGTTCCTCATCTAACTTTGCTATTAAACTCTGTCTATTCGTTCAACTTACAATTTCCTGTTGTACTTTTATGAAATTGTAGGAGTCAGCAAGTTGATCGTATGCTGATTCGTAGTTTACTTTACTATTATTAAATGATGCATAATAATATACAGGGTGTGTTCGTACCACATTACACCTCCCCAGAATTTTTTTTAGAATTTTCCTTTATCGAAATAAAAATTGTTTTCTTCGAGATTGCAATGAGATATATTTAAGGTAATATTACCTTTGTGCATCATTTAACAAAGTATATATATATAAATAGTACAGTAATATTAAAGATTAATATAACAAAATTTATACAGTTTATACACTTAACTAAAATTTAACGAAATTACATTATGTATATGATAAATTACATATTTACACTTTATAATCAATGTTAAGAAAATAGTTTAGAAATAGAAAAGATAGAGATAGTTTGTAACCACAAATGCTTTCTTATGGGACCTTTACTGATGTGTCCAATAAGAGAGCCTTGCAATATTCACATTTACCACGGTAGCTCAGTTCGTTCAGGGCAATGGGTTCCCTTCAGATGATTTTAAGTCTAATTTGAGCTTGTCCTTCCACTATTTAGAAAAGAAAAAAAGTAATGTAGGGCGCCAAGTATTTTTTTAGAAAAATACTAAAAAATATGAAATGTAAGTAATTAAGAGCAAATAGAAATTAAATTAAGCCTTGTTTGTTGTTGCCGCACAATAAAACGATAATATAAATCAATAAATACTATTTATTACAATAACTAGAAGCACTAAGCTTCTCGTGACATTTCGCGACTTAAAAATAAAAAATTATCAAATTTTAGTTAAAATTACTATTATGGTTAAAAATGAAAATTTCAAGTTATTTTGATAATATTGCCTCGTACAAGAATTGTTCACATTTGCTGACAAAGTTAATCAGGAGTCATAGAACGTGACTTACTTAGATCGCTTCTGCCTGCCTCACGTCGTGAAATGTGGCGACTTACGGAGAGGTATCTCCAGGTGCTTGCCTCTGTGATAGCGTTTCTCAATGGCGGTTCTAGGCGATTTAGATCTGTTGCTTGCTCACGTCTCCATGTCCTGTTAAGTGCAAAGGAAAAAAATAAGCAGTGTGTGTTCTTATGTAAATGGGCAATATGTCTCAAAACGCACTCTACTGAAGATTTCGACTTGTTAAGCGATAAATTAGGAAGAAAATTAATCAAGAGAAAATGTACACTAGAACTGGTCTTCAAAACCTTAACATCTGCTCATGCAAGAGCTGTATACATAATTAAATAAATTGGTGGAGAGAGCTACGTCTCCGCCAATAGTATATAAAAAAGAAATATTTAAATCAATGAGGGCATTGACCCTTCACATAAATTATGCGTACTTATTATGTCCGAGAGGATTCTTTAATCCTTAACAATTGTAAGAAAAGAAATTATGCTTATAAAAAAAATGTAATATAAAAAATATACAAAATAGTCTCGACAACTCTGAGTACTATTCTTAAATGGGTGTGTTCCACCATGCAATGAAAATTTAAATTTAAATATTATTGAAAAAAAATGAAGCCTGGAAATACCTTGCCTTTCAAGCTTACTATTTAATTAATTATTGAAATTTCTCTAAAGTTACTGGAAAATATATTTACAATGAAGGTTTATCCTTCAGGATATAATATGCTATATATACAAAAGAAAATAAGACAAAATACAGGGACACAAGAAATATCCGATCAGTGCCCAACCAAAGCCCCTAATGGTTGGTAGGCATCATCATTTGGATGTGACCTTAATTTTAGTCAAAAAAAGATAGGCAATATAAAACAAAAACTTGAATTTAAAAGCAGGTATGTACAAAAACTTTGCTGATTTTAATGAGCAGCTTAAGCACGTGGTGAGGTAAGTAATTTGCTAGTAAGCATTTGGTCATAAGTGAGAAATATTTGAATGATGAAAAAAAAGAGAAAAAACGCCGTGCACCGAATTTAAAGAGAAAAGATAGGAGAAGCCCCTTTGACCCGAGTGACCAAGGGTTGAGCACGCGGATTAGGTATCAGGTGAGTTGATTAACATATTTTAAAAATTTGGCATGACGCCAGCACGCAAAGTGCCCAAAATAATGAATTGCAACTCACCTGAATGCCCAAACGTCCTCCACCGTCGTCAAGTCACTCGTCTGTCCTCAGGTCTGCTCTGGAATTAATCTGCCTGATGTTCGTTCAGCCTGGCTACGTTACTAACGTCTGTGCAGCTAAAAAAACGTAAAGGATCACGGCAGAAAAAGTTTCTAAAAGGTATTTCATGCACGTGTAATGTGCATCATAAGAAGGCAAGAAAAGATATATTTTATAACTGTGCACAAAAAAAAAGGTGGCTTAGTTACCGTAATTTTAAATGAAAGAAGCACTAAATCGTTTAATTAAGGTACACTATTACCTTCAAGTTTGGAAGTACATCCAAATAGGAAAAGATGAAATAAAAGATATTTCTTAAGATAAGAGATAAAAAAAATGACCAATTGCTTACCCCAAATTCTGGGAGCGTCTGCCCCTTACAAAGGATTGGAATCGAGTGAGAGTCCAGTAAATGTAAAATTTCACCGATCGCTAGCATTGATTTCCGCCGAAATTGATTTTTACGCTATTGCCAACTCGTTTTTCCCAGTACAAAAAATGGATTATAATATTACTTAAAATACTAAATAATAATGAATTGTTTCAATAACCTACTTATAAACAAATATCGTACTCGGAAATGTACAAAGTATTACTTAATAAATCATTAATTCATCGAATAATTAATTAATCTTATTCAAAGTTATTTAACTATTATATTCCTGCGGGTTAAATTTTGCTACCTCCGGCAACATTGTCCCTACGACAAATCGTCTATTGATTTTTGTGCGCAGACAATAGCGATATAGTATTTTATGCAGTGACGAGGGAGAACGCAAATACTGCCAGATATGAATATAAAGCGGTCGAAATTTGTAAAGCCTATCCTACACTACTGAAAAATTAAATATTTATATATACAAGAGCGAAGCGTGTAACGACTATAAACAGGTGTTTATTTTTTCGTTACAAGTTTAGCATAAGGTGAAAATTAGGTAATAGTTAGTGGATAGTAGAAAGGAGGATCCTTTACATTTTAGCGTTCTGTACAAATTAATCCTAATGGTCATGGTATAATTTAGTTCTATTTTTATAAACTACTATTTCTTTATTATTTTTTTATAATTTTTACATTGGGAGCTAAATCTTCTATAACCAAATATAAAGCCAAGAAACAAGGGCTAGTTAGTTTATCACCCATTTAATTTTTTATTAAAACCATATCTCCCTTGTTATAGGTAATCAGGCTTTTATTCTTGTCATATGCCTCTTTCCTTTTTAATTTTGACTGTATTGGGTTTGTTCGTGCATCTTGGTACGCTTTTTGCAGTCTCTACTTAAGTTCAAGTGGGTAACTGTCAAAGTTATTTATAGGTTCTACGGTATCGCTAAGGTTACTAGGAATGTGACATTTTCTACCAAAAATAAGTTCAAAAGGTGTATATTTAGTCTCGGTATGTACGGTCGTGTTGTACGTAAAGCACTAATATGAAATCCATGAACTCCAAGCCGTGTCATGATTCGGAGTTTGACTTCTAAGATAAGCGCCCAACACTTTATTTGAATTTTCCAAAGCACACATACTCTCGTGATGATATGCAGTGGATTGAATTTATTTAATTTCTAAAAGATTACAAACTTCGGTCGTGGTTGATGATATATATTCAGATCCTCGATCAGTAGCAACTTCTTGCGGAATACCGTACCTTAAGATAAAATTTTCCACAATACATTTTGCAACTGACACCGCGTCTTTATTGCGAAGGGCGGAGGTAAATTCCTCACCAACCGCAAAGGCCATAAAATTGGATAGGTATATTCCTCACCAGAAATATGAAGACGTATTTATCCTATAGGTATTTTCCTCACTCGTTAATAATAAACTATGATACTTAGGTAGTTTGTTTATTAAAATACAAGCAATTTATAATATGAAACACTGAAACACATATTTTACAATTAATTCTATAATCATACGATAAAATACATTTTTTTATGATCTTTTGTGTTTTGAATCATTTATAAAATGAAAATGCAACTAACCTGAACTAACTCAATTTTTGACCTGCAACTCGGCGAATGCGGTTTTATAGACTTATATTTGTTAAACAGCGCTAACACGGCATCTAATCCACCTTTTTGGTTCCAATTCGCCTTTTTCAAGTTCACCGGAGAATATTATTATTAATTGTTTGCCCCTTTTATAGACTTATATTGGTTAAACAGCGCTAACAAGGCATCTAATCCACCTTTTTGGTTCAATTCGCATTACCTGCAATGTTTGGGGCCGAAATTTCTTGCAAGATTACTTGACCTAAAATTTCTAGCAGGTACCTTACCCAATATGGGGCCGAAAGTTCCGTATACAATACCATAAACCCGGTAAAACCCTAATTCTTTCTTGGGCCATAAAACTTAATTGACCACCCCTAATCTACTAATATTTGCATTTAGTGAGCAAAATACCTATTGGATTATCGGACCCTTTTATTTACGCAGGTAAAACAAGATTTCTGGTAAGGAAAATACACCCGCCCATTGCGAAGAGGGTATGCCTCGACAAATTTAGTCAATTCACATTGAAGCGTGAGAATATAAAAAAAGTAATTAATATCTTTTGGCAGTGGTCCTACTATATCTAAATATACCTTTAAAAATATACAAGAAGCTGTTGAAGTAATGGCCATGGGTTCTTTAATATATTTGTTGCAATTTTTTCGTTTTTGACAATTGTCGCATTTTTTAACAAAAGTTCGAACATCGTTATCGATACCTGTCCAAAAATAATATTTTGCAATATTATTTATCATCCGATTAGTATTTGCATGTCCGCTTGTGGGAAGTAAATGAAAGTCATTTAAAATAATTACTCTTTTTGTATCGTTATCCATTACTTTTTTAACTTCTTTTATACATATGCGGGGAGCGGTCCAACTGGAGTTATTTTTTTATTTCTTTACCTAGCAGTGTAATAAATTCCTTATTACTATCATTTTTGTAAGTAAGTAATTCGTTTATATTTATTTTCTTATTAATATCAATCAAATCTCTCAACATTTCGTCTCGAGCAAATGTCGATCGAGTATTTTGATTGAAGTATAATGTAGAATGTAATGGAACATTATAAAAACTTTCCGATTTCACACTAACGTCTTTATTCATTCGTTTTATTTCTTTTAATGATATCAAAGATAATTCGGTACTGTTTTTAGGTTGTTTAAGAATTTTTACAATATTTGGTTGATCAGGCCAAACATGTGTAGGATTCTCACTTTCTAATTCAGTTTCTGGATTTTCGATTCGCTTATACTGTGCCCTAGTTATAACTGCAATCAGTCTTTCGTTCATGCTTTTTAACTAGTCAGATGTAATTATTATTCGAGGTAGTGCGTCAGCCGTCACATTTTTGTTGCCTTTTATATATTCGACATGAAAATCATACTCTTCTAGTCCTAGCCGAAATTTTGTTAAACGACTGGAAGGGTTGGTTAAATTAAATAGATATATTATGATCAGGTAAAATTTTGAAATGACGCCCAGACAAATATGGGCAGAAATATTTTACTGCCAATAACTCTTTTTGAATAGTTGGATAATTAACTTCTGCTTCTTTAAACTTCTACTTGCGTATGCAATTGGTTTACTATTTTTATTTGATAAAATTCCTGAAAAAGCAATACTAGAAGCATCAGTTTGTAAAATAAATTCGTTGTTATCGGAAAAATCTGGGTAGTCTAATACGGGTGTATGGGTAAGTGCGTCTTTCAGAAAAATAAACAATTTTGACATTCATTTGTCCATTCAAATCTTGCATATTTTCTGCATAACTTGTTCAGAGCTACAGTTTTTTTCCGCGAATTTGCTAATACATTTTCTGTAGTTTTGCGAAAGCAAGAAACCTTTTTACCTCGTCCGCATTTTTTGGAACTGGGTACTATTTTAGAGCTTTTATTTTGTCTGGATCTGGTAAAACACCTTTATCAGTGATAGTATGACCTAAATAAAGAATTTTCTTCTTTTAAAAATACACATTTTAAAGGATTTAATTTTAAGTTTCCTTTACGAAGTCTAGTGAAAACATTAATGAGATTTTTACTATGTTCAGCAAGATTTCTACCAAACGCAATAAGGTCATCTAGATAAACAAAACATTTTTCGTAATTTAGATCTGACATAGCCACCGTCATTAGTCTTGAAAAAGCACTAGGGCTCGTTTTCAAGTCCATTGGTAATCTCGTCATTGCCTTTTCTACTCTCGTTATTTAGTCCTACCTGATAGTATCCCTGACTAAGATCCAAATGAGAATAAGTATATTGCTCCTGCGAGAGAATTTAAAATATTCGTAATATTTGGCAAATTCCATTTTTGGTCTAAAAGTTTCCGATTTAAAATTCTGTAGTCCACAACAAGTCTACTACGTTTCTTGCCGCTAGCATCCATCTTTTTTGTACCAAGTAAAATTAGTGATGACCACTCACTCTGTGTACTCTCGATTATACCTTCTTCACACATTTTCGAAATTTGTTTATTTATTTCCTCTTTTTGGGAATGTGGCAGTCTATAGGGTTTAACGTACGTTGGTGTTGAGTTTTCTTTTAAGTGAATAGATTCTTCGTAAAGATTTGTAATTGATAATGTATCTCCTGGTATATGAAAAATGTGAAAAATGTGATACACTCTGTGAAGAAAAGCTGCAGATTTTATAATCACTCAATTTTTGTGTTTTTGGAATGCAATTTGTGAAACAAACTTCATTTCTTCGCGTATTTAAAAATTTTATTGGAATATTTCTGTCTTTTGGTTTTGATAAACTGCTTGCCATAAACACACCCAAACACAATTCATTTACATTACAGCGTGGCGGTATTCTTAACATATTGTCGCCATAAAATTTAAAGGTAAATTAAATATATTTCCAAAATTAACTAGCTATAATTTATTTTCCTCGTAGTTTATAATTCCGTTATATTTTCTTAGAAAATTTTCCCTTATAATACCACTATTACGACATGTTAAGGAATCAAAAACGTTAAATTTTCGACAAATTAGGTATTTTCTACGTTAAGTTTTAGATAATCATAACCTTCTGTAACTAAAGTTCTTCCTATACCGTTAATTTTAATTTTTTCTTTATAAAACTTTATATTTGGATTTAAGATTTTCGATTTAATAGCATATTTAGTAGCTCCTGTATCTATTAGAAAGCTTAAATTTGTATTTGTCATAGCAAAAGTAACTGAATTTGGGTAGTAATTTGTATAGGTAAAAATATTATTTTATATATTATATGAATATTTAGGGACGAAAAAATGTTTCTGAACAATCTTGGGAAGTACTGGGATTCGCATATTATTGACCTGGGTTGCTCCCTAGTTCAGCAAAATGCATATTATGATTAAATGTCCTTGAGCCGTGCAGATTATTGTTACCTCGGGTAAATGAACGTCCTCTAAAATTCCTCGAAAATTGCTGAAATCGTGGCATGTAATTATTATTATGGAAGTTATTTGAATATTTATTTAAATAATTATTATTGTTGCTTCTTGCAAAATTTCTATTATACGTAGAGCTACGAGTAAAAGGACTGTTAGGATTTCCTCTACCCCTTTTTGAAAACGTCATCACTTGTGAGAAATTTATTTATTTAGCGTATGGCATAAGACACATTATACAGTTATAAATTCCTATTACAAACAAATTTCCAATAAATCTATATAGGCTATTGATTCCGGAGTCGCCAACAGGAAGTCTTCAGGTGTCCCCTCGTAAGCCGATCCAGGGCAGTCTTCTGTAATGTGCTTCACTGTTTGGTATTCGCCACACTCGCAGAGAGGAGATGGTATCTTGCCCCATTTATGTAAGAAGTAGGCGCACCTGCCGTGCTGAGTACGGATTCTGTTTAGGGTGGACCAGGTCTTTCGTGGTAGGTCGTACCCTGGGGGTTTTTGGGTAATACATGGCATTCGGTTGTTCTGAAACTTGGTGGTCCATTCTTGGTGCCACGAGGTGGTTAGGTCAAAGCCCTCCTCTAAGGCAGATACTGCTGTTTTGGTGGGTGGCTTTCTAGAACGGAGGCGGTTGTGATTGGCGTATTCAATGTCTTCGTGTATTGGGAGGTTTGGGTTGGCCAAGATCTTTTTGTACTCTCTGGTAAGAGCATTCACACGACGCAGATTTGGAGGCTGAATGTGGCTTAAAACTGGGAGCCATTCAGTGGGAGTGGATTTGAGGACAGCGGCGATCATTCTCATTGTGTTGTTGAGCTGAGTATCAATTTTATGGGCATGAGGGCTGTTAATCCATACAGGCGCACAGTATTCTGCAGCTGAGAAAACGAGACCCAGAGCTGATGACCGCAGAGTGAGAAATTATTATTATTAGACACAACCTCCTCATCTTGTGCTGCCTTAATCGCGTCTTTTAGATATGCAAAGTTTCTTGATGATATAATAGTACTTAATTTTTGGTATGGAAGTCCGTCGGCAAATCTTTTAACAGCTTTAAAATATCATATGAATTACTATCACCGTTCGCTTGAGCAATAGCTAAATTCACGAACAGGTCTTCTAGTTCTTTCCCAAAATCCTTAATATATTTTTCGCCTTGTTTAGCGCGCAGTAATTTTACTTGTATAGCCGTGTCAGATTTTTTGGTTAAAAGATGTGTTTTTATGTCAAGGATTAAAGCATCTACTGATTCATAACTTGATTTAAGTCGCAATTTGGCGCTATTTGATTTTTTTTGTGTTTTAAGCACAAATTTTATTAGTAGGGGTTTACCGGCATCATTAAGCATCGACTCGTTAAGCTCCATAGCATCAATTCATTTGTTTGTGATTTCCTCCATATCATATTTATGATAGGCAGAAGACTCACAGCAACTTTAAGATGAAACGCCGCCATTGCTTTTTCAAAAATTTCCTATTTTTTCCCAAGATCCAAAATTTCTTGATGTAGTGTTCTAATGTTCTCGATTAACTTTTTTACTAGTACAATTTCGGAATCGTCTAATTTAGAATCCTTAATTCTTTGATTAACCGTTACTACTTCTGTATTTAGTTGTAAAAAAATATTTTTTGCTTCGTCAAGCTTTGCTTTTAAGTGCGTCTTGTGCCATTCATAAATTAACTTAAAAATATTTGTCCGTATTTGCGTCAGTTCTTGATAAATTTTATTTAGATTATAATGTCCCGATTATCGGGAGTGCAATTAATTGTTTTAAGCGTCAATATTTAGTTATATCGAAGTAATATAATATCATTAATATGTAATAAATGTACCCAAACCAATAATAACAGTAATAATAATCCTATTACTAAAATACCCTCATATAACATCTCTATATACATATTTCCCTTTTTGTCTCCTTAATTGTCCATGTTTGTTAGTGTCTACCATAATAATTCTCCATTTCCATTTTTATTTTTTGTTTGCTAAAAAAAAACCTAAAATGTTTATACTTGTTCCTTCTTGTTGGTAACATTATTTCTTGATTTGCTTGCTTCATTTTTTGTAAATTTGACGCCTCATAGCTTTTCTGAGTACCTTCTGGGAATGCTTCTAAACCGTGATTATGGTTACCAAAATGATCAAACACATTAATCCAACCAACAGATGTCAATTTTATAGTTATATTCTTCTTAATCCATCTTAACAAAAATTTCCGCTGGCAGAATCGCCATGTAATAATTTAGGTTCCTCATCTAACTAATCAGTAATAAAAGCCATGCTTTGCTATTAAACTCTGTCTATTGTCTGTTCATTCAACTTACAATTTCTTCTTGTACTTTTATAAAATAGTAGGAGTCAGCACGTTGATCGTATGCTGATTCGTTGTTTACTTTACTATTATTAAATAATGCATAATATATTGTTTTATTATACAGAGTGTCTTCGTACCACCTTACAAGTTAATTATAAAAAAAAATTAATCTAAATGAAGGAAGTTAAATCTTGTTTTCTAAGTAGCTCAATTACCTAATTATTTGGTGCGCTGGGTACAGTAAAAGCGACCAAAAATGTATCGACATATTTTTCATTAATTTCATCTGAAAGCACATTTTTTTTTAATTTGGGGCAATTTTCTTAATTCTCATCAAGGCAGAAAGTGTTAAAAACTTCCAGAAATACCACTTCAAGTTATTGACAACACTCTGTAATTCTATGTTTTAAAAAGTTAACAAAATACAGCTATTCATATTTTGCCATTTTTAATAGTAGTTTAGCTCAAATTAACTCTAATTAGGGGCAACCGGCGCACAAAAGACTGGCAACAACGTTAAAAAATATTAACTAGAATCGATCTATAGTGTAAGATGACACAAAACAGTGCTATATTTTTACATGCCTTTTTTTACACCCTGTACGAAATAAACATAGTAATAAGTTAAAAAGTATAGAGAAATTTACTTTAATTTTTGCGTAACTTTTTTTTAACTCTTTATAAAATCAACATACATACCTAAATAAGCCAGCGCTATAGTTATTATTTTGAAAAATTGGATTAATTATTAATTTTTACATGATTTTTTCAACGCTGTATAAATTCAACACGCAGACATGAGACGAAAATACTAAAACAATGTAGGAAAACAAACTTTTCAAACCTGGAAATTTTGAGCTTTAAAAAGCGCCTTTTTGGGACATTCTGTATTATGTAAATTTTCGTGTTTCAAGAGAATTGGCCTTTTTCTACCAACAGATTTCCGTTTTTAAAAAAAAAGACAGTTTTTCATTTAATTTCCGATTAAAATGTTGATAAAATACATATGCAGCGCGCTCTCCAGAAGTAAAACCTTATTTCCTAAACTTTGAACATTCTGCTGAACAGCTACTAGATTTCTTTGTAGCTTGTACCCTTAAGAAGAGTCCTGTCTATCTTCGCATCCTTTGTAACATTAGCAACGCCGGCAAAAATCAGAATGTTGTCTCTAGGGCCAAAGTCAGAGCAAACAATATTTTCATCCTTTACAACCTCGTCAAAAGGGGCATTAGGTTTAAAAGATAAGAACTCAAAACATATTTTTCTCGATCCTTAGCTAGAACACTATTGAGTAGAGGTACACTGAAATCGAAACTATTATCACCAACTAAAATTTTTTAGGGATATCTCTACCGTTTTTAGTAGAATTATCGAGCGGAGTTTTTTCAAAGGTTTAATCTTTCTTTGGGGACTTGGATTTCGATTCGATTAGTTATAACGGATTTCCGGTCTTGGAGCACATAACTTGCTTTTTTTTTAGTTTGTTTTTTCGTTTACGTATCTTTGTCAATGCGACTTCAAGAAATCTTATAATCTTAAACGGGCCTACAAATATTGATTTTTTTAATAAACTTTAATAAATTTTGCTTTTTCAAAGACGCGAATTGTTGCGTATCGCCGAAACTGCATTTGATATTTGTTTTTTATTTTGGTTCTTATCATATGCCAAAAAACTTGAGTTCAATGTTCCCTTTAAACGTTTTATCAATTCACATTTTTAACCTGTCTGTATCACTGTATCAACCCAGTTTTTTTCCTTCACCTTTTAAATCACTTAGCCTTCTTGAAGTCATCGCGCAAGTGATACAAACAAAAAAAGGAATAGTTAATAGGAAATAGTTAATTAATTTTTAATGCCACCACCGAATGACGGTAGGTATACTCAAAATCTGGCTAGTCCAAAAAAACGCAAAATCAAGTGCACAATACACTATAAAATAAACACATTTACGGGAGAAACAAACTTCACGTGTTCTCACTTTCACAACTCGACACCAATTTTGAGTCTGTCGTGCGTAATGGCTGAGTCTGGCCAAAATATTATATCATCTTCAGCATGATTTTCGTAAAAAAAATCAGCCAATTTGGTCACACAGTTTCGCATATAAGCGCTGATTATCTAGTGCTTCACCCCTTGCCTGTCCCTCATAAGGCCTAAGTATTCCTACAGCAGAAATCGCCCGGCATACTAAAATCTTGTCTTTAAATCTTGCCTTTTTTATATTTTACATTGTCTGGACAATCTTCCATGTTGTCGGTATAAAAACCATAATTTCTCTTCATCTCTGAAAAGCCAAATGTAAAGTACCTTCTATCATCTATAACAATGATTCTCTCGTTTTCAAAATGGACCCGCCTTAATGCATGACAACATCCTGATATCCGTGCCAACTGGTTTGTCGTATATTTTTTTCGTTTTCGATTTTTTAGACCATTTTTAGCCAATTCCCTCGAAACTGAATCTTTATATGCGCGATATTCACGTCCCAAATTCTTTGTAGACACTCTAACTCTATTTTTGGCCGTTCTTTTTGGTAATTGCTATTGTACGAAGTTCGCAAAGTCAACTAAATATTTAATTATTAGCCTGTATTTTAACTAGAGTGTATGTTGTGGCAAAACTTTTGAGACATACGCTACTATGTCCTGTCTGGACTAAATAAATGTGATGATAAATCCAGCCACAAAAATTTCTACATCGCCGTTGAAGACTACATACGAATTCTCGCCTAAGAAAGAGATCGACCACTCCGGAATCGAACTCAAAACCAAATGGGCACTGAACACAGCACTTACTTAGACCGATAGTTTCCAAGCGTCGATGGAAGCGATATGCTAGACGAACGGCTACCAGCCGACGCCAATAGATATGAGACCAAAGGGCTCAACTTCAACAGACAAAGTACTTCCCGAACTAACTAAATGGGTCGAAAGCAACTGCGAACTACGAGGACATTATTAATGCCAACCTGATTGCTGACTTGAATCCCCTTACTCCAAACAAGAATAGCCGGTTCCACTAACCGGTCAACGATGGTGGATGCA
This sequence comes from Polydrusus tereticollis, assembly GCA_963920685.1. Taxonomy (NCBI): domain Eukaryota; kingdom Metazoa; phylum Arthropoda; class Insecta; order Coleoptera; family Curculionidae; genus Polydrusus; species Polydrusus tereticollis. The sequence continues at coordinate 135,675,714 of OY987326.1, forward strand.
AAAGCAAAGTCAGATATCCCATGGGGTAAAATCATTAAAAAAAAACCGATATCTATTTTGGGGCCCTGTATGTCGGAAAAAGGAGCGCCGAGGGATAAAAAACTATATTAAAGGTGAAACCCAAGTTTGAACTTGTTGATTTTCTGCGTTGATACTTTATATCACATTACATTAGCGTCTTTACACTCAAGTGTTTCTCTCGTTCATAACAAGAAATATCACTGCGGACGAGGAGACAAACTCCTCAGCTACATCCAAATTGGTGATAGAAGTCATATCTATCTCTTATACTTATCGATGGTCTGACCCTTGTTTTGGTAAGTGCTAGTACATGAGTAGATTATAAATATTGTGGGACTGCACTGATGTTTGAGTTGGATCCTCTTATTGTCAAAGGCAATTTGGAAGTTGCTAGTTTTTGGTCTTTTAACAACTCCAATTGTAACAAAAATTTTGTAAGTGTTGTTCAAAGGACCCGCCTGGCTATCAGAACGATGGATGTTGAAATAACTTCGCATGATGAGGCGCCAGGACAAGCCCCAACCGGAGGTCCGATCGGGGGCTAGTTTACCTCCGGAGCATTTTGATCTTGGAATCATCATCACGGCATTTTCTAGATCTCCCACCTGGGAAACCCAAGTCGGCACGGCGACAAAACCTTGCTGAAATAGCAGCTTCACGTTATCTATTTCGATGCGATGCAAGCTAAGATCGATTATCTCCATATTATTTTTTATTTTATTTATAACGATATAAAAAAAAAATTGAAGTACCTTAAACTGTCCCACAAAATATAAAAACTATTTCATTTTTGCTTAAGGACAACATGGTATCATTATAATAATAAAATAATTTATTATTCTAAAACTGCATCCTGCATCGTTCGTATATAAACTGGCATTACTTTTTCCCGGCCACTTTTAACTTTTTCTGAATTTCTTCTACCGCTTCTCAAAACCGGTCCCTTGCACTGCGGCAGAGGCATAATTTAAAAGTTTGTGAAATCGGCTATATTTGAGTTTAATCAGCCAATTTACATATAAGGACTTTATTGGCTTTTTATTGGCTAATTTCAAAAGGTGAGAAAATACATTAAGTTTATAGCTTGCAAGACAATGGGCTGGGTGGACTACGATTTAATGCGGTAGCTATATTACGGCGTTTCTGGTTCTTGAAATTGAGGGTTTGACTTGTATCGGGTTCCACGGATATTAAAATAAGTAGTATTAATACTACGTGTAAGGAAAATGAAAGAAGATATCTTTACTAAATTATTAAAAACCAGTCCTCATATACTTAAGAAAGCGTGTGGTATATTTAGAGGAATTATGACAAGGCTAAACAATATTTGAAAGAACTGTAGATCACTCGGTTTTACTATAAATAGAGAAAAAAAAATTTGGCTCCCACACAAGAATGTAGATTCTTAGGGTTCAATTTTAACACTGTAAATATGGTTGCGCACTTGCCAAAGCCTTAGAATAATTAAAATTTCACCCTCAGAGAAAATAATATTCAATATAACAGAAAAATTTACATTCACTCCATCAAAGAGGATATTTTATGATGGCTTATAATATATTTTGATCAGAGTAAAGGTATCGTTGAATCAAATTATCGATTGCAGATCTTTTCAAAGTCCTCAAGAGATTGGTGGGGGGCGGTGTGTAACTCTACACTTATTGATATAAAACAGACCCCCGTTGCCGATTCTAAATCTAGAAATTTACATTATAGAACGGAATATGTCAAGTATTTAGATTCCCGGAAATTGGTTTATACGCATAATCTAAGCTTAATACGAAGAGTGTAAGACATATAAATATCTTATGGAATCCAGACCCAGATTGTGTTACGGTCGATGCCTTGCTTGTATCTTAGGAACACCTTAATTTTGATGGCTTTCCTCGTTTTAGCATAATTCACAAGACTATGAAGAAAATTATCGATGATAATGCCTCTGGCACTTTAGTGGTTCCCAAGTGGCTAAGTTAACCGTGCTACCTTTCGTTCCGAATGTTACTTGGGTGCTTGTTATTCTATTTATTTTTGATCGAACAAAAATCTTCTTGTGTCCCTTTTTAGGAAACCTCATCACATGTAAAAGGCGGTTATCCTAGTGGCAGGAAAATTACCCAGGCGTCTTTTCTGAGGAAAGAATTTGCAGAAATCGGTATATAATAAAAATACTCAGTATCAATATGTTTTTTAAAAAAATCGTGAAACCACTGGGGTAAGAAACAACTAAACCCTTCTTTGTAGAGCCTCCAACCCGCCAATCAGCACCATTCTTAATATTACATATTAAGGAAGAATATCAAAATATAATTAAGAGATTTTTAGGGGTTGTATAATATTAAAGCTCCAAAACCAAGACATGATTATACATGGGATCCTCGCACAGTACTAGTAGAGATGGCAAAGTGGTACCCTTAGGGATTATGTCTTCAAAACATTTAGCTCCAAAGATGGTAATTTTAATGTCTTTACTGTCTTAGCAAAAATTAATATTAATTTTATAAATCGAACCACTGATAATTTGCAAATATTTATTGCTGAATAATTAATAACATCAGACATAAATAGGCTTCAACAAGTATTAATCTTACCATTCTTCCAAGAAAGACCCGAGCTCTGCCTTCGGTCAACTATTATTGAAAACTTAAAAATAACAGTAAGCTTAAGGCCTCTTGGAGAGGAGAGACTAATTTTAACAATTAAATAATCCATTCATTCTACTTGTGCCCAGACGGCTAATATGTTATGTAAGTAATAGAGTGAATAAGAAAATTAGCAGGATAGACAGAAAGCTCAAAAATGTTTTCGAAATCTTATAGTAAATCGGTTTTACCAGAAGGTTCTGATTTTACAAAAGAAATGCCAGAAGGCTCGAACGTTACATGCAATCATGTTATTCTCTATTAATATAATTAAAGCAGAAGTACCTACTAATGTAAGAAAACACTTAGCCGATTTACTTTATTCCCTGTGCTGTACGACCTAAGTGCCCAAATACCGTGCTTTTCATTTAGCCAATCTGTTCATAGGTAGGTATTAATTTTATTGCACTCACTGTGTAGTACTAAAAAAAAGATTGGCGCTAGCTTATTTTTTTCAAAATTTTTCTTCTACTTTCTCTTTTTTATTTTTAGTTTTAAGTTTGATGATAAAATGAAAATCAATATTCCGTCTGCCATTCCAGCCCTCAAAACCAGTCTATGCACCTGTAGTTAGACAATATCTTGTATCATGCACATATCATTTATCCAATGATGAATATGACAAATAATATAAATATTCTTGGATGACTGAGCTGTTAACCCCCCACGTACCTATTGTTTAGACGTAAGATTCAACCTAGAAATCTGACCAGACAGGTAGTAAGTCACTCTTTTTAATAGGCTGTCAGATAGTAATTGTCGATATATGTCATAATTAATATTTCAAGATTATAAATAATAAATAAAGATGGTATAAGGAATATGGTCAATCATCATTGATTAGCCCGATGTTTATACACCTATTAGAAAAATGATATCGACGCCCTGTGGTACGGGCTGCTTTTATAATTAGGTTTATATTATTTGTATATTTTTGTATTTTGGCGGGCCCCTGCGGCTTCGCATATATTTTAGCTAAACGAAGCCGAAAAGGTATGTCAAAAAGTTTTAAGATGTCCACAAAGTTCTTAAGTTTTATGACAATGGCAACCTTTTGTCATGGACAACAGGTTGTCACTATCTGCTGACGGTAGCTCTTTATGTGGAGGCACTAGGTCGTGGTCCATATACTTACACCTTCCCTTCGTCTTTGGTTTGACATGGGCGCCATCTGGTTTGATCGGTGTCCAAACCAGGAAAAATATACCGTATATCAGTTCTATTGAAAAATCTATGCAATAAATAAAACTTAATCTTTCCCACACATACAATTAACTTTTTATTAAAATAAAAAGTTACTTGACAACAGAAGAGTTAGTTAAATTTATTTTTAAGATATAATTAATATGTATTGGGCTACATGCTTGGTGAAATGGATATCAAATTGTTTAAAATTTAGTTTAGTTATAAAAAAGGAATGAAAAAGAAACAGCCTTTCCAGACGCAAGGATTTAAAATAAAATGGGGTATAACCTAGGAAGATTCTAGAACCTTTTAAATCTTTTGATGGTGTATGGTTATAAAAGGGTTACCTTTGTCAAGATGGCTTTATAAAAATTATTGATTAAATAGCAGTTAATTTAAATGTTGCGACGTACTAATTAAATTGAAATTGCAAAATGTATTAAATTGAGGTTCGCTTTATACAAGCCTTTTAATTCCTCGCTTCTGCTGGGGCAGCTATACTGGGCATGGCCCATGTGGCTCCTTAAAGCTGCTCATGGTCGGCCAGGTGGAATTTAGTCCAAACATAGCTTATAAATCAATTTAATTACTTCTCAGCGTGGGTAAAGTGGAACCTGGTAGCTCAAGGGCTATTAAGTGGATGTTAAAATCCCATGTGGTGTTCCTAACCTATTTAAATGCCGAACGGCAGGTAAAACGGCATATCAGCCAAAACCAACAAAACCCCTAAAAATAATGAAAAAGAGAATTACTCACTGAAGCCAACAAAACAAACAAAAAAAAATAAAAGAAGCTTACCTCTAAAAGGGGGGTTAGACCCCGTAGTCTTTAAAAAAATGGCCCAACGGCGACGGGCTCGACCTTCTTCTCTAAAGGTATTTTCAGAAAGCAAAATTAAATGCCGCAAGAACTCTGAAGACAAACCCCCTTCTCCTTCAACAAAATCAGCTGACTTAGTGTTGCTAACTTAACTTAACACCAACAAAAAGGAAGAGAACAAAGACACACTACAAAAGATCCAAATGAAACGAGAGTCTGGGCTTTTACCAGAACCTAAATTAAATAACGAAATAAAGAAAATTATTCCTAACAACTTTGTTTAAACATAAAATTGCCAAAAGTAGGAATGGACGGTCTGCGACTTGACGGAGACGCAAAAACGGAATTACATGGTCCACCTATGTGCGGCGCCTGATGCCATCAACCACAGAAAGGCAGAAGTACTGCGTTCGCCCCATACTATGACTAACGTTCGGTAAACAAATATGATACAACCTAATAAACAATTTTTCGAGCAAAATAATTATAAAATATGCACTTTTGTGGAAATATTACCGTACGGATCAAAGGTAAATCTACATTCCCCATAAAGTCAATAGTGGCAATTTTTAAAATTGCTACAAGGTAAAAGTCTAGCTGACCAAATAATTGTTACATTTTTGATCCCCTACCTTATTCCATACTTGTCTATCAGTTAATTTATTTTAATCTTGAAAATTATAGATGACGTTTTATTTAAAATTAAAAAGTTGGTACTCGTTCTGTATAGTTACAGAAACGGTTTTATACTTTAAAGGTGTGCCGTTTTTAACTGGCAGTTTTTACAAAATATATATCCAGTCGTTCTTAAAATGTGTGCAATATTTCAGATACTTTGATACGCTCTATAAAATAAAATAACTAATAACTGTCATGTCATAAACCATCAAAAGTTATTTGTACAATGTGTCTTTTGATTTTATAAATTTTAAAAAGTCAATTTTATGAATGTCTAAAACATATATATTTCGAGTTCATACCAATTTATTTAATTTTTATTATTTCATCCGGGCGAGCTTTGATCTAGTGTTCAATACATTTGCGATACGGAAAATCCGCTGCCCGGATTAGCCGCACACGGATAATCGAAGGTCTGCTGACTTGATGTTTATGACATTACCGATAACCGAAATTTGGTAATAGTTTTTAAAAATTAGATATATTTTCTGTTTAAATTTAAAAAATCCTTTGGATGACGTATTAAAGTTTGAAACTTTAATTTTTGATATTATTGTTTTCGATGCTAAGTTCTCTGTTTTAAGCTTAAAGTACCTATGTAGACTCTTACCTTATACATTGCCTATTAACAGCCTATAGTTTCATTTAAATCAGTTGGTACTCTTTGTTAACAGTTAGGTATTATTATTATATTCCAATAATGATTTGTATTTTGTATGACATTGTCTAGTAGGTTGTTTTTTGTTCTCTTATTTCATGTTATTTGCAGACAAGTCTTATTTGAAATCCTTGGTCTAAATAATTAGTAGGTCGTCAAGTTTCCAGATTATTAAGAGAAATAGCTTCTTACCTTGTATTCGGGATAAGGTCAAGGACTTCAGCTGTTGGGAATCAGTTGTTTTAAATCGATAATTTGTTAGACAGGCCAATCTCATTGGGATAGGACTGTCATTTTTGTGGATTTTCACAGTCACGTACGTTTTGGTTAACTGAAGCCGTAGTTTTGCGTTTCCCTTAGTTGACGTATGTTAGCGAGGTTATATTTTTCCTCGGTTGGTATGACTGGATTGTCGAAAATCTTTGGCAGCGACGCTGAAGGGAGGACGATACTCGGCCTTTTTTGCAATACTCACATGATGTGAAGATACGAACGGTTGTGGATTTTTTCCCCGAATTTTAGTTTATTTGGCAGCGAATGTTTTAAGATGAATAAGTAGTTTTTGTACTCCTGGGCGGTATGCCGATTTAAAAAGCTTTTCACCCAACTTCAACAGGTTACCTAGATACCATTTTATGGAACGGAATTCTCGTTAGTAATTTGAGAGTCTTTTTGGTAGTGGTATAAGTCCTAATCTAAACTAAAGTGGTTTAGTTGGCGATATCTGGCCGGGTGACGTGCCAGTTGCAATGCAAGTTTGAATTTTTGGGGCTACTGATGTAACAGTATCTTTGTTTAGCTGTTGGAAAGATCATATGTGTGGGATTTTGACCAAATAATGATTTTTCATGAGATATAAGTGGCAAATGGTGTTTCCAGCTAAGTACCACATTTTTAAGTACTTTGAAAGTACGCTGTTGGTAAGCGTAATATCAACATTTTAGTTAATTTCCGTGGCGTGTATGCCATTTAAGATAAGCCTTTCCTATTAAAACCAAAGTGTGTAGGGGTGCATCCAGAGTCGCGACCCACATACGTTTAAAATATTTCGGTATGGCATGAACGCTACATTTCCAGAAGAAAAATGCCACTTTTGCTTTAACCATGTGCTTAAGTACCTATTTTTTTTTTTTTTTTGCCGTACCTAGAAATTATATTATCAAAGTCAAATACACCGGTATACCATTTTTTTTTTTTTAATTCTTACTATATCGATATTTTGAATTTGTTTATTGTTCTTTATGCAACTACAGCTATTTTTGTTTTATAGTTTAGCGATTACTATAAATTAACTATTTTTGTTTTCCGGCGAAAGGCCATTCGATTCGGGGCAGGTGTAAGTTTTATTGTATCTCAATATGCCCTCGATTTCAGCTTATGTCACTGTCAGACTAGACTGCACGGTCGATATTTTGGTGTTAAAGGCCGCGCACTATGCTTGTTCACCCTACAATTTTGAATCATGGTTACCAATATTGTGATCTCTAACGCATATGCATCAAAAGTCCTGATATGTCCACATTTATGATTTTCTTTAATTGAAATTTGGTTTTTGGTAATTTTTTGTTTTACATTGGTACAAGTTGACTCCTGCTTGCAAAACTCCAATTTAAGCCATTATTACTTTATTTTTTGTAAAGCTGCGTTTCCTTTTGTATTCGGGGTCCGTAACAGGATACAAAATCGGTTTCTTTGGATACAGTTTTATAAGTGAAACCACGGGGTCTTTGCTCCAGATAAACCATTCCCTCTTTGCAGCAATATCCAAATTAGTAATCTCCAAGCTCTTTAAGCAGCAGAAAAACGCGGTAAAAATTGAAAACAGACGAATGTCTTGTTTATTTTCTTTGTCGAACAACGGGTTATATTTATAAATAAATTCCATAAACAGAAACTTTTAGGAAATCTTGACAAAACTGCATGGGGGTGTGCGAATAATTAGAACTTATTCCATTTTTTGATTTTATAATTTTCCTTTATTCTTATCAAATGTAGATAGGGGCGAGCATGCAAAGGTACATAAGATCAGTACGCACCTACCTATATACTGTCACTTTTATGAATATTTATAAACGTATTAGAATTAAATAGTTAGTTGTCTTTTTTTAATCCACAAGTTAACATGAGGTTTCACTGGTTTTAGAATTAAAACTATATTTTCGGATATGAATTCGTACCCTTAATGGCTAGAGCATACAGTCATCATTAATAAACATTTTGTTTGTGATACTAGGATGCTTAATAGTGGTGGACCTTATTAGAAAAGTATTTGATAATAATGGTGTACTAAACAGTGACAGCTGTAGTGTTGTTTATTTGGACGAGTTGGATGTAATAAATGATAAATAATAGTGCATTACAATTGGTTGGGATAAAAGGTTCCATTTTTAATAGGGAGGTCTAAAAACCTTTCTCCAAGTAAGCTTCTGTAATTTTTTGCAAGCTAGCAAAAGATCAGCAAAGTCAGCAAAAAGGGAACCACTTCTCCTAACTAATAGGGTTTACGAAACACTATAAGAAACTTAGAGATCATTTACCAAGTTGGAGTTGTCCACATAACATAGTGCTTAGGAAATCTCAGCATTTGTGTTTAAAAAGAATCCATTTAAATCACGAAGTTTATCTTTACTATCAAATTTTAAATGGCAAACATAGAACCAGAAGCTTATAACTTTTCAGAGACTTTCACTTATTGTTTACTTCATTAAGTGTATGATTATCGTTTGCCTTAAGCTTTGTTTCGGAGTGGGTCCAGCCTAGCGACTTACAGACATTGCCATTCTTTTGGTGAGTCATTAGACTGTTCCTACTTTCTGAGAGGAAACTTAATTCTCATACGTTACTAGTTTGTTGTATTTAATTTAATTCAATTTATGATAACCAATTTATAATCTTGTATGTATCCGCTTATGCTTTCTTGCTATTTAATTATTAAAGAAAAATACATAAAAATAATCTACTTTATTTCGCTTAAATGGTTCAGAACCCCGAAATCAATTATCTTAGGATTATTAATTGAATTAGACAACTTTACTAAATTCATAAAATTCTGAGCTTCGTCCAAACGTGACAATATTTTAAATATTATTATGCATCACGTATTAAAACAATAATAATGCCCCTATGCTTATGGGTCGAGTATACAAAACTATTAAAGATATTTTTCCGCGGAAGCTTCTTGTGTATACCGTTTGGGACCGGTACTGGAATTTAATGCATTATAGTAACTCGGGACATCGTTAATTAACCAACTCAACTTTTAAGATCACTTTAATCACTCTTTATTAGTCGTAATTTTTACTAATCAACGTAATTATCCAGATTTATTAGATTATACTGTAGAAATATGTGTCTATTTAGTACCATTAATATTTTAAGTTTCAAAGAAAATGAATTAACACCTGTGTAAGATATTTAGTGATTTTGAACTTAATCATTTTTCATTATTGTTGTATGTAATTAAAATTTTTACTATCAACATCGGTATATTTTTTATTCTCCTCTAATATCTAAGTTTAAAATCTTAAATGGTGGGGGATGGCAGGCGGAGGGGATCATGGGGGTCATGACCCAAAAATGTGATACCTCTTCATATTATTAATATTATCATTTGTAGGTAACTGAATCAAACCGACCTTTTTGCATAGAAATAAAAAAAATGGGGGTGAAATTAAATAATTTATCAAATAATAACATAGCAATGCAAATATTAGAGTACGTAGTAGAGAAAAACGAAATTTGGACGTGGTCTCCAAAAACGTTCGGCCTGCGGGTGCTATTTTTCTGCCTTCGCCACTCCTTAAACTTTACTTCTCAATACGCACCTGGGTGAGGTATCTAACAATGCAATATTTTAGAAAAAGTGGAAATATGTAAATGTGGATGTGCGCTCGTAATAATTTATTTATTTTATTTAATGAACAATAGTATATTGTCAACCAAGATTTAGACAGACGCTATTATGAACCAAGTGTCAATTTTAGGTCGGTTTAAATTTAAAAAACATCGGTATATATTTAGTTTTTCTGTAATAATTTAAATTAAATCCTAAATAGTGGGGGAAGGTAAACTTAACATAACACAAAAATATTTAGAAAAATTAAATTTAAAAAATCCTGGGGGTCATAATACAGTTAAATATTCCATACACGTTTTTAATATTCGAGAATCATTCTATTAAATCTACCCTATGTCGTCGGCTACAAACCAATGTCTGACCCCTTTGAATCGAACTTCTTGGGTTTTTAAGTTATTTATTTGTATTGAGTGGAAGTAAAATGACTTCTTGTTATGTTTTCATAATTTAATCTTCAGTTACCTGAAACACGCGTGTTTCGGCCCTTTTGGATAATTTTCAAAGATTTACACCTCTGACAGAAGGGTCTTGCCGACGGCTTTTCGTTGCTTATATTGTATATGGTCGAAGAAGTAGTACTAGAACCCTCCTTCCACGTTTTCCTTAGATTTGGACTGAGGCCATGGTTTCAGTAAGCTTCTCCCAATAGGAGTAAGTGACTGTCTACTTTCCACCGTGTTTTGTTCTTCCCAAGCAGGTCTTGAGATGTTCTTCATCTTTGAAGCTTCGTCTTTTGTTAAATAATATTACTCTTGCCAAACAAAAAGTTGCCAGCTTAATTTATTTTTGGTTATCTCTATTATCACTGTCAAACCTTTATCTTCATAGACAATTTCATTAAGTAGAAACCTACTTAACGTCGTCTCACTATTTACTTTTATCAGATCATACCTGCGTGACCTTTTATCTTATATTTTTATCATCTATCTTCCTTAAGAACATTCAAATTATCCTAATACAGGTTAGCTATATAGAAAAAATTGATCAGCTTGTCGTGGACGTCAAAACAACCCTATTGTCTTATTAATTTTTTTTTTCTCAAGTTGCTTTTCAACGGAGATGATGGGGTCTCAAAGGGGTACCTAGTGACCTAGGTCCCATAACGTCCTTCTTGATTCATAACTAACTTCACTGAGTAGTATTTTCTAATATTTTCCATAGTTTTTCCAAATACAGCATTGTTCATAAGCTTAAATAAATTTTTCTCAAATTAATTTTTAGCCGCCTGCCTTCGACCAGTATTTAAACCCATATATGGTTTTAGCCAGCCATGGAAATTGACTAAGTGACAATACTCTATGTAATTTTTTTAATTCGACCCCTAATGTCAACGCCTGCTATAATTTCCTATAATGCATAAGATATTTATCTTTGTCATGCAAGGTAGCCGAAAGTTTTATACTGTTAGCTCCCATAGGTTTTTGGTTTTCTGGATAAGGTAGACGATCAGAAAAATTACTATGCAGTTCGAGAGGAATATTCAAATCAACTTCTAAGATATATCCGGTGTCAGATTTATCAGAAACCTCGACTGCATTCAGACTATAAATTTTCTCATTACAAAGCCATTTAAAATATCAGTAGGGCAGATATTGGGACATTGCCCAGCCATATTGGTTATTTATGTCAAAATACGCCTGATATGACTCGTCTTTATTAGCATCATGTGAATATTGGCTTCAGCATACCGATTAGAACACTGACTTAGTCCACCTCTTGTGCCTTTTCCTACAAACATAACCATATCCAAATCTGTCAATAGTTCGAGTTTTATTTGGCTTGATTTAGACATTCGAAATAACATACATTGCCAAGCATACCCCGGCAGGGTGCACGCATTCGTAGGAGAAACACCATAAGTTTTAAAAGACGTTTTGCGAAATTGTTCAAAAATATCGGCCAGAACCAAGACATCTGTTTTAAGATAGATATCAGAATAGCCTTGCATTGTTTTGCACCCTAAAGAGTTCCACACTTCATGCGCATGACCTTAATCCTTTTCGCTTATCAAAGAGTCATTCAATCTGTTATAGCATTGCATTTTTAAAGGCAATTTGGTTTCCCTCAGTTTGTCCCAACTGTCCATAAAGTCATAAGAAAATACCCCTTTCCTACAGAATAATGAAAACTGATCTTCAGACAGGGTAATAAACTCAGATTTAAGAATTGGATAATCTGATAAGTATGACGCTAACTTATCTAACCCAGAAGCCAAAAATCGAAAGCTATCAATAAATCTTAACTGCACCAAATTTTCAGGAATATTTATAGTAAACAAAATATATTTTCCTTTGTTCACTGGCAGAATATCGATTTTTCCTGGCACCTCTGTCAATGCCTTTAGTACCAAATAGCCACCATAGGAACTTATAATACGGAAGAGGACAGGTATTGCATGACTATCTTGAAAATTAAAATTGCATTTTTCGTGAGCTGCCCCCCTCATTTTACCTGTGATTTGACTGTGATCTCGAACCACTATTTCGTCAGGCGATAGCGGTTTTTCGCAAATATGGCATAGTTTGGAACTATATATGATCCTATTTTCTCTGCAGAAAAATTTTCGATAGGTAAATCACACAAAAAGACTGTCTCGACGTCTTCAGCAAAACTAACAAGTTCCTTAACAAACCATTGCACACAGTCTTGACCAGTGTACGACTTATAAAATGAGAGACTATCATCATATAAACATTTAGCATAAAACCCAATGCTATACGGAAGGTGCTTTTGATAGTTTGAAGTTGCTTTACTTCCAACATCTTCAACAGGGATCAAGAGAGACTCAGTATTCGCATAAATTATAAATAGTGCTTCTTCTTGAATTCTACCTACTTTCTCTCCTCGGTTGGAACTTTAGGTGTTGCATCATTATCTAACGTCTCACAATCTTGAATACGCATTTTAATGTATAGTATGTAGCAATACTATTTTAGAATAGAAAAAGAGGAGACAATGGTCACAAATATACTTTTTTTGTTCATGACTACTGAGCTGCTGTGACAGCAAGCGAGACAGATTTTCTATCCATACAAAATGCTGCTAGCAGACAAAATGTCGCGGTCTATTTCACCATTATGCGTATCATAATATATATCCTCTAACAATAAAAGATTTACATGCTATTAGTGCTTTTTGTTAAATAAGCCGGGATAATATTATATCTTTTTGACATTTTTCTAGTCAATAAACATTTACTGATAAATGATTATGGTGTTCAAATCTAGGTACTTGCCTCAAAGTGATAGGAGATTGTATTTCCTTCAAACTCAGTACATCCTTAGGGTCTGGGTATGAAGATGCTTAATTATAATGGTACTTATCAGGATACAAGGCTAATGTCACCGCCCAAGCAAAACACATATCATCTTCATTTTGTATATTGATAAAAGCTTTTGAATGAAAGCGGGTAGCTCAATGTAGCTACCTGCATTAAGAGGGTTATACTTATTTATAGATACTGTCAAATTTATAATTTTTTTAAAGTCCAGCCGCTATCTTTTTCCTGAAATTATTCAAACTTTTTACACATTACAACCATTTACTTAACGACATTAAAAGTCTTAAATAGTTAGATACTTTCGTATGAGTCTCATGTATTATTGGTAAAATATGACAGAAAACTCGTATCTTTATGTAGTTTTCCCTTGTATTTCTAGATTATGCACTTATATATAAATGTGTAGAAGAATATATTAGAATCTATTGACGTCCTCTCTCGCTTTAAGGATAGTAAGATACTAAAGCGAAGTTTTAAGATCTGTGTCCAAAGCAGGCTGCCTAGCCGTGAAGCAATCTCTCCTTAGAAACCTTTTTCATATTTAAATAACGGTATCTTATAAAAACTTCTTTGTACATTACACCCTAATATATTTAAAGTCTTAAATATATGTTTTCTTATAAATCTAATGCATTGTCGGTAAAACATTATAGGAGACTTATCTCTTTATGTAGTTTCCCCTTATATGTTTTTTTACAAATGTATGCAAGAATATATTAGGACCTATTGACGTCGTCTCTCGCTTTGAGGGTAGTTAGATCGTGGAGCGAGGTTGTAAGACCTGTGTCCAAAGCAGGCTGCCAAGCTGTGAAGCAATCGTACGCTGTCTTAGGGCTCATTTCAAATCTATTATAAAGCTCATGAAAAGAGTTAGTTCTTGCTATTTTTGAAATTTTTTGATGTTGATGATAATTATTAAAATTGGAAAAATAATATGGTAATCACGCATAATTCATTTTTATCATTAACTGGTATGAAATAATGGGTCGGTTAATGAGTCACGATAACTGGAGATTGCGGTCTTATGAAAAAAAATCACAATTATTAGTAGATAACTCCTTTCCTGTTTCAGACACTTCGCCTTACACGAAATTAATCCAGGTTATACGAACTTTGCGAAAGACTACTAGCTACAGCATACAGCTTATCGCTCTGACTGTTAGAGGGTAAAGACCTGTTTGGCTGAAATACTTTTGGATGTCAACTTGGAGAATAATAAAACGGCGATAAATATCGGAATTAAGCGATATCATCAAGTTTCAAAATTAGTTTCAACAGCTCTTAAAAATTTCACATCTTTTGCAGAAAAGTAGCATCTTTTAACCTTATTAGCCCTTGTAAGAAGTTTTACGGCGATTATCAAAGCATTGAAAGTAAGTGGATTTGGGTATAAAGAACGGAGGGAGACCGCAACACATCGTGTTAAATGGGATGATCTACACTCTGCATTTAAATCTAGGGTAACAACTCGAATTACACCTAATATAAAAAACAATGATGCTAAACTGTTTTTAGAGGATTGTGCACAGCCTTACATAAAAGAAAAATTCAAAACGCTTTAAAAGTTGATAATTTCTTTAAGGCGTACGCCGTGCTATGTGGAGAGTTTCAAATTGCTAAGGACACTCAAATTCTAAGTGAATATAAATATATTAATTCAAAGAATGCTGTTATCGACAAAAATACTAACTTTGATGAATAGTTTCTAAAAAATGTGCAAGATTAGTTGTTAACTAAATTGGAAGCGTTTCAGGAAAAAGATAGCGGGTGTGCTTCAAAAAAAATTATAAATTTGAATGAGTTATTAAGTAAACCCTCTTCGTGCAGGTAGCTATATTGAGCTACCCCCTTTCATTCAAAAGAAGCGAGCTTTTATCAATGTAAAAAATAAATATGATATATGTTTTGCTTGGGCGGTGACATCAGCCTTGTATCCTAATAAGTACCATTATAATTAACCATCTTCATACCGAGCCCCTGAGGATGTACTGAATTTGAAGGGAATACAATCTCCTATGACTTTGAGGCAAGTACCTAGATTTGAACACCATAATTATTTATCAGTAAATGCTTATCGACTAGAAAAATGGAAAAAAAAATATAATATTATCCCGGCTTATTTAACAAAAACAAGCACTAACAGCATGTAAATCTTTTATTGGTTGAGGATATATAATATGATTTTTTTTTCTCCTTAGGCCCGTCCTTATCCCGAGCACTGCGGCCATAAGTATGCCTATTGTGCAAACCTTCGTTTTATTGTATCCACTCGGTTATCTTGGTCCCGTGTATTAGTTTATACACGTCAACTGCTGATTTAGTGGTTATTTCATTCAGTTCCAGTTTTACTCTTTCGAATATGCCATAGCGTCTTCGATCCAAGGATTTGCATTGACAGACAACATGATAAACAGTTTCCCTATCCTTGCCGCAGAGCCTGCAGCTAAGATCTCCATTGTATATCTTAATTTTGTTCAGGTGATCCTTGACAGCCATATGTCCTGTTAGGGTTCCCGTTGTTGTTCTTAGTTGGTTCCTGCTAAGGTTGACCAACTGTTTTGAGAATTTAGGACTGATGCTCCCCATAACTCTATTGCTACAATTAAGTCCCTGACTGCTGTTCCAGTAGACATTGTTTTCATTTTTGGTCCATCGCTTAATAGCCTCTCGTGTTGTGCATTAGGGCACTCTCAGGGCTGGTTCAGGACCAATGTATGGTGCAGCTGATGCTTGCCTCGCGAGCTCGTCTGCTCTTTTGTTGCCAGAAATGCCTCTGTGACCCGGTACCCAGAATATAACTGTATTTCTGTCCGCCAGTGTTTTAAGTTCATTTTGGCATTCCCAGAATAGCCTTGATGTTACCCTCTGGTTCGTGAGAGCCTTGAGGACCGCTTGACTGTCTGAGCATATATAGATTCGTCTATCTTGGTAGGCTCTTCTATTATTTTCCCATGCGCATTGTAGTATGGCATAGGTTTCTGCCTGGAATACTGTAGGGAGTTTTCCCAAGGGAAAGAACAAGTCTTTTCTTGGTCCTAATCCGTGTATCCCAGCCCCTGTACCTTCTCTAGTCTTGGACCCATCGGTGAACCACACCAGAGCTCCAGACAGAAAATCTGGTTCGTTGTTTGTCCACACGGTTCGATCCTGAATGGTTATCTCAAAGGGTGTGTCGTAAACAAATTTTAGTGTCATGTGGTCTGATCTCATCTTCATCTCCGGCACATGTGCTATTTCTTCTATGAGTTCGTGACCTACCCTCTTTACTCTGGAGGTCGGCAGCATCATCTAAAGGCGGTGGAGGCCCATTCTCGCCTCGTCCTGTATCGTCAAGTGAAGAGGAGGGAGGTCAAGAAGGCGCTCCAACGCTGCAGTAGGGGTCGATTTCATTGCACCTGTTATGCCCAAGCAGGCCAGTCTCTGAAGACTTCCTAGCCTGAGCATAGAGGTCCTCTGCAGAACTTTTGGCCACCAGATCACGGATGCGTAGGTAATTGAGGGTATCACCACTCTGGTGTATATCCAATGCTCCATCTTGGGCGATAAACCCCATTTTTTTCCGTACATTCTCCTTGTTACTGCAAGAGTAATTTCAGATTTACGGATGATTTTTTCCATGTGGCTATTCTAAGTAAGTCTAGAGTCCAGAATGAACCCCAGATACTTTACTTCCCCAGCCAGCTGCAACGTTTCTCTTGAAGGGTTAGAAGTCTAATCCCCCGTTTTTCCTTCGCTTTGTGAAGGGAACTATAACGGTCTTTTGAGGGCTGATGTTTAGAAATTCCCATCTTATCCATTTTTCCACCGCCTTAAGGGTCTCCCGCATTCTATCTCTCACAGTGGTGTTAAATTTTCCTTGTGTCGTGATGACCAGATCATCAGCATAACCCAAGATTGAGTGCCCCGCCCCACTGAGCTCCCTTAGAAGGCCATCCATGACAAGGTTCCAGAGCAGGGGAGAGAGAACTCCCCCCTGCCACTAGAACCGCCTGAGTCTTGCCCAGAAGAGAGGTCAACACAACCCTGCCCCTAAGCATGTGATCTAACCATCGGCAGCAGGTTTCCTCCAGTCCTATGTTTCTGGTTGCTCTTGTGATGGAAGCAAAAGAAGTGTTATCGAACGCTCCGTCTATGTCCAGGAATGCTCCAAGCATTACCTCGCCATTTTCTAACGTTCTCTCCACTCTTCTCATCAACTGGTGAAGTGCCGTTTCTGTTGATCTTCCTGTCTTGTAGGCATGCTGGTCTTGATGGAATGGTGCGTCGCCCATCACATCATCCCTTATATGTCTATCTAACAGTTTTTATAGCGTTTTAAGCACAAAGGACATTAGGCTGATGAGCCGAAATTCCTTGGCGGTCGAGTAATTTGAGCGCCCATGTTTTGGTATAAACACCACCTTGGTCAGCCTCCATGATCTCGGTATGTATCCTAACGCCAAACTGGCTCTTAGTATTAAACACAGTTTGCTAATGAGAAGGTCCGGGCCTGCTGTAGCATTGCTGGGCAAATTTCGTCCGGTCCCGGAGATTTGTACGGTTCGAATGAGTTTTGTTTGCGATCTGCCAATTTTCCCGGGTAGCCCTGTTTGTGGTCCCGTCCGATTCTTGAGTTCTCCAGATCTCCAGTGATGTTCTTAGTGTCATTGATCCGGGAAAGTGAGCCCGAAATAATTCGGTCATTGTTTCTTCCCCGTTAGAGGTGTACGCCCCTGTCTCTGTAACCAGGGAGTTTATTTTTTGTTGATTGTTTTTTGAGAGTATTTTTTGGAGTCTGGCACATGCCGGGGTGTTTTCAACACTCTCGCAGTGCCTTCTCCAAGATATTTTTTTTGCCCTTTTCAGCTCTTGATTGTACTCAGTTAGGGATGTCATGTATTCATCCCAGTTCCCGGTTCTTTTTCCTGCATTCCAGAGTACCCTGACTCGTTTTCTTTTCTCCTTCAGGTCAGGCCCTCACCAGGGGACATCCCTGGAGGAGTTTAGGTTAGTCGGGGGACAGTTTGTTTCAAATGCTGTGGTTGTAGCTTCCGTCACCGTACCGCAAGCTCCAGATCCGTTGCATTTCTTATTGTGCTTTTCATAACCGACAGTTCACGCTCAAGGTCTAAATAATAATTACCCCAGTTTGTTTTACGAGGGTTGCGAAAAGTTTCAGAATCCCGTTTAATATACGTTAAATCAAACCTTATGTGTCTGTGATCTGAACAACTTACCTTATCGGACACATGCCAATTTTTAACAAAATTACCCATGTATGATGTAGCTAGTGTTAAGTCTAGTACCTCCTGCTTTTGACTGTTTACAAAGGTAGGTTCATTACCCCTACTCATAATGTCTAAATTATTTGCCAATAAAAATTGAAAGATTGACTCACGTCTGTTGTTGGTGTTCGTGCTTCCCTAGATAGTGTAGTGTGCATTGGCGTCGCAGTCAATGATCAACTGAGATCAATTTCCTCTACTGTCCCTCACTAACTGCTCCACGGTACTGGGTGGTGGTGCTTCAGGATCATCGTGAGGAAAGTATGCCGATCCAATAAGGATATCACTCGGTACCCTTTCCCCCGATGTTAACTTTATTGCCACAAGATCTCTGGAACAGAAGTTAGTTAGTGGCAAAATTTTTATGTTCTTTTTAATTAATATGCAGGCTCTGGGTCGCTCAGAGGTTCTACTGTAGAGCAATTCCCCTCGTACTCCCGAGAGACCTTTGATGATTCCCTGATTTACCCAGGGTTCCTGAATGAGGGCGATGTCCAGTGGCGGCTCGTGGGTGCATAAGGGAGGAGGCTATAAAATAGCGCCGCAGACGAAAATTTTTCGCGATTTCAAGGTCATTGGCTTAAAATGAATAGTTAGGAATTCAACCAGCAATATAATTACTTTGAAAAACTAGGTTTCACGAGAAAAATATTCAATTTGCAAGGTCAGGGTCAACTTCTCTCAGTGCATCCGCTATTGTGTCTCTATTTTGCTCTACTCTCGTAAGCGCCACAGAATTCTTAATGTTATGTTCTTTGGAACTTTCGTGTGATTTTACCGCCCGTGAAAATTTTTTTAAATCATAGTACCCACCCCCTGAACTCCAATTGTTTTTTACGCTGCCTAATAAAATACAAGGCCAACAATATAAGCTTTCCTTATAAATACTTCCGCACAGCCACTTATAGGTTTCGTACCAAGTTACCTGAAAAGCTCTTGAATATTGCTTACCCTGTCTCTTATCGTTAAATATTGCCGAAATTTTTGGTGTCGGACGACTACATAATATCTGTCTTTTTTCCGTTTCGTTTCTCCTTTAAAATAGGTATGAGAGAATAATATCATGAACAGGATTTATGTTTTTTTAAAACAATAAAATTTAGCGTTTAATAATTAATAACATAATAAAGAAATCTTAAAACTTACCGGATCTTGAAAATATAACCTTAATTTCACACACAAATAAACAAATAGTTCCGTATACTGTGCCGGCACACACTACGGAGCTTCCCGCGAAATATTATTTGTGGGCGGTTCTCTCTCCTGCCTATCAGTTTTTCACGTGACCAAAACAACTCGCGTCGTGGTGACGCTCGGTTCTTGCATTAAAACAAGTGGACAATTATGTGTTATCCGTGCTGAAAAATTAAACCGTCGGAAGCTTGCCTCCGTTGATAATAGTCTAGGCGCATATTCGCTGATGCGGGCAGACACCACCTAATAGTACTAAAGCTGAGCGGCAATAACAAAAATATTATATTATAAAGAAAGTGTTTTTCTAGAAGTAGCTAATTCAGAATTTTTGATACACTGAGAATATAAGAATATGAAAGTATCATTTTCAAAAATGAATAAAGTTATCTTTAAAAAAATAAAATGTTATTTCGTAAATAGAAATAAAGGTCTGTCTTTACCACCAAATAACTTTATTTACCCCTCTAGGGTAGAAAACAAGGGTTATAAAAATACATAAAATGACGATGAATTAAAATAAATTTCTTAATGAATGTGTTGTACTAGTTTCGACTTTAGAGAAAGTCATCCTCAGCAACTAACCATTTAAGAGATTTTTATATGTAAAGAAGTTAAAACAGTTGGGGGAACAGAGAGGTGATTCAATAATACAATACAATATAATGCAGATTATGCAACCTTTGGAATCGACAGGAGTTTAGTATGAGAACGATGTATCTCCATGTGAAGGTAGGGGTTGATTTATACGCAAGTAGAATTAAGGATCCTAATCATAGTCGAGTAATTTAAGTAATGTTGAAGCAAAAACGTGTTGAAAAGTAAGAATTGTAACATATCAATTCGTTCTCTTTTAAGTGAAACTAAATTAGCGAGGGGACATGATTAATGTTATGGTGGATTGAATATTTGTTAATGAAATTAAATGAACTTATTATTCTAAAAAGGGGGGGTTGTCAAAATGAGACTATGCCATTTCAAATAAAATGGGAATGCATCAAGTGGTCACCATTCACTTGTTAAAAATAAAATAAAAATAAAATTAAATTAATATTGTTAGGACATTAGATTGTCGACTTTTTGTGTTTCATTTTGTTGCCAGGTGAAGAAATTAATTTTAATCTTAGCCTCAGCATGCTATTCGAAGGAAATGTGTATTATTGTATGTTGTATTATTGAATCACCTCTCTGTTCCCCCAACTGTTTTAACTTCTTTACATATAAAAATCGCTTAAATGGTTAGTTGCTGAGGATGACTTTCTCTAAAGTCGAAACTATTACAACACATTCATTAAGAAATTTATTTTAATTCATCGTCATTTTATGTATTTTAATAACCCTTGTTTTCTACCCTAGAGGGGCAAATAAAGTTATTTGGTGGTAAAGACAGACCTTTATTCCTATTTACAATCTCGCCACAGAATATGGACTACTTCTTAAAACTTATTTCGTAAGTTTTTGTAGGGGAGGCACTACCTCCCCTGACGAGCCGCCACTGGCGATGTCACAGTCCTCCATCGCCTTGCACAGTACAGCCGAGGCAGCCTTGCTGTGGTGAAGATTCACCTGTACTACTTTCATTTCTTCTCCCCGGCGCTCGTTATTACTCGGAAGGTTACCGTTCCGAGCCTGTAGAAAGCCTTGAACTGAGCTTGCTTAAGGTTCCTAAACGACTCCTGATCAATTGAGAAGGCCAGCGTTTGTCCCTTCTCCTCTACTTTCCGGCTCAAGGTCAGCCAGTCCCCAACTGTCTCGCTTGCTGTCACAGCAGCTGACTAGTCATAAACAAAAAAAGTATATTTGTGACCGTTGTCTTCACTTTTTCTATTCTGTGGAGACATTAAATATGCATATTCAAGATTGTGATACGTTAAATAATGGTGCAGTACCTAAAGTTCCAATCGAGGAGAAAAAGTGGGTAGAATTCAAAGATTTTAAAAACAAAGCACTATTTATAATTGTGTTAAAGATGTTGGAAGTAAAGCAAGTTCAAACTATCAAAAGCACCTTCCGTATAGCGTTGGGTTTTATGTTAAATATTTATATGATGATAGTCTCTCATTTTATGAGTCGTACACTGGTCAAGACTATGCGCAATGGTTTGTTAAGGAACTTGTTAGTTTTGCTGAAGACGTCGATACAGTTTTTTTGTGTGATTTACCTATGGAAAATCTTTTTGCTGAAGAAAATAGGATTATATAATATAGTTCCAACCTATGCTATATTTGAGAAAAACCGTTATCGCCTGACGAAATAGTGGTTCGAGATCACAGTCATTTCACAGGTAAAATGAGGGGGCAGCTCACGAAAAATGCAGTCTTAATTTCCAAGATAGTCATGCAATACCTGTCCTCTTCCATAATATGAGTTCCTATGATGGTTATTTGTTACTAAAGGCATTGGCAGAGGTGCCACGTAAAATCTATATTTTACCAGTGAACAAGGAAAAATATATTTCATTTACTAAGAATATTCCTAAAAATGTAGTGCAGTTAAGATTTATTGATAGCCTTCGAGGAATAAGGAAATAGCCCTTATTGCCTTATGACTTTATGGATTGTTGGGACAAACTGAACGAAACAAAATTGCCTTTAAAAATGCAATTCTATAACAGATTGAATGACTCCTTAATAAGCGAAAAAGATTATGCTCATGCGCATATGGAACTCTTAAGGGAACAAGAAAATGCAAGACTATTCTAATGTCTATCTTAAGACAGATGTCTTGCTTCTGGCCGATATTTTTGAACAAATTTGCAAAACGTCTTTTAAAACTTATGGTATTTCTCCTACGCTTGCGTACACCCTGCCGGGGTATGCTTGGCAATGTATGTTATTTCAAATGTTTAAAACAGCTCAAATAAAACTCGAACTGTTGACAAATTTGGATATGGTTATGTTTGTAGGAAAAGGCATGAGAGGTGGATTAAGTCACTGCTCTAAGCGATATGCTGAAGCCAATAATAAGTACCTACATGTCTTCATATGATGCTAATAAAGACGAGTCATATCTGGTGGAAATAACTAATATGGCTGGGCAATGTCTCAACATCTGCCCTACGGATGTTTTATATGGCTTTGCAATGAGGAAATTAATAGTCTGAATGCAGTCGAGGTTTCTGATATATAATGAAAAATTTGTTTACTCCAAGTCAATAATTTATTTCAACAAACCTCTCTATGTAGGAATGTCTATTCTAGATCTAGCCGAAACTGCAATCTACGATTTTCATTATAGTAACATGCTACAAAATTTCTCTAATTGCAATGTCCTTTATACTTCTAAAGAAACGTTGAAATCAACCGGGCATGTTCTTAACGTCCTAAAACAAAAAACACGCCTGAAAAATTCTGCCGACTTTAAACAAATGAAAATGCGATCAGATTTAACCCCAAAACAGTCTGATACACTTTCATCTCTTCAACGGGAGCTTGAAGCGCGCAAAAACAATAGCGAAGTGAACCTTACGATTCGTTACGTAAACAATATACCTCAAATAGTAAAAACGGTAAAACCAACACCTGCATATGCTAAAAGACCACGAGAAGATGCATTCTCACCGGAACCGATATCCAACCAAAAAGTATCTAAACAACAAAAATAGCAATCACTAAAAATTGTTACATGGAACTTGAGCGGCTTTGCAAATCTTGACCATTTTCTTGCTGACTGTCATGACTTTACAATTTTGTGTTTAGTTGAAACCTGGTTTGTTGGGCCTCTAAAATGTCCTCTTTCACTCATTGGTGACTTTGACGTGGTATCCTCTAGTCTCTAGTGCAATAAAACAAGCATCCAGTGGACGAGCAAGTGGTGGTCTGGCTACTTTTATTAGGAGACCACTCAAAGCCGAGTTAATTGAAGCAACCGATTGGTGGATTGTTGTGAAAGTGTTTGCAGTGGATAGATGTTTTTTGTTATGCTTAGCATATTTTAGACCAAGTCTGGATTTGGGCATTCTATTGGATTTGTTTCAGGATGCTTTGGGTAATGCAAAAGCTTTGAACCCTAATCTACCTACTTTTATATGTGGCGATTTCAATGCCAGAATTGGCAATATTAGCATTCTTGGTGAGGAGATCCTAGAGGGTTCCAGGCTTTTGCATCCTCGAGCGTCTTTAGATTGTAAAATAACTACAAGGGGCGAACTTTTTTGGATTTCATTTTTATCAATGAATTTGCAGTTATAAATGGGAGATCCGAAAGTGATTGCCCAGCCCAATATACCTTCTGCGACGTACAGGGAAATAGCACTAGATCTATTTTTATCAAACATTGAAGGCATTCCTGCTATTGAAAATTTATTTGTTATGGATAAGATTAACATTTTCTCGCATTTTCCTGTATGTCTCAATCTAAATTTTTATATTAAACAGTATGTTCCTTTACCTTCCATTGTGCAATCTGTCCGCTCCCTGCAGTGGAGGGGCAAGCGGCGTCAGTCTTATCAGGAGTATTTGCAGTATTCCAACAGAGCTACTTTTGTGTCTGATATAGACCTATCTTATAAAAACTTTTGTGAAGGAGTCAACGAGGCTGCCGATTTTGCGTCATTGGTCACACCGCGCGCAAATACGAATACGCCGCACGGCAGAACGAACAAACCGTGGATTGATCGCGCATGTCGTGATTTAAAAAAAAACAGTAAAAGAATCATTTAAAATATTTAAACATTCAAACTTTGCACCAAACTTTGAAACACAATATATATCAAATAAAAAATTATACAAAAAAAGCGCGAATATAATGCGAAGATACAGGAATCACTTTCAAATTGTAATGACCAACGATCTTTCTGGTGTGCGATAAAGCGGCTTAAGGGCATTTCTGTCAAATATAATCTTGACTCGGACACATGGGAAGGCTTTTTTGGAAAAATGTATCCCGGTAGAGTTGCTGACAGCACAATGTTCTTTGGACCCCACGACTATATTCTGGACTCGCCTGTTGATCTCCGAGAAGTCGTGAGTGTTTTGAACAGCTGCAAAAATGGTAAGGCTCCTGGAACAGATGGAATTGGCTATGCGTTTTTTAAACATCTTCCCCAAAATTGGCTCCTATAGCTATGTTCACTGTTTGACAAAATTATTGAATCTCAGCATGTTCCCTCTGCTTGGACCAGGGGTTTCTTCTCAATGCTCAATGACCCCAATACTTTTAGATCAATAGCATTAGTAAATTGTGTTCTCAAAATATTAACCCAAGTTCTACTAAATAGAATTTTGATATGGTTGGATCAGAATCAAGTAATCCCAGAGTCACAGTCGGGCTTTAGAAAGAAGCGCAGCTGCATGGATATTGTCTTCGTTCTTCAGTCTGTTATAATAAACCACTTAAGATTGGGAGGTCGTAAAGTTTATGGAGCTTTCATTGATTTTCAGCGTGCCTTCGACTCAGTTTCCCATTCGTTGCTTTGGTCAAAATAATACCTACTTGGTTTAAGTCCTAACTTTATAAACATTATAAAAAATATATACGATAATGCCTCGGTACAAATCAGATCATCAGATGGCCTGACCAATCCTTTCCAGATAAATACCGGTGTTTTGCAGGGAGAGTCTTTGAGTTCGACCTTGTTCAATCTTTTTATCTCTGATATCGATGAATATTTTACGGATCGCTCTGCTCTGGGTCTTAGCATCGACGCGCTTAATAATGTGCTATTGCTTTTATATGCTGACGACCTTGTTATTTTGGGTTCATCTGTGATTGACCTTCAGCGAAAGCTTCAAATTTTGGAATCGTACACTCGAGATAACCATTTAAAAGTAAATGAATTAAAATGTAAAATAATGTGTTTCAACCGTCCAGGAAGCCCTTACCGGGAATTTTAACTTTAAAATTAATAATAATGTTTTGGATATTGTTAGCGAGTTTACCTACCTTGGAGTTGTTTTTTCTTCCTCAGGATGCTTTAGAAAAATGACCAAATCAATAGTTTTGAAGGCGAAACAAGCTGCAGGTGCATTAATGAGTCTGACCTTAGGATCAAAACCCGGCACCTTTTTTGTGCAATAAATAATTATTTCAAACCACTATTTTAAACTCATTTTCCAGCTGTCTTCCTGTTTGGGGTATCAGATATGCAGACATTTTTGAGAGTATTCAGACCTCTTTTTACAAATCGCTGATAATGCTACCACGAAATACTTCTTCAGCGCTGATTAGACTTGAAACTGGCTCTATCCATCTTTCCTATTTTATGTTCAGATTGACCTTGAATTTTTTAATTAAAATACTTTTTATGGATGACAATAGACTGCCCAAAATCTGTTTAAGACGTCAAATACAACTACTTCCTCTTAATCCTGGTCTGAAGTACAACTCGGTTTTCCAAATTAAATCGCTCTTCAAATCTAATGGAGCTTCTGGTGCCTGAACCCCCATATCTTACAAACTAACCGGAAAATCATCTTAGAAACATATCGAGATCGGTGTTTTCAGACAGATTTGAGAATAGCTAAAAATTCCGCTTACACTCTCTTTTATAACTCCTTTAACTTGTCCTGCACTGCAGCAAAATACCTTCAGTTTAACTGCCCTTTTTATATTCTCAAATTATTAGCACAGACTCGCATGTGCACCAGATTTTACTGTAAACTTATTTGCAAAGGAATATCCTACAGGATAAACCGAGAAGAAGTTTGTTCTGTTTGCAATATGTACGAGTTTGAAACTTTCGAACATGTGTTTTTTAAATGCCCACTTTATAGCCACCTACGCCTACCTAATTGGCAAAATAATATTCTTGTTTACGCTCAAGTTCTTGATGGATTGACGCCTGACTTAGCCAAAGATACTCTTAATGCCATGTTTAGCATACTACTTAAGTTACGCGCTTTCCTTAGAAACGAATAAAATTATCCTATTTTCCTATAATTATCTTAATAGAATTTTATTTATAATTATATTCATTTCTTTCCAGTACGCGCCTTTTTCCAACACACGCATTTCTTTTTTCTTTTTTTTTATTTATTGTATATTTCCTTTTATTTAGTATTATTAGGTACCTACTAACACTTAGCCTAGACAGATCTTCATTGTTATGCAATTGTATTATTTCTGGAAATAATAAAGAAGTAAGTAAGTAAGTAAGTAATGTCCTTTATACCGATACCGATTCGCTAATATATAAAATTAAAAATATGGATATTTATCAAGTCATCAGAAGAGATTGTCTGCAATACTTTGATATATAACATTTGAAGAAGTTTCTCAAAAGTTTAACAAGACGCAGCCAAAGGGTTTGTTATTATTGTAGTGGGTTTCGTATTTTTGGCCTTCAACTGCAAGCAATTAAATAAATTCCCTTAAATTGGCTAGTATTAAGTGAGAAGACACAATAGATTAATAAATAAGTCAGCCTGAGGAACCCGTAGGACTAAGAAGAATATATTTATTAAAAAGATTACGGCAATATTGCCAACGGCAGATTAATAAAGGAAGCTATAGCTTGAGCAAATTGGCTCTTTATGGGGTTTCTATCCTGGTTTTTATCATTAAAGAATGAAATCTTGAGATAAAGGGGTAAGTTTGAAAAAATGTATTACTTCTATTATTATTATTATTATTATTATTATTATTTTTATTGAAGCCAATTTGACCTGTAACAAACTGTTTTTGTAGCTTGAGCAAAAATTATATTTTTTCCAGAATGGTTGATTTTCTGGGTACAAATGTTTTCAGCTTTGTCAAATGGCATCTGTCAAAAGTTTGTGCCCACGAATGGGGTGTCCGGTCCGTTCCTGTCTTTCTTGAAAATTTATGAGAATGCTTCTGGTATAAATTTATGAGTCTTTATCGGCTATACATCAAACCGTTTTAGATAAAATATACCAAATGGTGTCAAAGCTAAAATCTAAAACGTAAATCACTAGGTATCCCTTTGAGACCCTATCATCTTCGTTAAAAAGCAACTTGAGAAACAAAAATTAATAAGACAATAGGGCTGTTTTGACGTCCCCGGCAAGCTGATCAATTTTTTCTATATAGCTAACCTGTATTAGGATAATTTGAATGTTCTTAAGGAAGATAGATAATAAAAATATAAGATAAAAGGCCACGCAGGTATGATCTGATAAAAGTAAATATTGGGACGACGCTAAGTAGGTTCCTACTTACTGAAATTGTCTATGAAGACAAAGGTTTGACAGTGATAATGGAGATAACCAAAAATTAATTAAGCTGGCAACTTTTTGTTTGGCAAGAATAATATTATTTGACAAAAGACGGTCGAGTGAAGCTTCAAAGATGAAGATGAGTGATTACATCTCAAGACTTGCTTGGGAGAAACAACACGGTGGAAAGTAGACAGTCACTTACTCCTATTTAGAAAAGCTTACTGAAACCATGGCTTTAGTCCAAATCTAAGGAAAACGTGGAATGAGGGTTCTAGTACTACTTCCCCGATCAAACACAATATAAGTAACGAAAAGCCGTCGACAAAACGCTTCTGTCAGTAGTGTAAATCTTTGAAAGTTACCCAAAAGGGCCGAAACACGCGTGTTAGGTAACTGAAGACTAAATTATGGAACATAACAAGAAGTAATTTTATACCCACTCAGTATAAATAGGTTACTTAAAAATACAAAAAGTTTGATTCAAAGGGGTCGGACATTGGTTTGTAGCCGAGGAGGTAGGGTAGATTTAATAAAATGATTCTCGAATATTAAAATCTTGTATGGAATGTTTAGCTGTATTATGACCGCGAGGATTTTTTAAATTTAATTTTTCTAATTTTTTCTTTCTTATGTAAAGTGTAGTTTACCTTCCCCCACTATGTAGGATTTAATTTAAATAAATACAGAAAAACTAAAAATATACCGATGTTTTTTTAAATTAAAACCGATTGAAAATTGACGCTTGAGTCATAATGGAGTCTAAATCTTGGTTGATAAAATACTATTGTATATTAAATAAAATAATTAAATTATTAAGGACACACATCGACATTTACATATCTCCACTTTTTCTAAAATATTGCATTGTTAGATACCTCACCCAGGTGCGGATTGAAAAATAAAGTTTAAGGAGTGGCGAAGGCAGAAAAATAGCACCCGCAGGCCGAACATTTTTGGAGACCACGTCCAAATTTCGTTTTTCTCTCCTACTCTAATATTTGCAATGCTATGTTATATTTGATAAATTATTTAATTTCACGTCCATTTTTTTTATTTTTATTCAAAAAGGTCGGTTTGAGGCAGTTACCTACAAATGATAATAACAATAATATGAAGAGGTATCACATTTTGGAGTCATGACCCCCATGATCCCCTCCGCCTGCCATCCCCCATCATTTAAGATTTTAAACTTACATATTAGAGGAGAATTAAAAATATACCGATGTTGGTAGTAGAAATTTTAATTACATACAACAATAATGAAAAATGATTGATGAAGTACAAAACCACTAAGTATCTTACACAGGTGTTAATTTATTTCCTTTGTTGAAACTTAAAGTTAACGGTATGAAAATTACGACTTATGAAGGGTGATTAAAGTGATCTTAAAAGTTGAGTCGGTTAATTGACGATGTCCCGAGTTACTATACTGCATTAAATTCCAGTACTGGTCCAAAACGGTATACACAAGAAGCTTCCGCGGAAAAAAATCCTTTATATTTTTTTATACTCGGCCCATAAGCATAGGGGCATTATTATTGTTTTAATATATGATGGATATTTAAAATATTGTCACGTTAGGACGTAGCTCAGAATTTTATAAATTTAGTAAAGTTGTCTAATTCAATTAATAATATTGAGATGATTGATTTCGGGGTTCTGAACCATTTAAGCGAAATAAGTAAGATAATTTTTATCTATTTTTCTCTAATAGTCAAATGGCAAGAAAGCATAAGCAGATACAAATAAGGTTATAAATTGGTTATCATAAATAATTAAATGAAATTAAATACAACAAACTGGTAACGTATGAGAATTAAGTTTCCTCTCAGAAAGTAGGAACAGTCTAATGACTCACCAAAAGAATGGTAATGTCTGTAAGTCGCTAGGCTGGACCCTCTCCGAAACAAAACTTAATGCAAACGATAATTTATTATACACTTAATGAAGTAAACAATAAGTGGAAGTCGTTGGAAAGTATTGAGCTTCCGGTACTAGGTTTGCCACTTTAAATTTGATAGTAAAGATAAACTCTTGTGATTGAAATTAATTTTTTTTGAAACTCAAATGGGCAGAGATTTCCCAATCACTTTGTTATGTCGACAACTCCAACTTGGTAAATGATTTCTAAGCTCTTTATAGTATTTTGTAAACCCTATTACTTAGGAGAATTGGTTCGCTTTTTGCTGACTTTGCTGATCTTTTGCTAGCTTGCAAAAAATTACAGAAGCTTACTTGAAGGAAGGTTTCTAGACCTCCCTATTATAAATAGAACCCTTTATACTAACCAATTGTAATGCACTATCCCTTATCATCTATTACATCCAACTCCTCCCAACAAACAACACTAAAGCTGTCACTGTTTATTACACCATTTTTATCAAATACTTTTCTAATAAGCTCTACCACTATTAAGCGTCCTAGTACCACAAACAAAATGTTTATGAATGATGACTGTATGCTCTAGCCATTAAGGGTACAAATCCATATCCGAAAATATAGTTTTAAAGTCTAAAACCAGTGAAACGTCATGTTAACTTGTGTATTAAAAAAAGACAACTAATTATTTTATTCTAATAAATTTATAAATAGTCATAAAAGTGACAGTATATAGGTGGGTGCGTACTGTTCTGACGTACTTTTACCTGTTCACCTTTATCTACATTTGATAAGAATAAAGGAAAATTATAAAATCAAAAAATGGAATAATTTCTAATTATTCGCACACCCCCGTGCAGTTTTGTCGCGTTTTCTGCTGCTTTAGGGGTTTGAAGATTGCTAATTTGGATAGCTGCAAAGAGGCAATGCTTTGTCTGGAGCAAAGACCCCGTCCTTGCACTTTTAAAACTGTATCCAAACCAACCGATATTGTATCCTGTTGCGGACCCCGAATACAGGAGGAAACGCAGCTTTCCAATAAATAAAGTGATGACTTAAATTGGAGTTTTGCAAGCAGGAGTCAAATTGTACCAATGTAAAACAAATAATTACCAAAAACCAAATTTCAATTAAAGAAAATCATAAATGTGGGGACATATCAGGATTTTTGATGCATATGCGTTACAGGGTGAGCAAGCATAGTGCGCGGCATTTAACACCAAAATATCGACCGTGCAGTCTAGTCTGGCAGTGACATAAACCGAAATCGAGGGCATGGTATGATACAATAAAAACTTACACCTGCCCTGAATTGAATGTCCTTTCGACGGGAAACAAAATTAGTTAATTCATAGTAACCGCCAAACTTAAAAAAAAGAATAGCTATGACAGACCATCAAATGGTATGAACTACAGAAACCGTTGTGACGTCTTAACGCTATGTCAACATACGATATACGTTTACAATGCACAACTTGTGTGTACATAACATGGTCGTAAAACTTTACCGAAACGTTGTATAAAGTAAAATAAACAAATGCAAAATATCGAGATAGTAAGGATTTTAAAGCAAATGGTATACCCGTGTATGTGACTTTGATAATGTAATTTCTAGGTAAGGCCTCAAAAAAAATATAGGTACTCAAGTACACCTGGTTAAAATAAAAGTGAGATCTTCCCCTGGAAATGTAGCGTTCATGTTATACCGAAATAATTGAAACGGATGTGGTTCGCGATCCTAGATGCACCCCTACACCCTTTGGTTTTAACAGGAAAGGCTTATCTTAAATACACGCCACGGAAATTAACTAAAATGTTGATATTACGCTTCCCTGTTACCAACTGTGTACTTCCAAAGTTTCAAAACCCTTAAAAATGTATTACTTAGCTGGAAACCCCATTTGCCACTCAAATCTCATGAAGAATTTTTCTTCGGTCAAAAATCCACATGGTCTCTACAACAGCCAAACGAAGATGCTGCTACGTCATTAATCCCAAAAACTCAAAATTACATTGCAACTGACATGTCACTCGGCCAGGTATCGCCAACAAAAACTAACAGTTCAGTTTAGATTAGGACTTATACTCCTACCAAAAAAACTCTCAAATTACTAACGAGGGTTCCGTTCCATAAAATGGTGTCTCGGTAACCTGTTGAAGTTGGGTGGAAAGCTTTTTAAATCGGCATACCGCCTAGGAGTAGAAAAACTTAAACGCTATATTCATCCTAAAACATTTGTGGAGGTTCTATGGGCATCACATAGCCTTCGCTGCCCGATAAACTAAAATTTGGGAAAAAATCCACAATCGTATCTTCACATCAAATACCCATTGCAAAAAGGGCCGACTACCGTCCACTCACCAGCGTTACTGCCAAAAATTTGCGACAATCCAGTTATACCAACCGAAGAAAAATATAACCTCTCAAACATACATCAACTAACGGGAATGTAAGGAAACGCCTTGATTTGGCTTGTCCAACAAATTATCGATTTAAAACATCTGATTCTCAACAGCTGAAATTTTTGGACTAATCCTAAATACAAGGTAAAAAGATATTTCTCTAAGTAATTTGGAAAGTTTACTACTAATTATTTAGAACAAGGATTTGAAATAAGACTTGTCTGCAAATAGTATGAAATAAGAGAACAGAAAACAACCTACTAGACAATGTCATACAAAATTCAAAACATTGTTGGAATATAGTAATAATAATTATTAACAAAATATTCCAAACTAATTTAAATGAAACTATAGGCTGTTAATGGATAACAAATTTTGCAACTAATGTTTAAGGCAAGAGACTATAGTACAGTACTCGCTATTTTAAAACTTAAAACAGAGAACTTAGCATCGAGAACAAAAATATAAAAATTAAATTTTCCAACTGTAACACATCATCCAAAGAATTTTTTAAATTTAAACAGAAAATATATCTAGTTTTTTAAAACTATTACCAAATTTCGGTTATCGGTAATGTCAAAGAATTCCTAATACTAGAGAATGTCATACACATCAAATCAATAGCCCCTCGATTATCCGTGCGCGGCTAATCCTGGCTGCGGATTTTCCGTATCACAAATGTATTGATTTTACATGTGCGGCATGTGCGGGTTATCCGTGCCTAATAAGAGCCAGTGCTTATATGCATACACTACAATAACTCATTAAGACGCAAGAAACGCAGGAAAAGTTCTCATAGGATAGTAAGTGGGTGTACTTAGTTAGATCGTTAATAGTATCTTACAATTTTATTCATACAAATAGATGAAAAATAATAGTATTCGAAAACCGCTTGCTATTTAATTATCCAGCAAACACTCGGTGAGAGCTCGTCCGGATAATCGGGGTTCTCATTCAGAGACACCTTCAGAATTTTGGTAAACGTAATTAAGGTGTACTTATTCTAAAAAGGGATTGATAAAATAATAAAAATTAAATAATTTGGTATGTACTCGAAAAATGTCAGTGTTATGTATGTTTTAGACATTCATAACACTGACTTTTTAAAATCCTTATAAAATCAGAAGATGTAGGTACATTGTACAAAATATCTTTTGGTGGTTTATAACATGACAGATATTAGTTATTTCATTTTATAGAGCGTATCAAAAAGTCTGGAATATTACACACATTTCAAGAGCGACTGAATATATATATTTTTAAAATTGTCAGTTAAGTACGGCACACTTTTGAAGCATAAAACCGTTTCTGTAACTATACAGGATTGATTAGAGCTAATACCAACCTTTTAATTATAAATAAAACTAATAGACAAATGTGGAGTAAGAAACAGGTTCGAAAATGTTATACAGGGTCGTTGGTATGTATGGAAACGGTCGATTATTTCCTAAAGTAAAACAGCTAGCAAAAAATAATTAAGACAAAAGTTTCAGGGTTTTTTAAAGTCTATAAGAATTTTAAAAGAATAGGTATACAGGATGAGTCGGAAAGCCGTAGGAAAACAAAGTTACCTTTTTTTAAATGGAACACCTTCTGTCTTGGAATATTTTTGGATTTAGCATTAAATTGCAATTATTTTTTAATAAAACATTATAAGTCTAAACCTAATAGTTTCCGAGATATCGACTATTGAAAAATTACATTTTTGAACTTTGACAGCCTCTAGTTTTCTAGAGTAAAACGGTCCTATTTTAGTTTTTTGCTATCTTCCTACTGGTGTCAACTTCCGGTTAAACCGGATGTAACTCAAAAACCGGAAATATAGTACTTCCGGTTTAACCGGAAGTTGATACTTTTGAGAAGATAATAAAAAAGTAAGATAGGGACATAGAAGCCATTTTGCTTTATGACATAACATTAGAAAGCTAGAATGTGTCAAAATTCAAAAATGTAATTTTTAAAAGTAGATATATCGGAAACCATTAGGTTTAGACTTATAATACACTTATTAAAAAATAATTGTAATTTTGTGTAGAATCCAAAAATATTCTAAGATATAGGGTGTTCTATTAAAAAAAAAGTAACTTTGTTTCTCTACGGCTTTTCGACTAATCCTGTATATTTATTTTTTTAAATTCTAATAGACTTCAATAAACCCTAAAACTTTTGTCTTAAATATTTTTTGCTAGCTGTTATACTTTAAGAAATAATCGACCGTTTCCATACATGCCAACGACCCTGTATATTATAGCACTTATACATATAGACATTTTAAAACTTTTTGACAGATCTTTTCGGCTTCGCTTAGCTAAAATATTATTTTATGCGACGCTGCAGTAGCCCGTCAAGAAGAGTTGCCGTCAACATAGATACAAAAATATAAAAATAATATAAACCTAATTATAAAAGCAGCCCGGACCATAGAACGTCGGTTCTATTTTTCTAATAGGTATGTAGGGGGGTTAATAGCTCAGTCATTCAAGACTATTTATAAAATTTGTCATATTTATCAAATGATTTAAATACCTACAAAGATATTGTCTTAATCCAGTTGAGTAGACAGGTTCTGAGGGCTGGAATGGCAGACGGAATAATGATTTTCATTTAGTAATCACAATGGAAGCAAAGAAGAAAAATTTTGAAAAAAATAAGCTAGCGCAACCATGTTGTTACCAATATTTTTTTTTGTACCACACACTTAGTGCAAAAGGGTTAATACCTACCTATAAACAGGTTGGCTAAACGAAAAGCATTGCATTTGGGTACTTAGGTGCATTAAAGAAAAATGGCAGTACAAAATTGGGTGATGATGTGCAGTAAAGAAATTAAATCGGCTAAGTGTTTTCTTACATTAGTACCTACTTCTGCTTTAATTAGCAGCATTGGAAAATATTAAATGGTATTAAGAGAGCAAATTACTCTTAACTAACCTAAAAATCATAATGGAACAAACAATATAATAGAACGAAGCCTAAATTAACAACTTAATCCTAATAACAGAGAATAGCATGATTGTATGTAACCTTCGAGCCTTCTGACATTCCTTTTGCAAAATCAGAACTGTGTGGTAAAACCGATTTACTATAAAATTTCCAAAACATTTTTGAGCTTTCTGTCTATCCTGCTGATTTCCTTATTCACTCTATCACTTACGTAACACAATAATCGTCTGGGCACAAGTCGAATGAATGTATGTTTTAAGTGTTAAAATTAGTCTCTCCTCTCCAGGAAGCCTTAAGCTTCCTGTTAATTTTAAGTTTTTAATACTAGTTGACCGTAGGCAGAGCTCGGGTCTTTTTTAGACGAATGGTGAAATCACTACTTGTTGGATGAAGCCTATTTATGTCTCATGTTATTAATTATTCAGCTATAAATATTTGCAAATTATCAGTGGTTCGCTTTCTTAAATTTATATTAATTTTCGCTAAGGTCGCTCAGACAGTAAATATATTAAAACTACCATTTGGAGTCAAATGTTTTAAAGATATACTCCCTAAAGGGTACCACCTTGCCATCTCTAATAGTACTGGGTGAGGATTTATAATCATATCTTGGTTTTGGAGGTCTAATATTATACAACCCCTAAAAAGCTCTTAATTATAATTCTTAATACGTTATATTAAAGTTGGTGCTAGTTTGCGGGTCTTAATGCTGGAGTATCAGGCGCCGAGTTACAAATGTCTGTCAAGAACGATATTGCTTCTTGGAGCCAATGCAATGACGGGTTTAGTTGTTTCTTACCGCAGTGGTTTCACCATTTTTTAAAAATATATTGATACTGAGTGTTTTTATTTTTTGTAGAGAGTATGGTTTCTATACAGATTTCTGGGAATTCTCTCCTCAGAAAAGATGCATGGATAAATTCCCTGCCACCAGGGTAAGAACATTTTGCATATTATGATAAGGTTTTCTAAAAAGGAACGTTAGAAGATTCTACATTACAAAATAATTATCTACTTTAAAAAACGCTTAAGTTATCTAATTTCGGTTAAAAATGGGATGGTAATAATTTTTTTTTTATGACTGCCGATTTCGAAATATTGTTTAAAATATAAGGTGTCCCACCGGTGATCGATTATGGAAAAACTATAATTAAGAATAATCTGAAAATTTGGCAGCATCCTAATGCCGATGGGGGTAATTCGTCTAAAATATTTTCAAGAATCTAGCACTTCCGGTTATACCTACCCTGGCGATGTTATTTAATATTTCGTAATGTTTTTGACCGGCTTTATTGTACCGGGTGTCTCAAATTATATTAGAGTTTAGCAAAATTCATCATATACATAAATCAGAACATAAATAAAGAACTGTTTTTCTTTTACATATTTTATAATAGAAATGAAAATTTTAAAAAATGGCGTCGTATCTGTCACTTTTTGGCATTTGTCGGATTTGATTATAGCCTAAATAGCTTGGTCACGGGAAATTATGTAATTGTGAAAAAAATTGGGGTGTTAAGCTAAGAAGGTCTAGAATCGATGAAGGTAAATTAGGAACCCCGTATTTCCGAAACGGCTAAAAATAAATATCAACAACTATAGGTTACTGAAATCGGATCACCAAATGCAATTCACTTGTGAGGTTATATTTGAGGATTGCCAATTAAAAAAATTCAATATGGCGTAGTATCTGTCACTTTTTGACATCTATCGGATTTGATTATAGCGTAAACAGCTTGGTCGTGGGAAATTGTGTTATTGTGAAAAAAATTGGGGTTTTCTGCTTAAAAGGGCTATTTATTAAAGGGATAAGACACTTAAAAGACAAAATCGATGAAGACAAATTAGGAACCCCCGTATTTCCGAAACGGCTGAAAATAAATATCAGCAACTATAGGTTTTTGAAATCGGATCGCTAAATGCAATTCACTAGTGTGGCCATTTATGAGGGTGGCCATTTAAAAAAATTCAAAGTGGCGTCGTATCTGTCACTTTTTGACATCTGTCGGATTTGACTATAGCGTAGATCGCTTGCTCACGGTAAATTATGTCACTGTGAAAAAAATTAGGGTGTTCAGCTTAAAAGGTCTATTTATTAAAGGGGTGAGACACGTAAAAGACAAAATCGATGGAGGCAAATTAGGAACCCCCGTATTTTCAAAACTGCTGAAAATAAGTATCAACAACTAAACCGCTGGACAATTCAAGCGGACCGGGCTAATTGTTAGGTGAAATGTGAAGTAAAATATTTTACGAACGAATAAAGCTATCGATGCGCGGTTTGCAAAATTTGAAAGAGAATTTAATTCTTAATATGCACATTTTTTCCGATTTTTTTTTACTTCCAACCTTTAACTGTCTACAGGGTTCAAAGAGAAGTATGTTTTTTTTGCCAAAGTTTCTAAGTACCGGATTTCCACAAAAATAATTTTAAATTATTTTGGATAACATTTTCTTGGTCTCCTATTTATAGAGAACAAAATAAATTCTCAAATTTTTGATATCCCTCTTTGTTCATGAAATTTCGATTTTTTTCTCAACCCCTGTAAATTTCAGGTATTTTTGTCATTAGGCCTTACAATGTTTTGTAAGAACGGGTTTTGGTAAGTGATTATAACTTCTTAGGACCACCTCTTTTGCAACGAGTACATTTTAGTTTCTTGCGTTTTGTCGTGACCAGTGGCGTACCCATAATCGGTAGTAATCACTAGTGGGTTGAAACGTCATCCTTGAAAATCATCCGTGAAATGATTTAAACTTCAAAAGCGCGTATACAGGATGTACAAATAAGTGTATAACTGTTTCTTATTAATTTTTTAATAAACCTTTCTTACATATCCTTATAAACATCATTATAAAATACCGATAACACAAAATACATATTTTTTTGACAAACGTATTTAGGACAAATAATAAAAGTAACAAAATTGTAATACGCGGAGGCAAAATGAAACAAGATTTATCCGATCCACTTTTCCAAAAAATACACAGTTATAAAACGAATCTTTTTATTATTAACGGAACAATTAATTATTAGCAAATAAGATATTTTAAATAATGTTCATTAGGTACTGATATGCTTACATGATTAGTCTTCCTTAACTCTCTACTGATTAAACGGCTAATGAGAAAACTAATACCGGGTGGCTTCTCCCCGAAGGTTGAGAACCTCCTGGCACCGCCGAGGCAAACTTCTGGCCAGGTTATTGATAAGTTGTTGTGGTATGTTTTCCCATTCCTCCCGTATTGCTACGGCAAGCTCTGCCAATGTTTGAGGTGCATTTTCCCTTGATCGTACACGCAACTTTAAAGAAGACCACACATGCTCAATAATGTTTAGATCGGGAGATTTTGAAGGCAAGTTTAATTGATTAATATTGCTTTCCTCCAAAAACTCTTGAACAATCCGTGCCCTGTGTGGCCTTGCGTTGTCATCAACAAAGAGAAGCATTTACGGTTCTTTGCAAAACAAAAAGATCCGTTTTTCCATTGTGCATTACTCCTGCCCATACGGTAATACCCCCTCCGCCAAAAGCTTCTTGAGAAGCCATATTTTCCTCAATGTATCTTTCCCCAGGTTGCCTCCAAACAAGAACCCTTCCATCTGAATGGATCAGATTAAATCTTGTCTCATCGCAAAACATACAATTTTGCCATTCTGCACCCCACCTTATATGCGTAGCTGCCCACGCTTGCCTCTGATGACGGTGCTGCTGCAAAAGCCGCGTACATTTTGCGCGCCTTCTTGCTCTACAAACAGGAAAGATGTAAAAATAATCATTTTCATTGAGGACCCTAGAGTTCAGGGTCCGTCTACGTCGAGTTTCTCGTAGGAGGTTCCTCTCTGCTCGCACTGGTATTTTTCTATTCCGGCCACCTCCATGTCTGCAAGCCGTGTCGCCCGTGGTTGCAAACCGTTCTTTTAGCCGAATGATTGTGGCCTTCCCAACATTATACATATTGGCTACAGCCTCAACTGCCAGACCTTCATTAAGCAATCTTAAAACATTTGCGCGCTCGGTTCGGGACAATCGTGTCATTTTTAAAAATAATTATGTGACTTAATGAAATCTCCTGAATTAACAATGGTGTTACCATGGTACCTACTGCAACGTTATCCTGGCACGAAACACACGATGTGTGGAAATGGAGGCATATAAAATGAAAAAAAAAACGAATTAAAACCGATTATGGGTACGCCACTGGTCACGACGAAACGCAAGAAATTAAAATGTACTCGTTGCAAAAGAGGTGGTCCTAAGAAGTTATAATCACTTACCAAAACCCGTTCTGACAAAACATTGTAAGGCCTAATGACAAAAATACCTGAAATTTACAGGTGTTGAGAAAAAAATCGAAATTTCATGAACAAAGAGGGATATCAAAAATTGGAGAATTTATTTTGTTCTCTATAAATAAGAGACCAAGAAAATGCCATCCAAAATAATTTAAAAATATTTTTGTGGAAATCCGGTACTTAGAAACTTTGGTAAAAAAAAACATACTTCTCTTTGAACCCTGTAGACAGTTAAAGGTTAGAAGTAAAAAAAAATCGGTAGAAATGTGCATATTAAGGATTAAATTCTCTTTTAAATTTTGCACACCGCGCATCGATGGCTTTATTCGTTCGTAAAATATTTTACTCCAAAGTTCACCTAACAATTAGCTCGTTCCGCTTGAATTGTCCAGCAGTTTAGTTTTAGGTCAGTTTGGGTTTTTACAACTTCCATTCAAAACAAACTCAGTTTGTGCATGGGAATAATTTGAAATCTTTAGAGTACTTGAACATAAGATATTATCCAATTACATTAGTTCGGTTTTGTTAATTACCATGGAGACACATAAAAACGCAGAAAATAATTATTTTTATATTACAAAATCTTAATAATGCAGAAAAAAATCATTTCATTCATGCAATTTATAATGCATTTTAAGATTGTATTGTTACCGACAAGCCGTAATGACGTGTTTATCGAGTTTTTAACACTCATCGTCTTTAATATCGGGTTTAATTTAATCTATTCGGCATGCTTTTGACAACTGACAAGAATTATTATTATAAATAAAATATAACGACGGATCTGTATTTACATTGTACATTGTAATAAATAGTGTAGTAAGTATATGCCAAACTCGATGGCCTATTAGAACTATCTAGATAACGAAAGAAGTTAGTGATTTAAAATTTGTGTTATTTCTATAGGAGACCATCGTCTTAATTTTAAATATTTTTAATACTGCAATGTTGCCAGATCTAGTCTTAACAGACACCAACTTTGAGTTTTTTTTTTAATAGAATATTCTGTATATTATAATATTTTTAGATTCCGCAGTACATTTTTAAACATGTCTGTGTATCCTAAGTTAATTGTTGAGAAATTTAGCAACAATCATCCCTTTCTAAAAAAATAAGCCTATTCGTCACCAGCATGTATAGAGATCTCAGATTTTGCTTGCTCCTCGCTAGTAGGTTTCCATGTCATGCGAATTGAATGATTAGATACAGGGTGTCTACAAAATAATGCGCCTTTGGTACAAGATTTAGTTGGCTTTATATCACGTAAAAATACAGATGACGCTATATTTTTCTTGCTCCACGACATTTATATATTTTGGGATTTATCGAAAGCTTTCGATTCTCTCCATGAAAGAAGGCAGGTGGTAAGGGCGGGTTCAGCATGCTCCGATACCTTTTAACTTGAAACATTACAAATAAAAAAGATATTCGGGGCGCATTTACATTATCGGCAAATGAGACTAGTCTTGCAAAACAGTCGGTCATTTACACTGACACACTTACACACTGACAGTGACGGTTGCCCCCTAATTTGTGTAGTTTTGCCTCAAGTCAAAGTATCTGGCAAAAGTAATTTTGATAATCTTGTAATTTTAAAATATGGTACTCTTAAGACCGCAGTTGAATTGCTCAGAATCGCACACAAAATCAGCTAAAAGTTTAAATTCTATATATTATTCGTAGATGACGGTAGGCGTATGATATCAGAAATATATTTTTTAAAATAAATGTGAGATCTGTAATTTATCCACCCAACTACTTTATATATTTGTCGATAGATGAATTGCTTTTAAGGGAGTATATAGTTTACTATTGTACTAACTATTTAAGTTTAGATTGTACTAAACTAAATTATACCAAAGGAAACTATGACCAGCTCCTATATAACATAATAAAGCTAATTTTAAGTGTGGTATGTGGTAATAATAATATATTGAGTTGATGAGTGGTGCACTTTTTAATTTTATTTTAATTTAATTTGCTATACAGCGTGTCAAAAAAAGGTCTGGTATAATAATATAACAAATTATTTCTACAAGTACTTAAAATATTTTTTGGAGATTGGTATGTCGATACCTATATAGTTTAAAGCTGCACACTTTAGAAGGATAAAACATTATCTGTTACTACTATACTATATAGGGTTGGTCAGCAAAAATATAATTTCTATTAATTTTAAATGATCTGGATATTTTTAAAATTTCAAATAGTGCCTTATAAACAATTTAATGATAGGCTGCTGTTGCTGGATTTATCTGTCAAACTAATAGATTTATGTAAAAACCAGATTAAAACAATTAATTTTTTAAAATAGTATAGCTATAAGCTGAAAAAATGCCTTACGGGAATTTAGTGAAAGACTAGCATGGCAAACATTTTGAACATCTCATAAAGTAGGTGTTGTTCATTTGTTTAGGGATTTCTTATTTGTATTGTATGTAATTTTTTAAAATTTGATTTCGTACGTCGCTTTAGCACATACACCCATTACATCCTCACATCATTTTTAATTTGTCTTTTAATGGACTATGTAAATCTTCAGAAATATACAGGACGTTCCATTTAAAATTAAGAAGTTGGTATTCTCCTCACCAACCCTGTATTACACTTAGTTACAGGTTAGTTCATGGTTGCATCCTTCCAAGTTGTGCCGTTGGAATTACATTTATATACACATGCCAATTTCCAAACAATGTATTTGGTATATAGTTTTTGAAAAGTTTGCAATACCCCAGACTTTTTGACCCCCTGTATAGGATAACTATTGTTATACAATGTCAGGTTTCCAAATGTCGTTTATTTAGCCATTTAAAACAGTGAGTGCAAATTCTAGGTTAAGTATAAATATAAGCGAAATAAAAATATTTATTATAACTTGCGTTATCCATATTATATTATAAGAACAAAAGTCAAAAAATTATTTTGGAATATCTTTTGACAAAACCAAATATCATTTTTATTAAACAAAACTTGTCAGTTCTCTTCGCAAAATATCGGTTAGGTGTAAAAACTCTTTGCAGCTCCACGCTCCTTACCCCGTGCTGAAGCTTGTCGGTCTCTTTGGTGGATCACCTGCGAATTATTCGTTTGTTTAAAACAGTGCCGCCGCCGAGACAAAGGCAACGATTCTGTCTTCCTACCAGTCGCGTAGCCACAGGGAGGCGAAGGGGGGCGATTGCCCCCCCCCCCCTCTTGGCTTGGCGCCTCTCTACTATTTAAATAATAATTCTTAAAAAACAATAGGTCTTATTTTATTTTTAGTAAAGAGAAGCGAAGGGAATATTTAATAAAACCGGTTTCAAGAGCGTCCCACCACATTATAATATTTTTTTTTTTATATAGCGGATTTTAACTTCGTTTGGGGCCAGACCCACGTTCCCTAGGGAGCATAAAAAAGGTGAATTCCTACGAAATTTGGGCGTGGTCACAAAATTTTTTTCCGATTTGCAGGGCATATAGGAAAGGGAAAATCGGGTGTTGCTCTCCACACCACCCGATCTCGCAGCGTGTTGAGAAAAACGAACCTTTTTCTGTGATTCGAGCGTGTGACGTTAAAGGTGGAATGGCTCCTCTAAGTACGTGTCAAAAAATCGAAATTGCGGTATTGGAAAATAATTCGTGAAGAATGAAAAGAAAATGCTGGGTTAAAAAGTGGCTACTAGAGAACAATAAGTATAGCCATATTAATATTCCTAAAGAACTATGACCAATTGCCTTTGAAAACTCTTATTACATGGCTGCGCATGTCTCTATTTAAATAATTGGCGTTGGAAATATCCCACAGGCAGGGCATAAAATATTCCTATACAGAGAGTCTCAAAATAATGGAATATTGCAAATATCTTCTTAATCAATGCATTGTCATAAAAATTTTTACACATTTCAAAAATGTTTGTTTCTATACAGGTTATCCCACAAAAGCTGGGGATACGACTACTTCGTTTTTTCAAATGAAACACCAGAATTTTTCTAACATTTTTGTGTTTTACGGAAATTTCTACACAGATTTTATGTAACATAGTATGATGACAAATATAATACAGGGTGTGAAAAATTACTTTAAACAAAATTGAAGATATACGTGCTTTTAGTCTAAT
Source organism: Polydrusus tereticollis (assembly GCA_963920685.1). Taxonomy (NCBI): domain Eukaryota; kingdom Metazoa; phylum Arthropoda; class Insecta; order Coleoptera; family Curculionidae; genus Polydrusus; species Polydrusus tereticollis. The sequence goes on from OY987326.1 coordinate 135,719,042, forward strand.
TCCTCGGTAAAAGTTGCACCTGTTCAAGTACCAGTAATCCAAGATGAGTTTTAATTATTTCTTTTTTGCGTGTCTCACGCTTGCCACTCAATTGGCATAAGTTTGAATTGTAATATTTACAAAAAGTAGTGCTATTACTGCACATTATGGGTTATTTAACCGATGAACAGCGAACCGAAATATTAATATTGAGGGGCAGCGGCGACCGAAAACGAAGTCAACAAGAAGTTTGTGATTTGTTTAATGAAAAATATCCGAACCGGCGGATTACCCAGTCGACGATAAGCAAAATTGTACAAAAATTTTCAACATATGGAAATGTTAAGAATCTACCAAAATCCGGGCGAAGAAATTCCTTAACTGATGATAAAAACATAGATTTGGCTTTATCTATCTATGAAAATTCTCACTCCTCACTTAATTTATTATCAAGAAACAATGAATCGCATAGAAGTTCAATCCACAGATTTTTTATTAGAGAAAAATTTCACCCGTATAAAGTTAATTACGTGCAAAAGCTTTTCGATAATGATCCAGTGCGGCGCCTGAATTTTTGTGAGCAAATGATGGTGTGATCAAAATCCAAATCTCGTACGAGGCATCCTATATACCGATGAAGCAACTTTTTGTGTCAATGGAAACGTTAATAAGCAAAATTATCGTTATTGGGCTCCGACTAATCCACATTGGATCTTAGAAAACAACACACAATATCGGCAGAAAGTAAATGTTTGGATGGGGGTAATTAACAACAGGATGTTGGGACCTTATTTTTTTCAACAAACACTAACGGCAGAGAGATATTTGGATTTTCTAACATTTGAATTATTTCCTTCTCTGGCAGTTATTTTCCCAAATGATCACGATCCAGATATTCCTGGACAAAAGATATATGGCTACAGCAAGACGGTGCCCCGCCTCATTATGGGCATGCAGTTCGAGAATATCTGAACACAATCTTTCCAAACAGGTGGATTGGAAGGAGCGGGGCGGTGGAGTGGCCGCCTAGGTCACCTGACCTTACCCCACTTGACTATTTTGCTTGGGGATACTTAAAAGAAAGGGTATATCAACACCAACCGCAGAATATCGACGATCTGATAGAACGAATTCGCCAGGTAACAGGTAACGAGGAACATATCGCCAACACCTGTACAACATACCGTACAACATTTCTATGAGAGATTAGGATATTGCCAAATAGTCAACGGGGGCCATTTCGAACATCTGCTAAAGCCGAATGCTTTGTTTCACTACTTTAAATATAATTTTTTAAACTTATTTTTTGAATTTTGTTTAAAGTAATTTTTCACACCTTGTATTATATTTGCCATCATACTATGTTACATGAAATCTGCGTAGAATTTTCCGTAAAACATCCGTAATCCCCACAAATTTGTCTGTCAAAAATTAAGGATACTACGGGCCTGGGTAGTTTTAAATTTGGGACCCTGTATATGTATACGAATATACACCTAACCTACAGAAAACATCAGAACCTTTTTTTTTATACCTAGACCAATCCTGAATACCTTATTGTGTTTAATTACACTAGGTAGGTATGTATATACATGAAATTGCGTATGGAAAAAGTCGTAACTATATATTATCTACTTAAAAATTATTAAAAGTGTGCACAACTGTTAGTAAAACATCCACTACCTATTTTTACAAATTATTAAACCACACTAAATTCGGAAGGTTTTAATATTAAAACAAAAAATTCATACCTTCAAATAATTAGCTTTCGCTCACCCGGTATTATTATTTAGAACGCTTGAAAATGAAAACATGAAAATGAGGTATTAAAATATGCATCGTCTACGTCCAGACCGGTTTAAATGACTCATCCGCTCTTCGCCGCGAGCCCTGCGCGTTCGCTTCTTCCAACCCGACATTTCCCTTTAATTGTTCCGATGACACGTGTCAGTAAAATTTCAATCTTATTGGCTCGTTACCGCTAGCGCTCCCCGGCAAGTGGGAGAAGTACGTCATTATTTTTTTGTTTAAATAAATAGGTAGTTCTTAAGATTTAGTATTCCATGTTGCTTTTTTGTACCACCAATCGATTTTACTGGCTACGCTGTCGGTGCCTACCTATTTTAAAAAGGCAGTCGCCCAACTTTGGTCAAAGAATTAGTTGGGTTACTCTTCTCTTTGGTGTCCCTGTTAAAACAATGAATATTGTTTCAGTACAGCATTTATGAGTTTTAATACTTTTTATATACCTAATATTAGATATGCATAGAGACCATTATTGCTTAATTATTAAAATTATTGTCTACCGTAAATTTGCAGTTCACACATAGGGTAGTACGCGACTTTTGTAATTAAAATTAGTTGAGGTAGGTAAGTACGGATTTAATTATTAAAAATATCCTTGGGAGAGGCTCTTCCGCAATTTTTTTATTTAATAAATTAATTTACTTATGAAATGTGTGCGTCTTCTCATTTTTTGAATATTTTAATTCATTTTGTATGCTGCATAATATACCTTGAACGACGCTGTAAATTTTAGTACAATTAGATGCAAAGTTGGGTAACCAAGAAAATACTACTATATTTGGGACACCCGTGCTGCTCTCTGGCATGTAGGTACTGAACTAAGTTATCCATGCGATGGTGGTTGTCGAAGCTACCCATTCGCCTAAAACTTCAACATGGCAGACAAAAATCGTCCCATATGATATAATATTTACTAAAATGAGATCATTGACTGCAAACCGACGTTTTTCTTGTTGAAACTACGTAAATATGTTTGTTGAAATATTACCTAGGAGTTCCACTATTTCTTATTTGATTCCGTGACAACAGATTTCAAATTGTTGCTATTTTTGTTAATTGATAACTGGACTATTGTGCAATATTTTACAATAAAAAATAGACGAACTCCCAGCCTCATGTTTTATCTTTAAACGTGTGCCATAAAAATGCTGTGAAAATTAACAGTTTTTGAATTGATCTCTTTTGCGTGAGGCTCTGCAATTGATTTCTTATTTAACTCCCCTCTTAAGTGAAAGAGAGCGAATAGAAATATTAATAGTTATTGGTTATGGTAATAGAATGCGCACACAAATGGAAATTTGCGAACTCTTAAATAACAAGTATCCTCGCAGAGAACCGATATTTACTGTTAAAGTAGAAAAAAAATATAGATACACATTTAGATCCCGTTAGGGACAATTGTACGGAAGGTCGACCTGCGCTATTTGAAGATACACAATTAAATGTGTTATTGTCAGTTCAAGAAGACCACCATAAGGCCACCATACCATTTATTGAACAAAAAGAAATCTAAAGGTGTTAAGTCACATGATCGAGGGGGCCACCCAATGATAACATCCCTACCGATCCATTTTTGTGGGTAATGATTGTTTAAAAATGAGCAGGAGTTCCGTCTTGTTGAATCCACATTTGTTTCCTTTTAATGTCATCAACGTGTTCAAGGAGCTGTGGTAATTCATTTTGTAAAAAGTTTAAATATCTGTGCCCGTTAAGTGGTTCGCGGATAATAATTTGGACCAATAACTCGAAGGTTTTGAATCCACACCATACATTAAGCAACCAATTGTTTTGATATTGAATTTCCCGGATCCAGAACGGATTAAGTGTCAAATAATAGTGCATATTATGGCGGTTAACTGCTCCATTACTGCGAAAGGTAACTTCATCAGAAAATATACATTTGGACCAAAAATTCGCATCGGCCTGTATAGCTTCATTTATGATGGTACAAAAGTTTAGTCGTTGTTCGAAATCACGGTCTAGACGTTCTTGGTGTAGTTCCATACGAAAGGGATGAAATTTGAATTTTCTCGTGGTGTGATTAGAGGTAGATTAGGTTGTGGCACTTAAGTTAGCTTAGTGACGGCTACTGACCTGGGGATTATCTTCAACATGACGTAAAATCTCAATTTCTTTCTCCTCAATGGTAGCAATCCGGTTTACCACTTTTCGTTTCTTATTTTCAACGCTACCATTACCATCAAACCATTTCATTAAGCATTAAAAAGATTGTCTAGTTGGTATGCGTCTATTAAGGTACTTCGCAATGTAAATCCTCACTGCCAAAATACCGCCTCGCCCATTATATAAATAATGTCAATTAATTATTCATGTTTAGGAAAATCCATAACTATTTTATTTTTAAAGGACGTCACATACGACAACAAATTAAACTATTTTTACTTGCTTAGTTGACATTTCAAAATTTAACCATGCCTAAATTTTTGTTTTGTCATGACCAACTTATTTTATAGCGTTAGTACCGTTAGTGTAATAAAAACAAGGGTAAAAATGAGAAAAATCGAAATAAATTACAAACTATTAAAAATAAGTAAATGACATACTTATTGAAAGTTGAAGAGATCAGAAAAAATTATAATATACAGGGTGTGCCATTTAAAAAATTGTTATTTTTTTATATAAAAATAGTCGAAATGTATAAATTTATTTTGAACGCCCTGTGCATCTAACTGAAATCTTGTTACGTGTTTTTATTTCGTTAACCCAATAGAACGTTTATACCAAATATGTGAATTCCACCTTTAGAAACAATGGCGGAACTGTCAATTTTTTATAAGAGTAAAAACTAATATTTTTTTAGAAAAATTAAAATATTAAAAAAACTACTAGGTTTAGGTATATAACACTATAACAAAAAAGGTTATAGAATTCCATGCAAAATCTAAAAATAAATTGAAAAATAGGGTATTCCATTTAAAAAAAACCTATGTTATATTCGCCACGCGTTTTTGAACCACCCTGTATACCTAAAAATAATTTTAAACCGTGCATCTTAATATTCTCTAAAACTTTTGTATTTAACGTTTTTTGGTAATTCCCGAAACAAATGAGACAATGCACTTTATTTACTCTATGGTTGACTCACCCTGAAAGGCAGTGTAAGGTGTGTAAATAATATATGGAATAAATTCGATTAAAATTCAGATAATATGTTTTGAGAAAAACGCTGAAACGCGTCAAGTAGATTTTAAAAATGTGCTTTTTTTGACACTTACCTGCAACATTTATACTGGGTATCGCGTTTAGAAGATATGATTGTATGGATGATTTTTTTTAATGGAATATCCTGTATATTACTTTAAACTTTGATTTCTCAAAAGGAGCCGCTTTTAGAAACCTAATACGCTGGAGGTCCAAAATTCGTAGTTTAGAAACCAGAGTCACTAAATAAAATAATAATTATTTTTATTATCAAAATTATAATTAAATTCTTTTTAATCAGGTTACCTATGTGTGTACTTCCCAGTTTTGGACTTGTTGTGATGCTTTGACAGTTACCTTTCTTTTTCTGTTCGGTTCAAGGTTCACCGAATCAAATTAATTTCAGTTGTAGATTATTCTATATTCAAAAAGTACAATGCGTTTGTCTGTGACGCAAAGAATTGAAATACTCATGAAGATTGGGTATGGTAATGGATCTTCGGGCACAATAGCAAGTATGTACGTTGTTTAATATCCAGAAAGGCTCATAACTCAATCAGTTGTAAGCAAAATAGAAAGAAAGTCTCGAGAAACTGGTTCTATACAATATCGACCAGAGACAGGACGCCCAGCGCTTGACGAGGAAACCAAATAGCACACGGCACCCTTTTAAAGTAAATCTTGTTCAAGAGTTGTCGAATGACGATACTGATAAAAGAATAGAATTCTGTTAAACATTAATGGACATGTGCAATGGTAACCCATTTTTGGTAAAAAATATAATGTTTTCGGATGACTCTACTTTCAAATTAAACGGTGAGGTAAACAAACAAAATTGCAGATACTGGGCGAAAGAAAATCCTAGGTGGATGCGAAAGCATCATACACAATATCCCCAGAAAATAAAGGTGTGGGCGGGTATTGCCACAAATACAATTTTAGGGTCATAATTTTTTGACGGTAACGTAAACGGGCAGAAGTATCTTCAGTTTTTGTAAGACTTTCTTATACCTAAAGTGGTTATTTTATTTTTAAGTAGAAATGAACCTGTGGTTCACTGAAAAAATGTATGGTATCAACAAGATTGCGCAAGTCCACATTATGCTGTAGTGGTCCGAGCATACCTTTATCGAGTTTTTTCCAACAAGTGGATTGGAAGGTGTGGTACCATTGATTGGACACCCAGGTTCCCGGATCTTTTTTCCATGGACTAATTTCTGTGGGGTCATTTGAAAAATGTAGTAGACAAAAGTAGACCAACTAGTACCAAAGATTTAAAAAGTAGGATAAGAATCGAATGTGCCAAGATATCTGAAGAGACTATAAGTAATGAGCAACGAGAATTTAATGATCGAATAGGATATTGTGAGAGGCAAGAAGGAATACAATTTTAACATCCAATTATTTAATTGCTTGATTTTAACTTTTTTTAGATTTTTTGTGATTTCATGAAAATAAATTAGGGATTTTCATTAAGTGGCTCTGGTTTCTAATCTCCGAATTGTGAACCTTAAGTGTGTTGAACAATAATGGTTTTGTGAATTAAGTGTATAATGTAAGATTATACACTTAATATACAAAACGATTGTTGTTCCCTCTTAATTCAAAAAGTGTACACAGCCCCACCTTGTCAATTAAGTGTATTAGGTCTTTGAACGTGGCTCCTTTCCAAGAATCGAAATTTGAAGTAATATACAGGGCATTCCATCAAAATAAATCATCCATACAATCATATATTCTAAACGCGACACCCTGTATAAATAATGTAAGTGTCAAAGAAAGTGCATTTTTGTAAGCTACTTGACATCTTTCAGCGTTTTTCTCAAAATATATTACCTGAATTTTAATCGAAGTTATTCCATACATTAGTTATAAACTGTATAACTAAAAACAAGCAAACGCCCTATAATCAACTTATTGGCCAATAACAAACATGAAATATAAACTAAGCTTAATAATTCTATTTGGAATGAGACTATTTGCAGCTTCGTGGGATTCTAGTTTTATAATTATTATTTTGTTCAGAAGTAACTCCTTCGGCAGAACCTCTCTGTTTGGGTTGGTTTAAATATTAATTTTTTCAAATTTGCTGAAACTAAAAAGTGATTAAAGTGATATAAGGAATCGATGTTACGCCATAGCTTTTTTTTTAATCTTTTTAGATTATAACAACTAAAAATACATAAAAAATGTATCTTTTTTTTAATAGGATAAGCTGTTTTTGAGAAAAAAAATGTTTTGTTGCGCGCCGCTACACCATTACTAGTATTACTTTTTCTTACATTTTTAAAGTACTGCTAGGACTAATTCGCATTTTCTATATTTTGTTCAATGCCTGAAATAAATTAAAAGTTTTTTATAAATCTGTTTGGAAATATTTATTACCGCTCTAGTTTAAATAATTAAATTTTAACCTAGTATTTTTGTTTAATATACTGTTTATTAACTTATTCCTAATATAAACTTATTTTATACAGAACTAAGGCACCAAATCACGAAAGAGGAAAAATTAAATGCACTGAATCATGTTCTTATAAAAATTAAAGAAACAAGTGAACACCGTTTGCAATAATGTGTAGCAATTTTAAAAATTGCCACTATTAACTTTGAGGGTATGTTAGACTTACCTTTGATTCTTACAGTCATATTTTCACAAAATTTTATTTTGTTCAAAATTTGTTTATTAAATTGTGCCATCTTTGATTACAGAAAATCAATCGAAATATGTGGGGTTAGTAGTACTGCGTTCGCTTCTCTGGTTATTAATTGCACAAGATTCAGCAAATTTCGGTCTCCGTCACTTTTCACTCTTGGCAATTTTATTATTATTTCATTTATGTTCATTCTGGTAAAAGCCCAGACTCTCGTATAATCTTTCGTTCTTTTCCTTTTTGTTTGGGGTTATGTTAAGTTGGCAACACTTCAGTCAGCTGTATGTTTAAGGAGAAGGGGTTGCTCAGAATTCTTGGGGATTTTGGTTAATATCCTTCAGAGAGTAAGCTTAAGCCACTTGCCGTTATGCCATTTTTTTAAATCAGAAGACCAGAGGTTAAATTTGCCACATGGAATTTTAACATTTACGTTGTAGCTCATAAGCTACCAGGTTTCACTTGGACAATCCTGAGTATATGTTGTAGCAATTTTAAAAATGCCACTATTGACTTTGTGGGGAATGTTCGACTTACCTTTGATTTTTACGGCCGTACTTCTACAAAGTGCATCTTTTATAGTTATTTGATTCAAAAATTGGTTATTAAGTTTTATCATCTTTGTTGACAGAAAATTAGTCAAAATATGTAGGGTTAGAAGTAGTGCGTTCGCTTTCTCTTGGTTTATGGCATAAAACGCCGCGCATAGGTTGACCATGTATTTCCGTCTCTTGTCTCCGTCAAGTCGCAAAACGCCCATTTTCGCTATTGGCAATTTTAGGTATAAACAAAGTTATTGAAATTATTGTCTTTATTTCGTTAATGAATTTAGGTTCTGGTACAAGCCCAGACTCTCGTATCGTTCTGGTCTTTTGTGGTGTGTCTCTGTTTTCTTCTCTTTTTTGTTGGTGTTAGGTTAAGTTGGCAAACCTTATGTCAGCTGATTGTTGAAGGGGAGGGGTTTCTTCGGAGTTCTCGGGGCGTTTAAATTTACTTTCTGAAAATCCTTCAGACCAGAAGATCAAGCCAGCCGCCGTTAGGCCATTTTCTTATCAAAAGGTCACGAGGTCTCACCCTCCTTTTAGAGGTAAGCATCTTTATCCCTTTTTTTGGTTTTTTGTTTGTTGGGATTCAGGGGGTAATTTTGTTTTCTATTATTTCTAGGGGTTTTGTTGGTTTCGGCTGATTTTGCCGTTTTTGCTGCCGTTCGGCATTTAATAATAATAATAATAATAATAATAATAATAATAATAATAAATAGCCTTTATTTATAAATGTCACAAAATAAACTGAAATAAAAGTAGACAAGGGTGGCGAGATCTAGCACAGCTACTCATCTAACCACCCAAATAAGAATAAGTCATATAAGTATTGCTTCAATTCGTACCAATTTTATAATATATTATATAAAATATAAGTATATATATGTAATAGAATGTAGCGATCATCCGTGTACCTATCACTATGATTTCATGTAATCCTTATTATTTCGAGAGAGAACAGGAACGATGATAAATGATTAGTCTTAGTCCTAAGAGACCTTAAGGTTGGCTTTAAGATGTTTCTTAAATATTTCAACACTTGAGCAGCTTTTGATATTTGTCGGAACGTTATTAAAGTATTTAGGAGCATTGTAGCTAAAGGAGCGCTGAAATAATGCAGTCTTATGTCTTGGTACAGAAAGGAGGCTATTATGTCGTGTAGCTCTACCATGAACATCAGAACCCTTGACAAGCTTCTTGAGGAGGTAATCCGGTTGTTTGCAGTTAATTACTTTAAAGATCAACGTACATAGATGCAAAATAAATCTATGTTCTAATCTAAACCAGCAAGATTCAGAGTAATATGGTGTAATATGGTCGAACTTTTTCACTCCATAACAAAACCTCAAGCAGCCGTTCTGTAGCTTTTGTAAACTGTTCTTATCCTCGTAAAGTAAAGCTGGCCAAAACAATATATCGCAGTAAGACAGAGAAGATAAAATGATCGAATCGCATAATCTTAATTTGATTGGCGTTGAGAGAAATGATTTAAACATGTAAAGAGTTCTTAGTTTACCGTATCCTTTTTGCAGCAGAAAATAAACATGATTTTTAAACCTTAACTTGGAATCAAAATAAACACCCAGATTTTTGCAAGATTCAGAGGGAGTTAATTTGACATTATTTATTTTAATATTAATAAGGTTAGAAATTTCCGTATTATTTTTGCCAAATATTATAAGCTGGGTTTTGGATTGATTTAGTAGCAGGTTATGGGCAACTGATATCTCATAAATCTGGTCAAGGTCTTCGTTGATATGCCGTTCCGCCGTCCTCACATCCCCATGGTTAAAACTGAGATATAGCTGAAAATCATCAGCATACTGGTGGGATTGTGAGTGCAGCAAATGACTTTCAAAATCAGCAGTATATATTGAGAATAATAAGGGGCCTAAAATGCTGCCCTGGGGCACACCACGGTTTGAAGTTAAGATATCAGAAAAGCCATTGTCGATAAGAACTCTTTGGCGCCTGTCACGGAGGTAACTTTCAAGGAAGCCAACTGAAGTATGATGTAGACCATAAAACTTTAACTTTATACTTAATATAGCGTGATCAAGGGTATCGAAAGCCTTGCTATAGTCAAGTAGTAGTAAGCAAGTGCATTTACTATCATCAGTAGCGCGGAATATGTCATCACTCACCTTTATAAGAGCTGTTGTTGTACTATGTTGTGTTCTGAACCCTGATTGAGTTGGAGGAATAATTTTTTGTTCAAAAGAGTACTGGTTCAGTTGTTCAGATATAATTTTTTCAAGGATTTTAGATAGAACAGGTAGTAGACTAATAGGTCTGAAATGGGAGAGTTCACAAGGATTGGTATTTTTGGCAACAGGAAGAACATTAGCAATCTTCCACTTGCTAGGAAACTTGCCAGAAATAATACATGAGTTGATTATAAAGGTTATATGATGACTTAAATAGGTTAGAAACCCCACATGGGATTTTAACAGCCACATGATTGAGGAACCACTGGCCATGCCCATTCTAGCTGCCCCAGCAGAAGCGAGGGATTAACAGGCTTGTATAAAGTGAACCTGATTTAATACATTTAGCCATTTCAATTTAATTATTTCGTTATAATAAATAAATTAACTCATATTTAATTTTTTTAAATCTAAAAGCTATCTAGATAAAAGGTAACACTTATATAATACTTACTTATACACCAAATTGAAGATAAAAAGGTTTTAGAATCTTCCCCGAGGCTATAACTAATTTTTATTTCAAATCCTTGCGTCCGGAAAGGCTATTTTTTATTCATTCGCAAATTTAAATAATTCAAAGTCAATTTTAAATTAGAATTTTTTAACTCACAACAAGTTTTCGTCAACCTCCTTTTCTTTTCATTATTTTCAATAATAAACACAACCCTATTGTCCCTGTAGGTTGCCATAGTCATAAATGTATGCAATCAAGCCTAAAATGAGCTGGATCCCCGTCGTGCATAAACCATAGTTGATTTCTAACCATGATCGGAATATCTTCAAGTAATATAGGTAGTGTTCGATAAAATAGCGATAAGTATTTCCATAGAGTCTTGTAGGAAGAAAAAAGGGCCCTATAAGAAAGTCCCTAATAATACCTGCCCAAACGTTTAATGAAAATTGATGTTGATGGTGAACTTCTATTACAGCATGAGGATTGCCTTCAACCAATAGATGATTATTATGAAAACTTTGATTCTCATTACAGGTAAAGTTGACCTCGCCGGTAAAAAGAATGAAGTTTAATGACTCAGGATTTTCGGCTGCAAGAATTAACTCGTTTGGGAATATCATCAGGTATCAGGTAACTAACCTGAACTAACCTGACATAATATTTTGCAAAACTTCCAGTATCTTAAAGGCGCTGATGAATATTTGAAAATGTTTTGGCACAAGGAGTTTATCGACGAGGGTATTTATCCTCATAAATACGACGCGCTTCCAATGCATTGCCATATTTGTATATTCAGGCATTGCAAACAATTACATTTTAAATTTTTTGTTATTTTTGAGAAGTTTCAATTCAGAATATTTAGAAAGCACTGTTAAATGCAAAATATTTAAGCGTAGCTACAAACCGTCAATAATCAATTACGTTTTATTAACTAAAACTTCGCTTGTTTTAAAGTGTAAAAGTTCAAAGCCTTCTTAATTATTAATATATGATAAATCCTTAAATTAACTAAGGGAAGTTTTCTTACTGTATGATTAATTATTTAAACTAGAGCGGTAATAAATATTTTTTAACAGGTTTATTAAAACTTTTAATGTATGTCAGGCATTGAACAAGAGATAGAAAAAGCAAATAAGGCCTAGCAGTACTTTAAAAATTTAAGAAAAAGTAAATACTAGAAATGGTGAAGCGGCGTGCATTAAAACATAATTTTATTTTTTTCTTAAAAACAGCTTATCCTATCAAAAAAAAAAGAGCTCATACATTTTTTATGTATTTTTAGTTGTTAGCATCCATGAAGATCTAAAATAAGAAAAAGCAGTGGCGTAACATCGATTCCCTATAAAAACCCAACATGCTTTTCCGTATTTCCACCCATAGTGAAATCAAAAAGTTTTAGCAAATTTCAAAAAATTAATATTTAAAGGTTTTTATAAATATTAACAAAGACAGTTTTTTTTTAAGAATTTTAACACCCTGTCTTTTAAAATTAGGGCATTTGCAGTCTTTGTTGTCCGGGTCAACAGGCTTAAGAGTTTTACCGCGTGCATGCCCTCGCCCTTGGAATCGCACAACTTGAACCACAACTGGTATTACATCCTTGGTTCGATACAGTCTCACCTGTTATATCTTTATTAATTAACACTAACGCCTTGGTTGTCTCCGCCGCCACAATCTTTTGCATAGAGTCCACCAAATCGCCTTTCAATAGCCTCTCCAAAATGTTGTCCGCCTCCGCCTGCGCCTCCGCCTGCGCCTGTTCTGCGATCTGGCTACTAACCTGAACTAACCTTTATCTTACTGCCCACGATACACATAAACACGGTATGCTCTTGCGCATAGTATAGCTATCTCTCTCCCACAATAATGACGTCAGCTGGGTGATAAAATTCAACACTTGCCATATAAAAGCAATGGAGATTTAAGATATGTCGCTACTTTTGGGACATTTTTACTTAATTTAGCTAATATTTCTATTAAGTTGTTACTATCTAATGGAGATTTAATAACTAGCTTATATATTTTTATTAAATATTTTATATTTTTAAGACACACATTGGTTAAAAGAATTTTTTTTATGTAGGAATTGGTGACTGGTTGAATACTTATAATTTCTTTATATGTGTTTAAAGTGTTCTCACAAAATAATAAAAATATTATTGATTTTTTATAAATGTTTATTCTTAGTAATAATAATAAAATAGGTATTTCAGAATAGGTACAGAGTGTTCACTTTTCGTTCTTTAACTTCTTTGTTTCGCAATTAAGAAAAAATTGTTAAATACAAAAGTTGTAGGATTTAATGTAAACTTATTGCAAAATGCATTTTCGTAGATACAGGGTGTTGCATCAAAGCGTGACAGATCAAAGTTATATTTTTTAAAATGGAATACCCTGTATATTGTTGCATTATTAGATTCTAGGGACAATTCTAAACCCAACTTTTGCTTCTTTGGCCTCTCTTCGGAGTTCATTGTTTTGATCGTCTAAAAGCTTAACTTTGTTTCTAAGCTCGTTTAATTCTATTTCCATTTCCCTTAAAATAAATAAATAAGTTGAAATTTTTTTTTTCTTAATAAATTATATTTAAAGCTGGATTTATAAACTCGAAAAGTTGGCGAGGTTGAGGTTCAGTCGGTGTTGGAAATAGGAGTTGAATTTAAACTAAAGGGAACACTCAGTTCCATTTATACACTCGTTCATATTGTTCATGTAAAGCTCATGTAAGGTTCGAAAACTTCCCGGGTAGTTCGAGATAACCAATTTTTATGCTCGGAGTTCGGAATATCTAACCTCACAAGCTTGATCATAACTTTAACCTCACCAACTTTTCGAGTTTATAAATCCAGCTTAAAGCAGTTCATGTATGTTCAAGTTAAGTAAAAGTAACAATACAAACTTACACATACGCCTTTGTCTTTGTAAAAACAGAAGTTGCTTTAGTGCTGACAGACGGATCCATGTTAAATCCGATGAGGTCTCCGGTTCAAGAGATGCTGTGTGTATAACAACACTTTCTGCCAAAATATTCTTAACTTCCTCTCGTCTCCTTTTTTGTGCAAATCATACCTTGCGTTCTTTACTTGGTTTTCTACGTTTTTCAAATAAATTTAATGTGGGAACTGCATCAGGTTTTAAATGTCGACTATTTATTTGTACATAGGTACCCCAAAAGTCGTTCTTTTAATGGTACTTCAAAACAAGTCTCTTTAAAATGTACAGAACATATGCGGGCTAAAACATAACAGTCTTGATAAGAAAATAAAGATAAGAGCATAGACAAGGGATTTCGGGTTAGTTTATGCTAGTTGATAAGAGCGCGTTGAATAACTATAGTTACTTAATACATAAAAATATCTTTAAAAAAAATCAAAATTAACTTACCATTCTTCGCATTAATTTTGTCCTCGCATGTACAGGCAATAATCCACTGTTTTGATAAATTAGCGATCTTTTGGAAATCGAAAGAACTTTATAGTGCTCCCCTAAGTCTTTCGGGTATGGTTATTACAATGTACCACAGCACAATTCGGCATTTTAGCCGTTAATCACAAATTTAGGCAACTTAAAAGCACTTTCACGTTTACGTAAATAATGCTTATATCAATATATTATTATAAAATACGTTTCATTAAGCAAATAACAATAAAATTCCACAAATACTTCGAAACGACAGATATTTTACATATCAACAAATGCACAACCTGACAGAAATGTCACCCACATGACGTCATGCGCAGAAATTTCGTATTTTCGTCTGTCTAAAGATCATACTACCGTGTAACTTATGTGTATCGTGTTACTGCCTACAATATTGTAGCTATAAGGTGTTTCGATTTTCGAATGGTCGGTACGCTCACTTGTCACGGTTGCACTGTGCTGACGAGAACCAAAGAGGTCGAAACCGGTCTATAGTTAGCAGCAGTATAGCGTCCTACCATTGGAAATAGAGATTCATTCCTTTCTTTCCGGTAGTTTCTCCAATCTAAGTTAATTAAAATACGCCAAATTGTGCTTTGTAATTCAGCGGTCGGTCGGTTAATCCTTATTGCATGAGGTTTTTTTTTTTTTTTTTATGATAAGGCACAGCACTACAGGATAAATCCTTTATGGCGCTCTAGGAGCGGTGCGTGTGCGCAGGAAACGATTCACGTTGGTCTTGAATCTTTGGAGACTATACTCGTTGGGGAAGACGATCTCAGGGAGGTCGTTCCAGAGTGATGACGTTCTCCGATGAAAGAATTTTGAAACAGTGTCGTTCGAGGGACACTAAGCTGAACCACGTACTGGTGGGCTGCAGTGGCTCGTCGTGTATTTCTACCATGCACCGCTCTGGGTGGTATTAAGCGGGCAACCTCAGTTGAACACTTGCCATGAAAATATTTGTAAAATAGACTCAAGTCGCCAACCTGCCTTCGATGTTCAAGGCTTTCCAGGTTGTTTGTCAGACTATGGTCACCGATCAAGCGAATGGCTCTTCTTTGAATGGAATCTAGCAATCTCAGGGTATGTTTAGGAGCAGAGCCCCAAATATGCGAACAGTACCCCAGCGATGGTCGAATTTGGGCTTTATAGAGCATCAAAAGTTGTTGGGGTGTATAGAGGTTCTTTGTTCGGAAAAGTACTCCAAGCTTCTGCGAGGCTGCCTTAGCAATGGCCGCAACGTGGCCATGCCAAGACATATGACTATCCAGATTAACGCCCAATAAATAAGCAGGTCTCGAAAAGTGGCTAGAGAACAAAGTTTCTCAAATATAAACATATTGATATGTCATATTAAGGTTAACTCTTGTCAAGTAGTATTCGTCTGCTATTGAGTTATTTTTGTGTTAAGTACCTGAAATAATAATTATTTTAATGGCATATGAGAATGTTGATTAATATTCTAAAATTTGATTTAAAACAATAACATTTTTTTAGTGTAGTATTTTCTTATGCTCTATAATAAATGGTTAAAACTAGCTGCGGGTTTGGTAAGATATTGATAATAACCTCAGACGGACAAATAGAAACGTCTGAGATAATAACAGATAATAATAATCGTATAAGTTGAAGAACATTGAACATTTCACAATAAAAAAATGTATTTACCTTCATTGATTGACTACTTTTTAAATCCATAAATAATAAAAAAAAAACGCCTCTGCTCTGTCTTACTTTATACGCTGTAGAAGTCCTTCTGCACTGGTTACCTACATCATTAAAATCGCCTGATATAAATTAAATTGGTGGTTGCGACCAGTGGGCCACTTTTTGTATGGTCTCGGCTATTTTTCTCGGTACGGCCCCATTTGGTATTCCGAGACTGATAACATCAAGCACTCGAAATTGCCTGACAAAAACGTGAAAGAATCCCTTTAAGATTTTATTACTGTAGGTTTGACGAAAGAAACTAGTTTCTTACATAGGTAATTAACAAGATTTTAGAAACTCCCTATCGCTTTAATCCTAAACTGTTCTGTGGCAAATTAGTATTATTTAGCAGTCTGAGAAATGCAGACAAACGTTACCAAGAAAAGTTAATTCATTTTTTGCTTTGCACATTAACATTAGAAAACTTTTTTTTGAATGAGAGGCCATGAGCTTAAACTTCGACATGGTTTTTAATTTTAAGAAGTATTTCCTTATGACATTCTGCACTAAAATAACAATTAAGAGTACTTATACTTTTCTCCTAGGTGAATTATGAATTTTTCCCTTTTCTGACCACCTTATCCTACATCGTTTTGCCTAACCTGAAAGTTTAAAGCAAGCAGAAATTTTTATAAAGAATTACTTTTTCTGCGAGGTCGATATTAAAATAGCTTCTAATATGGTAAGAACTTGCGATATACAGGGTTTCCACGTATAGGAGAGGTCAAAATAACCTTAATTTTTCATCTTGGAATGCTGTTTCAAGTACAACGAGAAAACATCCGTCGGCTAAGGAAATGTATAGATGTACAGGGCGCCCATTTCAAAAATTTGTTGAAGTAAACAGAAATGGTTCCTTTACGCGGCACACTTCGATTTGGAGATGTATCACAATAAATTCTTCTTGCATTCACACAATTTCCGAGTGCTTATCCATAAGTTAGATGCATGCGAGCATTAATAAGATATAATAATGACAAATTTGATGCGAATTGCCAGTTTGGTTGTTATTGCATTAGTTACTGTGTTAATTAACTTGATTATTAAATAAATTTCGAAAGTCAATGCTTAGAGATGTTATATCAAAAATTTATTTTCTTTGCAAACGGCTAATTTTATTGACAAATGTACAGTATGATTTTTAAAAAGGAATGACCAGAGTATTAAAGAAATTAGCCGTCAGCTCTGTAAAATGACACCTCAAAATCTTGGCCCAACTAGTGTAGTGGCAAATCCATTCCTGACTTCCCTGTTGATGTAAAACATTTACTGTAGTTTGGTTTTATGAGTCTTTATAGCATATATAAAATTTTAAAATTTTATTAAATCATACATGTCTATGTAAAAGTTAGAGCCGAAAAGGTGAGTCACTTTTGGGGCTATGTATCTTCGTTAAGGGGCACTTTAGGCATGTTTTTTCTATGAAAAATCAATGTTATTTGACCTCCCCTATGCACTCCATGTAACTTCCGGACATCCTGTATAGGAATCAAAATAAACTTTATAAATTAAATACTTTAAGTTAATGAAAGTTATGCAGATTCTGGTTGATTTAAAACGTATATTATAGCTGAATATTAAAACAAAATCATTATACGGGATAATTTAAAATAAAAAAATTAAAAAAAATTTAACTATATCTCTTAATTCTAAACAACTTTTCTCAACATCGTTTTTCTGCATTTTTGTATTTTTCTAAATAAGTTTTTCGTTTTTGCTCTTAGAAAATTTTAATTTTTTTCTGGCCTATTCTATATAGAGTGTCCGGTAAGTACCTTCCAATTACTGAGAAGTATACGGAGGAGGTCTAATGTCATAGAAAAAAAAATTCCAAAGTGCCCCTTAACGGAGATACAGACCCCCAAAGGGATACCAAGCGATTTACTTTTTTGGCTCCAACTTTTGAATCGACTTGTAAAATTTAATTAAATTTTAATATTTTATAGAGGCCATAAAGAGACTATACACAGTAGATGTTTTACATCGTCAGGGAAGTCAGGAGCGGACTTGCCACCACACTCGTTGGTCCAAAATTTTGACCGGTGTCATTTGATGGAGCTGAAAACTAATTTTTTAAATACTCTGGTCACTCCTCTTCAAAAAAGTTACTCTTAATTTATTTCCACGAAACGGGCGGTTTTCGAGGTAAATCGGTTTTTATGCGAAACACTCAGAAGTTACTAATGCTACAGCATTTTAACGAAGTCCATAATAATGCCGGCATATTATTCGCAGTGCAGCGGGAAAGTACTCGCAGACTAAGATAATGTATAAATGTAACCATATTGAACATTTGCCAAAATAACATTTAAACGTTTTCAATATTTTTGTATTTTAATAACATTGTAAATTAATTAAGCTCTGATCAACCTTTTAAAAGGTTTCTGAACTTGACAATGTCTGAGCTGGAAATCTTTCAGCATAAAGTCTTCTTGCCTTCAAAGAGAGAAAGCGCTTCCCAAAAATCCAATGCACATCAGCATACCCTGCTTATTTTATTTTTACCTG
The DNA here is from genome assembly GCA_963920685.1 of Polydrusus tereticollis. Taxonomy (NCBI): domain Eukaryota; kingdom Metazoa; phylum Arthropoda; class Insecta; order Coleoptera; family Curculionidae; genus Polydrusus; species Polydrusus tereticollis. Next base: position 135,737,481 of record OY987326.1, read on the forward strand.
TTAACCTGTTTGTGTTTAGCATTAGTGTTTCGCTTAAAAACCGATTTACCTCGAAAAACGTCAGTTTTGTCGAGATAAATTAACAGTACCTTTTTCGAAGAGGAATGAACGGATTAGTTCCTGACTTCGCTGACGATGTAAAACATCTACTGTAGTATAGTCTAATGACTCTTTATGGCCTCTATAAAATGTTAAAATTTCATTAAATTATACAAGTTGGTTCAAAAGTTAGAGCGAAGGAAGTAAATCGCTGCGTACCCCTTTGGAGCTCGGTATCTCCGTTAAGGGGCACTTTAGGAATTTTCTTTTCATGACAAATTGGGGTTATTTTGACCTCCTCTGTATGCTCCCCAGTAATTAGGAGGTACTTACCGGAGACCCTGTATGCTGGTTGATTTGAACACATCAACGTTGGCTAACAATTATATTTCGGTTGTGCATTTAATTAAAAAACAAAAACGATTTGTTGCACATATAATGAACCACCTTCTATATTATAATATGCAGGCTGTCAATTTGAAAATTTTGAATGCAAATGTCTCGAATACCACAAAAGTTAGAACAACACGATTTGGCAAAAATGTTATTTGTATAGGGGGAACTAGAACCACCATACTTCAGTCAAAGGGTCAGTCACCCCCTAGGCGCCCCACGCCACCACTTTAAAATTTCAAATGACACTACCCCCTTTGTTATACCTCAAATGAAAGGACTCAATGAATAGTATTTAGCTGCACGAAAAAACCGATAGAAAAGAAAATTTGTAATTGTAAACCTGGATATTACCGGAAATAGGAACTTAGATAAAAATTTGCTACATTTTCCACAAGATTTAAAATTTTAATGTTTTTATAAATTACAAAGTTTTGTTTTATGCAAATTACAAATTATCTTTTCTATCGATTTTTTTTGTGCAGCTAAATACTACTCAGTGAAATCTTTCATTTGAGGTGTAACAAGGGGGGTGGTGCCATTTGAAATTTTTAAGTGGTGGTGTGGGGCGCCTAGGGATGACTGACCCCTTGACTAAGGTATAGTGGTTCTAGTTCCTTCTATCCAAATATCATTTATACCAAATCGCGTTGTTCTAACTTTTGTAGTTTTCGAGATATTTGCATTGAAAGTTTTCAAATTGACACCCTGTATACTAATATATTATTCAGATTCATCTGTATTATTTAATGCTTTCTTGCTCAATCGGCATTACAGAGAGCAAATTACAATGCAGGTTTGGGCAACTGTTCCAGAACAGTTTCATTACAGGAAAACGAGAAGTGATACGGGATCCGAATTTTGAGCAATCTATAGGACTCAAATTTTGCTGTTTGACTGTGTATACCATATGTGATTGATGATATGTGATTATTAATATTCTATAAATAAATAAATATACAGGGTGTTTCCTAACTACGGTATGAAACTTCAGAGGGTGATACGTTAGGTCGTTTTAAGAAAAAAAAGTTCCTATGCACATATGTCCGAAGTTGCTTCGTTTCTGAGATATTGAAGATTGTTGAAGTTTAAAAAAAAAACGGTCATAAATATCCTTAAACTGATTTGGTTCAGTTATTTGAAGTAATAAGACGCTTATTTAGCCCTAACTAGATTAAAATTATTAGGTCCAGTGGCGTCTCAGTGGTCACCACAGCAAATTATCATTGAGAAGAAAAAGTACGCCACTGCCTTTTTTTTTAGTTATTATTTGCTAAGATTAAGCCACTACAAATACAACTTTTTGGTCTCTTGTATTTCTGCATATCTGGCTTCGCTTGCGAGAAAAAAAATTAAAATCACCGTTATGACCGTTTTTTTTTTAACTTCAACGCCCTGTATCTCAGAAACGAAGCAACCCCGGACATATGTTCATAGAAACTTGTTTTCTTAAAACGACCTTACGTATCACCCTCTGAAGTTTCGTACCGTAGTTGGAAAACACCCTGTATTATATAATTCTCAATAAATTATAACAAACATTTTTTCTATAGCTACCATAATATGTCTAAGTACTGTTTCAGAAATACGGGTAAATCAATTTAGTACACTGTTAATAAAAGAAATAGTTGCAATTTTTTAATAAACCGTAATATAAAATAAAAACTGTTTAATTAAATGTTCAAATTGTCTTCTTTCAGCCACCTGACAGTGTCTAAGCCTCTCTGAAAATTGGGAAAGCGCGTTTTGAAAAGGTTCATGAGAAATAGCAAGCACGGCATCTAAAATTCTGTTTTCACGATCCTCCAAAATGTCATTCCATGGTGTTTGATCATTATCTTGATCATCAGACAAAATAATTAAATAAGTAATTAGCTATCAAGTTTCCATAAGGAAAGAAAGGCACAATTCTATGGTGTCCAATTATACCTGCCCACATATTTAATTGTTGGGGATGTTGAATACGGTGCTCCATCATCCAATGGGGATTATGGTATTATGGTTTGACCAGTACCGACAGTTGTGCCTCTTAATAAAGAAAGCTATACTTTTCTTTGCTATTGACAAAGCCAAAGACAAAATGTGGCCTCACCAGAAAACGAATGGATTCTTGACTGTTATCATGTACAAGGCTAAGTTTTGGATGTGAGGTCTGTGGTTCTTCTTGCAAGGCAAGCAAAACGTCCAGGCATTTGTTGCAGTTATTGCACGACCTGTTTTTGGCAACTTTTTGTACCATACCCGTATGCTCAAAGGTCTGGAACATCCTATTAGCACTTGATTTAGAAATGGGATGTCGACCAGGACTACTTTGATTAAAAGGGTTGTGTTAAGCAAGCCAAGTGTTATTTAACTTGCGTCAACAGTTCATGAGGCTTTTATGTTCCTCGATTGTAGGTTAATTTTACTGATTCTTTCATTTACTGAGTGAAGGAATTAAACTAGCTTTTCACTGTGGTAATTTGGCGTTTATTTCTCCAAATCACACAAAACTTCTTTAGTACATGATTTTACAATAACGTACTATAACATAACTATTTACTACTGATTTTAAAATCAAAACTAATCACTATATTTGTTTAATACATTTGCTGGGTGCCTTTTTTAGGCAATTCTATTTGTTTCACTCCGACGGAGAGAAACCACGTGCGTTTGTTGACATAGAGCCTTGCTTTTCGAAGCCAAAAGCCCTTGTGTGTTTTAGGAAGGAAAACTGTATCATCTGACAGCAAGGTTACGCCCCCGCTGTCACGACGCATAACCAACAATGCATTCTGATAGGCTACACAAACGCCATGTTTTCTTCCAACCAATTGGACGGCAATAAACAAACTGTACCATGCCGTGTCACCCTCCTAGATCATCAAAAACGCCGTCAAAGGGTATTCTAATATACAAGATTATAAAAATATACGTTTAACATCTAAACGTGGAACATTGCTTTTTCCTGGAATAACGGTCGACTAGCCGCTTATTATTTAGGACATATTATATGTATTTTAAAAGATGATATTTGCAAGTTTAATGCCTATCCCGGCGATAACACTATATTCGTTCAGCAAACATTGATACATTTTGCTCCTTTATTAAAATAATATTGAAATCAGATATTTAACAGTAATAATTGATTCTAAAAACATATGTTGCATTTAATTATATTATTTTTAATCCATTTGGATGATCGTTTCCCCAACATTCTCCCCGCGTTGGAGCATTCATGCTTTAACCGATATTCCAATAACAGCAGCTCCCTTACTAAACTATGTACAACTATTGCTTAAATATACCCTACTTTGGTATCCAACAGTACAACTTTCACACCTTAACATTATAATTATTAATAACAAAAAAAACATTTTTCCAAATAGGGTTTAGGACTCTTCATAGTCATACACCAATACATTTTACTTTATGTAAAACAACATGTTACCTATTTTTTAACAATACATTCGTAAAAATACTCTTATGAGCTGAAATCTAACATAATACATTAAATACAACCGTACCGATACATATGATACCCTACTACAACATAATCATCAATTTTCCTTGAATATGATACATTAACATAAATACAAACTTAGCGATACATATGATACCCTACTATAACATAATCATCAATTTTCTCTATCACCGTAGTCAAGTATGGTAGGTACAATCAAAGAACAACAATTTCGCATCTGACGCGCGACCTTGTCTTATTTTCACATGATAGTATAGCTAACCACAACGTGGATTCGCCAATGCAAGTGGAAGCACAATTTGTAAGCTTGCACTTTCCTAAGTAGAAAGTACTTGCATGCATTATTCACCTTGAAGAATGTTGGCCACAACGTGACCTGAAGTTACACATGAGAGCAGCTAACCACAACGTGGATTAGCCAACGCAAGTGGAAGCACAAGTTGTAAGCTTGCACCTCCCTAAGTAGAAATAGCTGCACGCATTCTTCACCTTGAAGAATGTTGGCCACAACGTGACCTGAAGTTACACATGAGAGCAGCTAACCACAACGTGGATTAGCCAACACAAGTGGAAGCACAAGTTGTAAGCTTGCACCTTCCTAAGTAGAAAGTAGTTGTATGCATTCTTCACCTTGAAGAATGTTGGCCACAACGTGACCTGAAGTTACACATGAGAGCAGCTAACCACAACGTGGATTAGCACACACAAGTGGAACCACAAGTTGCAAGCTTGCACCTCTCTAAGTAGGAAGTATTAATTAACTACGTATTCTTTATCTTGAAGAATGCGTTAACGTCTGCGGAGCCCTTGCTCAGAGCAGCCGCAAACCCCGAAAACTCCCACCCGAAGAAAATCCCTTTATTTTCCTGGACTGAGCAACAACAGAACCCCTTATCCCCACCCAACCCAGAGGAATGACACTGGTACTTAGGCTGACGCTGCACGTACCCATGCAGCGCGGAAACAAAGACGAGCATGAAAAGGAAGAGGAAGAAATAAAAGGCGTAGATGCCCCGCAGGACGAAGGTGGGGCCGATATCCAGGAACAGGCTAGCCAAGGACAGTGCGTTAGTTCACACTCTTTAGTTTACACACTAGGAGCACATCTAGTGCTTAGTAGGTCAAGAGTGAAAAGTTGTTAGACGTCTCCGCTTACACAACCGTTACGACGCCCAATGAAAGACAAAGAGCTAATAAAAATAACAAAAAACGCAAGATCATTTATTTTTTTAGGGTTTCCCCCAGGGACGCAGCTATTGTCCCAGTAACTTCTATGGCAAGCTACCAAACCGAAAATAAGATTGAACTCTTGCTTAAAAAACTTCAACTTCAAAAAAAAAATTAAAAAAAATAAAAATTAAATTATTACCGCTGTAATAACTTACTTACACATTGTAAAACTTTTTTACAACACACATTGAGAGACAAATATGTGTTGTCTAATTTTACCAAAACATTAGCTCTGGTTACGGTTCATATTTATATTTATGTCGTCATAGAGCAGAGGCGACACTTTGGTGATCGATCGAGTGAATACACTTGTCTCGGAATCCAGAAACATTTTAAATCCTTTTAACTGGTTACTAGAAATTATTTTATTTTGCTTTTATTCTGAAATTTCCTTATTAAAATATTTTTCTTGCAGATTTTTTACAACAAACTTTTTTGCGTTGTCAATTTCATTGACATCAAGATTTGACTGTTTTTTTATCAAATTTATTTTTAACGTTATGTAAAAACCGAAATATAAATGCTACTGAACGTATTAAACGTCCAAAAATTCGAAAAATTTGCAAAATATTCTAACCAAAAATCGCACGCCTCTGGTCTCTGAAAGACGAGTGCTATTTTCCTTTGTTCTGGAATGTTTTTTAAATTTATTTGGCTGTCGAACGAGTGCAAATCTACGTCCGATTTCAACAAAAATTCAGGCCCATGAAACCAATTTCCTGACTTAATCATGTCGGTTGAAAAGCTTCCCCGTGACAAAATATCCGCAGGATTATTTGCTGATTTTACATGTCTCAACATATATTTTGTTGTGAGGCTCTGAATTTGAGAAACTCTATGCGATACAAATACCGACCACCGATTTGGGTGATCGTTACACCATGCAATAGCAATCTTAGAATCCGACCAAAGATTTACCGAATCGAACTTCATCAGGTTCTCAAAAATAGTCAGAATCCTTTGCACTAAATTTGCTAAAATTACCAAGGCACAGAGTTCCAATCTTGGTAATGTAATTGTTTTAATTCATTAATTATCAAATTACTAGTCACCGAATTATCCGCATATAAAACTCGAATATATACACAGGCGCCGTACGCCAATGTGCTTGCGTCCGCAAATCCTTGAATTTGGATTTTCAATATTTCTTTATTGTCACATATTTTTCTAAGTATTTTTAGTGAGCCGAGAAGAGATATCATACCTAAAAATTTACCCCAATCAGTTATTAGATCAATATTTGTTATTTCCGTGTCCCAATCTAATTGTTGAATCCATAATTTTTGCATTAAAATCTTTCCTGCAACGACCGCTGGATTAACCAGTCCTAACGGATCGTAACATTGCGCTAACGTTGACGAAATAATTCTTTTTGTTGGATTTTTATTTCCTAATTCTGTCGGAATCGTGACACTCAACATATCCTCATCCGGAATCCATTTTATTCCTAACACCTTACTCGGCGCGTCATCGAAATTTAAATCATACTCATATAATTGTGCCTGCCATACAGATTCTAAAAACGTTCTTGAATTAGAACACCATTTATGTAAAGTAAAACCCGAATTGTTGTGCAGTTTATTTAACTGCGTATACAACAATTAATGTTCAAACTCATTGCAACCGGCCAAGATGTCATCCACGTAACATTGTGTCATCAGCGCTTGGGACGCCACTAGAAATTCGTGACATCCCGCCTTCGCGATTTGTAATACCTTTCGTGCGGCTACATACGGAGCGAAATTGGTACCGTACGTCACCGTTTGCAGCTTGATACATTTTAAGCTGTCGTGTGGATTATCTTGCCAAAGAATATTCTTCAGAAACTTATGCTCTGGATTTATTTTTATTTGTCTATACATTTTTTGTATGTCTGAAATCAATACGAATTGAAAATACCTGAAGCGGCACAAAATATCAAAAAGCTCAGGCTGTACCTGATACCTTTTTACAGTGACGTCATTCAAAGAATATCCCTACTTTGACTGTGCCGACGCGTCAAACACTACACGTAATTTTATTGTAACACTAGAATCTCTGATTACACACAGATGTGGTATGAAATATTTATTCTCGTTATTCGCGTTCGTCAAAGTCAACGGAACAAACTTTGCATGAACTAGGTCAACATACTCATCAATAATTTTTTTGTATTCCGAAAATAATTCCGGGTTGCTCTTAAATCTCCTTTCAAGTGACAGAAAACGTTTTTCTGCCATTGCATATGAATTACCCAAGTGTTTATATTCTTGAGGCTGCTTAAATGGCATATCTACCTGATATGCTCCGTCTTTTAGAACCTTTGTAGTATTACAATATATTTGTTCTGCTAACTTGTCGTCAGCTGACATTACCTTTTTTGATGGTATTTGTTCAATCTCCCAAAACTTTGCTAACTTATTATTAATTTTTGTGTTTGTAAGAAAAACGAAACTTCATTCTGTGAACAGTCTTGTTGATTTCGCACTGCTTTAGTACAGGAAGAAGGTACATTACCTGCGATAATCCACCCAAATTCAGTGCTTACGAGACTCGGCATATGTTTACCCAAACTATAAAATCCTTTCTCTAAAATTGCAAAATACAAACTAGCTCCCAATAAAAGATCTATACTAGAAGGCTCATAAAATGTTGGGTCTGCAAGTTCACCCTGTATACTATTTGGTATTTTTAAACTATCTATTTTTATCGGTACCTGCGGCAACTTAAATGTTATATTATCCAATATTATACAAGACACGGTATAATTTTTATTTTGCGTTTTTGAGTGTACGGTTACATCTGTTAATTTATTTATTTTAAAACTTCTTTGTGAAATACTTGAAATATTTAGTTCGTGATTGTATACTTTACATTGTATTTGGTTTACCTGTGATTGCGTTATGAATGAGCTTTGGCTCCCGCTCTCTAACAAGACTTTCAAAGAAATTCCCCATATTTATTAAGTACTTTTACTTGAGCAGTTGCTAATAATACATTTGATTGTCTTGCATCACTGCCGACAAAGAAACTGTTTGATTTGTTTGTAAACAATTACGTTCACCCGAACCTGTCACACTAGAATTTGACTGTTGATTCTGTAGTTGGTTTTCTACTGTTGTATTAGGCCTATTATTTGCATTGTTATTTTGCCTGTTTGATAAATTTCCCGAGTTGTTTGTCGATCTGTTTTGTGAATTCTGCCTGGTACCTCTCATATTTACATTATAATTTGCATTATTTGAATGTTGTCGCCCGCCATTTGATCGACCGCTATGCTTTGATGCCACAACGAATTGTGTTTACTTCCACAATTTCTGCATGTGTAAATTGACGTGCACTGCGCCACACTATGTCTCCCGAAACAATTAAAACCTAGTCTTTTTTGCTGCACAATTCTATTTCGTTCCTGGGCCGAAAGTTTTAAGAATTCATCGCATGCGTATAGTTTGTGACCTGCCGTCGCACCACAAATCTCGTAAAATTTATTATTTTGTTGATTACCCGCAAACAACGTAACTCTGTCATTTCTAGCACTCCTTGCCTGTGAGGCAGCGCTTGACTGTGAACTCGTACTAGCTAAATTTTCAAATACTATGCATCTTCGCTCTAAAAATTTAAAGAAATCGTTTACCGACGGCAATTCGTGTAGATCGCGGTCTAACTCAAATGCTCTTTTTGTCGCGAAATCTAATTTATTTTCTAAAATAAATACCAGTAAATAATCCAAAATCTCTGTGTTTGACAAGCTTAATTTTTTAATGACTCAATTGTTTTTCTTCGATTTGCAATAAACTGTCTTAAATTTCCGGCATCAGGCTTTGCAAGCTGAGGAGTATCTAAAATATTATTTAAATAACTATTAATTATACAGGTTATGTTTTCATACCTTTTCTTTAAAATATCAACCGCAATTTCAAAGTTTGAACCTATAATCTCTAACGGATCGACCAGCTTGAGCGCTTCTCCCTTTAAAGTTGTTTTTAGACAAATTAATCTCTGAATATCTGTCAAACTTGTATTATTAACAATTAAAGCCGTGAACAATTCTACATAACCTCTCCAATCGGCTAGATTTCCGTCAAAGGGTGAAATTATCGAGTCTGGTATTTTAATTCCCGATGTGATGTGTACCGGCGGCATACTTTGTGCGCTACATACTGAGTTTGCAACACTAGCTACCCTTAAATCTTCAATTTTAACTATTAGATCACAGTATTTATTCTCAATGCCAGTTCGGTCGGTATCTTGGGGGTTTAATACCTCGATTTTATCTTGAGCCTCTGTATAGTTTTGAAACGCTTTTTTTAATAGTTCTTCCCTCACGGAAGCTTGTTCTACTCTCGTCTTATCATTTAAACTTTGTTCAATCCACGTTTGAACCCGCGTTATCGCGGCTTTTGCAACAGTCCGTGTTTTCTTCAACGATTCGAGATCCATATTGTCTATAAAATTTTGTTATTTAATTTATAAAGTATAAAGTATAAATCAATCGTTCTGACTTTGAAATAAACTTGCTACTAGAATACCTACTTTCAATGCAACTTATACTAAACTGTTGGCTACCAAAGTATGATTATGCTTAATCAAATATTGACAATACTAACAAACAATCTTATTTACAAAAGTACAATGACAATAAACAATAAGAACAATTATTACTCTACCTTCCTTGTTAATTGCTCTCTGATCTCTCTGATGTGAGTAAGCCTTGTTCGGCGTTTGCGTAGACCCTTGTCACACACTGTATTCCCCCAAATGACCTTTTTTTTCACTCACTTTTCACAATTCCCTGGTTTGACAGTCTCTCACAGAACTTCTTCACTTTGTTTAAATCGTCTTATTTATTATTTTTACGTTTTTCACAAAACTTACTCCTTTTCTTAACTGATGTTTATTTTATCAATTTTGCATTCAAAAAGTCGCTAATTCACTTTTCACTCATCCGGCTCGAAGGACCATGTTAAACAAGCCAAGTGTTGTTATTAAAATTTAACTTGCGTCAACAGTTCATGAGGCTTTTATGTTCCTAGATTGTAGGTTAATTTCACTAATTCTTTCATTTACTGAGTGATGGAATTAAACTAGCTTTTCACTGTGGTAATTTGGCGTTTATTTCTCCAAATCACACAAAACTTCTTTAGTACATGATTTTACAATAACGTACTATAACATAACTATTCACTACTAATTTTACAATCAAAACTAATTATTATATTTGTTTAATACATTTGCTGGGTGCCATTTTTTAGGCAATGCTATTTGTTTCACTCCGACGGAGAGAAAACACGTGCGTTTGTTGACATAGAGCCTTGCTTTTCGAAGCCAATAGTCTAGTATGTTTTAAAAAGGAAAACTGTATCATCTGACAGCAAGGTTACGCCCCCGCTGTCACGACGCATAACCAACAATGCATTCTGATAGGCTACACAAACGCCATGTTTTCTCCCAACCAATTGGACGGCAATAAACAAACTGTACCATGCCGTGTCACCCTCCTAGATCGTCAAAAACGCCGTCAAAGGGTATTCTAATATACAAGATTATAACAATATACGTAACATCTAAACGTGGGACATTGCTTCTTCCTGGAATAACGGTCGACTAGCCGCTTATTATTTAGGACATATTATATGTATTTTAAAAGATTATATTTGCAAGTTTTACGGCTATACCGGCGATAACACTATATTCGTTCAGCAAACATTGATACATTTTGCTCCTTTATTAAAGTAATATTGAAATCAGATATTTAACAGTAGTATTGATTCTAAAAACATTTGTTGCATTTAATTATATTATTTTTAATGCATTTGGATGATCGTTTCCCCAACAGCTTGGTTGCTTCTTAAAAAGATCTCCGTCTATTTCCATATCCTATCATCATAAGCGGAGTAATGTGTTCTTATTTATTTGGCTAAACCATAGTTTTATCCGTTATAGTAGTAGTTACATAAGTAAAAAACTCGCAAGTGACAACTGACACTTAAACATTTACTTGTGTTGTTTTTAAATAATATGTATTATGAGGTTTCTACATTCATTTGCCCGTATTTACAAAACAGTTAAATTTAGATATTATTATATGGTGTGCATAGGAGAAATATATTAAATTTATTGAGAATGTAGAATATCTAATAATATACGGAATGTTTCATTAAATCACCATCACACATCAACACTTGACAGTCGATGACGCTACTGACAAATGGTATACACAGTAAAATAGTAAAATTTTGGTAGTCCTATAGAGTTTCCAAAACCCAGATCCGGAATCACTTTTCGTTCTCCTGTAATTAAGCCATTCCGTAACATTTGCCCAACCCTGTACAATAAAATGAAAACCTAGAGTAAGTATAATAACATGCTTGTTCCAACCAGAAGTCCGGAACTCGTGTTTAATCAGAAATAGAGTCTACCAGATGAATATTGCATGTAGACCAGGATGTCTGGTTAAGTCCTACAACTGGTTGATTATTTTTAACAGTTTGAAACTGTCAGGGACTGATGGTTAAAACAGACCTAGTATATATGCAAACGTTTTTTAAAATATTTGAGGCTGTAAGATGCGTAAAACAAGAATAAACGTATTTACTAACACGACACACATTAAAATTAAAAACTTAAAATCTACAGTCGAAAACTTCTGTCAAAGTCAGCTTCACCACCTTTTATGGATTGGAGTATATCCTTTTCTTTTCAGTGGTGAGTTTCCTCACGCTGTGTCAATCGTGCCTTTTCAATTTTATTCACTGGTATATTGTTTTGTTAATATTAGTGCTTCCTCACTATGCAGGGGTTATAGAAGAGTCAATATTTTGGAAATTAGTATACTGAGGCCGGTGTTGATCTCACATGTATGTTTGTCTGATAAGTTTGTTTGTCGATCACAGGTTAAAAATAATGATCTTCCCAAAATCAAAGCATCAATACATTTTTATTTAAAGTTGATGCTGAAGTATTTTTTGTGTACAGGGTGTCCCAAATTCGAGCCTTATCATTGAGATCTCGGAAACTAGAAGAGATACGAGGTCGGTTAAATGGAAGCAAAGTTGCGCGATTTGATGCTGATCAAAATGCCACCTTAAAAGTTTACAAATTCCGAGTGCTTCCGAAGATTTTTGGAAAAAACCGAATATTCGCGATTTCATTTTTATTTGTTTATGACTCTATTTGAATACATATAACAAAATAAATTTCACATTCTCATTGCTACTTTTTCTGTTCTACAAGATGGTGTTATAAGATTTTCAAACCGACGTTTCGTCTTTGAGCTGCCATCATCAATTTTTTTTTTTAATACAGCCCTGGATTTTTTATTACGGATTTTAAGAGCTTCTAAGGTCTCAAAACCAATGATGTATCGCACTTATTCAAAAAATGTATATTAATGGCATTTTCCATAAGAACTCATTTGTTAAGAGAGAGACAGAAACGAAAACTTAATAAAACTGAATAATGAAAGTTAAGGCAAATATTCAAATTGTAATCCGCCCGCTTGGATGCATTTTCGTGTCAGTCTGTGAATTTTATGGATGGCTTATAGGCAATAGTCCTTGCGGGATGATCTTCCTTATTAGGTCTTGACGTAAAACTTTAAGGATTTGTGGTGTGTTTCGATAAAGACGGTGTTGGAGAAATCCCTAAAGAAAGTAATCTAGATGGCGTAGGTCTGGGCTCCTAACTGCCAACGTACGGGTCCTTGGTTTCCAATCCATTTATTGGGGAACAGTGCATTTAATAAATTTGTAACGAGTCTCCCATTATGAGGTGGTGCACCATCTTGTTGCCACCATAGTTGACGTAATACGTCCAACGGTTCTTCCATTATGGAATCCCATATATTGGTCCTTATTAATTCGGCATATCTTTCAGAAGTTAAATTTCCTTCGAGAAAAAACGGGCCGATAATTTTATTGTGCCACATACCGACCCATACATTAAAATACATTAAATGATTGCCGTCCCTGAGGTCTTACTTCTCGATTCTGCCTTGGGTTTTCCATTGACCGATAGTGTTCGTCATGTCTATTAAATATTCCATGTGTTAAAAGCCTGTATTCATCTGTCCATATAGTTTTATTTATGAAGTCGTCATTTTCATTAATTCTATTTTGCAACCAGTTACAAAATTCTAATCGTCTCTCAGCATCGCCAGGTCTTAGTGTTCGACTAATATGAATTTTGTAAGGTTTATATCCACGATTATTTAAAATTCTTCAAACTCTCATTCGCGGTGATACTACTTCATCTGAGAAAACTCTAATTGAAGCTCGATTATTTGCCTTAAAAAATAATTTAAAATTACTTATTTTACTTCCTACTATGTAATAGTTTTCAAACTTACAGACTCGTCTTCCATATTCAACCGTTGGTTGAACAAAACTTCCGTATTGAGCTAAATTATTATCAATATTAGCAAAATAACTATTATGCGGCTGCCGTCCTTCCCGATATTCCAACAAATAGCGGTCACAAGCCGTTTTTGAATTTCGATTCGAAATATAATAAATCCTTTTCATGTCTCGTTTTTCTTCAGAAGAAAAAGGCATTTATGTTTAATACGCGTTAACGATTAGTGAACAGTGAACTGTCAAAATATTAGATAATTTAAACATAAACAAATGAACTAAGATGGCCGGCGCGCACGATGCACCGCCACCTTGATACATTGCTAAAATTTCTGTTAATATAGCCTAGGGCCTAGGGTTTGAGGGTTGACACTTTAATTATATTATTTATTAAAAATTAATACAAATGAATTCTTATGGAAAATGCCATTAATATAAATTTTATAAAAAGTGCGATACATCATTGGTTTTGAGACCTTAGAAGCTCTTAAAATCCGTAATAAAAAATCCAGGGCCGTATTTAAAAAAACAAAGTTGATGATGGCAGCTCAAAGACGAAACGTCGGCTTGAAAATCTTATAACACAATCTTGTAGAACAGAGAAAGTATCAATGAGAATGTGGCATTTATTTTGTTAAATCTATTCAAATAGAGTCATAAACAAATAAAAATGAAATCGCGAATATTCGGTTTTTTCCAAAAATCTTCGGAAGCACTAGGAATTTTTAAACTTTTATGGTGGCATTTTGATTAGCATCAAATCGCGCAACTTTGCCTTCATTTAACCGACCTCGTATCTCTTCTAGTTTCCGAGATCCCAATGATGAAGCTCGAATTTGGGACACCCTGTACACCGTCTCAGTGCTTATCATTTAGACAGTGCTATATAAATGATCTGCAAAAAAATTAAATCCCCGATTTGATATTAATTCAGAACTTTTCTTCCTGTAAGTAGTAGTTTTCAGATTTTATCTGCATGGAATATTTTTCTTCCTATAAACATAAGGACTTACTCCTTTTTGAATAATGCCCGCGAAATGTTTCTTTTTATCGCCATTTAACAGTGCATAATATGGAAAACTCGAATATTTGCAAGCAAAAATTGACCCAAACTGTTTCAAGTTAACACAAACCACGCCCAAACCTAATTTTTTTGGTCCGCGGCGTTGTCGCCTTGCAAGTTGCAATGCATGAGGGTCCGGGTATAGTTACAGGAACATAGGCCCGTACCTGCACAGTTACGCCACTGCTTGTGGCAATTTACCAAGGTTGATTTTATTTGGATGTGATATAGTAAATTTACATGTAGGAGCAAACCGATTTTCGTTTTGATATCGTGGTCTCTCTGAAAGATGACCTCCCCACAAGCAAAGTTGTTTAATGTTCTGTGACTATTTTGTTTTATTGATATTTTATTACCACTTCCAAAATAATATTTGATTATATTAGATCACAATTAATAGACATTATTCTGTTGTCGACATCTAAACAATTTTATCAATTTATCATCATAACGTTTTTTTATTTATCGAAATTTTATTATAAATAAAATCTTACATATTAGTCACAAAAGGATTGTAGAAACGTTTTTATGATAATTTATAAAATATTTCAGCTTATAGAAATAAATTGTTTCGTACTTAATTGCTTTTTAATGCAATTCGGCAAAATTTTTAATTCCGTTACAGATATATTTTAAAATTATTTTGAAATATCGTCTGAATATACCTTTAGAAACAATTTGACTTTTAAAAGTAAACGGATATTTTAAAAATTACTTTATAACTATTTTATACCGTTGCTGGTGTTACAATGATTCTACTATAATAAATAAACTTATAAAATTTAATTGCTCACTTGAACATACTCTGGCTAACTACCTTATAAAGTATTTTTAAGATAAATCAATTTGTACCTATCATAGGCAGCTGCTGTTCCCTCAACGTAATTTAATTAATATAGATAAAATACCCTATGTAGACAAGATAATTTATAACTGAACAAATAATAAAATTATTTCGACGTCAGTGATTAAATTTTAATAACCGTTTAACCCATCATGATGGTTATTTGGGAATTTCTTTTTATATTTCCAATAACGATAGTGTTGTTGCATCTCTCTACTTAAATAAACCATTTAGGTACAGAGCATTGTGAAAGTAAAAACTGGCAAGAGTTAAAAGTATTAAACATTGCATGCATCTTCATATTCCCATCTGGAAAATATATGGAAGTTATGAAATATGACTAGAACAACCAGACGCAAGTTCTTCTACAAGAAATGGTAGAATCGATAAAGCTATTTTTCTACAATTTAATAACTTATCTTTGTTGATCAATAAATACAGAGCGCGCTTTAAATTCGGTAAAAATATTTTTGACAATAACATTTAAGATGCAATTACAATCTGGGTCTTTGAATCACCAATAACGTCTTTAAACATTCATTGTGTGTCTGTGCGTCGTCTTTATGAACTTACCAACATCTTTTGTATTTTATTGTTGTCATTTCATATTGCATTTTTATTTTATGACTTTTGGCACAATTTTTTAACTAGTTTATAATATTTTAACGAGCAGCAGGAGTAAAGGCCTTACAGAATATTGGCAGCTATAGTTTATAATACGGTGCCAATTTTTCATTTGTTGTAGCTGTTATAAAAACATATTAAAACATTTTAGGCAGAAATGTGGTTTAATAAACTTTGTGCCGAAAACTTTTTCACAACAATAATAAAATACTATTAACTTGTCAGTTGGGGCGGGTTTGTTTTTGGTACCGTAGAATTGGGTGACTTGGGACCGTGGTGCGACTTGGGACAAATTACGCCACGCCGAAAGTAGTGTGATGCCATCTATCCGTCGAAAGCGGAACTAAAACTTTTGTTTCAGGCGGTTTAGATAGATGTCGGGTTAGGTATTTATAATTTGAGAAGTGTGTTAGTTTGTTCTGTGGTGGTCGTTACTTACTTTGATCGCAGGTATGTAAAACCAAAATTTTTAATGACGCTTACACTTCCTATGGCCAACTACCGCATATTTTATACTGGTAGTTCTACTATTTTTATTTATGATATTCAACATGTTCTAAAATTTGACCATACTATAACTTACCTAAAAAGTGTAAATTTTTTGTAAAGCAGCCATTTTAATTTGTTTGTTATTTTCAGGATTACTTGGGACATGCCGTCAAAATATAAGAGGCGTTTGGAAAGTCGCAAATATCGCGATTTCTCCGAGGTAACTATCCAAATCGCTTTAAAAGACAAGAACGAATAATCTAGCTTATCGTACAGCCGCGGATAAATATGGGATTCCAAAGTCAACTTTGGAAAGGAAATTTAACAAAAAAAACGTGAAGTCTCCGGGAGGACAAGCAAGCCTTTCTGAAGCAGAAGAGAAGATCCTTGTGCAAGCGATAATAACCGCAAGCGAATGGGGTTTTCCATTAGAAAAGGAAGACATTAAAGATTTGGTACATGGCTATCTTATGAGGCAAGGTAAAAATGTCAATAAATTTCGCGACGCCAGGCCAGGCGATTCTTGGTATTATGGGTTTATCGCAAGGCACAACGATTTGAGCATACGTTTGTCGGAAAATATCAAAAGAAGCAGGGCCGCTGTATCTGCAGAAATGTTAAATGAATATTGTATATGAGTAATGTACCACCCGAAAATATACTTAATTATGATGAAAGTGGCTTTGTAGATGACCCAGGGCGCAATAAAGTCGTGGTTAGAAAAAAATCGAAGCATGCTGAACGCGTAATGGACTTTTCGAAAACCAACACCTCGGTAATGTTTTGTGTAAGCGGTTCTGGCGAAACTTTGCCGCCTTATATTGTTTATAAAGCGGATCATATCTGGGGTACCTGGACCGAAAGAGGGCCACCTAATGCTCGCTACAATCAAAGTAAATCGGGGTGGTTCGATATGGCATTGTTTGAGGATTGGTTTTCCACAATAGCTTTACCATATCTTAAAAAACTTAATGGACCTAAAGTACTATTGGGCAATAACCTTGCGAGTCACATTTCTATTAAAGTTTTGGAAGAATGCCAGAATAATGAAATTCGATTTATTCTTCTGCCACCCAATAGCACGCATCTGACACAGCCCCTTGACGTGAGCTGTTTTCGCTCAATCAAAGGTGCTTGGCGAAAAATTCTAAAAATCTGGAAAAAAAGAAATCGCGGTCCTTTGAGAAAAGACATGTTTCCCAGTTTATTACGCCAGAGCCTTGAAAAAGTTGGCGCAAATCAGTCAGAAAATATTAAAGCAGGATTCAAAGCTACAGGATTGATTCCCCTTGATCGTGACGCTGTTTTAAATAAAATACCGCAGCAAGATCGACATACAATTGACAATGACGCTGAAAAATCTATCACTGAGTCGTTGAAAGATTTACTTTTAGTCAGTTCGGCAACAGCAAAGAAGGATTCGCTAGTGGTTCTGCTACGGGAATTAAATGAAAGAAGAAATTAGATGTGGCAGCAGGACAAAGCGTGTCTTTTGAGCATGTTAAAAAAACAGAAGAGGAAAAAACGAAACAAAAAATAGGAACTGAAAATATACAACGTAAAAAAAAGAAGACCATATATGATCTCTCTGACAGTGACTGTGATGATGATGACACAAAAAATTCGGAATCTGAAAATTCTGAAATTACACAGAGAGAATTATCAGTAGAGACATGTGAATTCAATGAAACAAGCTACAACGATCTGGAAACAGACGACTTTGTAGTAGTTCAGCTAAAGTCAGTTAAAGGGCGGGGGCAACGATTTATAGGACAAATCATTGGCAAAGATCCATATCGTTGTTCGTATCTGAAACAAAATTCAAAAAAATATAATGCAATTATTTTCCCCACCGTTGTGGACGAAGGAGACATCGAGCAGCACGAGTTTGTGGCAAAATTGCCACCTCCACAGAGGCTGAGGAGAGGAGGAATGTTATTCAGCGAACTTGCAGTGCAAAAATTTATTACCAATTAATGTTGTATTTCATTTATATTTTTCTTTGTCTGTTTACTTGAGTTTATTTTTATTGGCATTTTGTTATAGGGTAAAGGTTTGAACCACAATCTTATTTGTTCGTTGCCAATGAATTACTATATATCTACAGAAATCTATCATTTTCTTTTTCTTTTTAAACTGTTCACCTGTTTAATTATTTTTTTAAAAGCACTCTTTTGTCTTAAGTCACCTTAAAGAAGCTTTACTTGAGGTAAAACATATAAAAGAAAAACGTGTCCCAAGTCTAACAAATCGACGGGTGACTTGGGACAGCTAGTTTTAAATTTTTTTCTTGAAATGGGTTGAGTTTTTTGTACAAAATTGCAGCGTAACTGATAGTCGTATTTTTTTGGCATAATATAGTATGTAAAAAACTTCATAGTTTTTTAACTACGGTTAATTGAATGTGAAAATCGTCCCAAGTCACCCAATTCTACGGTACGTATTACGTATGTTCTGTGCGCTTATGTAGTAAAGGTATCTAAGGAATTTCCAAGAGTCTGTGGTCAGATATTTAAATACATTTGCAGTTTAGCAATATTATATGAATATAGGATTTGTTGGGGAACTAGTTCGGGTTTAAAAACTTTACGAATAAGTGATGGTGGTTCCATGAGATGTCGCTTTGTTATCGCCAACCAAAGACTGTTTTACTTTACAATTTGCTGAAAAACTTGTTCAAAGAGCTAAAATATAGATATCGAGTTGTGAAAACAGGAAGAGAACAATTAAGTATAGGTACACGAACAGTGATGGTAATATTTTGCAAACAAACTGCATTGTAAAATTTCAAAGAAAATACTGACTGGGAGTGATACTTCTAAAAACAGAAGCTGACAATAATCGAGGCAAACATTCAATCTCCCATCTAGCCTTGTATTGAATAAACACATGCTTTTATTTGAACACTGGAAGCATCCTTTAGCGCGGTACAAAAATAGCGACCAGGGCCCTAAAGTAGTCAGCGGTCATTTAGCCACATCGGTTCATGTCTGTTCGTTTGAAGAACAATTAAATGATGCGGCAAATCATTTGTTCAACGTTGTATATAGCCTTTGCTGGTGTATTCTATTATTAAAAGCACAAAATGATCGATGTCCTGTTAGCAATACCAGTCACAAAACTTTTAAGACAACAATAATTAATTACTCCAACAATGATATCTTTATAGTATGTTATCTTCTAGTAAGTGGTATCACCATATTAAAAATTTGACGCTCGTTATTGCTCTAATTGGTTACGTTGAATAAAAAAAATTAATTACCTATATTTTGTCTGTTTATATCAGTCAAATACACCAATAAATATTAAATTTGGTAATTAAACGAAACCATCCTTGTTATGGTACTAATAGAACGAAAACATGGTATTTTGACGTCACTTGCTATACTTTTTTTTGACAGGTGCATACTCTTTTAACAAAATTTGCCTATTAATAGTTTCTTCAAAGCCGGCTTAATGTCATGAATATTACGCTTAATTTCGTACTTCCATCCATTTCCTTTCAAAAAAGTTTATCAACATATTACAGCAGCAATTATCATGGACCGTCACTTAGTCACTTTTATTATTTTGAAAATAACAGGGTAAAATAGTCACTCATATCCACAAAATGCACCAAACTGTCACTTTTTCAGTATGCATCGGAAATTCGTGCACGGCTTATGGATTTTCTGCCCCCCCAGATCTGAGAATTCTATTTGTTGACATAACAATTGAGGTAGAAGTAAACCTCATCACTATTGATAATTCTATTCCGGAATGTATTCGTTTTATTCTAATATCCAGTTGGCGACGTTTGTGCGCCATCGATTGTTCGCTCGTTCAGCTCTTGTCTCAACTGTCTTCAATCTTCCAGCAAATCTGGCAGCGTATTTTGTAGATGTTGCAAATAAATTTCCCCGGTTAATCTTTGTGGAATAATGACGGGACCAACAAAATATTGTTGGCAAAGTTGGGATTCTCTTCTCTCTGCCTATGAACAAGCCGACTAAAAACCAGGCGCATTTAAGGATCATTAGGTAAAAGATCTTGAACTGGCATCTTATGGTATGGATATAGCAACTGTTCTAACGTCTTAAAATCTCTTCCTCGACTTCAGGAACCCTTGCAAAACGCTGTCTTCTATTATCAATGGCTTTAGGAGTAAATTGGCCGTTTTCCCGCAGGTGTCTTTCGACAGCAGCAAACGTCGGGTGGCTCGGTATACGACGTTTTGGAAACCTTTCGGAGTAGACTCTGACACATTCGCTACCATTTCCTTGGCAATACCCAAATACCAATATCATATCGGTCTATTCTGCATTAGTGTATTGCACCGCCATGATAATTCACGACAATTAAAGTTTTCTAATAATTAATGCAAGCAGATAAAATGATTGAACGTTAGCAACAATATTAAATGTTACAAATTTGACAATAATCTTATGTTGTCAGATAAAACTAGTAATAACCAACAATTACAATCGTTTGTAAGGTGTAAGGTCGTGTTGTACATACCTGAAAAATACCGTGCGAACAAGAAGCAGATGATATGAAAACTGTTCCAGAGGTTTTTTTGTAGTAGATAAGTTCGTTTAATCTGCATTTTAAACTTAAATCTCTTATCTTCCATTGGCGTAGAAATCCTAATAATTAAGTTGTTTCTAGAAAACCTTGATTAGATAATTTTTTAATTTTGAGAAACTATCAAGTAATGTACAGGGTTATCCAACCAAGACTGGACAAGGCGATTTTTTGACTTTTCCTGTACTTTTATAAAAAAACTGAAATAGCCGTCTTAAGTCATTTTCTCCCGCGAATTCGAATATCTTCAGCAAAAAACAATTGAACATCAAACAAAAGTACTAGGGGTCACTTTGATATTTTTTTAAATGGGATGCCGTATTTTTAATGAGCTTATCCGATTTCTCATATAAATTTTGATCTAAAATGTTGGATTTTTAATTCAAAAACGCCTTTTTTCTTCAGTTTTAAATTCGGAAAATGTTCGTCTACCGTAAGATTAATACCTGATAGATGGATACCCGTTTCACCTGTTCACCCTTTAACCTGCTTTAAAGCGTCCGTCAGTTAGACAAAATAATCAAGTTTCAAATTTCTATACAGGGTGTTATGGAAATGACTTATTATTTTTTAACCCGTAAATATATAGGTCGAGACGAATTGGGGAAAAATTGCTATAAATGGCGCTCGAAGCTAGAAATTCGAGAAAAATGCCTTCAAAAATTTAGGTCCAAAACACCTACGCGCCAATGACCCAAACAGCTGATTTGGGTAATTGTTTACTTTAGTGCAAATGTTGAATTTTTCGCTAAAATTTCGTATATAGGCTAATTAAGGGTAGCTGATCACAATTTTCCTTTTGCGTTTAGGCGGCAAATGCACTGGTTTTGAGAAAAAAAAATGTTAAAGTTTTTCTAACTCACCGGTATGTTATTTTGCATGTAATCCTAAAATGTTGCTATTTTCAATAAAATATTACTTGTCGGAGTCATAGTATACACTTCTGAGTTGAAATAAACGAAATATGCCACAAGGAAACTCTGAAAAACGGGATAACTTGTAAGCGAACAGGAAACTCTACGTTATCTGGAAAAAGACGGGAGACAGCTCACTGACAGCTGGCCAAAAAAGCAGAAGCAAACTGCACGACCCATGTTGTCAGATTGTTAGTGTATTATAAATTGCCTATACTTACAATTCATTTTTATTAATTGAATGAATCCTATTGGCTCGAGCTAGCATATCATTCTCCTGGATGGAAGCCATTAATAATTACAAGAAAAAGAAGAACAATCTGGCAACGTGAGTGCAATGAATCTGAAAAGAGACGTTTCTACTTTGTCGGCGTATTAACAACGAATTTAATTAAATTTGTGCCTTTTCCATTGTTTTTTTGCTAAAATATTGTTCTTATTTTATGAACAGATAGTTTGGTGAAAGTTTTATCACATATTTTGAAGGGAAAACCATAAAATCTAGGAAATTGAAAGGAAAGTGAAACGCGACACCCAAAGAATACCCTAACCTGTAAGTGAAAAACTTTAACATTTTTTTTTCTCAAAACCAGTGCATTTGCCGTAAAAACGCAAAAGGAAAATTGTGATCAGCTACCCTCAATTAGTCTATATACGAAATTTTAGCACAAAATTCAACATTAATTGCACTAAACTAAACAATTACCATTCCAGCAGTTTGTCTTGTCAAAAACACATGTGTTCAGGGGCATTGAACTATCATGGAAGGCGCACATAGTCCGGTTTTAAGGTATTTTACAAAATTCAAAATACTTCCGATTTTAGAAAAAAAAACTATCAAGTGTAACTCTAGACCACCTCAGGAGTGGCCCCTTAAAATATAATAAGTCATTTCCATAACACCCTGTATATTTTTCACGAATTAATTACAAATAATGAAATATTCTTTAGAAGAACGGCTAAATGTAATAAAATTATATTACAAAAGTGGAGAGAATGCTCGACAAACACAAAGAACATTTTTTGAGAGTTTCCAGAGACACATTTCAGTGGATACAATTCTCAGAATTAAGACCCTATTTGAAGAAAGTAAGACATTGAAAGATAAGCCAAGAAAGATGAAAATACGGAATATAAGGGATCGAGCTATTGTTCAATATTTTACTATAAATCCGAAGAGTTCTATTCCGCAAGCGGTACGAGAAGTAAGGTATGGTCCAGGGCTCCGGAGAGTAAGCTATGGAACAGTTCACAGAACTTTAAAAAAATGTGGTCTAAAACCATATTGCATCCTTCCCGTTCAATACTTAACACAGCTTCAAAAAGAACTGCGATTTCGATTTGTTGCTTCAATGCTGATGAGAGAGCAAGACGAAGATTATAATTTATATAATAAAATTCTATGGAGTGACGAAGCGTCATTTACAACATCGGGGGTATACAATCGGAAAAATACAAGATACTGGGCAGCAGTTAACCCTCATAGATATGAAATGATAAAGTTTCAAGGTTGGAGCTCACTTAATGTTTGGTGTGGGATGTTAGAAAATCGAATTATTGGACCACTATTTTATCGTGGCTCTTTAACAGGCCAAAGATACCTCCATTTTCTTCATAACGATATCGAGGATTTCTTGGAAAGGTTGCCATTGCAAGCCTACAACAATATCATTTGGCAGCAGGATGGTGCTCCGCCTCATGCAGTTCGAGAAGTGGTAACATACCTAAACGAGCGTTACAATCAGTGGATTGGCCGTAACGGAACAATTCATTGGCCACCAAATAGCCCCGATATCACGCCAATGGATACATTTTTATGGGGTCATTTAAAAAATGTAGTTTATCAACGACCCAACAGAAGTCTGGAGGACATTCAGCAAAAAATTATAAATGAAATTAATAGACTTAACCAGGACCAAAATATTGTAAGAGATTCTTTGGAGAGATTGAAAAGGGGGCATCGGTCATGTTTTAAAAATAATGGAGGACACATAGAACAATTATATTATTGAGATTAAAGTTATTCACTTTAGTTTATAGTTTTTTCTAATATGTCATACTTTTTTTATACGTAAGCAATGATAGATTTGCAAAAACTACTAAATTTGTAATTAATTCGTGAAAAATATATAGAAATTTGAAACTTGATTATTTTGTCTAACTGACGGACGCTTTAAAGCAGGTTAAAGGGTGAACAGGTGAAACGGGTATCCATCTATCAGGTATTAATCTTACGGTAGACGAACATTTTCCGAATTTAAAACTGAAGAAAAAAGGCGTTTTTGAATTAAAAATCCAACATTTTAGATCAAAATTTATATGAGAAATCGGATAAGCTCATTAAAAATACGGCATCCCATTTAAAAAAATATCAAAGTGACCCCTAGTACTTTTGTTTGATGTTCAATTGTTTTTTGCTGAAGATATTCGAATTCGCGGGAGAAAATGACTTAAGATGGCTATTTCAGTTTTTTTATAAAAGTACAGGAAAAGTCAAAAAATCGCCTTGTCTAGTCTTGGTTGGATAACCCTGTACCTATATATTGTTATTATAAACTGGCATTAATACGTCTCTGCGTCTAGGCAAAAACGATAGCCGAGTTTATGAGGGGTTTTATTGCAGTCATTAAGTCAAACGGTATACCTTGGTACACACTTTACCTTTTCCGTAGCAAATGAGTTGGTTCATCTGAATTTTTTGCCCAAACCCCTCTTGTTCCATTGGCATAAAAATCTGCAACAAGCAATTAGTAGAAAATCCAGGTTCTACGCCCATGAACTGATATTAATCAGAATTGTGACATGGGTTTTTTCGCCCCATAAAGCTATGCCAATGTACCAAATTTCGGCAAAATATTATGAGCAGTTTTTGAATTAATCCAGAAAAGCAATTTAAAAATTGTCACTTAAGCGCCGTCTAGCGCCCAAACTAAGCAACTTTGTACTAAGGTAAGTTTACTTAAATCGGCTAATTTTGTCTGAAGAATATGCAGAGCCTTGCCACAGGGGGATGGGGGCGATCGCCCCCCCCCCCGCCCCCCTTGGCCTGGCGCCCCTTTACTACTTAAATAATAATTCTTGAACAACAAGATCGGTCTTATTTTATTTTTAGTGAAGAAGATAGATGGGAATAAACTTAATAAAACCGGTTTCGAGAGCGTCCCACCACATTATATTCATTTTTTTTTATATAGCGGATTTTCACTTTATTTGGGGCCAAACCCCGTTCCCTAGGAAGCATAAAAAACGTGAATTCCTACGAAATTTGGGCGTGGTCCCAAAAATTTTTTGCCTGCGCCGCTTTAGCTCCGCACTCTGCGCCCTCCCATAGTTCGCCCCCCCCCCCAAAAATTCTGGCTACGCCACTGAGAATGTGTAGTAGGTTTTTGTAAAGACCTTTTACAGACACCCTGCATATATAACATATATTATATAAAATATAATATAAGTACATTTGGTCAGTCAAATTTTTGTAAATAAAAAAGGGTTTCAAAATTCTGTTCTCACCAATCCCGACCCTGAGGCAACTCTTTGAGGTTATAGCTTGTGATATTATCCAGCGTGGATTATCGGACGTCCAAGGGACAAAATGTTGTCATGTTCGAAAATAAAATATTCCTTTATTAAATATCGATCATTATTGCATATATGTATTTATCAGTGCCTCGAAATATTTGGAGCCTTATATATGGATCCTTTTCATTTCCTCTAGAATCGATGTGTTGGGGGTATGATTTTTTAAAGCAGTACTACTGCTTGCCTTATGGTTATCTTTTTGAACGACAATAACAAGTTGAACTGTAAATCTTCTACTACCGCAGGCTGATCTTTCATATAATAAAATTATTGTTCATTAAGTGACCCTAATCCTTATATTTTTCGCAAATATGCGACGGAACTGGTTATGGATTATTTATGTGCGCATTCTATCTCCAACCACTCATCATTCATTTCTCTTTCACTTAGTGGTTCTTTTTTTTTCTTATTACAAAATTATCGAAATTAAAGATTTTTACTTAGGATAAAAGTAAGTAGTAGAAACTGGAAGAAAACTAGCTAGATGCAATCCGATTTCCTCTGCGACCAAACATGAGGTGCATTCGAAAATTCGAAATTCAAATAAAATTGGTAAGTTAACTAAAAAATAAAATAAAGATGGTAATTTAGCATAAAATTACTAAAATAACTGTCATTCTTTTTTTGCCATACACCTGCGGACTATGATTTGGAAGCAATCGGGTTTTTTCTAAAGTAAGGAATGTCATTTTAATGCGTGGCTTACTGTTAAATATTTGGCGTATACGTTACCCTTAAAGCGGATATTTTTCAAATTTTCTTAACTTAGGTAAAAGTGAAAAAAAAAACTAAGCATTTTACATAGTCAAGATTTTTAAATTTCTGACATATTTTTAACTTTTTAAAAAAATGAAATACCTATTCTATATTTGCTTTAGTATTTGATTAATCGTGCGAGACCTACAGCCACGCACAGTTCGAGTATAATATAATTCTTGGAAGTATAGACATCTATTATTTACTTAATTATTATTATAAGCAATATAATTAATTAACTATATTATTATGTTTTTTAAAAATATTTAAATGAAAATTTTTATTTTCGTTCGCATCTTATATGTTTTTCACCTGTAAGAGCTACTTTTGTTTTATGTTTCTATTTAGGCAAAATTGCATTTTTTTTTAATTAAGATACCTTTTTGGTGGAAAATATCGAGTAAACAATAAATCTTAGCCGAAAATTCCAGGGGTACCACTTCAAGTTATTTACAAAACTCTATAATTCTATGCCTTAAAAAGTTAACAAAAAAACAGCTATTTATATTTTGCATATACAGGGTGTTCATTTGAAAACTTCCCACCACGGATATATCGAAAACCACTGATTAAAAGAAAAAACGCCGAGACACGTCAAAAGATTTGCCAAAGGGGACAACTTTTTAATCAAAAACTACTTCACCTCCTTTTACCCTCTGCCCCCCGGGGTCATCCCCTTAAAAATTTAAAATGACAAGGGGTATCAAGTAATAGCTTGTTTGAAAGGTCCTTCAAAGTGCTTTATTTTGACGTTTGATTTTTTAAAATAGGTCGATTCGTTTTCGAGAAAATTAGAAAACTCTTTATTTATCTTAATTTGTTCAGATAGAGAAAAAAACACACGAAAATATCACTTTTTATTTCAATAAGTGTTCAAAAACGAACATAAACAGCAATTCGGAAGATTAGACGTGGCAGCAACCAAATAACAACCCGACTTTTTTTTAGCCATCTATTTATAAACACAGATAACCTGGGTGAACTGTATTTATTCTTATACCTGTTTAGTTTTTTATAGTTGCTAAGGAAAAGAAAGAATTTAATTTGTTGTCAGTTACCTTTGTGACAATCTTGGGATAGTGAAAATTAATTTATTGATTCAGATTTTACTTCCAAAATGGTTTACACACTAGCCGAAAGAGTGGAAATTATTCTAATTTATGGTGCCCAAAATCAATGTGCTCGGCAAACTGCCGTCACATTTAACGCCAGACATCCTGAAAAGATAACTTCGCATAGGTATGTTTTGGACCTTGTTACTAAATTTACTCAAACTGGATCTGTTGCAAATAAAAAACGTAATCATCGTAGAGTTTTGGATGAAGCCGCTCAAGTTGAAGTTTTGGGTCATTTTGGCATAAATCCTAATACTTCATTACGCAAAATTGTTGATGCGACTGGTATTTCATTAGGCTTTGTACACACAGTTACTAAATTACATACATTTCATCCATTCAAAATGAAAATATTTCAAGAGTTAACCGAAGATGATTTCGATAGGCGAGTTGAGTTTTGTGAACAAATGACTGCAGCGATTAATGATAATACCATTCATGTAAAGAATATCTGCTTCAGTGATGAATGCACATTTTATCTAAATGGATTTGTTAATAAGCATAACTGCAGGTATTGGAGCAATGAAAATCCTCATGCTTTTAAAGAAGGGCAGGCATACTCAGTACCCCCAAAAAATTAATGTATGGGCAGGCATTTTAGGAAACAAAGTGATTGGGCCATTGTTTATTAATGGAAATTTAAATGGGGGCATTTATTTAGATATGTTGGAAAATACCATCAATCCGCTTATCACTGAAACCATTGAAAACCAAATCGAAGACGATGGAAACCCTATACTCGATGAGGCTGAAATATATTTCCAGCAAGACGGCGCTCCTCCTCACTATGTTCTTCCGGTTCGGCAATGGCTAGACGACGAGTTTCCAGATAAATGGATAGGGCGAAGAGGGCCTATAGAATGGCCTGCTAGGTCTCCTGACTTGACGCTATTAGACTTCTTTCTATGGGGCCATTTATAATCTATTGTGTTCACTCCCTAACCTGAAAGTTTGGATGAACTTCGTCAAACGCATCATCGAAAGCTGCCATGATCTCCCACAACATGTTTTTGAAAATGTCCGTCAGGAATTTGAACATCGCCTATATCATTGTTTGGCCAATAACGGGCAACATTTTGAACACTTATTGAAATAAAAAGTGATATTTTCGTGTGTTTTTTTTCTGAACAAATTAAGATAAATAAAGATTTTTCTACTTTTCTCGAAAACGAATCGACCGATTTTGAAAAATCAAACGTCATAATAAAGCACTTTGAAAGACCTTTCAAACAAGCTATTACCTGATACCCCTTGTCATTTAAAAGTTTTAAAGGGATGACCCCGGTGGGCAGAGGGTAAAAGGGGGTAAAGTAGTTTTTGGTTCAAAAGTTGTCCCCTTTAGCAAATCTTTTGACGTGTCTCGGCGTTTTTTCTTTTAATCAGTGGTTTTCGATAAATCCGTGGTGGGAAGTTTTCAAATGAACTCCTTATATGTATTAGTACTATATATTAGTACTATAAGTTCTTGATTTGTTTAAGATTTTGTATATTGTTTCGATTGAGAAAAGAAAAAGAACGCAGGCAAACATATTAATAAAACTTTTATTAGATATTTTACAATTATTCTTACAGTTTAACAAGTAAAATAATAGGTTTTTGTAGGATTCTTTGAAGTACATGCAATTTTCGGTAAAAATAGGTAGGTACCTAAGTATATCAACAGCAGTAAAGGAAAATAATCTTTAGTAAATGGACTACCTAGTTATTGTTCCCTCACGAAATTAACGTAGGTAAGTTAAAAGAAAGAAACATCCGGTCTGGGTACATAGCTGTAGAACGATAAATATTTGTTTAAGTTTTTACGCCTGTTTAAAATAATGTAAAATATTCTGTTTTGCCTCGGCATCGTCACAAAATTATCACACTTCACACACAATCAAAATTTGCAGAAAAGTAAAGATAAACAGTACACAAAAGCCGTTAATAATGCCAAATCAACTCGATGAAGCGAACTGTCAAACAAATTAACATTTGCTAAAGATTTCTAGGTTATGTCGAGTAAAAATGAGATGTTGTCATCTTCCAGTTATATGAAATTGTTATTTAACGCGTTTTAGTTTAGAAATGGAAACAAATAATTTGAAAGCACTTGGAAGTACAGACTTAATGCTTATTTTACAATTTTTTAGCAAGATTTTTGGTAATTTTATCATTGTTCTAATTTTCTAAGGCTCACTTTTCTGCCCTGTTCTAAAGAAATAAAAGTACATTTGGCAATACCCTTGCGGCGCATGCGCACAAGTCGAAATGACACTGGATCTTCTATCTCTGTTGTTGCTTCAAGATATTCAGGGTAATAGCCATATAGTACTAATACATATATGATATTTTGCGATTTTAAATAATAATTTAGCTCAACTCGACTGCTGACACACTAAAATTTGGCAGAAACTTTGAAAAATATTAACTAGCATCTTGTATCGATTAGTGCTTTTGAGTGTAGGCAGGGCCTCTTACTCTTATTTGTTTGTAGTGTACCGTTCGCTTTAAGTAAATGAAATTAGTTTAAGATCCTGTCGATGATTTCGTTTTCGGTTCCCATGAGAAAAGGAATAATTACGGTGTAGGCCAGTCGCGTGGCAATTTGTTCGTGCGAGGGAAAGGGAAACGTGTATGGGATTGTGTGATTAGGGCGTTGTTTGAGAAGTTTGTGGTTTTATTGTAGTTTGTAAGGAGTTTGTGTAGGTAAGTTTTTATGGTGTCTATTTTTAGGTCTCTGTGCAAAAGTCTTGTTGGGGTGAAAGAGGGCGCATTGGTGATCATTCTGAGAATTTGGAAAATTTGATATTTTTTGTGCCATATAAAAGAACAAGCCTGATCATAGATTTGTAGAGGTAAAGTTTAATTTTTAGCTTAACTTCGCGGTTTCAATTAAGCAGGGGGTACAGCGCAGCTGTTTGTGCGCTCGCGTTTTTAAGTCTATGGGTGGCATTGAGACTCCAGTTCATCTTTCTGTCAAAATGTAAGCCTAGATATTTAATATTGTCACTCCATTTTATAGGTGTGTTTTTGACTTTGACCCTAGTATTTGGGAGGTTTGTTTTAGCCTTTAGTAGGAAGATGGTCTTAGTTTTGGTGTCGTTTAGCCGAATTCTCCACTTGCCCAGCCATTTGTCTATGAGATTGACGTGATGTTGCAATTTTTCGATTACTGGTGGCGGCCTTCTGGCGGATGCGGTTATCGCCGTGTCATCGGCAAATAGGTAAGTTTGCGTTTGATTGGTTTTGGGTAAATCGCTCGTGAATATGTTATATAAAATTGGGGCGATTGGGGAGCCTTGCGGGACCCCTGCCGTTGTTTCTTTTGTTGATGAAACTTCGTTTTCCGATGACATAGCGAATGTTCTGTTCTCCAATAATGATATTATTGTTTGGACGAGATATACAGATAGACTCGATTTTATCAGTTTTAGGTTCAAGCCGTCGTGCCAGACCCTGTCGAGTGCTTTACTGATGTAGTAACTCCCACCCCAAATTTTTTATTAAATTGTGTCATCACGTTTGACGCTAACCTGGTTGTTTGGCGCACCGTGCAATGAGCAGGCCGGAAACTGAACTGCTCTGGTGATTAACTATAGCGTCGCTCTATAGTGTAAGACGACAAAAAATAGTGTTATATTTTTACATGACTTTCTTTTACACACAATAATAAGTTAAAAAAATTAAAGAAATATAGGGGAATTGTGCCTGAGATGGCATACTTTTTGTTTGAGTCCTTATTTTTTCGCGAAACAAATTATATTAAAGAACATGATCAGTCCAGTGAATTTTTTAATTCATCTTTTACACTTAACATCTACTGATTGGAATTTAACTTTCAAAATATATAACTTTGACAGTAACCAAAAAAAAGGTGTACCTATGCCATCTCACACTGATATACAGGGTGACGCGGATCTAAATGAACATACTTCAACACAAGACAAAGAATACCTTGGGGGTTCTTAATCACCCATCTTTGATAGTTCAATTGTCGATAGTTAATAAGATACAGGGTCTTTTATGAACTTCAGCAATTTTTTGTTCTTGTCATATTTTTTAATGCACTCCGTATAAAATTTTCATATTGGGTCAACATCTGTAACCTATCTGTCGCTTAAAATTGCAGTATCAGAAAATTTTAAATTCCAGGCCCGTATTAAAAAAAGTTGACATTTTCAATTTTTACATTTTTAACAACCTGTAGATCAATTTTTTCAAAATATTATTTTTTTATTGGAAAGAGCATAAAGAATTGACCCTAACGGCATAATTTTCAAAGTTCCCGCACCCATCACTTGATTAGAATAAATGGTTGTTTTGTAAAAAATTTCAAAATGGTGCATATTTGGAAATTAGAAATTAAGAAAATAACAGAAATTTCAAACTTTGTAAAGTAGGCTTTGCCTCATTTAAAAACAAACCAAAGACTATCGAGTTACTGTTCCATAGCAACAATTCAAGTCACTATCAGATATGTGACAGTTGTCTGACCTTTGTTAGTATTCGGTTAACAATTATTGCAATTTTCTGTTGAAGATGCCTTACCAATTTTCAAATGCCGAATATGCCGACATTATTTTTGTATACGGTTTTTGTAACGGTAATGGAAGAGCTGCTGTTCGGGAATATCGTAGGCGATTTCCGGGTAGAAGATGTCCATATCACAAAACATTTGCAAATGTATTTTTATTTGCTGGAGAACATGGACATTTTCCCACCGACAATAATATTGACAACCAATACGACATCCAGTTCAGGAGGAAGAAGATATCTTAAATCTTGTTGAAGATAATCCCAAAACATCTACTCGAAAAATTGCGACGCGTCTAGGAATCCCGCAAAAAAGAGTTAATGTAACACTGCAAAAGGAAGGCTTGCATCCGTTTCATGTTCAAGAAGTTCAAAGATTGGAACCTGGCGATTATGCAAACCGGTTACTCTTTTGCCAGTGGCTCAGTAGACACCAAAGGAGTCTTTATCGAATCCTCTGGACCGATGAAGCACAATTTACCAGAGATGGTGTAAATAATTCAAGGAATTCCCATGTATGGTCGTTAGAAAATCCACATGCCATCAGACAATCGCATTCGCAGCACAAATTTTCCATAAACGTTTGGGCAGGTATAATAAATAATAAATTAATTGGGCCGCACTTTTTTGCTGAAAGATTAGATGGAAATCAATATTTAAATTTTTTACAAAACATTTTGCCAGGACTTATGCAGAATGAAAATGCTAACGTGAGAGGGCTCTTTTTTCAACATGATGGGGCCCCACCACATTTTGCAAGGGTTGTATCTGAATTTTTAAATATTACGTTTCCTAACAGATGGATAGGCCGTGGAGGGCCCCATTTATGGCCAGCCAGGTCGCCGGACTTTAATCCTTTGGATTTTTTTTTCTGGGGGAATATGAAAAATTTGGTTTATTCAGAAGAAATCAACACGCGGGAGCAGCTTTTGCAACGAATTATTAATGCTTTTCAGGAAATAAAAAATAACCCAGACGCAATTAGAAAAGCAGTGTCAAATTTAAACATCAGAAGACGAAGATGTGAACAAGCCAATGGAGGGCATTTTGAACAGCTTCTTAAATAACAGTGTTCTGCTAAAGTGCTCTTAAAATTAATTCTTGCTAAAACTTTTTCTATGTATTAGATTTTAAGCAGTCGATTTTAACTTGCAGTTTTGTTATTATTATTATTACTTTGTTATTTGTTGTTGTGTTGTTCCCTAAAATTTAGTCTCGTTAAAACTATTAAACGTTTAGTACATTTATTTTTTTACTTCGGAAGCAGTTTTTGCTTTTTTATTGTTATTTTCTTAATTTCTAATTTCCAAATATGCACCATTTTGAAATTTTTTACAAAACAACCATTTATTCTAATCAAGTGATGGGTGCGGGAACTTTGAAAATTATGCCGTTAGGGTCAATTCTTTATGCTCTTTCCAATAAAAAAATAATATTTTGAAAAAATTGATCTACAGGGTGTTAAAAATGTAAAAATTGAAAATGTCAACTTTTTTTAATACGGGCCTGGAATTTAAAATTTTCTGATACTGCAATTTTAAGCGACAGATAGGTTACAGATGTTGACCCAATATGAAAATTTTATACGGAGTGCATTAAAAAATATGACAAGAACAAAAAATTGCTGAAGTTCATAAAATACCCTGTATCTTATTAACTATCGACAATTGAACTATCAAAGATGGGTGATTAAGAACCCCCAAGGTATTCTTTGTCTTATGTTGAAGTATGTTCATTTAGATCCGCGTCACCCTGTATAAGGGTAAGATGACATACTATGTCATCTCACCCAAGCCAAACTAAAACCATGTACCTATGTAATGCAAAGTAACATTTTATTAATAAATATAGAAAGTTCCTACAAAAGAAAATAATTTACAAAATGAAATTATAAGAACACAACACAAATGCACACACATTTAGTAGGAAGTTAAAGGTTAAAGTTAAATATACAAAATTTTTAGAGAACTTTAAACAAATATAAATAAAAAAAAAGTATGTATTAATAAAAAATAGTCCATCTTATTTGCAAACATCGCAAATGAACTGCTTTATTCTTCTGCTGACTCCGGCACAGTCGGAATGACACCATTCATTACATTTCTGACAGCGAATCCAGCCTTCATTAGAGCGAGAAAAGGAATAGAGCTCGTTGCAGTACAGGCAAGCAGCATCGTCGTCCTCGTGATCGTCTACTGGAACGCCTCCTATTTCTTCTTCAGTTTCTTCGACAATTACTAATTTCCTTTTTGTTGCCCTAGCAGATTTTTGTAAGATTACTGCTTCTTTTTCCACAACAGCCGATTTGGTAATTTCCATTTCAGGTGTGCTGTTGAGTACACCACACTTTCCTCCCTTTCTCGGTTTTCGATTTTTTGTTACCGCAGAAGAAACAGGCAGCGGAGAAATAAACTCTATAGATATATTTGGACTTTGCAAACTAATATCATTTGATACAGACACTGACGGCTGAGAATCATCCACGTTCGCATTTGGACAACCATTTTTATTTTCTCTATACACTAACGGCTGCAGTTTATCAAATTGCTTGATTTCTGTTGGTATTAAATTTTCTTCTTGATCAGTAACTTCCGCCGGTTGAAACATCCATTCTGGAAAAATGTCTTTATTAAGTGGATATATGCCAGTCTTAGAAAAAGAGTTTACAGCATTTTCAATTGTTGCAGCTTTATTGTAAGCTTCTTTCAGTATACCACCGACTTGAAAATGTGTCACCGTTCTTCCAGAATTAGACTTAAGCCAACGAAATAGTTCTTGATTATAATATGTCATGAGTGGGCCGAAAAAACAAACGTCTAAAGGTTGCACCCTGTGGGTGCAATGAGGGGGGAAACAAAATACGACAATGCCGTTGTCTTTTGCATATGTCAGAGCTTCAAAATTTTTGTGGCTACTGTGTCCGTCTTAGAGAAGGAGTGCTTACTTTGTTACAGATGGTTTGACATACTTGACAAAATGTTTTAGATATTTCAAAAAAGTTTCTCCTGTCATCCACCCAGTTTCTTGTGCTAAACCTAAAGCTCCTACTGGAGCGTGATCCATAAGCTCGTTTTTCATATTTTTTCTTGGAAATAATAAGACAGGTGGTACGTAAGTTCCAATGGCGTTAAAGCAGCATACAACTGTAAGATGTTGGCCTCTCTCCGCGCTTGTTAGAACACCAACTTGCTTTCGACCTTTAGTTGCCAAAATTTTAGAATTTCTTGATGGAACAGTTGAGAGCCCGGACTCATCCATGTTGTATATATTTTCAAGAGAGAATTTGTGTTCATCTATCACTTTCTCAAGGCTATCAAAATACTTCCTAATCTGAACTTTGTTAAACCCACGAGCTCTTGCAGCTGATGTTGCCTCTGGTGTACGAAGCGAAATAGAAGGATTTCGTTTGCGGAATCCCTTCAGCCAATCCCAGCCTGCCATTTTATTTTCCTGTGAAAACCTATTTGGAATCTTCTTTACATCGGAAATTTCATAGGCAAGTTTCCGAATATCTAACGTTGTTAGTCCAAAAAAACGCACTTCTAATTCTTTTACATGGCGCACCAATTCATTTTCCAACTCGGCATTAAAAGTTGGAACATGCTCTCCTAAGTAACCCTTATTGGATCCACGATCATTTTTTGCACGTCTTCTTAACGTTGTCTGCGGTACATTAAATGATTTCGATGCCAAAAGCCATCCCATTTGTTTATTTTTAATTGCGTTAAGTGCTTCTACCATATTTTCTTCACTCCAACTTTGTCGCTGTGACTTTCGGACGTATTTACCAACCATTTTTATAAAATCTGGAAAAAATAGGAGAAACTAAGCGATATATTAATTGTGGGTGATATGTCTTCAGGGTGAGATGGCATACCATGCCATCTTAACCTGATCAACTTAATGCCATCTTGCCCTGAAATACATCAATCACTTTAGACGTATGTTGTTGGTTTACACTCACATTTTTATACTATCTTGTGCGGCTAATGTATACAGCTGGTACAAATAAATACTACTACATTAGCAAATTTTAGCAGAACCTTAAACACTCGAAGTAACAAACACTTATATGATACCCGACAGAAAACTTTCCACGAACCAACAGCATACAACAGACCGTACTAATTCCTTCGACACTTACAGACGAACTAAATTTACACAGCGACCGTTTTATGTCTAAGTGCATATAAGCCGATGTACATAGTTGCCAAATTTAAAGCGTTTTCCCTAAAAACGCCAATATGCCGTCTCACCCGGTATGCCATCTCAGGCACAATTCCCCTACTAATTCTAGATTGAATTAACTATTTAAGAATGACCAGGAATACACTAATACTAGGTATCTATACACACATAGGTACCTACGTTAAAAAATACTATTTGCCTAACAACCTAACCTCAAAATCCCTACAAAATATTAAAGTGGGCTATAGCGATTCATAATTATGAAAATTCGGTTTAGTATTTAATTTTTACATGACTTTTTCTAACCCTGTATAAAATCAACACACCAAAATAAGACAAAAAGAGTAAAGGAATGTAAGAAAAACAAACCCTTCAAACCATAAATTTTTAGATAAAAGCGTTTTTTAGCCTTTTTGGGATAGCCTGTATATTTATGTAAAATTTCATATTTTAACTTATTTGGCCTTTACCAATAAATTTTAATTTTCATTATAAAATATGTACAAATAGAATGTTCTTTATTTATTCTCCGATTTAAATAATAATATGAAGAATGTTGCTCCAATATAATTTGGGACATCCGGTTGATAAAAAAACTGATTTTGTAGGATGTAAACGCCACACCCCTCTATCATCGACTGAAGTACACGTTTCCACCAAATTTAACTTTATGTGACCTCTATTTTAAAAAGTTTGAATATATACTATGTGTGCCCCATACGTCGGGGCACATGGAACCGCTATGTTAATTATATGCAAAAAATTAGGGTAAGTTTAATAACAATATAGACACATTTATTAAACTAAGAAAACTTCTGTGTATGTATTTAACTAAAAATATTGCACAGGAACTGATCATCATCCTCTGATGCACCTGCAGACAGGACCAGATACTTAGTCCTCTCTGCCCCCAGGATATATTACAGACTAAAAAATTATATTATGGAATTTAGATGGTTAATGAAAATAAGCTATCGAGATTTTTGATTACCTTATTAATAGCACTGATAACCTGAACTAACCTAAACGCATCTCATAAGGCAACATACATTTACGATCTTGAATCATTTTAGAGGCAATGAAAATAAGCAAATGTTATAAGACTTTCCTTAAACATCCACTTTTTTGACAGCCGGTAGATTAAAGTTTGCCAATGGCGGTCGCTTTGGTGAACGGTTTTAATTTTCCTGTGACTTTTTTTCAACCCTGTATAAAGTCAACACACATACCTAATGAGACAGCGCTATGGTTATTATTCTGAAAAGTTGGCTTAATTTTTAATTTTTACATGGCTCTTTTCAACCCTATATAAAGCCAACACACAGAAATGAGACGAAAAGACTAAAACATCGTAAGAAAAACAAACTTCTTAAACCTGGAAACTTTGAGCTACAAAAAATGCCTTTTTGGGACAAGTCGGTCAAAAACGGAAAAACTATTATCATATACAATGGGCTCGTTCAAGGTTTATCAATTATTCCATGACTTTTTTTTCATCTTATCTTATATAAAATTAACACATATACAAATAAGTAAAAAAAAATAAAGAAATGTAAGAAATACGAACTTTTCATACCTGGAAACTTTGAGTTTCAAAAAACACCTTTTTGGAACGTTCGCTATATGCAAACTTTCATATTTCAACCCAACTATCCTGAACTAACCTGAATAAAAACCTTGTACTTTATGCAAACGCTGGTATATTTGAGCAAAACTAAATCGTCAAAGATCTTTTTTTTTTATCGACAAATAGCATTTTTTCACGTGGGTCGTAGAATGAAAACATTATATCCGGTGACACATCATGAATTTGTTTTTTTCGCTATTTCACAGCAACTTAATCAAATAACTTATGATTTTGCACATAAAGGTCTAAACTACGTTAAACTAATGTTATAGGTTTTGTAAAATAATAACATTAAACTGCTAAAAATAACTAAAAACTTAAGGGGGACACTGAAACGGTTTATCAAAACAATGCAAACCTATTAAGATGTGGATCGAATAGGAACTAACTGATTTTATAGTATATTTCTTAATACGAGATAGTAATAAATCATTATTAAACTATAAAATCCAGTGCTCTTCGCCGTATTGCATAGGCGTGGTCCAATTATTATTTCATATAATATTCGGTGCTGCAAAAATAGTTGAAATGTGTTCGAATATGACTGGAGTCGGAAAGTCAACAACATACCGACTTGTTCACGAGGATAAACGCGGCTCCATCAGGTCACCAAAGAGAAGTACAGGAATAAAAGAAACTGTAATAAATAAGGATGAAAATACTGCCATCAGAAGAATCATACACTCATTTTACTTAAAAAAAGAAATACCTACCTTGGACAAAATAATGTCTGAAATGAAAAAGGATGATTGTTGGGGAAACGATTGCTCAAATGCAATAAAAATTATGAAATCAAATGCAACCAATCTTTTTAAAATCAATCATACTTTTTGTCTGGATTAAATGAATGCTTCTTAAATATTCCATTAGCAACACAATTCCTCAACGGTCAGAGAAACAGAGAAACAAAATGCACTTAATGTTTCCAGAACGAATAATATTGTCGCCCGGACAAGCAGCCAAATTTGCAAATGTTATCCTAAAACAGCGGCCTGTCGCTACCGTTATTTAAGCAAGAAAATGGTTTAAACACAATTCAGTGTTAAAGAGTCTATTTTTGAATACTGTAAAAACGTATATATGCTCTGCCGCTAAGAGATCAAGCTCACCGCAGTACACAAAGCGGGAAAATTAACCATTGGTCCAGAGAAAACATGGCGGAACAGTAAATAGCCAATTAGAACACAACGCCCGAAATATGTTGCCTTGTGATTGGTCAGTTTGAGAGCGGCATGATATTTTAGCGACAAGAGCACACTGACGGCTCCTCGCGAGCCACTGCGGGTTAAACTATTGAAAGGTCAATACGTACGTCAAAATTAAAGTGCGTCATCGTCTGACGGACATGACAAAATAGCATAGCTTAAAATAAAAGCATCAAGTAATAAGTGTAGTAGTGTTATAAAAAGTTAGTAATGTTATAAGTTAGTATTTAATCATGTATTAAAAAGTTATTGTGTAAACAAGTGCCGAATTGGATTAATAAACGCCAAATTAAATGGGACCTAACTGTCTAATTCACCTAACCAATATATAAAACGAACCAGTGAAATAACCTAACTCAAGGAATATACAAAGCCTCACCGTTTAATGTTGGGAGTAAAAAATAAAACTTGATCCCACAATGATTTCAATCCACCCATGGGTAAGAAGAAACTATGAAAAACTTTGAAGGAAATGAATTTTTGTTATGAAAAAGTTGAAAAAAGAAAATCACTTTTAATAGAGAAAGACGAAGTCATTTGCTGGCGACGACGATATTTGAGGGCGGTTAGACAGTTTCGAAGGGAAAACAGGAATATCTATTATATGGACAAGACTTGGTTATACCGTTGGTAAAATATGGCAGGATAAACATATAAAAAGCGCGAGGCAAGCTTTCGTGGAAGGATGGCCTACTGGAATAAAAGCATCCTCGGGAAAAGGTTAAAGATTAATAGTTATTCGCATTGGTAGCAAAAATGGAGTCATCGATGGCGGCTTACTAGCATTTAAATCAAAACGGACTGGAGACTATCATGAAGACATGAACCCTGATGTCCTTGAAGAGTACTTCCAACAAATGCTAGATTTTATTCCTCCTGGGTCTGCTTTAGTCATGGATATTGCCAGCTACTACTCAAGAAAATCCGAAAAAATATCAACGTTTCAACAAAATGACATAATTCATTGACTTACGGTAAATAAGAAGCAGTTTCATAAAGATAGGCTGAAAAGGAACAACTGGAGATTGTAATGCTGAATAAACCTCTTCGCACGAAATTTGTTGTCAACGAAATCGCTTCAAAACGAAATATAACGGTACCTCGCCATCCGCCATATCACTGTAAATTAAACCCCATAGAATCGGTGTGGGCGCAAGTAAAAGGGTTTGTAGCAAGGCATAATAGGAGTTTTAAAATTAGAGACGTTGGAAACATCTTCCAAGAGGGAATAAAAACAGTGGATTTTGAAAAATGAGTCAGTGCGTCGAACATGTGATTGAAATAGGAGAAAGAATGTGGGAAGCTGATAACATGTTAGGAAACACTGTAGAGCCCCTTATTATTTCTCTAGACCCCAACGACGATAGTTACTCGAAACATGATGACTAAAATTTAAAAAATAAGTTGTTGAATTGTATATACATAGTAGATTTTTTTTCATAAATATTAATATTTAAACTTCCTGTAGTAACGACGCTGTTACTAGAGGTAGTATTTATTTAATTCCCAGACTGGTATTTCTATTGTATGCTAATTAGGGCGACGCTAATTTAGGACCGATTTGGGGTGTGTGCGTCATAAATATCTAAAATACGGAATTTTCAAAAACTATCATTGTAATTTACCTGATATTTACAATGCAACCATTAAGTTGTCCACCCTGCTGAATGGGTCATGTTATTGCAAAGTCACATTTTATTGCTCTCTCGCATTAAAAAACGGAGTATAAAATGTGAGCATGGAGGCCTGTTCATGGAGACGATAGTGTCTATGATCACTGGGAATATTATTACAGTGACTTTTGCATGTTAAATTTTAAGAAATAAATACGGCTATTTCTAGAACAATTACTATGTAAAAGAAAACTTTTTTTAAAACACATATATCACATTTTTTAACTCCAACAGTATGTAATTTTTTGATTAAAAGTAAATTAAAACTTAATAATTTTCTGACATACAGCCTTATTCACGTGTACTCTTGGATATTGGTTAAGCCTTGGTTGTAATTGTCATTCCGTTGTTCCTTGGCTGTTGGATTGAATATTTGTTATTGAATGTCATATTGCCTGTTGAAACTGATAACGAATTATCTTTTTCAGGTGTACCATATTTTTCAATAACAGTTTTTAGTGTTTCATATTTTGTCAGCTGTTGGTTAAAGGACTGCTTGGCAGATTGGATATTGAAAATTTCTACTTTTCTGCAATTCTTGCGTGGATTCATCGGTTTCTGTCGTTTATATAGTGTGCCATTTTTTTTTTAAATTAAGTACCCATGGCAGATAATTTTCGATTCTGATTGCGGCTTTATAAGACGAAAATAATTTTTTTCTTCCTTAAGGGGGAATTTATAAAAACGACATAATCTAAAAATTAACAAACAATTGCTCGCAAAAAATATACGTTTTTCGATAGAAAATTAATGGTTTGAAAAAACATGACTTAATTGTAAATACTTTAGGTTAAAATTAGCTACTTAATTTAGGCAGTTGGTTTGTTATAAACTCAACATCACTACCATCAGACTTTTAAGGGATACCTATTCCTTCATAGATCATATTTTACAGTTTACATTACAGAAATCTAATGGTTAAAAAATGATGTCAAACATTGAACGTTATTTAATGAAAAATTACTGCTTTTAACTTGAGAATCACTGTTAAATCCTCGGTTAAATCATTTATTTAACTGTTAAAAAATTGTTGTTCCTCGGGTGTTTCTTTTCAAAGCAATTGCTTTTTAACCTGAGGTTAATTCTTATGTTTATTTATTAATGATTAATGGCATAAACTGCTAACAGTTTACAAACAACTTTGCCTTATTTGAGGCATTTATTTTAAACAATCTTAAATTCTAAATTAAATAGTTTTGACAGTAACATTGTTGATATTATATCTACAGAATAAAGTACTTCTTCTCTTGAAAATCTTAACTGAATTTAAGTTTTTCACATTATGAGGTAGAAACTGTACTGAATAATATAACTATGACACTTTATGTTTTTGAATTTTTATATAGGCTTCAACACAATGCCCAGAAAAAAATATCTTCGGGATACAACCAACCCTCTGGATTTGCCAGAAAATATTTACAGATTTTCGAAAAATACTGGAAGGTACCTAATTGATGAAATCGGGCAATTTATCCCGGAAGCATAAATTCAACACCGCATTCCAAAATCTGAAATAATTTTAAGTGCATTGCATTTTTATGCTCAAGGGACTTACCAAAAATCCACAGGACAAGATATGAATTACCCTGTGAGCCAAGCGCCTGTCAGTAGAAGTCTTGATTTGGTTCGTGACATTTTAAATTACCATCTTGACCACTAGGTTCACTTTCCTAGCACGGAGGATGAAAAAAATGAAGAAAAGCTCAAATTTGCTAATAATTTAAATGGATCTCCTGGTAATAAGTAGAATAGGTACTTCTTCAATGCATGTAATGTATCGAGTGATTTAATTTTGCTTGTAACCCTTACCTTTAGTGTTTTATTAGTGACTGTTACCTTTTAATTAACAATGTATCTTGATAATTTTTGTTTTAGGTATCATTGGATTAATTGATGGCACCCATATTATAACTAAAGCACCACCAACTGTAGATGATGAATTTCCACGTATTTTATTTTATAATAGGAAAGGGTTCTATAGTTTAAATGTACAATTAATATGTGGTGCAGATAACAAAATTTTAGCGATCAATCCACGTTACCCTTGAAGTGTGCATGATTCAGCTGTATGGAGCACAAGTTTACCCAGAATACATTTGATGTAAAACTTTCTGGTTGGTGACAGATCCTCTTGGCTCCTTGGGGATAGTGGTTATCCAGTAGAACCATGGTTAATAACACCAATCTTGGGAGACAATTTTAATAAGAGGCAAAGATTTAATACTGATTTTAAAAGAATGAGAAACCTTGTTGAAAGGGTTATTGGTATTTTAATATCAAGATTTAGATGTTGTTTTGGCCATAGAGCACTTCAATATAGCCCAGTAAAAGCTTCAAAACTGGTAAATGCCTCAAAATTCTAAATTCTTTACAATATATTAATTGAAAGGAGAGACTTTGTTCAAGACATTGATGAACAAGATGAACATGACAGAGGTAATCTAGACAAAGTAATCTAGGTTGGCAACATTGTAGCACGTTTGGTTACAATCGGTGGTGTATTTTTGCTTAATTTTCGAAAATTAATGAGAAATAATTGTGTATTGTTAATTCAATCAATAGTCCCTTTCGTTCATCTGGGAATCCTGTTCACTACTTAATAACACGAAATAAAATAGGTGTTTGTTGTGTTGATCATTGGGCTCAGCTGGCTAACGTTGTCAGATTGTGTGCAATATTTTCCTAGACGAAATGCCTAATAAGTACTGCGGTATGTGTCGTAAAATAGTACGAGACGACGATGAGGCACTTTGCTGCGACAAATGTGAAAAATGGATTCACAGAGGGTGTCAGGATATTAACAAGACTGAATACAAGAAGTTGGAAAGATCAAAAGACCCATGGAATTGTGATCTATGCAAAAAGAACGCTGATAATAGTAACAAAATAGATGTGAAGAAAGATAAAAGTTATACCATTGGAGATTGGAGATGTTATGGGAAAACTTCTAGAGATAGAAAACAACTAAAACAAGCTCTTTTAAAAGTATGAAGAGCAAGTAGCCATTAATAATGGGCTGAAAAAAGAGCTGCAGGAAATAAAGCAGGTATTAAATAATAAGGAGCAAAAAGCATTAAATAATAATATAATAATACAAGGTATCCCAGCCAAGGAAAATGAACATATCCAGGGAATAGTGGAAAATGTTGCAAACACTCTAGAGGTGAGTAGCAAAGTACAACTAGCCTACAAAATGGGAGGTACGAAAAGTAATAAGGCCCGCCCAGTAATAAAGGTAACATTTGAACAACAGGAAGACAAAAAAAAAATGGATGATGGATAAGAAGAATTTTGATCTCTCAACGGAAATATTGGGGCAAGTCGGTACATTGGAACCAATATATATTAATTATGACTTAACAAAACAAAACTTTCAACTTTTTAAAGAGGCCAAGCAATTAAAAAATGACAACAATTTTAAATATTTATGGGTGAGCAATGGCAAAATTTTATTAGGTAAAACAGATGTTAGCAAGACAACTCTAGTACAAAGCAGTGGAGATTTAGAAAACTGAGCGAGGAAGATAATTATGTTACTATTGAATACTTAAATATACAAAGTCTGTGTAGTAAAATAGATGAAATTCAATGTGGTTTTAGAAGTGACATATTGGTACTTGTGGAAACATGGTTATACGAGTCTGAGATTCCATTTTATAACATTGAAGGATATTCTGCGGTTCATTCTTGTAGAGATACAAGAGGTGAAGGAGCTGCGATCTACATATAAAACTGTATTAAGTACAGCAAGTTAGACTGCAGCGACTCCGACAAGTTATTTAACTCGGTATGTGTCTCCTTCGGAAAAAATAATTTAAAACTTAAAAAGCGTTATTTATAGACCCCCATCATATAATGGTAATTTATTTTTAAATGATTTAGAGGCAATATTAAATAATTCTTGGTGATATGAATATTAACTTCTTAAATGATAGTTCCAAATGATAGTTAACCAAAGAGTACATAAAGTTAATATCAATAAATAGATTTATGATTGCAAATAATTTAGATGAAACTGATGCTACTGGAGCAACGGACTCTACATCCTCAATAATTGATCAATTTTGTGTAATGGGTCAATGAAGTCTAGGTGTAAGGTAAAGGTTGAGAATAATCCTATTTCTGACCATAAAAAGGTAATATTAAAGG
This sequence comes from Polydrusus tereticollis, assembly GCA_963920685.1. Lineage (NCBI taxonomy): Eukaryota > Metazoa > Arthropoda > Insecta > Coleoptera > Curculionidae > Polydrusus > Polydrusus tereticollis. The sequence goes on from OY987326.1 coordinate 135,782,234, forward strand.
TAAAAAAAAACTAGTATTCTCCAAACAAAAGGTGTATATTCAGAAAAAATATCTTAATACTGAAAATTTTAAACAGAATTTTGCACAAAAAGCTAATAATTTAGAAATATAAACATTTCAGAAATTAATAGAAGTAATCAATAAAGCTAAGCAAGTTTCACAAACAACTAAACACATTAAGACATATCATGTAAATAATGATTGGATTACGCCTGATCTAATTAAATTAATAAGATATAGAGATAATGCATACAAATGTCATAAAAAGAATCCTAATAATATCCAATTAAAGTCAAACTTAAGATAATTAAAAAACAGTGTGAACAACTAGATAAAAGGATTAAAAAAACAAGTTTTTTTCAAAATAAATGGCAACAAGCTGGTGAAAATTAAAAAAAAAACAATGGAATATTATTAATTCATTTATCAAAAATAGTCCCTGTAAAGACAGTGTAAATTAATTGGAGCTTGATGGTACAATAGTTACAGATGTACAGATAATTGCGGATACGTTGAATACACATGTGATATTAAATGAGATTACATCTGATAATAGTATTTACTTAAAACTAACTAATAAATTAGAAATAGGCGATATTATAATGAATCTTAAGCGTGGAGCTGCTCCTGGTAGAGATGGTGTAACGGTTCAAAATCCAATTAATCTTAAAGACAATATTGTAACAATATTAACAGTATTAATAAATGATACACTTACTTCAGGTATATTCCTCGAGGAAGAAAGATTTGCCCAATATTTAAATCCGGATTGAGAACATTGAAGAATAATTATAGACCAATATCTCTTATTAGTGTTTTTTCCAAGATTTTCGAAATTGTTATTGAAAGAAGGTGTATGTCTTTTATGACCTAAGAAAAGCCTTTATTGACCTAAGAAAAGCCTTCGATGTTGTTGATCAATCACTACTTTTAAGTAAACTTAAAAATATGGGATTTAGGGATGCAGCATTTAATCTAATTGAATCGTACTTAAATAACCGGAAACAGTATATAACCTTGGGTGATTGTAATACACTGATAAAATTAATTATTTAAGTTAAAAAAATGTACCGTTGACTCAAATAAATATTTGTTTCCTATTAGCCAAACAAATATGTATTTGAAAAATACCAAGGGATTATTTGCCTCAATTAGTATCATCTGATTTGATACAAATTACTTTTTATTTGGAACTAATCACTAAATACAAAATTCAAGCAAATATTTATTTCCTTAACACTAACCTTAATAAGCCGTTTCAATGACTTAAGGTAAATAGGTTAAAAGTTAAGTAAACAAAATGTTTATTTGATTGATATTTATATATATTTTATCAAGTACATATTTATTTTACTTTTGTTTTACATGTATTTGCCGTAACAACAACGTTATTTAATTAAACAATTTAAGTGAGTTGATTTAAATAAACCGGTAATTTCCATCAAAGTCATTGTTTTTTTATTCAAGTACATAATTGTTTAACTTGTCTTTTATATTTATTTAGATCAAATATAAATTTATTTGGTTTAAATACCTTTTTTTAATTTTCAATAGATCAGAATGTTCATTCAAATCAGTTCTTATTTTATTCAAGTACGTGTTGATACAGACGCCACATAAAAATAAGAAATATTAAAATGTTGCTATTGAATATGGTTTGATCAGTACCTATACCATAATAATCACAAACCTTATCAAATTGTTTATAGTGTTCAAATAATAAGGCAAACCAACAGAAAAAAACACATTTTTGCCGAAAATAAAGGTTATGGCAAATTACGCGCACGCGCACAACTATTTTTACATAAAAATAACATAAAATTTAAAAGATAACCATCTTTTATTTTATTTCTTATTTTTGTGTTATGTTATGTGTTTCTATAAACGTCTTATGGCAGATCTGTAGATTCAACTCTTATTTTATTTTTATGTTATGTTATCTTGCTGTATAAACCGACCATTAGTTGTTGTTTCCCTTAAAATATACGTCAATAAAACATTATAGAGAAGTTAATAACTTTGATAAAAAAATTAAATAAAGTCAAATTTGCAAATATTAGGTACAATAATTATTAATATTATATTAATTATATTATATTTTTTACGTTAGGAGGTTTGATAGGTATTGCATTATGGTGAAAATTGAGAAAAACTGTCTTATTTGTAACCTAGGTAGCCATGATTTCTAAATACCTGGCTACATTTTTCTAAAAAGATTTTGTGTTCGAAATTTCAAATTTGGTATTACAAGTATCGTTACTTTGCCTCTTATCTTACTTTTTTAACTCGTTTCATGCGTAACTAAAATATTCAAATATAGTTTTCTACCTTGAAAAGTATCTAACATATGGGATATACCCCTCGATATACCCCAATTTTCTAAATAATTATTCATATTACGTTTATTCCCCATATCTTCGTTTTAATTTTCGATGGAACCACTAACTTCTGTGCCACTAACAAAGAAGATTTCACTCTCACTCATAAATTTCTACAAGACAAAATCGAACACCAATGACCAAAACGCGATGATCAGGCCACTTTTTTATAACCAATCAAATTACTCAAAGCCCAAAGTAGGCGACAGGAGTTCATTTAAATACTTAATTATTAAGATTTAAGAAGTAGTCCATGGTCTGTGGTTGTGTATTTTAAAGGGAAATGAAAGTCTGTCTTTTTTTGGTGGTAAAGACAGACTTTCATTTCACTTAATTATTAGTTTGGATGACCAAATTATTAGAAAAATTCGGCAATGAATGATTTAAATTAAAGTTAAAGGTATTTAGTTCTTAACTTGAAATGTACTTCGATTAAATAATTAGTTATTTGTAAATATTTGGTTGTTTTATATTAACGATTTAATGTAAATACATAATTATTTAGTTTAAATGACCTAGACATTTAAATAGTTCTCTATTGGGTGATTTAACTAGCGATTAACGGGATTTAGTTCCTAAATAAAAATTAGTTCGATTAAATAATTAGTTATTTAGATTTTGTTATTTTAGTGGTTTTTTGGTAAGATATTTGTTTGAAGGGTTCTATGACTTGACACAAATCAACCAACAGTCAAATAACTTTGCAAATAAAACGAAATACTCTCATTTATTTCAGTTAAATCAAATTTAGGTAATTAAAATCACATTTATTTATTACCAATAATTATTCACCAAATAAATCAGATTATTTGATTAAAACTTTATTTTCAATATCTGTAGAACTTTTAGGTTTATAAATAAGAACCGTGTTATCAGCAAAAGTATAATATTTTGCTTGCAATCCCGATAAGCGCAAACTCAAAACAAACAAAGTGTACAATAGAGGTCCCAGTACAGAACCCTTAGACACTCCACAATTAGTTGTTCTTGTTACACTACACTGATAAAACTGTGCTCCCTTAATAATGATTTAAACCGGTACTACATTTGGCTTTTACAAAATAAATTAAAAATAAATATAGAAAAAACAAGGTGTATGATATTTAAGCAAAAAAATAAAGTAATTGACAATATTCACATACAAATAAATAATATTACTGTTGAAAAAACTAATAAAATAAAATATTTGGATTGGTACTCGACGACTAGCTAAGCTGGGGTGCACATATTGACCGCATAAAAGAAAAGATAATTCCCTTAATTGGAGCACTGCATGGATGCAGATATTTTTTTACCATAAATTTCAAATATAAAATATATAGAGCATACTTTTTATCAATTATAAGATACCTGATAAGAGTTTTGGGGAACCTGTAATCAAACCAATTTTAATAAAATCAAAGTCCTACAAAATAAAGTTTTAAAAATTTTACTTAATTTAAACTATTACACGCACACCGAAACTGTATACCAAATGCTTAAATTTCAGCCTGCTCACAAAATTCTAGTGCTTGAGCAATCAAAATTAATGTTTAAAATCTTGAATAACAAATCCAAATGCAATAGTAGGATTTAATATACTTATAAATCAAATTCACGAACATGATCTAAGAAACATCGATGATATTCGTTTGGCTAGTGCAAGGACAAACAAAGCAATGCACGGCCCGAAAAGCGCGGCCTTCAATGTGTATAATGGTTTACCTATAGAATTAAAAAATAAAAGGCGACAGGGTGTATTTGTAAACAAACTTAAAATATATATTATTGGTGCATAAGTTATTTATTGTTTTGATTTTTGAATATACATGTATATATAAATGGTGGTAGTTGCTAACTATGAGATTAACAAAGCAGTACCTACCATTCGGTACCAATGCATCTTGCATTGTTTTGAGGGCTACTTTAATTTGGATGTTATTATTACTATTAATAAAACTATGTTAACACAATGTTGTCATACTGTCTAAATAAAGGATTGTTAAAAAAAAAGGTCAGATGGAACCTGATGTTCTAATTGACATAGATAATTTAGATTTAGATAGAATTTATCGTAATGAAGGGCAAATAATTAGAAATCGAATTATTCGAGACTATTTTTTAAATATTATGTAGAAAGCACTTTCACTGATTTTTCACAGGCTTCATAGGGTACCTACTGGTTTTTTTTGCTTGTACTTTAAATTTTTTTAAAAAATAAACCATATACCATTTTTAAATACCCATAAATAAATTTAAATTTTTCTACAGAAGTGTTTTGTTTTCTACTAATTTTTAAATTGCTGGACCTAACTGAATTCTGAAAGGCCACAAAAACATAAAAACTTCACTTTTTTTAAATTCTCTTTTTTTTTGTATAAAAATAACAAATTGTTAAAATATTTTTCCTCAAATACAACTTTTTACTCTAACAATTTTAAATATCTTTTTATAGCGTCTGCAAGCTTCTCAACAGATTTCACAAGTAATTCTAATTTCCTTATTACATTATTTCCAGAACACTGAAAGAAAGTGAAATTTTTTCTATGCAATTTCGTTGGTATGATTTTGTTCTTTTTGATAGGGTATACTATGACTTTCTTTTGGTTCCCGTTTTTCTAGTTTCAAGTAGGCTAGCATTTAATAAAAAAATAAAATACCAATCAAACTTTTAATCCTAGTTCAGGGACTAACGTGCCTTTGATGCAGAGTATACCTATAATTTACAAGAGCTTTTCCTCCAAATCAGTCAGTATTTTGGGTATAGGAAATCCACCGCCAGTAAGGTGTTGACTTATATATATATATATATATAAGTCGGCGTAAAATTAGCAGAAAAAATTGAATTACCCACAAATAAAAGAATCTATGTTTTTAAAACCGGTTGACGAAAATGAAATTATCTCCCTTATCAAAACTTTAAAAGAAAATAGTTCTCCCGGATTTGATCAAATAGCATCGAAATTAGTAAAAAAATATCACAACTTTTTCTTAACACCTCTTGTTCACATTATTAATCTAATATTTCAAAGTGGAGAAATCCCAGAACAACTCAAAATATCAATAATTTCTCCAATATATAATAATGGTAATAAAACCCACATAGCGAACTATCGACCCATCAGTCTTATAAATACCACAACAAAAATCTTTGAGAAATGTTTAAAAGTAAGATTGAATGATTATTTAACAAAACATAATATACTAAGAGAAAACCAATATGGGTTTAAACAAAACACGAGCACATGTGATGCAATGTTTGAACTGGTAAATCAAATTAAAATCACCTTAGATAAAGGCAACAAATGTGCAGCAGTGTTTCTTGATCTGGCAAAGGCTTTTGACACGGTACCTCATGAGACTCTTTTAAATGTCCTTGAACATTATGGAGTGAGGGGTATTGTGCTGAAACTTTTAAAGAATTATCTATTTCAAAGAAAACAAATGGTTAAAATAAAAAATACTCTAAGTGACCCAGAGGAAGTAAAGATGGGCGTCCACCAAGGAACTGTTCTTGGACCAATCTTGTTCTTAGTATATATAAACTCATTATTAAAAACTAAAGTTGATGGAACAGTAATTTCATACGCAGATGGCACTGTTATAATTTTTAATGACAACACTTGGGAAGATATAAAGATCAAAGCACAACAGGGCATTAGTAGAGTGAAAAATTGGTTAGATTATCATAAACTCTCCTTAAATATTAGCAAAACAACGTTTATAGCATTCTCAATAACAAACATTAATCGACCAAAATTTAACTTACAAATAAATAATAACTTTGAAATAAACATGTCTGAAAAAACGAAATATCTAGGAATGATAATTGACCAAAATCTCAAATGGAATAAACAAATACAATCTCTTATAACTAAATTACGAAGATTTATACACAAATTTTATGAATTAAGAAAGTTTATGAACCATAAACAATCTATAATGATTTATAAATCACTGATAGAGTCAATCCTTCGATATGGCATAGTTGTTTGGGGGGGGGGGGGGGGTGCATATGATGCAACCTTACAGCCTCTTAGAGTTATACAAAATCGCATTGTTAAAACTATGTTCAGAAAACCATCACTTTATCCGACAGCTCTCCTTTACAACAGTGAAATACTGAACATAAGAACACTGTATTTATACTTGTGTTATATTTTAATATTTTCATATATGGAAAGCCACTTTTAAGAACCACTGCTAAACATTCTCATAACACAAGAGCTAGATCAAATAACCGCTTGATGACACCAACGTGTCAGCGTGATGCCAGCCAACGATATGTTACCACAGTTGCTCCCAAAATTCATAACAAGCTCCCGAGGAACATAACAAATATAACCACAGTACATAAATTTCGATCAAGAGCTAAACAATATATCGCTGGAAATTTGGATTTATTTAGGGATATTCTGTAACAAATGGAACACATTTTAATTATTAATTAATTTATTCACCAAATGCCATACTGTGATTATATAGATATATTTTAGTTATTTTTATATTGTAGCACATACAGGTGCATGTACCTAGGTGCTCAGTCATCATTCATTATCTGTAAATTATTAGTAACTTTAATGTTAAACTGTAAATGTATAATATATAAATATAAATAAATAAATAAAAAAATATATATTTCTCGAGCTTTACTTTTTGTAGCTTTTTGCCATTTTAATAATAAGACCATAATAAGAATAATTAGTGGCATGTTTCATAATGTAAAGGATGATAAATACTTTAAACTAAATTAAATACCTCCTGCCACTCCTTTACATTTTTTTTTAGAACCGCCAGACACTGCATTAAGATGTTCACATAGTAGACCAAAGTTGTTTTCTTTTTTTCTTAAATAATCTACATACATCTCATATTGTTCATAGATCATTTTTTTGGATTGTAAAAACAACAAAATTGTAGAATGCATAAATGCTTACTCTTATTAGTGTTCCCTAGCTTCAAGATACTGTTTTTGTCAACATGGTCTGTGGTTCCCTACATAAAATAAAAGATTTAGCACATCCAATTTCACAATATATATTGCCATAAAAACAAATTCTGCCTAAAAATAGAAAATTATAAACATTCTAAAAAAATTAACCAAAAATCTATATTAAAATACAAAAAAAAAAGCAACAACCCAACAAAAATAAAATATTTTATAGATAACTGATTTTCGTGGGCCAATATCTCAGCTAGGGGTGGTAACGGGGCTATTCCTTAAACTGTGTATTTGACCATTATTTCTACTTTGCTGCTAAACAATGGTAATATGTATATTTTAAAAAATAATCAGTTTGTAGTAACAAAAGACAACATTAATAAATATTATTTTTTACTTCTGCCACATCTTCTTGAACTGCTTCTTCTGCATCTACATATTCTGCAGTCATGTTGGAAGCTTCGACAATATCACATAATCGATTGCTAGCTCTTCAGCTACTTCTAAAATAGCTAAACTAATTTCTTCTAATTTTTCACCAGTCTTAGTGGTGGCAGTGTCACAAAGCGCATCTCTTGCACCTTTTTCGTTTGATTATATAATTTGAAACAAAATATCAAGGTGGTTAGTAAAATTTATTATAGAAAAGCCCAGTACATGGGTACCACCAAGAGAAATGGTCAATCTTTAACTGGCAATGAAGAAAGAGGTTTCTTACTTGTTTTCCTGATTTCCTCCTTGTAAACTTATGGGGAGTCAACAGCAGCTCTTCTTTTGGCTTCGTAGCTACATCTAAATCTGTATCAACTATGTTTTCTAGGTACTGCAAGAGCGACAAAAAAAAATTGAATATAAGTTGGAAACTGAAAATGTTTAACTCCAAGCAGATAAATTGGATATGTTTAGGATCATGCTTGTGGTCTGTGCATGGTCATAAGTATTAAGAGTATTGTTTTTTTGTTTTGCATACTTTAACTTGAGAGGGGCTACTTTGAATTCCTTAGCTCTTGAAATTGTTTTTTAGACTTGCGTTTTTTTCTCCATTTTAGGTATATAGGTAACTACATTTTTTATTTACTTCGGTTCTTCTTTTGAGGGTATCTGCAAGAAACCGAAAGGCCGAACGCGGCGAACAGTCAAATTCAAAAGTGAAAAGTGGGGTTATATTTTAAGATTTTTGACAATTTCGCTGTATTGCCACATCTACTTATTCAATTCAAGAACAGTTTTTCAATATCCAATAATACCGTTCTCAACGGGAACCCGTGAATAAGAAATATTTCAAATATTGGAATATCTCAATATCCAATATTGGAAAATTTTAATAACTAAGGGGACACGTGAATCAGGCTGTTTATATTATGGTAAATGTGAGCTTTGCCAAATATACAAACGCTGTTTGGATCACGGGCTACTATGCGAAATGAATGATGTTTTAAACCGTTGAAAATTCGTAATTTCTTGGCAGTTTTCGTGGCTTAAAAACCTGTAGTTCTTTAATACTAGTGAGAAACTTTTAATTTGTTTAGGAAAGGTTGCTAGAAAAAGACGGGGAATCGAATAAACCCAATACAAAAGTAAAAAAATACATTTTCTATAAAATATTTCAACTTAAAGAAGAATGAAGAGAAAGTTTCGCACACTATATAAAAAAGTTGAAAATTCAAAATATATATTTTATGTTTTTTCAGCGGCACTTTTTAGTGAAGTTAAAAAAAAATTAAAAATAAAATCATATCTTGCAAATAGCACTTTATAATAGTCAAAAGACGACTCCCCGGAGAAATATTAGTTAAAGCAATAGTAACCTACCTTCAAATAACTGCAAAAATTACAAAATTTCTCCAATTTTTAAACTTTACAAATACACAAATTCAAATAAGACGTAAATGTCATAAAACAATCATGTCATCTTATCTACGCAGTACGGCCATGATGCTTTTAAAATGCATGTCCTCCCTTGAGCAAAATAATTAAAAATCACTCGTTACTTATGTCGAAAAATGCATTCTTTCGGAGGTAGATTTTCATCATAAATTTAGTTTTAACAATTTTTAGTGCCTATGCAAATTGAGAGATTGTCTGCATCTTTTAGAGAAAGCGTTTGCCGATACATACCTAAATACAGTGTGTCCCATTATCATGCTCACACTATAGGGATTTCCGTTATGGGCGTACAAATACGAAAGGTCGGAGAGCAAAAATTTTGAACCATGTTGTTTCCCGTAAAAGTTGATATGAAGACGTGTTTTTTTTTATATCTCGCTTAATAAAGTCAGAATCTAAACCACAACGTTTTGAAGATTTTCACATTTTCCCTTAAACTATTTTTGCAATAAAATTTTTCGCAAAAAAATTTAAATTTTTGAAAACAGTTTTATGTTTCTCGCCTAAGTCTGTACAACTTTCTCCATTTAACCCTTTCTGTATCTCTTATAGTTTCTGAACTCCCTGTACTGGGCACATGAATTTGAGCCACACTGTATATACAAACATTTTACATTGTCAGTATACTATAATACAAAGACAGACTTTCGATGAACCTTAACCAGATGTTGACCAGAGACAGAGACTCTTATTCTAAGTAATGAAGTATAAGCTTTTTCAATGCAGGCCAAAATGAACGTAGGATTTGAGATAAGAGAAAAGACAAAGCGGCACATAAAAGTGAAAATACTAAATACCTCTTTTTAACAATTTTCATGCGGCAGTCCTCCTAACTGCAACTGAAATATTTTTAGAACATATGCCTATTTAGAGATACTATTTTCAAAGTTCTACAAACATTTAAATGCCACCCGACTTTATAGTGATTTTTAAATAATTTACTTTTACCACACAGAATCATATATTCTTTAAGGGATATTAAAATTATATCCGGAAATATTCCTAGAATATGCTATCTAGGCATATTTCTATATGCGTATATCGGAACTCGGTCCGATATAGGCGTATAAGCTTGGAATATGCTACGAATATTAGTCATGGGATATTCTGAGCATATATGCTTAAGTAATGCATATTCTTTATTTGTTATGTGGCCTGTAATTCGCAAACACCTCATTTTTGTCGGATTACCCACCATAAATGAAATTATTGTAATGTGTTTGTGTGTGCATGTAAAAAGTACCTGGATAGCAAATGCTTCTACCCAATTAGGGCAAAAACTACCGACAACGTACTCCCGTCATCCCCGGAAAAACCTTTACATATTTATTTAATCGGATACGGGATTAAATGACTTAAACAAAGTGGAAAGTATTCTAGCCCTTGGTAGATTATTTTATTACACTCACTATAGTAAATTTACACCCAAATAAAATAAAATGAACACTTTACACTACAATAATATGATATTTACACTAATTAATCACAAATTACCATTAAAAATTGGTTTACTTACACCTTTCATTATTTATTTTTCATCCTAAAAGGATAGGTTTACAATCTGTGAGTGTAAATGTTAACACTGTATTTTCATTAATTTACACACGATGGTGTAAATGCACCTGCCCATAAATTAGAAGAATTAACACTAATTAAAAAGTAAAAAAAAATATTTCAAAAACATCTTCTTTACAAGATAATATACTGATTGGTTAATATACCCTATTGAGTGTGGTACTATAATAATATGTACCACCATTGAGTGTTAAATTTAACACTCAATTTTTTACTGTGTAGCCATACAATAAAATAATGTAAAAGAAAATTGTAAAACAAACTTAATTTTTATAAGTACTTGGATTGGAAGCCACATGGCCCAACAGGCGACAAAATGTTACAGATTTGTTTTTATATATAAGTAAATGTGACCGTTGAAAAAAAGGCAGTACTTACTTTAAAAAAGTCCAAGAGTTGGACCTGGATGTAATTTTAATTAAAGTCTTATTTCAATATTTCAAAACATTCATTATAATTCAAAAAGCAAAGAAGTACGAAGTAGAAAGTGTTCTCTATTAAACGTTCTCTATAGCAACATGTCCTACCTTACACCCAAAAACTGACTATTATACAAGTCTAGCTTTAATATGTTTAAAGTAAACGGATACAGTACACTTCTTAAAAACTAACGTTCTTATGCATTTCTATTTACAAAAATAATCTACAAAATAGGAATAGCTATAATTATTAGTTATTAAAGCAATCTGTCTTTATTACATATTATATTATACAGGTTTGCCTTAAAATATTGAACGGTTGTCTTACATGGGACACCCTGTATACAAGTTTTTCTTCAAACGCATTACCTTAATATATTTGTTTTTAATTTTATGAAATTTATTTTGTTGTTGACTTAATGTTTACAAAACTTAGTTTCACGTTTGAAACTGATTGTTAAATTATGATATTTAAATATTTTAATATTACATCAGATTTGTTAACCTTCATTTTGTTACTGTTTTGACGTATCATTATTTGTTTTAACAAAGCGTTGTCATGTTTTCAACTATCGACAACAATGACTTTTAATGCCTATGCATATTTCTAGCTTGTACAGACGTGCATTATAAAATCAATAAGTGATATTGCAAAATCGTTAGTTCGGTGTGTTATAATATCTATTATTGTACCTAGTTAACATCTAGTTAAAAGTTAGTTTATACATATTTGTGATATCCTAAAATATATTTAACGTATTTTTTTCAATTTTTTAATTATTTACCTTACTACCTACCTACCAAATTCTACAACCTTTTCATTACCTACCTACTACCTACTGACCTCAATAGTAGACATAATATGAATAACAAGGCTATATAGCTAGTTTCTGAGATTTTAAATAATTAAATCTTAAATTGTCAGGGTATGTCACCCCGGGTTCAACCCCAACCGAAGGGGGCTTAAAATGCAAAACCAAATAAACCTTTTTTTTTTAAAGAACACCTTACATTTTATAACAATTTTTAGGACTATAAACCACAAGCTCTTAGGCAATATACGACATTTGTAAATTATACAGGGTAGATAAAAAGATATAAAGGCTTTTTTCCACCACTTTTTCCTGTTTCTAACAATATTAGGGTTAGAAACTGGAAAAAGTGGTGGAAAAAAGCCTTGATATAAAGGCTTTTTTCCACCACTTTTTCCTGTTTCTAACAATATTAGGGTTAGAAACTGGAAAATACTTAAATTATAAACAAATATCATAATAAAAAGTTAAATTTAAAAGGCAAACATAATAAAACAAAACTACTAATAATTGTTTATCTACTTATTTATTTTATATTTAGCTCTTGTCAAATTATAGCAAAGTCTGTCTGGTCCTTGGCTATTTAAACAATTTAAAAAACTTTATGTTTTACTTTTTGACGATTCGACCTATAAATGTTAAAATACTACCCTAAATTACGATAAACTATACATTTAGAATATTTTATGTGTAAAATTCATATGCTGTTTCACTCAATAATGGACATCACATATTTTATCGTAGATTACTTTTATTTCATCCTGAAGACAACCTACTTTAGGTCGACACGTCAAAAAATAAAAATAAAGTTTAAATTTTTTAAATAGGTAGAAACCACGAGATAGACTTTGTTATATAATTTGACAAAAGATAAATGGTGGAAAAAAGTCTTTATATCTTTTTAACTACCCTGTATAATGTACAAATGTCATATATCGCCTAAGAGCTTGTCCTCAAAATTATTATAAAATATAGGGTGTTCCATTTGAAAAAAATAAGTTTTATTTGGTTTCGCATTGTAAGCCACCCTGTATAGAAGAAAGCAAGTGAGTGATTATTATTATAAGAATAAACAGCAAATTATTGCTGCTTTTCTTTGGCGCAGTCAGAATTGTGAACATTTTATTTGCATCCTTTTAACAGTGTTAAACTTCGGCTTATTTTATCACAAATTGGTCCATATTTCCTGAACCACCCTGTATAATATGATATCGTGACACGTACTTACATCAAATCGATTAGTTTTAAGGCTGATAATAAAACATATAAAAATATAGGGTGTCCCATTTAAAAAAGATACGTTTGGTTTGTCACGAATTTATGAAACACCCTGTATATTTAAACTTATTTTAAATTGTGCTACTTATTAATATCTACAACTGTATAAGAAGTTTTTCAGTAACTTTATTAGTTTACCCGTCAAATTACTTTATCGCACTAATGGCCCACCCTGTATATGCCATTTCAAGTTTACTTTTGCCAGAGTAGGCTATGAATTCATTATTGTCAATAATCAAAGTATTGTTACCAATAATGAATCCACAGCCTATACTCTGAGAAAAGTAAACTTCGAATGGATATATCCCTACCGCATTTTTTAGATGACATAAAAATAATTACGGTATAATAAAGGGGGACAACTTTTTTCAGATTGATTGAGATGTAGGACATCTACATACCCCTAAAATTTTAAGTTTCTACCTAATGAATATTTAAAGAAGTTTATTATTTTCTAAAATAATACAATTATTTCCAAGTAGCAACATAAAAAGCGGAGAACATTGACATATTAATACCCCTAAAATTTTAAGATACTACACACTTACTTAGTACTAGTCACTAGTTATTGAAGTTTCTTATTTTCTAATATACACAATTATTTCCAAATGGTAACATTACAAGCGGAGAAAAAGACCGGCATGTTGCTGCTTCGCTCCTTTCCTTGAACCCGCTGCCAGCCAGCCACAATATGAAATGAACATGCAACGTTGACAAATCTAACACGTTCTTTTCCTTCCTCTTCAATACTCTTCATATATAATTGAAAATTAGGGATTTCCTATTAATGCAGATGCTACTCAAACCAAGGAGCACGAACGAGAATCGGGGACGTTCGAGAATTAGGAAAAATTAGAATTGGGAATTTTTAGACCGTCTTAGTGGAAGCGCGTATACTATCGTCGGGTTAGTTCGACCCGATTGTTACAATACTAATCTGTTAACAATCAAAATTAACTATTCTCGCAAGGGTCAAATTTAGCTATTTTAGTAGAACATCAAATTATTTAGGATTTTAGGCAAATGCAAAAATGAAATTAAAAAAATGGGATATCCAATACAAAAAATATAGTGAGTTATCATAACTTATTTTAGGGTGCCCTTTATAAATAAATTTAGTGCAACCTGCACGTTCTTGCTGTATATTATTGTCATGCATTAGAAAAATGATTGCTTTATTTAGTCAAACATCATTAATCAGCGCCAGTAATGACATCCTACACCAAAAAGGGGATTCACAAAAATCCTAAAAGGGTGCTTATTACTCTTTTTTCAAATCTCCCTTCAATCGCTGAAATCGGCAAACGGCTTAATGCTTTAATGACAAAATCGTGTTTTTAAAACGTCCAAAATTGGTTCCATTCGAAAGACTGTTTTAATTCTTTGCTGACTGATAGAGATGGGCAGATATATATTAACTAGGTTTGACTCGATACGAATTTACATTGCAGGCAAACACCATGGAGATTATCTGACTTGAACGTTTTAATTACCATGACACTAATTAAAACATCCGGTATGTTTTTACAATCATTATGATATAGAACTATACTATTATCTTATATTTCTTTCGATTTGTATGTATGTTTTTGTTATAATGGGATATTAGAAACCTTATTTAGTAGTTATAACATTTAAATATTCAGAAAACCAAACAAATATGTCAAGAAAATGGCAATAATATATGTGTAAAAAATATTGAGCTTGAAAATGTCGGTAGAGGGGTATATATATTATGAGTATAATCTCCAAAGATTCAAGACCAACGTGAATCGCACCGCTCTCAGAGCACCATAAAGGAGTAGTCCTGCAGTGCTGTGCCTTATCGTATAAAAAGAAAATGTGTCTTATTTACACGGCGGCTAATAAGCTACTAAAAATAAATTTGACACAATGCATTCTACTCAGGGTATTTGTATCACCTGATTCTGGTATAAATAATAGTAAATCTTATTATAGATTATAGGTTATAAAATATAATGAATCCTTATTAGCTGTCGTATTGATGAGTGACCTAAGAAGCTATTAGATAGGAATTTTATAGTATATGGCATGATGGATGTTGTACGACATTAATTTAAAAATATAACAAATTCTTTAAGATTCGAGGAGGGGATACAAAGAATTTCTTTAAAAAATAAAATGCGTGTTTCAAAGTTCATATCGTCACTAATATTTGGTAAAAATGGGAAATGGATATATGTGCATTTGGTGACGCCGACCGTCGGCCTGGGAGAGGTAAGGCATACCAATGCCTTTGGAACAAATAGTAAGATCCAGTTTCAACCAAAGGGTAATGTTGACGTGAACAGAATTTATTTATGTCAGACTTTCCACCACGTATGTAAATATGTAGTTTGGAAAAATATCACTAGTACCTTAAACTTCAGTTATGGCAAAGAACGGTAGTCGGTAGTAATACCATAGGCTGTAATGAGCTTAAAATATCTTAATAGCTGTTTCTCTTCCATATTTTAAATTAAATTTCTTATGTACCAAAAATGCCTGTCCTCCCTGCTGCATAATCAGAAAAGAAATGGAATTTGTCAATTTTTTTTAGGCTAGTACGTAGGGTGTTCATATTAAACCTTGTTTTCCAACAAAGGATATATATTCGGTTATTATTATGTAATTTTAACGTAGCAGAATGAAAATTTAGGAAAGCAAGCAAAGACCAGATCTTGACTAGCGAATAAATCGATATGTTCAAGATGGTCCAATTGGTTAAAGCGTTAGTGTGCAATCGCAAAATGTCGGCGATGCTTTCGGCCAAGGTCAAAAAAAGGTCGCAATGGCCATTAATAGTGGATAAGTTCCTCTTCCTCCTCTTACATTTCTACCGCCTAATATTAACAAAAATGTCGATTCACTAACCTCCCTATACTGACTAATCCTGTCAGTCAACTATGCAGAATGGTTTAGATTTTATGTACAAGGCTTTGTCAGCAGTTTTTTTTTAATTTATCTTGTGCCATTAGTTAGCGGTTGAAATCGTTCGTATAGGCACCGTTCAAGTATAGGTATCGATAAAATTAAGAATATTGGACTATTTCTCTTATAATCCAAATGTTGTGGCATGCTTAGTTGGATTGTGAAATCAAAACGGTTGCTTTGAAGAGGGAACAGTTCCTTTTGAATATAGCTAATTCAAAGATATATTTTTAAACCAGTTAGTAAGTGCTAGTAATGTACTCGTAACCAGATGAAATGGATATTAATTCTTAATGATCGTAGAATACATCAATTTATTAGTTTTTGTGGTTGATCTTTTAAAATACTTTATTATCAACTCCAATTTAACCAATGTCAACCTGGTTGAATAGGTCGAAACATATCAATAAATAATCATATTAATAGAAATGTACATTATATAAGTCAAATTTATTCATTATTTTTATTAGGTACCTACTTATAGGGTTTACTATTTTTTGATAACATTGTTACGCTTTATGTGATTTGCTATCCAATTAACACAAAAATATGAACATATTTTTAAGTTAATTATTACATTAACGGTAAATGTGGAAATGTAAGTGTCATACTTTGGTCTCGCTTTATATTTTTAGGATAATATTTAATTTATTTAAATTGTCTTGAAACCTGGCTAAAACCTTTTAAGTCCAGTTTCCCGCAGTTTCGGAGAACAACTAATTGACCAAGAATAAAAGTTGTGTTTAGGGCATGACAAAAGATTAAAAAATGATAAATCATACATTTTTAGACTTTTAATAATATGTGTGATAACTAATACTTCTACTAAAGTAAAGTTATTTTTACTAAAATATTCCAAAAAAAAATGTATCCGCTGAGTTTGATCCAATGTGTAAAGAAAAAAAAAATTTTTCGTTACATATTCCTGTAACACTTATTTGATTTAGCGAAATAGGTAAAAAATAATTACTTCTTTTTATGTTCGGCTGATCTGACCAACATGAACTATTTCTTACAGGTTTATAATATAATAAAAGAGTATTAGCCAAGCCTAGTATTAAAATAGATATTATTTGTAATAAAAATTGTGATTAACGGTTTTAATCTAAAAATAAATATTATTCTGATATAGTTATATTTTTGAAAATGACTAGATGAGTGAAATGAAGCGACATAATATTATTAGCACATATGATATTATATTTAAAAGTCGTAACGTTACTTTACTTCCAAAAAATGATATAAAATATTTAAAAAAAATAGCTATTAATATAACGAGATTATTATGCGATTTATAATAGTCGAGGACATTGCTAGGTGACGAGGCGACAGCCGAGTCACCCGCAATGTCCGAGACGGTGTTAAATCGCTAATAATCGAGTTATATTCAAAGCTTTATCGTATCATTGACAACGGCGATGCGAAAATAAAAACAAGGTGTTTTGTCATTTTATTTTGGCATTTCAAAAAGTCATTATTAAAATCATGCAAAATTTTGATATTCCTGACGATATATTAGCTGCAGCCAACATTATAAGGTTGAACTTGCTTCCGGACAAATCTAAAATCCATTATGAAAAAGAATATCGGCAGTTTTGTGAGTGGCGAAACAAAGTACATGTTCAAGGTGCAGAAGAAACGGTATTGCTGGCGTATTTCGCAAAACTCTCTGAGGAGTACTCTGCTTCATCCTTATGGCCGAAATATTCCATGTTACGAGCGACTTTAGAACTGAAGGAAAGAGTGGAAATCGACAAATACGGCGCCTTAATACGTTTCATCAAGAAGAAAAATGTTGGATATAGAGCAAAAAAATCAAAAGTATTTACAAGAGAACAAGTCAACGAATTTGTGTGTTCTGCCTGAGACGAGAAGTTTTTAATGATGAAAGTGGCTTTTTTAATTGGAATTGGAGGAGCCTGTCGAACTAATAAATTAGCGAAGATGACCACGGAAGATGTTGACGTTTTAGAGGACAAGCTGATTGTTACTATTCCCGACTCAAAAACCCACAAGAAACGTATTTTCGCTGTGATATTTGACGGCGAAGTCAATCCTGTGCTTTTATTTAAAAGTACGCAATGTTAAGGCCAGACCATGTCACTCACCAAAGATTGTTTGTATCATATAGAAGAGGGATATGTACGGTACAGCCCTGCGGCATTCAATTCTTCTCTAAAATACCTCAAAAAATAGCTGAGTATCTCTCACTTGAAAATCCTAATTTGTATACTGGTCACTGCGTTAGAAGATCTTCGGCAAATTTTCTTGTTAATGCTGGAGGAGATATATTAGACCTACAAGAACTTGGTGGATGGGAATCGGCGAAGGTTGCTAGAGGGTATTTAGAAGAAAGTGTGACCAAGAAAGTTTCCATTGCTCGCAAAATTCAAATCGGCGATGTTTCCGGCAGTGGATTAGGCACTGGGGAACCGCACGAAATCGAAAGGAGTGCTTTCTCGGTCATTAATCAGTCTTCAGAGGGCATACCTAAGATCGTGGACGTTAAAGACAAAGGTGTATCCATCAAACTGTCAAAATATTGTTTTACATGTTCATGAAAAATAGTTCCAATATTATTTGGTATCTAAAGTATTATGCTTTCGTAACTAACGTATTAAATTATGCTAACTAATGTATTTTGAGTAACTAAGGTTTTATGTAGGTGTTAGTACGTTTATGATGTTAATAATTATTAATAAAGATATCATATAAAAATGACTTAATCTTCAATGATACGATAAAAATTATAACTTATATATAACTTAAAATCCAGTTTTTACCATTTCGATATAATATGTAGTAGCAAAGTTGAGATACAAGTAGTAGTGATGATCAAGAAGTGAAAGATTTCAGAAACTTTGAAACCATCTACATTTCCCAGAAGTTATCCATCCAGTTTATCACTAAAATGTCAAGCGGTCAGAGCTGTGCCGAGTTGTGAGCCTGCATCGCACTTGTCTGACCGTATAACAATTTGCGTATTCTTAAGCTTTACGTTTTTATTAGTAATTTTCCTGGAAACAATGTCCTAGTGTTGAAACTTTTTTTGCTTGGAATGCATTAGACATAAAGAGAATGTAATGAAATTTATTCACCCCTAAAATAATGAGATCAAAGTCCTTGTGTTTAAACCAATGCCATTTCAACACGACTTTTATAAACTTAACAAACTACAAGCTAACTTTTAGGAATACCATTGTTGAAACGATTGTTGGCATGGAAGTTATGAGGCTGATGTCGCTAACAGGACATTGATGATTTGGGCCTAAGAGACATTAAAAAACTTAATTAGTAAAAAGTTTATTAGAGCAAACCTACACCGGTCATTACTGTTACATGAGAAGGTTACTGCCCTTGAGTCGATTGCTAAGTAGGTAAAGTTAAAAATGTTATCAGTATAATGAGGAAATTTAATTAGTTACTGAATATACGAGTATCCCTAATTAATGCATTGTGATGTCTACAAGTCTGAAAAAGTCATGTTGAAATGGCATTGAAAGAAGAAGAACTCTGATCTAATTATTTTAGAGGTGTATCAATGTCTACATTCTCTTGATAATTAATACATTTTTAAATATAAAGAGTCTTTGATAAGTAATTATTAATGTCAGAGAGCGTTCCCAGGAAATTACCAATAAAATAATTTTTTTGTCAGTACATACTGATAAATTTTATCTTTAAGATCATGTTGGAATCAATTTCTTATGCAGACTGGCAATATCCCGGAGTACTTTCATTACCAATCAAAAAGCTAGACTTTCATGCACACCGATGAAATTATACACCTTTTTTTATAAGCCGAAACTAAAATATATCTAAATAAAACGTATCCAAGAAAGTTCTACACAAATGGAAAACTTTTTTATAATGCGTTTTATGACAAAAAGTGTCTCTTCCTAAAAATCTCTGTTTGGCAAGAAACTCAGATTTACTTACGAAGAGAAAAATGTTTTATATTATACAGGTTCTCAAAAAGTACAAGAATGTAAAAAAGCTCCAATGTTGCTAATTTTTAAGTAAAATGACAAATCAAAACGTTGATTA
The DNA here is from genome assembly GCA_963920685.1 of Polydrusus tereticollis. Lineage (NCBI taxonomy): Eukaryota > Metazoa > Arthropoda > Insecta > Coleoptera > Curculionidae > Polydrusus > Polydrusus tereticollis. The sequence continues at coordinate 135,802,482 of OY987326.1, forward strand.
AAATCTTGTTGGCAGTATTAATACAAAATTTCAATTAAATATTATTATTTTTAAAAACACCTTCACTGCTTGATCAATCATAATTTTTCATTTTTGTGTAGAACTTTCTTGTGCACGTTGTATATATAAACTCGCATTGTACAACAAGCTTAATAATTATTTGTAGATTTAATTATTGTACAACCGGACCTTAATATTATGTCATATTATGCCATTTTTCTAGATTATTAGTTTAAACTTCTTTGTGTAATTACATGAATTCGATCGGAAATTCGACAGTAAAATTTCCATATTTAATTGTAATAAAGTGATTAGTTATTTTTCTGTTTTCAACGTCTAGTCTCACTGCTTCTGCTTATATAGTAGTCTCTTTTGCTATTATATACTGACCGCTATATATATATACACTTTGATCAATATCTTATTCGTTAAATGTACCAAAACGGCTTATTTCAAACACGTTTTTGAAAATATCTTTCAAACAAAACGTCTAAAGTCGTTGCGTTAGGTGCTACCATTTTGGGTGTTTTTATATTTATGCTCATCATAATTATGCACCATTTTTATTTTCTAGTTTTTGAGAAATAACGTTCCAAAATAACGTTATTTTGGAACGACGTTACTGCATTCTTCCATATTTATAAAACAAAACATAAGTAACTACATGGTCACCTCGTTTTTAGTTAATTCGTTATTTTTGGAACGACTTCTTCTATTCTTATCCTTGTTCTTTCCTGAGCTTGAGCTCATGGATTAGAATTTAGAATTGCATGATATACCTCTAACAATGAAATAAAGGCTCTCTCAGTTTTTTCACTACCCGATTCTTTAATATATTGTTATTAATATGTATTCAATTAATCAATTTTAAATATTGGTATGTTATATTTTATATACTAATAATATGGTAATTTTAGAATTTACAATTTCAACGAGACGCGGTTATAAGCCTTTAATAATTAATTATTTTTTAAACATTCTGTTTATGTGAAGGTACCTTCTGATAAAATATACCAAAATTCCTGGTCAAATCGTCAATAAAAGAGCATTACCTAATGTTATTAATTGCTATTATTGTTATTCATTTGTTCTTATCATATTTTTAAAACCAAAGCAACAACCACAAAACAGCTAAGAGGTTAAAAATGCAAACTACGCAGAAAACAAGCGAAACAAAGATTCAAGTTGGCCACCAGTCCATCGCGAGCGCTACGGTAGAAAATTTATTGCGGATGGCGGGTAATTCAAACAACTCGTTTTCAAATTACTGGTTTACTGTTTTTATTTGAGACTTTTAAAGACGTTTTATCGCTTTTTGAGTCAATTCACTATAAAATACCATGTATTCACTAAATTTCAGAATTTAATGAACGTATGTATTTCATATAAAATTATACCAAGAAAGCAATCAGTATCAATAAAAACCAAATATTGTTGTTAATTGTAATTTATAGCTACAAATAAAAAACGTTCTGTATAAAATGAACTAAAAATGTAACTAATAACAGTGACATAACTAAAATGGTTCCAAGTGTTTCATGAACTTGGGCTTGGTTGAGGCAAATAGGTGAATTCTTGACACTTGAGCGCGTTGCTTAAAAAAAATGTTTGTTTTATCTCAAACCCAGGTCTTATAGTTACGCTACTGACTCTTAATAATAAATTCAGTAAGTTACTTGTCAGTTTTGACTCATTTACATAAGAATCTTATTCCTCTTTTGCTTTTCTCTTAAACTTAGCTCAGTCAAGTGGTAAAGATGTAAACAGTTATAGCCTCTGATAGAAGGAAAATAGTAAAAATTAATGAAAAACTATCGTGACATTTAGTGTCCGTACTTCTGGCACTGATTAACTCATTTGATAGACAATTAAAATAACCAAGGTTACCCTAAATAAAGGTATCTGATCATTTAGGAATTAGGTTCTAAGACGGTTTCAGTTAGACGGCGGCGGCGACACTTCTGATTATCCGTCGTAGGTCGCATCGTTTTCAATATTTTGCCGCAAGAGACAACCTATGAGGTAACGACGCACCCGTCCAAACTGCGCGCGAGTAAAGCACTCGAGCGTCGTTGCCGCGGCCGTAAAAACCGGCGAGAATTGCTCGCTCCGCGACGTGTTCGAGCACGGCGCTCTTCGAGTTGACTCGCGTGGCAACACGGTATCCATTAAACGCGGTCGCAAACAACTTTCATCTTAAAAATTCCTTTTCGACTACAACACATTTATTTGGGACCGAAGAAGCTTAACTTAACAGACTACCTATAACAACAGAAGTGTCGTACTTAAAGTCTGTGCGTTTTAAGAAGTCCGCTAAGCCATAAAACCTCTTGAGCATTATGTCGGTGGCTCTCAAACAATAAATTATATTGAAGGTAATTTTGGATGTTGATGAATTACATTTTCTAAATAAAATAATTTAAAGTAAATAAAAAATTAGTTTAGGTAAAGAAAAATAATAATTTTTTAGCTTTTGTAGTATTCAGACAAATTAGTTTTACGAATTCTTTTTTATAAAGTTTTGGTTCTAAAAAGAACCGATTTTGTAGTCTTGCGACAGAACGTACCTACTTGTAGATAGGTACTACTAAAAGTAGTCTTCCTCTGCATTTGAAATTTCACCCATGCTTTCAGACTGATCAGAATCAACATCATCATCATTCGTAATAATTAACGGTCTTACTTCGTCTATAACCTGTTCTGTCTCATAAGATTCAAAAATAATTTTTTCTGTGTGTTCAATGCCATTCTTAAGAGGCATTGTCTAAAACAATTAAGGAAGGTTTTTCTAAACTTTTTAAAAGTTTTTCCTCGAACCAATGCTCAAAAATTTCAGCATCCATATTGCCGTGATAATCATCAGTTTTTTTTTGTTGATGAAAATATCAAACTGGCATTTAAAACAAAACCTTCTTCATTACCAGCATGTAATATAATATAACTTTTTCCATTACTTGCACGGGTACTTGAATAACAATGCTTTGAGTCATCCTGCCAAGACGTTTTTGTTGAAGTTCCGTTTGCAAATACCCATGTTTCGTCAAGAAAAACAACTTGTCTTGACAATTCCGATTTTTTGTTGTTTAAATAATCCCTTAAAAATTGCCATCTTTTCGAAACAACATTGGACAGCTCGCAAAGCAGTTTTCTCTTGTTCGTTTTTTTATATTTGAAACCCATATGTTTTAAGATGATGGACAAACTGTTAGTTCCAATATCGCAAAGTTTTTTCTGCTTTATCTTTTCAAGAATAGCTTTGAGGGTAACATATTCCTTGGCTTTATACATATCATAAACAATATTCCTAATAGAGAGTTTTATCCCTTGGGACAAATCCAAGGTTTTTGAATGGAGTCGAACCTTTTTATATGGTCTGTCCAAATCCTCTTCACTCTTTTTTCGAAGTCTTCCTAAGGTCTTCTCTGAAATGCCGCAAGCATCAGACGTTTGTTTTTGCACTGCCAAAACAGACTCTAACGGGCCCGAGTTATCTTTTTCTAAAGTAAAATAACGTTCCAATTGTAATACCAAACGGCGTTCACCTGGAGATAAATGCCTTCTAGGCGATGTGCCACCTTGCTGAACATTTTCCATAACTTTGCTTAATAACTGATTTTAATTCACACACAATGAGAAACAAACTAAAAGTGAAAAGCACAACTACTTATTTAATATAAAGTAGAACATACCATCCCGCACTTCAGCAAATTTCAATTATTTCTTGGAAAATAGTAATTATTATGAAGATTTAATTATAATAATCCCAAAATAATGTCATTATCGGAAAAGTATATACCTGACAAAATCTTTAACATATTTAACCATCCCGCACTTGAGCAAATTTTAATTGGTTCTTGGAAAATAGCGATTATTATATAGATTTAACTATAATAATAGCAAAATAATTTAATTATCTATTTAATTATTATTTATGATCAACGCGTAATTCTAAGATAATTTTGTTTTGAAACCTCTGATTTCGCCCAGTAATAGAATACAGTAAACCAGTGGGATGTTCGGTGTGATCAAGTATAGCGAAGGTGCGAAGATATTGTAACTTAACCGACTTACTGTTTTAAAAGCGATAACATCCCTTGGTGATTTAATCCGATATCGGACTTCTTAAAACGCACAGACTTTATCTATTTAACTACTATTTATAGGTTTAGCTTATCGCTATTCTAGGAGTGGTCAAAAGGTGCTTGTCAGCAGTTTTAGAGTATGTAACTCCTCCACCCTTAGAGAGGCATATAAACTTTTGTTTCTATGGCTTAAATAAATTCATTCGTTTCAGCTTTTTTTTCACTTTTTTGGTTTTTAGTTAAAGTGATAAGATACTTCCAAATTATAAGTAATAAAATCATACTTAAAACTACATATAGTAAAACTGTCCAAATACTTGTTTTATTATAGTATAAAGGTATATTTAATAATTTTGAATTTTCAGATTGTTGGAAGTTTATTTCTTCCTGTATTTCATTTATTTTATTCAGATTAATATTATTAAGATTGAGCAGTTTTACCTTTCCATACACTAATTTTTGTGTTACATTATAATTAATTCGTGGTAAAGGCATATTCATAAAAGTATCTTTTATGCTTTTATAAGCTCTAATAGCCAATGTCTCCTATTTTTAGGTTACAAGGAAAATTAAGTTCTAATAAATATGTGCCATTAAATAATATACTATTTTGTGCATTTTCGAACGTTTCAGTTCCTATCATTTCTTTATTAGTTACGAGAATCCATTTATTAGTATCGATATTTTGAAGTTGTTTATCTTTAATATCAATATACAGGGTGTTACAACTAGAAATGTGTTCGTACCTTAATAATTGCACTTTACAAGGGATATCTTTATAGAACTTTTCTAAATGTATATGAATAAATAAATAATTATTAAATGTAATACGTTTACATGGTTGATTTAAATAGCCAAAATTTCTTTCATTTATCAATAGATATTCGAAATTAGGCACAATTATTTTTAAATGGTTTACATATTTTGTAGGTAGAGCAAAATTGAAAAAGGTGATATTTCTCTTTTTCTACTAAGGCAATCTCAATCACAAAAATTATTTCTTTATTTTTTACATATAACTTTTAATTTCTAAGGTATTTTCTATATATTAAGAATACTGTTGGTCTGTCTTTGTAGACGAATGGCCATCTAAAATAAGGGGCTTTTTTAATTCCTTTATGTCAATAATTTTAGTTTTATTAGGGTTCTTGACATTTTTTATTTTTACCCGGTTATTTTCAAGTAATTGTATTATTATAAAAGGTCTATCAAATTTAGGCTTATTTTTATTTCTCGTTGAGAATTTTTTGTGTACCTTTCGATTTATTTTAAAATTAGGGTTTTTATCTCTTTTAATATTAGTTTTCGCTACAACTCTTTCTTTTTCTTGGTTCGTTTTTGTTATGACGTCTTCGTAAATTGCATTTACTTTATCCTTAGGTAACGATACATAGTCAGAATAAAATGACGTAGGTATGAGGTCAAATGGGTCTCTAGAGTTTATATGTCCTAGTACTAATTCATGAGGCGTGTGTTTTGTGACGCTATGGATAGTACTAGTACTATCATATGCAATAATTGCGTATGGCATTAAGTCAATAACAGATTTATTTTTATACTTTGCTTTTAATATTCTCAGGTGTTCTTTTAGGGTTGAATGAAATCTTTCTACAGGCGAATTTGATTCGTGATGTCTAGCTGTAGTGAAATGGATTTTAATTTTTTGTGCTTTAAGTAATTCTGTTAGAAGGTAATTTTTAAATTCACCGCCATTGTCACATATAATTGTTTCAGGACATCCATAAAATGAGAAAAAATTTATTCATTTGCCGCACACAGATTTTGCATTTTTATCGTAAGGATAGGCTTGTCCAAATTTTGGGAATTTGTCAAAAAGTTTTGGTTTTCAAAAGTAAATGTGTCTATGTGTAACATTTGAAAGGGTTTACAGGGTGTGTCTGTTTTTGTAATAGGGACATAAGATTTTAATCTACTATACTTTAAAGTTTGACAGATATTACAGTCATTAATAAATTGATTAACATCGTTTTTCATTTTAGGTCAAAAGTAAAGTTCTTTAAGTCGGTTATGCGTTTCTAGAATACCTGTATGATTTGTTTTTCCTTCATGTTGATAAGTCATAAGCATAATTTTTTCTTCTTTTCAGTAATTGAGTTGACAAGTTTCGTACAACGGATTATTTTTAAATTTTGAAAATACTTGGTATGGCATTTGTAAAATTGGAATTAAATATTTATCATAAAAATAAACATAACATGTTTTTTCGGGGTTTATGTATTCTTTAATAAAGGTTTTTTATTACGTCTGGATTTTTTAATAATTCGACATGATTAATTTTAAGTTTTTCAAAGTTTCCAGTTTTTATTTTAATTTCAGGATGCTATGCACAGTTGCATCAGCGGTACCTTTAGGGGGCACGACTTGAATGTCAAATAAAATTTTTATCATTTGCTGATTTGAGCAACTTGGTTGTTCATTATCTTGAAAAAGATTTTCTGCAAGTTTTCGTAAAAATTCCACGATATTTTCGCTTGAATCCCCAGGATTGTTAATTACTGATTTATTTTCATAAACATTCAACTGAATACAAGATAAGCATTAGTGTTTAAAGAGCCTTTTTTATAAATAATTTGGTGATCAAATTCTTCCAAACGTAAACGCCATCTAACTAGTTTTGAGTTCGGTTCTTTTAAATGAAAAAACCAAACAAGGGGTCTATGATCAGTATAAATATAAAATTTGCGTCCCAATAAATAGGGTCGAAAATATTTGCATGCCGAAACTATAGCTAATAATTCTTTTTCTATAGTTGAATATTTAGTCTCAGTTTCGATAAGTGCACCAGACGCTTATGCTATGGTCTGTCATTAGGTATGGTTCCTTGAGATAAAACTGCGCTTAAACTAAAATTGCTTGCGTCAGTAGTTAAAAGAAATGGTTTCGAAAAATCTGGGTACTGCAAAGTTAATTAAAAGATGTTTACAATATTCAAAAGCTTTAATAAATTCTGGAGTAGCTATGCTGTATTTTTGCATCTTTCTTTAAACAACGTGTCACATGCTTTGTAATCTTTGCAAGATCTTGTATAAATCGTCTGTAATAGCCTACTAAGTCTAAAAATGATTTTATTTCTTTATTCGTTTTAGGAATAGGAAAATTTTTAACTGTGTTAATTTTTTCAGGGTTTGGTTTTACTACGTCCTTAGTTACAATGTGTCCTAAATATTAAACTTCCTTTTTTTGAGTTTTTTAAACTTTCAAATACTTTTCGTAATTTTTCAATATGTTCTTGAAGAGTAGTACCTACTGAAAATAATTACATCATCTAATAAAACATGACATATTTCATTTCGTAGTCCACGTAAAATGTTATTCATGGCATTTTGAAAAGTTGCCGGGGCATTCTTTAATCCAAAGGGCATTCTTAAAAATTCGTAACATCCTGTATCTGTACCAAAAACCGGTTTTAGGTATATCATTTTCCTTGTATTTGATAGAATCCATTTGCAAGATCAAGAGTTTTAAAATATTGTGCTTTACCTAATTTATGTAATATTTCGGTAATATTATAAAGGGAAAATTTGTTATCTACAGTATTTTGATTCATATTTCTGAAATCAATAACCATCCTCCATTTTTGTTTACCTGATTGTTCTAGTTTTTTTGGTACAATCCATATGGGTGATGACCAAGGTGAACTTGAGTCCCTAAAAATATTTTGTGCTAGTAATTTTGAAATTTGGCTTTTCACTTCCTCGCGGTGTAGTTCGGGGTATCTTTAACTTTTTGTATAGATGGGGGTTTCGTCTGTTATTTCATGCTTTATTAAGCTTAAGGGTATGTCTTCACTATGGAAAATATCACGATATTCATAACAAAGTTTACGTATTGCTTGTTTTTCTTCTTCTAATATAATAATAATAATAATCTTTATTTCAGAATTACATAAATTACATTTATATAAAATGAAATAGTGTCAATATAAATGTCTAAAAGCTAATAATAATTAGGAATTTTTCTAAAATACTCTTCTATGCTATAAGGTTCAATATCGAGAAATACCCTGAAAATAATTTTTTTAATTTTCCCTATATTAGTTACCTGTTTCATACCAATTGGTAAACTATTATAAAATCTGATACAATTGTAGTATGCTCCTTTTTCGTACATTGTTAGTCTATGTCTAGGAAAAGTATAGTTTATTGTTCTGGTAGGATAAGTACCCTGAGACTCATTGCTTCTAAATAGTAAGCGATTTTTACAAAAAATAAAACACACTCCTGTATATAAACAGCAGCGACCGTAAGAAATCTGTTTTCTTTAAATCTACCCCTACAGGTTTCTATTAGGCCAAGATTTAAAAGGGTCCTAATGGCCCTCTTCTGACAGATAAACAGTCTTCCTACATCACTACAATCTCCATACAAGATAATATCATATCTAATATGTGATTCAAAATTTGCGTGGTAAATAATTTTTTTCGAGTCAATATCAATATATCTAGACAATACTCGAAATGTATAACATATTCTGTTCAATTTTGTGACAGCGTAATCAACATGTTTTTCCCAAGAAAGATTGCAATCCAATATCATTCCCAAAAACCTAGTGGTGTGCTCTAAAGTTGTATTGGTACCATTTCTACTTAAATTCTCTGGTTCTTGTAATCTTGATCCCTTTGTCCTAAAAAGAATAGCGCTGGTTTTATTTTCATTCAAGACTAACTTATTTTTTGTAAACCACGTAGATGTTTCCGTCATTAACACTTGGGATTTTTCTACTAGAGTTGGTAAGCTTGAGGCAGTTACTAATATGTTAGTGTCATCCGCATATTTTGTTATTTTACAATTATTTACAAAGTTTATTTCAGTTATATCGTTTATATAAATTATGAACAATATTGGCCCTATGACACTACCCTGGGGTATACCTCCTTTTATTTCAACCTGATTAGATGAAACCAGTTTTGAGCCTTGGCCAATACTAACTTTTTGTTGTCGGTTTGTTGATAGATATGATGAAATCCACTTCAAAGCCGTTCCTCTTACACCATAAAATTCCAATTTATGCAGCAATATATTATAATTTATGGTATCATATGGCTTTGATAGAATACAGTGGTCAATGTTTATATTTTTTAGGTTAGCCTTCAGCTTATTATCAATATTTTGTTCTGGTCTTTTATCATATACAGGGTAGTCAATAAAATTCATCTCGTTTACGTTTATAGGATCTACGTTAAGATTTACACAAAATGTAATTTCGATAGGATCCTCACTGGTATTTAAGGCGGTAGTGAATGCTAAATTATTTTCGATTTTAATTAGACATTCGGGTATTTCAATATCATCGAAATTTTGATAAGGCAGAATAGCATATCCTTGTGACATGTTTACATTTACTTGAATTTTTTGGATAGTTCTTGGTTCAATAATATGAGTTAAATTACTATGTCAATTATTTGGTAACTTTTTATTTTCGTATCTTATCGGAATTTTTGCGTTTGGCAATGTAAAAGTAGAGTTATAAAAATCTAAAATTTAAAAAATTAGCATTTAACTGTTGAATAAAATCTAGTACTATCAAACCATCGAATTTATCAGAAAAATTAAAAAGATAAAATTTATGTATGGGGGGAATTAAAAGTTGGAGAAATCGGTAAAGTAGCGACTTCGTTATGAAATGACGTTGCATGTGCCGTCTTTACTTGAAACATTTCTTCTTTTATTAAATAAAGAAAAATTTTTATATGCAAGCTGGGGATTTATAAAACTTCTAGTGCTACCTGTATTTAGAAAAAATTTAGCGTTAAATTCCGGTATAAATAAAAATGGTAACTGTATGTAATAATTGTTAAGGAAAATTATGTCTTGTCCGTTTTCTGGCTCGTTACCGTAAAATTTACATTGTCTTGTTCGGGGTGTTAGGAAAATGATAAAAATCTGATGAGTCAGCGGAATAACTCAAGGATATATCAAAATCATGAAATTGGTCATAATCTGTTTCTGTTGCATACTATTCAGTAGGATACTCATTATTAATGTACGGTTCTGGAATTTCAAAATTATCATAATAATTTTCAGGGGAAACATTACTTGCTTCATCTGATTGTTCAAGTGATTTTTGCAACACTTCTTGGTTGTACAGTTTTTGTGTGTTAACTGTTTTATTTTGCAAAGAATGATTTAAATATGTATTACCTGAACTCGTGTCTATTGGCTCTACTTGATTGTTTCTATTAAAATTGCTTCTTTGGGACGTTTGTCCAAAATGTGGTCTATTAATTTGTGGTTTCGTGTGATTATTAAAAAATAGCCTTGGAATGCTTTGTTGTTGATTGCTTTGAAAATCTGGCCTTGGTTGATAAAATGAATTATTTGTTCGTAAAAAATTACTTTGAGGAAAGTTATTTTGTTGAGGAAAATTTAGAAATGGCCTCGAAAAATTTTTAATTCGAGGTATGTCATTTGGAAATGAATATAACTCGGTCTATATTGCGTATAGTTGTGAGTACGTTGTGTATAAGTAGGTTTATATTGTGGAGTATTTGGTTTTTGATTTTTGTTCAAAAATAACGATTGATTTGAATTAGGATTTTGAGCATTTTTGAAATGAATAAAAATTTCTTCTCTCTTATAAGCGACATGACTTTTTCTAATGAGTCTGGATTTTTAATCTTGTGACAAGTTGTAAATTTTAGGGTAAACCATTTAAATATGATTTTAAAACAAACTCATCGTAATGTGTTATTTTAATTAATTTTGTAGTGCCATCATCAGGCCCAGAGTTTAATTTTGAAAATAATAAACTTTGAGAATCTTCAATTCTCATACCAAAACTTATTGGATTTTCATTTTTGTAGGGTTTTAAACTAAGTAAATCTTAAATTAAGCAATATATTGATCTTTAATCGGCAAAACTGTGTACTAACACATCTTTTATTAGTTCCCAAGATCTTAATTCGAAACGAGAAACTATTAATTCTGCTGCTCTTCCGCTTAGTTTACTTAAAATGATATCGAAAAGGCAAATATTTATTGTTGCACTTGGATTAGTCCTGTCTTGGAATCCTTTCAATAGGTTTTCGACAGCGCTTATAAATCTATTTAATAATTTTGGATTTCCATCAAAATGTGGAATATTATCCGATTGGTATCTCAAAAGTTGGTAATTAGGTTCTGGCATTATGTTGTCTGATATGTTAATAAAATTTAGAGAATTAATTAGGTCTTCTAAGTTGGATTCAATTTTGAAGATTCAGAAGAAATCAACGTAAATAACTCGAGAAATGTACACACCAAAAATAAGAATACGCACAATAAAAATATACACTTAAAAATAAAATGTACTAAAATAAAATGGTATCTTTTCAAAGTCAACTGTAAAATTCTGTACTAATAAAAAATAATTGAAAATGAATTGACTTTGCAAATATTGAAATTAATATCGTTTTAAAAAGGAAAAGAATCAAAATTGGTTTACAAAAACGACTTACACTAAAATGATGAAAATTTTCTTCATCGGTCTGGTTCGGCGATTTTTGTCCTCTCCAGTTGTCCTTAATCTAAGATTGGCTCGGCGATGTTTGTTCTTTCCAATCGTACTTATCTAAGACTGGTTTGGCGAAGTTTGTCCTCTTCAGTCGTCTACAGGGGCAGCGATGTTTGTCTGTCTGTAGCCGGTTGACTACTGTGCTAAAGCTGTTGCTGTAATTTGTTCCTTGTCCGGTGCTGATTGTTCAGTTGCTACCTTAGATCGATACTTTCTGCTTCTGGTCCAACACTTGTCCGGATTTTGTAGGTTTTTTTCTGAGCAAATTCTTGAAGGAAACCGTTGCAAAATATTCCCTTTTGAACATCTCAAAAATCCACTAAGACTGCGCCAGTTATATTTTGGGCCGAGAGAAAGGCGTTTTTAAAAAACACAATTTTTAAGGAAAACAACTTTAATCTTAAGAATGCCTTTTCGAATATAACACATTTATTTGGGATAGAAGAAGCTTAACATACTAGCTATACCAACAGAAGTGTCGTACTTATCTATTTAACTACTATTTATAAGTTTAGCTTATCGCTATTCTAGTAGTGGTCAAAAGGAGCTTGTCAGCAGTTTTAGAGTATGTAACTCGCGATCCAATGTTCGAGGGTTTGCCGCGTGTAGTCGATCGCGGCTTAAGATGTTTTTAGACTATTAATTTGGCTGATTTTTCTAGGTGTATATTTTATATAGGATGGAAAATAAGTCGGGGAAAAATAGGCTCTTAACCGAGCAACTCTTGCGATGTTATTTAATAGTTCGTTTGACTTGAACAAAATTTATATTAAAAATGGAATACGGAAGTGTTTTTTTGGATATTAATATTGAAAATGATCATCTATGGAAATGTATTGGTAAAGAAGGGTCAATTCCGTTAAAATACGAACATTTACATATACAGAATGTCCCAAAAACGCCTCTTTGTAGCTCAAAGTTTCCAGGTTTGAAAGGTTTGTTTCCTTACATTTCTTTAGTCTATTTCTGTGTGTTTATTTGATGCAGGGTTGAAGAAAAGTCCTATTAAAATTAAAAATTAATAGTATAGTTTTCTTCCTGAACGATGATTGACATTTTTTTTTATTTTATGGGGTTATAGGTCATAATATATGAATATACGTTTAATTGAAGTTGACGTTTGAGTTATTTCACAAACCATTCATTAACTACCTAATAAATAGCATTTTATACCATAAACTTAGCATAATAAAAGAAATAACAAGGAAACCCAGCTTAAATTGGTCTTTCCCAGATTTAATATTCTAATCTACCCTCCTACCAATAAAATATAACCTTTCAAATTTGTGCTGTTATAGATTTTAACAAGTAAACATGTAAATATATAAGTTAATGTGTAAAATACGCAAATGAAGGTATATTTTTTATTTTACATTAGCTTCATGCCATTTTCTAACTTTTGTGTATCTTGTAGTTCTAATGATGATTTACATGTGAAATATACCGAAACGTCAACTTAAACTAAACTTTTATTCATATATTATGACCTATTAGCCCATAAAATTGAAAAATTAAAAATCAAGCCAAATTTTCATAATTATTAATCACTATAGCGATGTTTCTTCAATATTTTGTAGTCGTTTTGAATATTTTTTTTAATATTTTAATATATTTGGAATTGTTTCTAAGACTAACAGATACGCACAACAACAAAATAAAACACAAATTGTCACTAATGTAGAAATAAATAACAATAATTTGGAACCAAAAGATAAATTTTCTAAAATACGACCACTGTTTCAGTATCTAAATAAAAAGTTTATGGAAAAGGTAGATTTGAACAAATGCACTCCATAGATGAGGCTATGGTTACGTACTACGGAAGGCATAGTGCCAAGATATATGAAAGGTAAACCAATAAGGTATGGTTATAAGCTCTGGGTGGGAACTAGCAGACTTGGCTATGTTTACTGGTTTGAGTCATATCAAGGTAAATCTACAAACATCAGTATTACTTATGCTGAATATGGTATCGGAAGCTCGTATAGTTTTAGAGTATGCTGATGCTCTTTAAATAAAGTGGCCTGAAGAGAAAGGTTATTTATTCTATGATGACTTTTTTACGTCTATTTCCTTGGTTGAACTGCTTGCTGAAAAGGGATTTTATGCAACAGGAACAGTGAGAGAAAATCGTTTACCTGGAAATCCATTGGTCAATAATACCATATTCAAGAAAGAAGAGCGTGGCTCCTATGGCTTCAAAAAAATATCGGGGCAAAACATTATTGCTGTTAGGTGGAACGATAACAGCCTTGTTTCTCTATGTTTCAGTTGTGCTGGAATCAAACCTATTAATAATGTAAGACGATTCTCTCGAAAGGAAAAGCAAAATATTTAGGTCACCCAATCACATCTTATTCATTTATACAATGCCAATATGTGAGAAGTCGACCAGTGTGGCCAAAATATAGAATTGTATCGCGTAGCATCTCGAGGAAAAAGTGGTACTTCTCGTTGATAACACACTGTATTGATCTAGCGATATAAAACGCATGTAACGAACGCTTACGTCTACGTTTCCAGGTAGCTCCGACGCATGCGCACTACAATTTAAAATTCGCTGACGATCAGCTAGTTCGACATAAACGTCTTTTTCTTCGTTTTCACCCAGCATTCCCCACGGCTGTATATCTTCACACCACGACCAGAGATCCTCTTCCTCAGGCTTCGTTGTTAATGCCCTTTTTGAGCCACCCACGGGGTTTGGGTCGCTTGCCACTTCTATGCCACTCGGCCGGCAGCCGGACGGAGGTTTAGGGAACCCTAACAGGTCCTGGACACCAATTGATGAGTTGGCATCTCGGTCTGGGCCCTTCGCCACCTCCGCAGAGTCGACGGATGAGTCATAACAGACTTTCTGGAGTTCTGATTGTCCATTGGGAGTCGGTGATCCCATGGCATCGATGATCCAGGCCTCCAGGAAGCCGCTCGGCGAAGACGGTAGCAGCACGTCTTGCATTCGGTCTAAGACTGTTGCGAAATTTAAGGCCATGTGTCTGACTTCCGATAACAGCTTAGTTAAAACGTGATTAAAATATCGAAGTTTTTATTCTAACTCTGTATAATACTTTATTTATTAACACTTTTTATGTCTAAGTATTTTTCCTAACTTATAAACACAAAAGAAACAACTGCGTAATTTTTCCAAAACTTTTATTCATCCGATCTGCGATGCTTTAATACTACCAAAAAGTCCCAGATTATGCTTTAGGAAACTTTCATTTAAATACGTAAACAACTTTTAATTACTTTGAAAATAACTCATCATCTCGAGTTATGACGTCATATGATGACTGCAGCTAATTTGATCTTAATACTTTGAACCCCCGTGAATGACTGAATCAATAGCACGATTGTCGGCTATTTATAGTAAAATCCAATACCAGAACACGCATGTAATGCAACGATACGTCCCCGTCCCCGGGTAGCTTAGACGCATGCGCACCACAGTTATTTATACGCTGACGATCAGCTAGTTTGACGTAAACGTCTTTTTCTTCCTCTTCACCCAGCATTCCCCACGGCTGTATATCTTCACACCACGACCAGAGATCCTCTTCTTCAGGCTTCGTTGTTAATGCCCTTTTTGAGCCACCCACGGGGTTTGGGTCGCTTGCCACTTCTATGCCACTCGGCCGGCAGTCGGACGGAGGTTTAGGGAACCCTAACAGGTCCTGGACACCAAGTGCAGATTTGGCATCTCGGTCTGGGCCCTTTGCCACCTCCGTATCGTTGACGGAAGAGTCATAGCTGACTCCCTGGAGGTCTGATTGTCCATTAGGCGAAGCGCCACCCATGGCATCGATGATCCAGGCCTCCAGGAAGACGCTCGGCGAAGACGGTAGCAGCACGTCTTGCATTCGGTCTAAGACTGTTGCGAAATTTAAGGCCATGTCTCTGACTCACAACAGCTTAGTTAAAACGTAATTAAAATATTTGAGTTTTATTCTAACTCTGTATGATATATGAGTCTTATTCTGTCTCTATATAATATTCTATTTCTTAACACTTTTTATGCCTAAGTATTTAATCTAACTTAAAAACACAAAATAAACAACTGCGTAATATATTCAAAACTTTTATTCATCCGATCTGCGATGCTTTATTACAGCCAAGAAAGTCCCAGATTATGCTTTAGGAACTTTCATTTAAATCTTAAAAACACTTTTTATTTACTGTGAAAATAACTCATCAACTTGAGTTATGACGTCATATATTGACTGCAGCTAATTAGATCTTATTGCTTTGAACCCCCGTGAATGACTGAATCTAATACAAAATTGTCGGCTATTTATAGTAAAATCCAATACCAGAACACGCATGGCAATTATATTGTTTTGATGGTGGAGACATGGACCAATCAAAAATTTCGTGGAAGAATTCTGTGGTGACAGGGGAAAAGTGCTTATGTCATAAGCATTTGAATTAAAATATTAGCCAGAATAAAATTAGTTGGTATTTCGTTGTCGCAAAGAATTTGAAATATAATGTATTTTTATTGTTTGCTCTGGTACTTTTTCAGCCTAATAGAGTTTCACTTTTATGTCAAAAGTTAGGAAAATAGGACAAGATACTGTTCTGGTATTGGATTTTACTATAAATAGCCGACAATCGTGATATTGATTCAGTCATTCACGGGGGTTCAAACAAGAAAGATCTAATTAGCTGCAGTCATCATATGACGTCATAACTCGAGATGATGAGTTATTTTCAAAGTAATTAAAAGTTGTTTACACATTTAAATAAAAGTTTCCTAAAGCATAATCTGGGACTTTTCTGGCAGTAATAAAGCATCGTAAATCGGATGAATAAAAGTTTTGGAAAAATTACGCAGTTGTTTATTTTGTGTTTTTAAGTTAGGAAAAATACTTAGACATAAAAAGTGTTAAGAAATAAAATATTATACAGAGTTAGAATAAAACTCGAATATTTTAAACTACGTTTTAACTAAGCTGTTGGAAGTCAGACACATGGCCTTAAATTTCGCAACAGTCTTAGACCGAATGCAAGACGTGCTGCTACCGTCTTCGCCGAGCGGCTTCCTGGAGGCCTGGATCATCGATGCCATGGGTGGAGTCTCACCTAATGGACAAACAGAACTGCAGGGAGTTTGCTATGACTCATCCGTCGACTCTGCGGAGATGGCGAAGGGCCCAGACCGAGATGCCAAATCTGCACTTGGTGTCCAGGACCTGTTAGGGTTCCCTAAACCTCCGTCCGGCTGCCGGCCGAGTGGCATAGAAGTGGCAAGCGACCCAAACCCCGTGGGTGGCTCGAAAAGGGCATTAACAACGAAGCCTGAAGAAGAGGATCTCTGGTCGTGGTGTGAAGATGTACAGCCGTGGGGAATGCTGGGTGAAGAGGAAGAAAAAGACGTTTACGTCGAACTAGCTGATCGTCAGCGTATAAATAATTGTGGTGCGCATGCGTTCAAGCTACCTGGGAAGGAAGACGTATCGTTGCATTACATGGCGCCCGAGCGAAAGACCGTTAAAGGCAAGGAAGACTTAAAGCCCTTCGATGCGCCTAGGTCAAAGACCCATTTTAAAGAAGAAAAGGAAATTTTGAAGAAATATGACGTGCCTGAAGTGGTGTCCCATCAAAAAGAAGTAGATAGGGAAACAGTCTTGTGGCTACATGGCAAGTTGGAGAAGGAGGCCCCAGGAGATGGGCGGTGGATAACCGCACTCCTAGGGATCGTTGGAGCGCAAGCAATGGACCCGGCTGCCAGGGACCTGAAGGAAAGTATCCGAAGAGGAGCTGAGGTGCCGCTGGTAGACCGCTTTGGAGTTGTGGGGCGTCAGGAGGAAGATGGAGTGAGTAGAATAGCAGTGCCGTTTCTAACCCAAAATCCCATAAGAAATAACATTGCGCTGAAATCTGCATTTTTGGTGCCATTTTAGGGCGTGGCACTTTTCCTGGAAGCCACCATCCTCTCTTAACCTAAGTGGAACCCAGCTACTATCGCCACCTAGTGAGTGACGTCATAACTGCTCGATGCCGGTAATATAGGGCCCTATTCGCCTGTGTGGAACCCTCCACTGCTGCCACCTAACCCCCCACCCATTATTCTAACCTAACTTTTGCCCCAACGGAACCCAGATCACGTGTTACTCCGATTATATAGTAATATCATTGTAGGGGTGCCACCTAACGGGGGAGATGTACGTACCTGTAATCTTGAGACCTGTAGCGCCACCTGCTTTTCATATAAGACATCTTGTTTACCGCGATGGTAGGTGTGACGTCGTAAATCAGTTAAAATATTTTAAAATATAATAATACCATAAAAAAGTTTTTGTCCTCGGCGGGATTTGAACCAGGAACCTCTCGATTCCGATCTAAAACCTTATAAAATACACTACGAGAGCGTATACATTAAAAGAGTTGATCAATGTTGACAAACTAAAAATATGGGGGACCCGTCAATTATAACGTATAGGTGGAACAAAGGACCCAAGTGTGGAGACGATGGTAAAATGGTGGTAGCCATAGTTGTTTTTGTCTACATAATATTGCTACATCTGTTGCAGTATGCATGCGCCATAACATGTCATCAATGAACTTTGTTAGAGGCCGCGTGGCATGTAATTAGACAACCGGGGATCTAGTATGTCCTTTTGGCAAACAGTATTTTCAGACGCCATCTATAATTACGTTCGCGCACACTCCCGCTATCTGGGTACTACCTGAACTTATGCAACCAGAAGCCCCTATCAGCAAATATTGCCTTCACCAATTTATTAACAAACCTAAGTGCGGCGATGATGACAAAATGGCGGTAAACCTAGCTTTTATAATGCATTCACCATTTTATCGACAAACCAGTACTAATGGCGTAGCCAAACCAATATTTCCCCTTATTCAACATAAAAATTGTCGAAACGGCAACACCGCCGTTCCAATACTGAAAATTTAAGAAAATACGCTTAGGCCATCTTGCAATAGCCGTTCGCAACAGTACCATTCATGAGTGTATAATTAAATAAAAATCAATCAATTTTAAAACTTTTTATTCACAACATAACAATATCACTTACTATCACCCTGGTATATTACATTAAAGGAATAAAAAAATCGGCGTAAATAAAAATTTTAAAACTTTTTTATTCACAACATAACAATATCACTTACTATCACCCTGGTATATTACATTAAAGGAATAAAAAAATCGGCGTAAAATAAAAAGACATATCTCTAATTATTTAACAACGTTTTATGCCAGAAATATATGCAGTTTTCAAGTCAAATACACTATTACAGCACTAGTTAGCAAAAATATTTAAATAAGACAAGTATCTTGCATCAAAAATAATACCTGAACGAAATAAAAATTTGGCACAAGACACTTATCGCCAATCTTGTATATAGGTACAATATATTATAAGTTCAAAATTTAGCGAAAAATATTTACAGTTAAAACTAAGGATTAGAAACATTTAGCGTGCAAGAATAGACATATCTACATACAATTAAAAAACTGGAACTAGAAACATTTATATTAGGGGGGTTTTCAACAAGTGTACCTCATAATAAAAACATAAGACGGTGTTTCGCAAGCAACCTTAAGAACAATGTATTAAAGCACATATTTACTACTAAAAACAATATACACTTTCTACAAAGCTACTAAAGCCACTTTAGGGGCAGTTTAGGTGCTGAAAAATGAAACGAGGGCAAGAGCAAAAATACCTGAAAAACACTACACTTACCAGAGGGCACTCGGTTTAAACAGGGACACGACGTGAACGTGGCCCATATTGTCCCCATTCGATTTTTATGGAAAAACGAATTTTCAAAGCAAAACCATTTGTGGCATAATTTTTTCGTTATCTGATTTGAAATCAGAAAACAGTTCTATATATAACATAATATATGGTTCTTTTTTAAGTTATACAGGGGGAATTTTTGCCTTCTTTTACTGTATAACCAACATGGGCTCTTTTTAAAGTTATACAGGGGGAATTTTTGCCTTCTTTTACTGTATAACCAATATGGGCTCGTTTTAAAGTTATACAGGTTAGGATATAATATGTGTATTAGTATTTTGGCCTTCTTTTTACTGTATAACCAATATGGGCTCTTTTTAAAGTTATACAGGTTAGGATATAATATGTGTGCGTTAGTATTTTGGCCTTCTTTTTACTGTACAACCAATATGGGCTCTTTTGAAAGTTATACAGGTTAGGATATAATATATGTGCGTTAGTAGATTATTCTAGTAATAAAAATAATTTTAATGCTAATAATAATATGAATGCTAATGTTATAATAATATGAATAATTATAATACTAATAATGAACAACTGAACACCCTGTTGAACAGACCCTGATCAACTTAGTCATCCACATGCATAAGTGAGCAATGCCCCCATGGTAATGTGCCGGGTGAAGATTTCGATATTTGTCGCTTATCATCATAAGGGCTGAGACCGATTTTAGTTTGTTTTATAGTATGTAGCTAATGTTTTTGGGACCTAATTAGGCGCTGTGAAATAGGCTTTTCCAACCAAGTTTCAAGGCAGGTGACGTAATCTTCAAATGTGATTTTATTTTTAATAACAGACCTTTTAATGCCCTTTATCTTTTTGGTGACACCCAAGTTAGATAAAACCTTATCAATTTCCGCCCGCTCTTTGTTTAAATTCTCTAGTTTTACCCGTTCTTGCTCAATCTCGTCTGGAGTATAAAGCAGTTTAATAGCATACATTTTAGACCTAAGGCCAACAAAATGGGTCATAATGCGGCCATTGTTCTCATCTTTCATCATTCCCAGCACCTTTTTGTTCACTTGTGGAATCGCATAAACGTTATCACGGGCATAATCTGAGGTATCAAAATAATCGTTACAGTCTCGTCTCATTATCTGATACACACTTTTATAAAATGATAGAGAATCGTCATAATTACATTTTACATAATAACCGACGCTATAAGGGACATGCTCTTGTTCCTTTTGAGTGTTTTTTTCTATATCATCGACTACAGGTATAAGCAAGCTTTCCGAGTCTGCGAATATAACAAACGGAGCTTTTTCCTCATGTTTAAAATTATTAAATTCCAAAATATTATTGCCTTCTACAGGCATCCGAGGTATTGCTAGGGTCTTGTTTTTAGAGCATTCGGACGTGTGCTTATCTAGTGTTATTTGCGTGCGGAAATAATGAAGGCAGCGATCACAAAAAAATTTTCGATGCGTATTAAGACTCAAATGCCTTGATAGTAAGCGTGAAAGGTCTTTAATCCAAACAAAATGGTATTTTATAGGGCTTAAATCAATATCATCATCTGAGGAAAAGTAGCTGTCTTGTAAAAGTAGTAAGTTTATATGGGTAGAATGCTTATTTTCAGGTATATAATATGGCACAACCAGATAATTTTTTCCAATTTTTTGCAGTCGATATACGTTAACGGATATTAGGTTTTGCTTTTCAAACTTTGAAATTTGATTAATTGTCATGGGAAACTTAATACCTTCCAAGTTTAGAACTGACTGAGGGTTTGGATAGGACGATGTTCGTTCAGAATGCTTGAAAGCGGGATATAAAGCGGAAACGATGGACCACGCAAAGCACATTTCATCAGTATTCTGAACATTAACACATGCCTTTTTCAATGCAATTTGTTTTGGAAGTTCAATATAAGTTCCAACCCGAAGAGGATTATAATGATTAATAGATACCATTAAATGCATAATTTTGCGTAGTGCCCACCCAGAATTTCTTTCCTGGAACGTGTCTAATTCAACTAAAATAGGGTTCTTAACATGATCGGCAAACCACTCATTTAAGTTTGTGTTACCTAAAATAGGGGCATTCGGAGTAGTAATGTACTTTGTATCCTTTAAAATTTCGTCTGCTTTACTAATTTCAAAATCCCCACAAAGAGTGGTGTTAACTTTGAGTGCAGTAGTTTTTTTTAATGCGTTTTGAATTCGCCGCTTAAAAATTGCCAAACAGTCCTCTAAAAATGATCGTACATTAGTATGACGTTTGTTAATAATAACACCCGTCCTGATTCTCGATTGGAATGCTGAATGTAAATCTTCCCACTTTACTCTACAAGAAGCTGTTTCTGCACGACGTGTCCCACTACCCTCGCCCACTTTACGGTCCTTTAGTAAGGACTGAAACCCCTTAATTTGGGCTAAACACGCTATTATATGAGACTTTTCAGCCACTGACTCAGCGCGTTTCAAAAGTTTATTTAAATTGCGAATTGCACGAGTACAGTCCTGCAATATCTTACCGCAGGTAACCGTTGTTAAGTTATGGGTATCCATCTGGGCCCTAATTAACTCGACGTACTCACTTGGGAACGGCATTTTTTTACTCTGTAACAAAATAAATATAGCTCAAAATACGTCTGCTCTCTCTAACGTACAAAGACAGAAGGGACTCTGGAGCTCCTGCGTCCTGCTTATAATGCGCCCCTATTTATAACCTCGGTTGGGTGCGTTCAGAAAAGTAGCATGCCTTCGAAAAAATAAGGCGCGTTCAGAATTAATATTCAAGGTTTAGTATGCAGTAGATGTACATACAACAAGCAGTTTTACGCGTTATTATTTTTAAAATATATTACTTGCCGAAAACATTAATATTTTACTGACTGAAAGTGAAACCTGCGATAAGTTTAATCGCCGTAAAAATGTTTACCAAAAACAGACTCTAAAAATTTTATTCCCTCCACGTCACAACCCTCCCAAACTACTATATTATTATATTATTATTATTATTATTATTATTATTTACCGCTAAAGGTTTTGCTGCACCCAACGAGTCCGTTAAAAGGCTGCAGCTAGGATAATGGATTCATTGCATAGTCGACAGCGTGGTGTTAAACATGGTAGAAACATTAAACATTATTCTCGACAATGTTGAAAGAGTATTTATACAGAACAAATATTACGCATCCTGTCTACCGGCTACCTTAATAGTTTGGGAACTTGCTAAAAAATATAATGTCGATGTTGAACCGAAATGTGGACAACTCTTGTATGACGAAATGGGAAGCAACATTCATTTTTGGAATGTGTTTAAAGAAAAACCTTATGATCCTACCCTTAAAGCTGTTCAGGTCAACAGGGTCCGTTGAACAGGGTACATACCCTGTTGAACTGAACAGACCCTGTTGACCTGAACAGACCCTGTTCAACGGACCCTGTTGACGTCTGTTAAACAGGGCTGTTCAGGTCAACAGGGTCCGTTGAACAGGGTCTGTTCAGGTCAACAGGGTCTGTTCAGTTCAACAGGGTCTGTACCCTGTTCAACGGACCCTGTTGACCTGAACAGCTTTAAGGGTAGGATCATAAGGTTTTTCTTTAAACACGTTCCAAAAATGAATGTTGCTTCCCATCTCGTCATACAGGAGTTGTCCACATTTCGGTTCAACATCGACATTATATTTTTTAGCAAGTTCCCAAACTATTAAGGTAGCCGGTAGACAGGATGCGTAATATTTGTTCTGTATAAATACTCTTTCAACATTGTCGAGAATAATGTTTAATGTTTCTACCATGTTTAACACCACGCTGTCGACTATGCAATGAATCCATTATCCTAGCTGCAGCCTTTTAACGGACTCGTTGGGTGCAGCAAAACCTTTAGCGGTAAATAATAATAATAATAATAATAATAATATAATAATATAGTAGTTTGTGACGTGGAGGGAATAAAATTTTTAGAGTCTGTTTTTGGTAAACATTTTTACGGCGATTAAACTTATCGCAGGTTTCACTTTCAGTCAGTAAAATATTAATGTTTTCGGCATGTAATATATTTTAAAAATAATAACGCGTAAAACTGCTTGTTGTATGTACAGGGTTATCCAACCAAGACTAGACAAGGCGATTTTTTGACTTTTCCTGTACTTTTATAAAAAAACTGAAATAGCCATCTTAAGTCATTTTCTCCCGCGAATTCGAATATCTTCAGCAAAAAACAATTGAACATCAAACAAAAGTACTAGGGGTCACTTTGATTTTTTTTTAAATGGGATGCCGTATTTTTAATGAGCTTATCCGATTTCTCATATAAATTTTGATCTAAAATGTTGGATTTTTAATTTATTTTTATTTTTTTTTTTTATTTTTAACATTTTCCGAATTTAAAACTGAAGAAAAAAGGCGTTTTTGAATTAAAAATCCAACATTTTAGATCAAAATTTACATGAGAAATCGGATAAGCTCATTAAAAATACGACATCCCATTTAAAAAAATATCAAAGTGACCCCTAGTACTTTTGTTTGATGTTCAATTGTTTTTTGCTGAAGATATTCGAATTCGCGGGAGAAAATGACTTAAGATGGCTATTTCAGTTTTTTTATAAAAGTACAGGAAAAGTCAAAAAATCGCCTTGTCTAGTCTTGGTTGGATAACCCTGTACATCTACTGCATACTAAACCTTGAATATTAATTCTGAACGCGCCTTATTTTTTCGAAGGCATGCTACTTTTCTGAACGCACCCCAACCGAGGTTATAAATAGGGGCGCATTATAAGCAGGACGCAGGAGCTCCAGAGTCCCCTCTGTCTTTGTACGTTAGAGAGAGCAGACGTATTTTGAGCTATATTTATTTTGTTACAGAGTAAAAAAATGCCGTTCCCATGTGAGTACGTCGAGTTAATTAGGGCCCAGATGGATACCCATAACTTAACAACGGTTACCTGCGGTAAGATATTGCAGGACTGTACTCGTGCAATTCGCAATTTAAATAAACTTTTGAAACGCGCTGAGTCAGTGGCTGAAAAGTCTCATATAATAGCGTGTTTAGCCCAAATTAAGGGGTTTCAGTCCTTACTAAAGGACCGTAAAGTGGGCGAGGGTAGTGGGACACGTCGTGCAGAAACAGCTTCTTGTAGAGTAAAGTGGGAAGATTTACATTCAGCATTCCAATCGAGAATCAGGACGGGTGTTATTATTAACAAACGTCATACTGATGTACGATCATTTTTAGAGGACTGTTTGGCAATTTTTAAGCGGCGAATTCAAAACGCATTAAAAAAAACTACTGCACTCAAAGTTAACACCACTCTTTGTGGGGATTTTGAAATTAGTAAAGCAGACGAAATTTTAAAGGATACAAAGTACATTACTACTCCGAATGCCCCTATTTTAGGTAACACAAACTTAAATGAGTGGTTTGCCGATCATGTTAAGAACCCTATTTTAGTTGAATTAGACACGTTCCAGGAAAGAAATTCTGGGTGGGCACTACGCAAAATTATGCATTTAATGGTATCTATTAATCATTATAATCCTCTTCGGGTTGGAACTTATATTGAACTTCCAAAACAAATTGCATTGAAAAAGGCATGTGTTAATGTTCAGAATACTGATGAAATGTGCTTTGCGTGGTCCATCGTTTCCGCTTTATATCTCGCTTTCAAGCATTCTGAACGAACATCGTCCTATCCAAACCCTCAGTCAGTTCTAAACTTGGAAGGTATTAAGTTTCCCATGACAATTAATCAAATTTCAAAGTTTGAAAAGCAAAACCTAATATCCGTTAACGTATATCGACTGCAAAAAATTGGAAAAAATTATCTGGTTGTGCCATATTATATACCTGAAAATAAGCATCCTACCCATATAAACTTACTACTTTTACAAGACAGCTACTTTTCCTCAGATGATGATATTGATTTAAGCCCTATAAAATACCATTTTCTTTGGATTAAAGACCTTTCACGCTTACTATCAAGGCAATTGAGTCTTAATACGCATCGAAAATTTTTTTGTGATCGCTGCCTTCATTATTTCCGCACGCAGATAACACTAGATAAGCACACGTCCGAATGCTCTAAAAACAAGACCCTAGCAATACCTCGGATGCCTGTAGAAGGCAATAATATTTTGGAATTTAATAATTTTAAACATGAGGAAAAAGCTCCGTTTGTTATATTCGCAGACTCGGAAAGCTTGCTAATACCTGTAGTCGATGATATAGAAAAAAACACTCAAAAGGAACAAGAGCATGTCCCTTATAGCGTCGGTTATTATGTAAAATGTAATTATGACGATTCTCTATCATTTTATAAAAGTTACACAGGCCAAGACTGTATGCAGTGGTATATGCGCGAGCTTCAACAATTTGCTGAAGACGTCGAGACGGTCTTTTTATGTGATTTGCCCATGGAACCGCTTACGCCTGCTCAACAACAAAGTTTTTTGGCCGCTACTCACTGCCATATATGTGAGAAGCCATTTACGGAAGACGATAAGCGTGTTAGAGATCACTCGCACTTCACCGGAAAGTATCGAAACGCTGCACATGAGCACTGCAATCTACAGTACCAGGATTCACACACCATACCTGTCCTATTCCATAACTTGAGTTGCTATGATGGGCACATGATAATACGGGCACTATCTGAAATAGAGGGAAAGATTGATATATTACCTGTAAATAAAGAAAATTATATCTCATTTACGAAGCATATAATGGATAGTACTGTTCATTTTCGATTTATAGATAGTTTTCGCTTTCTTGCTAGCGGTCTGGATAAGCTTGCATCATACTTATGCGAATATCCTAACCTAAAAGCAGAGTTTGAATACCTGGGAGAAGAACTGAACTTACTTACCCGAAAGAGCGTTTTCCCTTATGATTATATGAACGCTTGGGAAAGATTGAATGAGACTGAACTCCCTCCTAAAGAAGCGTTTTATAACAGCTTAGAAGATGTAGCTATAAGTGACGCGCAATATTTAAATGCGCAGAAAGTTTGGCAAACTTTTAATTGCCGTACCATGCAAGACTACTCAGACTTATATCTTAAAACGGATGTAATGCTTTTAACGGATGTATTTGAAGCATTTAGGGATATATCGCATAGGACATATGGCCTTGATCCTGCATGGTCGTATACCCTACCTGGTTATGCGTGGCAATGTTTATCCCTCTTAATTCATCGAGAAGATATGATAAAACTTGAGCTGCTTACTGATTTAGAGATGCTAACATTCATAGAAAAGGGGGTTCGCGGGGGGCTAAGTCAGTGTTCAAAGAGGTATGCCGAAGCCAACAACAAGTACATGCCAAATTATGATCCAACTAAAGAAGACTCCTATCTCATGTACTTTGATGTCAATAATCAATACGGCTGGGCAATGTCGCAATATCTACCTTATGGCGGCTTTAGATGGCTTTCAGAAAACGAGATATCTCACTTAAACATTAGTGAAATTTCAGATAAATCTGCCGAAGAGTTTATTTTGGAAGTGGACTTGAAAATACCTGAGAATTTGAATGATAAGTTTTCCGATTTTCCATTATGCCCTAGCCATGAAAAACCGCCCGGGGCAAAGAATGAGAAACTTTTGGCTACGCTACACAATAAAACAGAATACGTAATACACTATAGAAACTTAAAGCAAGCTCTAACTTTGGGGGCAAAATTGGGCAAAATACACCGAATATTAGCCTTTAAACAATCTCCTTGGCTAAAATCATATATCGACCTCAACACGGGGCTGCGCCAAAATGCCAAGAATGAGTTTGAAAAGAATTTTTTTAAACTTATGAACAATGCTGTATTTGGAAAGACAATGGAGAATATCCGGAACCACTCTGACGTTAAACTTATAACAAAATGGGATGGCCGCTATGGTGCTGAAGCCTTAATATCCCGGCCAGAATTTAAAAGCAGCACAATTGTTTCCGAAAATTTAGTAATTGTCGAGCTTGCAAAAACACAAATTTATTTTAATAAGCCGATTTATGTCGGCATGTGTATTCTTGATTTGGCAAAGACTACGATTTATGGCTTTCACTACGAGAACATGGTTCCACGTTTTGACGCCTGTAGTGTATTGTATACAGATACTGATAGTCTTATTTACGAAATTAAAAACCACGATGTGTATCAGATAATGAGACGAGACTGTAACGATTATTTTGATACCTCAGATTATGCCCGTGATAACGTTTATGCGATTCCACAAGTGAACAAAAAGGTGCTGGGAATGATGAAAGATGAGAACAATGGCCGCATTATGACCCATTTTGTTGGCCTTAGGTCTAAAATGTATGCTATTAAACTGCTTTATACTCCAGACGAGATTGAGCAAGAACGGGTAAAACTAGAGAATTTAAACAAAGAGCGGGCGGAAATTGATAAGGTTTTATCTAACTTGGGTGTCACCAAAAAGATAAAGGGCATTAAAAGGTCTGTTATTAAAAATAAAATGACATTTGAAGATTACGTCACCTGCCTTGAAACTTGGTTGGAAAAGCCTATTTCACAGCGCCTAATTAGGTCCCAAAAACCTGAGCTACATACTATAAAACAAACTAAAATCGGTCTCAGCCCTTATGATGATAAGCGACAAATATCGAAATCTTCACCCGGCACATTACCATGGGGGCATTGCTCACTTATGCATGTGGATGACTAAGTTGATCAGGGTCTGTTCAACAGGGTGTTCAGTTGTTCATTATTAGTATTATAATTATTCATATTATTATAACATTAGCATTCATATTATTATTAGCATTAAAATTATTTTTATTACTAGAATAATCTACTAACGTACATATATTATATCCTAACCTGTATAACTTTCAAAAGAGCCCATATTGGTTGTACAGTAAAAAGAAGGCTAAAATACTAACGCACACATATTATATCCTAACCTGTATAACTTTAAAAAGAGCCCATATTGGTTATACAGTAAAAAGAAGGCCAAAATACTAATACACATATTATATCCTAACCTGTATAACTTTAAAACGAGCCCATATTGGTTATACAGTAAAAGAAGGCAAAAATTCCCCCTGTATAACTTTAAAAAGAGCCCATGTTGGTTATACAGTAAAAGAAGGCAAAAATTCCCCCTGTATAACTTAAAAAAGAACCATATATTATGTTATATATAGAACTGTTTTCTGATTTCAAATCAGATAACGAAAAAATTCTGCCACAAATGGTTTTGCTTTGAAAATTCGTTTTTCCATAAAAATCGAATGGGGACAATATGGGCCACGTTCACGTCGTGTCCCTGTTCAAACCGAGTGCCCTCTGGTAAGTGTAGTGTTTTTCAGGTATTTTTGCTCTTGCCCTCGTTTCATTTTTCAGCACCTAAACTGCCCCTAAAGTGGCTTTAGTAGCTTTGTAGAAAGTGTATATTGTTTTTAGTAGTAAATATGTGCTTTAATACATTGTTCTTAAGGTTGCTTGCGAAACACCGTCTTATGTTTTTATTATGAGGTACACTTGTTGAAAACCCCCCTAATATAAATGTTTCTAATCCTTAGTTTTAACTGTAAATATTTTTCGCTAAATTTTGAACTTATAATATATTGTACCTATATACAAGATTGGCGATAAGTGTCTTGTGCCAAATTTTTATTTCGTTCAGGTATTATTTTTGATGCAAGATACTTGTCTTATTTAAATATTTTTGCTAACTAGTGCTGTAATAGTGTATTTGACTTGAAAACTGCATATATTTCTGGCATAAAACGTTGTTAAATAATTAGAGATATGTCTTTTTATTTTACGCCGATTTTTTTATTCCTTTAATGTAATATACCAGGTTGATAGTAAGTGATATTGTTATGTTGTGAATAAAAAAGTTTTAAAATTTTTATTTACGCCGATTTTTTTATTCCTTTAATGTAATATACCAGGGTGATAGTAAGTGATATTGTTATGTTGTGAATAAAAAGTTTTAAAATTGATTGATTTTTATTTAATTATACACTCATGAATGGTACTGTTGCGAACGGCTATTGCAAGATGGCCTAAGCGTATTTTCTTAAATTTTCAGTATTGGAACGGCGGTGTTGCCGTTTCGACAATTTTTATGTTGAATAAGGGGAAATATTGGTTTGGCTACGCCATTAGTACTGGTTTGTCGATAAAATGGTGAATGCATTATAAAAGCTAGGTTTACCGCCATTTTGTCATCATCGCCGCACTTAGGTTTGTTAATAAATTGGTGAAGGCAATATTTGCTGATAGGGGCTTCTGGTTGCATAAGTTCAGGTAGTACCCAGATAGCGGGAGTGTGCGCGAACGTAATTAGAGATGGCGTCTGAAAATACTGTTTGCCAAAAGGACATACTAGATCCCCGGTTGTCTAATTACATGCCACGCGGCCTCTAACAATGTTCATTGATGACATGTTATGGCGCATGCATACTGCAACAGATGTAGCAATATTATGTAGACAAAAACAACTATGGCTACCACCATTTTACCATCGTCTCCACACTTGGGTCCTTTGTTCCACCTATACGTTATAATTGACGGGTCCCCCATATTTTTAGTTTGTCAACATTGATCAACTCTTTTAATGTATACGCTCTCGTAGTGTATTTTATAAGGTTTTAGATCGGAATCGAGAGGTTCCTGGTTCAAATCCCGCCGAGGACAAAAACTTTTTTATGGTATTATTATATTTTAAAATATTTTAACTGATTTACGACGTCACACCTACCATCGCGGTAAACAAGATGTCTTATATGAAAAGCAGGTGGCGCTACAGGTCTCAAGATTACAGGTACGTACATCTCCCCCGTTAGGTGGCACCCCTACAATGATATTACTATATAATCGGAGTAACACGTGATCTGGGTTCCGTTGGGGCAAAAGTTAGGTTAGAATAATGGGTGGGGGGTAAGGTGGCAGCAGTGGAGGGTTCCACACAGGCGAATAGGGCCCTATATTACCGGCATCGAGCAGTTATGACGTCACTCACTAGGTGGCGATAGTAGCTGGGTTCCACTTAGGTTAAGAGAGGATGGTGGCTTCCAGGAAAAGTGCCACGCCCTAAAATGGCACCAAAAATGCAGATTTCAGCGCAATGTTATTTCTTATGGGATTTTGGGTTAGAAACGGCACTGCTATTCTACTGGAGTGGCGGTGTGGTGTCCGAGGACCCACAGGAGTAATATACTCAACTTGGCACATGGAATACGCCACAACACTCGTGAAGGGATGAAAGATATTATCAGAAGATGGTTATGGTGGCCGATGATAGATAAGGATGTGGACACGCACTTCAGCCAATGTGTGTTATGTCAACATTTCAGAGAAGATGCCCTGTGCCACGGAATGTTAAAACCGTGGGGCACAGTTGTGATTACAGTAATAGAAAATTTATCGAGGACCAGACACAGTAAATTTACAACATTATACTGTGCTGTTGACGTATACAGTGGATTTATAGAAGCAAGACCACACAGGAATATTCACCCAGCTTCCTTGATAGAATTCGTACAAGCCGAGGTGATTAGCCGATGGGGAACACCCAGTTTGTTGATGCTAATGCCAGAAGTGGCGAAGTACAGGGAGAAGATAGCCCACGCAACTAACATTACAACAGTTGGCACGGCAGAGAAGTTAGTGACTTCCACGATGGTACCGTTTGAGCAGTTTCAAACCAGAATTTTAGCGATGCCAAGAGATGAGTGGCCTCTACAGTTGCAGTCCTTGCTGAATCAAGCCAGGAGCCGCAGAGATGACCACAATGGAGCTACGGCCAGAGAGATGGTGACGAACAACAGGACAATCCTCCAGAACAAGACGTTCTAAAGCGTAGCATAGAGTAGAAATGGAGCTACGGCCAGAGAGATGGTGACGAACAACAGGACAATCCTCCAGAACAAGACGTTCTAAAGCGTAGCATAGAGTAGAAATGGAGCTACGGCCAGAGAGATGGTGACGAACAACAGGACGATCCTCCAGAACAAGACGTTCTAAAGCGTAGCATAGAGTAGAAATGGAGCTAGCTACGGCCAGAGAGATGGTGATCAACCCCAGGACAAACCTCCAGAGACAGAAGTACAAAGTGTATATAGTTAAGTAGAATTGTAAATGTAAATATTTTGTTGTTGTTGTTTATTCGACAACAGCTAATTGGATCTCTTAAGGGGGGGGGGGGGGGGCGGGGGGGTGTTCTGGTATTGGATTTTACTATAAATAGCCGACAATCGTGATATTGATTCAGTCATTCACGGGGGTTCAAACAAGAAAGATCTAATTAGCTGCAGTCATCATATGACGTCATAACTCGAGATGATGAGTTATTTTCAAAGTAATTAAAAGTTGTTTACACATTTAAATAAAAGTTTCCTAAAGCATAATCTGGGACTTTTCTGGCAGTAATAAAGCATCGTAAATCGGATGAATAAAAGTTTTGGAAAAATTACGCAGTTGTTTATTTTGTGTTTTTAAGTTAGGAAAAATACTTAGACATAAAAAGTGTTAAGAAATAAAATATTATACAGAGTTAGAATAAAACTCGAATATTTTAAACTACGTTTTAACTAAGCTGTTGGAAGTCAGACACATGGCCTTAAATTTCGCAACAGTCTTAGACCGAATGCAAGACGTGCTGCTACCGTCTTCGCCGAGCGGCTTCCTGGAGGCCTGGATCATCGATGCCATGGGTGGAGTCTCACCTAATGGACAAACAGAACTCCAGGGAGTTTGCTATGACTCATCCGTCGACTCTACGGAGGTGGCGAAGGGCCCAGACCGAGATGCCAAATCCGCACTTGGTGTCCAGGACCTGTTAGGGTTCCCTAAACCTCCGTCCGGCTGCCGGCCGAGTGGCATAGAAGTGGCAAGCGACCCAAACCCCGTGGGTGGCTCGAAAAGGGCATTAACAACGAAGCCTGAAGAAGAGGATCTCTGGTCGTGGTGTGAAGATGTACAGCCGTGGGGAATGCTGGGTGAAGAGGAAGAAAAAGACGTTTACGTCGAACTAGCTGATCGTCAGCGTATAAATAATTGTGGTGCGCATGCGTCCAAGCTACCTGGGAAGGAAGACGTATCGTTGCATTACAATACTTACCTTGTTTTAGTGACTTAAGCAGTTTTGGCCAGATGGAAATTTTTGACATAAGTAGTTTTTCTCTAAATAAATTAATTGCTATTATTAATTCTTTGCGTTTATTTAAGAAAAAATACAAATACAAATTTGTGTATTAAACTTAAGATGGCAAATGTCGGAAACCCTACTAAATACTTACTACAATTAACAAATACATTATAATTATTCTAGAAGTTCATCACTTTCAGCGCCATTTTTTCGTGCATCAACTGCAGTTGGAAGGCTTTCATAATAATCATGGAAAACAGGAGCTAGCAAATGCAAAATGCTGCAAAGATCTTTCTTATTTTCCTCGGATATGGGAATTACAGCCGTATATTGACGTTTGGGTTCTAAAGTAGGATTTTCCCGGCGTCGTCGTAAAAAGGAAATCTGTTTAAAAGGTTTATCCATATCAACGGAATTTTTATACTGTATTACGCCAATCTGATCACTTTGGTATCTTATCCATTGAACATCATGCCAAGTAAATTTATCGTTGTCACAATCTTTTGTTTTGATTTGAAGCTCTTGCTTATATAATGCATTAAAGTCTAAAAAATCTTCTTGACTTATGGCAAACCAATGACTTAGGAGCTTTTGCCCAACGAAAGTATGCACATTTCTTAATGTGAATATAATATAAGCCCATTTTCGCAAAAAATTGACTTAAACATTTTTACCATGTTACCACAGTTTGGCTACTGCGATTCTCACTGAAAATAAAAAACCAGTTTCTTATCAAGCAGGTCGACCTTCCAGAAATAAAAATATTGAAATTAGGTATAATCGGCTTGATCACTATGTTATTTGTCAAGAGAGACAAACAAGGTGTGACCATTGTCTTAACCGTGCAAAAACTAGATGCCAGAAATGCAATATTGCTCTTCATGTTGAAAGCTCTGTTGAGTACCACACGAGATTATAATTAAAAGATTATTTTGTTATTTTCCTGATGTACGAAATATAGTAAGTAAAGCATTTTTTCTATACTTCTTTGCTAAATAATTTTTTTTTCTGCAGAAACATTTTTTTTACTTCACATTTATAAGTCCTCAACAGAATTTACGTACCCAACTTATATACCTAGACTTCAGGATTAACTGGGTTAAATGAATAATAGACGCCTATACTTTCAATAATTATATAGTCTCATTGTGCGTGGCTGTAGGCAAGCTTGATTAAGCAATTACTTACTAAAGCAAAAAACAGAATAGGTGTTAATTTTTAATTAATTAAAAATATTTTTGGAATTTACCCCAAATTATACCAATAATTATTATAAGTGACCCTATTTAATCTAAACCATTTTAGATCATATATTTGTGTTCCCAAAGCCTACCTTACGTATTTTCTAGAGTATGGGTAATCTGCGGCCGATGTCATAATACTTTATCTTATATTTCTGGCTTAAATTAAGATATGAACGTGTGGTTTGCACCAGATTTCTCAGTTTTTAATCTAGTTTTCATTTAAATAAATATTGTATATTGTTTTATTTAAAATTAAAGAAAAAACTAAACTGGTGTTTGCGCAAATAGTGCCCTCCCCTCGAGTGACAAAAAGAGTAATACAAAATTTTATATATTACTATAGGATAAGCACTTTGACACGAGACAAATTTGGTTAAGGCAAATTGGAGTTATGAGTTTTTCTGTCGAAGGAAATTCCCCCTCCTCCCCTTAGTCTATTTTGCGAGTAGAGCAAAATGTATGAAAGTAAAGTTATTCCGTATACTTCAAAGTATAAAACACGTAATTTTTGACATAACTTTATTTGGAATTTTATCGACAAATATCTTCTTAATTACCTGCTAGCGGTTAATTTAGAAACTTGAAAATAATTTCCAGCAATTTATTTTTTTATTTGAAAACTCTGTGATAAACGATTTCTGAGATATGGCCGGCGTCCATTTTTATTTGGCCATCCGGTACGTTTTTGGAGACTTTTTTTTTTGTTCACAAAATTATTAAATCTTGATTTATTTGATTCGTAGTGATCTTTCCTAATATTACTCTGCTCTGAGAAAAAGGTGTCATTTGACAGAGCTGAATACCGATTTTTTTAATACTCTGGGCATTCCTCTTTAAAAAAGGTACGCTTAATTTATTTCCATAAAGCCGGCGGTTTTCGACATTAATCGGTTTTTATGCGAAACACTCAAAGTTATGCTAAACACAAACAGATGAAAATAAAGTACGCAGGGTATGCTGATGCGCATTTAATTTTTGGGAAGCGCTTTCCCACCCTGGCTTTATGCTGAAGGATTTTAAGCTCAGACATTGACAAGTCCAAAAACCTTTCAAAGGGTTAATCGGAGCTTAATTAATTGACAATTTTATTAAAATACAAAAATTAAGGAAACGTTTAAATGTTATTTTGGCAAATGTTCAAATGGGCTCCAAGTACACAATACATTTTCTTAGTGTTCGAATATTTTCCCGCTTCACTGCAAATAATATTCCGGCATTATTGCGGACTTCGTTACAATGTTGTGTTATTTTCGCTAGCAGTTCTTCTCTACTGGTATCGAATAAATTAGTCCTTTTAGATGTCCCCAGAAGTAAAGGTCTAAGGGATTTAGGTCTGGAGACCTCGGTGGTCATAAAACTGGCCCACCTCGACCTATCTATAGAGGGGCAAAAACTCATGCATGTACCACATTTGCATTCTTCTAGCAAGAGGCACGTTTTCCAATAAATTATTTAAATTTTGCTGCAAGAATTGCAAATAAATTTCAGCACAAAAATATAAATTGTGTGAGTTTATTATGCCATCTGGCTTCATCGGTTAACAAAATAAGGTTAGAAAAACTTAGATTTATGTTATGTTGCTGTATAATTCAGTTGGAGTATTGAAGTCTTGCTGGATAATCATCCAAATAAATAGCATGTATTTTTTGAAGATGGTACGGGTAAGTAATTGTTATTTTGGAGATTCATGAAAATCCTGCTAATTATTCAATAAAATGCAAGTATTTTGTAAAAAAACTTTTATTTTGCATTAGTATTAGCAAATATTAGAAATTAAAAACAAATTAGGAAAACATCTATCACGCAAAACGAAAAAAAGATATTATTTGTTAAACGATTTATTGTTGTTTTAAGATGAAAAGAAAACCAAAGCTTTGTTGGTAAAGAGTATTTATAAGAAATAAATAAAACTAAAATATTTATTAACATTTGAAAAACATAAAAATAGTATAATAAAAAAGATAATATAATATTAAGAATATATTATAAAATTAAAATTCTTTAGCAATTTTTTTTCAGGCAAGTTAGACAGATATACCTATTTGAATTTGATTTATGCAATGCACGTTTTTTAATACAGTTAAAATGATATGTCCTAATGCATTGCATGCACCGTATGCTACAATTTGATTTCGTTAGATTCTTTGTACACAAATAAGAAATTCCTTCAAGAAGAAGTGTATTTGTGAAATTTTGTTTTACCGATTCTAAAGGAACTGATTTACCAGCAACCGTACTGTAATATAAGAAATATAACAGGAAAGGTTACTTTAGGTTATTAACTTTAAATATGTTTATTTTAGCAGTTTAGTGCAAATCATAACATCCATAATTTTATTAATTGTCATCAAGTATAATCATAATAATAAGGTAATTAAATTATGTCTATTCAGCACCTATGTCAGGATGATTCGAACATTGTAAAATAAATAAAATATAGATTGAAGTTGTGACCTGAACTGAACGGAGTATTATTTATGGGTTCTGTCCAATTCCACCAACCCTTTAATTAATTGAAGTATATAATAAGCAAAGGGTTATTACATGGCGATCCTGCTTAAGATCTAGGAATGGGAAAAATTATTTAGAATGGAAAAAAACACAAAAATTAGAAGAGAAATCGCAAGAAGCACCGAACCAGGTTAAATATTGGAAAAAAAAAATGGTATATGGAAATAAATATGGAATATAGGTTTCAATTAATAATGGCATATAAATTATAGTAAATTATATGTTATATTATGGATTATATGGGTATGGTAAAATATAAGTAATACCTATGGTATGGAATGTCGACTGACGAATTTAAACACTTGTTAGAAGAGTTACGAGTATATAATAGAAATCTGGGAAAAGAACGTCAAGAACGAAGAAAGGATAGCAAGGTAATCGAAAACCATGTTGGGAAAGTAGACGAATTAAGATTAGGGTTTGAAAATATTAAGAAAAAATTTAACATTCAATCTAAGGAAGCAGGTTTATTAGAAAAGGTTAAATTATATGTTAGTGAAATAGACAAGTATTTTGATTGTATTTATAAAACGCTAAATGATAGGCTAAAAGAGGTAGAAGTTGATTTAGAGTTGTCATATTGTGAACTCGAGGGCAAAATGTCTGAGAAATTTGATTTAAAAACGGCTTCAGGTTTGATACCCAGCATGAATGGCTCCGAATCTGCAACAAAACAGATGATAGATGCTATTCAGTTGTATGATTCTTTATTAGATAATGATGGAAAAAAGCATTTGACCACTTTTGTTTTAAAAACTAGACTATCAGAAAGTGCAAAAGTTAGGCTACAACAAACCTATACGTCTAATGACCTTTTAGTTACCGATTTAAAAATTTCGATTATTAAATTTCTTTTTACATGTAGGGTCTGGTTTAATGATGAGTTTTCTGAATTATTAACTGTGTTGGAATCAGTTTTAATTACTTCTAATAGGAAATCGTCTTTATCATTACTCTATTAAGTACTAGGTATTTTTTCACCATTTGCACAACTGAGATCTGTGTTTTATTTTGAGTCGTATTTAAGCCATTATTTGCACATTCTTGACCATTCACTTTTTGGTTGTTCTCTTTCTTTGTGTTGTTATTCTCTCCGTTACTGAGTTTTTTTTTCTTAGCTTTTAATTTTTTATCTTCTTTCGCTTTTATTTTTAAGCGTCTCGTTTTATCTTTTTTCTTTTTTTTTGCATTAACATATTTAACCTCTCCATCTTTTTCTTTTCCTGGATTTCTTTGTATGTCGACGAACTAAGTACAAACGGTAGCCTTTCAACTTCCCTTTTGCCTTTTCTAACAGGAGTTTCAGGAAAATATAAATGATCGAGGAGGCTAAGGTTTGCATTAGACAAGGAAGGAATTGAGATACATTGTGCAGAATCCACATTTGATGAGGTTTCAACATATTGAGATTTAGTTTGTTTTTAAATATCATTACTTCTGATTTCGTACTTCTCTCGTTCCTAGAGAAATCAAGAGGAATAACTTCTAAAACACCGTTGTTATCAATGACAGCTGGAGTTTCTATAATATTAATAATCTGTACATTAACGATATCTCCAACCCTTACAGTTTTTTGTTCTGCTTTACACCGGACGGCTTTTATTTTGTCTGCCTCGTCATTTGAAAATGTTCGATCCAAACTATTCTCTTCCTATATTCTCTAATTCGCTTATGCCATTGCTCTGGAAAGCCCGCGCTGCTCATTGAACATGATTAGCTCTGTAAAAAACTATGCACGCTAATGACTTTCTGACCGTGGTGTAATACGATACTTAGACTATAACGAATCGGGATCGGTCTTAAGTGCGGGACAAAACCGGAAGTGTTCTACCTAACATTTGAAGAACCACGCGTGCGACCCTTAACGAGACATTTTTTTTTTAAATAAAGACTCAGCTGGATAACCATATTTTTTTTAAGTTTAACCGTTTTTTTTAAGTTTAACCGTGTTTTTTATAGCCATTATATTCATTAAATTTGTTTACGAATCAGCCCGGTTTTTATTTAACGCAATTATCACAAGCTCCATTCTCATTTTTTTCATAATGTTGAAGGGCATGTTCTGTTTCTTTCGGTTTAGCTATTGATTCGTAGTTTTGGAAGGATAGCCATATATTGTAAAAGGCTAAAAAATCAGAATTTTCTTCTACATTTTGTCTGAATTGTTTAAATCTCCTAATTCTTTCCGGTCCTGCTAAATTTTTAAAATCTGGATACGTAAGTGTAATATCTTTCTCGGTCTTATCAGTATTTAAAATGTTATTTGTTATACATTTACAATAGTCTATGGCATCCGGGTTCCATGGCTAAAGACCACAAGCTCTAAAACCATTAATAATAGTTTGGGGTTTAATACTATCTTCAATTACGGTTTTAAGTAAAGATGCAAAGTGCTTCTTGTCCAGATTTTCAGTTGGATGCGTCCTTCGCCACTGAAGAATAAGAATTCCTCTTCTGCAACCATCTTTCAATGGTTTAAAGGCTGACACATATGCCGGTTGCAGAATCCTCGTGGATTTGCGATACAGGGCTACAAGTATAATATTTAGACGTTGACAAAGTTCTGTTAATTTTCTATCCAAATGGGTTTTGTGCTCATCAACAAATAGCATAACAGGAAGTGTTATGTCTCTAGACTTTAAAAAGTTATAAAAAGTGTTTCCAATATATTCGTAGAAGATTTCAGTCTTCATCCAGCCAGAATCACTATAAGCGAGCTAAATTCTTCTGGCACTGAGTAAAGAATATCCTTGGGCATTCGTTTATATGGATACACAATGAGAGGAGGTGCAGTCAAACCACTGGCAATAAATGAAAAAAGTACAGTAAGAGAGGCTTTTACGGGGCCCGTTTCGATTTCGTACACATTACGAGATCCGGAGCCAATACTTTTTTTGTTTGTGGACAAATCAAAAAATTGGTTTCGTCCGCGTTGAAAATTCTATTTGGATCATTTAAAACGTCAAGAAAATCCTTTTTGTCTAGATAGGCGTGGATATCTTTAAACTACTTGTTAATATCGGCTTCTCTAACTTTTAGATGATGCCTGTGTAACTCCTTCAGATTTTCTCAGAGAGATTTCGGGATGTCTCTGCATAAAACTTTTGTACCCTCCATCTCCGGGTTTGTTGTTAGGAAATACCGTTTGTCTTCCTTCAAAATCTAAAAATTGTTTAACCGAAATTTGAATGTCTTCCTTTCTTCTAGGAAAGCCCTATTGGTGACATTCTTTGATCCATTGTACTAACGTATTTTCTTCCTGCGCTGTTAAAATTGATGATGGCCCATGGCGTGTTTAACGAATTAATCTGATTTTCTAAATTGAGGGGTTGAACGTGGGATATTGAATAGTCTAGCAGCTTCCTTCTCAGGCGTTCCATTTTCTATCGCTGCAAGAGCATTGGAAAGATTTTCCGCAGTAAATCATTTATGATATTTTTCACCAGCTTCGGTCTTCGGCATCTCTGATCTGGTAAACAGAGGATAATTGCTAATAATATTGATTTACTAAACTGCTGGCAGGACAAAGTAATTAGTACGTACCTCCATTTTACATGCACACTTAGGGCCGATGCTAATCGGTCCTATTAAGCAGAGGTTAGTTTAGGTTAGTTCAGGTTAAATAACTGGTCTGTTTTATACCGGCCCTTAGTGGTTCATGTAAACTAAAGGTAACTTGGCTTTTTTGGCCCCCAAACGCATAAAATGCGATTAAACTCGATTTTTTGTAAATATCCCACATTAATTTAATAAAGACTTTTACCCGTAGTACAAGTATGGACTACTTTTTCAATTTTTCAATTTTTACCCGTAGATTCTCACCTATATTTTACCAAAATAATACTTAGCCGGTAGATACTTAGTACCAAGTGATTTGATTTCTAAAAAAAAATAATACCTAGTAAATGGAAAATTGTATAATTGGCACCCAGAATATCCAGTAATTGGCCAACAAAATAACTGTTAACCATAAATATTTTTCAAAGAAACATAGCAAACAGTTCCTAAAGTAATAGTGGCAACAAATAATAGCTTCTTACATTAATATCTAAGAAAAAGTTAAAAGTGATACTTACCAATTTGTGAAGATTTAAGCCAAACTGTACACAAATC
The DNA here is from genome assembly GCA_963920685.1 of Polydrusus tereticollis. Lineage (NCBI taxonomy): Eukaryota > Metazoa > Arthropoda > Insecta > Coleoptera > Curculionidae > Polydrusus > Polydrusus tereticollis. The sequence continues at coordinate 135,842,775 of OY987326.1, forward strand.
AAACACGTGTGTAGACCACTGCCCTTAAGAAGCAGGGAACAGTTAACTGACGGTTTGAAATTCGTCGCGTACTCATTGAAACATATGGTCAGTTGCAACGTTGTCATTTGTAGAATCTCAGTAATAACGACTTTCGTAATATTACGAGTTTGAATGAAATGGGTCAATTATTGGGGGGGGGGGCAATAATAGTCCTGCTTACCTTGCCACAAGAATGTTACAACTGGCTGGAATAAACGTAATAAAATAAAACATATTAGGATTTTGTTTAAAACATAAAATATTTATTATATACAAACGCAAAACATAGATGTATTATTATTATTATTAATATACTTGTTATACGAAGAATAGGTACCGCACACGCAAAAATAACCGAAAAAATAATATTTTTTTAAACCGTCTACCTACTATAATTTTGTCCTTCTAAATTATATTAAAAATTTTACTAAAAAAATATAGTATTGTTTACTAATTTTCCGTTATAACCATTTTTTACACTTACCTGTTTTGTAACAAAAAATTATAAAAGCAACAAGGGATTTAGTAAAATTCACAATACAGTTCCTCACTACTAACTAAAAAAATAGTGATCCAATTTAACCAAAACGCATTTTTAAAATGTAATACCTACCTTAGTAAGCATTATTATACTACGTTGTATAAAAAAAACTAACCATATTTTTTTATAAATTTAGTTCAATTTTATTTTGGTGAAAACGAATTTACAGATTTATAGTTATTAAGAGGTTTTATAGAGAAATATACTATAAAATTCTTAGTAAACTAAATTTATAATACTGTTTTTTCTGTGCCATTCTCTCTCCATAGTTTATTATGATCTTCAGGCTTAATCCTTTAAATCAATTTCATAAAAACTTCGAGATCCGAGCAGTGTCTTATTCATCCGATTATTCTCACAATTTGGAACACGGCTTTTAAAGAGGTTCCTAGTCTTCCATGATGAAAGTAAAACCGCAACAAATAGGAAACACAGTCAAACAACTTAAAAATACACCCAAGTCCGACGAAACACCAATTGTATAAAAGATTAACGCAAGATACTTGACAACCGTTTAAAAGCTTTAAAAAACAAAGCGCGCACTGTCAAATGAGTATGGCATTCTCTGTAGGTATATGAGAAGACGAAAACTACAGCGAGCGGTACCTACTATTAGGGCCATCTACCAATGGCGATCCAAGAAAAATAATAATTATTGGCGGGAACGCCCAACTTACCTATCTAAATTTATTCCATAATGTTTGACTTGAAGGCGGGTTTGATAAGGTCCGTCAATAATAATTAATTATGTAGGTATTAACAATAACAACCTGATTTTTACCTGTTTGTGTTTAACATAATTAACTGTTGAGTGTTTCGCATAACAACCGATTTATCTCGAAAACCACCAGTTTTATCGAAATATATTAATACCTTTTTTTGAAGAGTAATGACCAGAGTATCTAAAGAAACAGTTTTCAGCTCTGTCAATTGATACCGGTCAAAATTTTGGAACAACGAGTGTGGTGGCAAGTCCGTTTCTGACTTCCCTGACGATATAAAACGTCTACTGTAGTATGGTTTAATGACTCTTTATATCCTCTATAAAATATTAAAATTTCATTAAATTATGCAAGTCGGTTCCAAGGTTAGAGTCAAAAAAGTAAATCGCTGGATACCCCTTTGGGGCTTTGTATCTCCGTTAAGGGGCAGTTTAGGAATTTTTTTCTATGCCAAATTAGGATTATTTTGACCTCCTCTGTATGCTCACCGGAAATTAGGAGGTATTAACAGAACATCTAATAGTAGAAATTGCATATTATCATTGAATATTATAACGTAAGTTTGGTTAGTAACAGTCATAATGTAATAATATAGCTAGCTTGCTTAGTTTTTATAGGGTTGCAACACTTTTTGCAATTGGAAATAAGTGAAGATTTTTCTTGTCATTCCGTACTCAATTGCCGGTGTCGTTCTTAACTCTTGTGGTCTCTATGATGTTCATTTTGCTTTCCACAATGAGTAACCAGTTGCTTCCGTCTCTTTTAAACGTTTTAAATAGTTTTGGATTAAGTTGCTTATCTTTCAATTCTTCAACTGCATTATAGAGCCCTTATTATATTTTTCTCTTTCTCTGAGATTAGGGCCATGCGCCCTATCTTTTGAGTGATAGTGGCTTGGTGGTACACATATTGTTTTTATAATAATATGTATTCATTCATATAATATAATATTTGGTTGTAAGAAAAGTCTCAGATATAATAAGCGTAATATCTATTTTGTGTAGTAAAATTTACGTTTTTAGCCCATGACCATGTTGATTTATCTCATTGGCGTTCCATAAAGGATATTACTACTTATGCTATAATTGTTAGAATCGGGTTTCCACCCCGATTATTTGTACTGTCATTACGACAACTTACTAATGAATGACAGTTGTCAGCAATTTAAGCACTGTGCCGATTTGCTCCATCCGTTTGCTAACCAATGTTTTGTGTGTTTCATTAGGGTCGAAGAGCGGCCATATCTCGGAAACTATTGGGCATAGAAATTCAGGAAAAAAAAATGAATGACTAAAGTGGCCATGAGAAAATCCTGGAAATAATTTTTAAGTTCCGCATTTTGCCGCAAGGAGGCGCAATTGAAAAGTAAATTTTTAAATTTTAGATATCTCCGAAAATTGCACGTTAAGGTATATTTTTGGTAACACCATTAAAAAGCTTGGACAATTTTGCATAATTTTGGTCCCATGCTTATTGGCGTACCGACTTTAGTAAGAGTGGGGGAAGCTGTTGAATGTGTAATAATTTAAATCGCTGTAACTTATCAACGACTTATCCGATTTTAGCAAACTAAAACTTGTTTGGAAGAAAAATGTAAGTACTTTTAACTATCGTCTTGAGTAGTCCATGATACTTCTCAATAAAAATACAAGAGGGCGCAATTTGCAATAATAACACATTTCTTAACTTTATTCATTTATTTCAAATCATACGGTATAATTATAATACCATAATCGAAAAGTAGATGAAATTTGCTACAAAAAATGTCAAAACCGCAGTTCGATATCTCCATCCGTTTCAGAGTTATTGCCAATAGAATAATTTTTAAAACTTTAAATGAAGAAGCGGTTGTTTTCATAGTGTGATCAAGCATTCCATGACAAAAAATATTTTTAAACTTTATGGTTAGGTAGGTTTGTTTCTCATTATTCCAATGTCAAACTCCGTGCCTTCCTTCACACTTTATCTAGGCTTAGGACTAGTCCAAATCATGCAAAACACAAAATTTGGAGCGTGTTTCAAGGCCAACGGGCCATAAAACAGTATTGAAATAATTATCGGAAACTATTGAAGGAAATAATATTCATTCAGCTTCTTAGGAAAACAATTGAGAGACTTTATAAATGTTCAAAATGACCTCCGTTGTGCAAAATACAACGATTAATTCTTTTTCTAGAACTAGAGACAGCTGTTTCAATTTCAGCTCGTGAAATCGAATTTAGTGCATTTTCAATTCGCTCAATCATGTTGTCTCGTGTAGTTGGTCGCGTTTTATATACAATGTCTTTTATTCGCCCCCACAAGTAAAAATCTAACACAGTTAAATCCGGGGATCTAGGTGGCCAAGCAAACAAACTACCCCTTCCAATCCAGCGATTTGGGTATCCAATATCTAAAAAATCACGGACCATATGCGAAAAGTGTGCCGGGCATCCATCATGTTGATACCACATGGATGTTCTTAGGCCAATAGGAACATCTTCTAAAAGGATAGGCAAGTCATTTTGTAAAAAGTTTAAATAAGATTCACCATTTAGATAATCATTAAATATAAACGGTCCGATAATTCTGTGTCCTAATACTCCGCACCACACGTTAACACTCCATCTGTTTTGGTGATCCACTTCGCGCATCCAGTGAGGATTTGTCTGTGACCAATAGTGCATATTGTGTAAATTACCTTTGCCACAGCTACTGAAAGTGGCTTCATCAGTCCATAACACGTGGGAGAGGAATTGAGGATTCTCGTTACACATCTCTCTTAGCCAATAGCAATAGTCGAGCCGTCTGTCATAATCACTTTCTGATAGCGCCTGATGTAAAACTATATGATAGGGATGCAGCTTAAAATCCCTTAGAATTCGGAACACTGCAGTACAACTTATACCTAGGTCTAAAGAAATTGCTCTTATGCTTAAATGCGGATCGCGTTCCGCTATAGGCGCATTTTGAAAACATTCAAAATATACGGCCAGCATATCGTAAGCTTCGGCATTGGTATAAGCCATTTTTGAAAGGTACGTATCACAATTTTTTATCAAGAAGTTTAAGATGAATTACGGATAAACTTTTGTCAACACTTTTCAAAATGAAACTAGTTGACAACTATTTGCATTATTTGTCTTATCTCCATGGAAACTTTCAGATTTTATTTCACAGCTATCTAGATTTATTTTTTAAAACACATCATATTGTTAGAGTTACGCCTAAATGACACGTTTTCCATGATTGCCATTAATTCTAGAGTGGTTTCTGGGCCATTGGAATAATGAGAAACAAACCTACCTAACTATAAAGTTTAAAAATATTTTTTGTCATGGAATGCTTGATCACAAAACTATGAAAACGAACGCTTCTTCATTTAAAGTTTCAAAAATTATTCTATTGGCAATAACTCTAAAACGGATGGAGATATCGAACTGCAGTTTTGACATTTTTTGTAGCAAATTTCATCTACTTTTCGATTATGGTATCATAATTATACCGTATGATTTGAAATAAATGAATAAAGTTAAGAAATGTGTTATTATTGCAAATTGCGCCCTCTTGTATGTTTATTTATAAGTCGTTGATAAGTTACAGCGATTTAAATGATTACACATTCAACAGCTTCCCCCACTCTTAGTAAAGTCGGTACGCCAATAAGCATGGGACCAAAATTATGCAAAATTGTCCAAGCTTTTTAATGGTGTTATCACAAATATACCTTAACGTGCAATTTTCGGAGATATCTAAAATTTAAAAATTTACTTTTCAATTGCGCCCCCTTGCGGCAAAATGCGGAACTTAAAAATTATTTCCAGGATTTTCCCATGGACACTTTAGTTATAAATTTTTTTTCCTGAATTTCTATGCCCAATAGTTTCCGAGATATGGCCGCTCTTCGACCTTAATGAAGCACCCTGTATAGTTTACGAATAATATGGCTGGCGTGTTGATTGTTTGGTAGTTGTTGTGCGAATTATTTTTGAGAGTTTGTGAAAAGGCCTGCCTGATTAACACTGTTAGGCCAGAGTGGATCCAGTTTTTAATGGTTCCTTTTAGACTTGGATAAAGTTGTCGTAATTGTTTATGGTGAATGCAATCAAGATAGTTAGCAATGTGATATTCATTTCAGTTTGCACGTTTAATATCAAGCACTTTCCATTCACAGTCACTCGTTAACGTGTATGGTCAGTTTTTGCATACTTTTGGCATCTAAAATATTGACGGATGGTTCTTTTGACATAAGGGGGCTTAAATTCTATTAGATATTGCCCTATTTTTTGTTGTTGTATATTCCTTTTAGATACCCTGAAGTATCACAACATTTTTATTTTAAAAAGCATGTCGGGCGATCAAACATGGAAAATTAGAGATTAGTTCACAAGACAGCTTTTGGTCGGCGCGCAAAAATATTTCATGACTTAAGTTTTAAAGTTTGTTTAATTCAGTAAAATATAATTATTGTCTGTACCTTCGGAAGGACCCAATTACATAAAGGGTAAAATTTTTTCACCCTAAGTATCACAAGGGTAGTTCTATTTTGATTACCCTGCGTTTGATTGTATGCAAACTCATAATATTATATTTTTTTTTTCTCAGTGCTTTAATGATATCATTTTTGGGTGTTGCACGTAGAGGGATGTATTCCTGGTATTCCTACTCTATACCTCTTTTAAGATTAAAGTCTGTAAGGGTAGTATTAAGTTTTTTTTTTCATGTAGTATTTTAATATCTATCGAAATATACTTATTTTGCCTTTTGCATTTTCATGTTTTGACCGTGTACTCGTTCGATGGCATTTCAGGTAAGATTTTGTGATTTGTTCCTCTTTATCATTATAAATCGATTTTGTGTTACAGTAAGTACTCATTTTCAGTTGGCATTAAATATTGTTGATAAACTCCGATATTGTTTTTGGTTTAGGTGATAAAATAAACAAAAATAATTGTATTTAAGTAATCCGCAAATTTAGTCTAGGTAAGCAGGAAAAATATTGACAGTTCTGCTTCTTTCAGATATCCAAAGACCGGAAATTTGAAGGCCTAAAAATTTTTGTTTAATTTTTTCCCAAAATTCACCTAATTTTTCATTTTGGGTTAATATACCGAGGTTATATTAATTACGCCATTTTATTGATTATCAGGTGCACAATATTTCTTGGCTTTACAATTTCTCTATATCAAGAGCTCTTTCAATGAAATTCTTCAAAAAAGTTTGATTTAAAAATGTTATATTTTGCAAATCTAAATACATGTTTTGCTCCAAATAAAAGTTTCTCAAAGTTAATTATATTTATCTATAGCGAACAAAACAAAAAGGTAGGTACGTAATAAACCTAAAAATTATTTCTGGATACCAAAAAAAAATATTTCCTGTGTATACACCTAGGGATCCAAATTTATACAAATCTATTAAAAAAAAATTAAAATGGTAATGCTGCATTAAATTAAAAGTACCATCCTCTCCGCAAAGCAATATATAAAAAATTGATTTATTCGCATTGTCGCAATAGGCGTAGGTAATGGTAAAATTTTCTACCAAAAGTTAAACTTCTGGGCCCAATTTAGAACCTCTAGTTCTAACAGTAGAAATATATCGAGTTGTCGTGTGCCCCCGCTTAAATAATAAACGAAATGTAAATAACCCTAATCTACATTTCCTTCCAATGTCTCAACATATTTCTATTCCTGCATTTCTGAAAACACTGAAAGTTTCATCCACGTGGTGCGCAACTATAAAGCTCCCATTCACGAGCTTTCAGCCGGTTTGGACCAAAAATATTCTTCGACTTTGCCGCTTTCAGTATTCCGTTCGAAGCGAAGGCGTTGCGGTCGAAGTATTTTATAAAATAGGCGGTGAATTTTGCGCGGATTTACTTCGCAGGTAAAAAAATAATTAAAAACGTTTCAAGAAGAATTTTGAATTGTGTAAAGTGTTTCTTTTAAAATAGTGCTGACCTCCAGAAGCAAGAATATATTTCTTTCAATAAAATAATTTATATGTTCAAATAGGTTCTATGCAATTTTTTAAATTACTTTCATAGAAAATCTAAAGCACGATTTTTATACTTGCTATTTCTGAAGATTTTAAAAATACTAAAAAGGAGTACCTCACAAACAAAAGAAAAAACTAAATGGGACATGTTAAAACTTCTTGATTGAAGAACTTTTAATGTAAATCTCTTCATTAATATATAAAGTACAGAATATGCAGAAACACAAAGCATACATTTGTTGAGCATATTTATGTTTACATTGTATTGAACATTATATTATAAGAATTGTCCCAGAACAGAAAACGGTGATATTTCTTCCGTATGCTTACATACTTCTTGTGGTTTCAGTGCTTATTCAACAGTGAACATTAATGGCAGGTGTCTTTATTGTCAACGGGTAAACCTCGAAATAAAAGATTGCAGAGTGTGGTCTTGCGTTTAACGTATATTGAATACTGGCAGTCACACATTCTACTCAAAAAAAGTTTACTTTAGTTTAAATTGAGTGTGATTAAAAATATTATTTTATTTAAACTGTTACATGTTAAGTGTTTGTTTGGTGACATGCTAAAAGTGTTTTTAATTTTTAAGTGTTACTAGTGATTTTGTTTCTTCTTTGGATTATAACTGGATCAATTTTACATTTGGATTTAAACCTGCAGAATGGATATGCTAATGAGCACTTTGGACAAAAGCAGGTCACTTCAATAAATTGAAGGTATGAATATACTTAATGTTTTATTCAAAATAACATTCCCAGCCTCATATTTTATATAAAGGTTTTGTAATCCTCGGTAAGACCCGACACCTTGCATTGCAGTACTTATTAGTCGATAGTATAAAATTTTGGGTAATTTCTCGTTTTTGTTTTACCAAAACACTACAGTATGATAAACAGAACTTATCTTTAAGAATTTGCTAAACATATTAGTATTGAATATAAGTAACTGCACTGTTAAAGAAAGTGGGTAATATTGCCGAGGATAAAAAGAAAGTTACATAATGGGTCTGATTTAGTTAATATTTAGTTATCTAACTAAGCATACTTTCAAGAAATTCGAGAAAAATAATAATCTCTGACGCCCTATCCTGGCTAGCACTTACTGATAACACTAAGTTGGGTTAAGTCGCCCTTTTCTATCATCTAACGGGGTACACGTATTTGTCGTACATTTGCATGAATAAATATAAAATTACCCAGTGACATAGCATGGGTTGCTGTTATCCGGAAGCCAAGTTTCGAAATTGAAGAAGCTAATACCTATTAAAGTAGAAGTAAATAGTATAAAATGTTAATTATCATATGCAGCCGGTTCACAGATATGCGTAAAATAAAGTCTACCTAAGACAAAAAGTACTATTTAGTTCCACTATTTAAATATGAAAACTAGCTTGTAAACCATCGAAAAACAGCGTGCTAAGTAATATTATGTGCTTATTTTAGTGGGTGATTCCTAAACTAATTTTAAATTGATAAGTTGATATAAATTTATATCCTAAAATGCTTAGCTATCGATATAGAGGGTGCTTAGGTTTTTTTTTTGTTTTTATCAAAAATCTCGAAAACGGTTAGAGATATTACACGAAATTTTGGTATAAACTGGTATGATATAAAACACATAATTATCTAGTTAATTTTTTGACCTAAATTTTTTCCAAAACCAGTGGCGTGGGTACGGCTACACCTAGATAAAATTTTAACTAGCAAATTTGTTACCCCACTGATATGCCCAAAACAATTATTTTTTTATTGATTGTTATGCAATCCTAAAGAAAATAAAGGTTTCTTTCACAGTTGTCTCTAAACTTATCTTTTGGAAGGAAACAAGATGATAATAATAAATATGCCGGTATGCCGGCTCAATTTTGTTCATAGCAAAAAAGCTTTCTTAAAGACCATTCTCTGAGAGAGCTATGAATCTGTTCCAGACATCAGTGCTGGAGCTCTTAAAGGTCCATATTGTCTCCCACTCTCTTTCTATGATTCATTAACGATATTTTAGAAAAAAAACTAAATATCAATATAGATATGTACGACGTCACAAATGTTACGTATTTTATTTTGGATGCTCGAACATTGACTATCAATGCACATCTTTAGCGGCAGCAAGAAGTCTCACATCTCAACAAAGATCTGGAAGCAATTTTGTCTTGGAGTGACAGTATGCAAGTAGAATGTAATGCTAAAGAACTAAGATGACAGGTTTTAGGTACACTCGATTTCCCTTGACTTCATCAATTAATAATTTATTAGACGTCACCTCGGATGGTCAATCGCGAAGCATTGGCATTGTCATTCTGTGGCCAGAGCTAAGGCAGCCTTGCAGTTGCTTGAAACACTTTCTGAATCTATATAAGTACACCCCAACAACTTTTAAAACTCTATAAAGCTCAAATTAACTGGAAAACTGTATAAATGTGACAAACATTGTGGGTCCTGTACTTTAACAGATTATGAGACTGATGCTGGATTCCATTCAAAGAAGGGCCATTTCCTGACAACATCGAAGCCAGGTTGGTGACTTGAGACTCTTTTACAGACATTGAGAGATATTTTAATGACAAATGTTTAACTGATATTGGGTGCTTGTACTTGATACGCTTCAGCTGATGCATCCATGGTTTAGCATAGTGTTCCTTGGCCGATAGTGTTTAAAATCTTCTTCATCTGAAGGACGTTATTACTCGGAAATGACATCCTAAATGATGTGTTGCCCAACCAGTATAATCTCCAAAGATTCAGGACCATCGTGAATCCCTTCAATCGCATGCTTACCGCTTTCACAGCACCAGGAATGAGTTTTCCTGCAGTGCCGTACCTGATCATAAAAAAGAAACATTACTAGAATAACTGGTTGCCATGAGAGTTATGTGAATGTCGAGGTGATTTTATTGTTAACAAGACAACATCTCAGATGAAAAGACACCAATCGACGTGTGGGCTAATTACAGTTTGTGCTAAGTTCACGGTTAAATTTTAATAATTTGAAAGAGCTTATCATACCCGATGGCATGCTTATGCTGTCATCTATCGAATGAGGTGACGATTCATAATCTTGAAATCTGATAAAAACAATACGTATTTTAGAAATCAAAACCACTATGTGTGAGGTAATTAAAAGGATGTTAAAAATTTAACAAATTACAATTAATTTATCACCTGATACTTCAATTGTGAAAACATTCTATTTATTGAAAAAATTGTATTATTAACAATTCCGCACTGTAACTATATGTTAATCTCGCTTAATATATAGCTACCTAGTTATTTATATTAATAATTATTGTCGTTGAGGCGTACTTATTAATTAAATATAATAATAGGCACCAAAACAATATAAAAAATTTACATATTATGGCATTGAATATGACGATCTATTGAATAATTTTGTTTTGCTCGGCAGATTTAGTTTTTTATACTATCAATAGAATCTCTGATGTGTATTTATGTAATATAATATATAAGACGGATAAGACGATTGTTTATTTGTAAGTAGATTTTTCGTATGAATTTCCCATTTTGTCAGAAATTTAAAAACCTTTTTTGGTGCTTATGTAGGTATATTACATACATTGTAGGTAAGTATGTTACTACTCACGTCAACTAAAAATTGAACTTTTTACTTTCATTCACTATTTTTATTATTCAGCATCTAAGTAAGGTGTGCAACAAAATAGTAATAAGTGTTATTCCATATTATATCCAAGTAATTGAATGTGCCATACCATACCATGTATGTATGACTATGCTTTTTCTAGGATTTTACAAACTATACATTAAGTTTTTGAAAAAATCTGTTACAGGTCACAAAAACTGTTCAAAGCTTCGAAATATCAAACTCGAAACGTGGTGCCTTAAGCAGCTATATACAAACTTTCGGTCGAACTCTTGCTTCTATAATTTTAATTACCGAATTGATAAGGATTTCAACTCACAACCAAAACTTCATTTCTGTCCAACACCTTGTATATTTTTAATTTTTATGAAACGCCTTTCTTTCCTGATTCCATAAATTTATAATTTGTCTATATTAGCTCAAACCGTTTTTAAGATATAAGCAATAAAATATTTAAAAAGCTGTATTCATTTGAGCTTAATATGTATGGAATGCCTTGGAAAAGAAAAGCCCCGTAATGGCGTTGCATTAAAATAACGTCAGAGGAGGTATTGGAAAATAAAGTTCCAATATGTTTAGAATTTTTTATAACGTTATACGCTTATAAAGTCAGGTTTTACATGTAAAAATTGTCTGGTCTGTAGAAATTAAAATAGTTTAAAATTACTTCCTTAAAAGAGCAGTAATTATTAACTGAATCTTAAAAAAAAACTGTATAAGATATTAAGAATTTACGAACAAGTATTAGTACCTACTTGTTAATTACTTATACACGAATAATTTCCTAATCCATATACACCGGAGCAATGAGATGAATAGGTTAAGGAAGAAACTGTACTGAAATCACCCCTTAAATGGTGCCTGTTTTACTCATATCCCCTTTATCGTGTATTTTATTAGCAACTTTAAATAATTGATATCGTACAAAAAAAAATTTTTGATCGATATCGATTAGTGTAAAAAACCACCAAAATAAAATGTACATAATAATAATAATAATAATTAGCCCCTGCTTAAAATATTCAACAAACATACAAATATAATATTTGACAAGAGTGGCTAGATCTAGCAGAGCTACTCATCTAACCACTCAGTGCAAAAAGTATTTTAACAATGAAAAAAAAAAGAAAATAATACGAAAATTAAAAGTACATGGAAACATATGTAAGTTTACCCTTGTGTAATGTACACAATGAAATAATCATTATAATTCCTTTAAAATATAATTCATATAAGAAAAAAAAACAAAAGTGTCAATCATAGTGATCACTGTGCTTGGTTAGGTGTTAAAAGATAGATATAGAATACAAGAAGTAAAGTTAAATTTGTTCTAATGATCGAATATAAGTTTTAAGTTGTTTTTTAAATGTATCAACTGTTGAGCAGCTTTTTACATTAGTAGGAATGGGATTGAAATATTTCACGGGGTTGTAGGTAAATGATCGCTGAAACAAGGCTGTCCTGTGTCTGGGGACAGAAAGAAGATCGTTATGACGCGTGTTTCCTTTTGATAAGGATCGGTTGATAAATAAAAGACCATTTAGAATAAACTGTTTTTGTATTTGGACCCATTTAGATTATATACCTACGCAGGTAGTGTGGAGGGGAATAGGAGTATGTACAGATTGGAAACATATATACAGTATCATGACATCTCCTTTTTTCACACAAGACAAAAAAAATTAATTAGTTATTTCACTGATTAAAACATAATTAATGTGTCACCTACGTGTAAATTACTACCCTATAGGTTTCAATATAGCTATAGGCAATAATGCTTTACTCAAAAGTAAAAATTTTATATATATAATCTAATATATCATATGTTACTTATTTTTTTATTTATCTTTTATGTACAGATAAAGAACATAATGATTACCCTATTTACATTATATTTACACAAATTTATATTACATTAAATCTAATTGGCGGTTTTGAAACTCTTCCTGATCTAGTAACGTAGAAATCATTTGTATTAGAAGCATTAAAATTTTGAATCGTTTGGTTTGAGTTGTTCGAATTGAGTTAACTTTCTGGATCCGGTTTAATTTGATGACGATTTCTAGTAATAATCCTTTCAGAGCCTTGTATTTTTATGTCATAACTTCTGGGATTGGGATTTATATTTACAATTTTACCCGGTAATTTGAAATGCCCATTATTTTTTATCAACACATTTTGGTTAACAATTAGATCAGATAATTTCTTAGTTTTTCTATCAAAATATAATTTCTGGATGTCTTGCCTCTGTTTCAGATTGTCCCTATGAATTTTGTTTTTTATAATTTTTGGTTGTAAATGTCTTTCAGAAATAGGTAGGATACTTTTTAACTCTCTATGCATTAGAAGTTGTGCTGGTGAATGGAGATTGTTATCAATATAGGTGTATTGCGTTACTCGAGCAATGCTAGATATGGATCAGTTTTGTCATAAGAACATTTCTTTAAAATAGACTTAACAGTCCCTATTCTCCTTTCTACCTGTCCATTAGATTGAGGAAACAGCGGACTGCTTGTTTTGTGCTGAAAACCCCATTCTTGTGCAAAATTCCTAAATAAGACTGAAGAAAACTGTGGGCCATTATCAGAGAAAACTATATCTGGTATTCCTAGTAGTGAAAAAATTTGCTTTAACTGTGTGATTACGTTATCAGAAGTTGTATTATTATGCAAGCATTTCAATTCGACAAATTTTGAAAAGTAATCAACCACAATAAGATACTTTTTGCCATTTAGCTCAAAGAGATCTGTTCCTATTTTTTGCCATGACCTCGAGGGAATCTCATGATTAATAAGAGGTTCTTTAGGGGGAGATTTTGAAAAAATTGCGCAAGATCTGCAGTTAGATATGAGTTCGTCAATTTGGCCAATAAAATAAACACCGCGCTCGATATTTAGTTTTTTCCTTGCCTAAGTGACTAATGTGTAATTTTGATAAAATTTCTTTTTGGCTACTACGTGGAATTATTATTTTATTATTGTAAAATAACAGATCCTCTGAAAATGCCAAGTAATGTCTAATAATAAAATAATGTTTAAGATCTGCATTTATTTTTTTATTGTCCGGCCAACAGTGTTTTATAAAATCTATAACCTTCAAGAGAGTGTGGTATTTTTCTGATTTATTTTTTATGTTTTGTAGATTGGTATTTGACATAGGTAGATTTAGCTGTACCGATAATATTTGAGCCTCTATTTTTTCATCTAAGCAACAATATTCATCATTTTCATTTTTTATGCTGAAATTATGGGCTCGAGAGAGTGCATCTGCAATGGGCAATTGAGTTCCGGGTTTGTAAATTAAATTTATAGTATAAGGTTGGATTTGAATAAGCATGCGTTGAAGGCGCATGGGGCAAGCGTTTAAGGGTTTATTGATAATGGAAACTAGCGGTTTGTGATCTGTTTCTACAGTTATGTTTTTTCCGTATACATATTGATGAAAACGTAAGCAAGAATAGGTTATTGCATACATTTCTTTTTCTATTTGTGCCCAGTTCTTTTGAGTGTCGGTTAACGATTTAGAAATGTAGTAAACTGGTAAATTATTTTGAAGTAGGACAGCACCAATTGCACTTTGTGATGCATCCACAGATAAGGTTATGGGTTTATTAGGATTGAAAAATTGCAGAATTGGTTTTCTAATTAGGATATTTTTTAAACGAGTGTATGTTTGTTCTTGCGAGTGGTCCCAGTGCCAGGGTACATCTTTTTTGAGTAAGACACGTAAATTCTCTGTTTCGAATGACATGTTTGGAATAAATTTCGACACATACGTGATTATTCCTAAGAATCGTTCAACGTCCTTTTTACAATCAGGTTTCTTAAAATTTTTAATAGCCAAAATTTTGTCATCGTCTGGTTCAATGCCCTGTTTTGAAAAAGTGTGTCCCATGAATTTAATTTTTTCCACCCCAAACTCACATTTTTTGTAATTCAGCTTGAGATTGATATCGCGTGCTTTGTCCAGTACAGATTTGAGTCTAATGTCGTGTTCTTGTTTTGTTGAGCCCCATATTAAAAAATCGTCTATGTATGAAACTACTCCCTCTAAATCATCAAAATTTTGCTTGATGAATTTTTGAAAAACTTCAGATGCCGGTTTAATTCCATATGGCATCCGTAAAAATCGGTACCTACCAAAAGGTGAACTAAATGTACACTTGAAGGAGCTTTCATTATCGAGTTTAATTTGCCAAAAAGCCTGACTCGCGTCGAGTTTTGAAAAATATTTTGCATTTGAGAGTTTTGAAATTATTTCGTCTATTGTAGGAAGTGGGAAATTTTCCGGAATTATAGCTTTATTTAGCTGCTGAGGGTCAATACATACTCTTAGTTCACCATTGGGCTTATGTACCAAGACTAAGCTATTCACCCAATCAGTAGGTTCATTTACTTTAGTTATAATTTGTTTTTTCTCAAGGTCGGCAAACAAAGATTTTAATTTATTTTGTAAAGAAAAAGGAACTTTTCGCGGTGCGTTTATGACAGGTTTTATTGATTCGTCTATATGTATATGATATTTTTTGCATTTAAGAGCCCCAACAACTCTAAAAATATCGGTGTATTGGTCTTGAATGTTATTGTAATCATTTTCAAAGATATGTCCAAAGAACCCACAAATTTCAGTAATCTAAGTCTTTCACACTCTTTTTTGCCTAAAATGGCCGGAGAACAATCATTATTTACTATGTAGAAGTTGATATGATCATTAAAATTTTTATATTTGCACAATAGGGAGCACTTACCCAGTACGTCGATATTTGTTCCCGTATACGTTGAAATATTTAGATTGGTTGGAATTAAATTATTTTTATGAATACCTAAAGAATCCAAAAATTTTGCAGGAATGGCATTTATTTCAGCACCTGTGTCTAGTTTAAAGTTGATTGTGGTTTTATTATTGACCTGTAAATTAACATTCCAATCGTTTTTCTGAATGGCATTTACCCTGGTAACGTAATTGATGAAATAATCTGAAACAGAGGAAAGAGAATCGGAATCAGAAGTAACATTTTCGACATTAATTTCATGCACAGATCTACAAAATTTTGCAAAATGATTAAATTTACTGCACTTTAAGCACTTCTTGCCGAATGCTGGGCACTGGTTGATCGAGTGTTTGATTCCACAGTTGCGGCACAAAAACACTTTTTGGTTCACTGTCTGTCTCTGTCGTTGACGATAGTGGCTCCGATACGCGGAGTCGTGGCGAACTTGCTGATCCAGCCTTGGAAGTCGGCTGCTTCGATGCTTAGCTGAAATTGCATGCGCGGCCTGCGTTGATTGACTCGTAGACGGCATGCTGTCAGGTTGCCTCGGGCGGGAAACATTGACTTTATTCAATGACATGGAAGCAGTTTCACCTGTCAAAGACTGCATCTGGAATTTTGCTCTTTCTGCAGATTTACATATGGCCAAGGCTTTTTCTAGTTTTAAATCTTGAATTTGCAAAAGATTTTGTTTGACACTAGTGTCGACGATGCCCAAAATCAGGCGATCTTTGATTAGGCTACTTTGAAGGTCTCCAAAATCACACGTTGAACTGAGTTGGCGTAGTTCATTTGCATATGCATCCACAGACTCTCCATCACGTTGGTTCCTCAAAAAAAACATGTGGCGTTCGTACGTGATATTTTTTTCGGGCTTGAAGTGAGCATCTAGTCTCTTTATTATCTCGCTGTAGTCCATTTTTAGGGTCTCATCGTCGAATTTGAAGTTGTTGTAAATTTTTAGGGCCTCATCTCCAATCGTGCTTAGCAGTATTGACGCCTTAACTTCTGAAGACTTCTTTCCTGCATCCGTAGCTTTTAGGAATGGCTCGAATTTTTGTTTGTAAAATCTCCAGTTCTCGTCCAAGAAGCCGTTAAATTCCATGGCCGATGGCGGCGCAATTCCGGAGGCCATTTTAACACGAGCCACGCTACTGAATTGGCTTGAGCAGCAATTTCTAGGCACTCCGCGGGTTACTTAACCGAACTTTTCACTGATACAGACCTTCACTGAGTCTGATTAAATTAACTAAATATTTTTGATTTATAATCAGTAATTTTTAAATCCTGTTCGCAGCGCCATGTTTCCTTTTGATAAGGATCGGTTGATAAATAAAAGACCATTTAGAATAAACTGTTTTTGTATTTGGACCCATTTAGATTATATACCTACGCAGGTAGTGTGGAGGGGTATAGGAGTATGTACAGGTTGGAAACATATATACAGTATCATGACAACGCGTTCGTCTTTCATGAATGTCAGAGCCCTTAACAAGTTTTTCGTGAAGATATTAAGGCTGCTGACATTTTTGTACCTTAGATACTAAAGTACATAAATGTAACTGAAACCTCTGCTCTAACCTTAACCAATTAGAATTCGAGAAGTGCTGGGTGACATGATCAGACTTTCTAAGCCCATAACAAAATATTATGCAACTGTTCTGATGCTCTTGCAGACTGCTTTTATCCTCCAACAATAGAGCAGGCCAAAATAGTACATCACAGTAGGACAATGATGATAAAATAAGCGAATCAAATAGTCTTAATTTGAAAGGTGTCGACAAAAAGTTTTTAAACATGTACAATGTTCTTAACTTGCCACAGCTCTTTTGTAGTAAGAAAGACACATGCGGCCTAAATCTCAATTTAGAATCGAAGTAAATACCTTGGTTCTTGCATGATTCAGAGGCAGCGAGCTTAACACCATTTATATTGATATTGATGTTCGCAGAGATATCATTAGTATTGTTACCAAATAGGAGAAGCTGTGTTTTAATTCAATTTAATGAGAGACTGTGGGCAAGAGATATTTCATAGGTAATTTTAGGATCTTGATTAATATTAGTATTAGCCACCTCAACATCACCAGGACCAAAGTTATAATATAATTGAAAGTCGTCAGGGTACTGATGCGAATATGAATGTTTTAAATAGCCTCCAAAGTCTGCCGTATATAGCGAAAACAACAAGGGGGCCAAGATACTGCCTTGGGGCACCCCACGGCTCATGTTTAACATATCAGAAAAATTATTGTTAACTGTTACTCTCTGACGTCGATTACAAAGGTAGTTTCTTAAAAATTTGACAGCAGTAACGTCGAGGCCAAAATACGTAAGTTTAGTACACAGTGCATCGTGGTCAAGGGTGTCAAAAGCTTTACTGTCATCGAGAAGCAGTAGGCAGGTACACTTACTAATATCAGATGCACGAATGATATCATCGGTAACTTTTAATAGAGCTGTGGTTGTACTATGCCGCACCCGGAAAC
Source organism: Polydrusus tereticollis (assembly GCA_963920685.1). NCBI lineage: Eukaryota > Metazoa > Arthropoda > Insecta > Coleoptera > Curculionidae > Polydrusus > Polydrusus tereticollis. The sequence goes on from OY987326.1 coordinate 135,860,915, forward strand.
CTGACTGAGAAACTGGAATAACTTTTTGCTGTATAGAATAATTATTTAGTTGCTCAGCCATGATTGTTTCCAAAATTTTAGATAAGATCGGGAATAAAATTATGGGTCTATAATGGGAAAATTCACTAGGATTACTTTTTTTAGCTATGGGAAGAACATTTGCAATTTTCCACCGGCTTGGAAATTTGCTGGAAAGAATACACGAGTTAATGATGAAAGTAATGTGTTGAATTAAATGGGGGACTAACAATAAAATATTTTGCCGGTGCAAGCCGTTAGCTCCCCTGGCATTAGGCCGCGTTTCCACATGCAAGAAAGACTGTCCGACATAAACTAGCCCGTGTAAACTGTGCTGCAAGTGCGAGAGCGACAGTTTTCGCACATTTTCTGCAAACTTTCGCGACAGCGATAAATTGCAAGTATAAACGTGTTCGCGTCGATTTCACAAAACAAGCAAGGAATAGGATTTATTTCGTATATCTTGCGGCTCGCAGCGACAGTTTAGTTTCTATATATATATATGCAATAATGAGTCAACGGGTGACACGTGAATGGTCCCGTGATGATGTTATTAAATTAATAGATCGTTACGAATGCAACCCTTGCTTATGGGATTGCCGACATGTTGATTATAAAGACCGAGTAAAGAAAAATACTTTATACAATACAATTGCCAGCGAATTTTCGACATCTGTGGAAGAAGTCACTAGAAAATTGCATAATTTAAGAAGCCAGTGGCAAAACGAGGCTAAAAAAATTAAAATTAAGAAAAGTGGCAGTGGGGTAGATGACATTTACGAATCTAACTGGTGGTGTTTTGAGGCCCTGAAATTTCTGGACCTGGGCAGCGCTTCTACTACTGATACATTGGTAAGTAAATATTAATATTTTTAATAGTAAAAGATATATATTTAGGTAGGTATACTCAAATATTATATAATTATTTTCTATACTAAAATAATCAATCATCGCAAAAGCATCATCACCTACCAAAAAACATAGGGAACTTTTATAGACCTGCCAGGCAAAGAAGAAGTTGAAGGAAGGTTTAATGTATTGTTTTCCAAAGCGGGAAATAATGATGTCTGTAAAAAAACGCCTTCATCAGAAACCCTACCTTGGCATCCCACATTCATGTATATAATTTTGTAACAAGGGTCTGCTGTAATCATTAAAACGATACTATGAGAGTCTTTGTAGTTAAGGAAAGAACTTCCACTGTGAGCTGGTGCTTTACAAATGACGTGTTTTCCGTCTAATGACCCAACGCAATAAGGAAAGTTCCATCTTTCTTCATAAAGTTGAGCTATCTGCATCTATTCTGCTTCAGTAGACGGAATCTAAAAAAAACAACTAATATATACCTTTTGTTACAGGATAATGCAGCGGCGATTGTCACAGACATACCAACTAAGGGGGAGAGTCAAAACACTATAATACACGAAAATACAGAGTTGCAAAAGCAAAAAAAAGAAAGGACGAGGCAATTTTGAACAAATGTGCAAAAGTTTTATCCGACTCCAATGATGACGATCAAATATTTGGTGTCGCTTCAGTGCTCAGGACCTCCAATAGTGACAGTAATAAAAAACTACGCAGAGTCATACAACGAGCCATTGTCGACATACAAGACGATGAGGATTCTTTATCGACTGTACCAACATCTTCACGACGTACATATTCGTCTCACTCTGTTTACCAGGACTTTTCCATTCTCTCTCCGCTTCCCACTCCCCAAGATACCGATATGGACAACATCACTGGTTTTGAAGCAAATACTACTGATACTACGTTTGGAGGAGATATTAATGAAACACTGTTTACTGATACGCATAATGTATAGTCACAGTCGCTTCGTAATTTATTTTCATCGTCTACTTTTCAACCCAGCTCATAATAATTACTAACTATAACTATGTGTAGATATTTTAGTTACTATAAATTAAAATGTTTAAACACGTTATAATAAATACCATTTTATTTTTACCTACCTTTAAATATTCTTCGTGTAGCGTGTCGTACAGCGCTTTACATACTTTCGGAATTATTTTGGATATAGAGCAGACAGGAATTCTAAATAAATACATTAATGAATGATATGAATCACCTAAAAAATAAATTGGAATGTTCAGTTAATTTTTAACCTGTAAACCAGAAAAGTAAATAGTTATCTGATGCTAAAAACCGTAGCGTTACGATGAGTCTTTCTGCCGGTGGTATAGAATCTCGCATATGGGTATTTTCTTTTAATTATTGTATTACCAACTTTTTGTAACAAAATCTCGAAACCTACTGCAGTCATTCGAATAAAATTAAAAAATTGTTGAGCATCTTTTATTCCTAATTCTCTGACCAAATTGTTGAAGCAGCCAAGTTCCGATCGCCTTAAAACCCATTCTCGGACCAAATGGATCTTTTTTTTTCTTTATATTTATCAATAAAGTTATTATTGCAGCTGCTGCACGTTCACGTCGACGAGGTATGGCTTTTAATACTGACACTGCAAGTTCTGTGTATATAGCACCGTAAGAACTTGCGACAGTATTGTCTTGTACGACAGTGATTGCTTTCAGTTTTGCAGAAATTTCTACGATAGTGTAAACGGCATTGCAAGAATATCGCGCAAGACTTCTTCGAGTTTCTCGCATGTGGAAACGCGGCCTTAGAACGTAACAGATATATTATTCTCTCCACCTTGTCAGCATCCACCACAGAAAACTTAAATTTATAATTATTATGACTCGGGTTCTTGAATGTATTTTTACGTCAGGATTTTATCCTTTGACATCTGTTATTCGTTGTGTACTGTTTGGGTATTATCGTTTACAGAAATTTTGATATCGGCTCTTGCCTTAAATAATTTTGGTTCGTGCATTTTCTTTTAAAAGTTTTTGTCTGCAAGGCTTTGGCGCCTTTTTCTATTATATTTCATATAGTGCCTCTCTACTATGGATTTGGATTAGGACCAACAGGGAGCTGTAGTTTGGTAGTTTGTATGTCGTGTTTTGTCTAGATCTCGTATGTGAGTCTGTGATTAGTGGGTTTGTCGATATGTCTGTGCGTCGGTAATAGTCTTTAATAATTTTCAAGAAAAACTCGTTTATCGTCTGTATTTGAAAGTCACGGTGAAGTACTCTGTTGGATGTATTTGTATATCTAGGTACGTCCGCGATAGTTTTTAACGCCCTGTTCTGAATTACCTGAAACTTATTCAGCTCCGTTCTGCTTATGTTGCACCACGAAGGTGCACCATAAGTGAGAACCGGCCTGACCAATACCTTGTAGAGGTTCACCTTAGTCCTATCTGAAAGTCTACTCCGCCTATGAAGCAGGGGGTAGATAGATCCTAATTGACGCAATGCAAGCTTTACTCTATTAATTGAATTAAGCCTCCAGTTAAGCTTTCGGTCAAATATAAGTCCCCAGGTATTTCACCTTCTGGCACTAGTTCAATTGAACTCCATTAACCCGAAGCCTTGTTTCAGGCCTGCGTACGGTGCTTTTTGAAAAAAAGATGACTTTCGTCTTGGCGGGATACAGGCGAATCTTCCAAGCCGAAAGCCATTTTTCCAGCTCGATTACATGACGCTGCATCCGACTGACGACAATGCGCGGTGATTTAGAAGTCGAAGTAATTGCTGTATCGTCAGCGAAAAGATAGGGCTGCGTAAATCTCGCGGAATATCATGAATATAAATATAATACAACATCGGAGAGAGAGGTGAGCCTTGCGGCACTCCCGCCCTGATGCGTTTATTCGAAGAAAGTGCGCTCTCTGACGAGACCGCAAAACTTCTATTCTCCAAAAAAGAAGCTACCACCTTGATTAAGTAGTTCGGAGTTCCGAGCCTTATCAACTTTAACAAGAGACCATTGTGCCGGACCCTGTCGAATGCTTTGCTCACGTCAAAGAAAACCGCTCCCGTGGGCGCCCTTTTATTAAAACCTTTGACTATATTCGATATCAGTCGCGTCGTCTGCCTGACTGTGCAATGTTCAGGCCGGAACCCAAACTGTTCGGCAGGCAGAACGTTTTGTGTAAGCACAAAGTCATTGATTCGACTCAAAATTAGCATTTCAGTGATTTTCCCTAGGCTCGACAGCAGACTAATCGGCCTATAGCTAGCCGGCGCCGTAGGGTCCTCACCTTTTTTATAAATCAGAATAACCTTTGCGTGTTTCCATGCAGCCGGGAAGTGGCCTTCTTTGATTATGGCCTGGGATATGCTTACTATGTTCCCCAAAGCCTTGTCAGGTAGATTTCGCAACGCCGCATTTTTTAAACCGTCAAAACCTAAGGCTTTTTTAATATTCAAAACGCTTATTAGGGACTTAACCTCGTCTAAGGTGACTTGGGGAAAGGCCAACAAATCCCTGACTACCTGAGCTTCCCAATTAGCCTCCGCCTTGATGCGAGGATCTCCAGTACGATACGCCCTATTCTTCAACCGATTTTTAATTCTTATGTGATTTTTTATTTTATCAGATAAAGTCCCGTATTTTGAATACCCGGACACTTTTGTAACAGAAGTTTGGGCCAACGCTGCGTTGATGTCATCTGTGATCTTACTTACTGCATTGTCAATGTCCAGTGGACTATGTAGACGTTGTAAAACCTCTACATTTTTCATTATATTAGTATACCTTGGCCAGTTTGTTGAGGTGCGGGATACAAAACATCTACCTTTCTATAACGACCGGTACATTGTCTGAGGTCAGATCACAGATGACCAATGGCTGAGACATTTGAACAGCATTCTTGATAACAAAAATATCCAAGATATCCGGAAGGCCCCGCGTAAAGCAATGCGTGGGCTCCTCCGGCGATAGAATATGGCAGTTTAGCGCTTCAGAGAATTCATATAGGGAGCGCCCCCTTGGATTTGTATACCTACATCCCCAGACCGTATGCTTGGCGTTGAGGTCGCCCCCTATAATCATTCTATTGTTATTCCCAAAAATTTTTTGTAAGCAATTGCCTGTGAAATTTACCGTCGGACTACAGTAAACAGATCCCAGGTTTACGCGTTGATTGTTTTTGAACCTAATAGAAATGAAGGTCCCTTCAATATGGGAACAATTGTCAGGACCTTGCACAACTTGAGCCGAAATGTGCTTCTTAACCAGAATCATAGTTCCGCCCCCGCGTCTACCTAGGCGATCGTTCCTAAATATTGTGTAATTTGGGAAAGAAAACCTCTCTCCCTTTAAGCATGTCTCCTGAATGAGAAAAACATCTATTTCATTTCTCTCGACAAACTCGATAAGTTCGAGTCTCCGTTGCTTGATTGAATTGACATTAAATGTAGCGAGCTTAATGTATGCCGTCTCCGGTTGCGCCGCCATTTAACTAGCAGTTTTCTGAAAAGCGCCCACGATAGTTTTAAGTTGAGCCTCCATTATTTTACTGAACTGCGCCAGGAAGCTCTGCATTGTACTTTGCAGAGCTGTTTCCAAAGCGCCGGGTATTGGTTTTTCCTACGACGGATTATTTGTGGTCGCCTTCGCATTACCATTACTAGCCAGTTTACTGATGTCTTGTTGTCCCCAGCGAAAGTTACTTTTCGGTGTGATGTTATTGTTGTTCTTATTATTACTAATCACATTCTTTCTTAAATTGGTCGGGTGCCGTGGACAACCCTTATAATTCGCGGGATGGTCACCCTCGCAATTTGAACACTTTGCTTTCTCTTCTCTGCATTGGAACGACAAGTGGTCGACAGCACACTTCAAACATTTGACCGGTGCAGTGCACCGAAATTGTGAATGGCCCAATAACTGACACCGATGGCACTGCGAAATAGTGGCGCGCGCCCGCCTCGCTTCGACTCTAATGGACATAGAGTTCAAATCTTTTAATTCAAAGATTGTCTTTTCCGACCGCAGCAAGAACACCAACACCAAGGGCAATGGGGCCCCGTTACGACCGTGCCATCGGATCACACGTGATGGATTATAACCAAGATCTTTTAGGTCACCTTTCATCTTTTCCTCAGTCCAGGTTTCCAGGACGCCTCTGAGTACAACGTGTAACTCTTTTTCGTTATGGAACCGGAACGAGTAGTGATATAGATTATTAGCAATTAAGAATTTGTCGATTTTGTGATAATCCACAGGAGTAGGTGGATGTATCTTGGCACCATCCGGCACGGTCACAGCGCGGCCATAATCTACCTTAACTGTGCGCAGGTGACCAGTAATTTCACTCGCAGTTTCGGCCGGGCCAGTCTCCGATACACCATTAGTGACGGCGCTTGAATTGTTCGGAACGGGGGGTTTGATTTGTGGCGCAGATACCTCTGTACGACTACCAGAAGCTATTTTAATGGATTGTGACACTTTCTGCGGCAAATGTTTATTTAACATGTTCAGATAGAAATAAATAAACATTATCATTGTAATTTAACAAACATTGTTAAAATGTACATTACGGAAATCAATTCACCAAAGACCACAAAGAATATGGAAAGATCAAATAATGAAAAAATAAGCACTTTTTATAGACCCATATTTCTATTCAACTATAGTACTACCTGACAGATAAAATCGTGAGAACACAGTGAGAACCGTTATTTTAGATTAACGATGCTTTCCTGTTATTAATATGATCCTAGAAGAAAATTCTACCTCCAGCCGACCAAACCTTATTTTTGCCGTATTTCTTTTTGGCTTGCTCTAATAATTTATACCGCTTGGGAGTTAAGTTCTCAAAGACAGCAAACGGTGTGCCCTTTAGAACTTTTTTGCAGTACTTCACTTTTTTTCCAATTACACAGAAAATTCACGATAGCAGAACGTGGCTTGTCAGTGTTAGAAGCCGAACCAACACGAAAACAGTAATCAAGCTCGCTATTAGCGCACTTTATTTTTTAATCAGTATTTAAGAAGTTAATAACTCATTCCATGAGAAATTCATTGGCATTTTCAGGCAGACCACAGATGCGCACACAGTTATTTTTACGGTTTTGTTCTGCATTATCCATCCTATCTTCTAACTCCGCGACTTATTTAGAGTTCTTTTTAATACCGGCACTAAGAACATTAATGGATTCACATACCTGCATAAGTTTGCTTTCCAGTTTTTGCATCCGAATATCTAGTTTATTTTCAAGCTGTACCAAAAAGTTGTTACATACTTTTGTCATTAATTTTTCCATGTTATCCTCCTCAGGGGTAGCGGAGGATGATCCTTTGTTGGAGCAAGTCGAGCCAGCCATTTAGTTGACCACAACTAAATCACCTCGAAATACACTTAAAACAACCCGTTTGTGAACTAATTTTCACTTAACAGGGAAATTAAGCAATGTACCACTGTATTACTTATTGACTGAAGATGAATACTACTAATAGAGCACACAGGCGAAAAAACAGCAATTAATCCTGAAATTAACCCACAATTTCACAGATAAATGAGGAGCAACACAAACACGCCTACTCTCTTAGCATGTCACACAAGTATAAAATATATGTATGAAATATTTTTAAAATATATAATATAGAATAATATTTATCTAAATAGGATCTCATTATTCTATTTAGTACTGCAATCAATAGCTGAGTCATCAGATTAATTCAGATGCTTTGGTTTGTACTGATATAAAAAAAAGTTACGAATTAAGAAATTAGGCTGAATATCTTAAAAATCGACAAACTACTTTATAATGCAACATTAATGAATCTTGCAAGATAACTTTCATTATTATTAAAATCATATAATTATAGTATTATAGCGTAAGCGATAACGGCAATGATTTTTTTGTCATAATAAAATATTTCAAATTATTTGAATGTTAAAATATACGTCAATGTAGCTTAAAACTAATTGTCAAATTCTTCTGCAAATTCTGTGCAGTATCAGCAATGAAAGAGACGGTAATCATTATCTTCTCTTCGAAATAACTGTTTAAAATTAGAATGACCAACCATGTAGCTCACAGCGAGCTCTCGTAGCACTCGAACGCGTCACTTGACCCAACTTGACAGCAATTTATAAAAATTTTAAAATCGAGAGGGAACCTGTAAATACCACCGGCCACAGTTCCAAGTGCCTCTGGGGATAAGTCCGACGAAAGGGAAATTGACAGGCCTTCTAGAAATGTAGTATATTTGCGTATCTTAAACTGTTAACTCAGAATTAATTTAAAAATACATATGCGAGATGTTGCACGTGGCGACATCTCGCATATGTATCTTTACATTATGTGTTGAAATACACTGTGCAGGGACCTCCCTTTCCTTTTTGTCAGACTCTATAGCCTGGCCGATGAGCCGTAATACGGCGAAACGTGTCCAAGGATTGGGTCTGACGGAAAAAAAGGGACAAACTTCTTCCTTCGATAATTAATTGTTTTGGATTCATGGCCGATGCAATGAACGCTCGACGCCTGCAAGTATTAACGGTGTTTTTTGCACGTTTAGAAGAACTTTTACAAGTTCCTGTTAAATTAGGCCAGGTGATACGTTTGGGCGCTACGAGATGTCGCTTTGAACTACATCGTTGGTAGTATGTTTCGTGCTGAAGAGTATTAAAAGGTATTTTCCTTTTCGTCGGTCCCTAGCCTTATTGACAAACCGTGATACAGTGATACTCGTCTGGGGATGGGTCAGACGAAAAAGAAATAGTCGGGCCTTCTAGAAATATAATATATTTACGTTTCTTAAACTGTGGGTTTGTTCTGAATTCATTAATTGACACACTTTTTAGTAATGTGATCGAAAATAAATCAAACGTGACTTTACCACCAACCCCCATCATCGTAATAATCAAGTAAGTTCTTATTCTAGATGGAACCACCGTTGCCCAGATTTTAAACTCACAAGATTTGTAAGTTTATTTAATAGACTTATCGTTTGTTTGTTGGCATGACATTAGCATCAACATACTACAATCTTAGTTTATTCAGAGGTACCACAAACAAAAGTTTCAGTTACGGAATTCAAGAAATTGCTTGCAATATCTATGTTAGGTTTCAATTTTAAATCTGACTTACCTAATAGTAATGACCCAGAACCCACGCAACAGGAATACCACGAACAACAAAACATAACCATTCGTCTCAGAGGTGTTATGCTTGTGCGTTTGTGATAATCTAGCCACAGAAAAAGGACCCCGGGATCTCCCTACTAGTACACAGCTTGTCAAACAACATTTTGTCCAAGTTGTTTCTTTGTATTTTTGCTTTGCTATTACTGCTTTATTTGACGATAGACAAAGTTTTCATAATATATATTTTTTTAAAGATTGTTAATACATATTTACTACTAACATACATACAAAAAAGTGATAGTAGCGAATACCATTTAAATACACAAAGTTTATGGTTCCATGTCTGTGCCACAGATACTGTGTCAACGTGTTAAATAGCATCCATCCAAGAATTTTTTCAAAATTCGTATTACTAGCGAAACCATGTATTAGATCACTAGGACATAATATTAGGCACTTTATTTTAACATTCTTTCTGCAGGTCAATGTCGAAGTCCAAATTTTTAATCCCCAGAAGTAATCCCTTAAAAGTCATACATTTCTTTCAAATTAAAACTATTTTTCTCTATACTTCGCCCGAAGATTACTAAAAATTTTTTAACTAGTTGGTACAAGCAAAAATTTTTAATATTATCGAAATTGGACATTAAAAACCAGTTTAAAACGTTATAAAGTTCCTTCATAGCGCTGCCCATACCGTTCCCATAATTATCTCGGCATTGGTTATGTAAATTGTCGGCAAAGTCGAGAGATGTGCCAAATTATACCTTTTGCCGGACGGATAAGTATAATAGAGCATTTTTGCAGAAAAACTGTTACATTATGGTTTACCGTACTCAAGTAGTATATATAAAGTAATTCAATTTATTTTTTTCCAGTGTTTTAAATAATTAACATGTCCAACTTTAAACTTAATTATAGAAACTCCCAGGCAAAGCATTTCATTTTTGATTTTTGTGAGAGTTTCCCCATATACGACGTCATTAAATTATTTTGTCCATTTTATGTCTGAACGCCTGAAGACCTAAAATGGACATCCTGTGATCGTTTAACGGTCTCACACAATGTTTTAAGTAAATATATTTATTTAATTCTTAAACTTGTAGAAAATGGGTCGGTTTAGTTTAATACAAAAATTTTCGCAAAAATTATTCAATTACTTGCAGCAACCGATTGATTTCCATTTCCATGTTTACGAATTTGACGTTTTGTAAAAGTATATTGTTCTAATTCCAATACATTCCATTAATTTCTGATTATAATAGTTTAATTTAGAAATAAACCTAATTTTATAAGTTAATATTTTCTCAAACGTCAACAAAAACTAACAACGAACAATATCCACGAAATACCTTGGCTGATCGTTTTGCTCATCAGTAAGCTTTTCGTGTAGCGATTCTGATTAGATCATCAATTCAGCTGCTGTAAGCTGCTTATCAGCCCTATGATCAAACACATAAGTCAACTTTTAACGTACCGTTTTCATGACAACAACTGAGAAAAAACCTACTTGTTAATTTTTCACTGTGGTTGAAAACAGGTAATTTTTAAGTTAGCGTCTAGAGTTAACTTGTGTGTTTGATCATAGGGCTGAAAGTTCGCTAAACGCGCTCAACGTAAGAATATTTTTTTTACATTCCATTCGAATATAACCGCGCGGCGTATAGCTTCAAATTTGTATGATATTACGCTGTTTTCATTGCACGCCTTGTTAGTTTAGCTTATCTTGAGGTCTAATTTAAAATTAATATTTAAATATTATAATATAAAGTTCCCTGATTAAAATATTTATTATTTTTATTTTTTTATTATTTGAATATGATTCAATATTTTATGCAGTAGTTATCTATATCAATGAATTATCATGTTTTACAAAAAGTAAAAAAAATTACGGTTACTAATCCAACTTTTTATTAGATATAGCCTCAAAATAAATGTCAATTGTCATTATCTCAGCAAATAATTTTGTTTATATATATTTTACGGTTCCTTGCTATGGGTGTGTGGGTTTTGTGGAATTTTGCGTCTACAATTTTGTCCAATATAAATAAAGAAGTTTTTGTTTGTCATTGTACATAATAGGTTTAGGTTAGTGAAAATACGGTGTCTAGTTTTCTGATACCTATTATTGCGGTCAAGGTAAATATCTAGATAATTTCAATTAGGTGCTCCGTTTTTTATTCTTGATTTAGGAAATTTCTTTCTGTCCATTCCCTCTCAAAAAAATAATTTGTTAGATTTTGGCTAAGAAAAAAAGTAGACAGTAAAGCGATGATTTCTAAAAGGGCTTATGCGTGCGGCTTAAATACCTGCAAGTGGCAGCAGCCCAACCCTACACAAATGCACCATTAACCGAAGTAGAGTCAAGCAGTTGGTTGCTATTCCCAGAGTGCTTGCCATTGGTGTTTTAACTGAGTCTCCCAACTCGGTAGCCGGTCGACACGCACGACCGCTGCACCCCACTTCCGCCCTGCCATGTGCTTCTCTCTCAACGTGCAGAGGCAGTGTCGTGCGTGTGGGAAAAAGTCCCTCGTGACACTTCCCCCCCCCCACGAAAAACAAAAACCTGAAGGGTTTTGTCACAAAAAAAAATAATCATTGATCTCTAAGCCTAACTATTTACAAACTATCTAAATTACCCTATCTGGGTTAACCCTAAGAAATAAAAAAAATATACAATTTCGAAGTTGCATATTTTGAGAAAATCCTTCATTTTTCCATACATTATTCTCTTGTCTTCCCCGTGTTTGACCCCTGGCGTCGGTTGTCCCCCGGCGTCGGCTGTCGTCCGGCGTCGAGTTTCCCTCGACGTCAGCATTCCATCGATGCCAGCCTTTCCTCGACGTCGGCTGCTGACATGAACTGTTTCTTGTTTTGCTCTTGCTCCTTCTTCTCCCTGTATTACATAATTGACAGGTGATACCTTCTTCACTATAACAAAAGGTCCATGATATTTACATTGCAACTTGTCACTCTTTCCTTTTTTTCTTATGAATACTCTTAATCTTACTTTATTTCCGGTCTCATACGTCACTTCCTTGTGTTTATCGTCATATCCAGTCTTATCTCTGATCTGTTTTCTTGAAATATTTCTTTTCGCTTCTTCTCTGTCTGCTGCAATCTTCGGATTTGGTATCACACACGGTGCTGACTTCGAAAACATGGCGTCTGGAATCAGATTTGGATTTCGTCCAAATACTAAATGAAATTGTGAAAACTGTGTTGTATCCTATTTGCTACTGTTATCGGCAAACGTAAGTAATGACAGGTACTTGTCCCAATCATTTTTGCTGTTGACACATATAAGCTGAGCATGTCTGCCAATGTTCGATTGAAACGTTCTGTCAAACCAATTGTCTGCGGGTGATAAGACGTTGTGTATATGTTTTCTGCTCCCATGTTTTGTACCATTTGTGTGACCATTTTTGATCTAAAGACCTGACCTCTGTAACTTAATATTTTCTTGGGCACACCATGTATAGTTATTACAAAATCGACTAAAAATTAAGCTATTTCCTCTGCTTTGGCACTCGGCATTGCTTTCGTTATCGCATCACGTGTTTCATAATCCGTGCAAACTACTATGTTGTTATTTTGGTTCTTTGTCTTTGTTAATGGTCCCAGTATATCAATTCCTATCATTTCGAAGGGTTGTAGGTCATCTACCTTTATCGGCTGCAAGTCACCTGGTGTTTTTTTTTATTGTTTGCACCCTTTCTTATTTGACAATCTGGACATCCTCTAATGAACTTTTTGATATCTATGTGCATCTTATCCCAATAATACCGCTTGCTTACTTTGTCATAGGTTCTACCAAAGCCTAGGTGTCCTGATAAGGGTTCACTATGTAGTTGCTGCATAAGTTGTGATTTGAGTCCCTGTGGAATGACTAACTTGTCTGCCTCGTGCGGCACTACTGATTTCTTGTACAAGACTTCATCAGTGACTTTAAAGTTTTTGGCACGACGCTGCAAATGTGAATTACCATAGTTTTGATTTCGGACTTGCAGTAGGTCGGCGACGACAGGATCTTCATCTTGAAATTCTTTGATGTCCACCAAGGGTAGTAAAAATGTAGGTATTTCATTAGCGTAATCTTCGTCTGACCTTGTAGCCGTAAAGCAGGGTTGTCTGGAGAGACAATCAGCGTCCTGGTTACCTTTTCCTGTTTTAAGAATGATTTCATAGTCGAATTCCTGCAGTTTACAACTCCATCTTGCCAATCTTCCTGTTACGTTTTTAATATTTTGTAAATAACACAGTGGTTGGTGATCAGAAAAAATTTTGATGTGCTGTCCCCATATATAGCTTCTCAGATACGTCAAACTCCATACTATGGCGAGGCCTTCTTCTTCTCCTACTCCATAATTTTTCTCTGCTTTCGTGAGCGTCCTTGAAATGTAGCAGATTGGGTGCATTTCCTCTTCTACTTTTTGAAGTAGTATCGCTGAGATTCATGTCCGATGCATCGACGTGAAATTCCTTTTCTGATTCTGGAAGGTAATGAGTTAGGACTGGTGGTGAAATCAACTTTTGCTTGATTGACTAAAATGCATTTTCTTGCTCCGACTTTCATAAAAATCGTTTTCCTTTTTTAAGAAAGTTGTTCTACGGCTTGGCAATCACACTGAATTTTTTGACTAATTTTCTATAATAGTTGGCTAGTCCTAGAAAACTCTGAAGTGATTTCTTGTTCATGGGGGTTGCAAACTTTTCGACTGCATCCAATTTAAAAGAATCTGGTAAAATACCTCTATCACTGATAGTGTGACCTAGTACTGTTATTTGTTTATAAGCAAATTGGCACTTAGATGGTTTTAGTTTAAGGCCTGTAGCTTTCAGTTTCAACAGCACTTTTTTGAGGTTTGTATTGTGTTTTTTCAAATTTTTTTCATATACCAAGATGCCATCTAGATAAGTCATTGCTCCATTCCATTTTAAATCACCTAAGATTGCATCAGCTAGTTGTTGAAAAGTTCTTGGTGCTGTCGTTAGGCCAAAACTCAGTCTGTTAAATTCAAATAAGCCATCTATAGGGACAAACGCCGTTTTGTGCTTATCTTTTTCTTCAATTTCGACTTTCCAGTATCCGGAAAATATGTCCAAAATTGAGAAATACTGAGCTCCTCCTAAATAGGTCAAAATATCGTCGATAACTGGTAAGGGAAATACCTTTTTTACCGTTTTTTCATTCAACTTTTTGTAGTTAAAACAAAATCTCATTTCTCCATCTTTCCTTGGCAAAAGAACCACTGGGCTTGAATACGGACTTAAGGACTTTCTTATAATTTCATTGAATAACATTTCTTCTACTTGGTCGTTGATTATTCTCCTTTCTTTTTGAGACACCCTGCAAGGTCTGGACACCACTGGAATGTCGTCTGTTGTATCTATACGATGCTTTACCAAATCTGTTTTTTTTCCAAAGGTCGTTCATACTCCAAGCAAATATGTCTTCAAATTCATAAACTAAATTGCTTACACCTTGAAATTCGTTATTACTTAAATTTTTATTAACGTCATAAGTTTTATGAAAGTTATCCTTTTCTAAAGTCACTAAAGTTTCGAAATAATCGGTACTATTTACACAGTCATTAATTAAAGCCTCTCTATCGAGTTCCAGCAAAAAGTTTTTTAGTATTGAGTCCGTAATTTTGCAGTTCTGCATACAAAGTTGAATTTTCACTATACATTTTATTTACTTAATCTCATATTTTAAGTTTTTCTCAATTAAAACATTATTGCACAAGGGAATTTTCGCATTTTTCGAAGAATCTAACTTTGAAACTATATCATTTAGGTATAATTTATTTTAATTGAGTAACGAGAGCACTAGATGTCACTTTAAGCGTACATCACAAAGTTATGTTTTAAGAAAAATTGATTGACCTAATATGATTCAAAAGTTGTGTAAATTATAGATCATACATTTTATTAAATGTATTTAAATAAATCATAAGGATTTTGGGTAATCACCAAACTAAATCATGTTGGCAACTTTATACATAAATTAAAACTTTATTAATTTTAATGCATCTATTTTATTCGCCTCTAATATGCATAACACGCTAATATTAGATCATAAAACTAGTATTCAAATATCAGGCCTTAATCAGCAACCCAAGAAGAGTATAATATTATGCATCTCAAATGTAAACAGTGCTTTTGCAATACCTACTTGTTTACAGATGTTGGTAAACAAGCTGCTATAAGTAAAGTTCATAGATATTTATTCTGGTGAAAATTCATAAGGTCATCATTATGCCCTTGGTGACCTAATGATGGCTTGACTTAATTAATAATTATATTGCATTGCTTAGAATTTCCGACTTAGTTTTATAATTAATAATACGATATAGCGTATTTTTCGATTCTGAGAAAATAGTATATTACATATCAAGAGTGGTAAGAAGCCTATTTATTACACACGATTTCGAAAATTCGGCAAAGTCTGTAATAGACTCACCACTCGAGTTGTGTATTATACTTTTTCTACTTCACATTTTTTTTATACTTTACTAATATGGCCAAATATTAATAAAAAAATCAAAAATGTTGACGTTTAAAATTAGCCTTGTTAATACAGACATTTGGGTAATTCTCATGCATTTAACTTGTGCAGACTGGATACTACATTTTTTTAAATCTTATTATTATTTTTATTATTTACATGTCATATTTCATAGCATAAAACGTACTAAGACCTAAAATAATAACAGCAGTGCACAATTTGATTTGTTTGCTAATTTTTTTCATAAAAAGTAAACTGCTCGGGAGACTGGCAACTGATGTGACTGTCAAGTAAGTTACCTAACACTACAAATATGGGTTTATATGAAAAAATCATTTTAGTTTTATTTTCTACATATTATTTTAAGTTTTTCTCTTAGTATATAACACTAATTTCGTGACAACCATAACAAAAGGGAAGTAATTGAATAGTAGCCCATACTTGCAGTGAAGTTCGCGTAATGCAAATAAAACAATCAAGATTCCTCCACAAAATTTTTTAATAGAAAAACAATGGTTATGTTTCCATAATGGAACGATACGATATGATTAGCTGTGAGGGTGTCCCATAAGAGCAACATTGGAATATCTCAGCGCTTTCAGAAAAAAGCACTAAGGATCATGGTGTTTGCTATAATAGTAACGAAAAACGATTCTTCCACTCAGTGTTGCCAGAGTGGCAAAGCCAAAAATCGCTACAACCTGTTGTGATAAAGCGCTATTTTCTCCGGACACAGACTGCAGCGTAACATCTTGAAATAAAATACATATTATTGCGTTTTTTACAGAATAGAAGTTTTTTGTATATGAATTCTGATATTAATTGTAGAATAAATTAATATGAAAATAGCTTTACCAATGTTAGATGTTGACGGGACAAAATATTTCGTAATGCCCCCATATTCATCTAGTTAGAGTTACAATTTACAATAACTTCATTTCCGGGAATCCCGCCGGCTGCTAAAATAACCAACTAAATGCGTTGAAGTTTAAGAATTTTCGATTGGACGCACTGCACCGGAGCACCGGACCGGGGCAAGGTATTGTTATCCCCTGTCTTAGATATTGTTCAAAACGAAACGGGAATACACACTACACCAAGCGCACTCAGTGCAAAATTCCATGCGATTCGAAATGGCCCTTATGAGCGAGTTGGTCATAAGAATAAATAAAATAATTTTGTATTACCAATTTAAGCCTTGTTTTTAAGTCTCTTGCTTATATTTAAATATTTATTTGAGTCTCAGTTTTTCTCCCTAAAATCCAAGAAGCCGCTACAAATACAGCATTTCTTGCGAAGCGTCGCTACGCTTTTATTGAATCAAAAAGTCGCTATTTTCGCGATTTATCGCGACTAATGGCAACACTGCTTCTACTACGTTAATGTCGAGGCAATCCTGCTCATCGATAAGAAGGGTTTTAAAACATGACTCAAGAGCGTAAATCCCTTCAAATTTGTGAATTAGTTTCAGTGCAAAGCAGAGTAAAGTAAAGTAGCTCTACACGTTAATCTTATAGTGTCTTATTAGAGTAGGATTATTGTTGCAAAATTACTTTATATCGTAAGTAATAATTTACTTGAACTCAGTTATACCAAACCTATAGTAAAAGAAGTGAAATCAGAACAACGCATGTGTAATTTAATTGACACAATTATTTTTAAAAATTATGTGCAAAGACATTTAATTGACGGAAAAATTATCGAATTTGGTTGAGTTAAACTTTAGCTATGATAAAGTAATATTACGTTTTGTTCGAAATAAAATTAAATTTAGGTAATTAAACTTTAATTAAATTTCTCTATAAAATGATGCGAATCGGCGATTTAAATAATTTGTTGCTCGTTTTAATTAAATATTTTTATTGGGCGAGTTTGGGTAAAGTTATCGCAATTAAATCCTTTTCTCAGTGATAGCTGGCAAAGTCTCGTTGCTGGGACAAATACGTAAGTTTTTAGGTAAATGAGAATTTCTCGTGCTAGAACTGTAATATTAGACTTCTGCGCCTACACTAAACTATTTAATAAAGAAAGTCGTTGTTACAGCAAAATGGCAGGCGCCTTTGTAATTAATTTTTTTGCTGAAGCAGCTAATTTTTTCGTCGCCTCGGAGTAAAATTTCTCTTAGTGTTTCGTCCAATGCAACAGTATCCCATATTCATTGGCGCGGCGGTTCGAATAATTGTTTCTTCCATATTATGGCTCTGGTATCCTAGGAAACTTGCAGTTGAATTGAATCCATATTGAAAATGAAGATTTATGAACGCACAAAAAATTAAAGAAATGTTAAGATTGTTTATTACTGTCGACTCGTTCTGTATCTTATTGCAAAAAGCTGAGAAACATAACATTATTAATTTTAAGTTACACATAAACCTTACGCTCGTCATCTGGAATATGCTAGGCCCAAGCTGTGCAACAAGACAGTTACAGCGAATGTTTCAATTTCTCAGACAATAAAACAGATTGTAACATAGTAATCACATTCTTCGAACATGATTATAACTTTGTTATACCTACCTACTTTTAAAATCAAATCCGAAGAGAAATGTTTTACGACGAAATTAAAAATTTACAAATATGAAATGTTGTGAAAGTAGCAATATAAATTGATTATTAAAAGTGTTTCATTATCACTGCTTAGTGCTTATTATATTATATTGTTATATATTATTATTACTGTTTTAATGTCTATGTTCTAATTGTAGTGTAAATCAAAACTCAAAGTCACGGTCTCAGATTCTAATTTTATATTGGTATAATGGTTACGCGTTTCACCCTAATCGGGCATCATCAGACCTACAAACATATAACCTAATATACACCTGTATACGAAAATGTGCAAAAGAAATTTAATGTTACCTGATTACTATGGTCCAGTTAAATTAATACAATTAAAATATATAAAAACATAGACTTGACATCTTCACAACACATTAAAAACAACACTAAAACTAAGGTTAGGAAATGTACAACAATTTAAAAAGAAAATAGCTAGTAAAAGTTTTTTAAAAAAACTTTTCATCCAATCCAGATTTGAACCCAGTGCCTTGAGGGTCATAGTCGTGCGTTTGACCGTTACACCAAGGAGTCATTCATAAACATAAATTAAAACTTAAAAATCTAGATCGTTTCTCAAGTTATTAAAAATTAAACCAGGCTCAAAGTTGAAGACATCATTTACACAGTTCAGAACAGGCAGGGACGCGCCGTCCATATGGGCAAGATCGTGCGGCGCACGACGGCGCCGAGGCCTTAAACGCGCCAGGCCTTTAACACAAAGTAACATAAAATTAAAAAAATTATCTATAAATACCGGTGGTGAAAATGCATTATCCACCAACACCGACCGTCGCCGTCGGTCGGCGACCAGGACCAGTGGTGAAATTTTACTACTCCTCTTCCTTGGAGGGCGCGAAAATCCGCGTGCGTTCGGCGCGCTGGTTTAAACTTGCACAATTTTGCGTGTTCGTAATCGATGTAGCAGGTTAATTTTTCATTCTTGTCTTAATAAGCGCATAAGACGTATAGAGTGCCTTATTTGCTATTACGTATCTACCGCAATTGTGAAAAATAATTACAAATAAGGCAAGTAAGTGATTAAGTAAATTAATTAACAGGGATGCGAATAATTGTTTTTTTTTTTAATAATTTTTGTTATTGAAACAAATAAGGCTTAGTGTTTAATATTTTTTATTTCTTTTATTTAGATGGCCAGAGAAGAAAAAAAGAAATTGACTGGTTACCAAAACTTGCTTAACAAGCGAAAACGGGAGGAAGACGTAGAGAAAGCCAATTTCAAAATTAGTAACTTTTTTCGAAAGACCACACAACACACTACTTCTGATAACAGTGATTTTCTACATTCAACAAAATCAAACTTGCCATCAAACTTAGAAAAGCAAGCTAATGAGGATGAAGATCCAAAAGAATTAGATCCTGAGACGTTTCAGTCAGTATCGGTACCATTATGTTCGAGTAAGCAAGAGGAATTATTTGAAGAAGCGCCCCTTTCTAACGATCCAGTGGTGGGATTCTATAAGCTCAATGCGAAGCAATTACGTTCGTTATTGAACGCTTTTGTCGATTTGCTATTCTATAACCAAATTCGGGAAGAATCGAAGAAAACGAACACGAATCCGATTGTAAAGTGAAAGCGTCGTTTTCTGCCATGCGCTTTCGTTCGCTATCGATGGTGATTGGTCGGTCGTGCGACGTTCGGCCCTGGCGAAAAGTAGAGTTAAGAAGCTTTCTGTGATTTGTTGTTTTTCTGACGACTTTTCATTTAGATTACTTTTATTTTTTTATATGAAATAAAAAGCTCTTAGTCTTCCTCCACAAATATTTGTGGAGGAAGACTAAGAGCTTTTTATTTCATATCATTTCAACTCCACTGCAAGAATGGACTACTTCTTCAATTTTATTTTTTTGTTTTAAATATATATGAACCTATTAATTTAAAAAATTAAATTTTCTTTTGTATGCCGTGAAATGGAAAAGAAGAGACTAAAAACACATCCGTCCCAATAGGCGGTTTTCTTGGATTTTGCCGAGGCAAACCCCCAAATTGTTACAAAAGATTTGATGGGGTAAATGGCAGAAGGAAATACAATGGCGTTATGGTTAACTATAACAGTTGCTATTTCCTCGATACATCTACCTACTTACAACTGGCTGACTGACGGCAACAAGATATTCCTGTCCTACAGCTCTTTGGTAGCTGCCAGTTGCGAAAAACCTTAAGAACACAAAAATCCTTTGTTGATAATGGATTCTGGAAGCCTTTGCTCCATCTTCCAGGGCCTCTTGAAGTTCATCAAAAAGGAATCGAACTAAATCTATATTTAAACAAAAAATTTCAATAAACCTTCTATTTGTTAATCCAAATGGGTCACTTCTATCTCGAAGGAATCTACTTTCCTCTCGCATTAACCGAAGTTGAGTTCTCCGCGCAGGTTCTCCATATATTACGTATTGTGCTAGCAGCATTTCTTTAATTTTTTTAAAATCACAGAAACTTAAAAGTAAATAATCTTTGTAGTAAATAATAAACAAAAATAAACAAACGTCAAACGTTATGTTCCATTTCATTCTTCTTTTCAGTGTTGTGGGTAATTTAACATTTTGGCACATATATTTACAACGTTGCCATACCTATTTAACAATACGTCGTTTATACTCGTATGTAATCGTGTGACGCTCACAAAACGTAGCAAAAGCGAAACGAATAGCTTACAGAATACCAACTTGATGTCGCTTAGCTTAGCTTTCGCTTGCATTCGCGATCTAAACGAAAGATACAGAATCCCACCGCAGGTCTCTGGCCGAGTGTATTGTCTCCAATCCAGGTGCAAGAACTTGTCGAAAAAGGTCCAATGCATTATCAAAATAAAACTATGTATCCTAAAGACAAAAGTGGACGTAAGATTTTCGATATATATTTTACTCGAATTTTGTTAAATGGTGAAAAGGTTCAGCGTCATTGATTGCTTATTCTATTGTTTTCTGCTTCTGCCTTAAAATATTCAATAACCCCAACCCTAACAATCCATTGACTATTAAAAACACTAAATTAAGTAACCAAGACGGTTTCAATGATTAGCATGATTTAAGCGAACATTTCAAAATCCACGAAAAAAGTAAATCTAATTTTCAAAATTTACGTGTCTGGTCAGATTTACTAGAAAGATTAAAAACTAATCGAACCGTTGATTCGGAAATACAAAATTTATTAAAAAATGAAACTAAACATTGGCGCAGTGTCATTGAAAGAATAATTTATACTATTCAATTTTATGCTGAACAAAACTTGGCTTTTCGTGGTCCTAGTAACAAATTATTTGAAAGTAATAATGGAAATTTTTTAAAATGTATAGAAATGATAGCTAAATTTGATCCAATCATATCTGCACAAATTAATAGGTCTCAAAAAAATAGTCCACTTTACCTTGGAGATAAAGTTCAAAACGAAACCATTAAATTAATAGGTGACAATATAAGAAATAATGTTTTAAACGAACTTAAAGATGCAAAGTATTTTTGTATATTACTTGATTGTACACCTAATGTGAGCCGCCAGGAGCAGATTTCTGTTTGCTTAAGATACGTTAATTTAAAAGCAATAAATTTAGTGTCGAAGAACGTTCTTTAACATTTTATCCTATATGTGATACAACAGATGAAGGTTTAACCAACTTTTTACTAAAAACTTTGGAGAATTATGGTTCAGACATTGATAATATGCGCGGCCAAGGTTATGATAATGTTTCAAATATGAAGGGTAAATATCAAAGTGTACAAAAAAGAATTTTAGACATTAATCCACGATCAATGTTTGTACCTTCTTGTAACCACAGTTTGAACCTTGTCATAAACGATGCTGTGAAATCCAATATTTCTAGTATAATTTTTATTCAACTGTACAGGGTTATCCAACCAAGACTAGACAAGGCGATTTTTTGACTTTTCCTGTACTTTTATAAAAAAACTGAAATAGCCATCTTAAGTCATTTTCTCCCGCGAATTCGAATATCTTCAGCAAAAAACAATTGAACATCAAACAAAAGTACTAGGGGTCACTTTGATATTTTTTTAAATGGGATGCCGTATTTTTAATGAGCTTATCCGATTTCTCATATAAATTTTGATCTAAAATGTTGGATTTTTAATTCAAAAACGCCTTTTTTCTTCAGTTTTAAATTCGGAAAATGTTAAAAATAAAAAAAAAAAAAAAAAAAATTAAAAATCCAACATTTTAGATCAAAATTTATATGAGAAATCGGATAAGCTCATTAAAAATACGGCATCCCATTTAAAAAAATATCAAAGTGACCCCTAGTACTTTTGTTTGATGTTCAATTGTTTTTTGCTGAAGATATTCGAATTCGCGGGAGAAAATGACTTAAGATGGCTATTTCAGTTTTTTTATAAAAGTACAGGAAAAGTCAAAAAATCGCCTTGTCTAGTCTTGGTTGGATAACCCTGTACAAGAATTATATACTTTTTTTTCTACCTCAACCAATCGGTGGTCTGTTTTAAAAAGTAGCATTTCAAGTCTGACATTAAAGCCTTTGTCAGATACTAGATGGTCTAGCAGAATTGATGCAATAAACCCTCTAAAATTTCAGTTGGGCGAAATTTACGATGCTCTTTATGAAATTTTATCCGGAAATAATTTTGATATTACTACAAAACATCTAGCTACCTACCTAGGTAAAAAAATTAAAAATTATGAAGCTGCGTGTATGGTAGTCTTGTTGTACAAGATTCTAAGTAAAGTGGATGTTGTTACTAAAATTCTGTAATCAAAAATATTTAATAATTCCCAGGCTTGCGAAAGTTTAAATAATCTCAATGAATTTGTAATCAATATTGATCTGACAAAGGCTTCAGTGACTTATTAGTAAAAGCCAGAAAACTAGCTTCTTGCTTAGAAGTTAATGCAAAATTTATATCCGCAGAAATTTTAAGGCCACGAAAGATTAAAAAACAATTTTTTTACGAAGGTGACGATCAGCCGATTGGAAATCAAGAAATGAAATTTAAAGTAAATTGCTTTTTCGGAATCCTAGACATTACTCTTTCATCCGTACATGAAAGATTTAAACTATTATCGTGTCATTCTGATGTTTTTAATTTTTTGTCACATGTTGAGAATTTCGGCAAATATTCAGACCAAGATCAATTTAATTTTTGTAAACAACTGGAAGAAACCTTAACTGACAAAGATCGAAACACGAATTACAATTTCTGCAAAATGGCGACCAAAACGCGACGTCTGTAGTAGTAGAAACACTTAATTACATTGCAGTAAATAACCTAACTCACTCATTTCCAAACATTACGATTACATTGCGCCTATTATTAACCATTCCAGTTTCTGTAGCTACAGCCCATTTCTATAGAGTCTGACTTTTTAAAGCAACTTGAAATGGATAATCTTGTTAATGAATTTGCAAACAGTAAAGCTAGAAAAGTTCAATTTTTGTAAGACCTCTCCTTCGTATCATGATAATGTATTATCTGTTTTAAAACAATCGCTATTTTATTCCTTTATTTTCAATTAATGTTTTGTAACTTTGATACTGTTTTTGTTTTGCTACTGTCGTTTCGTATTCTATTGATATTTTTTGTGTACTTTCTATTTGTCACAAATAAATATAGACATCAGTACTAAAAAGTATAGAGTTTTTTTCAAAACTTTCAACGATCAACTATGAGAGAGGGGTGGTAATTTTAGCTCAATATTATAATATTAGTTAAAGGCGCCTATCATTATTTCGCACGACGGCGCCGAAAATACTTGTGGCGCGTCCCTGAGAACAGGGCTCTTTTTGCCTTTTGTTATTTTAAACTTTTTCCACAAAGCGAGTTCTTTACCCTTACCCTTCAAGCACTCGTGTAGAACGATAATGCCCTCTTGGGAGAAAGAGTGTTTTGTGCTTAGCAAGTGAGTAGCGAAGGCAGAGTTGGTTTCTACAATATCAGTGTTCTCGAATTTATTGACAATGTTTAAGTGTTCCCGCACCCAGGTAGAGATTTTCCTCCCCTATTGTCCAACATATACTGCATCACATTCCTCGCACTTTAAAGAATAAACCCCCGACTTTGATAAGGTATTAGTTCTATCCTTGACATTAATTAAGTGTTTGCATAATGTATTTACTGTCTTGTAATCAATTGATAAACCAGATGTTTTAAAAAACTTTCCCAGCTGGACTGAAATCTCTGCGAAGAAAGTTAGGCATTTATAGTTGTTCCCTTTAGTTATTTCTTCGGGGAGTTTAATATGATAAGAAAGTTAATATTTATTGGCAAATTTATAATATATTTTGTTTATTGAGTAAATAGAGAAACCATTGTTCTTCGCCAATTGTTTAATAGAATCTAGCTCAGTCAGGAATTTTATTCTTCTCTAGATAGGGGCAGTTTAAATAATCTGTACAAAAGGGAGTTGAAGGCTGCAAATCTATGTTGGGGAGGGGGGGGGGGTGAGTTAGAATAAAACTGTATGACATTATCGGTGGAAGAGGGTTTTCTGTATACCTACTTGAAACTCGATGTTGTCTTGTTTCCTGATTAGTAATAAGTCTAAAAAAGGAAGTTTACCTTCCACTTCCTTCTCCATTGTAAAGATTATTTTGCTATGTAGGGTATTTACAAAATCTAAAAACTCTACCAACTCTCCGTCACCACCAGATCAGACTATGCAGATGTCGTCAACATATCTTGAGAAACGACTCACATTTTTAAGTTTTAATTTATATTTATGAAGGACTCCGTGGTGTAACGGTCAAACACGCGACTGTGACCCTCGAGGTACTGGGTTCAAATCTGGATTGGATGAAAAGTTTTTTTGAAAAATTTTTTATTGCTATTTTCTTTTTAAATTGTTGTACATCTCCTAACTTTAGTTTTAGTGTTGTTTTTAATGTGTTGTGAAGATGTCGAGTCCGTGTTGTTATATATTTCAATTGTAATACTTACTTTAACTGGGCCATAATAATATGGTAAGATTACATTTCATTTGCACATTTTTGTATACAGGTGTATATTAGGTAATATGTTTGTAGGTCTGTTGATGCCCTATTAGGGTGAAACGCGTAACCAATATACCAAGAAAAAATTAGAATTTGAGACCGTGACTTTGAGTTTTGATTTGCAGTACAATACTGAATTCAGGTCTCTTTGTGACCCATGGACGGATTCTTTGAATTCTATGTTCTAAGTTTTTTTTATATCTTTAATATAAATACTTACTGATTACATTATGTACAAAAAGCAATGGTACATTAGCATTCATCATTACGCGTGATTAAAGCTAGCTATCTTTGCACTCTCATAAGCTTAACTATTTTACAATACATTTTCTTTACATTCTATAATTTCTTTTACTTTACATCGTCCACCCAAATCCTAAGCAGTGCTTGTTTTGCTCGGTACAATCCAAACACGTAGGCAGTCGAAAAATAGAGTAGTACCGTACCGTCGTGACTCCGAGGGTGATTTTTCTTCCATACTATCCAAGATGAGTTATTCCTCTTTACCAGTATGTGAATCGTAAGCCTGGCGTATGCCATCGTTATAGAACATTATGGGAAGCTCCGGACGCCAGCACTGAATATTTCGAGACCGTTCATCGCATGAGGGGCTCCTAACCAACGAGCTTAGGGTATGCCGGCTCAACCTTACTCATGGCTGCCAAGCTTTCTTAAAGACCGTTCTCTACGAGTGGCGATGGACGGATTTCTGATCGGGGTTTCTCAATTTTCCATACTATCTCCCATCCCCTTTCATAAGAATACATACAATACATTAACGATCATTTAGAAAAAGCTAAAAATCTGCTTCGCGTTGACGACAGTACCTTGTTTCATCTTTTATTTTGGATGCTCAAATATGGGCTGCTAATGCAAATCTTTATGGAGATGTGAAACGTATTGGCTCCCTTGGAACAAATTATCAAATATAATTTAGTACTAGAAAAACACAGGAGGCAGATTTTTTTAAAATAATACTAAAGAACCCGATATGGTAATGGCGGGACACTCAATTCCCTAGGCTTCATCAATATTTTTGTGGGCGTTAATTCGGATGCTTACCATTTCCATAGCAATAGAAACACGTTTCTTTCGACCATCAAAAGAGCACTTGTAATAGTTTTTCGGTGATTAATTAATCCTAATGCGTCCAAAATAACAGACAGAGATCTTAAAGGAAAAATATAAACGTTTTATATTGTATACCTACCAGAATGGCCAAAATTCGGTTCAAAATAAATCTAATATCATATTGAAATGGAGATTTTACTATTAAACTAAGGCTTTCATTGCCAAGAATGTATACAATTTGGTAACCAAGAACTTTTGTCTACATTTAGGCGGTAATTTGACTCTTGACTATTACAAAATGATCTAATAACTAATAATAACTAACCTGAACAATGCAAGTACTTACTAACGCTGAAAGAAAATGATAGCGAGATTTAAGAAATATAATAAGGTTAGTTCAGGGGCGCATTCACGATTGACGTCGGACGTTCGTCGGGTGCGCACCGATTGCACACGGCGATAGGAAAATTCGTTCACGGTTGTACCGGGTAACATTTATACTCGTTCACGGTTGTCGATAACTTTTACCGAACGAAACAACTTTTTAACCAAGTCGGGAGACGGATAAAGTTTGTCCGGCATGCGCAAATGTATTGTTTATTGTTTATGGTGAAAGTTAAAAGTTAGGTTGTTTTTAAAATAAAAGTTTTTTGGGCGCGCCAAAACTTTTTGAGAATGTCGATTTCAAAAGATACCCACAATTTGCTCAAAAGTGTTTTGTTGCTGTCGCATTTCAAAATTGCAAAATATAATTTGACGTTTGTTCGGGTTGCTCTCGGCGCATGCCCGAGCCGTTCACAGTGAGTAGATCTTTTTGTTTCGTAGATAGCAACTGGATGGACGTCGGTTAAATTTTACCTGGGTAATATTTACCAATTTGGTGAAAACTATGAATGCGCCCCAGGTCTATAGGTAGAACTAGACCGATAACTACGATTTTGTTACAAGTGAGCGCAGGCAGGTCCCAACAAACACGTTATTGCAGTTGTACAACGTGTGTCCGGAATCCAGTCACAACCTATTTCTTCGGCCAATTATGCGGTTGCATCTGCAGGCGACTTTGTTAAGCGTAGGTATAGTGTTTGTTCTCACTTGTACAACCAAATAAATTAAATCGACTAAATCAACAGTTAAAAAATGTACTCGAGTCTAATACCGATACAGAAGCAGTGCATAGGCATTATTATTGTCGATAATGATGCCTTTCTGTAGGCTTATAATAAAATTATATCAATGTTTATTATTATTGTGTCTTGTGACAACTCAATATTTCTGCAATTTCTAGTTTCTTCCACCCATAAGCCACATTTTCCGCATCCATTATGTTGGAGTACAATTTATAATAGAGCTGTTTAATATTTAATTATTAAAACATCATCATTCAAAAATGTGTTAGAACAACAAAGCAACTTTGACAACATAAATTATTATGTTTTATTCCTAGCGTACTTATTAAATCAACTAAATATATCAGCTGTCATTTTTCTTTATCTTGCCTTACACGGCGTAGCAACCTGTATGTATATTTGTTTATTCTGTTCAAGATCTCTATCTTTCAAATTCGGTCTTTTGTTAGTTTAGAAGTTGGAATATTGAATATTATAGATTTTGACGATCTTTTCTACGCTTTTATGATCCGTTAGAATAAAATTATCTTCTATGTATCTTTGCTATTACTTACTTAATAATGATATATGAATATTTATGAATAACTATCTTCCAGTGTTTTAGAATCTGATTGGTGGCAATCGTATTTAATTCTTGATGTTTTTGACTTTTTGTGTCCTAAATTTATTTTTCAATTAAAGGTACGGATGTTTTTTTTTGCAGAGTTTAGATGTCCTATACCTAAAATCCACAAAAGCTGTCAGTGACTCATTTAATACCAATCACCAAATCTAGGAGGTGGCAGAATAAAAATATTGTATAAATAAATGTTTTTTTTTATCAATTTAAGGTACGTTGCCGCGTAAAGAAGAGCGAACTTAAGAAGCATCGTTGTCATACAAGCTGCAATCAGCTAAATGCATTTAAAATAGCACGGCGATTCCACACTGAGTTTCTGATCGCTGAGAAAATAAATGTGGCAACACACAGAACCGGAATTCACAACTTAAAAGAGGTGCAAATAAGTGTGCCGGCAGGGTTTTCGCACCGCTTCATTAAATTTTGTCTTATTATTATATTTATCCATAGGGTTTCCGGCTTTTTTTCAGTTTTCGTAGTATATATGGGTCGTTCACATAAATATTGTTTTGTGTGAATATATAGTTATTAAATTTTATTTAGTCTTGTTAACTGCTTATTTGAATTGAGTAAACTATGGATAATAACCAACTTTCAACTAGTTGAACACCTACAAAAAATTTTCAATGAACTTTAAAAGAACGAATAAAAGTTAAAAACGTCCATGGAATTCAGGAACGAAATCCTGAACTAACCATATTGGATGCGGCAGAAATATGTAGCACTTTAACGAGACCTTTTAAAATAAATTAATTTTAGGTATGTTAAACGAAATCGAGAAAGCCTACTAATTAAAACAAATAAAATTATTGTCGGCGAAAATGTTTTAAAGAAATAGTGGAGTTTCGAGAAAAGGGGAAAAATTTTATTACACCGACAAAACATGGCCCAATGAAGGGCACACAGGTGAGAAGGTATGGCAATATCTAAATATTGAAAGTTTAAGGCAGGCAGTTTTGGATGGATTTTCTTAAGGAATAAGAAATCCCAGTGGAGAAGATCTTATACAGGGATATTTTTTACTTATATACTTTACATAGGTTACCTTTTTTATTTGAAGAGATAGACATATAGTTCCTAAAGCAAAGTTTCAGGAACAAGGTATAAGAAAAATATGTAGAAAAAATAAAACGGTTTTTGCCAAATTGGGCGCTATGTTAAACAAACTTATTTTCTTGAATGGCAACACAGAATTTTTTCACAAATTTTGATACATCTAGAGATTCTTATAATATAGTATAATAAAATAAAATAAGGTATTGTGTAGTCTTGGATTAAAATGGATCGTATCCATTACACCTCAAGAAAGAATGGAATTAGTTTTCTTACATGTCGGTGGATTAAGTTTAAGAAAAGCATGTACTGAATTCCATGTTAGACATCCCGATAAACCTCGTCCTAGTCCAGAATCTTTAAGACAAAATTTGTTAATGTTGGAAGTCTCTGGAAGTATGCATTAAACAATAATAGCTCGTAAACCGCCACTCTAATAAAAAACTTGCATTCTTTATGTTTTGCCTTGAATCTCAAGATGGATCAAAATTTCTAAAAAAAATGCGATGTTGCCATTCAAGAAACTTAGTTTTTTAAAATAGCGCCCAATCTGGCAACAACTCGTTTATTTTTTCCACATATTTTTCTTAGTTGAACTAATTCCTAAAACTTAGCTTTAGGAACTATAGATCCATCTCGTCAAATAACAAGTTAGCCTATGTCAAGCTTTAGAAAAATAAGCCTATATAATCAGGTTCTAAGTGTGGATGAAATAAATTAAATTTATTAAGAATTATAAAGTTTCATCATTTATTATTTTTTGAAATGCCCACGCCACTGGAATTCATTCCCCTGACGTCGCACAACCCGGAGCTCTCTTTATGCTAGTGGTAAGTCACAGACTTAATATTTGGACTTGAAGTATAGTTCGGTACTGCCTTAACGGTGAGAACTATAAGACAGTCAAAATACGGTATATGGGCACTAATGCATTAATATAATGTATGAAGGTAATCAAGTGTGACTTAAACTTGACGGATAATTTTAATAATTCAAAAAAATTACACTACAAGAAATTAAATGTTCCATCCATTAATCTAAACTAGGGTGATGTATCTCCTAACTGAGAATAACTAGCACTCTATTTAAATTTTTTTTTACTGGAAATGAAAAAAAATAATTTTTGATATGATGTAAACTTTTCTATGGACTTTGATACACTAAGTAAGTTCTTATTTGAATGAATATTAGTTTATAATCCTTTTCCTCTTCTAGGATTCATACCAATTAAACAAACATACCTTAAACATGTTTTACCTTCCAGTTTAATTAATATTTTTATTTCTTTTTGAGATGCTTTCATACCAGATACTTAGCCTTTGCTGCATGCTTGCAGGTGCACTTTATTAATTTCTGTTAATTGTGCGCCAATATTTTCTCTACAAATTAAAATAGTATTGTACTCTCGTTAGTATTTTTCTTGTCAGTTTGTGGAGTTAATTAATTATATTAGTGTAGGTAATCTCCCTGGATAGATTTAAGGGCAATATAATATTAAGTTACACCTTAGCAACCTTGGAACCTTTCAAATATCTGAAATAAATTTAGAAAGGGGAGGAGTAACTTACCTACTTCATTATAAACATATGTTTGTAGTTTATGTTGTATATTATAATATTGTGTATAATATACAATACCCTTAAACAATATCGACCATTCAAATAACTGAGCTTTCAAAGAAACACTTTCTCGTTAAAACCTTAAAATATGTAAGGACAGGTTAGTACAGGATATTTTCAATGTAGCGCCACCATCTTGGAGTTTTGAGCAGAAATCATGTAGGTGCGCATAATAGTTCACCGTTTAAATATTTAGATTACGACCATCTACTTTTGAAAAGGCATTAAGTAAAATATTAAATGTAACATCATTATCTATTGCATGTTTTAAATTTGAATAATATCAATTTCATAACTAAATTTTCCTTGACAAGTTTGAACTACTTTTTATAACCTTTTAAGGTTGGTTAGTCTTAGCCAATTTAGTGTGCTAATAAAAGGCCTATGTTGAAACGCAGGGCTTTATTTCCTCTTACGTTCAATCAATTTTGTGGTATATTTCCACAGGCGTGTGACTCACTGGTCGTTTTTATTGTGATTGGAAATTAAACTCGTGTTAAAGCAAAATAACTCTATTTTATATACTGGCGAAATTATCACATTATAACTTCTGGCGAAATTAACACATTATAACTTTTTGCACAGAGATTTGCACACTTAGTACCCGTAATTAGGGTGAAACTTCCACTTTTTACATAGAAATTAGTACACTAACATTTCTACAGATTTACGACTTGGTACAAATAGTAAAATGACCGCCAACAACCAACTTTGGCTATTCCTTTTTGACGGGACGTGTTGCTAGCTTTCTTGCTTACTCAACAGTGACTCTTATTTCTTAATTAGCGCCGAATGGAGCGGCTGGAACCGCTGCACGCATACCCTATGACGCGACTCATTCATCTTTTGTGGCCGACGCCAAGCTTCCGCCAATCCAGTGAGCGCATTTTACAGCGAACAAAAGTGGAGCGTGACAGTGGTCTCCAGCTGCTTCATGGCGCGGCTCCAAAACACATCATTTCTTATACCTACTATGTTATGAACGAGATCGTAAATTTGACATGTTACGCCTACTATGTTGCAACTAAACTAAACAGTCCATCTTTGGACAACTCATTTCAACTTTTAGGGCTGTTCCCCAACAGCCTATCCTAAATTTTAACTTTAAATATAATATAAGCTAGGCGATAAGTGGTGTCATTCCTGAATAATTGAAATAAATTGAAATTTTTTGACGTCGTTGATAATCCAAAAGGTCGTATGTCAATAATTATTAAAATTTCAGTATCATCGAAAAACGATTGCAAGCATTTTGCGGAATTTAGAAACTGCCACTAATAATAGGTTGCTAAATAACTTTTCACTCTGAAATTTTGTTTATAGAATGATCATATTCTGCAGTATTGCATTGTCAAATATTTGCTAAGTATTGTTATTATGTAAGGTTATTGTGTGACATACGACCTATTGATATTATTATCTGGCTACAATAAAAATACATAAAATTGAATTACAACACATAAAATATATTGTCACTAAGATATTGACTTCAGCGAGTGGTATACGAACTTTAGAAACAAATTTTTTTAATAAAATATGCATCTTTATTTAATCCACTTTATATGACGCCCTAAGACTAATAATTATTTTTTTCTACTAGTAACTTGAGATGTTGCCATTATTTACTACATTTCTCTAATTAGAAGTAGAATTTCTCTACCCAGGGAAATAACGATAATAAATAATCACCTAGGTAAGTAAAGAGAACATCATGGGGAGTCCCGGGCGGTAGCACTGGACATTCCCAAGGCCTTTGACCGAGTATGGCATGGAGGGCTCCTAACTTAAGTGAGAGCATATGAAATGAGGGTTCAATTTTGTTCATGGCTGTCAAGCTTTCCTAAAGACCGTTCTCTGCGTGTGGCGATGGATGGATTTCTTTCAGACACATTTAACATCAACGCTGGAGTCCCTCAAGGTTCCATATTGTTGCTCATCCTCTTTTTACTATACAATAACATCTCTATAGGCAGCAAGAGGTCTTACATCTCAACAAAGACCTGGAAAAAATTCTGTCTTGGGGTGATAGTAAGCAAGTAGAGTTTAACGTTACAAAATCTTGACAGCAATTTTTTTCAAGAAAGGAAATGTTGAAGAGCCGGATATTTATTGGGCATCAACTTGTATAGTCATATATTTTGGCATAGTCACGTTGCGGCCATTGCTAAGGCAGCCTCGCAGAAGCTTGGAATACTTTTCCGAACTAAGAACCTTTATGCTCCCCAACAACTTTTGATGCTCTATTAGGCCCAAATTCGACCATCGCTGAAGTAAGGGAGACCGGGGTTGGTTGTGACGATTTTTACTCATATTTTTTAAATTTTTTTCGTAATAACTTTGTCAAATTTACTTCAATGTACGTTTATTGCTTAAGGATTCCTCTATAACAAAATACTTACATAAACCCATAAAGTGTGAAATAAACAAAGATATTAACAATAAAGGGAGGTAACGCAAAGTGTCACAACGTACCCCGACATGGGGTTGCTTGTGAGACGAACGGGGTTGGTTGTGTCCATTATTATTTTCTTTATTGATCATCGTCAGAATCACAATTTATGCAAATAAAATATGGATCTTTATCTGTACACTCTACGTGGGCCTAGTTTTAACATTTAGTGCACTGTATCCATTTCTCTTTTGAGCGAGAGTTCAAGAATGATTCTCCACAAATTAGGCAGTAGGTCTCTGTTTCACCTTCAGAACTGCTGGAATGATTTTTTTTAGCTTTCCCTTTGCAGATGTTTCTTTTTATGCCTGATTGTTTAGCTTGTTTCTTACCTTCGTTCATTTCCTTTCGTTTGTGTTTATTTTCCAACTCCTCCTCATTGGGTGTGTCGGTCCAAATGGCGGCTCGGCCACGTTTTCGTCCTTTCCTGGTTGTTATTCGTTTACCTGCCTTTGGTGAGGGACGTAAATCTAGGGGAGAAAAATATAAATTTAGCCCCGAGGGTCCAGGCAAATTTTCAATGTTGGTAGGTCCTGGATTATCTTCATGACATGATATTGAGGGTAAATCTATTTTTACAGGTGAATTTTGAGGGGTGTTTTTGATTTTAGCTTCATCATTCTGGGATTCGTTTGATATTTCAGAAATAACTTGTTACGTCTCGTTTACATTGGAATTATTATGGTATGTTTGGTTTAATAACAGGTTTGGATTTGGAGGATCTGTAAGAGCTGCACGAAGAAACTCATCATCAGAAAATATATTTTGATTAAAGGGAAAAATCCCACTAACTTTAAACCCAGCTTGAATATTTTTTGGGGTTGCTGCTAAAGGTAGGGCATCTCTTGCGATTTTAGGTATGTCATATATAGATATTATTATGCTGGGATTATTATGCATCCATGAGTCACAAGCAGTATGTATATACTTCTTAATCATCTCAATCTTATCAATGTCACAACTGACCTCTTCCGCCAATTATAATATCTAAACTATAATAAATACATTAATAAAAACATGACAAAAAAAAATTTTCACTAGCTAATTCAGGTACATAAAACAATATCATAAAATAATAAAATTTACTCCAAGATGGCGATAACAGTAAAATCAGTGCAACACACACACAATTTGCGCCACTAAAACCATACCGACAGTGTATGGGGCCAAACATATGATGTATCCGTTGATGCCATGGCGACGCTGCTGCCGTCTTTGAACCAAGCTCAAAAGCCATTGTCACAACCAACCCCTGTCACAACTAACCCCGGTATCCCCTACTGTTCGAATATTTGGGGGATCTACTTCTAATCATACCCTGAGATTGCTAGATTCCATTTAAAGAAGAGCCATTCGCTTGATTGGTGACCATGATTTGACAAACGACCTGGAAAGCCTTGAACGTCGAAGGCAGGTTGGCGACTTGAGTCTATTTTACAAATATTTTCAATGCAAGTGCTCTACTGCGGTTGCCCGCTTGATTCCACCTAGAGCGGTGCATGGTAGAAATACACGACAAGCCACTGAAACCCACCCGTACGTGGTTCATCTTAGTCTCCCTCGAATGACACTGTTTAAGATTTCAGGCCAACGTGAATCGTTTACAGAAAAACTTTCTGTGCAATGAAGTTAAGTTACACACGATTTTAGCATTCTTTAACATGTTATTGGTGTTGAGCCTTGACTAACCGTTTTAAATGAGGAAATTCCGCAAAACAATATAAAATTTTTAATAAAACAGGAATTTCCATCATTAATTGGAAGATATTTTAAAAGGAAACTGTCATAATCAAAAATGTCAACACGACAACAAATTTTCTAAAAATTGATATTTAAAATCAGATTTCTATAGTTTTAGTTTTCTCAAGCTACTTGATTTTTAAAGTATTTTAAAATTTAAGTAGACATTGCTAATATAAAGATCTAATCGAATTTAATATGCAATATTTTAGTTTTAGAAGTAGAAGAAAATTTATATATACCTCGGTTGAGGAAGCTGTTATATACCTCGAACATTGAACTCTCGGTGTTTAATAGTTCACTTCTTAACCTAGGTAGGTATATAATGTAATATTGTAGTCAAATGAACTAAAACATGAACGCAAAAAAAAATTTAGAAATATAATTTTACACGCAATGTTTGGTAGGACGACATTTATAACTAAAAACATATTTCTTCGACTTTAATGCGGTTACAGTGTTCTTTAGAGATGTCGCTGCGATTTCTGTTATTAGGTATAAGATGCATGGTATTCAGCGTTAATAATGTATTTTAATGAAGATGAACGAAGTTTGTATCTTTAATTAAACGGGCTAAAGAATAAAGCAATGTGTCTCATTGCGGTGCTTACTATTCTTGATGGTAAGTAAGGTAACTGTGTCAATAAATCTGAAAATTTCAAATACTGAAGTCAACAAATGTCTGTAACTCAACTATCTCCTTTAATATTTCCAGCTCTAATGCTCGAAAAAGTTCCACTACTATATTTCTAAAAGCCATTATGTGATAGGTATACAACTATTATATAGGGCGATGGCTTTTCCCTAGCGGTTTTTATTATGTTAACGTAATTGGCTGAAAGAGGTATTTCTCCCTTTCGTCCAGTTTTCTTTCAATTATACTATGGTGGAATCAACTTCCATTTGTGTATGCCCGACTTCTAAATATGTCTGCCTTCTCCTCTCAATATGACTATCGTATTCGAGTTTTTTACGTTGCATTTTTTATATATTGTAATTCCCGACTGGATGCCCTACAATAATTGGATACTTCATATGACAAAGCATTCAAAAATTCAGTAATGTTTTTAGTAGATACATTCTGATATTTCAGGTTTGGATTTTTCCTGTTGCTTATCTAGAATTTCTGGTGGCCCCAAATTATTAAACTTTATGTTCTGTTTTAAAACCCAAGCCCTGTAATTCATTTTATTTCAAAGGTTTCAAAGCAGCTGCAATTTTAAAAGCAAGTATTGCTGAGCAACTGAAAATAATTCTGATAATTCTTCAAGTTTACTCAAACAACATTAATGAAGATAAATGCAGGAAAGAAATACCAGACTTATTATATACGTACATTTATTTGCTGGGTTTTATACGATTCTAGTTTTCTGACGGCATTGTAGAAAAGTTGGATATGGATATATCTGCTATTGCTACCATTAGTGACACTATTTTGAATAATTAAAAAAAAAAGTTCAGCTAAGCCTTACTTAAGCCTTTACACATATCATTACCATCAAGTATATGAAGCCGTAAGGCATAAAAAAACTTATTGATATGCTTTATTATTTTGGATATGGTTGTTCTGATGATGGAATAAGGACTTTTTTAAAATATTTAGCGGGCTATGTTTTAGTAAAAATTGGTGATGTTATTTTTATTTCCCATAGAATTGACCCAATGAATCCTGAAGAAAATAATTACACACACGCTAGCATTGATAATTTTGGTCAAAATGAAGCCACACTAGATGGTGAAAACTATACTCAAACCAATGTTAATGTTTCCAAAAAAAGAGTGATATATATTCAGGAATTAACTAGGACTTTCCAAGCGTTCATTAACCAGCCTTAATTATTTATATATTTATAAAAGTAAAAATATAAATAATGTGTAAATAAAAAGTCAGGGAAACGTCCTGAGCCTCCCGGAAATAGTGACGGAATGGCAAATAGTTGTTTTGATAATGAAGCCATGTATTTTACAATAATTGTCACTAATTTTTGATATTATTTTACGTACCTACCTTTACAAGGGTAGCAGCTGACAACGCATAATTATTAGGTCGCGGTGGCCACCGCCGCAGCGCGGCGCCTCTACATTCAAAAGCCTCTACCGGGATTACTATAAAATATAGACCCAATATTAATGAATACAAAACGAAGCCTATTAAATTGCACAGTTTTTAGTATAAAAAAAATTGAATAGCTTCTCGTATAAAGCCCCCAATAGATGGCCTGTCGTTTCTCGTTGATAAGCGGTAAATCGTGCACGCTTCAAAGAAGTAGCGAGAAGGGCATTTTCAAATGAGAAGCAAAACAGAAGCTCTGCGTATGCGCGGTGCTTTTGGTTCCACAGTCGGTGTAATCGCAATAGTCTAGACGCACATGGGCCCCACACTCCACACTCCACAAGCCAGGCGCGTCAAGTTACAGGTTACAGGTCATCAATTGGGGCTTAAGAAAATTACGGCGAGGTGAGTTAAAAAAATTGCTGGCGTTTTTTTCTCTTTCTTGAAATATTGCTGGTTTTCCTATATTATTTACCAAATTTTTGATACGAGATACAATAATACCAAGAGAAAAAGAATTGAATGCGAATTAGACTAAAAAAAGAACACTGATCCTATCTTTTTTGGAACGAAGAGTGTGGTTTTAAAGTTAAAATTATTGCATTGTATTTTTTATTAGTTTTTTGCCTTGATCTTTTGTCTCGATTAATGAAGAGTGTCGTTAGTAACATTTCCTATGCAGATAAACACGCTTTCTGAGGTGGTAATGGTGCCATTTGGTTATATGTTGTTGTTTTTTTGTGCATCGTAGCCGAAGCTATCCGATTCAGAACTAATTCATCAAGCATCATTAAGCTTCCGCGGTTCTTGGTCTTCCCCAAAACCCGTTAATAATATATCAGTTACTATTACTATCAACATTGGAAAACGTATTTAATCATAATTGTAATAGGTTTTAATTCTTATTAGTTGTATCAGTTATCAGTATGGCTATATTGGTTAATAGATCACTGTACTTTTGTGCCTTTATGGATTTAAATTTAGGAAAAATAAATAGAAGGTATGCGGGTAATAACATATTACCGAATACATTTAATACATCTTTTAACCCCTAATTACGGACACCCATTTTTTTTACAGTCATACGAACAGGAAGTCTGCTAGACCCATATTAAAAAATATCCAGGTTAAAATGAATGCAACGTATAAATTAATTTTTTTGTGTTAATAAATAATGTCCAAGATGTTCTGAAAGCATTTATTACAACATATTATTTATTAAATACATAAAAAAAGTTACATAAAGGAGCAATATGCAAAATCATTTGTTTTTTAAAATGTCCTAAGCACATGTACAAATAATTATACTTTACTCCTTTTAAACATTAAAAAAAAATAATTGGCAATAAAAAAACTGTAAAACTAATGGTAACACAAATTAAAAAAAAAATAAAACCAAATTCTAAAGTCAAGCAGTAAAAAAATCTGCAGGTTATATTAAAACACCTTCTCTAGGGCCCTTTTCGGTCATAACAACAATTTAT
The DNA here is from genome assembly GCA_963920685.1 of Polydrusus tereticollis. NCBI lineage: Eukaryota > Metazoa > Arthropoda > Insecta > Coleoptera > Curculionidae > Polydrusus > Polydrusus tereticollis. The sequence goes on from OY987326.1 coordinate 135,899,163, forward strand.
TCAGCATTTTTGACAGCACTGCAGGCAAATAGGTTTACTGCATTTTATGCAACTGAGTGCAGTTTTTCTTTTTAATTTATAGGGACATATATAACAATATTTTCTGGTTTGAAGACGCTCCTCATGTGCATATTCCAGTATTTGCAAACACGACGATTTAAGGTTTTTAGTTCTTCATAACAGGTAATTTTTTATTTGTCCATGTTATTACTAGATCGCACATTTCGGCAAAAAACAACAAACTGAAAAATCCTCTTGAATTAGTTTTGTCTTCTATTTCTGTACGTACTAGTGGAAAAAGTATAATTATGTGAGATGCTGTGCGAACATTTCTCACAGGTTCTCTTGTACTCCATTTAAAGCTATTTTTTCCATACATATAAGTTATTTTATCAATATTTGTTCTAGCTACTCCATTTCCTTCCATTTCACCATCACTTTTTCACACAGAGTAACTGTCACTATCAGAACTCTGGCTATTTTCATTTTTGTTATTGGGTCTATAATCAGCGTCATCATAACTAGCTTCCTGTTCATGCTCACTTTCTGTATCGCTATACCAAGTCAACGCTATTTCTTCCAAGTTTCGGTCAAGAACACTCACCCGTTGTGGTACAGTAGTCTTAGTATTAGCCATAATGGTTTACAACTTATATTACACTTATACTGACACGGAGTCTGTTAAACTCCTAAACTCGCAATATTCGGATAAATAAAATTTTACGACCTTGCCACTGGAACACGTTGTAAAGCACTGAAAATATGTAAGGTGGGGTAGTATAGAGTCTGTCAGACTCCGTGTCCGTAGTTAAGGGTTAAAACAAGTAAGTACTAATAATGAAATAAGTTTTAAATGACAAATTATTTACAGCTTTTTGACTATATCGCAAAATAGGAGCAGCAATATTGCTATTCCCAAATCTGTTAGTTGTAAAATACATTTTAAAGGACAATATTGGTTAACATACAGTTAACAGTTATTATCAAATTTATTGTTGAAAAACTTTTAGAGATGGTTGGTTGCCTACCAAAGAAAGAAATTACTGTAATAATAAATAAAATAAGTAAAATATGAGAGTAGCCTTATTAATAATATATTAATATCTAATGCTAGTTTTAAAAATATCATGACAATATTAACCTAACATTTTATTACCACAAGAAATGTTTCTGTTAACAACTACAAAACTGACAACAAATAATTTTCTTTTTCTAACCGACATACGACTACTTGATATTAGCCGATTTCTCGACGTCAACGACATGCTACAAATTTCTATATAGAAATGTGAACTTTCAGATTGGCCAGAGACATACGACATTTCTCTTGCTAATAAAGTAGATTATTTTAAGTGTATATCCAATAAAAACTGTCAATGGAGAAACTATAAGATGCGACGTATTGAAGTTTCAACGATGATTTGATTATGAGACTTTTAATAATAGTTTTATATGTATCCTCTATATAAACTGGTCCAGAAGGGTATAAAATATTCTAATAATAATAATGAAAACATATAAAACAAGCATAACAAGTTATTCTTTATAGAAAATAAAATATTATATTTTACAAAGTAACTAAAAGCTTTTCAGCTTTTAATAAATGTTCGAAAAGATCTTTTAATATGGCTTGATTTTAGTAATGACAAAAATCTAGATTTTTCTTAACCTTAAGATTTTCTTATATTTTAAGCCGGCTTTAGAGTGAGGACGTTTAGAATAATTCCAAGGCCTCGTCTTGCTATTTTTAATTCTTGATATTCTTCAGCTGACGTTTTCGTTATAGAGTTCATTCATCAGGTTGTCCCGACCCATTTTCAAAATTTTTGCTTCGGATATTTTGAATGACCTCAGTTTAACGTGTAGTTTTCACTCCGTGCTTTAATATTTAATAAGAATTTGTGGCATAAAATTCTTTGACACTCTACGAATCGCCATTCTTTTCAGCGGATCGTGTAAGTATGCAATATTTAAAAATTAAAAATGGTAGCATGTAGGGTATTTTAAATACTTTTTACAGGGGTGTCCACAAACTCCCTGATTTGACCTAAAATTGTAAACGTATTTTATAAAATGTACCTTACACTTTAACCCAACGGTTTTCGAAATATTCACACTTATTTATAAGGAAAAATTATTGAATTCACTTGAGATGCACGTGGTTAAATTTACCTGCGCTGCACCAGTTGAAGGAACCACTAAGATAAGTTACTTTAAAGTAACAATACATTTTCTAAGGATAAAATATTAAGAGAAAATAATTGTAATATTTTAACACCGTATTGGGATCTCAGGTTTTTTTGTATTTAGGGAGGATTGAGCGATATCTAAACTAAAACGGCCCTTTAAACATATGTGATTTTTAATTTGGTGATTCCTAACATAAAATTTCTATGCGAGAAACTTGTAGATGGTTTATTTAAATCTGGTGTGTTAACGCTGAAAGATATCCACCATTTTTTGGGAGCGGTACTGTATTGTACTGTTGCATTTCTGCTCAAGGAGGAATTAATTATTAATTATAACACTTGTGTGAGCACCTGTATCGTCTGGGATAGTTCTTTGTACAAACAATTTCCTGACAATCGCGCTACAGCCAGGGTAATAGTGTTTATACCACGGCTAAGTTTCCCATTAAGGAATCACCTTTAGCTCTTTCTGTAATAACTACCTTTTTTAACACCTTTTCTATTGGAGAAAATGGTAGAAATCCATAAAAGTAAAGTATTGCTTGAGCTGGCAGTAAATGCGCCTATTGCAACAGAGTCTGGATCTCTTTTCAAAGATTTGTATTAATGAACTTTTGCATTAGTTCTTGGTGCAACCGACTCGGAGAACAAAATGCTGCAGTGATTTTTTCAAATGCATTATTATTTAGATCCCCAAGCAGTTAATATAAAAAAAATGGCGGTAGTATTGTATATTTTTGAAAGTACTGAACAATGAGTTTTATATTTTGCAAAATATTTCGGACCTATGAACAACTCTAAATAATTTATGTAATGTTTAAACCCTTTGACACTCCAGAATCCACATGTTTTCTCAGTTGCAATATATTCTCTAGTCCGTTTTAGATGCTTCTGAGTATACTTCATTAAAATGGTCAAATTCAATAGTATCAATACTAAACCTATAATCTACAAATTATGTTAGTGACTCATTTAATACCAACCACCAAATCTTTGAAGCAACCGAATAAAAACATTGTACAAATAAATGATTTCTTAGCATAAGAAAATTATTTTCGCTACAAATACATTAAACTTAGGAGGCGACGTTGTCATACAAGCCGAAATCAGCTAAATGCGTTTAAAATAGCACGGCGATGCCGATCCTGAGATTTTGATCGCGGAGAAAATAAATGTGGCATAACGCAAACACAGTATTCACAACTTGAAAGATTTGAAAATAAGTGTGCCGGTAGGGTTTTCGCGCTGCTTGATTAATTTGTGTTTTTATTATAAATTTATCGAGAGATTTTTTTTAGTTTTCCTAGTATAGGTAGATGTCGCTCACACAGATTGTGCTTTGTGTAAATATAGTTATTAAACTTTTTTTAGTGTTGTTATCTACTTTTAATTGAGTAAACTATGAATATTAATGAACTTTCAACTAGTTGTCCGGCTACAAAAAAAATTTTAATAAATATTAAAAGAAAGAATAATCGTTAAAAACGTATACTATGGAATTTGTGAGCTAACCACATTGGATAATACAGAAAAATGTGGTACTTTAACGAAACTTTCCTCGCGCACTGTGTTCGCGGTTTTGAAAAGCCTTAATCAAGAAAATGGCGAAAGAGAAAATAGTTAAGGAGCCCTGACAAGAAAACGCAAAAAAAGAATACTTGATTATTCCACAAAATACACCGTTCATCGCTAAATCTATGGATTTTTTCCTAAATGTAGTGTCCACAATATAAAAAATGATGGCTGAAATTTAGATGGGAGAATTTTGGTTATAATAAACGAAATCGAGAAAGCCTACTAATACTAATAGAAATTAATAATATTAAATTATTGTATGGCGCCGAAAATATGTAGAAAAATTACTGGAGTTCGGGAAAAAGGGAAAAATTGTGTTACACCGATAGAACATGGCTCAATGAAGGGCACACAGTTGAGAAGGTATGGCAAGATCTAAATATTAAAAGTTCAAGGCAGGCATTTATGGATGGAGTTTCGCAAGGACTAAGAACTTCTAGTGGAAATGGTCGTCGCCTTATAGGATCAGGTTCAGGTTTCAAGGGTTAATGAAATAAATTTAATTTATAAAAAGTTATATGACCTTCTAACGAAAGTTCATAATTTATAATTTTCTTGGCTTTAAGTATAGTTGGAATTGTTTGTACTACCGACATAAGTTATCAATTATTATTATTATAACTCTATTTATAAACATATTTTCCTCAAAATTTCCTGTGTTGTTTTTGAATTACAAGAACTTTTGCCATTTCAGCCCTATTCTATAGTACAAGTGTGATATAAATGAAACCTTTGCAAATATTCGAATTTTAAACGATTTATGTCTTTAAAATGATTTATTGACGTTGAGGCCTTTAACTCTGCTGCTTAAGGGTAACTCTAGTATTAATTTTGACTATTGAACATGGAAACTATATATTATGTATTTCATTGTAAAGTAGGAATCAACTTATTATAATTTAAAATAAAACCAAGGGACTCTAGAAGTGAAATAGGCATTTTCATATTTCTCAAACAATCTTGTTTTGTGAATCTTAATAATTTATAGGTATTTAATTAGCATAAAACCTTTTGACCTTAAATATTTAATGATGGGTGTCATCATAAGGTATTGTAAATAAATAGGGTGCTGTGCATAATCCAAATAGCATAATATCTGTTAAGTCGTATTATTCGTTTCCCAAAAACAAATCAGATGTATTTTTGACACTTTTACCCGTAGCGACAACAAAATAAGCATTTTTTAAATTAGCAGAGTCCAAAAAATACATTTTAGGATGGAATATTTCGAACTGATCTATAATTTTCTAGTTTAAATTGTGAATAGATCTAAAATCTTTAATAGGTTTTTGGACTTAAAACTAATGCGATATAAATTGGTTTATATTTTTATATTGAGGACAGATAATAAACATATTAGGCGTGTTCTTTTTGATTTCTTTTTTTCCGAGATTATTTAATGATCCAAAGCTAAAAAGTTTCCTTAGTATATGAATTCGATCGATTGTGGTATGTTTTCATTGAGGATTCGGGGTTTACAGCCTCCGTGGAATTTCTGAAACACTGTCAGTTTAAAAAATAATTTTGGTGTAAAGCTGTTGAATTTGGACAATATCTTTAATTCCATGCTGGCTTTTTAATCGAAAATGCAGATTTACACTGATTGTTAAGAGATTTACCAAATAGGAAGGTACCCATAGTGCATTCATTTGCGACTAACTTTCCGCATAGGAATACTAAGCCTGGCATCCATTTGATGAATATTTTAAGATAATTTTATAATATCTATAATATTTAAATAGAAATAAAGGTCTGTCTTTACCACCAAATAATTAATTATTTGGTGGTAAAGACAGACCTTTATTTCTATTTACAATCTCGCCACAGAATATGGACTACTTCTTAAATATAATATTTAAGTTTAGAACTGACAAACTAAATTGCGTTTTCCTGAGTCAGTATCTTACACCGTGCCTGTTATCAAGGCACGCGCCGATGAGTTGACGCCGGTCTTTTGTAATCTTCTTGCTAGAAAACTGCGCGAATCCAGCCCCCGCTCAAAAAAAGGCAAGAAGACTTTGCCAAACAACTATCGTCCAGTCGCATTATTTTCGGTTATATTAAAAGTTGTGGAGTAAAGAATCTGGAAGGCTTTAATATTATTAGTGACCGCCAAAATGAATTCTGCAAGACTAGATCAACGGGAGACCTTCTCGCTTATGTTACCCACGGTTGGAACAACACAATAGAACATCATGGAGAATCCCGGGCGGTACCACTGGGCATTTTCAAGGTCTTTGACCCAGTATGGCATGAGGGACTCCTAACATAAGTGAAAGCATATAGAATAGCGGTTCAATTTTGTTCATGGCTGTCAAGCTTTCTTAAAAGCGTTCCGTTCTCAGCGGAAGTCACAATGGATGGATTTCTTTCAGACATATTTAACATGAATGCCGGAGTTCATCAAGGTTCTATATTGTCTTTCACCCTCTTTTTAAGGATCTATTGCAAAAAATCATGTATATAGCTTCGCTGACTACTTTAGATGCTCGATCAACGACTGCCGATTCACATATCTATACCATATCAAGCTGCAAAATCTGGTTTTAGCGGAAAGATATGAGTTGCGGAAAACCCAGATTTAATATTAGAGGGGATCATGGACATCCCAAACAATGAGAAAAATGATCCCATAACGTTAATTTGTTAGAGAACGGTCTCGATTATTTAACCAATATTTGAGAACTTCATCGTCCCATTAGTGCTCAAATGAGCGAAAGATTGCCTTGTTTATTGGCTGGAGCTCATGTGTTGTGTTGCTTGGTAAACAGTATAAGTTGATACCTAGCTCATCAGCAACCGTGAAAATTAAGTGGTCCAAAAGACATTTAGCACCGTCGAAAATCAGAAGGCAAGGGCAAGGAGCTCTGTACTTTGCAAAATGCTAAAGGCATTGCTTAAAGGTTTCAATGGTTATGCTGTCCTATGTGTCATTAACCATATGCTTCCTGGTGGTAAAGAACCGGTCTATTCTAGTTTTATTCACTTACCATTAAATAAGATTAACGGAAGGATTGCATAACCCATAGAATTCCCACAATTTATTGTGACATTTCGCCCATGTTCATTCGCTACAATAACATACACTCATTCGCCAATGTTCATTCGCTACAATAACATACACTCATTTGGCCCCCTTTTTTTTTAAGAGCCACTTATTGGTGGTGGAGGGCTAAACGGCAACTTTTGCCATTTATATTATAGATGCACTGAGGTTTGTCTATAATATCAAGGTTAGTGAGAACGTTACGCAGTTTTGTAAGGTGGTCGTTTATTGTTTCGGGGCCTGGCAGGACTGATGCTCTGAGTCTTGCGCTTTCTAATTACAGGATTATAGTCGAAAAATCCTTTAAGCCAGAAACGCCCAGAAAATTTATTTTCTTCATTAGATAATGGGTGGCATATGGATTTGGCATCGCCAAAATTAAAAACGCATTTAAGCAATATCTTAGAAGTTAGCGGATATCATATTTCTGCCAATCGAATAATTCTTGAACACAATTCTTGTTCTTTTTTGAGCGACCCATGGAAAATTTTGATGTATGATTTCTTTCTAACTAATTTCTCAGCGTTCCACGAGGTACCAGAAATTGCGTACTTACTAGATTTCTCGAAAAAATACCCTAGAACATACTCCAAAATATCCGTGTCACTTAGATCTGAGATTTTCTTAAAGATTCTATATTCTTAAAGATTCTTTATTTGTATTGCTATAAAATCTCGCAACACTGTACCGGAGCACAAAATAAATGTAAAATTTTCATATCTTTTTCTTAGAGTCAATTATTTTTGACTTGAAGATAGAGTACCTTGAATTGAGGATAGCTTTGATTTATTGTGGTATAGTTTGTGTTCCCAACTACGCGATCCAAATGTTTCTTAAATCTTTTGAATTCAGCTGCCAAGGGCCCACTGAAATGCCAGACGCGCGGAGGTATAAAATACCATTAAAAAAACATTAATTCAGAGTTTGCGCCGACAAATTTCGTTTCGTGGCGTTGTCGGAAAAATGTTGAAAGGTTTACCTCCTCGTGATACAAAACGCCTTAGAGTAGTCAAGAGCGCATCACTGCTTAAACTAGTGATTTGTCTACGCGAACTTTTCGATCTTTTAATAACCTGCATAATCCCAACCTGTATTTAAAAATGGTGAACATTGATTAAGCCTTTCAGCCGGTAAGTTTCCGCATTTATTCGACTAATTGCATTTCTGCCCGAAATATGCCAAAAATGCTCACGAACAGAATAAATTACCTCTTAAGGACCGCAATACTATAAATGTACGTGCGAATTGGTCAACATTAATTCAGTTAATTTATGTTTAATTTGTAAATTAATCGGATATTTTTTAGAATACGGAATATCGGCCTTTCGAATACTGCTCCCTATACTGATGATATCGTCATTTAAAAATGGATGAAGCGATTATATATTACTCTATACTAACTACTAACCTGCACTAACAGAACACTTAAATAAATTAGCAAAATTGACCGTTCATCAGTGGCTCGCCCCATAGCCTCTAGGCTACGCACATTTTTATTAAAGGTATCATAATGGTTACTTAAATCGGTATGTATGATTATTTAATCACTAATAGAACTTGAAATAGAGCCTTTGCAAAATTGAATTTGACTAAACGGTTATTCTCATTTATTATCTTTGTTTGACTACAAGGGCGGTTTTACAATAGGGGGAGGGGAGTAAAAGGGTAATTACCCCCCCCCCCCCCCCGTTAATTCAGAATTTTAAGCTAAAAAATTAATAAAATTATAGGTACAAGGTACAACCAAATGCTGTTTGCAGTGCCTCGATGACACGACGCGATGCCCGTTTGGCTTCGCATTGCCTTGTTGCCGTTCATACTCAGGTGAGTACGCGCGTTTTACCCTTACGAGGTTACGCGGCTAATTATAACTATCCCGCCTTCGCGGATATCGTGGCAACCAAAATTGCATTTTCTTCTTGTTTCTGTTCAACAGTATCCGCTGCCCGCTACCATACGTCATAGCTTGTCGCCGATTAAACTTGTTTAATATTATTGCTTGATAGGCAATGTGCATGTGCATAGATTAAACTAGAAGCATTTAAATAAAGAGACCGGTAAGAGCAAAAATTAAATTTTGCCTTTGAGGAAACTTAAATTCATATCTAGGTACTATAAATATAATATAATACTTTTTCTTTCAGAGCAATGAGTAAACTTTGTTGAGTTTTAATTTTAAAAAAGCTAAAGTCGGCCAAAATGTAGGTACTTTAAATCAGAAAAATATGAGAACATTAAAAACGGATACGAGTGATCGTAATGATGATCCAACTAATATAAACAAATAATTCCAGTATTGGTAACTCAAAAAAAATTGTGTAGGTATTGGCGTGTTCTGAATTGGAGGAACTAAGCAATACCAAAAAGATCGCCATTTTAAAAAGTAAAAATACTATCGAAGATTTTAAATACCCTTTTAGCATTCATAATAAAAGGGGAAAGGATGTAAAATGTTATTTGTCTATAAAGCATTTAGAACCTTTTCAATTCTCATACACGAAAAGGATTATTTTGTGAATTTTGTGCTTTATTTGCTCAACCTAGAGGTTGAGTTGAGGCAAAGTCAGTTGAATAAACTAGTAAAAGCACCGCTCGATAAGTACTCAAAACTTTTGGAAAAAGATGGTGATTTAGTTTGTCACCAAAATTTTCTATACCACCAAGAAGCAGTCGAACGAGCTAATTTTTTTCTAGAAAAAATGGCCAACCTAGAATTGTCAATTGAAAACTTATTAGACGAGGAGAGGAAAAGACAGGTGTTAGAAAATCGCAAAAGATTAATACCAATTATTGAAGGCATAATATTGCTAGGACGACAAGACCTTGCATTTAGGTCGCACCGGGACGATGGATTCAATTTGAGGCTATCAATTTCAACATAAATATCGAAGTAGAACGAAATATAGTTATTGCTGAAAACTCACCAGTTAATTACGGAAACTTTAAGGCCATTTTGGAATGCAGAGCAAATGGAGATCTGGTTTTAAGGGAACATCTAACGACATCTTCTGCACGATCTACTTACATTAGCAAAACAATTATTCAAAACGAGTTTATTTCCATATAGGTCAAGAAATATCAGATGTCATCATAAAACAAGTAAATGGGGTACGGTTTTATAGTATTATATTTGATGAGACCACTGATATTTTTAAAAAAGCCGAATGTCATTGTTGGTAAATACGTGTTTCCTGGTGAAATACGTGATGATTTTTTAAGTTTTATTGATTGATAATAATAATAATAAATGTCTTTATTTCAGAAATTAAATTTTCTGTTACAAAAGTACAAAAAGAAGGGATACATATTACATATGTTATTCTGAGATAGGCGAAGTCCAGATGAGGCATCCTAAAATACCTCCCTGATCTACTTAACCTATAGCTAATCTTAAATATCTTAACCTAACCTAGCGGTGTATTGGTAATTAACTTTTTATTTAACGTGACAATCACGATGCAGTGGGTGTATGTTCATCATACATGTCTATTCAATATATGTTTAATATAATTCAGCCTAAAGGAAGAGAGCGGAAGTATTTTTAAGTTATCTGGCAACGAGTTATAGAACTTAGCAATATTGTGTGAAAAGCTTCGCTCAAAGATTGCAGTGTGGTGATGCGGGGGCGTTATTCTGCCTTTAAATCTGGTATTTAAAGTATGTACGTCAGTTCGAAAAACAATACGGTTATACAAGTATGCAGGACATTTCAAAGATATAATTTTATGATAAAAGCATGCTTGATGCAGCTCCCTCCTCTCCGCCATACTCAACCAGTGCGACTCGTCCAGCTTGTGGGAGATATGTTCATATTTCCTTACTCCATGAATAAGTCTCAAACAAGAATTCTGAACAAGTTGTATTCGTCGTTTATCGACTACAGTGAGACAATTTCCGTAGACAACGTCGCCATGGTTAAATAATGAGAACACGAGGGAATCGCACAAAAGTGATTTAACCTTTTGAGATAGGAAGTGCCGCATATGGTATAAGAATTTTAATCTAATGAAAGCTTTTTGTATACAACCTGACACATGCGCACTAAATCTTAGAGAACTGTCAAAAATCACTCCCAAGTTACGCACATTCTCCTTCACTAGCAAAATAATGTCATCAATCTGAATTTTAATTTCACTTTTAACTGAGTCCAAGTCGGCCTTGCGCCCAAAAAGTCAAAAACCATTACACAGCACTTCTTAGGGTTTAATGTAAGGGAGTGTTGTAAAGACAATTTATTTAGGGAGTTTAGTTCAGAACTTATTATTTTACAGCTTTCAACAGTATTGGTTCTACTAAATGATTTATATACCTGCGTGTCGTCAGCATAGTATTGAACTAAACATTGTTTTAATGAGTTTGAGAGAGATGATGTATAGATAGCATATAAAAGGGGAGACAGAGTCGAGCCCTGTGGCACCCCATTTTTAATTATGAGAGGATTCGATATCATACCTCCGACACGCACTGATTGAGATCTATTTGACAAGAAATTGGTAAAAAATCCAACTGCCTCATCAGACAGTCCCACATGGTGCAGAATAGCTAATAATAAGGGATGATTTATAGTGTCGAAAGCCTTGGAGAAGTCCAACAATGCCAAAACGGTTATTTTACTATTGTCAATAGCCTGAAAAACATCGTCACTAACATTAAGCAATGCTGTAGCGCAGCTATGATGTTCGCGGAATCCCGATTGCGTTTGGGGCAGGATATTATTACTTTCAATATGTTTAGTCAGTTGAGCGTTTACCACCTTCTCCAAAACTTTCGCCATACAAGGCAAAACACTGATAGGCCGGAGGTCCTTAAATTCCTTTGGCGACGAGACCTTAGGAAGTGGTGTCACTGAAGCCTGTTTCCATACTTCAGGAAATTCCGAGTTACGAATGCAAAAGTTAATAATGTGAGTAATGTAAGGTAATAAGAAGGGACAGCACACTTTTAAAATATAACTGCCAATATTGTCAACTCCCTCAGCCACCGATCTAATGTTTGTTAATATTCTGAACACGTCAGCCTCAGATACCTCCTTAAGATTGAGAGCAGAAGAAACTTTATCACTGAGTTTATTTTTATAGGTATTAAGTAGGTGTGTATTATCTGTTTGTGGTCTTCCTACTGTAAAAAATAAATTAAGTTCATCGGGTTTTATTAGAGCATCTGGAAATTCAAATTTTTTATTATCATTTAAGAGACGAAATGTTTTTAAGTTTTGCCACACGTTTGACGTGTTTTGTAATCTAGCTTCGAAAAAAGCCTTTTTTTCCCTACGAATTGTTAGTGTCACCAAGTTTCTGATACTTTTGTAGAAATCCCAGTGCGCAGGCAACTTGGACTTTTTAAAACGAGTCAGGGCACTATTTCGTGTTTTAATCATATCGCGTACGGTATCTGTGATCCACGGATTATTCTTTTTTGTAATCCTAGCAGTTCGTAATGGCATGTGAATGCTTAACAAAGCCATTATATTTTCGTTAAAAAATTGTACTTTTTTGTCAATATTATTATAATCAAAAATGTTTCTCCATGGAATAGATTGTAAATCGGCATAGAATTGATTATAATTAGCATTCTTAAAATCTCTGTATTCCCTAATTATAGGCTTAGGTTTATGTTTACGCAAAAAGAATTCACCATAGACTAAATCATGATCAGAAATATTTGGAACTGACAAAGTGTCTGAGATATCTATGAGTAGGTCCTCAGGTACTATTATAAGGTCTAAGAGAGTTAAGCTATCTGCAGCTATTCTTGTAGGTTTGTTAATGATTTGTTTAAGACCTGTGGCTTCTAAAAGTGAATAAAAATCAGATGCACCTTTGGTGTTCAGATTCATAAGATTAATATTAAAATCTCCTAAGCAAAAAATATGATCAAATTTTGGGACCAGTGCCATAACTTGTTCCTCAAAATCTCGTAAAAATACATTTATATTACAGGACGGTGGGCGATATATACAACCAAAGACAAATGATTCTTTATTAAGAATTATACTTAACCAAACTTGTTCATAATCTATACTGGTTCTCAAATCATTAATTAGCGCTCCATTTAGGCTTTTTTTAAAGTAAATAGCAGCTCCACCACCCCTACTCAAACGGTCTTGCCTTACCAGTAAATATCCAGGAATTTGGACCTCCTTAGAGTCGACGCCATCGCTCAGCCAGGTCTCCGTCACAGCCACCACATCATAATCACCACCCAATACAATCTCCCTTAATTCGTTCAACTTAGCAACTAAGGATCGGACATTAATATGTGCAATTCTAAATTTTTGCATAAAGAGTACCAATAACCGCTTATACACTTTTAGTAGATAAGATACAGAAATGTGAAGAAAAAGAAAAAGGTATTCACAGTAGCAGATATAATAGAAGTTTAGAAAAATAAAGATAAGGATAAGGACCGTGTCCACGAAACTAACAATAGTCAGTATACTATTACATAAAATCAAAACATTAACTTTTACTTAAGATTTTGCAAATCATTAACATTTTTTATGCACACCTTTTTGTTGTTAATAGATACAAAGATATCACCCCGAATTGTCCAAGCGTTGTTTTTATAAATTTCCCGGGTTTTAAGAAACAAGTCAAATTGGTCTTTAATAAGCATTTCGCTCACTAGCACTCCGGTATTTTTAAACTTTTTTTTCGCGTAAAACACTTCGTCGCGTTTCTTTGTGTTGTAAACTCGACTACAACTGGTCGAATTTTATTTTGATTTTGCGGTTGATTGTTTGTTAATTATATTCCTTTCACCCGAAATAGCAGCTCTCGTACAGTTCCAGATCAGCATACAGTTGTTCCATTCAATTTGTGTATCTAGCACCTGAACGGTTCTAGCCCTCTCGTGCATTACCCAGATTAACATTAAGGTTATGTTGTTTTGTTTGTTTATTGTTTAGTATCAGATATTCAGTTAAATTAAGAAATGTATAATCTAACTATATTCGATCCAGAAGATCAATGCAATTACGAGTTAATTTTAAATGAGGATGATTTTGTTCGGGCACAAAATGGTACGTACAGAAGTATATATATTTGAAAAGTATCCAATAACAGAATAAATTATAATTTTGTAGATGAACATTTTTTGAATCAGCTTCTGAGGAGTGCCAAATCCAGCAGCAATGGAGCCGTACAAACATTAGTTGGTATTACAAGTGACAAGGAGAATAAGAACAACAATACTACGACATTATATGAGGAACAGAATTCTTCTTCGAGTACACAGAATATTCCAGATCCTATGCAAGATAACAGTGTTCAAGTAAGCTTTTCTGATGGCCAATCCACAAGCAAGCAAATTCAACAAGATTTGTGTAAAACCATAATTGTCTGGGATTATGAGCAGACCAAAGCGTTGATTAGAAGTATGTCAACACATATAGGAGATTTAAATCATGTTAAAAAATGTAAATTTGTGTATGAGAATATAGCAAATGATTTATTGAGTGCAGGATATACTTTCAGTTCTACTACAGTACAAAATAAATGGAAAAGTTTAGTGAGAAGTTACCAAAAGTGTAAAGACATTCACACAAGAACGGGGCAAGGCCCCTCTAGATTTTATTTTTTTGAAGAAATGGATGAGATTCTTGGATTAAAACCTACAAATTCATGTAGTCATTCTCTTAATTCCTTCAGCAGTCAAAACGAAAATGTAAATCACACAGAACCATCAGGAAAAAGGCCACTTGAAGAGGTAAGTGAAAATAATCTTTCCAATGAGAATTCTCAAGAGCATCAGTCTGCAAAAAAGAATGAAAAAGACCCTCAAGCCAAAAAGAAATTCTTGTCCACTAAAATGGAATACATGCAGAGAAAAATTAAAGAGTATGATGAAAGAAGGGAGAGGCATAAAGACAAAATGAATGCAGAAAATAGAAGAGCAGCGATAGAGGAAAGAAAACTTGAAATGTTAAATAAGGTAGTGGAACAAAATGCTAGAAACAAGAAATCATATGATGAAAATTCATAATTTATCTTGGAAATTTTATTAGTAAGTTTGGTAGTTTGTAAAACACATAACCAAATTTATTCGTTGAGGTTATTGTTTAAAAATCCTGTGCTGTTGAATTTAATATTTTGGTGAGATGTTTAGTGTGTAATATTGTTCCTATTTTTTGTTTATTAGAATTTACCTGTTTAATTTTGTCACTGTTATTTATAAATGTTAAACATTAGGAGTAGCATAAGTTTGAGCTAAGATCTAGTCAGCTGCATAACTGACTTTGTAGTCTTGTTATTTTGTGATACTTATTAACTGACTGTTGATTTATTCACCTTTTCTACATGTTTTTGAAACCTATATGTAAATGTAGTAAAAAATAATGTAATAAATTTAAAAAAATAGTCGTTTACTAAAAATTTATATTTAATATTTATTTATTAAAAAATAATAATTCTCAAAATTTACCAATTCTTTGTTTAGTTACAAACCAAATATACTTAATTAAGAAAACTTAGGTGGATTAAAAACATATTTTTATTCTTGACTGCTCTTAACCTTTACTATAATATGCCCAAAATGTAAAGTATTTTCTCCTATCACCTTAGCATAATGCAGTTCACGGCTATTGCTGCACTCTACCAAATAACTTGTTAAAGACTTCTATCTGCCTATTATTTCCTCCAGCAACTGCTACATGGGCTATTGGGTCTTCTGGCTGGTTGCAATCTCCATTTTCAACATTTTCTACTGTATCATTATACAGTATACATATATTATGTAATACACAAGCAGCCATTATCAATTTACTGCAGAATAAGACATCCTTATTGTCCAATTTCCTTAATCGCCTAAATCTATTTTTTAAGAGGCCAAATGCGTTTTCAACCACTATTCTAGTGGCTGAATGATAATAATTAAAATTTTTTTGTTCCCTTGATAAATTTCCATTATCTGTGAAAGGGCTCACTATCCAATGTGTATTAGGATAATGCCGAATCTCCCAATAAAAAGTAATTGCCCATGAAATTGGGATCTTCTTCCATCTTTTTATAAATTCCTGACTTTCTCAATAATCGTGCATCATTCATACTTCCTGGTTCTCCACAAAATACGTCGATAAATCTTTTGTCACTATCCACAATACCTTGTAGTAATACACTATAACTAACCTTTTCTATTGCAATATGCTTCCTGGTTTTCTTTAGGTTTGGGAATTTCGATATGACTGCCGTCTATACAGCCCACTACGTTCTCTATGCCCTTCATATCTTTAAACTTTTCAGATACGGTTCTGGCATGTTCTGCTGAAGGCCATTTAATAATCTCGTTTTTCATTGACAGTAAAAACTCGATTACCCTTTTTATTGTTCTGTGACCTGAACTCTCGGTACAATTAAATCTATCTCCAATTTGACGAAAGGTCTCCATATTTCCCATATACCATAGGCTGAGCAAGAATGCCTTTTCAGATGAGATTTTCTCCGTACCATCTTTGTGAGTCGGCAGAAATCCTGAATTCTGTAAACGATCTGCAAAACAACAATTTGTATTACAGGGTGTATTTAAACTCAACATTGATAAAATTAGAAGTAATAATCCGGTTTCTACTGAAAGCTTTCTTCTTTCAAAGCTGACTTACACACCTTGAGAAATATAGCTGTGACTGTAAGTCAAACACAACTTTACAAACTTATTTGTTAAAAATAATCAGCCTTGCGAGGGTTTTAAAGTAAAACGACGAAATATGGAATATTACATTAACATACCAATCAATTTATAGGCAGTTGCTCGCTGCATTCGGAAATGTCTTTGGAATTCAGTATCGGTGTAAGTAGGAATAACTTGTTCCACAAAATTCACAATTTTTTGCCTTTTACATCTAGGCTCTTCGTCGTCCGAGGAAGATTCAGATGAATCCAAGGAACTAGTATCTTCATCTGTAGTCCACACAGGAGGATAATCGCTTTCTAATAGGTCCTATAGTCAAGAATTTTTATCAGTTAAAATTCATCCATCACTGCGTTACTTTCAATATAAAACTAATCGTTCGTTTTATATTCAAAGCTGTACTATTTACTTAACCTGTAATATAATTTCTTCATTCTTATTAGCCATTGCAACTGAAACAATCCTCAATGCCCAAATTAATTACATAAAAAGTTCTGAATACAAATCACAAAACAATACAAATCACTCAATTTCAAACGTCAAAACCCAACGGAGACTACTGTCAAAATTGTCAGTGCGCGCATACTTTTTCAAGCTTGTTCTTTTCACGAACGGTGTCGAGTTACTTTGGGGCGAGGAGCTCCGAAGCATCAGACACCTGAAAGGAATATAACTGTTATTGATCGGTATTTACCGATACGGGCACAGGAACTGATATCGTTTTTTGTTATGTTAAAATTTAAATACGTCGCGACTACGTCACAAATGTCATCAAGTAATAAATTTTGTTGATTTTTTTCTGGGATCCCATGAAAAACCAACTTATTAAAATTTTTTTGTTTTTTAAGCTTTTGTACTTCGTTCCGCATAATATCAACACCAGTGCAAAGGGCAAAAATCTCTTTTTTTAGTTGAGCAAGAGATTCCTTCGTATTATTTTCAAATTCTTTAAACTTTCGAGCGAAATCGCCGATAAGTTGGCCTCCATTTTAGAAACAAGAACGGTTTGCGCCTGCGCCTCAGCACTAGTTTGGCCGACCTGATTTTTACTTCTTAAACTTTTCATATTGAGGTTTCTAGAAAATTTTGAACTTTACGCACAACGATTTTCACAAACTGTTAACTTTATATGATTTTACGCAAAATACACTTTTAAAACTTAGACAATTTACAAAAATACTGACACGGTCTGCACGATGTGTTTCTACTCCCGATGCGCCATCTACTACTACTACTAAGGTTTGGAATCACGCTTTGATAATGACCTTAAGAACATTTTAAACTTAAATATCCTATTTCCTACTGTTTTTTCTAAATTAAGTCCTAGAGAAATATGTGAATCCCTAGACAAACTAATATTGTTTATAAAACCATTTTTTATAAACGACCCATTGTTTGAGTTGACACTAAAACCCGAATTCGAAATTTGGAAAAATAAATTTACCGATCTTGAAAAATCCGAATCCGCTCATTCTCTATACAAATCTTGCAATCAGGTATTTTTACGAATCATAGATACAAATGCATGAAAAGAACTTAAAATTCGGGAAGTTTTACCTGGGGAAGCTTCATCGAAAAGTACACCGTAGGGCATCCTTTGTAGAAGCACTACTTTCAACAACCGAAACATTAACATTGATTGTTTGCCGTGTCTCATTGTTTGAAACCGAAAAACAGCCTTGATTGGTCAGGGGCACAGTAAAGCGCCGTTTTTAAACAAGAAAAGTGCATGGCGACTAATTACTGTTGAATTACATTTGATTTTACTATTCTTAACATTTTTGTCGCTTTTTTCCGGAACAAGATTCGTATAAATTTTAAAAAATTCATTTGCGGTAAGCTCGCGTGCATTTCATTAAACTTTCTACATTTTTTCCATAAATTTGTTCTGCTTAAAAGGGCGAAAACTACTAGAATCGAGACAATAACAAGAATGACATGATACAGGTACACACTAAAAGCCTCTGAGCATTGTCTACCTTCTAACCAAATGCCTAATATATAAAATAGTATCTCAGAGTTTAAAAAGTATTAGCGTTTGTTAATTATAATATAATAAAAATACCTAATTATAACAGAAGATAGTTAGGTAGGTACCATTTTGAAGACCAAATTGCATCCGTAATGAAAAAATATAAGAAAATAACGCTAAAAATTGCGCTTATCATTGCAAATCCAAATTTTACCAGTTTTGTAATTTTTTTTCTGAAAACATAGGTAACAATCTAGGGGATTAAGATCGGTTAATCTCCGATGCGAATTCCGACAACAACATTGTCATTATACATGAACCTGTATGGCACGCTAACTAAAATCCTAACAGGAATAACTTTTCTCAAATAAATGCTTCTAAGGCAGAGCTTTCAATCTAGTCTGGCCGAGTCGAACGAGTTCCATATTTCATTATTTATGAATTTGTTAAACATAAAGTCCTTTAATGAAAGAATCGCCGCAACGGTTGCATAAGTTGGTTCTAATATCTCGAACGATAGGTGGCGGTGGTACAGAAAATAATTTTTGATTTACGGCATCTCTCACAGTGGTGGCTCCTATATAAGAGCACATAAGCACGTGCCTCCGTAGGATAAGGAAAAAAAAAATTTTTCACCAAAACACGTCAGCATTAATTTAATATTTTATTTAGGTAAATTTTATAAAACTCAACATTGATTTATGAAGTAAGTATCTATTCGATTAACGTCCCGCTAATATATAATTCATAATGTCCCTAATAAAATAAATTCCGTTGCCGCAATGTCAATAATTGGCGTTCGATTGCTGTACTCAAATGAGCCGTAGATAAACCGGCGCGTAAATATGTCCATCTTCCTGTAATTAATAGGATCTAAAATTCGCTTTTTTCCATTGCTGTTGGCACATGAGATTTCTATGCCCAGGACCAGGATTATTTAATATTTTTTGTACTTCCGGGACTACTACTTTTTATATGAACTATTCTTAAAAGTATAGTTCATATAAATGCCAATCACGAATTGCGAATAATGCTTTGATTGGTCAATTTCTTTGAAATATTTGAAATTGACCAATCAGAGCATTATTCGCAATTCGCAATTGGCAATTCGCATCTATATGAATTTAGTTAGGTACTTTAATTCCGCCAAACGGCGACTAAAGTGAGTCATTTAATCCCAAGATTAAAGTGCATTCTAGCAGCATGTTGTGTTGACGCATATTATGAATTTTTGTTTATTTCTTAATTCTTACCGACGAAGGGAGAAAGAAAAGTGCGAAATATCGGGGAAATGGATACGGTCGGGGAATCTCATTCCTCTGAAAACAATAAATATACGATGAAATGTTTATTTAACGAAATCTTTTGGTGGATTACCTTTGGAACAATTTCTTTAAAATAACTCGCCATTTTTTACACAATATGCATTTTTTGAATGCTTTCGTCGCCAACCGCCACTTATCTCTTATTAAATTTAATTTTAAAATTCTTTTTCGTCATAATAATAAATAACCTGACCTGCCTGATGCCTGATGATTTCTGTAGTTTTCCGCTTCCCGGCGGCCGCTTGCGACTATTTTAGCGTACTATGGGTACCGTATGTTATAATAATATTATACGGTGCTACGGGGTATGGGGTATTGAGCGGCGGTCTGTTAAATTGTTTTTGAATGACATGGTATTTTTGATTATTTACTTAGTCTATTTTTACGTCGGTATTCACTGATTGCTGAGGCTAAGAAAACGAGAAGTAAATTAAATAACTTTTACTGAACGCCAAGTAACATTATTCATAATATTATTCTGTATATAGTACCTAAATAAACGAAATAATCCGCGTTTGACATTGACGTCACAGTTTTTATAAAAATAGACAAAAACAAATACGTGGCAACAATAACAAAGTGAACGTAGAAATTTTCATACATTTAGGGAATTTATAAAAGCAATCGGAATTTCGAAAAAATTTGCGAATTTTATTAATATTAAGAAACGTTCTAAGATGCGAATCATGAATTCAGAGTTGCGAATAATGCTCTGATTGGTTAATTTCAAATATTATTTTTGCGGTGAAAATGTCAGATTGCAAAATTTACAATCTGGCGGCGGGAATCTTGAATGACTCGCAATATTTTACGAATATTCATGCGATTTTTCTTACGAGCTTCAGCTGTTTTGAACAATCCTTCTTTTTAAGTTGGAGGAATCAAAGATGAGAAATAAAGATAATATAGGTAGAACGAACTAAACATTTTCAGCCCTGCACTGAGAGAGACCAATTTTCCAACTGTTGAAAATGTTGAAAACTAAAAACACTAAAATATACTTTTACTAATATATGACTTTTACAAGAACTAGTCCTAAGCATCACGCATCACGTACGGTAAAGATATTATACTGTCTCCAAAGACATTTAATTATTTTGAGAATAATAAAAAAAATATTATGTAAGTAGGTAGCTACAGATATTTCGTGTATGAATAAAATGAGAATGTATACATACAGGGTGTCACTTAATGATGTGTGTTTATTTTAATGGGTTAGTTAGTTCATCTATATTTACCCATATAAATGTCCTGCCGATAAAATGGGGGTAAATTGTATTTCACGGTCTCAACATCAATATTTCTTAAACTCGATGAGATATCAAATGGGTTCCATTTTATAAAGATTAATGTAGTAAGTGCCAAAACAGAAATTTCAGGATATTTTAATATTTAACTGCTTACAGGGTGAAAAAAATGAAACGTGTTTTTACGGGTTCTTCAATATTTTTCCTGCACGCCGGTGAGGTGAGATATCGATTAAGTTCATATTGATGCCAAGAAATTCAAATATCTAAAAACGAATTTCAGGACTTATTAATATTTCACCGCTAAGGGGGTAACACGGGAGTCCCGTATATTGGGTTACTACGGCAAAGAGGGCAAGCAAAGTGGTTATTTCTCGCTAGTAAGATATTTATAACGACACGTAATACTAATCCAACTTATAGGTATTTACAGCTAGCAGTCAATGTGCACTAAGCCAGGCTTGGCAGAAGCCCGGGGGCTGGTGTTAGCCCTGTGGTATCACGCACTGTTTTTAGCTTTTCACTAAATCCGCCACTCTCCGGTCAGGTGACCTTACAATGCGTCGCTAGGATTTATCTACCTTTCGGCTTGAGCAATGTTTGCCACAATATTTACGGTGTTTGTAAATTAGATTCGT
This sequence comes from Polydrusus tereticollis, assembly GCA_963920685.1. Lineage (NCBI taxonomy): Eukaryota > Metazoa > Arthropoda > Insecta > Coleoptera > Curculionidae > Polydrusus > Polydrusus tereticollis. The sequence continues at coordinate 135,920,779 of OY987326.1, forward strand.
CCAGAGACCAGTAAAAAAAGCGGGAAAAAATACTTTAACTTTATTCAAGTACTACTGGATTGTACCGAGGCATGGGCATAGCTGTACTTCAGCACTTTAGGACTCTGATGACATAATATCGGCAATATTTAAGGGGATGGTTTCAGTTTTAACACTTCTGGACTACTCTAAGGCATTTGGTCCCTTAAATAATTCTGTCAATGATTCGATCTTGGACTATATTATTATATTGTTGAGGCTGGCAGTTCAAAAATCGCTTAAAAGTTTTTTGAGCAACAGGGTTTAGCGTGTCAGATTGAGAAGTAGTATCTCCGGACCGGTGGAAATTAGTATGGGCGTGCCTCAACGCTCCATACTTGGGGCCTTCGCTCTTTAACATGCACGTCATAAGGATAAGTAATTTTAAAAAATATATAAATCATATTATTGCTTAATAATTGCTATCAGCACGTTAATTAGGAGTGGCAAAGTTAGCGTATCCTGGATGTGCTATTACCAATATTCGACTTGGTAGATTTTTTACCATACTACCTATTTACTGATGTAAATCTTATGATTTGGAATGTTTTTATCTTATCTGTGGGCTTTAAATGCAATTGGTAAATAAGTGCTGGATTTATCACTTTACACTTTTAAAACCTTTTTTTTACATTTTACCTTTAGGGATTAAGTTTCAGAAAATTATTAAGGGCCACTAGGTAAGTAATATAAGTAGCGAAAAAAGGAAACAAGAAAGTTTAAGTAATCGTTCCAGTATAATTTAGGTATTATTGCTTGTAGGTACTGGTATGATTCTCTGCATAAATGTAAGGGCAAGATAAAGAATTAGTGTATGTTCGATGTTGCAAAACCTGCAAAATATTGTTTCTTTTTGTCAAATGTTTTTTGAGTTTTTGTACCAATAGACAAGCACACAGAGCTGAATCGTCGTAAAATGTGATCTGATAAACTCTTACTTCGTTTTACAATAAAATTATTCTACTTTTCGTGCTAGCAAGGAAAGCAAAAACGGGAAATTTTTTAACTAGTAATAGATTTTTAGAGTAAGGCCATAATGCTTGATAAAGTAATGCATTAAAAATAATAATATAATAGGTACCTAGAGCTATCACAATAATAACTGCCATGGACTGACAATACTGCGTGTTTAGCGGTCGTTGGAAATATTCGCCTTTTTAAGTGGAACAGAAAGGAAATGGCCAAACTCGATTCAGGTCAGATCCCTAAAGCTAATTTTGGCTGGTAGGATATCTACCACCCCTTCCCCGAAGACTGGTAAGATTTTCGAAAGTAATTTTTCACGCTTGGCCTCGACCCCCAGAATAATTATTTAATTCTTCGAAACAACTAAACTTCTTGTGTTTTTCTGAGAAAAATAATTCAACTGATGTTTCAATTTTTTTTTAATGTATGTATGTAAAAAGGGACAGAGAAAGAAACACCAGCAACGACAGAAAACAACTCTACAAACACCCAAGTGAAAATCTGCCTGAAAAAATTTTAAGAAGAAAATGTACTTTTACCATTTCCCAGATACTATTTTATTTAATTCTGACAAACACAGTTTTAAACTCTGATTGTTATATTAAGGATCTTACAAGGAATAATTACGTGACAGCCTTAATTGGTGCAAGTAACAGGTCGATCTTCTTGAATATTGTTAGAGTTCATGTTTTAAATTTGGGATAATTTTCTACTATTATAGGTTTTATTAAATTACATTATAGGTTTAATTGAGACATTACTGCAAACATAATTAATTTTTAAACAAAATAGGTTTAATCAAGTTGGCATTTATTACTAAAACGGCTTTAAATGCGTTCCAAAAACATTAGTTATCTGTAATTTGATTCAGTCAGTAAATTTTCAAACTGGAAAATTAAATGAACTTAAAGTTGCAAAAGTAGTCCATACTTACAGTGGAGTCAATGTAATGTAAATGAAACAATGCAGTCTTCCTCCACAGTTTAATTTTAAAGTAAATTTTAAGTTCCCAACATGTTTCGAATGCTTAAGCATTCATCATCAGGGGATACTAAAAGGATATTACATGATTGAGAATGAACAGTGAATACAAAGAAAAGTTTTAGGACTTACCTAACATCCAGTTTAAAAGCGATGTATGTTGTCTCAAACTTATGAGTACAACTTATAATGTGATATAGTAATATGTGAAAGTTGAAGACTTGGTATGAACTAGCTAGTTGTGTTGAGATTAATATAAAGATAAAAATTTTAGTGAAATGTGAGATTTTAATAGAGAAAAAAGCATTTTAATGAAACAGTAAGTTAATTTAAAACATATGAAGGAAAGAGTTTTATTTTGTATTGTATGATATTAAATTTGTTAAACTTAGGTGTTTAACTAAATTTGGAAGCTAAAATTGAAGAATTAAAAAAAAAAGAAATTTAAATTAATCAGTCTTTTAGCTGATATGATGGTATGGGGATATACCCCATATTTTAAATTTATTTGTATTTTTAACATTTTAATTAATTTGTGTGACGCGAAGATTAACTGCTGACTGGCCTTGCCAGATGAATCCTCTCGAATATCTTACCGATGTGTGGTTTCCACAAAATTTTTGTCTGACTTTTACAGATATGGAGGAGCTGTAAGGTATCTTTAGTATAGTATAGGTATTTATAGGCTCTAACCAACTAACCTGAACTAACCTAATTTTAAAAAACATATCATTGAACTAAATAAGAATTTAGCGTCCCGTTTTGCTATTAGAGTGGTGCCGCAGGAACTCGGTTGTTCAGCGGTGGTATATCACTCATTGTTTCAATCCCACATGAGATATGGTATTACATTTTGGGCATTCTGTAATCAACATCTTTAAAATTCTGTTTTCGTTCTCCAGAAAAGAACGCTTAGGTATATGAGTGGGACAAAATATCGAGACCATTGTCAGTCATTATTTAGGAGGTCTGATTAGGGTGGGTCGATCTATATAAGGAAAAAAATAAAGTGTGAGATCTCAATTACCCTGGGTGCTAGAAAGTTGTCACTACTATTGTTGATCATTCATGCAAAGTTTCGGCTCTGACAAGCGCCATCTTCATGTGCCTAGTTCGCTTCGAATTTTCCACAAAGCGTACCACTGAAATATGCAGCTCTTCGCTTATTTCACTCAATAAAAATTGAATGAAATAACCCAGAACTCACCACGTGGAGGTGGCTGCATGTCGAGTTCTTCCCCGCCTCCCTCCCGACCTTCGTCTTATTAATGAAAATTATCAATTTATTGATCTAAAGCCTTTAAAAATTGCTGTTTTGTCTCAGTTTTCGGAATTTTTTTTCTGGAGGCAATCCGAGTTCGAATCAAGCCATCTCTTGATTCTGTTCCGCTTACTAAAACAGAGGCTTCAGTGACTGTCCTAATACATCTGTCAACAGATTGTGTGTGACAAGGGTATTTCAAAATTTCGATGTCGTCAGAAACTGTAGAGTCATCTCTTGCAATGCAGTATCTGAAATTGTTCTTGTGAGTGGTGGTTCAGTTACGCTAACTGACTGCCAGTTTATCAATTCAGTGTAGTCTTGAGCGTCAAAATTCAGTTTTGGGGCTTTGAACTCTCTGATTTTGCTATTCTGAAGACTCATTACTCTACATTTCAGAATTCTTCTTAGCGCAAGTTCTCTAATAGGCTTTCGAACATCTCTAAGCATTGTCAATAGAATATTTTCTGGATGAGCGAAAAATGCATTCCTCTGTATGACCGAATCAATCACATCTTTAACTGTACTTGGCATATATCTCGATCTTGTTATCAGAGAGAACAAATGTCTGGAGCCTTCAGTACACGATGATCTGATTTTAATATCGAACCAAACAGGAGCATAAATTTTAATATAAATTCGGTTATTGTTTTCAATTCGTTCGAAGGTTTTTCTGAAGCTACATAAAGTCTTAAAATCCTATTTGCCGTTGTTAGCCATCTTGAGTGTGACATTTTTCCAGGATCACGATTTGATAAATTTGAGTGGACATCAACTCTTGCGATTGCCGAACACATTTGATACAAATAAACTTGATCGGTACTGGTGTCATTTAGGTCGAATTCTGGTAGTTCCCCATCAATTTTTTCGAATTTAACCATTGGAAGGTTCTGACATGTTGGAAGAAGCTTTCCAATCGTTCCTGAGAATCCTCTTGGGTCGTTAGTTTTACCATCCATTTTCTCAATCAAATGGCGAAGTGGAAGTTCATTGGCGTGCAGTAGGCAAATCAACCATTGTAAGGAGTGTCCAATTGCTACTTCTAATTGCTTAACAACTCCATTATTGAAACCTGTATTTACAACAGTTCCGTCACAGCCAACAGCAGCAAGTTCTTCAACAGGTCCCAAGTTACTGCTTAGAAAATCGAAAATACTTGATTTGATGTCTTTAGCATTTCCTGAAGTAGGAGCTACATGTCCGAGATAAACAGACCCAGGTTCTGCAATAAGAACAATATGTTCCTCCAAAACGTATCTCTTATGATAAGGGCTTCCTTTTTTCTCCGTCAGTAGTGTTCTGTCCTTTCTACCGTCAAAATAGATCCCTGTAATTTTCAAATTTCCTGTTGATTCCTTTTTTAGTTCCGTTCTTCGTCTCTTTCGTTCTCTCCGCAATTTACTACGGTTTAATAATTTTGAAGGGTCGTTTCTACTGACAACGCCAAGATCTTGCAGAACAGCATTCGCTAAAAAAGAAGCACATCTATCCGAAACTCCCGTTCGATCGCAAGCCTCTGCTAAATTTCTGAAATCCATCCCTCGAAGGTATGTTCTTGATTTTGAAGTTGATGGACTATCTAATTGAAGTTTAAACTAGCTTGTTGTAGAATTTTCACCCAGAAACACACTTTCTTCCAGTGGGGAGGAAGTTGTTTCTAGAACATTCACTTTTCCTACATTTTTCAATTGCTCTAGGCGGCTTTGGTCCTCTAGTTGTTTTTTTGCTTTGAATTTTCTTTGCATACGTTTTTCTAAAACCTTTGTCAATTTAATGTCAACATTTTAAATAAACATTCTTCTTTCTGTTCTTTGGTCTCGTAAAAATTCTTGTTCTGTTTTAAGCACTTTAATCTTGCATTTGCATGAGTCAAAATCTTTACTCTTGCACGTCGATATATCAAAAAGTTTCTCACTTGATTGTCTAAATTTTTCTAGCTTCTCTAAACACTTTTTATTATGTACGGACCCAATGTTTTTTTTTAAACTCCTAAACTTCACAACATAGTCTTTAATCAATCGATAAATCTCTTGTTCACTCACCACTTGTAAAGAAGCATTTTGCCAAATGTTTTTCAATAGAGATATAACTTTTTTAGAAACATCACTTACACTAGGGTCTTTGCCATTGTTCTGGTCTTTTATTAATTGCCTGTGCCACAAATATGCTCTCATAACATCGCTATAAGTCGGAAGTATGTTACACTTAAGTTCTGTTGGTGCTCCAAATACCTCGCATTCAATGTCTTTACGTGTATTCGGCATTTTCACACAAATAAACAATTACGCGTTCACTAAAAAGAGTAAATATAAGTTAATAAGACGTTGACTCTTCGAATGCGTCGAGACAACTAATCTTGTCGGTACAGGAAAGGCAGACTTGCGGCGGCGTACGTGATATTGATATAGCTGCGCGACACTACTTGCGCATTTGCACGGTTGAGCTCAGATGAATATGTTTCGATGAATTTATGAGTTTATTAGTGGCAATTTTTTTATCAACACAGCTATATATAGGAGATAGTCAAGATAAATCACTCATTTAAAGTTTATGAATATTTTCATAATTTTCCCAAATTTGACCTCAAGTAGGCACCTGAAGATGTTATCCCAGAAAGTCCAAATTTTGTATCATAAATACTATAAGTTCTAACATTCGGCTTCCAATTCCTATATCAACTCTGACTAAGCGCCCTCTAATTTACGAGAGTTTAAATGTGTATAATCATTTGAGTGTGGAGTGTAGATCTTTGGGTATGTGCGTTTCATCAGAACGGTGAGAGACCTTTTGGCTGACAAGGCACATTACAGCCTGGAAGAGTATTATCGAGATAGAGGAGCCTGATTTGAACTTGATTGTAATGTTTTTTGTGGTGTCTCTATTTTTTAAACTATTTTTTAAACTTTGACAACCTTTTAGACCTAAATCTAGCATTAGTTGCTTTGGCTATGATGTGAATGTATTCTCGACAATAAAGCATTTCAAATAAATAAAAAAATAAATAATTAATGCCTGGTGGCTTACAATTTAGTTAAAAAGTCAATTTCCACAGCACCAAAAGAAAACCTTAAAGCATTATTAATTTAAAATCTGGTCTTTTACACCTATTGAAATATTATTTTAACGAGAAATCTGCAAATTTTATTATTGATAGCGGTGAAAATACATTTAAGCGTAAAAATAGGTACCTACTTAAAATAATGTTACGTTCCTCCTCGTTATTTAACTCCCGATATCACAAATGATCGTCATAGCGTGTGAGCCAGTATATAGGGGAAGTACGTGAAATGTTGCACCCTTTTAAGGAACAATATAGGTATTATAAAAGAAGTGTTAAATGAATATATTCATACCGAGGTATTATTAAAAAGTCCGTGTAAAGAACTTTAAGTTATATAAATATAACATATTAATTTTTTGCAAAATACAACACGTGACGAAATTTGAACTTAAATAGGTTAGTTATATTTATTAAAAGGGTATTTTTCAATACCTATAAGGTTCAAAAGAAATAATACTACCTTGTAATTTCCTCTATAAATCGGAATAATCGTCAGACTTTTAAATAATTTACCTGTGTCATTTAAACAAATTGTATAGTTTTGATATGCATAAAGATGGTAATTTTCCTGTAGGGATACATAAAAAAATATCTGTACTTTAGTTTAGGTTATTTCATAAATACTTCACCGCAATCCGCTAAGTTAACCTTACTTATCTTCTCTCTGCGGACTTGATATGGTTTTCGATACCACAAAACACCTTTTGTTGTACCTCAAATGGGGTGCATGCAAAGAACTTGCTCTGGAAGAGTAAAACGCATAAAAGAAAAGCAGAACCCATATCTCCTCTTAAGATTCAATTGTATTTTTTTCCATCCAAATTTATTACTAGAATGGTATTAGAGCCAATTTATTGATACGTTGTTTTTAAAATATTAAAAAGACTAGTTTTAAAATGAGTAGAATACCTAAATAGTTTCCTAACATAACATTGTCATTTAAAAAAATGTGTGGTATTTCTATTAAAATTTGGGTTTATTCACTATTTTATAGCGTTATAATGACATAAAACCGTGATTTATTCCAGAGGCAATTAAGAATTATATTATGGTTCTATGTTAATTCCTCAAATCTATAATTTATTTGAATTTAATAGCGGTAATAATATGGATTCTAAATTGAATTTAACTTAAACAATTAGGTGGTATTTGGTATTATGTTTTTTACAATGCCGTATCCTATAGTGGAGGGACAGGGCGTTACCTTTGTGACCTTACTACCCCCTCTAGCAACAAAGATATACGACACATTTCTAGATTTAAATAAGCCGACGATGATTAATGATTTTACCACTTTTAATTTATTTATTCATATTTGTATAAAATTCGTGTTACCTAAAAACCAATATACACAACAGATTAGATTTTAAAATATAAAGTCAAGTTCAGTTTACATTTTATTGTTTAGGAAAGAATGTGTTCATTTATTAATTTAGTCTACTTTTTAAAGTAATGCTGTACGTATTATATTACTGCACGGTGATTTTTCTTTGAGCAAGTTAATCACCCAAGTTTCCACTTAAATTTAACCTTTAGTTACTTTAATATTCCCATAAAAATAACGTTGAAAATATGAGTGTGTTGCACGAAAAGTACTCGTAAAACAACTTGAGTACTTTACTGGTTTTAAAAATAATTAACCAGTTTTTTATGGTTCTTGTTCTTTTCAGCATTTAGTACTTGCGTAAAGCAGGTTGCCTTTATTGCTATAAAATGCCATTGAATCGCGATGAGAAAACATTTGAACCTTTCTTGTTCTCCAAAGTTTAGGTTGGTAGCTCGTCACTACATATACTAAATTAAGGTAACTTTGAGCTATGTGTCTTTTATTTTTCTGCATTATTATAAAAATTGGATTCAAGACGAGTAATAAAATTAGTAATTCCTTGACATCATTCACACAACCCCAGTGTTAACTATTTAGTCTTATTCAATTCGAGAAACTAGAGTTACGTATCTCATGACAAGAGTACATATGTTAAAATGACGGTGAGACATGTACCAGACAGGTATTTTACCGTATTGAGTTCGTTTTCAGTTCAAGGTCGATTCACTCATTTTTGGGATCGTGTATCGGGATTATAATGAAATTTTTAATCATAGAAACGCTGTAAGATCGAAATATTATTTGAAGTCCGCGGTCACTCATAATGTAACCTATAAATTATTTGCTGTTTAGGTTACAAATATTTCCACTTCAAATTGTTTCTTGTCGAATATTACTTAATAGCTTTTGATGGCCTATAAAGCCAAAACTAGATAATCGTTGGAATACTGCTCACATATTTGGGGCTCTTCTCCTAAACATACCCTGACATTGCTACATTCCATTATGATATATAAATAATAAACAACCTAGCAAGCTTAGACCATGGAAGGCAGGTGGGCGACTTTAGCCTCTTTTATAAATATTTGCATGTCAAGTGCTCACCTGAGGTTGCCCGCTTGATTTCAGCCAAAGCAGTGCATGATATAAGTAAACGACGAGCCACTGCAGCCAACCCGTATGTGATTCAGCTTAGTGCCCCTCAAGGGACACTGTTCAAAAATTCTTTCATCTGAATAATGTCATCACTCTGAAAGGACCTCCCTTAAGCCTTGTTTCCCAACAAGTATAATCTCTAAAGATTCAAGACTGTTGTGTCAGATCATACAAAAACGGCACTGTGGTCTATCAAATGGGAGTTATAATAAATAAGGGTAGGCACCAATGGGCCCACAAATGTATTTGTCACAAACAAAATTTTAAATTTTTTAGATGGCATTAGGTAAAATAAAAAATATATATATTTTATAAAACATTACCCCCCCCCCCCCCATAAATACGCCCTTGATCCCGAACAAATCTGTAAGCAGTATATAACCCAAAAAATTAAATTGAGCTATTTCTCTGCTCATGTCTTACGACTAACTTTTACGCCTTAAATTTTAAGGACTATCAATGAATCCGTTATAACAACACGTCCCTATTTTTACGTTAAAGTAACTATTAAAACTACTAAAGATTCAGCTATAGTATTAAAAAAAAGCGAATTTTACAATTTTATTTTGACACTTAGCAAGCGTTATGCCGAAAATTTTAAGGCACTAACAAGAATCTACTTACTTGGTGCTTTAAGCGCTTTTCCTCAACAGTGCGAAAAACCAGAATGTCATTTGCTTTAAGTATACCAAATTAACCAGAACAAACTACTATGCTTTACAAGTCAATATTTAATCCTGTATTAGCTATTTGCTATTTATAATCTACATCTATATCAGCCCCTATTGGATCATGGCAATGGCTATAACTAATCGAAAGTGACCATTAGCTCGTTAACTATAACCCCGAAATTCCACAGAATTAATTATTTTCGCGGTTTTGGCATGGCATAAGTTGTTATCGGGTGCACCCAATGGCCAATACATTTCCCGACCACAAATTATCTATATATCTATTTTCCAGTGGAGCTCCGGTATCAAATAGGAAGGTTTATTAATAAATCGCTAAAAATGTCATAAACTACTCGTATGTATTAGAAGTGATTATTTTTAATAATAAAATGGTTGATATGGTCAAGGCTTTCTTAAGAGCAATTAGCTCTTGAGATATGACGGTAGAGTTGCCACGAGAAAAGGCGAGACGAGATAAGGCTCGTTTGTCTCGAGTTCTTTTGTTTTTTTGGTTTATCTCAATCCAATTAATTTAAATGGACAGTGCCATAGTAAAGTATGAGATAAATTCAATAAAAATTAGTATGGGAGTTTAAAAAAAAAAAGCTCGTCGATTTTTGTTACTATATATATTTCATGGTTGGTGGCGATACAAAGATATGTTTTTTTGTTAAATAGAACACTCTATATCATTTTCGGTCTAACCGGAAGTGTAATTTTTCCGGTTTGTTACTAAAAAGCAACAATAGAAGCATTAATTATCAAAAAACATTAATTTCTAACAAACAAAAAAGGCAGTGTTCTAACCCTTCTATATAGAAGTAAAATAACACACTGAAAGGATCATTTAAATCAATAGCGATAGTTTTTTAAAAACTATCGATATTTTTACATCTCAAGTGGACGGGACGAGCCGATCGTTGTATAGAAAATACGGCGCTGCATATATAAAAGAGACGGCGTGCCCGAGGGAAAGTAAGAAATACAAGTAGTAGTTTAGTTTAGTTTAAGTTCAGCGTTGTTTGTGTAATAAATAATATATTTCGTGTTAGTGGACGGTACAGTCCTTGGTATTGGATTTTATGGGATCGCCACACGAGGTCTAATTTTCACGAGGCCTACCGCACGAACGTCTTTTCGGGTGTAATCGGAAATCTCGTTTTGTTGTGATGGCACACGGCGGGAGGCCGGCAAACAAAGACGGAACATGCATGCGGTCTTTTTAGCTCCATTCGTGGCGTGCTCCGTTGTCGTTAAGAAAAAGCTATTCGAGACAGTTGAGAGCTGCTATCCTAACCTAACTTAACTTCGTATATTATGTTTTGTGATTTTTAGTGCAAACTACTATTTTTCAATACTTCGACAATGTTTTTAAAATTATAGAGTTTTAATTTTTTTTGTGAGTTTTTGAAAGTTAGTGTACGTAATGAATGTTAGAGAAAACGAAAGAACTTAACAGAATCAGAGTGGATGTATGGCAAAACCAAAAATGAAGATTTGCAGTCCTGAATGTTTGTCGCACAACCATCCCAGGGAAGGCAAAAAAGAATATTCGGGCAGGTGAATATAAAACTCTGTGTCAGAGAGAGGAGCCCTTTTAAAAATATTTACGGGCAGGTTGCTACAGAAGATAATAAATCGTTTTAAAATACCTACTTGCAGTAAAGTTTTTTTTCTTTGAAAACTTCTCAGTGAAACTAAAATAAATTTTTTGTGCTAGAAACTCAGAGAATGCGAAAATGTATGTGGAGGCAGGCAACAATATCAAATGTCCCTGCTAACTTAGAGGATTTGGAAGCAATTTTGTAATCAGTAATCAGATAAGTGGCTTCGATAATATTCCAATTGTCCCAATGGAATAGGATAGGTATCATCAGGTCCTAATGGATTGTTTATTTTTTCAGGTTCTGTATAAATACTAGTGAAGATTGGGCATGAAGAACTGGAACTTTAGGGAGTCACAGTAAAAGTTGATTGATGGTACTTTCAGGGCTGTTTCAAAGTGACCACACTTCTTGCAGATTCCTAGCTGCCCGAGCACCAACTCATTGACTCTTTATTTACTATAGAAGCCCTTGGCAAGCCACAAGTTGCTAAAAAGTGAGTTTTTGAGCCTAATAGATTCGTCAATAAGGATACTAGCCACTACCGAAATATTTTTAAATATTCTCTCACAGATGGCGTCACTAGCATGAAACAACCTTATAAGCCACAAGTATGGCTGACGAAAGTGCTGGGCCGTCCCGCCAATATTATTACTTTTCCAGCGATTCTGAGAACGAAATTAATAATGTGTGGGATTCAGACGATAGTGTTAAAGACAGAGACTATTGTTGCGGCGGGGGTAGTGAGAGTTCTTCAACTTCTGAGCCAGAAGAGGTAAGAATTTGACTTTGTGTGGCATATATCCTTTTACCGAAAAGATATATTATTTAATTCTGCATAACTGGTGGCTTATTATGTGGCATATACCCTCATAACGAAAATATTTACTAAATTTTAGCAATGTTGTGGTCCCTTGTAAAACTTGCAAGATACTCCTTAAATAAAAAAGGGGCCTTTGGCTTCTAGTAACTGTTTAGCTCTAACATAATTTTTGTCCCCAGCAGTCTCCAAGAAAACGTCGTGCTGATCTACCAACACCTGAAAAGGCAGCTAAAAGCAGGTGGAAACAGAAAAATTTAGACAAGGCTACATTAAGAAAACTGCGTAGAAATTTAGGCTCGACCTATACAAACAGAAACGGTCAGATCATGCAAGCCAGACCTTTAGGCTCTCCATGTGGCTGCAAAAATAATTGTAGAGGGTTGCTTCAGGCAGAAGAAAATATTTTTAATTCTTTTTAGGCACTTGGTGATCTTCATACACAAAACGCCTACTTATTTAACAATATAAAACAATTCCCCAAAAAACGAGTGTACCCAAAAAATATGAAGACAGGTTTCATCACGCAATTATACTGTAAATTACTACGTAAAAGTTAACAAAGTAGATGTAAAATCTGCAAAAAAAAATTTCTTGCGGTTCACAAAACTTACAAAAAGGGGTACAGCCATAGACATCCTAACTATTAGACCGAACAATAACAAATAAACGTGATGTCATCATTGTATTCCAGTGTAAAGTAAATCAACATACAAGCTGCTCCCCTCCACTTGGTTTGCCAGACTTACGCCACAGAAAACTTAGTTTTCTGGGCTTTCTCTGTTAAAAGTATTAACTTCTATGATTAACTAGATTAACATGATGTGGGAAATATATAACATTGCCTAAAACCTTGTAAAAAATCTGTTGTATGGCAACGCAGCAATAACGGATCCGCCCAGATTTCATCATTTTCGTGGCCATCCGCATCGACTTGACAATACTCGGGATAGCGGATGTTGTTTTCCTGCAGTTTTATCGCATGCATATGTAAAGTCAGCGTAATCCCCACTCTAGGCCCCACCTAGCTCCTCACAGCGTTTCGCCCACAAGCGATTTTGGCATCACAATTTTATAGCATTTATAAATGGCGTGTCGGATCTATAGTTACGGTACCTATGGGTACAGCTGTTACAACAACAAATGAGCGGAGGATCGACGACTCCCAAAGGGGCAAGCATTTAAACCGACATAATGAAATATCAGAAGAGGCATGCCAATCAGATCACATCCAAAGTATCTCTACATATACCAGCCATTACAGTAGGAAAAAAAATCCTGAGAAAATCTATATTGACCACGACTTAACTATAGCCTCTATGTATTATGACTACTATAAGCCCTGGTGTAACGAAAATAATATTAAACCTGTAAGTCGAGACAAATACAGAAGAATATTTTGCTCCGAGTTTAATATTGGCTTTAAACTTCCAAGAAGTGATACCTGCAAAATATGCGATGCATTAAATGTTAAACTGGAAAACAGTAAAGACAACTTAGAAATATGCAGACGAATTCAGGTAGAGCTTGATTTACATCAAAGGCGTGCTGAAGCAATGCAACAGAGTTTAAAAGATGAAGTAGCGTTTGCTGTCACGAAATACGTATATAATATCATTTGATTTGCAACAAGCACTTCCAGTTCCCAATTTGAAAACGGGGCCTGCTTCCTATCTCAAAAAAGCTTGGGTTTATCATTCAGCTATACACGATTTTGTCAACAATAAAGGTTTTATGTATATGTGGAAAGAAACTACCGCTAAAAGGGGAAGTGATGAAATTGCCAGCACTGTCTATAAACACTTCAAAGAACGTGGTCCCTTTCCAAGACGTCTTATTATTTACACAGACAACTGTGGGGGCCAAAATAAAAATTGGGTCCTAATAAGCCTGCGGAGACAATAAGTTGCAATAGATATGTTTGACTCTGTAGAACATCGGTTTTTAATGGTAGGGCACAGACATCTGCCATCTGATAGGGATTTCGCAGTAATCGAAAAATATGAAAAGAAAATCGTAACTGTCTATGAACCACAAGATTGGTACAATGCTGTAAGAAACTGTAAAAGAAGCAATCCCGTTGAAGTTACAGTCATGAAGACAGAAGACTTTTACTCTTTTTAATTTTTAGAAGACAACATTTCAAGGAAGAAAATCACAGACAAAAGAAAAAAAGGTTTCTTTCAATAAAATATGTGGTTTTAGGTTTGAAAAAGAAAATATTAACTTAATGAAAATTAAGCATTTGCTGAACGAGAACTTTAAAAATGTCAATATTGGAAAAAGGGGCATAACGAAAGTATCTTTAGCAGATAGAGTAAAGCAAAAATATACAGAAATTATACAACTAAATGAGAAGAAAACCTAAAAATTTGGCCCTTCTACTGCCATTCATACCAGAGATAAAGCATACATTTTTCTTAGATATAGGTGAGAAAAAATTAAATAATATTGAAGATTCTTTAGACACCAAGGTTGTAGAACATATGGATAAAGATTTTCCTCTAAGTGGTGACTCAAATGAAAATTAATTTCAAATTTTTAATATAAATATTTTTTTAATAAGGATTTAAGCCACATTTTTTTTTAACAAATGTTGTTAGAAAATTTATCCTGCGCTTTGTAATTCTATCCGCTTTGTATAGTGAACCTTGAAACTTATCTCGCCATTTTCCGGTTTTACAAACTGATTATCACTTAAGTTCGATTTATCAGATTTGAAATAATCTTAAAACCCAATTTTCTCAAAATCTTATATTTGTGGCATAAACCCTTACTTACGGCAATTCATAACGTTTGTGTGTGTGTTTTTTTTTAGTTATAAGAACTATTGTTAATATTAAGGTTATTACTTATATACAGGATATCCTAAGAGGTATGGTCAATAATTAAGGAACACTTAGATTGGATAAAAGTATAGGGTCACATGATATATTTAGTTCGATGTTCTCTTATTACCGACCTACAGTCTGCCAAATGATGGCTTTTCTTTTGAAGGCTGTAACTCTGTGGTGACATATGACATGATGTTTCATGACCTCCTGACTCTATTTTGATCCAATCTACTCGATCCTTATTTATTGGTCATACCTTTTATTGGTCGTTGGCTAATTGTATTGAGTATATCTTTGAAATACCTTTTTGTTTGGTGTTTGTTAATTGAATATCCAGTGTGGGTACTAATACAATTTAATTAATTTGCTGTGGGTGTTCGTATTATTGTATTACCAATATTATTGTATGTGACAGTGCCAGTTACTTTTTGTTCGGTTTGGCAATTTTAGCATTAATTTAAGTAAGTATCTATTTATTACATTTTCGCCTAACAAGTATATTACTTTTTGAGGCTTTTTTGTTGTAGTTATGTGCATGGTAATATGCTTTTTTCCTTTTCTCTGTGCATAACATGGTAGACCCATCAGACAGGAGTAGAACGTTCTTAAAAAGGCATAAATGATGACCAGAGTCAATTTCAACAATCGGCTTAAACAAAAAAATGGGATTCTTTAACATAACCTTCAATTTTTTTTTATTAGTTACAAATAGCTGCTTACGAGTAAGTATACGGAGGATAATTCTTTTAATTAAAAAGACCATTCAATTAAGGTTTCAACAGTTTAAAGGCCATATATTTCCTAGATTTTCTAAGTTCCTTGATCGGGTATTACCATAAGCATATAAAGAATGGGACAGCGCCTTCCGCATCTTACAGCTTTAATCAAGTGGCGAAACAGTATTTACTTATTTTAAAACACTACAGAAATCAATTCTAAATGGTACATAACACCATTAATAACACATTGCTTATCTTATTTATAATTTTATTGACTTGTTAAATAAATTTTAATTGTCGTGCGCTGTCCAGTTTCGTACGTCTTTGGTTTTAGTGGATGGCTGACAACGTCACCGTGTTTCTTTATAGAAAATATTCTCTGCACGTCAATAATGCCCTGTTCATTCCCCAATGATCTCCAGATCATTTGGTTTGGGACATCTTATTGGACCGCCCCACCGAGCGGAACCGAATATACCCGATAAGGCCCGATGGACATTAGAGCCCCTGGAGCCATCTCGATTTCATACCATCGCATGAAGGAACACACTAGTATGGATATTGCCAATATATTTTATACATCAATGGAGGTGTATGACTTACTCAATAAAATACAAGAAATAATCGTGGATAACCCTTCTGTTAATACAGAGTTTGTAGAAAAGTTTCAGAAGATAATGGACAAAAATGATTAAACGTTTAACGCTGAAGACCAACATTTTAGGTGCTTTGCTCATATCCCAAATTTAGTTGTTCAGTATATATTAAAACTTTTAAACCAGGATGAAGAAAAAGATGAAGAAGTGGACGAAGATGCTGATCACGCAGAAAGAGAAGAAAAACGTATAAACCAGGACGAAGAGAAAGATGAAGAAGTGGACGAAGATGCTGATTACGCAGAAGGAGAATGAAAACGTATGAAAATATGCCACCTATGACTAGATAAAGAGCATTGTTTAAAAAAATCAAATAGTACGAACAGTTACAGCATACATTCACCAGGAATTGTATAGAATAGCAGCAGGAGATTAACGAGGTGAAGTATAAAATTCATTTAATGTCGAGAGTTTTTCGAAAATCAAGGTTTAGTAAAATTTTATATATATTTACATATTTCAGCTGTATGTTTGGACATACCTAGGTCAAGTGTCAAATAAAGTGTATTTTATAAATTGCCTGAAGGTTCCAGGCATTTTATAAATTACCTAAACATTCTACAGAGTATCGGATTAGGTATATAGGTATATCTCCGATAACCTAATTATTATTATATGTTACCTGTAAAATTTGTTATTACCTGTAATAATTTTTCTTTTGTTATGGGAATTTGAGTAAACGTATGGCCTTGAGATCAGAAAATTAAATTTGAAATAAAATATTAACTTGTACGGAAATAATATACAATACAGATAATTATTTTCGTGATGCGAAAACAAATCAACACAAAATTACTAATTACCCGCATGCACTTAATACAACAAAATAAATTGCGTTTTCTCCAACATGTGTACAATAAGCTGCTTGCCATAATAAACCACGTTGGCTCCTTCTAAAGACGCGTCAATGCTCAAATTCCTTTCGCCATATGCAGGCTCTGCGTAATCTAATTAACGCATAATTGATTGATTTCAACGACATATTCAATTTATAATAACATGATCAATCGGATAGCTCTATCGAAATGATTGGAAAGTAGTTCTACAGAAACTAGTACAGCAGTAGCAGCACGAAACTCGATTACTCGACTTTTTTGCTAAAGATCCGAAATTGGCCACACGATCGAGTCGATTCGATCAGAATATCTTGATAGCGGTAGTGCTGTCGAGTCGCTTGATTTTTAGGTTAGATTTCGCATAGGTTTTTTCAATAAATTTGCGGAAATTTTTCTTGTTTTGGATGTCACTATGAACTCTAAATAGACCTGGTGAAAAATTAAAGGTGTTACGTTCAGTTTTTAAATCAACAAACAGTCTTAAATATTGAATAAAATATTTGGCCTGTTGTACACGAGAGCCTGTCGCAGCAGGAGCAAAATATTGCAAATAATTTTCTCCTTTTGAGAAAGTGGCGTGCATTAACCGTCGAAAATGGTACCCCTAATTTACCTAATCAACGATTTATAGAAGTATGAACTGATAATGTTGCCAGTAGTTCAGGATAATTTCTCAATGTTTTTCTTTAGGTCGGAATGATGTCTTTTCAAGTAATTTTTTGATGACACGAAGCCAAAGAGGTCGAGAACCGAAGATCGCCGAAATTTATATCGATCGATTTCCGTGCAGTGGCGGCTTTTAAGGGGCGACAGAGTCGGCAGTACCGACCCACTGTCAAATAGACAGTATATTATATTGTTTATTTACACCAATTTGCATTTTCATAACTCCCAATCTGCCAGCGAATAACCGCTCCACATTTAAAATAGCCCTTGTAACTTTGGACCTTATAGTTGCAAACTACAGCAGCCATAAAATAAATTGTTTTACTTTTCAAATAGATTAGGTTGGGATCGGCATGCCTACCCTGCCATTAGAATATCAGTACTGAAGACAAAGTATTTTAGACTTAAAGATAGGTAACCAAACATACATTTTGGCTCGAGATTAGAACTCAGGTTCGGCAACGTTACTAAATTTAAAGTGAGGTTATGGTTATGTCTGATACTCATTATCGAGAGGAAATATTTTATATATCGATCTGCTGTTTTCAAGGTTTTTGTGATTATTCTTGAAATAACTAGTTTAGTGTAAAATAAGTGAGAGCAAGTGTTGTCTATTCAAAAGGAAAACTTTTGGTTTGGTTTTTTAAGACTAGGACCTAGGGTAAGTGTTTTAAATTATACATAAAATTCTGTTTGGACATTCCGAAAAATTAATTTTGTAGGCCAATCATTTTATTTTCAAACGAAAAAGGAAAACACTAAAATTCTTTGTGCAAACTGTTTTGCGCTTTCTAAAAGAATGATTTTTTCAAGGAGCATATTATACCTCAGTCAACTAAAACTTGATTTATGTTATTTGGTAAGCAAAATATTTACCTATTCAACTCGATTGTCACCCACATATTATTATCTGTGTCAAATGAGCGATGATTTTCGTGTCTAGCGCGTTAAAATTATTCATGTAATAACATTTCACCAGGAGCAACTGTCAAGTTTATCACAATAACTATTGGTAAGTAGGTACTTAATAGAAAACAAAATTTTAAAAACATGTGCAGAAAACATTGAATTTTATGTTGTAATTATACCATTTTGTCGCCAATTTGCAGCATCTAAATTCGCTGAATAGAATTACGTTAACAGGATTGAAAAACTCTAATTTTTTATGGTAATTAATTTATAGTTAGCGAGTAATTAAAAGGAAAAAAAAATATAACTCTATTTTTATTTTATTAGTACTTGTGTTATCTAAAGAAATAAAAATAATATACCGAACCAAGCGCGGATCCAGGGGAGTCATGGAGGGTAATGACCAAAAACAATCTGATATAACATAATATCATTATCATGAATAAAGAATGTGATATGCATTTTCTCAAACATACCTTTTCGCATAAAAATAAAAAAAAAATCGGTTTGAAATCCAATATTTTATCATACGTCTGTTCAATGAAAATATTAGAATTGTAGACAAAAACGAAATTTGGGCGTGGCCTCCAAAATCGATGCGAAAATGTTGAAATCCACAACAGGTCGATATTAGAAATTAATAAGGAAAGATGTTAGGAAACTAATAAGTATTGCAAAAATAGGTTTATATACAGTGTGTTCCATTTAAAATAACAAACTTCGTAAATTCATTGAACTCAAGAATGCTGTAACTAATGTATACAACCTATATAACCAAGACAAATGCTGCTTTGCTTTGCTTTGCTTTGTTCCCTGCAAGTAACATGTCAACAAATCTGACGTCATACCCCAATTACTCTAGAGTAGTCTAGAGTATTAAATTTCACAGGTATGAATTTTCCAATTAAATTCCGTGATATTTCCAAGTTTGAAAAAATGAATAATATTTTAACTTCTATAGTTTAGAATCAGTATTTCAACATATGCCATACATTAAAATATGATGTTGTTGTTCCATTAAGATGCAATGCTATGATGATGGTTCCAAGATCAAAATGTTCCGGAGTTAAAATCGCACCCCGATCGGATCTCCAGGTGGGGGCGGGTCCTGGCCCCTTATCAAGCGAAATTATCCAATCATCCACCATGTCCAGTAGCCATGCGGGTCCTTCGAACAATATTCTAAATGAAAATGGTGTGAAAACTGGAGTTGTTAAAAGACCCGAGATTAGCAGCTTTCAAATTGACTTCTGCAATATAAGAGGACTGAACTCGAACATTAATGCAGTTCATCAACATCTACAATCTACCAAGCCTCATGTACTTGCACTAACCGAAACCAAAGTCAGATCATCGATTAGTACGGTCAGCTATTTATATCCTGGTACGACTTCCACCACCGATTTAGGCGAAATTTTGGCCTTTGTCTCTTTGTCCTTAGTGATATTTCTTGTCAACGCAGAGAATTACTAAATTTATCTGCTGCCTTTACCGGCCGCCGAGCGATTTCCATTATAGAGACTTGTTCTCCTCTCTTGCTAATACTATCGACTTTTTGCAAACCCACCATCCCAATTCCGAAGTTGTCATCCTTGGCGACTTCAACGTTCATAATGTCAACTGGCTCAAATACTCAAAACATGACCGACGAACAAGGTCGTGAAGCCGAATCCTTTGCCATCAACTCTGGCCTCGCCCAGCTTGTGGGTGAACCAACTCGGATTCCCTACAGAGATGGTGATTTTGCTAGTTTGTTGGATCTTTTCTTAACTTCAAACCCTGACTTGTACACTGTCACCGTGAAGCCGCCGCTAGGAACGTCTCACCACAACCTTATTTCGGCACTGAACACACTACCAATTAGTTCCAAAGAGCCTCCTAAACCACGCAAGTTATGGCATTATACATCAGCTAAGTGGGATGACCTAAGGGACCATTTTCGAACGTTTCCTTTTCGGGACGTTTGTTTATCCATGATGATCCATCCATCTGTGCAACGGAAATATCGGAGGTTATCCTTACTGGCATGGAAGCCTTCATCCCTTTCTCAGAAAAGTGCCCTTCTAACGGCAAGCCTTGGTTTACCAAAAATTGCGAACGAGCTGTTAAATCAAAAAAATTATTTCTACCGACAATGGCGTAAAAATCCTACGACCGAAAATCGTACCATCTTTGTTGACGCTCGAAACCAATGCAAGCAAACGATAAACCAAAACAAAGAAGCACACAACCAGAGGATCAAAGACAGACTTCTTGAATGTCCTAACGGCTCAAGATCATTTTGGTCGGTAGCTAAGGCCGTCAATCAGAACTTTACCAAGTCAACCATTCCACCTCTAACACGTTCTGATGGCACGATTGCGACCAAAGCACAGGAAAAAGCAAACCTACTGGCGGAACTATTCTCTTCACATTCAACGGTATATTTTCAGGGAAGTACTCCACCGAACATTCCCCCTGTAGAATCGAGAATGCCTGAGATTGTTTTTCGCCACCGCCATGTTAAACGAATCTTGAGGAGTCTTGACACTAAAAAGGCTTCTGGTCCTGACGATATTCCAGTCATTGTAATTAAGACATGCATTGACGAACTGACACCGGTATTTTCTAGGCTTTTTAACTTATCCTACAAAAAAGGAATCTTTCCTTCTTGCTGGAAAACTGCGCGAGTCCAGCCCATACCCAAAAAAGGCAAGAAGACCTTGCCAAAGAACTATCGTCCAGTCGCATTGCTTTCGGTTATATCAAAAGTTATGGAGAAGGCTATCAACGAAAAATTATTAAAATACTTGGAAGGCTTCAACATTATTAGTGACCGCCAGTATGGATTCCGTAAGTCTAGATCAACAGGAGACCTTCTCGCTTATGTTACTCATATTTGGAATAACGCAATAGAACATCATGGGGAGTCCCGGGCGGTAGCACTGGACATTTCCAAGGCTTTTGACCGAGGATGGCATGAGGGGCTCCTAACTAAAGTGAGAGCATACGGAATGCCGGTTTAATTTTGTTCATGGCTGTCGAGCTTTCTTAAGGACCGTTCTCTGCGAGAGGCGATGGATGGATTTCTTTCAGACACATTTAACATCAACGCCGGGGTCCCTCAAGGTTCTATATTGTCGCCCACCCTTTTCTTACTATACATTAACGATCTTTTGGCAAAAACTAAAAATCCTATATATAGCTTCGCTGATGACAACACACTTGTTTCATCTTTTACTTTGGATGCTCGGACATCGGCTGCTAATGCACATCTCTATAGGCAGCAAGCGGTCTCACATCTCAACAAAAACCTGGAAGAAATTCTGTCTTGGGGTGACAGTAACCAAGTAGAATTTAACGCTAAAAAGACCCAGGCGGCAGTTTTTTTCTAAAAAAGTTAATGTTGAAGAATTTATTGGGCGTTAATTTGGATAGTCATATGTCTTGGCATAGCCACGTTGCGACCATTGCGAGGGCAGCCTCGCAGTAGCTTGGAGTACTTTTCCGAACAAAGAACCTCTATACACCCCAACAACTTTTGATGCTCAATAAAGCCCAAATTCGACCATCGCTGGAGTACTGTTCGCATATTTGGGGCTCTGCTCCTAAACATACCCTGAGATTGCTAGATTCCATTCAAAGAAGAGCCATTCGCTTGATCGGTGACCATAGTCTGACAAACAACCTGGAAAGCCTTGAACATCGAAGGCAGGTTGGCGACTTGAGTCTATTTTACAAATATTTTCATGGCAAGTGTTCAACTGAGGTTGCCCGCTTGATACCACTTAGAGCGGTGCATGGTAGAAATACACGACGAGCCACTGCAGCCCACCAGTACGTGGTTCAGCTTAGTGTCCCTCGAACGACACTGTTTCAAAATTCTTTCATCTGGAGAACGTCATCACTCTAGAACGACCTCCCTGAGATCGTTTTCCCAACGAGTATAATCTTCATAGATTCAAGACCAACGTGAGTCGTTTCCTGCGCACACGCACCGCTCCCAGAGCGTCATAAAGGATTCATCCTGCAGTGCTGGCCCATAAAAAAAAGAAAGATATTTGGGGTAAAAAAAAATAGATAAGCATGTAAATTTGTTGTTTACTAACATAGGATTGTAATATCAGGGACGATAATGATGATTCACGCATTTGTGAAACAAATTGTATGAAAAGTCATCTTGCTGAATACAACTGTTATCAGGATTATGTTTAAGTCAGTCACGGGATGATGCCTTCTGATAATATACTTTATTTTTATAAGATTTAAGAAGTAGTCCATATTCTGTGGCGAGATTGTAAATAGAAATAAAGGTCTGTCTTTACCACCAAATAACTTTATTTGCCCCTCTAGGGTAGAAAACAAGGGTTATAAAAATACATAAAATGACGATGAATTAAATTAAATGTCTTAATGCATGTGTTGTACTAGTTTCGACTTTAGAGAAAGTCATCCTCAGCAACTAACCATTTAGGAGATTTTTATATGAAAAGAAGTTAAAACAGTTGGGGGAACAGAGAGGTGATTCAATAATACAATACAATATAATATAATGCAGATTATGCAACCTTTGGAATCGACAGGAGTTTAGTATCAGAACGATGTATCTCCATGTGAAGGTAGGGGTTGATTTATACGCAAGTAGAATTAAGGACCTTAATCATAGTCGAGTGATATAAGCAAAGTTGAAGTCAAAACGTGTTGAAAAAGAAGAATTGTAACATATCAATTCATTCTCTTTTCAGTGAAACTAAATTAGCGAGGGGACATGCTTAATGTTATGGTGGATTGAATATTTGTTAATGAAATTAAAATGAACTTATTATTCTAAAAAAGGGGGGTTGTCAAAATGAGACTATGTCATTTCAAATAAAATGGGAATGCATCTGAAAAGAGAAAAATTTTCAAATTTAAGGAACTAATAGATAGCATAAGGTTTTTTTTTTTTTTTTTTTTTGGTTCACAACTTAACGGTTTGTTAATTATATTTGTAATAATATCATATTAATCATGTACTCATCAAGTGGTCACTATTCACTTGTTAAAAATTAAATTAAATTAAATTAAATTAAAATTATTAGGACATTAGATTGTTGACTTTTTTTTTTCATTTTGTTGCCAGGTGAAGAAATTAATTTTAATCTTAGCCTCAGCATGCTATTCGAAGGAAATGGCGTCGTTAAATGGTGAGTACCCAGACTTGGTACTATTAGTTACACCCTTTTTTCTTTTTTTATATGCGTAATTTAAATCAAGTTTCCGGTAATCAACTGTCAATTCCAAAAGCGGCAAATTTAAATGGGTTTCTACAGATATCCAAGGAGGAATAAGATATACAACAATATTGTCACTCAGTTACAAAAAAAGGGGGGGGGGGTTACTTCCCTTATTAGGGTGTGTACAAATTAGTTTCATCTTAATTAAAGCATGAGCAATGACGTGAGTGAAGCACAAAACAAAGAACCTATGGTATTTAATTTGTCATTACTATAAATTAAAAACTAGAAACTGCAACCAGGTATTCTTGAAATCACCAGGCCTATAGCAGCATGCGGACCAAAGTGAATAACCCTAGATGGCAGCACTACAAATCGTAAATGGAAAGCCAAATCCTTGAATAGGCAACAATCAGGACTCAGCTGTAACATTGGTTATGTCACCGTTGAGTTTGACACTTGAAATTAAAATTCTTTTTTATAGGTTAATTAGTAAAATTAGTTAATATATTGTTTGTTATTATATTATATCCTAAAGCGAACGATAAAACAAGAACCTGATTGAAATGGAATAATGGTGTTTAAATTTGCAGAGAATTGAAGAATGGTAGACAGTCGAAGGTAATTTGTTCATTCAAAACTTGGACTTCAGGATTTTTAATAGCCTGATTAATCTCAAATATCTCCCATAAAGCAGATGATTTCCCATTGGGTACCACATGCAATACTTCAACTCCCCTTTCTGGATCGAATGTATGTTTAGCATTAAGAATATGGTCAGAGAAATTTGATTTAGTGTCAGCCGGCAACTGTTTATTTTTATTTCTTTCTATGAGAGAGATATGATCCTTTATCCTTATGCAAAACTTTCGACCGGTACGTCCTACGTAACAACAGTTACAAGTGGAGGATTCGTCACTATAAGTGCAACTCAGTTTGTAAACACCCGATTTATGTAGTACCTCAATGGTATCTTTATTGTTATTTATATATTTTTTTAAATTGTTTTGAGTTTTGAAAGATATATGAATGTTGTTATTAAATTTAAGGAATATGTTTTTGATGTTATGTGATATCGTTCCCATATGGGTCTAGGACATTTAGCCGTCGCCGTTTCGCCGTCGCCGTTTCGCCGTCGCCGTTTCGCCGTCGCGACAATTCGCCGGCAGCCGATTCGCCGTGGGCCGTTTCGCCGTCAAATAGAAATTAATAAAATACGTAAAAAAGGTTATAATATATATTGCTAAATTTTAACAAAATTGTTTGATAAAAATATACCTACATAGGCAAGTCAATAATAATAATTAGGGTTATTGGAATTCGGGTCTAGGACGTTCAGCCGTCGCCGTTTCTAATCTAATCCACCTTTTTGGGTCCAATTCGGTATATGCTAGATATAAAAAAATTGTAATAATTATAGACTTATATTGGTTAAACAGCGCTAACACGGCATCTAATCCACCTTTTTGGGTCCAATTCGGTATATGCTAGATATAAAAAAATTGTAATAATTATAGACTTATATTCTATTTGACGGCGAAACGGCCCACGGCGAATCGGCTGCCGGCGAATTGTCGCGACGGCGAAACGGCGACGGCGAAACGGCGACGGCGAATAGTCCCATCCCCTTCCCATATAGGGTAAGCTAGTATAAAATTTAGCTTTTTAATATTTTGATTAGATAATAAATGTATATTGATATGTTTATTTAGATTCTTATAATATATTTTATTAATGATGTGCACAGGGTATTTATTATTTGTAGCAAGTTGGTTAATGAAGGAGAGTTCTTTGTTGAAGTTATAATTATTCATAGGAATGGAGAAAAGTCTGTGAAAAAAGGAATGAAAGGCACTTAACTTATGGCCTATTGGATGGTTAGAGTTGAATGGAATAATATTATCGGTCGTTGAAGGTTTATGAAAGATTGAAAATTGCAGTTCTTGGTTGTATTTACTAATTGTTAAATCAAGAAAATTGATACTATTGTCTTTTTCATGTTCTATATTGAATTCTATTGAAGGGTGTATTGTGTTCATAAAGTTAAGGAAACTATTCAATTCTTCCTCTGTGCCACTAAAGCAAGCTAATATGTCATCTACATATCTATAGTAAAATAAAAATTTATCATATAAAGGATGTAATTTAATTTTCTTTTCCAGGAAAAACAAAAATATTTCAGCAAGCAAAGGTGAAAGGTTAGATCCCATTGCGACCCCGATATTTTGACAGTATATTTTTCCATTGAACTGAAAGAAATTTTGTTTGAGTACTGTATCGACCAGTAAGCATATATTCAGTATATGAAAAGTGTTAAGATTAGAGTTTTCAAATAATAAGGTTCTAACACCTTCAATGCAATCCTCTGGAGGTATGCTAGGGAATAAGTTTTTAATATCAAATGAGATTAATCTAGTGTCAGCAGGGACTTTTAAGTGTAATAATTTATCAGTAAGATGTTTACTGTTTTTTATGGAAGTAGGGTTAGAGAAATTAGTATGAGACAAAATAATGTGGTTAAGCCATTTAGATATTATCCATTTATTATCTAATCAAAATATTATAAAACCTAGATTTTATACTAGCTTACCCTATATGGGAACGATATCACATAACATCAAAAACATATTCCTTAAATTTAATAACAACATTCATATATCTTTCAAAACTCAAAACAATTTAAAAAAATATATAAATAACAATAAAGATACCATTGAGGTACTACATAAATCGGGTGTTTACAAACTGAGTTGCACTTATAGTGACGAATCCTCCACTTGTAACTGTTGTTACGTAGGACGTACCGGTCGAAAGTTTTGCATAAGGATAAAGGATCATATCTCTCTCATAGAAAGAAATAAAAATAAACTGTTGCCGGCTGACACTAAATCAAATTTCTCTGACCATATTCTTAATGCTAAACATACATTAGATCCAGAAAGGGGAGTTGAAGTATTGCATGTGGTACCCAATGGGAAATCATCTGCTTTATGGGAGATATTTGAGATTAATCAGGCTATTAAAAATCCTGAAGTCCAAGTTTTGAATGAACAAATTACCTTCGACTGTCTCCCATTCTTCAATTCTCTGCAAATTTAAACACCATTATTCCATTTCAATCAGGTTCTTGTTTTATCGTTCGCTTTAGGATATAATATAATAACAAACAATATCGTCGGTGGCACTGCAATATATGCTATGTGTAATTTTGGCAATTTTTAGTTGTTTGTTTTCTAAATAAATGCTCTGTGCTTCACAGTTTAAAATATATGCTATGTATTCATGTTTCATAGTATACTAGTTAAATGTTTCTGTAATATCTGCTAAGTGTTTCGTGGCATGGAAATAACTGCTATGTGTAAAAGTAACACATAGCACATATTACACCAACAGTTAGTTGAAATATTTGTGCATGTAATTGCACATAGCAGGTATTTTCTAACCTCAATGAAAATGTTTTTGTTGAGTTTGTTTAGCTGTGTGGAGGGGTTCGTGTTTGTTTTGTTAGATTCTGTAGTGAAAATAAATATTTGTTTAAACCATTATGTCTTCAAGATCGGCATTAATTTTGCAATTAGCCATGAATGCCCACAGGGATGCAACGGACAGTAATCCGAATAACAATGGACGTAATATTATACAAAACAAAGGTATTTATATAAATGCATTTTCATATTCTAATATTTTTTTAATATTCTACAAGTTTTAGTCAATTCATACCTCATATTTGCCCAACAAGATTCAAGCGACTTACATACAATGTGTAACACTTCCATTTCAGTGACGCCTCAATATTGTAATGACAATGACACTGTAAGGGATTCTACTAACTGTGTTTTAGATGATGAACATACAACTATGCAATTCGAAGGTATTGAATAAATCATATACATCATTTTTGATAAATATCTAATTTGTAGCAATTTTAGCCAATTTAGAAAGTACATCAGTCGATCAAGAGTCAAACGATTTCACTGCATCGGATGAGGAACCTTTGAGTAATTTAGTAAATAAGTACAATCAAAATAAAGGTAGATACATACCTACTTAAAAATTTAATTGTGTGATTTTTAAACTTTACTTATTTTAGTGACAGATGTTGAAGATGAGGAAGGAGAAGTTTTATTCGAAGTGCCCGTTAATTCTCCTTTTGAACTTCCCTTAAATATAATAAATGAGATAGAAAATCAAAATACTAACCTAATAGGACGTGAGGAAAGTAACGAAGATCATGATTTAATATTGGAAGAGCAAAGTGTACACCTGAACATGACGAGATGGGAGCATCTACCGTTGTTAACGCAAAAACTAAAAGATCCACAAAGTCACAAAGAGAAGAAACTAAAAATAAAAGTTTGAAAGGTGAACTATACACTGGTTATACCCGTTCAAAAACTGGGGAAATACAACACAATAAAGATCGTGAGAGAAGGACAATGAAGAGAAGGTGTTTGCATGAAATACCTCAAAAGAAAGCGAGTAGAACTTTGCTTTGTGCTTTAGTGTCAGAACCCACTCGGAAAAAAATATTCGATTATTTCTGGAACTTGCCGAGTTGGAGTGCTAGAGCAGCTTATTTGAAAGGTTTAGTTAGTAACAACAAATGAGCCTAAACGAAGAAGAAAACAGACACAAAATTTACAGATGCGTAGGAAACAGTCACACGATTGTTTTTTTCCCACTGAAAATGGCGAAAAGGTAATGGTGTGTAGAACAATGCCTCTCAATTCATTAGACCTCGGAAGAAATACATCAGAGTCGGAAAAACCACTCAGAACAAGAAGATGATAATAATACCACCAGCGAACAGAAGGGAACATCTGGTTCCTCAGCTAAAAGTAAACAAAATAAAGCGAAGACTCAGGAACTTCAACAATGGCTCCGAGATTTACCTAAGGTTCCCAGCCATTATTGTCGCAGTTCTTCAAAAAAATTTTATATAGAATCAGTATTTAGATCGACTTTACATATTTACAAGGTGTACAAAAAATTTTGTAAAGAGAATAAGACCCAATTTGTCTCACGCACATTATTTAGAAAAGTACTGAAAGCAGAAAATATTGCAATTCATAAACCGAGGAAAGATCAGTGTGATCTCTGTTGTGCATGGAAAGTCGGAAACGTATCAGAAGAAAAATACAAAGAACACTTATTAAAAAAAAATGCGGCTGAAGAGGCTAAGAAGAGCAAAAGAATCATCAAGTCAGGAGAAGTTTGTCATAACCATGGATCTACAGAGTGTTTTACTTGCACCTAAGTTAGAAGCATCTGCCATTTATTATAAACATAAACTGCAAATTCACAATTTTATAGTTTTCGAACTTAATAATAAAACTGTAGACTTGTACGTTTGGCATGAAAGCAATGGTGGTGTAACCGCAAATGAGTTTACAAGTTGCATCGTCGATTAAATAAGAAAAACCCAAAAAGAAAACAGATATAAGCACATTGTTTTGATATCTGATGGGTGTGGGTATCAAAACCGAAACAAGATTCTTTCAAGTGCACTCCTACAACTTGCTCAGAATTTAGAGATAACAATTGAACAGCTAATACTGGAACGTGGCCATACAATGATGGAGGCTGATTCTGTTCATTCCTCCTTAGAGTCCCATATTAAACCTCTACTTTATGCTCCAAGTGACTATATAACTAGAATGAGACAAGCAAGGGATCATCACCCCTATAATATTCACAACTTGGATTTTACTTTTTTTTTAAATTATGAAAACATGCCAAATAATTTGACAAGTATTAAGCCGGGTATTACTGCAAAAGTGACAGATATACGTGGTCATTTGTATTTGCCAACAGGAAAATAAAAATATAAATTAAATCATAACGATACATGGGAAGATTTAAAATTAATTAGAATGAATACTCGAAATAGGAAAAATATCTCGAACGAAATAACACCAGGACAGTTATATTCGCGGCAAATTCCATTAAGTAAAAGCAAATTTGAGCATTTACAAGAGTTAAAAAAAGTTATGGAAAGGGACTATCATCCATTTTATGACTCACTTCCTCATAAATAGTTCACTTTATTTCCACGTGTTTTTCACTTAGGTCATGAAATGATGACTGCGTTAGTTTAGTTTCAATTGATTATGTAAGTTATACTTTGAGAAAAATAAAAAACTTTCAAAATAATTTTACAAGTGATTTATTACATTTTTCTAGTACCTATCGTATAATTATGGGTGTAATATCTGACATGTGTCCAAAAATGCCAAACAATATATGCTATGTGCAACTGTAACAATATAATAATGCTTTACAAAGTAATTAGTTAAAAGAATTCACGAATCACAAAAGCAAAGCATTTTATGGATAAAGAAAACCACAGTTATCTTAAAAACCTTTGGATTATACCTAATGACTCATAATAAACCACATTTTTTAATTTCCTGAAATTTTTGATATTTTCACATAGCATATATTGCAGTGCCACCGACGATATATTAACTAATTTTACTAATTAACCTATCAAAAATAATTTTAATTTCAAGTGTCAAACTCAACGGTGACATAACCAATGTTACAGCTGAGTCCTGATTGTTGCCTATTCAAGGATTTTGCTTTCCATTTACGATTTGTAGTACTGCCATCTAAGGTTATTCACTTTGGTCCGCATGCTGCTATAGGCCCGGTGATTTCAAGAATACCTGGTTGCAGTTTTTAGTTTTTAATTTATAGTAATGAGAAATTAAATACCATAGGTTCTTTGTTTTGTGCTTCACTCACGTCATTGCTCATGCTTTAATTGAGATGAAACTAATTTGTACACACCCTAATAAGGGAAGTAACCCCCCCCCCCCCCTTTTTTGTAACTGAGTGACAATATTGTTGTATATCTTATTCCTCCTTGGATATCTTTAGAAACCCATTTAAATTTGCCGCTTTTGGAATTGACAGTTGATTACCGGAAACTTGATTTAAATTACGCATATAAAAAAAGAAAAAAGGGTGTAACTAATAGTACCAAGTCTGGGTACTCACCATTTAACGACGCCATTTCCTTTCCTTCGAATAGCATGCCGAGGCTAAGATTAAAATTAATTTCTTCACCTGGCAACAAAATGAAAAACAAAAAGTCAACAATGTAATGTCCTAATAATTTTAATTTAATTTTATTTTTAACAAGTGAATGGTGACCACTTGGTGAGTACATGATTAATGATATTATTACGAATATAATAACAAACCGTTAAGTTGTGAACCAAAAAAAAAAAAAAAACCTTATTGCTATCTTAAATTTGAAATTTTCAGATGCATTCC
Source organism: Polydrusus tereticollis (assembly GCA_963920685.1). Classification (NCBI taxonomy): domain Eukaryota; kingdom Metazoa; phylum Arthropoda; class Insecta; order Coleoptera; family Curculionidae; genus Polydrusus; species Polydrusus tereticollis. The sequence goes on from OY987326.1 coordinate 135,951,739, forward strand.
CATTTTATTTGATATGACATAGTCTCATTTTGACAACCCCCCTTTTTTAGAATAATAAGTTCATTTAATTTCATTAACAAATATTCAATCCACCATAACATTAAGCATGTCCCCTCGCTAATTTAGTTTCACTGAAAAGAGAATGAATTGATATGTTACAATTCTTCTTTTTCAACACGTTTTGACTTCAACTTTGCTTATATCACTCGACTATGATTAAGGTCCTTAATTCTACTTGCGTATAAATAAACCCCTACCTTCACATGGAGATACATCGTTCTTATACTAAACTCCTGTCGATTCCAAAGGTTGCATAATCTGCATTATATTATATTGTATTGTATTATTGAATCACCTCTCTGTTCCCCCAACTGTTTTAACTTCTTTTCATATAAAAATCTCTTAAATGGTTAGTTGCTGAGGATGACTTTCTCTAAAATCGAAACTAGTACAACACATGCATCAAGAAATTTAATTTAATTCATCGTCATTTTATGTATTTTTATAACCCTTGTTTTCTACCCTAGAGGGGCAAATAAAGTTATTTGGTGGTAAAGACAGACCTTTATTTCTACTTTATTTTTATGATGGTTGCCTTATTTAATTTGAATCATCATCCGCTTTGACATTACATCAAGAAATTGATTTTAAACATAAATTTTGTGTTATACCCTCAGTTGATTTAAAGGTGGATAGATTTGGGAAAAGTGTAGCGGAAAACATTATTTTGAAAGACAAAAATGCCTGTAACATTCGTTGTTTATGCAGACTTTGAATCGGTGCTTAAGCTATTTGATTCCACTGCATCAAACTCCGAACAGTCTTACGGTAAGAAAATCGTTAAACATGAACCGTTTCCTTTTGAATACCTAATAAAGTGTTTCTTTGATGATATAATATCAAAGTTTGAGTTATATCGTGAAAATGATGCAGCCAAGGTGCTTGTATCTCTCATTACAACATATCTATGAAATTTATACAATACATATTTATAATAGATATAAGATATTAGGCAAATGGATCGTTTAGCATCCGATGAAATAAAATATTTTAGTTATAAAGAATGCAACATATGTGAAGCTCCGATTAGCAACAATGATAAGTTAAAGGATCATTGTCACGTAACGGGGAATCAAAGATCGGTGCTGTTGATTCTATTCGTAATTTAAATTATAAAGTGCCTACATTTTTATACCGGTTGTATTTCATAACTTAAGTTGATCTGATAGTCATATGTTTATCAAGGAATTATGTCGTCTTGATGATCAAATTATTTCATTCACCAAAAATATTTTGTCCTTGATTATATAGATTCATACGAAGGCGTAGAAAGGCCACCCGAAAGAAAGAAACATTTTGTGTAATATTCCGAGTTTAATCTCGGAATTCCGAGTTTAATCTCGGAATTCCGACTTTATTCTCGGAATTCCGACTTTAATCTCGGAATTCTGACTTTATTCTCGGAATTCCGAGTTTTAAGTTTCATCTCGAAATTCCGACTTTTATCTCGGAATTCCGACTTTTATCTCGGAATTCCGACTTTAATCTCGGAATTCCGACTTTATTCTCGGAATTCCGACTTTAATCTCGGAATTCCGACTTTATTCTCGAAATTCCGAGTTTTGAGTTTAATCTCGAAATTCCGACTTTTATCTCGGAATTCCGACTTTATTCTCGGAATTCCGAGATTTAAGTCGGAATTCCGAGATTTAAGTCGGAATTTCGAGATTAAAATATTTTTTTCTTTCGGATGGCCTTTCTACGCCTTCGTAGATTCAAACACCAAAATAGTAGAACAAATATTTAAAATTAAGAGTTATTGATAGTTTTAAATTATTATCGGCAACACTACATATTTTGGGTAAAGGTTAAGATTTAAGTAGTTTGAAAAAAATGCTCAACCATTATACCGGTGACAAGAAGTTTGGTTTAATGCGCGGAAAAGGTGTTTTTCCATGCAATTTCATGGATTTCCTGAAAAAAATAAACAGTTCAACCTTGCCAACTAAAAATCAGTTCTACGATAATTTATCAGAGGAACACATTAGTGATAAAAGCTTGTAAGGAACGTTGGCAATTATTTAATTGTAAGAACTTTAGGGAATGTTCAGATTTATATTTAAAATCCGATATTAACTGATGTTTTTGAATAATTTTGCGATACTTGTTTAAGAATTTATGAACTAACCAGTGCAATTTACGCTCTTCTCAGTTTTTCTTTTGATTGCATGTTGCGCATGACCAAGGTAGACTTGAATATTCTTACTGATATTGATTATCGAGTATGTCGAGTAGCAGATTTACGTCGAACTCCTCCCATTTAAAGTCGTTGATATTGCGTAAGCCTAAAATGTTAGCAATGGTATTGTCACTGAAGATGGACAGGCCTCTACTTTCTGGTCTTTCCATGGTATATAAGTGATGTACAAATCGAGGTTTTCACTTTTTGTTACCTAAATCCCGCCTCGTGAGGGTGGGGCCATATTTTAATTTCTTTCAAGGTGGCTATTTAACGCAGAGCCTAAGCTGGCAAAATCAATGTTTATATCTACTCCAAGTCACTGTATCAATCAAAATAGGAATTTCAGCGATGCTAATAATATTGTGGAACCGTGGGATGCAAAGCCTAATTTTATATTTATATTTTAGGATGTTATGTGCGAGAAGCCGGATGGTATAAGATAATATTTCTGTGCAGGGTGTCATAAAAATGTAGATGCATTTTATTTAGCACAAACATATCTAGCATATGCGAGACAATGCCAACTTCATCATTATAATTAAGGGTGGTGAAATGAGTGAGACATGTAATGTATTTTCCGATCACGTTTCATCCGACCTAAATATTACGAAATATCAGAAAATGGGCTCAAATTGTTGAAATAATATATAAAATATGAATTCTTGGATATCGATAAAGATAATGATGTGACTTCGGGAAGAAATCACGAGGAGCTTGATAGCTATATATTTGTTCAACAATAACGAATGCTCTTATTTGATTGTTGTACGGTACTTTGTCTACACTATGAATAATAAATTGACATAAAACGTAAACTACCTTCTAAAAAAATTTAAACAATTTATGGCGACAAAGACACAAAGTGTAACCTGAACTAACCTAAACCGCAAACACCTACATCTAATATAATAAAACAGTACCAACAATAACAGAAAACTCAAAGGTTCATCATTGATGATAGATAACAACATAATCGTAGTATTAGCAGAATAGGGAACTCTGCAGAAATAGCCGGTATCATATTATTATTTTAATCGTCTACACCGATATCTCGAAATTACCGGGTTGCTACAACACCGAATGATGACAATAATAAGATATTGTTTGTGAGTTTTGCTTAATCAGTTCCCACTAGTTCACCAGTCGACCAGATTCACCACTATTTAAATGGATTAGAAAATTAACCATCAAAATACTATAACGTTTTTGGTGTACATACAGTTAGGTAGAAAACCGAATAACGGAAAAAAATATATTTGTAACTTTGATGTACGTTCCAAAATGGAAAAGTTAGTTTATAGAAAATTTAGGAAGTGTCTTTGAATTTAATGGAACGCCTTAACTTTGCGATTTGCTCTGTTAAAATATCCACTACTTCCAGGCAAATAGTATAAATTACAAGATGGAGGAATGCTCAGCTACAAAGATATTTTAGAACTAACAGATGCATCACATGAAAGAATCTATACTAGTCGTTTTCAAACACTTAAAGATAAATTTAATATAAATCATTAGTATGCACTTAGTACGCAAAAGTCAGAAATTCTTGAATGTGTTGTAAGTTGTAAGTGCTATGAAAAATGAAATATACAAGCGATTTTAGTTTACCATTAGTAACAAGTGTATATAATAAAACAATAAATCGCATTAACTCCACAAATGTGCAAGAAAATACACAAATTAAGGCATAAAACTATTTAAAAGTTAAACTGAAATAATATAGATTTCGTCTGGGCAATATAGTTTTCGGCTGGGCAATATAGTTTGAATCAATAGATCCAAAACTATATTATAAAATCCACTTTCCAACATACTGGGATCGTTAAAAGGTGAACCGATTAAAGGTTTTTTCTATAAAGCTGAACTGCAAAAAACAAGCAGTCCAGACATATACTATCTGGTTGAAAAAATATCTAAGAGGGTTCGTTTAGCACGGACACTGGAAACTTTTAGGTAAATATTTGTGATCTGTATTTAAGCAATATTTTTCACCGTGAAAAATCTCTGACTTTTTAGGGATTTTTATTTGTGTAAATATTTTAAAAATAGGGATAAGATGGCGGCAACTATATTTTTGTCTTAAACAATCTTTTTTTCTGTTTACACTAGTGGTTGTATAAACCTACACATTTCCTTGTTTTCCATTACATTACCTACTTTCCAACTTAAATTAAATTTCGTAGACTGTTTAGATTTATAATGGATAAATATGCTTTAAATCTGCAAGTAAATTTATTTATACCTATTTTAGTTAAAATATATTTTTGATTCCATTGTTGTCATAATGATTATATAACGATTTGGACATTTTGAAATTAAAACACCATGGTTTTATTAATGCGATTTATTGAAAAAAATTAATTCTCAGCGCCACTGGCCACTGCCAACAGCAACAAACCAGAAAACAATATTTTATAATAAAACCAATATTCTAAAAATAGAACGCACACCTCCCTTGATATAACTCGCGCGGTCTTGTCTTCTAATGGCGATGTTGCCTAATTGATCATTTACACTCTTTCAGAATCGGCCCACGTCCTCCACTGATACTAGGTCTTAAGGAACGCAAGAAAAATGATATCGATCAATATTAATTCAGTTTCAAAAAAATTAAGACGTTTAGTCACTCTATATTTAATACATCTAGGCCCCAATTTAGTAGCCAAAATAAAAATACAATAATGCCATGCAGCAATGCTTTTGTATGCTGTTGTCTATTGCAACAATATAAAAGAGATTAGTTTACGGTTTTTCGAGGCATACCACGTGCAGAACGGGGATGATAGTGCCCATATCAAATGTTATTGCATATGCTGCCGACAATTTTGTTCCATCTCAACTACTTCCAATTAGGTATTTGGCAAGAAGGCAGCAACCCTACAAAGTAAATGCTCTTCAATACGATGATTTTCTAGATCTTAGGAAATTTCTTCAATCCTTAAAAGTCGCCGATACTGGAAATTTGTTTAAATGGACAGAAATTATGGAGTATAATATTTTTTAAATTAAGCCATATTCAGAGTGATTATACTTCAATAACACTAAAAATGATTTCATATTATATTTTTTATTTATAAGTTTTACAAGAGCAGAAATTACATTTTTAAATGTTGAACCGGTAAAAATTTGAAAGGAGAAGTTTCATGACATTATGGCATTTCGTACTGGAGACATACCTGTTATTCAGATTCAAGAACATCAAGAATCTTGTAGGTGTCTCCCACAGAGTGACTAGTAACTTTTATTCTTAGCTATTTTTTATTTTTGACAATAACGACATTATCACACACACACACACACACACACACACACACACACTGACGTAACTCAATAAGTTTCATAACACATTTTCTGTTCTGTCTCACGAACTGACATATCTCAGTTTTAGTAATTTATTTTAAAGTTTGAAACGTTTTCTGCCTATTGTACTAACGGCGTCCTTAAAAATGTATATTAGTACCCAATATAGGCAAAAAAAAAATTAATAACAACAAATAGCGTCAACGTAGCGTGTATCTGAAAACCAGTCAAAATTTTAAACAGTTCTATCTTAAAATCGGATAGAATGAGAAGTTCACTTAGATAAATTTACATGCAACCCAATTATATAACTATCTTGGTTTTCATTAGCGATAACATTGTCACACATCTAAAATAGGAAACAGTGAGAATGTGACTGTTTTCTGATATTATGTATTGAAACTTTATTACATTTTAACCAGATTCATCATCATCAATCAGCTCATCGAAGTCCACTGCTGGACGTAAGCATCCCTTAATAATTTCCATTGTATTCGGTCTTGTGCTGTCTGCATCCAATTGGTACTGATGCGTTTTATGTCGTCGGTCCATCTGGTGGGGGGACGCCCTCTATTTCTGAAGGCTTCCGATCTAGGCCTCCATTCAAGGATCCGTCTTGTCCATCTACCATCAGCAGATCTCGCAATGTGTCCTGCCCAGTTCCATTTTAATACAGTTATTCTCTCTACGGCGTCTGCAACTCCTGATCGTCTGCGGATTTCAGTATTTGGTATGTGATCCTTGAGAGAGATTCCTAGCATTGATCATTTCATCGCTAGTTGCGTAACTCGTATTTTCTTTATTGTCCGTTTAGTCATTGTTAGGGTTTCGGCTCCGTAGGTAAGGACTGGAAGGACACACTGGTTAAAAACCTTTCTCTTTAAGCAGTTAGGCAGCTCTGCCTTGAACACATATTTGAGATTCCCATATGCAGCCCATGCGAGCCCTATTCTTCAAAGAATTTCTAGGGTCTGATTATCTCTTCCAATGGAAATCTCGTGTCCGAGGTATTTAAAGGATGTAGTTTCTTCCACCCTGGTACCGTCAATGTACAAGCCCTCACCGAGCACGAGGTTTGTCATGATCTTGGTTTTGGAGCAATTTATTTTAAGTCCTACTTTCTTTAACTCTTCATTAAGATTTTTTAACATTGACATGGCATTATCCAATCGATCGGCTATGAGGACTATATCGTCGGCAAATCTTAGGTGATTGAGTCTTTCGCCGTTTATATTCACACCTAAGTTGTCCCAGTTTGTTTGTTTGTACATGCACTGGAGAACAGTAATAAAAAGTTTTGGTGAGATGGTGTCACCCTGACGTACACCTCTCTCGATATTGAATTTGTCCGTGTTGTCATGGAGTCTGACACATGCAGTAGCATTCTCATAAATATGTTTGATAACTGTCGAGTACCGATAATCTATTCTGCAGTCTGATAGAGCCTTCAGCATTGTGTGTTGGTCTACTGAATCGAATGCTTTCTCATAATCTACGAAGATAAGTACTAGAGGTTTATCGTACTCCACACACTTCTCAATAAGGCTCTTCAAAACTTGGAGGTGATCATTTGTACTGTAGCCTGCTCGAAAACCAGCCTGTTGTCTTGTCTGATACGAATCTAGTTTATGACATAGTCTTTTCGTAATTATTTTAGTAAAGAGCTTATACACGTGTGACAAGAGACTTATGGGTCTATAGTTCCCGATATTCGTTATGTCGCTCTTTTTGTGTAATAATATTATAACTACATTACTCCATTCCGAGGGTGTAGTTCCTTGTGAGAGGCATGCATTAAAAAGAGTTTTTATAGCCTGCAGCAGCTTGTTCCCTCCCATTTTAATTGCTTCGATAACCAATCCGTCCTCTCCTGGGGTCTTGTTGTTTTTCATCTCGGAAAGGGCTCCATTTATTTCGCTTACTGTGATGTCTGGGATATCTTTCGACCCTTGGTTCATAACTTTAATTATTTTGTCGTCAGGTGTTCCTTCTGTTTGTTTTTTATATAATTCGGCATAAAATGTCTCTACTATCTTAAGGATTTCTTTTCTGTTTGTTTTCACATTGCCTTGTTTATCCTTCAGCTTGCAGATATCCTTCTTGCCTTGTGACAATTTTTTCCTGAGTACTTTTAGGCCTTTGTTTTCCTGTATGATCTTATTTATGTTCTCCGAAATTAAATCTTCTAACGTCCCTTCTCACAGCTTTTGAAATTTCTTTATTGAGTGCTCGTAGTTGCGCATAATTCCCATCATATTTATTTCTTAGTTCATTTCTCGCTCTCATGAGCTCTTTAGTATTTTGACTGATCTTCACATCTTTGGTTTTCCTTCTTGGGCAGTGCGCCTTCTCAGCCGATTTGATGCTATTTCCTATGGTTGCGTTTAGTTCCTCGATGTTGATATCTCCATCTTCTGAATGTTCAATCAGTTTAAGGTCATGTAACTTCAAGGCCAATGCAACTCATTGCTAAAAATACCAATACATACGTAGGTCTTTAGGATCAAGGTAATGTCCACACAATGCATTCAAGGTCAAGATCATGTGTCTTCACAGGAGTGGAGGAGAGGGGTAAATGCGAATGTGTCAGTATTCACTACTGGCATGGTACCTACTCCTTGAAAATACGCGTATTTGAATGCTTATTACGTTTTTTGCAAGACCAAAGCTAATTAGTTGCTCCAGTAAATTAATTAATTAAAGAATTCATACTAACTTGCGTTTCACATTAGTTGTTGGGAATTTAAGTTAATGACAAATAAAAGGTTTTTCTAAAAAGTCTTTACAGCATTGTAGCACCTAAGGCTAAAATATGACTGTTTAGCCCAATAATCTACTAACTATAGTTACAACGATAACGAATAAAGATATTGACATCAACGTATTCCAGTCTAAGGTAAATTAACATGCAAGTTGCGCCCCTCCACTAAGTTTGCCAAACTTACGCTGTTGAAAATATTAACATGAATAGCATGATGTGGGAAACTTATAACATTCCATGTAAACAAAATTCAGTTTGGCAACGCAGCAGTCAGCCATCCGACCAGGTCCACCATTTTCGTGGCCGTTCGCATCGACTCGGTAATACTCGGCAGGATCGATATATTAATTTTTGGCAGCATTTTTCTGGAGTTTCCAGTGTTTACCGGTTTTGTGAAATGATTGCTGGGTTTTTAGTGTTTTGTGATAGTTTTATTGGGGACTAACTAAAATGAGGAGCAAGTGTCAAGTATGGGATAAATAGGAGTATAATAACCCTGTAGTTACTTTTCATAGGTACGTGAACAGAAAGTTGATAGGTTATCTTAAGCATTGTCACATTGTAAGCTGAATGCAGCATAATCCCCACTCCCGGCTCCACCTAATTCTTCACGTCGTCTCGCCTTCAAACGATTTTGTCAGCACATTTATGTAATATTTATGAATGAGTTGTGCAATCTATGATAATAGTAGATCATTGGTTTAGCCCAACTTACCTTGACCTAAAAGTTATTTGTTTCCGAAAAATGTTATTTTCTTAATTTTTTTTATCGGTACACGACTGACGTGTATAAAACTTTTTACGACCAAAAAAAGTTGCACGCACACATTCCGATGGTATTTTCTTCGAATTGTGAAACAAAAATTATAAAGGTTGGACCAGTCGTAATTCCGGATAAAGTGTGAAGGAAGGCAACGTGTTTAGTACGCAACAAAGCATTTAAATTCAAGTATCTTAGAAACGGTCGCTCAAAGCGAAACCAACTAGGTATACGTTTTTTTGAACAAAAGATGCTTTGGATTAAGAATTTATTATTGTAAATTTATTACACTAAAGCACAAAAACGTTATGAAGTTTATGATGCAAAGTACTGGAAATGGAGCCCTTTGCTACATCTAAACTGTTATCAGATCGTGATTGAGCATCTTGCAAAAACCCATGATTTTAAATTTCGTGCCAATTCTGCTATTATTAACATAAATATATTAGAAACATTTTTTAAGAAATAATAACTTTGGCCGTATTGTAAGTAAGGTAGGTATTATAGTATAAAATGCCTTACTATTCAGGTTATTTCTTAGTATAGGCTTTAACAACTTTTCATTTACATCTTAAACACACATGGAAGTAGATTAAATAGCTGTAGACCATAATAATTTCTACCGTTCCTGGCCAACAACACCGAGAATATAATCTCGCGTGACGTCACCGTAGGCAGTTGACGCGTTGAATCGTCAGCCCATGCTGACCGCAAGTAGTTATAGCACAGTATAACGGAACTATACAGTAGCGACAAGAGGCGATTTAGACAGACCCAAATTTCTCTGCACAATGCGCGTAGCGGCCATCTTTTTAGTGACAAATAAGTCAGTCAGAAAGGTAAACAATGCTTGTGTGGATTGTAGTTTGTTTAGTTTTTGTAAATTTATTGGTTTTTATCGTGCGTTTAAGTGTTTGAAGGTGCTTTGAAGTGTTTGTGCCGAACTTTTGCTGATTTTCGATGGATTCCCAAGAAAAAATAAGGAGCAGATGTGCTTCAAATTGACTTTCTTTCAGTGTAAAAGCGATTTCAACATAAAATTTCATATGTTTTCTCAGTGTAATAGAGGACAATACCGTCATCCGCGTCATCCTTCTGTCACTGAAACTGACCCCTGGAGATTAAAGGGACCGACAGCTCGTGTCGCTACTGTATAGTTCCGTTATACTGTGGTTATAGTTTCTTCGCAACACAAGCCAATGGGCTTGCCGACACCATATTCATATATTTACATCTTCCTACACGATTGGGCTCCCGCCACACAACCTTTGAGTTTCCTGCGCCACTGAAATTCTAGGTAAAGTTGACCAAACACTTTTGTTGTCCTAACAAATTTACTTCCGCGGGCCCAGACGCTGAAATATGTAACGAGGTTAGTATCATAAGTAGGGAATTAAGCCGTCATGTTCAATCATTACATACTATCTTTCGCGAGAAAGTCAAGACTCAATATTTTTTTTGCTATATATAGTAAACTACGATGGACTTCTTCCCATCAAGATTTAGCAAAATATTATGGAAGTGGTGTCGAGGCATGAGCGCATTATTTGGAAACTTCAAACATTATGGAGCTGGTGAACAAATTTCAGAATAATGAGTTTTACGAAGAACTACTGAGCTTAAAAGACTAAAATATTACCGATCCAATCGTATTAAATATGATTAATGAAAAGAGAAAGAAATCTCCGTTTAGGTAATAAATTGTAATAATAACTATAATTAAAAAAGTAAAACAGTAAATAAAATTAATGTTCTTTTATTCATTCATAAAAAAAACGTAGCATACAAATAAAATACATTTGACAAGGCACAAACACAAGGTGACCTTGAATGATAAATACACTTTGGTGTTGATTGAAGCAAGGCTGGTTCTTCATTTAGTTCAATAAGTGGTTTTGACACATATTTTCTTAGAAACTCGGCCTTTTCAGTTCCTTTAACGTAAACAAATTGGACGTTTTCAGTAATTTTCTTAACTATCTCGTCAAAACAATAGATAGGGGTAGATTCTAGGTTCCAGTTTATACAATGATGATTTTTCATTTACCAGTTCGTTGTTTGTATCGTTTTTGGAAAATTAAGTGAATTTAGTTCAAAAGGTTGTTTGAAAATATAGTGACTTATCTTCTCTCCATCAAAAGTGGCTAAATCCTTAGGTATAAATTTATTATTGTTGTCTATAAACCCTTGCACGTCTATAAGAACTCTTGAAAACATATTAATTAATTTTTAAAACAGTAAATATTTTTAATATAAAAGACTTTTTAGAATAGTCTTCAATAACCTTTTTAAGAATGCTTAACTTGAAAATAAAAGTGTGTAGTCGTTCAGAATACTCTTCTTCTAGTGACATGTTCACAACTGCAGAGTTTATAAGGATGTTAATTTAATATTTATTACGTGTTACTAAGTATGGTAGGAGGCTTAAAGTTGTTTTACTATTTTTGTTAATGGATTGTAGCTAAATATTTTATCATGAATAATGAGACAATAGGCAGCTGTTTTAGCGGCAATTTTTTCTTTTTTTTTAATTCGATCCTTATAGTTACTGGACCAGTTTGTAACAGATCTCTTTGATGTGAACAATTAATGTATGTAATATGTGCATTACTTGTAAATTCAGCAGGAGAAAAAATTGGTTCTATTGGGGAGTTATAATATACATGACGAAACATTTCATTCAGGGTATCAAATTTGTTGTCTTTAAAATCAAGTTGAAGGTCGTTATACGGATATCTTTCAGAGTTTAAGAAAACGTTGGTATTTCTTAACTCACAGTGATTAAATTTGCTCATATCCATTTTCATATTACCACGTCTATCCTTTTGGAAAGCGATTAAGACATGACGTGGCGTTTCAATCTTTGTAGAATTTTTTACAGGCCAATTATGTCTTGTAGTTTCTAGTAATTCAGGATATTCAACTAATTCCCAACTTTGAAAAGTAATTAGTACGTCACTGTTCCTATCGATAAGTTTCGTTAATGCTAATTTTTGTGGAATAGCCACAGTAAGATGAGGCACTCGCCAACAAAGTCTCCTTATTACAATTTTTGACGTTTCATTTTCCTCGTGAGTGCGCTGTAACGCATCAATAGTATCATTACTTCTAACGAGTATAAGCTCTTGTTGAGAATTCAAGATAATTTTATTATAATCTTCAAAGAATCCTGAATCCATCTTTAATGGAATACATAAACGTATATTTCCTTTGCTATCTGTCATAATTTAATCTATTGCTTTTGCTTTTGGATACCAGCCAGCATTTTCTAATTTTGCACTCTCGTTTTGATTAAATGATGTATAACCCTTCAGCGTAGAAGTGATGCCAAGAACTCTAACAGAGTCAATAGTAACCCCGTTCAAGACCTAACGCATCTCTTTAAACAAGAATGCTGGAGCATTGTTGATTAATACAGTGTTTTTTAACGGAGTACCATTCTCTCTTGTAACTTGTAATTCTAAATAAATTTCACTTTTGCAGGGTAATGGATATTTTCCTGTTTGTTGTGAAGCAATTCTAATTTCATCGTTCGGTCCTGGTTTTGTGGGATTAAGGGGATCAAAGGAAAATACCTCCCAAGCTAATATCGAATCATCGATAAGAACATTTTCTTTAACGATGAGATACTCCATATCCTAAAAAAGTTAATGTTGAAGAACCGGATATAGTTATGGCGGGACACTCAATTCCTTTGGCTTCATCAATTCATTTATTGGGCGTAAATTTGGATAGTCATATGTCTTGGCATAGTCACGTTGCGGCCATTGCTAGGGCAGCCTCGCAGAAGCTTGGAATACTTTTCCGAACAAAGAACCTCTATACACCCCAGCAACTTTTGATGCTCTATAAAGCCCAAATTCGACCATCACTGGAGTACTGTTCGCATATTTGGGGCTCTGCTCCTAAACATACCCTGAGATTGCTAGATTCCATTCAAAGAAGAGCCATTCGCTTGATCGGTGACCATAGTCTGACAAACAATCTGGAAAGCCTTGAACATCGAAGGCAGGTTGGCGACTTGAGTCTATTTTACAAATATTTTCATGGCAAGTGTTCAACTGAGGTTGCCCGCTTGATACCACCCAGAGCGGTGCATGGTAGAAATACACGACGAGCCACTGCAGCCCACCAGTACGTGGTTCAGCTTAGTGTCCCTCGAACGACACTGTTTCAAAATTCTTTCATCTGGAGAACGTCATCACTCTGGAACGACCTCCCTGAGATCGCGTTCCCCAACGAGTATAATCTCCAAAGATTCAAGACCAACGTGAACCGTTTCCTGCGCACACGCACCGCTCCTAGAGCGCCATAAAGGATTTATCCTGCAGTGCTGTGCCTTATCATAAAAAAAAAAAATATCCATACTTTATTTAGTTTTAAAACCTAAATTTATAAGAAACTGACGATTTAATTATGTTAGTCTTTGCGAGTTCTGTTTATTACTGAGAAAATTACGATTGTTTTCTTTCCTATTAAGTTTTCCACTAAAGTGTTGTTGTTTTCCATTACCTATATATAATCGCCATCGTTCATCTAATTTTTTAAGATGTAGTCTTAAAGTTATGGTTTATTCTCTAAAATTAACACGTTCTCCCTCTTGGTTTAATATTTTAATAATGATTTTATCTATTACCTTAGAAGTAACTAGGAAGTATATAATGTTTTGGGGTGATTCTATTATTTTAAAACCAGGAGCCACACTGGGGAAAAATTGATGTATTATGTGAACTGGACTACCATTTAAGTATAAACCTTCAGCGATACTGCAGTCGGTATTTATTGAGTTTACTTTAATTATTCCTGCAGGTCGTTCAGAAATATGAATTTCTCTCGAATCTACTATCTGATTTTAAAATCCCAACAATGTACCTATAGAGCCGTCTCTAAAAATAATAGTTTCGGAGCATTTAATTACTGAAGCAACGTATTATTAATAGCGTGAAGATAAAATGAAATTTGTTTTTCTTCTAATTTGTCTTGCAGTAATTTGTTGATATTATCAATTTTACTTCCGGGTGGGATAGTTATAAATTCACCAGTTTCACCATAAAAGAAACGATTATTCCTTTCATCAATGTTGATATGATTTGAGTTGATGCTGATACAAGTCCAATAACATAATCGATATTTTCTTCTAGATATATGGGAGGGTGCAATTCAGTAGTTAAGATGGCTGAATTACCGCTAATAACAAAACTATAGGACATATCCCTTTAATATTTCGCAAATGAATAAATCTTTATGGGTATCATGTGTTATTATAAAGAAGTATTAGACACAACTGTCCACAATTTATAGTGTTAAAATCTTGAAACCTGTTATAATTATAATTTATAACATTTTTATTTTTATCGCTGAAGAAATATGTTATTAATTCAGCGGGTGGTCGCAGATTACCATAGCTATAAATGTAGGTTATTTGTTTTTCTTTTTTTATGTAGGCCATCCAATGAGTTACATCACCATTATAGTCATCTAGATAATAATACCACTTTCATTGCCTTTTATTTTTTCTTCATTTCTCATAAAAAATATACCTCTAAACATGGGAATTTGTAGAAATTTTATATATTTAAGTAAATCATAATTATTAGTAAGAGTTTTTAGGGGTATATTATTATGTTTTAGCAGTTTCTTCAATGGTGTTTTAAATACAAACTGCATCCTGTTTTATATGGTTTTAAATACAGCCCACTTCCTTTTTGACCTATTGCTATAGACTCCATCGTTTAATTGTGTCTTTTATCTTTTTCTAATAATTTTAGTTTTGCTGCTCTCGTATCATTTGTGGCTTTTGCCATTCCTGCGGCGCCCCCCCCCCCCCTAGGGCGCCTAATGCTGACAGGCCCGCAAATAATGGTATAAGTGGTAAAAATCCACCACTCTTTGGAAGAGGTATTATTCATCTTTTAGATATTCGAACCTTATCACTTCTTTTAACTGATTTCACAGCTGTTTTAATACCCTCATGTAAACTTCTCTTTTCTTATTTTGTCCCAGGTCCACAAAAATTGTAACCAGGAAGGTGTAATTCAAAGAGCAATTTATTGATAAGAGTGTTTAGCGAACCAGATCCTCTTTGCTTGTCGTTCGATTTGTAAGTAACACGTTTGTTGTGTGATTGAAACATTATATCTTTAAAGTCTTAACATAGAATGATTAGTTTTAGTTTGACAGTGAACTTAAGTACTTTAATATAATATGAGAGTTGAAAAGCAACCATACTATGTGTAGCGGAATTGACGTTAGCAATTCTGAGTACATAGTTGGGCACTGCTGTCTTTGTGCAGATTCCAAAACTCCATAGGTAAGGTTCAAAAGAGAAATAATTTCTACAGTTTAACAACAACAAAAAACAACGCTTTATTCAGTTGCAAATGAACGGGGAAAATATTGGATCTTATATGCCTAATATTTTTACTATTATACCTGTCTATTTCACTTGATGCATCTATACACCTCAGGCACTTTTAACTTGCGATGAGCGGAGAACAAATATTTGCACTTAAATATTTCAATATTGCGTTTTAGTGAAAATTGGGCGAGAGAGCGACGTGACTATACTGAAAAACAAACCCTTGGCTTCTGCACCCCTCGCCGCACGACCCGTACGAAGCATCTTTTGCGAAGGGTACCGGTGCCGTATGAAGGCAAGGTTGCCAGATAAACTTTTCTTTTAATTAATATACACCGTTTCAGAACACTATGTAATAATTAAAAATCATGATACATCAACAAATAGATTAAGAAAGCACGGAAGACTGTTCGAAAGAAGTAGCAAAAGATGTTTGATTATCGGTCCGTCAGGTTGTGGTAAAACTAATGTTGTAATTGGCTTAATTGAAGATCCTAACGGTTTACGATTTGAAAATTTATATACTTATTTAAAATCTTTATATCAGCCCAAGTATGAATATTTAAGAACACTTTTCAAGCCAATAAAGGAAATTGGTTATTACGAATCCGAGGATGAAGAAAATATAATTTCACCCCAAGAAGTAATGCCAAACGCAATAATAATTTTTGACGACATAGTTTGTTGTAATCAGAGAATTGTAAAGGATTACTTATGTTTTGAAAGGCATAGAAATACCGATTGTTTCTACTTGTGTCAAACATATTCTTCTATTCCTAAGCAGCTAATTCGTGACAATGCAAATTTAATTGTTATTTTTCAACAAGACAATACAAATTTAAAACATGTTTATAATGATTACGTAAACATTGATATGACATTTAATCAGTTTAAAGAAATGTGTTTATTGTGTTGGCAAGAGAAATTTGGATTCATGGCAATAGATAAAGATTCCGGTATAAATTCAGGTAGATATCGAAAAGGCTTCGATTCATACATTTACTTATAAAAGCAACACCTTTAGACCAAAACAGCTATTTCAAAATATACAGTCATGAATGAACAATGAGCAAGACAACTCGTTAAATCAAGGAATGCAGTTAAGAAAAAATATCAAGCTTTAAAGAATGCGGAATTTGAGTCTCATTCGAGGCTGGAAGAAACTTATAAACCAATAACACAACCTTTGCAAGAATTAATTTCAACCATTGGTAAAATTGAACCTGTTGTCATAAAAGACGAGGAACCGTCATTTACAAGATTTTATAAAACATCAACCCCCCCAAAGGACACGAGACATAAGAAAAACTGCGAAAACCCTAGTTCTGCCAACAGAAATACCCTCCTTTTTTGATAATAGCGTCGCTTTAGTGAGTCATATGCCAACCATACAAGAAACGAGCGTTATAGCTGAAACATAGCCATTATTTTCATCATCCGGAATCTTTCAAATCTATTGGAACAAACTAGACAAACATTCCAGACTTATGTTGGTACACCTGGGTATCAACAACAACAACCTGTAGAAAATAATGGGAAAGATATTAAAGTAAAAGAGACTACCTATCAAGGCACCCCCGGTTAATACGAATTAATATTTAAAAAAGATTCAAAAGGTTATAGTGCAAAAGACTTGGATAATTATATGGATATTCTAGCACGAACTAATGCATTTCGTAGGAATAACAGTCCTGAGAAGCAAGTTCAAGGAAATGGTTCACGTAAATATGTTACAATAATTGGACCATACTTACAAAAAAAAGGTATAACAAAAACAAGAGATCTTTATCCTGCAGCCGAAAGGTTTATCTCAACATTTACAAGACGTAAGGCTCCATATAGAGTTCAAAGAAAGGTTTAACTCTAAAAGTTAATAAATAAAAATAAATAAAATGATGATTGTTTTCATACTCTAACTTATTTATTTTTACTATAAGACAGTTTTTATTCAACTATTCTAAACAGTCTTACAAAAGTTAGTAAATATTACATTATTTATTGTAACTTAGATATCTGTCCCTCTCAGAACAAATACAACAACTTAAATCTAGTTTTGACGTAACTAGCTACATAACTAATATTTAAACTTAGTCGTAAATTTTTCATTAGTATTATAAAATAAATGCTTCTTTAGTAATACCTATATAAATAAAATAATCACTTCTTAAACTAGAAGGTCAATATCAAGTTAATATGTAAAATAAAACTAAACTTTAATGCGTATTCAGCGTATAATTCTTGGGGAAGTTCAGCCAAGCGCTTTCGGCTCAACACCCAGTCAGTCATCATCAGGGCTTAGGCTCTACAAGAGAAAAAAAAACTGGAGGGACATCTTAATAAAATTGTTTTTCTTAAAAAAGGTGATTGACAGGTAAAAGAGATCTCATTATGTAAAACTTAAATACTAAAATCAGGTTGTAAAATTAAGGTGTAAAAACATTATACGAAAAAGTTTGGTTATTGTAAAATTTTTTAAAAACACAGAACATAACGTTGCGCTGTAAATTAGCATCACAAATATCCTCGGAATACTAACACGTCATGGTCAGAGGTTTTTAAAGTAGGAAAATATCGATTCGGGAATTTTCTTTCCCGCATCATTATTGGAAAGTTGTATTAATATTATTATGTTTTTTCATTTCTTCATTGAACATTGACAGAAGACAGATGTCAGGTGTAAAGGCCCCCATACATTTCGTTCTTTTTCATCGGTTCGAAGCGCCGCGATTCGGAACGTCGTGTTAAATCGTGGAACTGTTTCTCCCACACACTGTCGATCCAACAACAGTAATCTTCAGTCGTTTATGTACGATGGACAGAAATCAGTTATTAGCAGTGACAGCGGCAGTTTCTGTTTTATGTAGTCAAAATACGAAAAAGAAGCGCCCACGCTCAATATGGACTAAGCAATGGCTTTTAAAGCGAAAAGCATATTCGCATGTTAATATTTTAAATGAGCTAAAGGTACATCCGGCCGATTGGTTTAACTACCTAAGAATGGACGAACAAACATATCTGGATTTGTTACAGCTGGTGACCCCTTATATTCTAAAAAAGAGCACTCAGTTAAGAGAAGCAGTTACTCCACATGAAAGACTAACAGTTACTTTGCGGTACCTAGCAACTGGAAGATGTTATGAAGATTTAAAATTTTCGGCAGTTATTTCCCCACAATGCATAGGAAAAATTATTCCCGAAACATGCGACGCACTATATAAAGTTTTAAGAAACAGTTATTTAAAGGTATTTATCTACTTTCATTTAGTAATATGAATTTTACAGTTCTGTAAATCGTTTTGTAAGGGCATCTATTACAGCACTAGTGCTGTAATGAAAAAAAAAACGGTTTTATTAACATTTTGCTGTTAAACAAAAACCACACTTTTTAGAAGAATGATTTATTATTAACAATTATAAAATTAATTACCAATTATTAATTAAAATTAATTATTATTAAATTATAACACTTAAGGTTTATTATAAACATTAATAATACACTTTTTACAGTTAGAAATTTGTATACCAGAAGTGGATGTGATGGAGCCCTTTACGTTCGAATTTCCAATCATTAAATCCGTGTCTGACCCCATGATCTTCTTTGCTATTTGTTTCTTATTTTCTAAAGAATTCTCAACGTAGCCTTCTGCCGTAGAAGAGGATTTCCAGCCCCCATGACGCTTTAACATCTGCATATCTGCACCACCATTAACTAGAATGGTGGCTGAGGACCTCCTAAAACAATGTCCACTGTGTCCTTCGGGATTATTCAATCCAAGTTTTGTTGCAATCTTTTTTGGTATACTTCCAAAACTATTAATTCCGACAGGCTGGGAGGTGCATTTTCCTTTTCCATAGAATACAAAAAACCGCCTGTGAGTTGCATTAAGAGGACGAAGTTTAGCATACTTTCGAAAAATACTTAAACAGTTGACACCCGTCACATTTCCTTCTGTTATAACAAATTCTCGCATAATTTTGGTTTTCGAGAATGGAATCACAATTTTTATATACAAATCATTGTGTTCAATATGATCCAACATTAACTTAGCTAGTTCTTCGCGCCGACAAGCCTCAAAAATGCCGATTATCATAACAACCTTCATAAGTAAATATGTTTCATCATCTGCATTACTAAGAAACTTACATACGTCTTCCTTTGTGAAAACTTTTGACTTTTTGGCCTTGTAACCCTCTGAACTTCTTTTCAAAAATGCGATTAGTTGAAAAAATCTGCTTATATCTTGATTTTTCTTGACTGAAATCATAGTTCTCAACATTGAATAGTGAGTCCATAGTGTAGATGGTTTCTGGGAGCGTTGCTTTCCGGAAAAATAACCCAAAAGGATTTTCTCAGACACCTCCTTTATTTTGTTAGCTTTGCACCAATCTTCAAACTTCTGGTACTCCAACTCATACCGCGCCTTGGATTTTGTCGGAACTAAACTTGAGATCGCTTCGTTTGCCGCTGCTTCTATATCAGAGGGTAAACTTCCATCAGAATCGCTCATTTTGAAAAACGCTTTTTATATTTTTGAATTTGTTTGACAAAGTTTCGACAGTAACCATGCAAAACAATAACCATGCGAAAGGTAACATAAAAAACTTGATTAGTAAACTTAATAGCAGGTGCATTTTTACAGGTGCATTTTTATTTTTAAAAAGGCCTTTTGCCAAATATTTTTATTCATAGATGAAAGTAGATAAAATTTTGTACAATATTCTTGTTGTAAATTCATATTACTACACTCGATGTTTTATTAAACTCGGCTGACGCCTCGTTTAACAACTTTAACATCTCGTGTTGTAATATGAATCTTTACAACACTTATATCGTAAATAACTAGTAGTTTTAGAATATTTGTGACGCTTATTTTTTTCAAGCATGATAAGGTTAGGTCAGGTCATCTATTGGAAACAATAATTTAAATAATGCTCTAAAAGGATTTTAAAGGTGTCTTTTGTTTTAGTTTCCGCAGTCAGAATTAGAATGGAGAGAAATTGGTACAGAATTTGAAGAAAAGTGGAATTTTCCCAACTGCTTGGGTAGCGTAGATAGGAAACATGTCCAAATAACTCCTCCCCCAAATAGTGGTTCTTTCTATTATAATTACAAAGGAACTAACAGTCTTGTGTTAATGGCAATTACTAATGCAAAAAACGAGTTTATTATGGTTGATTTTGGAACAAACGGCAGAGTATCTGATGGCGGAGTTATTGAGAATACTGAATTTTACAGAAAACTTATAAATAATGAGTTAAAAATACCCCAACCATCTAAACCGCATAATAGTGACAAGTTATTTCCCTATGTTTTTATTGAAGATGAAGCATTATGTCTGAGGAATGATTTCCTAAAGCCGTTTAGTCAGAAAGAACTTGACCGAGAAAGACGTTTATTTAATTATAGATTATCACGAGCACGTCGCACAGTGGAAAATACGTTTGGAATAAAGGCTGCAAGATTTAGAATCTTTCTCCACGTTATAAATTTAAAATTGGAAAATATTGAGAAAGTTGTCATGGCTGCTTGTGTTTTACATAACTATTTAAGAAAAATAAGAGGCGACAATTATTATACACCTCAGCTTGACCCAGCAGAGGCAGAGGTTGCTGCTGCAAAGGATTTTCTAAGTTTACAAAAAGGTCACAACAGACATGTGTCAGATGCTGCTAAATCAGTTCGTGAATTATACAAAACCTATTTTTGTAATGAGGGCGCCGTACCATGGCAAAATGATCGAATTTAAAACATTCAATTATTTTTTAAAAAAATTTTGTGTTTGCTGAGAAATAATGATTTCCTGGACACATTTGATTCATTTCTTAATAAAAAAAACACGAATATAAAACAAAACTTTTATTCTGTTCATTAACAAAAGGATAAACCTGTAACATAAAAAAAAAACAGACATTTAACAAACAAATAATATACAAAATCTTAACGCAATTATAACAAAATAAACATGTAGAAGAACAATAAATTAAACCTTAATTATTTTCTTTTTTTATTGAAGGTATTTATTACTTCGTAACGTCGCCGTCGTAATGATAGGACTGTTGCAAATCGCTGCCGAATGTGTCGTAATATTGTTGGCTATTATAAGCAGATGTCTGTAAACCTGATGATGAATTAGGAATATTTTGTTGACGGGAATCTTGGAGATTAACTTTCGAATACCTTGTTACATTTCCCATTTGAGCTTCAAATAAAATATCAGTCAAAAGTTTTTCAGTTATAATAGCCGTTTCAGGCGATAAAGTTTTTAATTTATTAGCTATGTTTTTACCAGTTATGTCAAATGTACTATCCACATGATCAAGTTGCTTGGATACTTTTTCCAACACCTCATCTGCCTTACTTTTTGGCTTTTCATGTTTTCTTTTTAATTGTTTATTGCTTACCACCATCGCTGGTGCGCCTGAAGAACTTGAATGTGGTGGGGAAGACTGGGGTTCATCTAAATTTGTAAGGGAATAAGTATCTTCATCTTCTGTTGTTGCTATAGGAGACATCACATTTTCTGCAAGCTGCGATTCTACCCAGAAAAATAAAAAATTTAAGCGTTAATATATTTTTTCTTGAGTTATCATATTATATTGTTAATAAAAACTAAAATAAATACAATAACTTGATTTCTAACTTACCGTACCACATTCTGATAAAGAATCTTACCCAGTTTTGTCCATACTAGAGATGCTTGTCCGGGCAGTTTCTTGATCAGTTAAAAATGACAGATATTGAAAATACCACAAGTGTGGCTTATAAATATCGTCTGTTCCAGATCCAGATCTTTGCGAATCCTTAACTTTTTTCAGTTCCTTCCTAAACGACCCTCGCAGTGAATCTATTATATTTTTTATTGTTTGTCTTGTTGCGTTTATATCTATTTCTTTATATTTTTTTAAAAGAACTTCGTATGCTTTATTTTTCTTGTCCCTGTCTCTATATTCTAACGACTTTATGCGCCATAAACAAGGAAATTGTCTATACATTTCAATAAACTCTATTAAAAAAATTTTATTAATGGCTTCTTGATCCATATTAACCAATATAAAAGTTAAAAATTTAGAAACATGTGTGAACTTGTTACGCTGTCTGGCTAACTCTCCGCTCTCCGCTCATGTAAAAAACGCGATGATTCGGAAGGAAATCCCCACACACTATCAGTTTGGGCCATCAACCGGCGAACCGTCGTTCCAAAAATCAAGCCCCGGCAGATATTCAAACCGACGATTCGAAACGACGTTTTTCTACCATACACTTCGGTTTTTGCTGATTTTGGAACGACGTTCCGAATCGCGGCGCTTCGAACCGATGAAAAAGAACGAAATATATGGGGGCCTTAAAATGATCAAAGTCGCGAGTAATGACGTAGATGTGATGAACACCGAAAATTCAACTATAAAAATACACAAACACGATAAATCATCACTTAAGGATACATCAGAGATATTATTATTAATTTTCAAAAAAGGGAAAAGTAAAAGAAAGCCAGGAAACTCCACAATTGTGTCATTCAATGAGGGTTATTTAGATTTAGGAACTTAAATTCTGAGAACCGAACAATAGATAGCAGGATAAAAGTGGAAGGAGTCCAAACTCCAGTGGTGTACTGAATGTTGTAAAACACTTTAAATATTGTGAATAAACTTGGAATCTGAATTAAATTAATTGAAGAAAAACTGAAAACTAGTTGAACAATTTAAAGATGGGGTCTCTGTTGTTTACCTCATTCAACCGTAGATTTAAGCATGAAGAAGGACATTCTATCGACTGTGTATTTCGAGGTCTTCCATGTTGTCCATTTCGCTGAAGTTGTTATTATTGAATTGATGTAATAGTTTACTATTTGTTGTGGGGGAAAAGTTATGATTGTTGAATTTGATGTGTTGACAAAATACTGAAATAGCTGGTCTTTTAAGATGTTCTTTAATTCTGGTCCCAAGTTTTCTGGTTGTCTTGTCAATGTAAGAGGCTGGGCAGTCACTACAAGATAATTTGTAAACACCACTCTTTTGTAGATGAGGTATTTTTCGTTTATTTTTAACTAGGTGTGATTGTAAGCTGTTCTTAGATTTAGATGAGATTTTGACGTTGTCGAGGTTCTTGGTAAAGACTTTAGCGATTTGCTTGGATATTATATGACCTTTGTAAGAAAGAGAGACATATTTAGAAGGATTAGTGTTTTTTGTAGGATGGTAAGCAGTTGCCAAGTTTTTTTTAGATATTACTTTGTTCGTAATATTATCAACCAATTCAGTTGTGCAACCATTGTTGACTGCAATTTGCTTGATCGTATCGATTTCGTTGTTGTGGTCTTCTTCAGACATAGGAATGTTAAGACATCGGTGTATGTGACATCTTAATGAAGCCATTTTGTGAATGAATGTGAAGGTATGATATGGTCAGTTTGTGTATCTTTTCGGTAAATTTTGAAAGTAAGTCTGTTATTTGTTCTAGTGATACTTAAGTCCAGGAAGTTTATATGTTTATTTTCTTCAATTTCTACGGTGAATTTAATATGATTGTGTAAAGAGTTGAGAAAAGAAAGTATTCTATTGAAACCAGTCTCGTTACCGGAGACTAGCGCAAAACAGTCATCAACGTATCGAAACCACGAAAGCAGTTCCTTCTTCTCCATTAGCTGAGGAATGTGGGTGCCTTCTAAGTTATCAAGAAATAGGTCCGCTAATAGTGGTGAAGGGGGTTACCCATTGCCAGGCCTGAGGGTTGAGAGTAGTATTTATTATTAAAAATGAAAAATCTTGAGATAAACAGAAACTAAGTAAAGTGAGGATATTGGTCTTTTTTCCACCTGTTACATTATGCAACGTTAACAAACTGGATAATGGAGGTAAAAAGATTGGTTTTAATTGACAATAGCTTCGCCATATTACTAAATAACCCACTAAATACGTTTATTCAAAAGACAAAAACCTATATAGAAATGTGCAAAGTTATATTTTCTGAATATTACAATAAACAAACAAATACTTTACTACCAAGCAACCCCTCTATCCCTTGATTATATGGTCTACCTAAAATTCACAAAATGGGCATACCCATGCGTCCAGTCGTTAGCTTTACCAATACCCCTGCAACTAACTTATCCAGTTTTTGAATAATCTACTTGGTGACTTGATCAAGGTAGGCAGTCCTAAATATACAATCAAAAACTCAAGAAATTTAGTTGAAAAACTAGAGAATATCATAATTCCTCAAGAATCACTTTTAGCTTCCTTTGACGTCACCAATCTTTTTACTTCCATTCCTAAAAATGAAACCATTCCTATAGTATCCAGTTTGTTAACGTTGAATAATGTAACAGGTGAAAAAAATACCAATATCCTAAGTTTACTTGGTTTCTGTATATCTCAAGATTTTTTCATTTTTAATAATAAATACTACTCTCAACCCTTAGGCTTGGCAATGGGTAACCCCCTCTCACCACTATTAGCGGACCTATTTATTGATAACTTAGAAGGCAACCACATTCCTCAGCTAATGGAGAGGAAGGAACTGCTTTCGTGGTTTCGATACGTTGATGAGTTGATGACTGTTTTGCGCTGGTCTCCGGTGACGAGACTGATGTCAATAGAATACTTTCTTTTCTCAACTCTTTACACAATCATATTAAATTTACCGTAGAAATTGAAGAATATAAACATATAAACTTCCTGGACTTAAGTATCACCCGAACAAATAACAGACTTACATTCAAAATTTACCGAAAAGATACACAAACTGACCATATCATACCTTCACATTCCAACCACCCTTTCATTCACAAAATGGCTTCATTAAGATGTCACATACACCGGTGTCTTAACATTCCTATGTCTGAAGAAGACCACAACAACGAAATCGATACCATCAAGCAAATTTCAGTCAACAAAGGTTACACAACTCAATTGGTTGATAACATTACGAACAAAATAACATCTAAGAAAAACTTGGCAACTGCTTACCACCCTACAAAAAACACTAATCCTTCTAAATATGTCTCTATTTCTTACAAAGGTCATATATCCAATCAAATTGGTAAAGTCTTTACCAAGAACCTCGACAACGTCAAAATCTCATTTAAATCTAAAAACAGCTAACAATCACACCTAGTTAAAAATAAACAAAAAATACCTCATGTACAAAAGAGTGGTGTTTACAAATTATCTTGTAGTGACTGCCCAGCCTCTTACATTGGCAAGACAACCAGAGAACTTGAGACTAGAATTAAGGAACACCTTAAAAGACCAGCTATTTCAGTATTTTGTTAACACATCAAATTCAACAATCATAACTTTTCCCCCACAACAAATAGTAAACTATTACATCAATTCAATAATAACAACTATAGAGAAATGGACTACATGGAAGATTCGAAATACACAGAGAGTCGATAGAATATCTTTCTACATGCTTAATTCTACGGTTGAATGAGGTAAACAACAGAAACCCTATCTTTCAATTGTTCAACTAGTTTTCAGTTTTTCTTCAATTAATTTAATTCAGATTCCAAGTTTATTCACAATTTTTAAAGTGTTTTACAACTTTCAGTATACCACTGGAGTTTAGACTCCTTCCACTTTTATCTTGCTATCTATTGTTTGGTTCTCAGAATTTAATATCCTAAATATAAATAACCCTCATTGAATAACACAATTGCGGAGTTTCCTGGCTTTCTGTTACTTTTCCCTTTTCTGAAAATTAATAATAATATCTCTGATGTATCCTGAAGTAATGATTTATCGTGGTTGTGTACTTTTATAGTTGTATTTTCGGTGTTCTCCACGTCTACGTCATTACTCGCGACTTTGATCATTTTACGCCTGACATCTGTCTTCTGTCAATGTTCAATGAAGAAATGAAAAAAAAAAAATTTAATACAACTTTCCAATAATGATGCGAGAAGGAAAATTCCCGAATCGATATTTTCCTACTTTTAGGACCTCTGACCATGACGTGTGAGTATTCCGAGGATATTTGTGATGCTAATTTACAGCGCAACGTTATGTTTTGTGTTTTTAAAGAATTTTACAATAACCAAACTTTTTCGTATAATGTTCTCACACCTTAATTTTACAATTTGATTTTAGTTTTTAAGTTTTACATAATGAGATCTCTTTTACCTGTCATTCACCTTTTTTAAGAAAAACAATTTTATTAAGATGTCCCTTCAGTTTGTACTCTTCTATAGTAGAGCCTAAGTCCTGATTATGACTCAGTTTTGAGCCGAAAGCGCTTGGCTGAACTTCCCCAAGAATTATACGCTGAATACGCATTAAAGTTTAGTTTTATTGCCATACACAGCGTACAAACCCACATTCCCCACTTAAGTTTATATGCAATTAACGTAAATTAATATTAGAAAAGTGAAGATCGAAGTGGTACATGCCTTGTTTTCTGTTTGTATTTCAAGAAAGCTTGGGTTGCGGTAAAATCATCTTGATATCGTTTAGTGCAACCATTGCAACATCTGGCACATTTGGCATAAAAAAATTATTTGCTGTTTTCTCGGATTTTCTAAGAAAACTAACTTCGGCCTTATTCCCCTTTTCTCCTGTAACTTTAGCTGCATAATAACTTTTCCCCTTTTACCTCAAATTCAACAATAACAAAGCTACCTTCTTTTGGTCGACTTTCCAGGACAGTAAAGTTATTGCAATCAACTGTCTCATATTCATCTTCTTTCTCAAACCAATGTTTTGAATAAACACTAATTTGATCGTCGTCTTTGCTGGAACTTTCTTGGAAAATTTTTCTTTTCGTTGTTATTGCAGCCACCTTCGTCTGTTTGTGTTTCTTTGCTTCTCTCTATTCTATTTCTTGTTTGTTCGGTGTGTCAGTTGCAATAATCGACTTCCCTTTACATCTTGGAGCTCTTTCTTCTTTTTATAGACCTGCTGTAGGTAACCCTTGAAACTCAAATGAGTTCACAAAGCTTTTTTCAAAATTTGTTAATGTAACTGTGCTAGCTAAAGCCGTGGTCGTAGTTTGCGGCTTTGTTTCTTCAAGAGTATTCTTGCGTGCAATATCAGGATCCATTGGTGCGGCATTAGCAGATAAATTATTGAAGCATGAAGTGCTAGTCGTATCACGTTCTAGAATAATTGGTTTAGTTGGAGTGCAAGAAGTTTCAAGTACTGAAGGCGATGAAGTTCTTGTTCTGTTCCTATCAATAACACGTGCATCGTGTTCTTCTGGTCGATTGCATTGGTTTGGTTCATTTTTCACGTAGATTTGTCAATCAGTAACTTCACTAGACGCAAAGTCTATATCGCTAAAGACATCTCTGTTGAAGGGGAAAATTATCATCCCTTTAAAAGCAGCGCAAATATTTCCGGGTGTCATAGCTTTCATATGAGCCTGCCTAACGTATCCAGCCACTTCACATATTGAGTACGCGTTTGCTTGGGATTTTGCAACATCCAGCTGTCAACTGCCTTGTTATAGGGAGTCTTGAATGGCCCAAAAACTCTGACATCTAGGGTTGCAGTTTTCGGGTTGAACGCGGCGGCACTGTTAAAATGGTCAAACCATTTTTTTTTGCTAAATTCGAGGCTTCTGCACAAATGTGCGACTCATGATTATCGTATATGAGCAGACTTGCGTTTTCTTTATTGCTGTTTGTGTGGGTTATGTAATGCTGCATAGCTGTTACAAATAATTCTTCAGCCAGACTGTGTAGCTAGGCCTAAGGTCCCAGCCGGACCGTCCGCAATCATATGTTGCTTGAAATGTGCCCTCGGAAATATCATTACGGTGGCAATGCATTCCCCAAAGCGCTAATTATGTAACAAGTTGTTATTAACGCCCCTCGTTCTGCGCTAGTAACCTTGGAAACCTGCCTTTGTCCTTTGGCAGCTAACACTTTGGCAGACTTCTGAACCGTCATAGTATTTGTATTATCTAGGTAAAATACTCTAGTCCCATTGTCAAGACATAACAGTTTCTAAATTGCCAAAGAATATACCTACATTATGGCGGTTGAAAGATGTCGCTCTACTTAAACTGCACCCCTCAGGAGTTCGCAAAGATAATTGATTGCCCCTTTTTCTGAAATTATATAAATCCTCAATGCCAGAAAGCTTCGTTTCGTGCCATTCTTCTGGTACTTTTATATTGTTTAACATCGCTACATCGTAAATTATGTGTCGAACGTCCATAATTGTGAGTTCATATAATATTTAGCTGCATTTAAGAACATAATAGACAATACTATTTTCAAGCACATCCGTGAATATCCTATGAACTGCGTAATTAGGTGTAAGCCTAATTTTCTTCTCAGGATTAGGGTTATTTTGCTTTTTCTTGTTATACCTGTTTAAAGTTGTATACGGGACACGGGTGGTTTTTGGAAAAGCTCTTTTTTTTTGGCCGTCCGATATAAGCGTTAGAGCGTTTTGCATGTGTTTTTCGGTGTGGAGTCCGATACTAGTTTTTCTTTTCCTGTTGGGAGGCATATTTACCTATTAAAAAAAGTAAGAATGAGTTAGAGCTTCGCGAATCACTGTGGATCGAAACGCCAACATCCGAACACCCCTTAAGACAAAACAACATAGTTTACAACTAATATAAGCAGTGTTAAGCATAAAACTGTAACCAAACATCTAGATTTATTACTCCGTTAAATATAACGCAAATTTTTAAAACAGCTGATAAAAAAGTTTCGTACTTGCCTGTTGACCGCAGCGTCGCAGTACATCCAGCCACTTTGATATAGTGGCAATGACTAGTTCGACGAGAGGATATATTTATGTAAAATATCTTTATGCATCACCTAAATGCTACACCGTTAATTCACCGTTACGTTAAATGAAAACACCCTCGTTCGTAACAACTCGTTTTACTAGCTATGAAACAATATATACAAAATAATGACTAACTAAAACTTAACTTAAAAACAATGATAAAACCTTAGAGTTCGTTAGGGTTATATCTATTTCGTTCTCTAGTCGTTTTACACTATTGAAAGTTCACTTTCGTCACTTTACCCTCGCTACCCTTGGGTTGAAAGTTCAGGTACCATATTTTATGGGTACTTAGGCAGTGGAGGCGAGGTTGCCAGGGTTGCTATTTTCAACATCCTCCCCGGCGGCAGTAAGTTCCAAAGGATACAATAATTAAATGGGTCGTCGAAGTAAGGATTTCTTTGGAGTCATTACTTCACAAGCTCGTATTTTGCCATCTCGTCCATGGAATATTTTCACTATTCTAACCATTTTCCATGATAAACGGGGCATATTCTGGTCGTGCAGTAATGCAATGTCACCAATATTAAATGACGTCGATTTAACGTTTACATTGGTATGAACTGCAGATCTTAACTGTTGAAGATAATCGGTAGACCACCTTTTCCAAAATTTCGTGAACAAGTTCGTTGCGTACCTTCCATTGCTTTAATATATGATCTCGCTTGACATCTGGATTTTTAACATCTACAGAAAATCCACAATTTCTAGAACCCAGTAAAAAATGTGATGGCGTTAACACCAGTAAATCAGTAGGATCGTTATGAATATATGTTAAGGGTCTCATATTTACTGTTGCTTCAATTTCCGTTAATGTTGTTTGAAGTTCATCAAAATCCAATGTCCTTTTGCCTAAGGTTAGCTTAAGCGCATCTTTAACGGTTCTAACTAGCCGTTCCCAGAAGCCACCCCACCATGCCGCTCGTTCCACAATAAAGCGCCATTGAATCTGTTTTTGAGTGGCTTCTCGTTGTACTTCATCCTGACAAAGAATTCTTGGAAGTTCTTTTAATTCGATTGACGTTCTCTTGAAGGTCTTTGCGTTGTCGGAATATATGATCTGAGGTACACCTCTTCGTGAAATAAATCGACGAAGTGCTCGAATACAAGCTTCTGCGGTTAAATTTGGGACCAGTTCTAAGTTCACTGGTCTGATGACTGCGCAAGTCAATAACATTATATAGACCTTCGATCTTCCATTCGCTGAAGCGACAAAAAGTGGTCCTGCAAAATCCACCCCAGTTACCTTAAACGGAGAAACTTCTTGTATGCGGCTACTCGGTAGAGGGGCAAAATGTTCGTTTGCACATTTTCCTCTCAATTTTCTACATTTTAGACATGAATGTAATACCGTTTTAACACGCTGTCTAGCATGTATAATCCAAAAATTTTGTCTCAAATATGTTAAGGTTGCATTGACTCCGCCGTGGTTGACCATAATATGTGAATTCCAAATCAATCGATCAGTTAATATGGACACCTTCGGTAAAATGATTGGATGCTTGGTTTCATATGGTAAAAGTGATTCATGTAGTCGCCCACCTAAACGTATAATCCCCTTGTCGTCCAAGAACGGGTTTAACGTTAGAATTTTCGAATCATTTTTCACCTTTCCGTTAATCTTAAGAGCCGTTAGTTCCTTGTTAAATTGGTGTAGTTGTACGACTTTAATCCAATATCTTTCACTTTCTTGTATTTCTTCAAGGGTCACTTCCCTTTCAGTGTTTTTATTCTTATGGTTTCTTAAATTATTTATAAATCTTAGTACATAGGACGTTATTCTTAATATTTTATTCAAGCTGCTATAATTTTCTATCGGAAAAATATCTTCTTGGCTCTGGATTTCTTTAGTCTGTACAGCATATACTGATACTTGTTCAGGCGCAACTGCTGCATCATTTGAAGGCCATTCGTTGCTATTCCCTTTTAACCATGTTGGCCCAAAATACCAAATTTGAGAATCAATAAGAACCTTAGCCTTTACACCTCGCGTAAGTAAGTCAGCAGGGTTTTCTGATCCTGGACAGTACCGCCATTCACCAACGCTCAATTTTTGTATTTCAGTTACACGATGGCAAATGTATGGCTTCCATTTGTTAGCTTTACCAATTATCCAGTGTAGTGCAATTTTAGAGTCCGTCCATATGACACTGGCACTAATTTTGATTTTTAAATTTGCAAGTATAAAATGTTGTAGTCTAGCTGCACAGAGTGTTCCTGTAAGTTCGAGTCTCGGCAAAGTTAAAGTTTTGTCAGCAGTTTTCGTTATTGGCGCAACTCTATTCTTTGCTAAAGTTATATTACAGTTTACTTCACCCTGTTCGTTAGTTGATTTGAGATATGCTACATTATAATTGGAATCAAGTTTACAGGATTCGTCAATCCACGGCAAGGATACAGTATATCTATTATTTTGTAGAATTATTATTTTTTCACTTACAAAATCGTTTGCGTCCGTTTGTATTTGAGTCTGTGGTTGCTTAATTCCAATTGTCTCTAAATCCCAAAATTTCCTAATATTTAGTTCGTCCTCCTTAATTAATTCTACTTGTACGTGAAGATTATTTACAATATTAACAGATGGGGAACATTGGTTATGACTACCGTGAATTGTCCAGCCAAGTTCGGTATTTATTGCTGTTAATGAATCGGTGAGCTTCTGTACTTGATTATGTACAATTTTCCAGTATGTATCGGCTCCAATTAATACAGAAATTCCTGGCAAAACATTAGCTGTAGTGGGATATACATCAGCAAGTCGATACCTCTTACTAAAATCGTTAATAACCGGGTCATTCTCGGCAGGCGCTACTAAGTTGTCAAAACATATCTCAGGTACTTCTACGGCGTTGATCTTAATCGGCTTACTGTCTTTCGATAGTCCTTTTATCATTAACGAGACGCGTCTGCACACTCGCGCTGGAGCTATTTCGTTTTCTCCAAATCCCGTTATCGCGATTTTATGAGTCCCTACGACGGGTAAGTCTAACTGCCTCGATAGGCACTCTTTAATAAAAGTCAACTGACTACCGCCGTCTAACACTAATCGTATGACAGTTTGTGTTTCGTTAATGTCCGTCCGATTGTCCTTAACGATTCGCGCACAAGCCGTCTGTAAATAAACATTGTCCAATTGTCCGTTCGCGAGCAAATTAGTAGCCGATCCCGATGGCTCGTTTGCAACACTGGCTCTAACTCTACTTTTTTCGTAATTTGGATCACACATAGAGGCAGCATGCATACCTTTGCATTTCGCACATAATAGTCTTGTTTTACAATACCGTGACCTATGATTACCTTTAGTGCATTTATAACACCGACCACTAGTTTTTAAAATGTCCTTCTTTTGGGTAATTGTTAATGTCCCGTTACAATTAATTGAAGAATGGTTGTCGCATTTACAAAACACGCACTGCTCTTTAACGGTTGTAAATAAACCAGATGCGGTGTACGTACTGTCTCTACCTGAGCTCCTTCTGCCATAAAAGTGAATATTTTCCCGATTTTTATAAAAATTCGGTTTTTCGTTACCCTTTTCTTCACATAATATGCGTGCTTGTTCAAAAGAATCTACCTCTAGTTTTATGAAAGACAATAGTCTGGAAATTTGACTTTCATACGTAAGAGAAGAATTGTCAGAGACGACAGAACCTACTTTTGATTGATTATCGTCTTGGTTATCACTAATGGCTTGCTGTTTGTTAAATTCGATTCGCATTGACAATGGTAGAGCTTTTAAAATAATCGATTTTACCATCATCCCATAACTATTTGGTGGAATTCCCAATGTCTGTAATGATCTAGTTATTTTCGATGTGGTGTTATATAATTTTCTTAGAGCTACAATATCTGCTTTATTTTTTATTACGCTTAGCGATAAAAGTTGTTGAATGTAGTTATCAACAACTCTCTCCTTGTTGCCATATTCTTCCGTAAGCAGCTCGATAGCGTCGTTATAGCTGTTCCTGCTGGAAGTTAAGCCTTGAATTGTTATGGCTGCCTTACCCGTTAAAAGTGATTTCAAATAAGTAAATTTGTTCGAAGCATCAAGAGCACAGTTAGAATGAATTGTAGAATTGAATTGTTCCCAAAACGCAGGCCATTCGTGACAATCCCCGTTAAATTTAATTAATTCAATTTTAGGCAATCTTACCGACATTTTAGGAAGTTCCTCCTGATCTACGGCCACTGAATCTCGACGCTCTCCATCGTTATTTGTCGCTACATCAAGCGGACACGATCCTTGGGACGCTTTCTCCTTACTTTCTGCAATGCGCTGCTCCAACCATGCAATTGCCGTCACTGCACTATCTTCGTACTCCAATATTTTCTCGCATTCAGCCTCCATTTGGTCACTCGGCATATTAGCTGTAATATTTTCGTTGGCACTATTTAAATTGTTCCGTGCGGCTTTTATTCTAGCCACAAACACGGTAGCTTCGCGAATATCAATCGTTTCGGATTTCATCAAGTCATTCGCGCCGTTAATGACTTTCGTTAGCCGTGCCCGACACGTCGTTCTCATCACTTGCTCCATTTTTTTAAATTATTGTACAACGCTCGTTAATTTTCGTTTACTTATGTTTCGCGTTTACGTTAATTATTGTTCTCGTTATCGTTATTTACTCCAAAGTCTTACCGCGTTATGTTAATAAGTCTTTAAAATTAGTCACTTAAAAGTTCCACAGCACGAGTCCCGGGTTTCGGCACCAAAAAATGTAAAATATCTTTATGCAGCACCTAAATGCTACACCGTTAATTCACCGTTACGTTAAATGAAAACACCCTCGTTCGTAACAACTCGTTTTACTAGCTATGAAACAATATATACAAAATAATGACTAACTAAAACTTAACTTAAAAACAATGATAAAACCTTAGAGTTCGTTAGGGTTATATCTATTTCGTTCTCTAGTCGTTTTACACTATTGAAAGTTCACTTTCGTCACTTTACCCTCGCTACCCTTGGGTTGAAAGTTCAGGTACCATATTTTATGGGTACTTAGGCAGTGGAGGCGAGGTTGCCAGGGTTGCTATTTTCAACAATTTAAGAGGGGCCACCAACCGTTTTTTCGCGCGCTTACGCGTTATGTATACGAAGCTATGGTATATCATCCACTGTACCCCGGGATCCACTGTTACCCAGTCTCCCCTACTAACAAAAAATGTACATTTTTTAATAAAACGTAATTTTCGTGCTTAATATTAAAAATAAAAATAAGGTATTATATATTTCTGAGAAGCTTGTCATGTTTTTTCTCGGAAACTATTGAACGTAGAGAAAATCTGAGTAGTTTATTGGATTCTCCGTAAAAAACTACAAAAACAACATTTGTTTTCCCTTCGATAAGCTACAGGGTAACCTAAATATGGGGGTGCCCCAAAACGTAAAATTTTAATAAATATCCCGTATATAAAAAACAAGGGAGACTAGAAAAATTCTGATTGTGGCATCTCTTGTTTCACAAAAAAGTAGCACAGTGCTGCGAAAATCTATTGCACCGTATCCTTCTATCCTTATACTAATAACGGAGATACCCCGCAAAACCATCGATAATTGGACACCCTGTATAATTTCCACTGAAATGTCGAAAAATCTAACAGCAATTAAAGTTGTTGCAGAACGGCCTGAGTTTCATAAAACATCGCCAAAAAAATGATTTCAAAATTAAGACCATTCCAATGTAAAAGTGAACACTTCTTAGTTTAGTGAATATACAAAGTAAATTTTAGTTGTAAACTATATACATGCAAAGAAGATAGTTTAATAAAATAAAATAAATTGCATACAATCGTTAGTTTGGAATATAATTGTATTTTCGAACTCTGTATTATATACTTAGAATTTGTTCCCATCTAATTTAAGACTTAATGTGATCATTATACAGAGCAATAAGATTATGGTAATAATTTTGTTTATCGCTCCGTGATTTGTAATTCCGTGTTGATGTTTTTAATGATGACAAATAATAAAGATTATCAAATACAAGCTTTGAGCTGTGTTAAACATTGAAAAATTGTCCTAACGGTCAAAGGAATCTTCTTTTGTCCGTTGTCCGTATTCGCAATAAAAAGCTTTATATAGGTCTGCTATGATTGGGACCAATACCAACGACAAAGATATATTTATAAATAAAGCCCTATTCAGTTGCAATTTTGGTATAAAACTGGTTAAAAAGTTGTGTAACCCAGATGATACTAGACGAGCACCTTCGTTTTATCATTTTTTTTTCATGAGCTAGTTACATTTTATTAGCCACTTCAGATTCAATCTGCAGTTTTAGTTCTTTATATTGTTAACCCGTAACTAACAGCGTAAAGTCCTCATTATTTATGTCCAGATTATTAACTTGGCAATTAGCTGATACAGTGTGATAATCTGTATACAATTTTATACTACTAACAAAAATGTATATTTTAAAATAAAACTAACTAAGATACACCAAATAAGTTTGATATTTATTGCAAACTGCTTTAATTCCTTTGTAAACTGATTTGCTTTCTATCTAACTTCCCAAAAAGATCTAAATTTGTGTTGCGTGTAATATCAAGTTCCTACTTGATATTGAACAGTAGTAAGTATGTCGGGTGACCTTGAAACTCGATGAGCATCTCTTAGGAGTATTCTCTTTGATGCTAGAGCAGCCTCAGTACCTTCCAAAGTTAGGAAATCCAAATCTGACCCTATTTTCTATACTAAAAATGTTAAAACTCTCAAAAGGAGGTGCAGAGGTCTCTATCTAAAAAGAAAAACCAGTTTTTTTAATATGCAGCGTTATCGGATAGCTCGTAATAATTACAATCGTGCGAAAAAAAACGCCCATAGGAATTTTCTTGATAACATTGTTGATGTGGATGATGCTAACAGGCATTATCAATGGAAAAGATTTTATACTTATTTAGACTCAAAAAAGGGTAACTCACGCTCAATCCCAAGCTTGAAGTCGGAGGGTGTGTTAGCTTCAACTGATACCGATAAGGCAAATCTGCTTAATATTGCATATGCACAAGTTTTCTCCAAGCATTCTCGCGACTCTGTAAGCCCATTCCTTGAGTACGATTGTTACTCGCTTTACTTTTGACTGCAGGGACATTCAGTTCTTTTTAAATAGAATAAAACGCAGTTATGCATCGGGACCCGATGGAATTTCGTCTGAATTTCTATACCTGTGCAGGACTAGTATAGTCCCATATCTTAATATTTTATTTAATATGTCAATAAACAACAACTCCCTGCCTAAGGACTGGAAACGGGCAATCGTTGTACCCATTTTTAAATCGGGATCCAGGTCAGATCCAAAGAACTATAGACCAATAAGTTTAACTTCTGTTGTATGCAAACTTTTTGAACAGGTAATTAACAAGTATATAAGAGATGTGTTGGAGCGGGGTGCATTCTTCTTCAACCGCCAGCACGGTTTCCGCCCAGGTCACTCGTGCGAGTCGGCGCTAGCAGCATTAACACATGACATTGCTGAAGTCCTTGATAGGTCGGGCCAGGTTGACGCTGTACTGCTTGACTTCCAGAAAGCTTTCGACATTGTACCATATGACACCCTAATTAACAAGCTTAAGAATTTAAAGCTGGATGTGAGGGTGGTGAAGTGGATTGCTAACTTTTTATCAGATAGATCCCAAGTGGTGAGAGTGGGCGATTCCTTGTCTGACGAGATCCCTGTGACCTCGGGTGTCCCCCAGGGCAGTGTTGTGGGTCCATTGGCGTTTCTTGTTTTTATTAACGACCTGTCATGGAATATCTCCTCAACTGTTCGCTTGTTTGCAGACGACTGCATTATCTATAGGAGTATCTCGGTTGATGATGACTGCATGAAATTACAAGGAGATTTAAAATCTATTGAGGACTGGGTTGTTCGTAATAAGATGCGTATAAATGCAGATAAAAGTCAGTTTATTACATTCGGCAAAAAAAAAAAAATTTTTGACTATACCGTTAATAGTACTGTTTTAAAACCTTTACATGTTGTTAAGTATCTCGGCGTTTACCTTTCACATAACTTAAGTTGGGAATATCATATAAGTAGGACCGTCGGGCATGCGTACCAAGTTCTTAATTTTGTTATGAGAAATTTAAAGCTCGCAAGGCCACAGGCTAGATTAAGGGCATATTTGACCTTGGTAAGACCACTTACGGAATATTGTTGTGCTGTTTGGCATCCGCGGCAGGGAGGTCTTGCCGGCGAACTGGAGAAAATACAGAGAAAGGCTGTAAGGTGGGTTTTCTTAAATTTTGACAGGGACTTTAGTCCCAGCCAAGCAATGGAGGGACTTGGGTGGCCTTCACTTCTTGCGCGCAGGGAGTATTTTATTAAGTTGGTTATGCACAGAGTTTATAACGGTGCACAAGCGTTTTTAGAACTGAGGGATGCACTTCGACAACCCTCATATATTGGTAGAAATGATCATCTCTTTAAGATTAGACTGCCTATATTCAGGACAAATGTTGGGCTGCACTCACTTGTCGGGGTCGGTGTCAGGATTTGGAACTCACTCCCGGGTGCTTTTTTTGCTGAAGGCATGCCCTCCATTGGTCGTTTGAAAAAATTTGTAAAAATGTGATGTAAATATGTTTATTTTATACTTGTATTGTACATATATTATTGTGTGATTTGTTATTTTTTTTATTGTTAACCACAAGTTGTATCAAATAACTGCCGTATTGAGATGAATAAATTAAATTAAAAATGTATTTTAGTACCTATGTGACTTGATACTTTTATAAAAAAAAAATGATTATATTATACCTATAACCTCAAGCATAGTCATTTAACGAAGGAAATAATACTATGTTTTTAATGCCTGAATAAAGAATTACAATTTGAATTTGAATAAAT
Organism: Polydrusus tereticollis; assembly: GCA_963920685.1. Taxonomy (NCBI): domain Eukaryota; kingdom Metazoa; phylum Arthropoda; class Insecta; order Coleoptera; family Curculionidae; genus Polydrusus; species Polydrusus tereticollis. The sequence continues at coordinate 135,989,761 of OY987326.1, forward strand.
CCTTATAAATTTTTTTATCTGTAACCTATCCAAAAATTTTTGGGAAAAACTGTTTCCTTCTTAAGAAAAAAACATCTCTTGAAAACCCAGCAATTAGTATTATATATAAAACGATGACTATAATTAAGCAATAATTAATATATTAGTTTAGGTTAATCTAGATTAAGTAATACTCAACCAGCGTTTTTATATTTTAGTATAGTTGTGAAAACGTTTTCGACATAAGGTAAAGTTTATAAAATGATAATAATATATCTTTCTAAATCATTTTTAATATGTTTTTACAACGGCTATAGATATAAAATTCTTTAATTTCCGTTTATATTTTGTAAAGCATTTTGAAACCATTACAAAAAATGTTTGTAGACATTTCTGCAATCCTTAAAAAAGTATGAGCTAATAAAAACGACACGCAGAAGCAGAAAAAATAGACATGTTGCTACTTACAAGAAGCCGATTTAGTAATTTTACTTTTAAAATTTTAACTGGGCATTAACTTGTATTGTTAAATATGTAACTTATTTCCAACGAATTTTAAGCGCGACCTGTATTTAGTAATCTTTTAACACTATTTTTTAATTTTTACTAAACCAGCTTCATCGATTTTATCATACTTTGCAGAAAAACTGGCGCCGCGCTATATTAGCCATCATTATTTCATAAATTTAATAATAAATAATAACAAAAGACTTTTAACTGTAGCGGCATAGGCGTGCGGTGCTACGTTACATATTATAATTTTATAAGTTATTTAATGCGTAAAAACATAAGAATAGAAAAAAATGCCTCTGTATTTGTATAATACAATTCAAGTAGTGCGATTACATTCTGACAAGCACAGCTACATACGTTTAAATTTAATTATTACTAATTAATTAAATAGTATATATCTCCGCATGCATGTAAAATTTTTGAAGATGTCATGATGACAAGCACCTTCCCACAAATTCAATATTATAAACTATAGAAAGAGACAAAACGAGTTTCAAGGCACGGGTGATAATTTCTGGCCCAGGAATCCGCGATCTATTAAACGTGGGTTGCCAAAATAAATGATTAATTAATAAATATTTCTTAGATATTATCTTACCCCTTTAACGATGCAACGTAAGGGGAAAATAAACGGGATATATGTTACAGGGATATGCATACGTCTAGTTGTTTTATGTAATATATTTTAATTATTAAATTAATTAACATTAAATTAATAGTTTTCTAATGTTGAGGGTATGGCGACATGGTCGAATTGCTATTAATTAGATAGTTTTTCTTATTGTTAAACGATTATTAAAACTTAGTCACTTATATCGAAATAATAATAATATTTGTTCAGGTTCATATGGGGGTTTTTACTACAGTAATTAAATTACGTTAAATTACCATAAGTAGGTGAAAATAAGATATCTTAAATAGTACATTATATACCTAGGTTGAAAAGTGCGCTATTATAAAGTGCGCGCTTTTATATCCTGAGGTGCGAAACGCCGAAGGATATAATGTACGACGTATATAATAGCTTTCTCATCTGCGGTATATATTGATTTTCTTCTACTACTAACAATAAAATATTACATACTTAATTCGTTGAGATATTTTTATAAAAATAAATAGATGGCCGGTTAACTTATGCAGTCCGATATTATACCGTTAAAAGAGGCAAATTTGGCAATCTTGTTTGAGATTGGTACCTACAACAAAAGACGATTCTGTATTCTGTCAAATTTATCGTCGTGTCACCCGTGTTGACGTTTTTGAATATTAGTTTCCTTTTGATTTATCTTCTAATTTATAATAGAAATTCCTGTTTTTTTAAAAATTTGGTACTATTTTCCAAAATTCCTACATTTAAATTTGGTAGTCTAGGCTTAAAACTAATAACATGTTAGAGAAACGGCGAATAAGAATGCTAAAATCGTATTTAACCTCATTACACAGAAAGTTTTTTATTATTTACCTACGTGATTATTTGTTATCGTTATTTACCTAGGTAGAGAAATATTACTTCTCATTAGAGGAATGGAGTAAATTATGGCGACTAATTAACTACTAACTTGAGAAGTTAGAAGTAGAAAAAATGATTTATAAGGCAGGTTGTGAGTCACAGCATATGTTATGTATGTTCAGGAAAATTATTTAATTTTATAAGAAATTTGCTGTTGTTTTATATTGCAATACTATAAAACGATTATAAAAGCGATAATGAAGACAACAGTTTGCTTTTAAAGGCGAGATTGTTTTTAAAGGTCTTTTAAATAACTTTTTTTTTATAGTCAGAGAAAGCGATTTGTAAATATATTTATAAGAGGACTAAAAATATCGTCAAAATGTACTATAAATCTACCTTCAAATAATTCTATTTATATATTTATAATAATAATAATAAATAATAAAGGTCTTTATTTGTACATTTATAACATTTTACGTATTATAACAATTAGTTGTTATTATATACTTAATAATGTACAAAAAGGCGAGGTTCAGTTTGACAGATAAAATCTGCCATCTGTTCAACTAACCCGAAATTAACCTAAATTTTGTGAAATTTTAACTGAGCAACATAAAAATGGTATTTAAATTAACCTAATCGAACGCAATTGCATTGTTCATTATTATATAATTAACCCTAAGAACCAGAATGAAAAAGAAAATATATCAAGAAACTAGAAGAACAGAAAAAAGGGACACATTTGATTAGTTCAGAGCTGATCAGTAATTATTACATTTAAGTAAACAAGATGAAGTAAGTAATTACTTACTAAATTTAATACTTACAGTACAATAATTGCTTAAACCAAAAGGAATAACTCAGAAGACAAGGCCAGATCAGTGATTGCGCGCCATGAGATGATTTGTTATGTTTTGTTTAAATAAATTGACAGATGTTTTCATAATAGTTTCCGGCAGATTATTGGTGTATTTTGCAATCAAGTAGGAGAAGGACCGTTCAAACAGAGTCGTATTATGAGCTGGAATAGTAAGTTTGCCCTTAAATCTAATATTAATATTGTGAACGTCAGTTCGAAAGCGTATTTTATTGTATAAATATGGTGGTGATTTGTTAGTTAAAATTTTGTGATACAAACAGAGCAGATGAAGGTAACGACGATCGCCCATCATTAGCCAACCAGACTGTCTATAAGCATAGCTGATTCTATCATATTTACGTATCCCAAATATAAGGCGTATGCAAGAGTTTTGTAATTTTTGAATGCGACCAGCAACATGTGCTGTTATGCAGGGTCCATAAACAACATCACAAAAATTTAAATGCGACAAGACCAGCGCATTACATAAAATAGATTTTAAATTTCTAGTCTGTACATGCCCATGTTGAAATAATAAAAGTTTTAGATTGATATACGCTTTTTGCAAACATAAGTTTATGTGATCTGCAAATCTAAGATCCGGATCCATAAGAAGTCCCAAATTTGTTGCCGAACTCTTTATTTGTAACGTGGAGTCGTTAATTTTTACGCTGAAATATTTTATAAGTTCATCATAAAAACCTTTTTACAATAGTTTTGTGACTGTTTTATTTTAGTATATTTTAATATCCTGCTATTTAAATGTATTGATGATAAATTTATAAAATAGTTTAGCTTCCGACAACAGAATAATGTTTATTGCGGTCTAATATAATCAATAGCATTGTGGAAGTACAGTGATAAAATAACTGGAAACAACATAGCGACTATGCAAGATATTATTAAAATCCTATTCGTCTTAACCGCCACAATTTGGCTAATCAACTTTTGGTAAGAGTATTTGCAAAAGTAACTAGAGCAATTAATCAAAGAATACAATTAATTGTTAATAATATCGTCTTAATCGTAGCGTAAAAGGCTACCACGAATGTCTTGTATTGTTTGAAAATCATTAAAATTTTACTTACTCAATCTAATTGGAAAGAAAATCACAAAGACAACAGACATGTTCATTTATTTAAGTCGAGTAAAGAACTCCTTGTGTTATTCCCTCTGCAATTACTGACCATGACGAAATCCTGAGGTGGCGTGAGAACAACGAACGACTTTTAAAGGAATTTCTCACATATTATGAATGGTTAAACAAAAAACTAAACATTTAGGGTTTTCTATGTGAGCATTTAAACTTCTTTTTTTTTTATTTACTAAGGACTTTTATCTTGAATGCCTAACGTCAATAAAATAGAAAAATGGTCATAAAAACGTAATAGAAATTGCTTGCGAATTGTGATAAATTTTTAAAAATTTATCATTGCCAGCACAAGTACAAAAAAGGGTAGTCAAAAAGTAAAAAAAAAACCTTTTCCATCATTTTTTTTTAAACGAATTAATATGTCCTTATAGTCTGTCGAGATAATTTTTTTAATTTCAGAAGAATTAACCTTTTTTAAAATTTGGTTTTATATACCTGCATAACGAAATTTAAAGCCTGATGATCTTGAGGGTACCTTAATTTTAAATTTCTTATTTCAAAGCCAGTGATTTTAAACCAGTGGATTGAAAACTGCGGTAATTTTAATATTTTTGTCTCAAACGAGGAATCTTTAAGCATTTGAGTGAAAACTTATTTTATATATCCTGAGGTGGCGTGAGAACAACGAACGACTTTTAAAGGAATTTCTCACATATTATGAATGGTTAAACAAAAAACTAAACATTTAGGGTTTTCTATGTGAGCATTTAAACTTCTTTTTTTTTTATTTACTAAGGACTTTTATCTTGAATGCCTAACGTCAATAAAATAGAAAAATGGTCATAAAAACGTAATAGAAATTGCTTGCGAATTGTGATAAATTTTTAAAAATTTATCATTGCCAGCACAAGTACAAAAAAGGGTAGTCAAAAAGTAAAAAAAAAACCTTTTCCATCATTTTTTTTTAAACGAATTAATATGTCCTTATAGTCTGTCGAGATAATTTTTTTAATTTCAGAAGAATTAACCTTTTTTAAAATTTGGTTTTATATACCTGCATAACGAAATTTAAAGCCTGATGATCTTGAGGGTACCTTAATTTTAAATTTCTTATTTCAAAGCCAGTGATTTTAAACCAGTGGATTGAAAACTGCGGTAATTTTAATATTTTTGTCTCAAACGAGGAATCTTTAAGCATTTGAGTGAAAACTTATTTTATATATCTTGTGGACAAGAAAAACTGCAAAAAGAGGTAATTCCGATAATTTGGAAAGGTAAAAAACAATAATAATGCTTTGTAAATTTTTTTAAAAAATAAAAGTATTATCCGTCAAAAATTCGTCAAAATGTTTGATTTATTATGCAATTCAGAATCCCTTTATAAACTTTTGAACTTCAGGATGTTAAAGATTTAAGAAAAAAATATGATCAAATACAGAAATTTGACAACTTTTAGAATTTAGAATTCAATAGAAAAAATAAAATACATATACTGGGTGGCCAAATAAGAATGGCCAGCGGCCGTTTCTCAGATATAGCAAAAGTGAAAATATTTTTCAGTTTCTACCTTGTCAATTTTATTGTTCTTAAAACATTTTAAAAATATAATTTTAATCCTTTTATTCTAAGGAGAGTATATATTTTTACGAAAAAAGTTTGACGTCTCCCCACCACTTTATTTTCCAACATAGAATAAAAGATGTTGAATAAAAAGATTCGGCATAGCTTAAGGATTAAAATACTATACATTTTTAAATCTCTTATGGACAATATTAAGAGAAAAGCCTAATTTTCTACTTGATCGTGCCTGTTACACTCCCTAGCGGACAATGCAGAAACTGAAAAGTATTTTCTAACAGTTTCTGAGATTACGGCCGGTGAAATTCTTATTGGCCAACCAGTACATAAATTAATGCAATTTTAACACTTTCAAATGCTATTATTATAAAGCAATATGAGTAATATAATATGCCTTTTATATGATATATAAAAGATATTTTTTTAAAGATAACGTTCAATTTTTTCATGGGATATAGGTACTTAGTAGTTATTGATTGTATTTCGTAAGCTTGTAATTCGTTTTTTTTTTGCAATCTGCACGTTTTCCCCCTATAAATCGACTGCAAATATTACCTTAATACACCATGCCCACTAGCCCGATGTCTGGTTCGGTTTTGTCTATGCCGCTTTTCGCAATAAAATAAAGTGAGCGTTTTCGTGTTGGACCGGCAGAAGCTCCACCTTACAATCGGCAACACTATGGGCAAGAGGCACGCGGCATAAGGGGAAGAGTGGCCACAGAAAAATACATGGGCTATGTGTATCTATTACTGTCTTTCAATCAACGTTTGGACGCACCTTTAAACATACTATAAGAGTGCTGGATTCTATTCAACTCGCTTGATCGGCGACCATGATCTGACAAAATCCTGAAAGCTTTAGTATTAATCTATATTTAGGATCTGTAGATTTCATTTATGATTTTTTTTATATTTTATATTTAAATTGTTATAGAAATTATATTTTGTAACTACATTAATCAATATTTTTGGTAAGTTTATTTTTGGTTATAGAAGTTCACAAATATTTTTATGTTATTTAAATTCTGAAGAAGGTGCAAAGTGCCATCATCAAAATTTAAAAAAGATGGAAGTACCATGGTCAAAATTTAAAAAACGAGTTAAGTGTGGTATTTGTAATTATGTAATGTGACATTATAAATTATTAAAACTTGGTTTTTAACTCTTTTTCCTCTTGACATTAACAATGAAGTTTTAGGGTCTACATACCCAGACAATAAATTTTGATCAAAACGAGCAAATAGATGTAAGTACTTACTTTGCGCATTTTCTGTAGTAACTATTTGTATTGCTGAGTAGACGCATAATAAAAGAATAACGTTTTTTCAAAACAAATCTTTATTATTGAAATAACCAAACTACAAAACAATTATTTTTACAAAGAAGGAAACATCGATCAAAAAAGTCCTTAACAAATTTTTATAGAGCTCTCTATTTTCAGGCTTTGAAAATAGTAATATTGCTTTCATATCCGTTTTTCCGATATTTCTTTCTTGTTCTTTGAATGACATCCATTGTAAATAAACAATACATAAAATGACACAGTTAAAAACGACCAACCATGACAGCTGCTTATTTTATATTAATGAATAACGAATGACAGTAATGGCATAAAAATTGCCCGATCAAATTTCATCAAGATGAGAAAGGTGCTTAGCACCAAAGACTTAAACTTGAGGATCAGGTTATCCTCCTTTATGGTGTAGAAGCTTGGACATTGAACTCGAAGACTACCAAGAAAATTTAATCATTCGAAATGTGGGTCTACCTAAGAATTCTGTAAATTCTATAGACTGATAACATAAAAAACACTGACGTCATGAAGATAATGAACAAGGAGAGGGAGATACTAGAGATCATTAAGATCCGAAAGTTACAATACCTTGGATATATCACAAGAGGGGAGAATATGCTATGCTGCAACTGATTGTGCAGGGCAAGATCTGTGGAAAGACACATGTAGGTAGGATGAGAATATCTTGGCTGTGAAACTAGAGGGAATGGTTTTCATCCATCTCTGGGAAACTCTTCAGAGTAGCAGCCTCCAAACAACTTTCGTCGCGGAGAAGTAGAAGGAGTAATGACACTTAACACGCGCGCCATCTACGAGCCGGTAATTAAAATATTTCCAATATGTTTGACATATAGCCCGCTTAATGGGTTATTAGCGATGGCACGAAACACTGTTTTCAGGTATAATAAACAATTGCGAAACATGCCTAAAAAATAAGTACAGACAAGTCGACCAATCATAAAATTTAACTCAACGCCAACCAGTTCAAAACTTTTAGAATGAGTTCATAAAATTTCAAACGAGACATTTTTAACTATAATTGATACCTTTTCCAGGTACAATCAAGCCTACGATATAAAAAGTTTAACAGGCCCCGACATAATGGATAACCTCTTAAAATTACTACCGATTGCGGTACTGAATTTAAAAACAAAGAAATGGAAGATTTTTGCACTTCATTATACCACCCAAAAAAAATAGCAATGCAAACTCGCCAATCGAAATATTTCATTCCAGCCTAATAGAGCATTATTACCGATATCTTAAAGAAGAAAATAAACATTTTACACCTATGCAATTAATGAAACGCGTAGTCTTAGCTTATAACAATTCGATTCATATAGTAACTAAATACACCCCATTCGAGATTTTAAAAGAACACATTAATATCACAAATCTTAATTTTTAACAAAAGAAATGAAACCCGATCTGACCCACCTGACTTTTCACAAACTACCGACGCGTACCTATATAGAAAAATTTAATAAAGTTGATATTAAAAGCCAAAATAGTAAAAAGATATTTGCGAAAAAAGGTGCTTATGACAAAAGCAGGGCTAGAAAACCTAGAATTAAACAAAAATCTAATTTTCAGGCAAGCGATGAAACGGACGCTGCTGATATCAATTATGACGTCCCTAGCACTTCAGACTCATAGCAACCCCAACGACATACAACCAACAACCCTTAAGAACCTCATTCTCCCAATAGGACTTGGACACGCTAAACTCATTTATAGTAAACACACATTTCTTCATTATGTAGATTTAAATCCTATTTTAAACCAGCTTATAAATATAGGCAAATACTTTCTTACAATAAAAAGTTATCTAAAAGATATTAGTGCCACGAATTCTATTTCATATCACGGTCTGTCTGAAAGCGCGATTTTTAATTAAAACTTAATGAACGAATTATGTAATTAAAATTACACAAGATAAGGTAGAAAATCTCTACCCACACTTAAGAACAAAAAGAGGTTTATTTAATATCCGGGGAAAAGCAAACAAATAACGTTTTGGCACATTAGATTCCGACGACGAAAATAAATATGATAAAGCAATTAAATCACTGGAAATTAATCAACAAAATTTTATGAATAAATTAAGTTCACAAATTTCCTTATCGAAAAACCTAATCAATAACTATAATAAGGCAATACCGGTTCTTAACGAAAATCAGAAAAAATTGGAGTATGGTCTAAAAATCTTTAGAAACGAGGTAGAAAAAACAATTAATGATTTAAATAACATATATCGGTTTCCAAGGAATAATTTCCCAAATAAATCTGGATTGTCAAAATTTAATAACTTTTATAGATAATTTAGAAGATGCAATTATATTTAATAAACTAAACGCGCTACATAATTCTATAATATCAAGCTTCGAGATACAACCTAGATTACTTAAGAGCTATGTATAGTCGGGAAAAAATACCAAACTTTAAAAATGTACTTTCATAATATAATTTTTTCGGTACTCAAGTAACCTTTTCAAAAAGAAGGATGATATTTGCAATTCATGTACCTATAATTGGATCTGAAAGCTTTAGTTTCCACCACTTTTATCCTATAGTCCAAAAACACCGAATATTTATCCCAAAATACCCATATTTGGCACGAAAAAAAGACAAGGTACAGTTTGAAGAAACCACATGTCCTTCACTCGAAGAAGTTTATAATTGAACAGAAAACCCACCCCAATAACCGTTGCACCATTCAACTTTTGGAAGGCTCTCCGTTTAACGACTCTTGAAGTAAACACGCAGGAATCAATCGCTGAACAAGTAGCACAAGAAAAAGTTCTGGTTATTCCGGTGAAGAAAGAAAGACTTTTTCCAAATGCAAGACCGACCAATTTCTCGACATAAACCTGCCAATATTGGAAAAGTTCCAAAAACCTGTCATATTCATATTGGAGCCAGAATATTCATCAATAACATTATATTAAACAAGGGAAACCGTTTATCCTACCTGACATAAAAATCGAAAACTTAAATTCATTAACTAACTACGAGACGCTTAATCCTACAAAACTAAATTTCGAAGACATTTATAAACTAAAGGATATGGCCAATCATTTACCACCGATCACAATAATCAATAAAGCTCCACACCCATCAAGTATTATCAGTTACATAATTCTATATGTAGCCATAATTACGTCGATATGGTTATTATGGAAATATCGAACTCAAATTGGACCAGCTCTCAAAATATTTAAAAGAAAAAACCCATAAGAAAATGAAAAAAACCGTTACTTCGCCACATAATTCCATTATTTTCTCAGCTTAATGTGGGAGGAGTTACACACACAAAGAATAATGACCATGCGAGTCCAACGCCAGATTTCATGGAAACCAAGATGCTATTTCTGCTGATGCTAGTTTTTAAAAAACTGATTTAAAATACTAACAGAAATGCAAAAAATATTTTTTTTTTACACACAATCGATTTCTAGAAATCTTAACAAATATAAATAATAATATATTACCTTACTAAACTTCGCTTTGCGAAATCAACGTTCTTGTACACCAGATACATAGAAGTGCTGGCAATTTTATAAGATGTGTTAATAAATCCGAAAACACTCATACATGCAAATAATCATAAAATGTCCAGCTAACTAGTTTAGGTTAGCCTGGCCACATAGTTCAATGACACTCAAATACATTTAAAAAATTGAGAATATAAGTTATAAAAAACAAACCAGTGTTACCAGAACTCGCGCCCTGAGGGTTTCATTTCAATTTATCATATTATATTTGTCACGTAATAATTCCATATAAAATTAGATGGGTACCAGTGATTTTAGGATTTTTCTTTTAGTGGTATTATGAATACTTCTTTATTCGTGACAAAATTAAAAATTTCAAGTCAAAGGGGAGTATCCTATAATAGTTTTGGTAAGTGAGTGAGTGAGTGAGTGTCAGAATACATGGTTTAGAATGACTACATCTAGATTAAAAGACTTTCTGGTAGATTTAGAGCCATACTCTGTAAATAATTACTTGGAGAATTGAGAAAGAAATGTCTAGTTTAAAAAGGTTGTATTTAGTATTTTTGTTTTTGTTTGTTTTTGACGACATTTTATTTTATTTTGTTAGTTCTTAGTACCTATCAATGTAATTTTGAAATAAAGATGAATAAATAAAAAATAAGTAAATCTATATACAGTATATACTATCGTATTAATATAACTTTCGAATTTATGCCTCCAGCAGTTCCTGTTCCAAAATTTTGGGGACAGATGAACAAACCGACAATTATTCTATAAGGGTTTCTTTGCTTTTTGCGCTACGAAACACTAAAAATAAGTAAGTACTATAACAATGTTGAAATATATTTTTATATAACCTCTTTTTTTAATAAAAGGTCGTTTTCTCTTATCTATACGGTATAATTTCCACCTACCTCCTGTCAGAATTATACATAATAGCTCTAGGAATTGCCCAGTGAAGTGAACAGCTCGAGCACCGGTCTCATTAGTTCGGTTTCTTATTTCTTATACTAAACTTGACACTTTTGCTGTTTATGCCCCAAGGCTATTTTTGATTGGTTAGAATTAATTCTGTCATAAAATATAAAGAGGATGACTGCCTCTCTAAGTTTTTAGATAATGTATCTTGGCGAATAATATTTAAATTTTTTTACTTTGAATTTAGTACTTCGGTAGGTACGGACATTCTGGAAATATTTATAATTTCGTTCAATAAGATAGTTTCAATTCAAAACATAATATCTTATGTAGAACCATTAACCGTATACACTAGGCAAAGGACAACAAGGGATACCTTATTCTAATATTGCAAGAAGTGGAAAACCAAGGTTCTGCAACTAGACAAAGAGCAAAGCGATTAGTAAGAAGAACACTATTCAGAACAAGGGTATTTGTAAGAACATTAAACAATAGAAAGAGTACCGACCGTACTGTCGTACCTTAAGGTGTGATTACAGTTGGCAAGTTTTTCTTCCTGAAGAAATTTTTTATTGCAGCAATTTTTTATTGTGGCAACAAAAATTGCCAATCGCTTCACAGCGTGCAATCATTGATCATTTTTCTTTTTGATTTTGTATACGCTACCAACTAAATAAAATAAAATGGCAAATAACCTAATTTTTTACGTTGCTTTGAGTATACACCGTTCGTTATTTATAGGAATTAATATGGATTAATCTCATGTATGGCGAGAATAACAAAAAGAAACCACAATATAAAAATGATAGAAATCTAGGTTTGAATGATAATACTTATATTTTTTCAGGGTAGTGGTTATTAGTTAGAAATTAAAAACAATTTCCCCAGACTTGCGGTTGCAACTGCAATAAAAATAGATCCGGAGCTATTTCTCGCAATCGCAATAGAAATTTCAACAGCTGATCACTAAACTCGCTTTGCGCATGATCGCAATGAAAATCGTGCAATTATTTATGGCAGCAATAAAAAATCCCCAACTTTAATTCGGCCTTTAAAGAAATTAGAACAAAAGTTGAAACTGTCGAAAAATATATTAGGTCCGACTTGCTATCATATATTATGTCAATATTAAAAAAAAATATTTTAGGTACTCTTTTCATTGTTTAATACATGCAGATGATACTGTTGCAATCGGCTAAATATCAAAGAAACCAAATACATACAAGGTGATTCACGGTGGAAGGAACGTTAATCGTTTGTAGTGAACCAGCCTTAGTACACAATCTCAAAGGTTCCAGGACTCGCCAGCTGCTCGCCCTGGAATAATCCTCTTTGTCCACGAAATACCTAGTCATTTTGCAGCATGTTACGTAAATGGCTATTTCAAGGAACATTTTCAAATAAATGTTTATAAGTCAGACTCTTAAACACTATACTATGGTATGCATAAATGAAGGACAAGAACTTTCTCACATGTTCCATAAAAAAAAATTTCTTTCAAATTTTTTACGAGTTACGGAAATACCTGCATTTTTAAACTAACTTTTATAATTTTGTTACCACTAGATTTGTCCATAGCGTAAAAGCCTTCGGAAATTGCCTAACTCCAAATCAAATTTCAGTCCCTTGGTATATAGAGTTTAAAAATACCAGCAGGTCATGTTTCCTAATAAAAAAATGGAAATTGATTATTATCTCGAGAACGGTAATAGATAATGTTCTGGGTAGGACAAAATAAAGAAGGTTGTTAGGAAACTAATGGAGAATGTAAAAATTAGTTTATATTTTTATATTTCAAAATATATGGTTTAAGATCGTAGTTGCTACTACTTTATAGGAGAAGCGATACCACCGAATTTTAGTTGGGTAGGATAGTATGATTGTTTATGCAAATGCTAAAATTCTTGTAGCATCCCGTTGATAATTTCGCCATAAACGTCCATATTTGATCCACTGTGAATAACCATGTAGGTACTATGGTATCTGCCCCACGGAGCCACAATTTTTTTATTGCAACTTCAAGTTTAAAGGTTCCTTTGTATGTAATTACTGGGTTGCCAGTTTAAAAATGGCAACAAATACAACAAAATTGAAGTTAAGATTTAAAGAAAGTGTAGTTCCGTGAAGTAGATGACATGAAAATGAATTTATAAGAATTCCGTAAAAAGTTTAAAAAACAAAATTGACTAAGTCTGCTACCGGTTCGTCATTCTGCCATATTATGTATTGAATTCATTTTTGTAGTTTTGTGAGGTAGGTTTTTCTATAATGGAAACTTAGAAGATGCATGATAAGATTTTTCAGGACATAGAGAAGTATTAATTCTTGTGGGGTGTTAGAGAACTGGAAAGGAATCGGAATTAATTGTTACCATCCAAAGATGAATGCTCGAATGCCCAGGATCCGTCATGAGAGACGAGAGGAAGTGTGAAACTCTACAATTATTAAACCAAGGAAAGCTAGAGAGAAGAATGTCTATAGGAAAGAGTCGCATAATAATATCATGGTTGAGGCATCCCTGAGAATGGTTCTCTGTAAATCTTTTGACCTGTTTGTAGCAGCAGCAACATCAAAAATTGAAATGGTCTATTTTTTATGATCAGGCACAGCACTGCTGGATCAATCCCTTTTGGCGCTCTGCGAGCGGTGCGAGTGTGCAGGAGATGGTTCACGTTGGTTTTAAATCGTTCTGGATTATACTCGTTGGGGAACACGGCCTCAGAGAGGTCGTTCCAAAGTGATGATGACGTTCTTCAGATAAAACAATTTTTATACAGTGTCTTTCTAGGTTATTTGTCAAATTATAGTCACCGATCAAGCAAATGGACCTTCTTTGAATAGAATCCAGCAATCTCAGAGTCTGTGTAGGAGCAGAGCCCCAGATATGTGAGCAATATTCCAGCGATGGTTAAATTTGGGCTTTATAGAACATCAGCAACTATTGGGGTGTATAGAGGTTCCTAGCTCGGGAAAGTATTTCAAGCTTCTGCGAGGCTGCCTTAGCAATGGCCGCAACGTGGCTATGTCAAGACATATTATCATCCAAATTGACGCACAATAAATGAATTGATGAAGCCAAGGGAATCAAGTCTCCCGCCATGTCTATTGCTATCACACCAAAACTTCTTCCAGATCCTTGTTAAGATGTGAGACTTCTTGCTGCCTATTATACAGGGTGTCCCACGACGATTTTCCCAGCATATTGCACGGAAACGGAACCAGATAGAAAAAAAAGTTCAGGAACAAAAATTGAGGGCTTGTAAGGGAGCATCTAGGAAGGGTAATTTTAGATATACAGGGTGTTTTAAAAATAGTTATATTGCTGCCAAGTCAATTTTTTTAAATGGAATACCCTGTATATTGGTAGTTTTTCGAAAAGCTTGTTTCAAGAGAAATTCAACCATACCATACTTGTTACGTTCCTAATTTAAAATGACTGAAATATGAGCGATTTATAACACTTTATTAAATTATGTAACAATCAATGGAAAATAAGAAGATAACTAAACAAAATTAATTACGACTTCTTCTCAAAATATGTTCAAATTGGTTACCACTCTCACTAATACAATATTCAAATATATTTATAAGAATTCTGATACACGCTGCTGTAATCATGGCTGGAGTAACAGTGCGACAAGCTGCTATGATTTTGTTTTGCAAATCTTCGACATCTCTAGGTTGGTTTACATACACAATTTCTTTAAGATATCCCCAAAGAAAAAAATCTAAAGGGGTCAAATCCGGTGACCGTGGTGGCCACCGGATCACACCATTTCGGCCAATCCAGCGCGCAGGAAACGTGGTATCTAAATAATTTGTAACTTGCCTGGCAAAGTGAGGGGGAGCTCCATCTTGCTGCCACCACATAGAGGCTCTTTCATTGATTGGGATATTTTCAAGTAATAAGGGAAGTTCGTTTTGAAGAAAATTTAAAAATCGTTCTCCATTTAGTGTCCCTTGGTAGAAGTAAGGACCTATAAGATAGCCATTAAATAAACCGCACCAAACGTTAACCCCCCAAACTACCTGAAAATTAGTCTCCTTCATCCAGTGAGGATTTACAGATGACCAGTAGTGGCAATTGTGGCGATTTACTATGCCGTTGTTGTGGAACCTACTTTCATCGCTCTATAAAATTTTGTTGAAAAAAAGACGGTCTTGTTCAAATTTCATTGACCTCTCAGCAATGAAATTTAGGCGGCGTTCAGGATCTTCAGGTGTTAAGCCCTGCACCAGATGAATTTTGTAGGGGTGGTATTCATAATATTTTAGTGTCCTTTCAACTGTACTTTTTCCAATACCTAATCTTCCCCGAGGAGTCGAGTTGAGACATTTGAACATAGGCCAAGATGTTAATATTGTTGTCTTCTGTTCGGACTCGTTTTCTTCTTTGTGTTTGCGCCCTACCACTGGGAAAGGAACCACTTCTTAATTTTTCTTCAACATTACGAAACGTTCTATAGCTTGGTATTTCACGATTCGGGTATCGTTGACTATACAGATTTTGAGCACGTCTTCCATTCTTGTGACCTTCTCCGTATATCAGGAGCATGTCGACATACTCGTCATATGTAAAAAGCGAAGGCATTTCTCACTACTTAAAATAATTAACAATGAAACTACTTCTGACTCGTGACATGACAGCCCCCGTCATACTCTTCAATATTTCGCTGGTGGTTATTGTTATTATTGCATATCTGTTCATGCTTACGTAATTGATCATTTAATCGCTCATATTTCAGTCATTATAAATTAGAAACGTAACAAGTATGGTATGGTTGAATTTCTCTTGAAACAAGCTTTTCGAAAAACTAACAATATACAGGGTGTTCTATTTAAAAAAATTGACTTGGCAGCAATATTATTATTTTTAAAACACCCTGTATATCTAAAATTACCCTTGCTAGATGCTCCCTTACAAGCCCTCAATTTTTGTTCCTGAACTTTTTTTTCTATCTGGTTCCGTTTCCGAGCAATATGCTGGGAAAATCGTCGTGGGACACCCTGTATAGATATGCAAACTTAAAGATGAAATAAGGGTGCTGTCGTCAGCAAAGCTATATATAGGATTTTTAGTTTTTTGCAAAAGATCACTAATGTATACTGCCGTCCTTAGTTAAAACGTCCTATCTGACATTTTTGTAATTTTTGGTTTATGGCATAAATAGGATGCCCAATATGATATTTATCTCTATTGCCGGGGTAGAACGTCTTAATAGCTTTCTATGCCTCCCAAATCGTATAAATGTATTTGTCCTATCTGCAAAGTTGACAAGTTTCCTAAGCTGAAATGTCCTAAGTTGCATTTACTAAAACAATGTCAGATAGGACGTTTTAACTAAAAACGGCCGTTTAGTAAAAAGAGGGTGGGCGATAATATAGAACCTTGAGGAACTCCGGCATTGATGTTCTGAAAGAAATCCATTCATCGCCACTCGCATAGAACGGTTTTATTGATTGAAATACTTCCTGTCCACTAATTCACCGATTGATCTAAAAAGTTCCTTAAAAAATACATAAAAGCTTCTTTAATCGTCTTTTGAACAGAAGCGGTTGGTTATTCTTATCTTTATAACTTTGGAAGGCGGAAAACCCACTACCACTGTGACGTTTTCTAATACTAAATAATTATTGCACCTGTAAAAAAGGTATCGATTTATCTTAGCATTGGATTTTAATTGTCTCTGTAGTTTGTATATTAATATGTCTGGACCTTTAAAATATCTAGATACATATTTTTAAACTGTTTTAATTAAAGTTGCACGGGACTAGATAAATTGAACTTGTATTGTTACTGCAGTATTTTATTAAGTTTTTAATATTACCTAATTACGGTAATATACTATTAACCAAATTTCGATTACATTAAAAAATACCTACATAAACTAGGTATACAGCCTGTCCAAAATAAAGTCGGCACTCGGCATTATTGCAAACTTTGTTATTATTACAGCTACAAACTCAGTTAAGTTAGCAGAAGTATATTTTTTTATAATAAGAACGATGGCCATAGTTTAAAAACCGTTAATGATGGGAGTCACGTAAATGTATTTATACACTGTGGTCCGGAAAAGTAGGATAAAAAAGATATATTTTTTAAAGGAAACGCCCTATTATCTTACAATATTGTCCGATTCTACATAAAATTACAATAATTTTTTAATGAGTGCATTATAAGTCTAAACTTAATAGTTTTCGAAATATCGACTTTTACGAAATGATATTTTTAAAATTTGACAGACTTTAGCTTTCGAACGGTAAGTTTTAGAGCGAACGGCTTACATGTTTCTATCCTACTTTTTTATTATTTTCCCAAAAGTGTCAACTGCCGGTTGAACCTGATGTTATTCGAAAGCCGGAAATATAGTACTTCCAACACGATACACAACTTGCTATATTGTACGCTTATACAAGAAAGACCAACTGCTTCAGGTGTTGTTACAAATGATGCTGATATCAGCGCAAACTTGCAGTGGAAGTATTGTGTTGGAAATTGCACCGAAGGAGCTCAAGCCATGTGTGGTAGATATAACAATTTACAAGGACTTGTGAAAAAGGAATCTGAGTAGTCTAGACCCAACGTATGATTCATCGGGAAGCTTTAGCATGAACATCGCTGTCCTGGTCTAAATATTGTTTCGATTGTAGTTATTACTGTAGTTAATTATATATAAATCAGACCTCTAAGATCATGGGTTTGCGGTGCTTTTGGTGAAGATATGGGAGCTGACCCGATATCGTTATTGTTTTGTTCTATTGTCATGCGGTAAGGTGTTCAAGCGTGTCGGTATTTAAAAAAAAAAAAACTTCATATTCAAACAACAATAATAATATGTCTATTTTCCAAAAAGTTTTTTTGAATTTTTTAATTATCCTAACACTTTTAACGATTGCTAACCTAAACCAACCTGATTATCACAAGGATTATTTTAGTGTAAACAAACATTTGATCGCTTTGTCAGGGGCGTGCTTTGCAATGGTCTCAATACTTCTTTTCTAATGTGACTGCCAATAATACTTCCAATTTTGTTAGCGTTTTTGTTATCCTCATTTAATACCCGATATAAGGTATCTTTTAGCATTTTAGGAGAATAATGCTATTTGGCTAAAAATAAAGTCATTTGTAGTGGTCAAACATTGTAAGTCAGCTTATATAACGATTCTTTGGTTCGCACTAGGTGCCCACTAGTAGACACATGAGGATTAATGCATAAGCAATACATCTTACACCAGGAGACTTCAGGAACGAATGCGCTCACAGCTCATGCTCACTGCAGAAATAAATTCTTCTACTCTAAATGGCATACAATAAAGGTATGGTACCTACATCTATATTATTGTGGTCTGGCAGGTGATTTATACAAAATATTTTGTAACATGTGTAATGGCAGCAACACTATGATAACCATACAAAGTCATTAGGGATTATTATTAGATCCACTCCACAAACTTAATTAAATCTAATACAATTAAAGGTGTATAGGCTAAGGAAATAGCGCAGATATTAATGAAAATAATTCAAAAAAAAGTACAAAATCATCTTTGCAAAATCCACATTATACTTGATTCAAATCAACCAACTCTACATACATTTTCTCAGGTATATTTGCGCTATACAAACATATTTACAAACTAATCAATGACTCGGTTTTTATTTTCCCTGGGAAAATCCCTGGTTGTTTGTAAAGAAATCGTAATTTATAAGAATGTCAATGAAATTGTCAACTTACTGTAACGACCCCATCTTTAGCAATGGATTTCCACATATACTTATTTAGATTATCGTCTAGATCGTAAATTAGGAATAGAAGCTGAGAAAACTTGAGGCGATCGGTTTTTTCCGATCGACCTCTTGCCCACGGTCTGACGTTAATTAAGTGACTATTCTCCGCCACGGTCCCGTCGCGAAACTTCTGTCACCCACTCCTTATTGCTCCGTTCCACCCTGTGTTAGCGCGGTGCCGATCATACCACTGACGATTGCTTTATCGTCAGTGGATCATACCATCCTAGCAATCAATTGTCTTCCCACCCAGCACTCAATGCTCCTTTTATATCAGCCGCTGCCTTTACCGGCATCTGGCGGTTTGGAGCATGAGCGTCTTCCTAGAATGCTAAATGACCCCATTCGTTTAGCATTTTTTTTTACGTTTTCTGAAAGATTTTGTTATTTTAGTCGAACTGGTGTAGCATCGATAAAATTTAAATTAATAAATTTACATGTCAGAGGCGCTGAGCGTTTATTTGTCAGATATATTTTTTTTCTCTTTGGACAATTAATTAATTTTCTCAAACATTCATAATTGCTGACGAAACAGGTGGAAGGCTACTCATGTTCTTGATGGGACCGGTCAGGAAATTGATGTCTTCCTGTAAGTAAATAAAACAATATGAGCATACCCTAATTCAACTTCACACATTATAAATAATAAATAACACTTTGTCTCTTTTTATCTTTTACCAAAAACTCTTGTATGCATGACTATTATTTTACTTGAATAACAGTTATATAATGCCTCACGTACGGAGTGGTGCAATGGACGCCAAAACGCGAGGGTCCGCTCCCGTACACGTAGTGAACCCTTGCCACTACACCTTAAATCCATAAGGCTCAACCGTAAATCCATACGGTATATCTTTAACTTGGTCATGACCGCAAAACATAAGCCGCTCTGTACTGAGTTGTGCAATGGACGCCAAAACGCGAGGGTCCGCTCCAATACAGAACCTTTGATAATACCCTCTGAGACGTACAATGATACCAACCAACAACCAACTAGTGGACACAGTACCTGCTCCAGATATTAACAAACAAAATCGCTTATCACAGGCAAAACAAGCAATTCAAGAAATTATCAACAATTAACAATATGACATGTAACAGAAATAATATAAAGTTGAAATAGTTATGCTCAGTGAAACTCACCTATTTTCAGAATAAACTACACTTTCGACACACGGTACACAATACACATTCACAGACTTGCAAAACTTAACTAAAGCCTTAAAGCTTTGCTTTGCCTAACAAACAGAATAATAATATGTTATTCTTTCTCATTTTGTCATTTTGTAAACAAAACTAAACTGAACAGTTCTCCATTGATTTGTGCTGAGTTGACAATCAGCGTTAATGATGCCTAATCTTTATCGTGACTCTAAAGTAATATAAATACGACTTTAACATGTTTGGCGGCGCCCGGCGTCAACAGCTATATCCAATTTCTACTATCGACTTAAAATAATAAGGACGTATTAAATAATTTAAATGGGTCTTACACTGGAAGACAATTTAATTTTCTGACGCCTCTAAAGTCTTTAAAATAATTTACAAACATCGACTCGCGGAAACCGCCGTGTGACGTCACTAAGTCCTATAGTAAGATGGATCGCGCTCGTTGCTGTTGTTTACGACTAAGAAGGGAGGTGCTGGATAACGGAATTGACATTGACAGGAGAAAAAAAAATTATTATTAAAAATCTCTTTTTCTTTTTTCTAAGATAATGTTACAGAAAGCATAGTCTACAACTCTTATAAAATGGCATTTCCTACTTGTTATAGAAAAAAAACGCAATAATACTAAGCTTCTGCTTTAACTAAACAAAGAGATAGTAAACGTATCTCCCTTGTAAATGCAGAGAAAGACCGTTGCTCAAGTTCGAAGTGGACGAACTGTGGTACTTAATGACATTACCGCCTCACAAGCGTTCTATTTGATTTTGATCTAGTATATTTCGAAAACTACTTATCGGATTGACTTCAAATTTTCAGGGCTGACCCTACCTTATAAATGCTTTATAAAAATTACGTAAAGAGTGTAATTTGAGGTTTGACCAAATGAGCTTATTGTCTCGCTTTTAAGAATATTGTATTTTTAGAGTCTATCAGCAGAATCTGTGTGCTTATTATGTTATTTTATGTAGAATTTGGTACCAACGGTCATCCTCGATGGCCTCGAAACACATTCCCCCTTGCACCGTTTACCCGTCGGATCCCTGCCGGCGCATCAGAATATACGGTGGCTAGCGCGTTCGTACAGAGCAGTACTATACCGATATTGTTATAGTTATTTTCACAATAAATGGTTTTGACTCTTTAACTGCAATTAAACTAAAGGGTGGATCCCATTGTGTGGACAATAAATATCTAAAGTATAAAGCTGCAGTAAAGGGTGGGACTGAGGAAATTAATTAATTATACTCGTATGATGTGATATTAATTTAATGAAATAAAAAACTGAACGTTATAAATTTTTAAATACCACTAATATTTATTTACATGTATAATGTTGTTATATATCTAGTTTCAATCTGTAGCCCTATATAATTGGCGACTGTGATAGCTCGAGTTGTCCATTACTATCACGCTATTCTGAGAAATGTTTGGTAAAAGACAATCTTTGAACCATTCTTCAAGAAGTTCTGCCATTGTATGGTAGTCCACGTATGAGTCTTTAATATTCTTTGCAGAAAGTCACAAGGCATTTGGGACCCAACCGTTTTCTGACCCGGCACGTAAAATGCTAATTTTTTCTTTTTGTTTGACGGAGCTCTTGTTTCACACCTGCAGGAAGAATCGGACCATAATTAATTATTTAAACGATTAAATTATTGAACGATTTCAGAACGAATTTTTCTTATCGTTGTTATACTCATGACGCCATTTTTATAAGCACTGGGATTCCATAACTACTTGCTTCTTGTCAATTGTGCGATACCTTAAGCCCATTTTAAACAAAATTCTGCAAAGGCTGGTGAAACTGGTGATGCTTCAGCTCATTTGGGTTTCTTCATTAGTGAGCCGTTGCCTCAGAGTTTCTAATGTAGGTACGCGTTGCTCTTCGTAGGTTGTGTAGACTTTCCGCTTTAGCGGCATCGTCGAAACATTTATTAGAACCGGCATCTTTACGCTTCTCTCTTGATTTGATAGGATTTGACATAATTCTTTCACACACATGATCCTAGTATCGAGAGATAAATGCTTTCACTGCACCGGAACATTTGCAGAAGCTCTGTCAATGTTTTTTTCACGGACGTCACATAATGCTGTTTTATACATAAAATATAATACTTCTTAAAATGATATTGCAATACAACTAACCTGAACACTTCCCGTGAGAAATAAAGACTGACATATAATCTCACAAAATACCCGCTATAGGTGGATTTCTAAATATTTTAAATAATTTTATTTTAATTTAACCTTACCTAAAAATCATCACAATCCGGCCCCGAATATGAATGCTGGGAATTTACGGGTACTTACGACCGCACTTGGCACCCATTTTATTGTAGTCATTGAATTAGAATCATTTTTCATTGAAACAACTTTACATGCATATCAATAGCTTTCTAACCGAAGTTGGCGATTTCCGGAATATTGCGTTCGAGCGGTAAAATGAGCGATGTGACATAAAAGGTGCCGGCACGGGGCGGGGAGTGGATAAACTTACGGAAAACCGTCGACAGTTTTTATTTATCAACATTAATATTTTAAAAAATTGCAGTCCGACTTTATCTCTACCACTTAGTTCTGTCTATCAAACTTCTCTAAATATCGGTATATTTCCCACAATATGGAAATTTTCCGTCGTAACCCCTTTGTTCAAAGATGGAAAGCGTTCAGACGTAAATAATTATCGACCTATTTCCAGACTATCGTGCATGTCTAAGATCCTGGAATCCATAGTGACAGACAGAATCTTTGCTTCATTTAAAGGTGTCATCTCAGAAAATCAGCATGGTTTTTTCTCCGGTAGATCTTGTCAAACTAATTTATGTACTTACAGTGACTTCATTTCTACTGCTCTTGATGACGCTTTGCAGGTTGACAGTGTTTATTTTTATTTTAGAAAGGCCTTCGACCGAGTTGATCATAATATTTTGCTGCAAAAATTGAGTTTCTATGGTATTGGTGGTCCTTTACTTTCCTGGCTTGATAGCTATCTCCACAATCGAATCCAATATGTTAAATTTAACCATACTTTGTCCAAGGAGATTACTGCACATTCCGGTGTCCCTCAGGGATCTCACCTCGGTCCTGTATTATTTTTGATTTTCATTAATGACCTATGCTTTGTTTTCAAACAGTGCCATCATTTGTTTTTTGCTGATGATTTGAAAATATTTCGTCATATTGAGAATGAAAACGACTGTGCCCTTTTACAGAGTGAAGTCTCAAAACTGTATGATTGGTGTCTCAATAATAGCATGACCCTAAACAGCGAAAAGTGCAAAGTAATATCGTTTTCAAGAAAGAGGCAACCTCTGAATGTTGTTTATCGGATCAATGGAGCACTAATTCACAGTTAAACTGATTAATGACTTGGGTATTGTATTTGATAGCAGTCTACGATTTAACACCCACATTGATAACATAATTGCAAAGGCCTTCAAGATGGCTGGTTTTGTCATGAGACAATGCTGGCAGTTTGAAAATGTCGAGACATTAAAGAGAATATACTATGCATTGGTTCGAAGTCATCTAGAATATTGTTGTGTGGTCTGGGCTCCTCTATATCAGGTCCACATTAAACGGATTGAGCGGGTGCAATCGAGGTTCATGAACTTTCTGTTGCATAGACTGGGGATTGATCGTTCTACGCTATCTTATAGGGCTCGCTTAAACCTTGTAGGGTTGGATAGCCTGGATATACGCAGAATAAGGCTCACCCTGTTATTCGGCCATAAAATCTTAAACAACTTGATGGACTGCTCGGAACTTTTGTTTTTGCTTAACTTTAGAGTACCATGTCGTTTGACGAGACAGGCCGATTTGTTTTCTGTAAATCAGAGCCGTACTGACATCGGAAGGACTAGCCCTGCAAATCGCATAATGAGCAATTTTAACCTGTTTGTGCCACGGGATTTTAATATCAATTGTTCCACGCTTTCTTTTAAAAACAAAATTAGACATTTTATTGACGATAGGGCCGTTTGAGGAATTTAGAATACTTGGTGGGGGTTTTACTTACTGCTAGGCCCATGAGGCAAAAAAAAGGAAGACTGTATATTTATGATTCTCTGAATTATTGTTAATTGTGTGAATTGTTTTTTTTTTGTTTAACGGATTTTCTAAGTACTGTTTGTTCTTGTTTACTGTTTTTTTAGAATATACCATTTGGAACTGTGTTCTGTAGTGTATTGTAGTGTTTAAATAAATAAATTAAGTATAAGCTCGCACACATGCCGTCCGAATTCACGGAAATCGTTGCCACCGTGAATGGTAATTTGACAGGGCGGTTTCGTTTGTGAACCGTCCCGTCGGACGGTGCTGATAACCATGGTTGTTGGTACTTATGGAATGGAGTCAACCATTTTTCTACACATACTTATTGCCAATTTTTTTTTTCGTGTCAACCGGTTTACCGTGGAGTATGCGGCGAGTTCAAATCGACGGCAAATCGTCTACGATTTTTCGTGACGGTTTCTCGTCAAGTGTGCGCTTAGTCTTTCTCGTTTTAAATTATGATTTGGTTTACTCCGTTGCTCACATGTAATGAGTGATGGAGGACGTTTGCTTCACTATACCTAAAATCCACAAATTTTGTCAGTGACTCATTTAATATCAACCACAAAATCTTTGAAGCGGCAGACTAAAAATATTGTACAAGTAAATATTTTTATTCATATTATAAAGTTTGCCGTTACAAGTACCTACAGTAAACTTAAGAGACGAAGTTGTCATACAAGCCGCAATCAGCTAAATATATTTTACATAGCACGGCGATTCCGATACTGGGATTTTGATTGCGGAGAAAATAAATGTGGCAGCACACAGAGCCCGAGTTCAAAACGTCAAAGATTTGAAAATAAGCGTGCCGGCAGGGTTTTCGCACTGCTTCATTAATTTGTGTTTTTATTATTAATGTAGTGTTTTTTGATAAAAATGTCGGCTAGAATTAATTGGTCAGTCTCTACTTAACGATGAATAAAAATCACAATATGTGAAAAAGTATCCGACAAGCAAAAATTATTGCAATGACCATTGATTGTGCCTCGATAGCGCAATTGGCAGCGCACTGATCTTATATAGATGTTTGATGATCAACACGTAATTTAGAGTTCAAATCATAAAATATCACAACATTAATATACAGGCTGTAACGACACAGCAGATTTATGAAATTGTATCTCCAAAGATTTAAGATCAATGTGAATCGCTTTCTGCGCACACAGGCCGCTGAAGAGGTTTTCTTTAGTACTGTGCCTGGCCAATAAAAAAACCTGAAATTAAGGAACATACTTAGAAACACATTTACTATTATGTTTAATGCCAAGTTAGAACACATTATTTATATAAAATATATGTTTACTTAATATTATCTAAAGAGTTTAAATCCAGATTAATTATTAGAGAGTTTTTAAGCCACTTATTTGACACGGGGCCTGCAGTTAACTTTAGATAGGGTAAGCGCTGTTTAAACAATCCTTGCTGTTTGCTACGCACTCATGCCTTTACGATATGTGGTAAACGTACATATTATTCCTCGACCCGAACGTTAAATTTAACTGCTAACAGAAAACGTTAAGCGCTGAAAATTTGGGTGGTCTAAAAACTATCTATAATTGGTAGTTATAGTTAGAGCCGCGGTGACAAAAATGCCTTGGAACTCCCAAACGGATGAGAAGCACGATTTTGTATAGTTCGAGTGTCGTTCTCGAAATCCGTGTTGTCGAGTAGGGGGCTGGCGCTCGGCGGTGAGCGGCTATAATATTTTTTCCAAATTTTGACCAGCGGTCTAAAAAAACATTTCCCAAACGAATGAAAATTACTGGAGGGCATCTAGGCAACCCCCTAATTACCGGAAAAATATTTTCCTCCAATTTGATCCTTGCCGTAACCTCCAGTACAATTAAATGGACCCAAACTCTGAAATAAAAAAAAAGTAGCAGCATGCATGCAACCAAACTAAAATGAATCGTTATTATTTATGCTATTAAAAAAAAAGTTTTCATCCAAAATGAGCCTGGCTAAACTATGTCAAATAACAAAAAACCTCGCCAGCACACGTGATTTTGATCCCGGAGTTCTCCGTAAATTTTCTGCGAGATTTAGATGGAAGTTTCGTAAACTTATTTGTCTCTGGTTTAAAAATATAAAAAAAATGATATGCTCCCGAGAGGCGGTAAAATGTTGAGTGACTATTCAATGGTAAGTAAAAATTTCCATGCATGTTCTGGAAGATCTGGTCTTGGCCGCAATAGATTTGGAAGAAAATAATTTTTCGATGTTCTGTAGGTGTCAAAGAACCTGTGTGCAAATTTTCATCCATATTGGAATTACTATATCAAATTTTGCCCATTTAAATTTTAAAAAACTGTTATAAAGCAATGGCGAGACATGGAGCAAAAAAATTTTTTTTACATATTTTCAGACACGAACTCTAGCTCCCTGTCCAATGGCAAGTTTAAATGAGCAAATTTTTTTCCCCCCTTTTTTCAATTTTTCTTGAGCTCCTGGAAGAGCTTTTTGCAAAGATCAAATCGGATGGAAATATTTTTCCAGTAATTGGGGGGTTGCCTAGATGCCCTCCAGTAATTTTCATCCGTTTGGGAAATGTTTTTTTAAACCGCTGGTCAAAATTTGGAGAAAATATTATAGCCGCTCACCGCCGAGCGCCAGACCCCTACTCGACAACACGGATTTCGAGAACGACACTCGAACTATACAAGAACGTGCTTCTCATCCGTTTGCGAGTTCCAAGGCATTTTTGTCGCAGCGGCTCTAACTAAGCCTGTACTTACCTACCCAGATAGCACGTAAGCTTACATCAAGTCTTGATTGTGACTTGCTACTGCAAGGTTAAAATGCAAGGCGCTATCAGTTTTGATGTATACTTGAATTGCAATTACATCAAGTCGAAAATAGCGGTTGCTTGATCGGCGGATTTCGGTTTTATTTCGATGCGCATGCCAGTTCGAATTTGGTCTCGATAACATGGCCGCGCAATTCGTCTCTTGAAGTTTGTTGTGTTTATGTGTATATATCATTTACGTCATTATGATTATTTGTTTAATCGCTTTTAAGTGATACCTATTTGCTTTTAGTATTGTACCCTCCAAACTAACCTGAACTTTGTTTAACCTTTTGAAGAAAAGAATAATGTGCCACAAGAATAAATCTTCGTTCATTTATCGGAAGTGTTCCGTTAATTTTGGTTGTATTTTTTTAATTCTGTTGACGATGCCTTGATGGTAATAAATGTCCGATAACGGTAATATTATTATTACTCCTACTACAAGCCCTCAACCTGCTTGCAGCAACGCTTAATCATCAGCCCTATATGCATTCACTCTTGAGAAACCAATCTTAAAAGCAGTACAAGTTACATTATTTTAATATTTCTAGGAATGATTATTCAATTGAAACTGAGTTTCAAACTAATAATCCTTAGAAAAAAAATTATTAGTTAATAATTTAATAATATTCTAGGATTACATATGCAAAAACTTCCGTAATATCGAAATTCTCGGCAACCGATTCATCGATCACTTGTTTTTATTTATAGTTAAGAACTTAATCGTGGCAATTTCACGCGGCTCTCCGATCACGTCCAACTCTTCAAGGTCGCATCGGAAATAGATAGACAGGTTCTTCGACCTGCTATGGTAGCCATTGGTACTTTCAGAAGAGTATCACTACAGAAACGCAATGACGTATTGATTTTCAAAACACTCAAATTTTAAAATTAGTTTGAACTCATCAAAATTCCCCCAATTTACAGTATTTTCCCAGAACATAATGTTATTCAAATATTTTATTGCCTAAAACCATTTTAAGAAAAATACTTCATAATGTGATAGTGTGCCCTAAGCATTTCAGTATGGTGTATGTTTAATTTTTAAGAAAAAATCTTTTGTATAATAGATATTTTGTGAAATTTGGCATACACCTATGCATCAAGAGAGTCCTTTTGACGTATGTTTTTTTTTATTTCTACCGGTGCCGGTGGCGTTCGTGCTTTCAAGTTTTCAAGCGCGCCTAGGGTTTTGCGATGATATGCTGTCGAATTTAGCTGTTTTATACACAACATTTTACTTGGTTCCTTAAAAGTTTCTGTTCCTTGCTCGGTAATTACCTCACTTGGACTACCATGATTTTGATAATGGTATTATTATGTATATCAATTATATTATCTTTAGGTGTATTTGCCGTCTAAGAGTATTCTTTTATATTTTTTATATTTTTTTTTTCATTTTTTATATTTTATATTATTATAACTTTTATTTCATACCCTACTGCCGTGTGGGGGTTGAGTATGAATAGCCATGCTAGACTTCGCCAATATACCGCAGATAGGGTGTGTTTAATATTATTTTTCTTTCTTGTGCTGTTTACTAACCATACTTATTCTGTAATAATTTAATATTGTTTTGTTTTTTTTTTCTGTTTGTGTTTTCAATAAAGTCGATATTTATTTATTTATTTATTTATTTATATCTTAAAACAAGATTGCCGACAAATGCCTTTGCAACAGTCTTGGCTTCTTTATCTGGTAAATAATAATAATAATAATAAATCGACTTTTATTGGCAAATATATAACAAATAATACAATATATTTCAAAAAATCAGATGCCTATAGGGCGAAGTTTAGCTGTAGCCTGCAGGATACAGCTATTCTTACACTTAACCCTAGTGATCAAATTACAATGTTAAATATTAATACAATACACTTATCAATAATTATAAATGAATAACTGTGGCAAAAGTAAAAAAAAAAATAAAAAAAAAAGTAACGGTTAAAGAAATATACCTACCCAACAACACATAACAAGGAGCAATAAACCGTATAAGTAAATTATGTAGTGTTTTTTTATAATTTTTTCTTATTATTATTTTTGAGCACCTTACCTATGTAATATTATTAATTATTATGTCTATGTTAAAATCGGGTTGCACAGCCCATCAATTCAAAGGAAAGTCCGGTCACATGACTAATGAGTAATAAAGAGATTAAAAAAACATTAATTCTGACTTAATAGCAATATACGCTTCAATTTCCTTTTAAAAGGTAAAACACCCAAATCATTAGGACAAAACGAGAGTCGGTTATACAAAGTGGCTGAACAATATGAAAAACACCGCTGAAACATGACAGTCCGATGCCGCGGAATATGAAACGACGCTCGAGACCTCACATTTACCGAGTGACAATCCTGCCGCCTCGAAAGTCTGTCGAACAGATAGAGAGGCCTATTTGTTGTTATAATTCGGTGAACAAAGGTCAAGAATAGCACCCTTCGGCGATTCTCCATATGAAGCCAGTTAAGTTGAGCTAGGTGAGCAGAAACATGATCATATTTGCGAAGGCCATAAATATACCTACAACATGCATTTTGCACCCTTTGGATACGACGCCCATTAAACACATTCAAGTAGTTGCCATACACAACAGAGCCATAATTAAATAACGATAACACAAGAGTCTCACAGAGTAATTTCCTAAGTCTTACATCAAAACAGTGTCTATTTGCGTATAAGAGCTTCAAAGATAAATATGCACGTGGAAGTAATCCATTAATATGCTGGGTAAACTGAAGTTTAGCATCGAGGACCAAACCCAAACTTTTGGAGCTAGTTTGCGGAGGGAGGACAATGTTACCTATCTGAATCCTAATGTCGTTAAGCAAATGATGAAGATTTTTATTAGCAAAAAAAATTAAACTACATTTTGTAGGGTTAAGTAGTAAGTTATGGCGCAAAGACAAGCACCTAATAGTCTCCAAGTCCTCATTTAGCTGAGCCATGGTTTCATCAGAGTCCCCTGGATCAAAGCCAACGTATAACTGTGTATCATCCGCATATGCTTGGATCCGAGAATACTTTACGCTCTTTAAGATATCTGCAGTGTACATCGAAAAAAGCAAGGGACCCAACACAGACCCCTGTGGAACTCCCGAAAGCACCACGGACAAAGGAGAACACTGAGAGTTAAAAGAGACCTTCTGAGATCTGTTGCTCAAATATGATGTTATAATAGAACTGGCGTCCCGTGAAAATCCATAATACTTTAGTTTAGCAATCAAAACTGCATGGCTAATAGTGTCAAAGGCCTTTGAGAAGTCCAATAACACCAAGGCCGTTGCTCTCTTTACATCCAAGTTGCAAACAATGTCATCAGTGACCCTAGAAAGTGCAGTCACAGTACTATGTCCCTCTCTAAATCCGGACTGATATAGAGGTAAAATATCATATTCATTAACATACTAACTAATCTGTTTAAATAGTACCTTTTCTAATACCTTGGAAAGAGCAGGAAGGATGCTAATAGGCCTGAGATCAGAAATTGACTCCACGGTACTCTTTTTGGGTAGGGGAATAATGATACTAGTTTTCCAGTCGCTAGGAAAATATCCTACTTCAATACAGGAATTAATTATATGAGTAATGTACGAGTCACGCACAGGGCTACAATACTGGAGCATAACAGGTGAGATATCATCAGCACCACAGGCATTAGTACGAAAACCTGCAATAAACTCGGTAATTTGCTGAACAGTAGCCATAGTGAAATTGAATGAAGAATCACTAAAGGAATTGTTGTCATAAAAGTTTACTAAATCAGCATCACATCCCTGTTTAAAGGCGGAAACAAAAAAATTATTAATATCTGTTGCATTACCAACAGTGACCGGAATGTCAACACTGGTGCGCTTTTTCACATTAAAGTCTTCAAGTGCCTTCCAAATAGATTTGGAGTTATTAGTTCTACAAACGTTTTGCATATATATCTTCTTCTCTCGACGCATTGTTGACAAAGCAGTGTTACGCAAGAATTTGTATGAATCAAAATCGACTCTGTTTTTAGACCGCTTAAACTTTGCCAGTGCTAGATCCCGGCGCTTCATCAGCAGTACAGAATTCTCAGTGAGCCAAGGACACTTTGGTTTACTTACTCGTGCCGTCACCATTGGAGCATGCGCATTAAAAACCTCAATTAGATAATCATTAAATATTTGAACCTTTTGATCAATATTATGCACACCAAAAATATGGTGGAAGGGGGCGCGATGAATATCATTCAAAAAGTTTGACAAATTAAAATTCTTAAAATCTCTAAAAGTAACAAATTTTTGTTTAAATTTGAATTTTCTAACTTTAACTACACAAAAAACACAACAATGATCTGAGATATGATCTGTATTTATAACTCCCGAACTATGTACCAAGTCATTATTAGAAGAAAAAATTGGATCAAGAAGAGTAGCCGTACCTTGAAGGGAGATGCGAGTAGGTTCCCTAATTATTTCATAAAATTCATAGGACTCAAAGCATGGATCAAGCAAATTATTAGAATCTAAAAGGTTAATATTGAAGTCACCCAAACAAAATATTTCATCATGCAAAGGAGTTATGTATGACAAATGGTTATCAATACACTCAATACAATCGGGGACATTATTACAAATGATATCCTTCTACGAATTCTGTACGATCGCACTGCACTGTTAATATATATTTATTATTTTGCACATCTATAAGAAGAGGACCTACTAAATCTAAACAAATTTTTTAAAACGCTGAGGTTTGTGTAGCAGTTATTAGCATTGTAAATGAAACAATGCAGTCTTTCTCCATAGTTCAATAATTGCAGAAGTAAATAACAAGCTCCCTACATGTTTCGAATGCTTAAGCACTCATCATTAGGGATACTTACTAAAAAAGAATAATACAAAGTTGAGAACGAACAATGAATATAAAATAAAAGTTTAAGTAGGAAAAATATATCGGTCCAGCGAGGGAATCTAAAATTTCAGTAATATTTGGTAAAGGGCACGTCTTGACGGGTAGACAGACAGGCACAATAAGGTGATCCAATATAGTTTCGTTTTCTCCCCTTTCAGGTACGAAATCTTAAAACGACTAAAATAGGTTTAACATGGTTTATGTTCTTAAAAATTAAAGTAGTTTATCTGGCTACGAAAATGCGACAGGCTAGTGGTGAAAAGTCAAGTCAAAGTTTGTTTGAACATAATTATATTGTTGTAAATGTTAAAAAATATATTTAGTGCAATATTAGTTAGAACGAAGTTATACTCCAGAATGGACATTGTTAAATTTGTGAGGTTGCACAAAGTCCTTCTTTAAAATTAATTTATTGAAAATTGGCAATAGTTTTGCCTCCATAGAACAATTCTAAATAAGGGAGCTATGAGACGTTGTTTCTTCCCTCACATTTTAATATTATAGTTGGCGACAGTATAGGAAGATTTTTTGTTTTGAAAATCAAGATGCCTGACTTTGGGAAAGATGTGTTTGGGAATAAGAATTTTTTTTTTGGTGTTTTTTTTTTGTTTACTATCATCCCCTGCACCGCCAAAGGGTCTGAAAAATTTTTTTTTGAAAATCATGATGCCTGATTTTGGGAAAGATAATATGTTTGGGAATAAGAAGTTTTTTGCTGTTTTTATTTTTTTTTACAAGCATCCCCTCCACCGCCACAGGGTCTGAAAAAAAACATAATTTATTTTAAAAAAATAATAATAAGTTTGTTTTATGATTGCTTCACTCATAATACAAAATTATTGTTCTTATTTAAAAATACATACATTTTATGTTTTTTTTTCAGACCTTGTGGTGGTATAGCGGATACTACTAGTCAGCAAAAATAAAAACACAAAAACAGCATCATAAATAAATTATAATATATGCTTTTTTTAAGCAAGCGTTTATTTCTCTCTTAAATAGGAAATACAATTTCAAGCCTAAAGTAAAAAAAATATAATAATTTTGCGACATATTAGGCTACTTTGAAGGAAAATCTTTTTTAGTGTCAAATTTTGGCATTATGGACCGTGACTCTAATTTACTTTTTATTGTCCCATCTCGTCTCTCATAACCACAAACTATTGCAGATGCCTCAATCACCATTTTGACGGCTCTTTCCACAGGTTGTGTGTGGCAAGGGTTAACCTTTTATATATGGAATCGCTGAAAGTTCTGGGTCCTCTACGATTTCTTGTAGCTGGACTTCCATTAATTCAGCTGTTATTGGTGGTTCGGTCAAAAATACATTTTGGCAGTCTACTAGCTCGTAGTATTCGTAAGCTTTAAAATTAAAAATCGGAACGGTAAAATTTCGAAGTTTTAGTTGATTAAGATCGGTTTTAGCCCTGGCCTTCAAAATTCTGCAATAGGCTAGCTGCCTTACATACCTGCGGTCATACCACAACATATACAATATTATATTTTCCGGGTGTCCAAAAAAACCATTTCTATTAATCACTTTGTAAACGATATTTTTTAAACCATCTGCCAAATAATTGCTCAATATATAGAAAGATCTGCTACGAGATGTCGCCACGTGTAACATCTCGCATATGTATTTATACATTATGTGTTGAAAACACTGTAAGGTCCCTTTCCTTTTGGTCAGACTCTATAGCCTTGCCGATGAGCCGTAATACGGCGAAACGCGTCCAGGGATTGGGTCTGACAGAAGAAAAGGGACAAACATCTTTCTATATATCATGTTTTCGGTTCACAGAAACCGACGATTGGCTTTCAGTGCCACCTGCTTAGGCGGGTTCCATTCCAGCGTTTGGTCTTCTCTAAGACCTCGCTGGTCTAGTTGAGTGGATGGCTCGATTGATACGAGATGTCGCCACGTGTAACATCTCACATATGTATTTAATTACTCAATAGTTTTGAAACTATGTTTTGCGCCATAAATACATGAATGCATTTTTTTAATGAAAAACCACATAAGGCTATAAACTTTAATTATAAATGTTACTAACGTAATTAAATTTTGAGTTGGATTGGCGGTGCTAATATATAAACGTAACAGTCTGTTTGTAGTAGTCAACCACCGGGAATGGACCAGTCGGGTTTTGAGAGAGCTTCGGGGCAGTAATCGTTTTTAATTGCTAAACACATTTCGTGAAGATATTTTTGATCTGTACTTAATTGGAAGTTAGTATCAATGTCAAGAGAACCACTTGTTTTACTGTGGAGGTTTTGAAGTAAATGTCGCAGAGGAAGGTCATTCACATGGAACTGGCAGATAAACGATTGCAGGGGACGCTTAATTTTTCTTGCCAGTAATGAAATAATTCCTTCCTTGGCTCCTACATATTAGTGTTTGTTCCGTCGAAACCAACCACTTTTAAACTGTCGAACGAAATTGAAGAGCTGTCTAAAAATTTGGTTAAAGAATCCAAAATACTTAAGGCAGTTCCAGAAACAGGGGACAGATGGCCAATATAAGTTTAACCTGGTTCTTTCAATAAAGTTATATGTTCTTCGACTATTGTTCTTTTTCTATTATCAGTAAATGTCAATGTCTTGTCTTTACGACCATTGAAGTACAAACCACGCAACAAGGATATCTTTGAAGACTGTTGTTGTTGTAGCTGCCGTCTTTTTTTCTGCCTTGCACGTCTGCCTTTATGACGGTCAATGATATTTTGAGAGTCTGTGCTGCTAACAATTCCATAATCTGGAAGCACAGCTGAAGCTATCGCAGCACCTGCTTTGTGTGGAACCGCGTATCTGCCTTAATGTTTGCCAACCCGCAAAGGTTGCTATTATTACGGTTGCTTGAGTTTGACGTACTTGGTTCATCAGAAAAGATTATCAGTTTGGGAGCAAGGCCGTCTTTATCATTATCGGGCTCATATGGCTTACTTTCAGAAACGGGCTCACTTTCTAGCAGCAAAATGTTATCGCTGTCAAAAGATGTGCTCGGTTTCAGGTCTTCCGGTATGTTGTCTTTCTTACTCCTCTTTTTTTTTTCGTTCTTGTCGAACAGCCTCGACATCAACATACCCAATTACCATTTTCCTGTCCGACCTCTGATCTTGAAGAAATGGGCGTTCTTTCAGAGGAACCTACAAATATTTACATTTAAAGAAACACGAATACAGAAAGTGCAGTGCCATTTCAGACAGAAAAAATACACTATATTACGCAATATTACGCGTTATTTTCACTTTTAATTACTGTATAAATAGGATGGTTATTATTAATTAAAAAAAAAACAATTAAATTAATACTCTTACCTTATTTAGTTTTAAGCACGAACACCATTCAAATTCAACACATTTGCATGCTGCAAAGTCAAATAATCGTTGGCTATTCTTTACAAAAGCTTCAATTTTAGATTTATACGAACGAACGTCTTTTCTTTGTCGATATGGTTTAAGAATATCTTTTCATTTCTTCTGGTATTCCTTAATTAGTGCCATAATTCTTTGGTGACTTATTGTTGGTACTGACGCCGATTTCCAAATATCTTCCATTTTTTAGCTACAATTTCTGAAGCCTTGGACACAAGAAGATTGCTGTTAACCCTACCTTGTTCTAGGTTATGTCGAACCCATAAAAAATACTTTATTACACGAAAGAGTTAGAGAGCTCCCATGCCGTGTGCCAAATAATGTTGGATATTATTTTATTTTTTTTTAACAAATGCTTGTTGTAAAAAAGATTTATTACAATAATAAAAATACTTTTTTGTAATAAACAAAAATTATTATATTAGCCTTTCCAGCGTCCCAATGGCCATATTCGAGGAAATAGAATAAAAGTGGTGGGGCGGTGGAAGGACTTGAGCTATAAAAGTTATTTCTTGGGTAATTATTAGTTATTTTTGCCTTACACAACTTTCTATTTATCAGGCGTACCAATTTTAAGAAAAAAAAATTATCGCTCCACCCTGACACACACATACAATTATTTGGAATTAATTATATAATCCTTCAAAAAGTTGCTACGATGACTTAAACACAATATACTGGCAGAACAGAAACAAACATTTCGTGTTGTTAAAAATGTTTTACCTTCGTTTCGTTTAGTGTATATTATTAGATTAATTTACTATTAAGAGTAACCTTAACAATACCGTCTTCTCTACTATGAGCGTGATTAGGGCCAATCAGATTTACAATATCAACTGACCATATTTCGATACACCCTGCTGAAAAATTGAACCAAGCCCCTGCACGATATTTATATTTCTCTAATGGGCTTTCTGATACGGTTTTGAAATAATATATAGTAGGTATAGGTAGTTGTTAAGGAGTGGCTGGCTTTATCTGATGATGACAAAAGTATTCATTTCCATTTATTTTGTGGTGGTAACGATTTTGTTTATATAAGGTTAAAATTTGGTCAGTTTTATAAATCAAATCTGGGCTAGTAGAAACTTGAAACTGCAGACACTTTCTGAGATATTAATTTGAGGAGTATAATTTACAAGACCGGATTTATAAAGTTACGTTTCTTTTTGCTGTGGATGGAAAGTGATGTCATGGCGATCAAATCCCTCACCTGGCCCAATCTAACAGGAAACAGTCAGAAATTAACAGGAAACAGTCAGAAATGAAAAGGAAACACCTACAACGACCAGAAAGCAGGTCATAATTATTACTGAAGTCGCCGCCAGGTAGCATTAAAAGCCTATTTGATACCAACCGAGAACCAACAATTACAAATCTAAAGGTCAGTCGTTTCCTTTCGACATATGAATCCCCGGACGCGTTTTGTCTTAACACAGCTCCTTTGTTGATTACCCGGTTCATTCACACTTAAATAGGCAAACCGCCATATCAAATTATCAACGCAGAGAATTACAAAGTACATCTGATACCTTTACCTGCCACTAGGCGATACCTATTATAGTCTTGTTTTCATAACTGGTTAATATCACCATCATCATCTCCCCAATTCCGAGATTGTCATCCTTGGCGACTTTAGCGTTCATAATGTCAACTGGCTTAAATGCTTAAATACAAGCGACGAGCAAGGCCGCTAAAATGAATTATTTCCGATTAACTCTGGCCTTACTGAACTCGTAGGTCGCCTACGGATTCTCGGCCGAGATGGTGACTTTACTACTTTGTTCAATATTTTCCTAAAACCAAATCCCGACTTTTACACGATCACGTAAAGCTCCTGTGAGGAACGTTAGACCACAACCTTATTTCTGCATTGAACAAACTACTCACTATTGTCGAACAGCCCCCTAAACCATGCAAGATCTGGTACTATAAATCAGCTTAGTGGGATGACCTGAAGGGCTATTTCCGAACCTTCCCTCGCCGAAACCATATGGACTTGACCAGAGTAATTAAAAAAATCAGTTTCCAGCTCTGTCAAATGAAACCGGTCCAATTGTGGTGACAAGTCTGTTTCTGACTTCCCTGACGATGTAACAATAACTATTCCTATTTGAACCTATAGTTCTATATTCTATAATAATAATGGATTGAGACTCGCCTTGACGTAACAAATAGTGTAATGCACTATACAAGGGCTAATCGTCCAGCCCACCTCCTTCAGGGGGGAAGGGGGAGGGGAAGGGGCAATAGAATAAAATGTGCTTTACTAAAGAACATTTTGTTTTCCTCTAATAGTAGCTATAATGCCTTAATTTGGGTTAGGGGTTAACTACATTTTTATGCACTTCTTTGTTTTAATTTTTTTCACTTATCACTATATGTGTGTGCTAATCCTGTATCACTGTATCTGGACCTTTCAATAAAAGATCTAATTTTGCACAAATATTCTTTAATAATACTTAATTACCTATATTATTTTTTAACATTTATTTACAATTCCTATCAATATTCTTTTTACTCTCAACTAGATGCTTGCAAATTGTTTCTCGCGTCTTTCTATGCGCTTTGTAATAAATCTAAACTTTAATTCGAAAGGATAATCGTCAAAACTAAATATCTGGATCTATAGTATTAGTTTGATGGCATTTTACTTATTTTTCCGAAAACTACTTCGTTCACTGTAGAATGTGTTACGGTGTTTACTGTGTTATTATATAAAAAACACCAATACGGAATCCAATCGCTCCCGAAGATATGAACCTAAATTTTTATATTTTATTATATTTCAATCGCGCCTAGTGTTTCGCGATGATATGCTGTCAAATTTAGCTGTTTTATACACAACATTCTACACAGTTCCTTAAAAGTTTCTGCCAAAATTTCTGTTCCTTGCTCGGTATTTACCTCACTTGGACTACCATATCTTAAAACAAGATTGCCGACAAATGCCTTTCCAACAGTCTTGACTTCTTTATCTGGTAAATGATATCCTTCTACGAATTTTGTAAGATCGCACTGCACTGTTAAGATTTATTTATTATTTTGCACATCTCTAAGAAGAGGACCTACTAAATCTAAATAAATTTTTTGAAACGCTGAGGTTTGTGTAGTAGTTATTAGCATTGTAAATGAAACAATGCAGTCTTTCTCCACAGTTTAATAATTGCAGAAGTAAATAACAAGCTCCCTACATGTTTCGAATGCTTAAGCACTCATTATTAGGGGATACTGAAAAAGAATAATACAAAGTTGAGAACGAACAATGAATATAAAATAAAAGTTTAAGTAGGAAAACTATATCGGTCCTGCGAGGGAATCTAAAATTTCAGTGATATTTGGTAAAGGGCACTTTTTATCCTTTAACTGCGCATTTAGCAACCTGTAATCCAAAACTACCCTAAACTTTTTTCCATTATAATCAGCTTTTTTGGTAAAATTTATAAGGGAGAAGACCATTCTGATTTGGCCTCCTCTATGATATCATTGCGCATTTCCTCAACTTATCGGGACGATTAATAATATGGCGTTTCTGGATGCATGTGAGAGGCCATGTCTGTGCGTCGCAGAAATTTTGTTCTTAACCGTCCGCCCGAGTCCTACCGCCTACCGAGTCCTGACGATTTACGCTTGCTCTTTTTGTACGGAATGGAAAAACTCTTTCTCACGACAATCCTAACCTAATCTTTTTAAAGAAATTTGTTTATTTGTTCGTGATTTGTTCTCAAATTTTGTTTACGGTTTACCTACACACGGAATATTATTATTAATTGTTTGCCCCTTTTATAGACTTATATTGGTTAAACAGGGCTAACACGGCATCTAATCCACCTTTTTTGTTCCAATTCGCCTTTTTCAAGTTCACCAGGGAATATTATTATTAATTGTTTGCCCCTTTTATAGACTTATATTGGTTAAACAGCGCTAACACGCATCTAATCCACCTTTTTGGTTCCAATTCGCTTTTTTCAAGTTCACCGGCCAATTATTTACCAGCCCTTTTTGATTCGATCTACTTTAAAAAAGACTAAGAGTCATAAAAAAATTTAAAAAATCATGAAAATACTAAAAAAGTCATTATAAGAAAAAGTGCCCAATGTGGGTATCGATCCTGCGACCTATAGCACGGAACCTAAACGCTATGTACGCTACACCACAGAATAACTAATAAAATTAAGTTAATGTAGTAACAGTAGAATGAAAGCAGCGGCACAGCCAATCAGAACGTCTTATTTTTGAAAGAGTTTTGCCATTCGGTACGAAGAGAGCAAGCGTAAATCGTCAGGACTCGGTAGGCGATAGGACTCGGGCGGACGGTTAAGAATAAAATTTCTGCCTGTGCGTCTAACGTATCTCATAACCCAATAAAGATTTAAATTGCGCATGCGTATATGTCATAAAGCACGTGTACGTGGGTTTGTAGGATATTGCCTTCGGTGTTTAAATTAGATTAAATTGATTAATTTAAAATTTAGTTTCAACACTCCCTAGTGTAAAACGATTTATATTTATTTTTATTTAATTTTCGTTTGTATTTGTTAATATTAAAGTAATCGTCTTTTAGATGATTGTGATTAGGAAAACTGTAATATTTTAAGTCATACCAAAGTCACCCCAGTTCCTGTTTTAGTATTTATTTTCTATCTCGAATGGATGCCAGCATACTCGGTTGCTCAAGGGTCTAGGATCTTCATAACGTAATCATCACAACTGAATATGACCTATAAATAAAATCTCACATGAGCGGCCAATTCTTTAACGGGTTTCTTTTTATTACTATTTAATCTTTAGACATGGTTTAATTAATTGATTTGCTTCAATGATGGCTTAGTTGTTTCCGAGATAATTCATACGAGTAAACAGTTTACTTTATATCACCTACGATGGAACTCAGAAGTGCAATGGACACAAAGGGATGTGCCGACAATGTGTCCTTCTCAAGTTACCACCTGACTCAACGCCGATGAGTGCA
This sequence comes from Polydrusus tereticollis, assembly GCA_963920685.1. Taxonomy (NCBI): domain Eukaryota; kingdom Metazoa; phylum Arthropoda; class Insecta; order Coleoptera; family Curculionidae; genus Polydrusus; species Polydrusus tereticollis. Next base: position 136,029,984 of record OY987326.1, read on the forward strand.
ATGGACACAAAGGGAGTTGCCGACAATGTGCCCTCTCAAACGCTGGCCTATTCGCTTTAATTTTAATCACCCACGATGGAACTCAGAAGTGCAATGGACCACAAAGGGATGTGCCGACAATGTGTCCTTCTCAAGTTACCACCTGACTCAACACCGATGAGTGCAATGGACACAAAGGGATGTGCCGACAATGTGCCCTCTCAAACGCTGGCCTATTTACTTCAACTCTGTTGGCTATCGTAAATGTTTATTTACATACGAATCTTATGATAACTTCTCAGTGTAAGGTCTAAACCTATTTACAGCATTATTAATCTTTAATTCTTTATTTTCATTTATTTATGATACGCCTATTTCTGGCACTATTTAAAATACAACAACCAATAAATTCAATCCGTAAAAGAAACGACACTCAGTGAGATAACTCACCTGATTCCAATATTAATTAAAACACTTGATTCACCAAAATTATAAAACACCACTATTATCACTTTCACAGACAACATATAACTAAAACGTAGTGTGAAAAATAATATTACTTTGGTAGTTTTTTGGTATCTGTATCGCTCTATTCGGCGCGAGTTAGTCTAAACATTCTTATCGATTTCAGGCGAAGAAAGCAAAGTAAACATACCTTATTGGTTTTATTTTATTCCGCTTAGCTTGCTTGTTTCTCTGGGTTTTAATTTATGAATAGGTTAATATTAAGGTGGTACTTACATTCGGCCATCCTGTTGATCATCTCGTCTCGAGAAGATCCCATCTAGTCAGAATTTGTATCATTATCAGAACTGAGCGTGACACCATCTTCCCCACTTTCGGTTTCACTATCATCTGATACTCCACCTGGAGGAACCCAAGGCTTCATGCGATCTACAGCTACGACTTTCTCATACTTAGCAATTTTTAAAGTTCTATTTGAGTCTGGCATATCAGAAACGATATATCTATCATTTGGTAAAACAGCTTTTATCAACATCGGACCGGCAAAGGGAGGAACTAACTTTTTACTTGTTCCTTCAGTTGTACCTTGTTTTTCAATAAGTACCAAGTCACCAATTTTATATTGTTTAGGACACTTTCTTTTCTTATCGAATCGATTCTTTTGTTTCTTCTGTTTGTTAGCAATTTCTTTTGCAACTTCTGTTCTCATAGTAGGAAGATCTTCAATTAATTTTGGAATTTTATTAATCTCATCAAGTAGCAGAATACCGTTTCCACTTCTTGGCTTATAACCATAATATAATTCTGTTGGTGTTTTTCCTGTTGTCTGAGATACGGTAATATTTATAGTTAACTGAATTTTCTTTATGTTTTAATCCCACCGAGCCTCGTCATTTGTTGTGATTAAAACGGCTCCTTTTATTGTTCGGTTAAACCTTTCTACTTGTCCATTGGCTCGTGGTGTTGCCACTGCATTTAAAACGTGTTTGATATGATTGTTTTTACAGTATTCCTTAAATTTTGCAGACGTAAAAGAACTTGCCTGATCTGAAACTATAGTGTGAGGATGACCATAATAGCTATACAACTCTTGTAAATAATCAATCACTAATTTGGTTTCCGTAGATTTCATTGGTTTGAGAAACACAAATTTGGTAAATGCATCGATCGCTACTAGCAGATAAGCGTTTCCTCGACGACTTTTCGGAAATGGTCCTATGTGATCAATATGCAGCATCTGGATAGGAACAGGCATCTTTTCTATAGGATGTAGAAAACCTTCTCGTTTACCACTTGGGCGCTTGCTATATAGACATGGTACACAACACGATATGTATTTCTCAACATATTTTCGCATCCGTGGAAACCAATAGTCCTGACAGAGGCGCTGCAGTGTCTTTTCTGTCGCAAAATGTCCGTTTTCGTCATGAGCCATCCTAACTATCTGTTGCCGCATACCACAAGGTATTACCCATAACAATCCTTTTACAGTTATTCGGTATATTCGACCTTCTCGTAAAGCGTAGTTTTTATAAATATTATGTTCATATTCACTCTCGGGCGGCTTAGACAAAATTTCTTTTATTAATTTTAATTTTTCATCTGTTAGTTGGCCCGAAAGAACCCAGTCTGCTTGCTGTATGTGTAAAACTTCAACAGGTGGTTTCTCGCTTGACGATGGATTCCTACTCAGGGCGTCGACGTGTTTAATTCTGTTTCCCGGTCTGTATTGAACCTCAAAATCAAAATCTTGTAGCTGTAGCCACCATCTTGCAATTCGAGGCAAAATCTCCTTCTTCGTACTAGTCGCTTTAAGAGCATTGCAGTCTGTTATGACAGTAAAATGCTTTCCTATGAGGTAGACTCTGAACTTTTTTAAACTTTCGACGACCGCCAATGTCTCTAGTTCATACGAATGATATTTACTCTCTGTATTGGTAGTTTGTCTACTATAATAAGCTACAGGGTGCAATTTCTCGTCTTGTTGTTTTTGCAGTAGTATTCCAGCTACACCTTGAGCACTGGCATCTGTATGAACTTCGGTACAAGCTTCAGGATCAAACATGGCTAAAGTTCATGATACAAAGAAAAGAAAGATATGCTAGATCGCAGTCTCAATTTCGTCCGCTTTGCGCATGACGTCACGCGGAGAGTTAAATTTGAATTTGAAGTAGATTACTTATGAGATAGTACGTTGTGGGATCTTTATTACATAATTTTAGTAATTACGACGATTTAGGTCAGTTTAGGTTCTATAGCTACATTAATAACAATAACCATTTGTGTATAAAAAAGTTTTCCACTGTACTACAAGAAAATATACACATTTAAACAGTAAGGATTTGTAGGAGTATTTTCTTTTGAATTTAGTATTTGCTTTATTATTATGTACCTACCTAGTATTTATTATTTTGAGTAATATTCGTGTTTTGGGCATTTCTTGTGCCTATGTTATGCCTATTCTGAAATAGTTTGTCCTCGGATTGTAAGACTTTTTCACCTATTGATGCTCCGATCAGGGGACACACATGTAGATACAATTAGAGTAAAAATACAAGTTAAACGAAACAAATTTATTAGACATTTAAACACTTTATAGTACAATAAGTAATTGTAACAAATAGCAAAAGAATAATGCTTTAAATGTTGAAAAAAAATAGTAACGGTTAAAACCACTTTAAAATGCAAGGGTCTTAATTTATAAATAAAAAAATAAACAACGAATATTTCTTGAAAAAATTCAAAAATAAACTTTAAAAACCTTTACACTCATCAATAAAAATAAGCATTAGCAATAGATAATACATTTTATTTAGTAAAGGTATAAATGAAAGGCTGTCTAAACCACAAATTACTTTAATTTCAAACAATGGGGGCGGGAGAGTAAAAGATCTCTACATTAAAGTAGCAGATCAAGGGAACATATTCCTGTAATTTGCATGCATTTGTTAGGAACCTATATCATAAAAGTAATCAACTTACCTAGATTGAAGAATACAATCGACCAATTTTGTTCTATTTCTCTTATTCACTCGTTCATTTCTGTCCTCATTTCCTTTCACATTTTTGGATCTTTGAACTGGTAAATTTAAAAATGGTATTGAATCCCTCTTTAGTAGCCGGTGATTTCGAGCAGAATATCCCAAAAGCTCGTATTTTAGGTTTCGTTCATAGCTCTGTACATCGAAATGTTTAGAACAAACCCTCGCATTTTTAACATTAATTGTGTCAACACGTTTACAAGCTGCTACCCATTCCTTTATAAGGTCTTCATTATTCGGGAACCGAAAAAGCATCAAATCTTTGGTAAACTTTATTGATTGATTATCTGTGTTGCATCCTGCCACTACACAACGCATTTTTACAAGTAAATCTGAGCCAAAAGGCCAAAAATCTCACACTAACAGCAAAGACAAATAGTAAACAACAGGGAAAATTTAAATAGGTTAGGAAACCACTCTCCGCGTGACGAACATTGGCTCCGCCCACATGCGCAATGTCATATCTTGTTTTCTTTGTATCATGGCTAAAGTTGGTCTCTGCAGCAAAGTTGTTCGTAACGTCTCAAATGCTTGTTGTTTAGTATCTCCCCAATGCCATTTTACGTCTTTCTTCAACAAATTAGTTAACGGTCGTGCTATCCCTGCATAATTTTACATACACCTCGACCCTTCGAGCATACTATCTTCCGCAAGCATGAATACTATCCCACTTCTGAAAATCTGTAAGACGATTTATATTTATTTTTATTTAATTTTCGTTTGTATTCGTTAATATTAAAGTAATCGTCTTTTAGATGATTGTGATTAGGAAAACTGTAATATTTGAAGTCATACCAAAGTCACCCAGTTCCTGTTTTAGTATTTATTTTCTATCTCGAATGGATGCCAGCGTACTCGGTTGCTCAAGGGTCGAGGATCTTCATAACGTAGTCATCACAACTGAATATGACCTATAAATAAAATCTCACATGAGCGTCCAATTCTTTAACGGGTTTCTTTTTATTACTATTTAATCTTTAGATATGGTTTAATTAATTGATTTGCTTCAATGATGGCTTAGTTGATTCTGAGATAATTCATACGAGTAAACAGTTTACTTTATATCACCTACGATGGAACTCAGAAGTGCAATGGACACAAAGGGTTGTGCCGACAATGTGTCCTTCTCAAGTTACCACCTGACTCAACGCCGATGAGTGCAATGGACACAAAGGGAGTTGCCGACAATGTGCCCTCTCAAACGCTGGCCTATTCACTTTAACTTTAATCACCCACGATGGAACTCAGAAGTGCAATGGACCCCAAAGGGATGTGCCGAAAATGTGTCCTTCTCAAGTTACCACCTGACTCAACGCCGATGAGTGCAATGGACACAAAGGGATGTGCCGACAATGTGCCCTCTCAAACGCTGGCCTATTTACTTCAACTCTGTTGGCTATCGTAAATGTTTATTTACATACGAATCTTATGATAACTTCTCAGTGTAAGGTCTAAACCTATTTACAGCATTATTAATCTTTAATTCTTTATTTTCATTTATTTATGATACGTCTATTTCTGGCACTATTTAAAATACAACAACCAATAAATTCAATCCGTAAAAGAAACGACACTCAGTGAGATAACTCACCTGATTCCAATATTAATTAAAACATTTGATTCACCAAAATTATAAAACACCACTATTATCACTTTCACAGACAACATATAACTAAAACGTAGTGTGAAAAATAATATTACTTTGGTAGTTTCTTGGTATCTGTATCGCTCTATTCGGCGCGAGTTAGTCTAAACATTCTTATCGATTTCAGGCGAAGAAAGCAAAGTAAACATACCTTATTGGTTTTATTTTATTCCGCTTAGCTTGCTTGTTTCTCTGGGTTTTAATTTATGAATAGGTTAATATTAAGGTGGTACTTACATTCGGGCATCCTGTTGATCATCTCGTCTCGAGAAGATCCCATCTAGTCAGAGTTTGTATCATTATCAGAACTGAGCGTGACACCATCTTCCCCACTTTCGGTTTCACTATCATCTGATACTCCACCTGGAAGAACCCAAGGCTTCATGCGATCTACAGCCACGACTTTCTCATACTTAGCAATTTTTAAAGTTCTATTTGAGTCTGGCATATCAGAAACGATATATCTATCATTTGGTAAAACAGCTTTTATCAACATCGGACCGGCAAAGGGAGGAATTAACTTTTTACTTGTTCCTTCAGTTGTACCTTGTTTTTCAATAAGTACCAAGTCACCAATTTTATATTGTTTAGGACACTTTCTTTTCTTATCGAATCGATTCTTTTGTTTCTTCTGTTTGTTAGCAATTTCTTTTGCAACTTCTGTTCTCATAGTAGGAAGATCTTCAATTAATTTTGGAATTTTATTAATCTCATCAAGTAGCAGAATACCGTTTCCACTTCTTGGCTTATAACCATAATATAATTCTGTTGGTGTTTTTCCTGTTGTCTGAGATACGGTAATATTTATAGTTAACTGAATTTTCTTTATGTTTTCATCCCACCGAGCCTCGTCATTTGTTGTGGTTAAAACGGCTCCTTTTATTGTTCGGTTAAACCTTTCTACTTGTCCGTTGGCTCGTGGTGTTGCCACTGCATTTAAAACGTGTTTGATATGATTGTTTTTACAGTATTCCTTAAATTTTGCAGACGTAAAAGAACTTCCCTGATCTGAAACTATAGTGTGAGGATGACCATAATAGCTATACAACTCTTGTAAATAATCAATCACTAATTTGGTTTCCGTAGATTTCATTGGTTTAAGAAACACAAATTTGGTAAATGCATCGATCGCTACTAGCAGATAAGCGTTTCCTCGACGACTTTTCGGAAATGGTCCTATGTGATCAATATGCAGCATCTGGATAGGAACAGGCATCTTTTCTATAGGATGTAGAAAACCTTCTCGTTTACCACTTGGGCGCTTGCTATATAGACATGGTACACAACACGATATGTATTTCTCAACATATTTTCGCATCCGTGGAAACCAATAGTCCTGACAGAGGCGCTGCAGTGTCTTTTCTGTCGCAAAATGTCCGTTTTCGTCATGAGCCATCCTAACTATCTGTTGCCGCATACCACAAGGTATTACCCATAACAATCCTTTTACAGTTATTCGGTATATTCGACCTTCTCGTAAAGCGTAGTTTTTATAAATATTATGTTCATATTCACTCTCGGGCGGCTTAGACAAAATTTCTTTTATTAATTTTAATTTTTCATCTGTTAGTTGGCCCGAAAGAACCCAGTCTGCTTGCTGTATGTGTAAAACTTCAACAGGTGGTTTCTCGCTTGACGATGGATTCCTACTCAGAGCGTCGACATGTTTAATTCTGTTTCCCGGTCTGTATTAAACCTCAAAATCAATCATCTTATTTTATTCCGCTTAGCTTGCTTGTTTCTCTGGGTTTTAATTTATGAATAGGTTAATATTAAGGTGGTACTTACACTAGGTATCTTGCAAAGAAGGTGGTAACCCTTGGTTTATGAAACGTTTTTACAAACTTACATTAGACTCCTCCTCCCCATTTCTATATACACCACGGATTGTTAGTTTAAACTCCTTATTGTCAGGTAAGACCGGCAAAACTTCTTTGTAAACCTAAATTAATTAAAGTCAAATTTGTATTTTAACATACCTAAGTATAAAGTACAGTCTAATGAAAGCCAGAAGCTGTAGGTATAATGTCGGTTTTAATGGTAAAATCCGACTCCAGTCATATTTTAATGGAAAAATGCCTTTATACGCCTACGGCAACGTGGAAAATAAACAAAATAAACACGTGTGAACACAGCTCGTTGTGTGCACGTGCCTCGAAATCAAGTGAAACGACAGGGGACGTGTAAAATCGGCTGTAAATCTCTGTAAAGCACTGTTGTTACGACCGTTACCAGAGAAACATAAAAATAGAAGACAGACTGTGGAATGCCTACATTTATTTCCTTTTGTTTACGTTGATAAAATATTTAAATCTGTATACAATACATTATGGATATTAAGGATGGTGCACTACATTATACAGGGTGTACCAAATTAAGTGCGCACCATTGCTAACTTTTTATTATTGGAGATACAAAGTCGGTTGAATTACCAAAGTAGTAGCATTTTTTTCTGTTAATTAAAATGGTAAAAGCAGAAAAATAATTGGCCTAAAATTGAAAAAACATCAACAACAGCCATGGAAATAAAAAATTGTTTGCCTTTGACGTTTTCATCGAGACTTCCATGAAAACAAAAATGAATTAACTAAAGTGTCCTCGTTTTGGTTAAGAAGGCTATTATTGTTAACGAAGTCAAGATTTTCGTAGTTTTGCCTTAAGTTATTTAGTTTTTGCTTTTAGGTATCCCAAAATGGCGTTCACGCATTTAGAACATTGCGATATGTTAGAAGCTTATCTTGGTTGCAGAAAATATAGTGTACTAACACTCGAGCAATACAGTCAAATGTATCCTGAACGTGAGCAACCAGACAGAAGGTATTTTCTAAGGCTGCATAGAAAATTTAGAAGTAACGAAAGAGTTTTTATAAAGACAAGGACTAAAAAGCAGTTTATAATAAGTTAACAAGTAGAAGTAAATGTATTGGCATATTTTGAAGCGCACAAAAATAATTCAACTAGAGATTTGGTAAGAGACAGTGGTTTCAGTTTATTTACAATTTGGAGGATTTTAAAAAAATATAAGTTTCTACCTTATAAGTACCGACCAGTGCAAACATTATTACCTGGTGACACTGAAAGAAGCCTCATTTTTTGCCAATAGATACAAGATATGTGTAGGCAAAATCCTAACTTTTTAAAGAAGATTTTATGGAGCGATGAAGCGAACTTTTGAAATAGGGGTATGTTTAATCGTAAAAAAATCCGAAAGGAAGATTTAGCATTAATGATTGGTGTGGTCTCATAGGCAGCCAAATTATTGGGCCAATTTTTTATGAAGGTACTCTGACCGGCAGGGGATACGTTAATATGTTGTCGGAATTACTAGAAGAATATTTAGATGATGTGAATATAGAGGACCGTAACCAAATTTATTTTTAACAAGATGGAGCGCCTCCTCATCAGTTTCACGAAGTGAGAATATTGTTAGAAAGGCTTTTCAGGGATAGGTGGATGGCAACAAATGGTCCGATACGTTGGCCCCCAAGGCCTCCTGACGTAACTCCATTAGACTTTTACTTCTGGGGGTATGTCAAGCACTAAGTCTTTAAAACGAGATATAATAATTATAATAATAATAATAAAGGTCTTTATTTACACATCTTTTTTAAATGCAATGGTAATATATTTATATGGGCGAGTTCAGTTCGGACGGTATAGACTACACAGGCCGAGATATGCGATCTGGTCGAACTTCAAGACAACATTAGACGTATCCATCGATGGCAGAACAGTTTTAAAAGCTACAGAACGTGTAATAAAGAATACCCGCAAATGTATTGAACAAAACGGTGATGTGTTTGAACATTTAATATAGTTTTTTTTATTTCTTCCACTAAAAATAAAATCGAGTTTTAATTTCTGAAATAAATAAATAAATTCGTTATTATTTTCATAGTAGTCCCGATGAAAACGCCAAAGGCAAACCATTTTTTATTTCCATGGCTGTGTTGATCTTTTTTTCAATTTTAGGCCAATATTGAATATGAACTTTTTTATTTCGTATACGATTTGTAAACGTTTCGGTAAAAAATATACAGGGTGTGCCATTTTAAAAAAATACATTTTCCTCATTTATTCCGAAACGGTATGTCCAATTGTTTTCTGCTTTCGCCATTTTAATTAACAAGAAAAATGCTACTACATTGCTAGTTTAACCGACTTTGTATCTCCAATAATAAAAAAGTTAGCAATGGTGCGCACTTAATTTGGTACACCCTTTATTATAGGTTAATATCCATAAGACGTTATTAGTCTATTTTACAAAATAATAATATACAAGGTTATTACATGGTATGATATGCTGGGATTGGACTAAAAGGCCAGGACGTCAGCTTTCCTGACAGAATGCCAGGAGCTGTTGAGGCCTTGTAGGCTAAAGCTAAGAAACTAAACTAATCCTAGAAGAATGTGTAGATTGAATACAAAAAGAAAAGACATAATCGGAAGAGATTTAGGCATTTAGAGAATAATGTATATTATGATAATAAAAAAAAAATAATAATGAAAAAAAAATATTGTATAAGTGTACCCACAAAGTTCTATAAAGAAAAGTAGCGATCACTAGACGAACGAAGAATGTATCATATGACCGTAATAAAATTAATTTCGATTATCGGTTTTTGTGTTCTTTCGAGCATTTAAAATATGTTTATCTGACGATAAAGAAAAAAAAACGCATGAACTGATACATCTACTGCTGATAACAATTATATTTTCTGTTCTCAATATATGTACAGCGTGTAACAGAAGTATGGAACGCTTTAAATATCTTTACTACCGTTTGTCCGATTTAGCTAAAATTTGGTATCCGTATATAAGAGGTTATCGCGGAGCTGCTGGTGATATTTGCAATGTTGCCAAATTTACAGTTTTTTAGCAACTTAAAATATTTTTTTTCTTTAAATAGAACACCCTATATATTATAATATTTTTGGATTCTACATAAAATTACAATTATTTTTTAATAAGTGCATTATAAGTCTAAACTTAATAGTTTTTGAGATATCGAGTTTTGAGAAATGATATTTTTGAACTTTGACGGCGTCTAGCTTTCTAACAATACGCCATAATAATATAGCAAAACGGCTTACATGTCCCTAATCTTACTTTTTTATTATCTTTCCAAAAATGCCAACTTTCGGTTAAACCGGAAGTACCTACTTTATTTCCGGATTTTGAGCTACATCCGGTTTAACCAGAAGTTGACACTTTTAGAAAGATAGTAGAAAAGTAAGATAGGGACATGCAAGCCGTTTTGCTCTAAGTCGTACCGTTAGAAAGCTAGAAGCTGTCACAATTCAAAAATGTCATTTTTCAATACTCGATATCTCAGAAACTATTAAGTTTAGACTTATAATGCAGTTACTAATAAATAATTGTGATTTTATGTACAATCCAAAAATATTGTAATATATAGGGTGTTCCATTTAAAAAAAATTATTTTAAATTGCTAAAAAACTGTAAATTTGGAAACATTACAAATGTCACTAGCAGCTCCGCGATAACCTCTTATATACGGATACCGAATTTTAGCTAAATCGGACAAACGTTGTTAAAGATATTTAAAGCGTTCCATACTTCTGTTACACGCTGTTTAAGAATACATTTCTTAATAAAAAAAAAACACATTTCTACAATCTTACTTAAATTTTTTAAATATATCGCTTTTTAACACAGTTTTCTTTATTGATATATTATTATTAAATATCATTTATTATACCTTTCTTAGAAGAAAATTAATTAATATCGTTTTTACTCGGCTTAATTTTTTTCCAATTGAATATCTAAGTATATCTAATATACAGGGATATTTAAAGAGCTTGACGAACTTTTTGAAGTGGCCTGGGAAATTTTAGTCTAGCGGCCTACACGGTGATGGATTTACGGGGAGGGGGGGGGGGTACAGCCTCTCCCCCCAAATGATCTAATAATAAGTTATTAATAATAAAAAATTTCAAATAAATTAATAAATAACTTTTATATATTATAGATATCTTTCGTTTATTTATTTTTGTAAACAATCAAAATGATAATATTTTCTTTAATGGGGGATTTAAGTTAAATATTTCCAGGAGAATCTCCTCAAATGTCGACAATCCCAAGATGTCTTTATTTAAGTTCATTATCATCCACGCATCCAAATTTTCCATTCTAAGTCGATCCCTTAATCGATTTTTTATGTATTTACGTGTTGAAAAGCATTGTTCGTACCCAACTTGTGTGCACGCTAAAGAAAGGACATACTGGAAGGTCTTAAAGAGATGACTGTAAGCACGAATGAATAATCTGTATTCCTGCTTAAACATTAAAATTGTAAACCAAACATCGTTTGCAACTTGAATGTGAACAACATGTTCCTTTAGAAAGATCTAATTTATTCCCTGTGTACAACCCTGTGTCATTTACATAATCTTCATTTTCATCGTTTGATTCAGGGAGGTCGTGCAACTCCATCCTTGATAAAGGTCCTGTTGTTCTAAAGATTTTTAAATAATAATAATAATAATAATAATAATAATATATTTCCAAATATAGCAAATATAACAAAATAAGTTTTACAACTGATGTTACGCTTTCTACAATGGAAATATGAAAATAAATCCACTAAAGCCACTTAAGGCTAGTACGTGGATCCCATTCCACACTTGTATTTTCTGCTAGTTCTTATTTTAATTATGTAGTGGAAACAGAAGTATGTCTTAAAAAATTACCAACAAAATGAAAATTATAAATAAAAAATTATTAGTACATTATGTATGTTCTCCCTAGATTGATTCTGCTTAATTTAAATAAAATAGAGAAAAACATATCCTAGTTAGTTATTATTAATTACCTACCTAAATTAATGTGTATAAAAACAAATTCTTTTAAAATAGTTTACAATACCAGTAAAAAAACAAAAAATTCTATAAAAAGTCTTTTGGGAGGAAGGTACAAGTTTAAATGCATTTGCCATTTATTAGTAAATTATTTATTTGATATATCTGTTGTAATCAAAACGACGGAAGTTTTGTAAATTACTTAAGTTAATTATTTGCTGTTTATTGTATTAAATCAATAAACTTTCGTGTTTTCTTTCTAGGTAAAGAGAGAATCCATTCTTTTAACTTAACCCTAAATGATCTGTTGGTGATTTCATGTCTTATGTTTTCAGGAACATGTGTATACATATGTGGGGCTAAAAACGCAAATGCTCTTTGCCCTATTTTCTTCCTAGATTTAAGAATTTTTGTTTGCTTATGAATTTTGTATCTAGTATTATAGTGTTTATGATCTATTTTTTCAAGATTACCCCTATTTTTGTGCTGTAATGTAACAGTTTTGAAGCAATAAATCTGATTAACATCCAACAATTGACTTTCCTGATATAGTTGATCACTTGGGTATGTTTTTTTTTATCAAGCATATGTTTAATAAACATTTTTTGGACAACCATTAGCCTTTCTAAGCGAGTTTTGTAAGCTGCTCCCCAAACGCAAATACCATACTGCAAAATGGAGTATATAAGTGAATAATAAACTGTCTTTAATTCTTTTAGAGATAAGATTGTTCTCAAGGTTCTGAACTTATACAAAATCGAGCGTAGTTTTTTAATTAAATTATTTATATGATAATCCCATTTCAAATGTTTATCCATTTCGATACCTAGATACTTAGTGTGATCCGTTTCTTTTATGCATATTGATTGTCGATTGCGTATATTTATTTCCTTGTAGTATGGTACTTTTCTTTTATTACAGCTGAAGGCTATATAACTTGTTTTTTCAAAATTTATCGTCAGCGACATACTATCAAACCAATTTTTTATGTTTACCATGTCTTTCTCTGTCTGATCTTTAACGTCTTTCCAGGTATCTCCTGAATATAATATTACAGTGTCATCCGCAAAAGAAGAAATAGAACCAGCACTTCTTAAATTAAACAATTCATTTATATATATTGAAAATAGTACTGGACCTAAAACTGTGCCCTGCGGTACACCATATTCAATAGCATTGGAGGAACTATAGCAGTCTACAATCTGAACATATTGGACTCTATTTGCTAAATAACTATTTAACAATTGTAGGGGCTTACCTCTAAAACCCATATTCTCTAGCATTTGACTTAAAATTGTATGATCGACTGTGTCAAATGCTTTGGCTAAATCTAGGAATATTCCCAAAACCGCTTTATTTACATCCAAATGCTGATATATATTATTAGTTAAATATATCAATGCGTCTTCGGTAGACATCCCTCTTCTAAAACCAAATTGTCTATTTGAGAGTAATTTAAATCGTTCTAAGAATTTTACTATACGCTCTTTCATAATTTTTTCAATTATTTTGCCTATATTAGAAATCAGCGAGACTGGTCGATAGTTTGACACATCTGTCGGGTCCCCTTTTTTAAAAAGAGGTTTTACCAGTCCTATTTTGAGGATTGTTGGAAATTTGGAAAGGTTCCCTCGATTAAGATGTTATTAATTAAATGGGCTAAGGGGCTTTTTATAAACTCTGATGCTAGATGAAGATGTTTAGCTGTTATCCCGTCTATACCAGGAGCTTTATTTAATTTCAACTCGTGTATTGTTATACAGCAATATAACTAAGCAGTTAGAATTGTTTCAAATTTAGTTGACGGTTAAACTAAATTTTTTGCAGTTGTTCTTGTTTCATTATTAAAGTTTTTAGTATCAAATCAAATTCATATAATAATCGGTAGGTCGTTATTACGGCACCGGTCTACCGGGCTGCGCCGGCCTACCGGTAATTTCCCGGTGTCCTGATGGGTTCATCCAACCCTGCGTATTAGGTGCTGTACCTTCTGTACATAATATATAGATATAGGCCTTGCTCATAGAGTGTGTTTATTACTCTTTTTTGCGGCATGCCCAATTGAATATCAATTCTTCGTGAGTTGGTCGTTGCATCTTCTTCTAGTAAATCCAGAATACTTTCTACTTCTTCTAAACCTTGTCCTGTAGCTCGTTTAGATGTTATATTAGCACTGGGAAGCTTACCGGTCTCGCACTATTTGTCGAAAACTCCTAGAAATACGTTTCGATTAGGATGTCTCTGATGTGAAAACCGTGGACGATATTCCTCAACAGCAGCTGTAGCACTTTTATTACAGAAGCCATAAACAAACACCATATTTGCACATTCTGAATTGGAATAGATGTTTGGCATTTTATTCAAACTAGAAAATAAACATTCAATTACTGTCACAGTCTCACAGTACACTAACACATCGTTAAAACAACAAAGTTATCAAATGTTTTGAGGTTCGAACGTGGTATACTCTGATTATGCGAAAATTTGGATACAAGTGGAATGCTAGATACAATTTTTTTTTTAAATTGATACAGTTTGTCCTAAATTAGAGTATGACGTCATCGAGAACTTTTTTAAATGGCAAACCTAGTTTTTTATTTACCATTTTTAAACGGCATATTAAGTTACAAATAAACTGCCGAATTTCAAATCTTTATTCCTTGTCATTTATAAGATATGAAACAAAAATTAATTTAATATGCTTTAAACAAAAAGAAAAGTCTGTTCATTTTTAAAACTTTTTGTTAATAAATTAAGGCTCAAAATATTGTCCATTCATTATTTGGCAATATCCCTAAGGAAAGAAAAGCTCATTTTGAACATTTGTAATAACTTCGAAAAAAATTAACCAACACTCATGTCTTACACGTGCTTTCAATTCCTTAACATTTGCCGGTTGCGTCTTAAATCTTTGCATTTCCAGTACTCCCATAAAAAGTGCTATAAGGGAGTAATGTTTGGAGACCTGAGTGTAAATTTAATGGGTCCTCTTCTACCAATCCATCTGCCTGGAACTTCTGCCTCCAGATATTCACGGACAGCTCTTGTAAAATGGGGAGGCGCACAATCTTGTTCAAACCAAATGTTTCTATTCGAGACATCAAAGTCGACAGGATCAGAAAACAGAAGAACCAAATTCGGAAGAACCTCCTGCAAGAATTTTAAATATCCTGCTCCACTAAGATTTTCTTCAAAGAAAATTGGTTCTATTTGATTCTATAACTCGATCACTAACAATACCTGTCCAAACATTGACTTTGTCTGGGTGTTGAGTGAGACCTTCTATCATCCAACGTGGATTGTCGTCTACCCAATAACGACAATTTTGTTGGTTTACGTTACCATTTAACATGAATGTTGATTCATCAGAAAAATATTGCTTTCTGTGTTTAGATTATTCCTTTCTAGTAGGCCCAGAAGTGCTTAGCTCCCAAAAGTGAAGTCTTCTATCATGATCACCTTCTGTCAATTCCTGGAAAATTGTAATTTTGTAAGAATGAAATTTATGCGCATGAAGAATTTTTACTATTGCAGATTGACGTATTTCGTGTTTGGTGGGAATATTAGGGTTTTCTTGAATACCTAATAGTACATTTAGTTTGACCTCTTCATTAAGCACATAAATAAAAAACTTCATTTTGTGTTCTTTTCCTATCTCCGTATCCAATCATCATTAAAATTTCAATTTTGTGTTTTTCAGTAAAGTTAAGCATTACATTGAACGATTTTCTCGAAATAACTTACTTTCAACAGAGGACAAAATAAAAGTCCACGCGTTAAAGATATCTCGTATACCGTTCTTAAGTACTTTAAACTCCCAGTGATGACAACTAAGGATCAATCGATTCTGTAAGGATTTTATAAACCTAATATCGAGTTCTTCGAATCTTCCCATTTGATTTTAACAACTATATTTTTGAATTTTAATATTTCTAATTTTAATACCTGGTTATACGTCTTTAATGTCATTATTCTCTTTAAATTAGCCTCACTTCAACAATCATGTTGCAGCAGATACCACGGTTGTGGTTAAGTACACGTTATATTTAATCTTTTATAACCACATTTAAAATTTTCTAACTTGAAACAATTCTCCTTATATGGGGTATAGCTTCAAATCATCACGTTAGTTAACAACGCCAACAATAAATATATTTAATTATTTTTCAACAATTAAAGTAATATTTTTAATACTTATATTAAAGTTTAAATTTAATACCTTCAAAGAAATCAAAAAACTCTTATAATAAAAAACCTTTCTCCTTCAAATGTTATAGTTCAATTTATTATCTTTATCCACAATGTTTATTCACTAATAAAAATTTCACATTTATAATCAAAACTTTATTTATATCTAAATCTCAATACAACTAAGATATTCATATGACCAGTTCGTACACCAAGTGTTCCACTTTACATTTCTCATCCTGAAGAGTTGTACTTATAAATTTGGGACAACTTACATTACAGTTTCGCTAAACTCGATGTTAGGTAAGTCCTACTTAATTTTTTATTTTATATTCATTGTTCGTGTTTGCGTTTAACCCAGAGGACATTTTTTTGTGTGTAAGTATTCGTTCCGAGCAGTGATGTGATCAAACTATTTATATATAATACCATAATATTTTTCGTACTTGAGACTTGAGTACAATGAAATATATTTTACAGTACCTTAATATAACTTAGGGTGCTTAAAATAACATTATGTTCTTGATGCTTCGCGAAGTGAACATCACTATCAATGAAATCATCTCCTTCTTCATCAGCACCCTTAAGAATGGGGGAGGGTTAGTTTTTTATTCTAAAACAAAAAATATTTTGATTTTACACTCCTTTGGAGGGTAGAACAATATCTCGTAAACGTCTATACTAAGTATATAAACCATATTAACTTTTCACCTCCTGATAGAGTAGAATCAACCCTCAATAGTTATTACGATGCTGTTTCTGCAGGCAATGCCCTTCTCCCTTTAATCACTCCCGATGAAACCAAAACCAATTTCTTGGTAAAAATAGTGTGGCGGTAATGCAGGCAACCATGAAAAGGGCTGATTTTTGAACGTTTGAGGAGGTGGGAATTAATTTTAAAAATTTTAGCCGCGATATTTCTGTTCAGCACTCTCGGGGGAGAGGGGAGGATTCTTCGTGACTCTAGACCAATTTTTTCCCTTTTTCAGGCATCTCCCGACATATTGACTCTACTACGCGACTCTTTGGATATCTGAGACGTGTACGGGCTTAGAAATTTTTTCAGAACGCAAGCTGTAATGCTTCTATACTCTTATTTATAGTATTTGAAAAATATTAAATACAAAAACTCGTTTCGTTACTTCAATATAATAATATAATAATGAGAAACTCGAATTAGAGCTTATAGCCTGTGGGTCACTGGGATATTTGCCTTGTAGGTACAACTCATCCAAGATAGCGTGAGATACGAGAATTTTAAATATGTACCGCCTTTTCGAAGCGCCGTGGCTAAAGAAAAAAATTCTCATATTTATCGCGACTTTCAAAGAGTAAAGAACCAGCCCGGTGAGACCTTAACGAGAGAAAGTGAAGCAGAAGAATGACAGCTGTCACAAAGCTACGCTGCGAAAACCGCAGGAAGAATGACTATACTCTTTGACATTTCTCGCGTTATCCTTTTTTACAATGTGTACAAATCGCTCAAAATAGGTCATTGACCTCCCAAAACCATGCAACATTTCTAAACAATTTTTCCTGGTTAATTTCCATTCCATTTTTTTTTCTATTTCAGAGCTTGTTTTAAATAATAAATAGCACATTTTACCATATTACTTTAAGTTCCACAGGATAGTGACAATGTAAATCAAATATAATTTAAGTGTCCCTCGAAGAAGTTGTAAAATTCTGAATCAGTGCCCCCCGATTGCAATGTATGTTTTTAAACTGTAAATATTACTTCTCGACGACTATTCCCACCATCAATTTCATGACGATATCCCTGTACTACCTTTCTTTCATGGTTTTATGGTTACACCGAACCAGCGAGACCATCAGTTTCCAGTCCTCAGAGTCCAAACTACCATTTTGTTAGAAAGTATGTACCTAGGTATACATTTATTTTCAGGTATATATGGAAAACAGATCTTGAGTGTTCCCATGTGGTATTTATGTTTTAAAAAAATAATTGAATTATATTAATATTGTATGTTGCTTTTATGTGGGTCTGTTTATTATTATAATGATGTTACCCTATTTTATGTAGTTTAGATTTATTTATTCAACTGTATTGTTAAGTATATTTATTTTCAAATTATTAAATTAAAGATATTTATAAACCATCCAGTTTTGTGTTTAATTACCGCAAAATATTTAAAAAGCTTTAATAAAAATGTAAGAAAACATTTTTTGAAAGTGCCGGCCTCGCGCATGCGCATGTCGCATCTACACTGTGATCTACACTGTCATCTACACTGCAAAATGACCGCTGATTTTGACATTTAATAGACATGCTTGCATCGATCCAGTAACATGAGCGATTACTTTCTTTAACCTTACTTGTACTACTACATTGTAAAGAACGGTAGTACTGTCTACGAAGCACCATCACCAATCGGTCGCGCGACAATGCCTCTCCTCTCCTCCGAATGCGTTCTTTTTCTGGTTTGAACGCAACCAGCAAAACTATCATATATCACGCTAGCTTGGTTTGCTAAGCTAAGTTGTACCTATGTGTTTTTTTTTACAATCTTATCCATATTATATAGGACCGAAACAAAAAGCCATTTAACATTGAAAATCTGTAATTAATCTTATAATAATAAAGATATGTCATATTTTGTGTGTACTTTAGACCTATATAGAAACTTTCTGTTATCTGACTATAACATTAGATTATTAAAATAGCGCTTTCTGGTTGCCGCAGCGTATAACATTCCCTCACACGAGGCTTTTTGAATAATTTAACGAAACACAGCGTTGAGATTACGAGCTCAGATTTCGTGACAGATAAAAAGGGAAATAAAAATACTCATATTGGTCGTTATATTTGAATAGTTACTGGTATAGTAGAATTTAACCTAGATTTAATAGGTTTCTACTTGGTTTAATTTCATCAAAAGTTAATATTTATTTTGAACTTATATAAAGCCTGAATATTAACCGTGGTACAGGACACAGTAGATGGGCATAATGGGCAATTGGTTTGGAAATGCTTTACATTGTCAACACTTTTTCGTTCGGTAAATGCAAATCACGGCCTGCGTACCTTCACCTTGGATTGTTGGGTAATTTAATCACCTGTTGTTGACGATGTACCTATTTAGTGTGACAATATGTACTACATGACTATTACCATTACACTATACCACACTGTCACTACCAATTCTAACTATCCTAAAATAATAAAACATATTTTTTGAATGAATTTTTTTTTTATTCTGGGTGATACATAAGTGCTCTGACGAATTCTTGAAGGTGATTGCTGGCGTTAATTTATGAAGAACATTTCTAATAAATTATGGCTTGCCCTTAACGCTTTCCTCGCGGATATGTAGGGCGTGGGAAATTAAACAGTATTGCATCTGAATTAAGTTTTGCTCTAATTAAGATTTTGTACACTTTTTTTTAAAGTAAAATACATTTTTAAAATAAGCCAGTGGCGTCGATATGCATTTCAATATTATGTGCTTATTTTAATTGGTCGTTCTAAGTAAGTATAATGATAATTAATACCCTTGTTTGTTTTAAAAAACAGAAATACAAAAATATGTTTAGCAACAAGTGAAACAACTATTTTAAAAATGAATAAAAATCAAAAAATATCAATGGTAGGTACTCATGTACTTACCATTAACTATTAACCCAAGAAAAAGTTGTATAAATTACATAAGTAAGTAAGTTACGTATACGCGAATGGAGTAAAATGGGTTAGCAAGTCCCCCTCTCCCTTCTCATTACTCACGCCAGCCGTAGGATGAGGACGAGTACCGTTCTCTTTCAGATTCACTCACTGCTACATAGAAATTACCAAGAACTTAGAAGTTGGAGGACTTTAATAAACAACTGCAGGAGATTCTAATATGAAATAAGAGCCCGTTAAATACACTGATGACATCACAAATTCTACACAAGTACACGCAGAGATAAAAGTACCCGCAAACACTGTTACAGATAATCTCACACACAAGAGCAAAATAATTAAATTTATTTTAGGAATATTTTATTTGTATCTACTAATAATTATTACGTCCAGTGACCATATATCTATAAATAAAAATAGGTATAATATATGTTATTAATCGCTTCATTCTGTGCATGGTTGCATATCACAGTTGAATGTGATTGTATTCCTTTAAATATGCCGAGAACCTCTGACGGGCGCGTCCCTTTAAAGTGAAGTAATAACTTGTCCTATCCTCTTTGGTAACAACCGTTGATTTGGAATCAGGTTTCGTGTTAAAAGAAGATTAGCGATATTATGAAACAAAAATCGAAACTGGTTCAGATAATGTACTATCATATGGGGATAATAAAACACATTTTTACAGTGGTACTACCTATTGGACAAAAGTAGAGCAACAAAGTGCTTTTATTTCTTTGAGTTTAAAAAATAATTATATGATTGTGATCCCCAGCTAATTTTAATGAAATATTATCCCCACAATATAAGTAATTTTTTACAATATTTTGGTACACTTTAAACAAAATGAAGGTAGAGAAATAAAACCATTGAGCGCATTTAATAATTACAATAGCTAGAAGTATTATGTTAATAGTTAATAGAATATCCATGATTTTTTATTACTTGCCGACAACGTCGCTGCATTGAGGCAATCAATTTTTAAACAGTATTTTCGGGAAGGTTTGTCTAAACTTCATTGATTTTATTTACCAATGATTGTTTATTTGGAAATAATTGTGTACGAATTCCATGTTCAACTTCTTCCCATAGATTTTCAATGGGGTTAAGGTCTGGGGATTGTGCCGGCCACTGAAAAACCCGAACGTTATTTTCTTGAAACCACTCTTGAACAATTCGTGAAGAGTGCTTTGGATCATTATCCTGTTGGAAAATAAAACGCAACGGCATTTCCCACTCTGCATAAGGCAACATTACATTTTGCATTATATCTCTATAGACAAATCGATTCATGGTGTAATTAATGAAGTTTAAAGGACACACCCCATTCCATGAGAAACAACACCATAGAAAAACACTGCCTTTGCCATGTTTAACTGTGAGTGTAACGTATTTGGGATTAAACCTTGTGTTGATTGGCCGCCTTACACGCTTCATTCCATCAGAATTGAAATTTTTATAGCGCGTTTCATCGCTATACAAAACTTTTTTCCACTCGTCTACTGTCCAATTTAAATGTCGACGTGCAAACTCAAGCCTAGCTACTCTATTTCTTGCCGAAATAAGGGGCTTTTTAGCCGGGCGTCTACTAAATAACTTTGCGTCTATCAACCTTCTTTAAACTGTCCGTGGACTAACCATAATTTCGGGAATTTCAGCAAAAATCTTGGTGCAGACATCCAAAGATCGTTTTGAGAAATCCTTTTAATGCGTCTGTCCGTCCAACTTGTTGTTTTTTTCGGCCTTCCCGATTTCGGTATATTCTCTAAATGTCCCCTTTGAATGTAACTTAAAACTATTTTGGATACACTGTATCTTGGTAAAACAAGCCGTCGTAAAATTGTGGCTTGTATTGTACCTTCCAAGTGTGCATTCACTACTCTCTGCTTTAATTCTTTCAAAATTGGAATACCTCTTGGCATGATTTAAACAGTACAGAAATATTAATTAAACATAAAATAAACTCTGCAAAAATACTTTAACCTTTGCTTTTACTAAAACCTTTCTTTCTTAGGAAAATATTAAAATGTTGCTTTACTTTTGACGCATTACAATACTGTATTTGAAAGTTTACGTCAATATCAGTTCATTTGTTTTGATTGTTGGAAAAAGCTGTTGTCGCCGATAACAGAAGCCTACTTTGATATTTAAGACACGATGTATTTAAATACGATATCATGCATTTAATATTATAAAATCGAGATTTCTTTCATTTTTCGAAAGTGTTGCTCTACTTTTGTCCGATAGTGTATATAGTTTTACTTTTTGTCAGGATATTGAATAGGAGTCCAACTGAGGTATATCATCGTTTATAATAAGGTCAGTTCTATCCGAGCTTATTCAGCGTTTTCGTTTATATTTAGAGTTCAATCTAGAGCGAGAACTATAGACTGAGAAAAAAATTTAATTAAAAACTAGCAAGAAAATATTTGGTTCGCCGAATTAAATTATTTTATTGAAAAATTTAATTGCCTGAATTAAAATTTATTTCGCAAAACACGTAATAAAACTGTTTCATAACGTTTAATTCGACCAAAATGGATAATGATTACGTCAATTAAATGTGTTTTCACATAAATATTTAAAACTTATTTTGTCAATTACGTTACACTTGCGTTGTTCTGTCATTCTTCTTTGTACTTGTAAATCTCGCTCTGAGTGACGGTTTTCGAAATTTTTGCATTTACTGTTACAAAATACACCTATAATGTGTAAAATTAATAAAAAAATTGATATTTTTAATAAAAATATAAATTGTACTCTAAGGCGCAAAAGTTACACTTGTTTCTATGTACCTAGAGTGACGCAGAGAGCGCCCTCTACAATCTACATGAAAATTCTTGAGAAATTAAAATTTCCCGCCCCGAAAAACCCCCAATCACAAAATTTTATGTTAAAATATTGGTTGAAAAAAGGTAATTAGGAAAATCGAAAATAAAATTTTCAATTGGACACCCTGTGTCTAGGGTATTATCAATTTTAAACTAAGCTATTTCTGACAAATCGCAGTATTTAGATATTTATACTTAGTTGTACACTGTATATATGATATAATATAATAATTGTGTGCAGAAAGGTTTGAAATTATTTTTTTTTCAGGTAAATCAAAATTTTGACAACCTAATTTTTGGACCAAAATGAAAATGATTTCTCCGTAACGGTAAGTCTCAATGCAACATAATACATAGTAACTATTTAAAAGAATAAATTGTTTCATACGCTTTACGAAAAAACAATTTGCTTATAAAAAATACCTCGTTTTTTCTTTGTTTCATTTACAATCAGGGGCACCCCAAGACTGTCCAGTGTCCATAGAAAATCCAATCTTGTATGATGGACTCGCACATCAAGGTTCATTATTTCATAATAAGCCAATGAACAGTTATTAATTTATTTCGTTTTATGTAGTTGCATTTATTAAATTAGTACAATCATTATTTTTTCTTGAAGGACCGAAAAATTTTTTAAATTTTTTTTTAAGCCCAATAGTGCGGAAAACTTGCCTCTAGGACAGCTTAGTAAAATGCAAAAAAAAAATAAAAATAAACTTTCACATCTGGCGGTAGCGCATCGACCCTAAACTTTGAGAGAATATACGATTTTAATTATTAGTTTTCTAATAAATGGTGGAAAATTAATTAACTTCTATAACAAGGAGCTATAGGCATATTTTAGTTGAATAAAGTATGGGGAAGATAAATATAGCAAGAAATAATACATTTTACAAATTATTATTAACGTTTTCCGTTTAAAAAAATATACATTTTTCACAAAACTTGACAAATCTCCATTGTAACAAAAAAAATTCTGATTGTGTAAAATTTCAGTATGTAATGAAATATAGTCCTTTACTTATCTTTACTTTCTTTTGGGAGTTTGAAATAGGATTTGTTTGAAGAACTTGGCATTGCAGATCTTGAACCAAGTGTACTTCTTATAAAACCATCTCTGGAATTAAAGCCGACGACACTTTGTGACGCCTCGGTTACCAGCTGATCGAGTTTGACATGGGAATTTATCGAAGTTCCACTCAGCCCTCGTTTCACCTGATTTGACTTTTGATCAAATCTCTACATCCGTTATTCTTCGCAGTAAAGGTGGTGGTGAAAGTGTGGTGGTGTTCCAGTCGATGATTTCTATGTAGTCTGTAGCCAGAAAATTAATTTTGGGTGGTTGAAAATTCCTAATTGACTGTCTTTTAGAAGATAACTTTCTAGCCTTTAGAATTCTTCTAAAACCAAACTCTCTTATATGTTCCCTTTTATCTACTATCATAGTCAATAGCAAGTTTTCTGTGTAGTCTGTAGCCAGAAAATTAATTTTGGGTGGTTGAAAATTCCTAATTGACTGTCTTTTAAAAGATAGCTTTCTAGCCTTTAGAATTCTTCTGAAACCAAACTCTCTTATATGTTCCCTTTTATCTACTATCATAGTCAATAACAAGTTTTCTGTGTAGTCTGTAGCCAGAAAATTAATTTTGGGTGGTTGAGAATTCCTAATTAACTGTCTTTTAGAAGATAACTTTCTAGCCTTTAGAATTCTTCTGAAACCAAACTCTCTTATATATTCCCTTTTATCTACTATCATAGTCAATAGCAAGTTTTCTGGATTGACAGAAAATGCGTTTTTCTCAATTACTGGACTTTTAGCAATTTCTCTCGCAGAAATCTTAAAAATTTTATTACTTCAAAAACATGTTCTGGAGCATTTGTGAAGTACTTCCTTTTATTGATATGAAAACATACAGGCATATTTCTCTTTAGGATAAAACAAACTAATATCTTCTGTTGGGTTTTCAATACTTAAATATAATCGGAGGACTCTATTCGCCATTGTTAGCTATCTTGCGTGGCAAAGGGGGCCAGGTTCACGAACAGATAAATATTCAGGACAGCTGCCTGATATTATAGCATAACTTATGTACAGCAGGTACCGTTGATCTTTGCTTAAAATTTTTCGGTTAATTTCTGGAATCTCACACTCAACACTGTCAAAATTTATTACTGGGAGTTTCTCACATTTTTCCCTAAGTTTATTTTTGTCAACAACATTAGTGTGGTCATTATAACTTACAATACCAGGATCTTGCAACACACTTGAAGCGACAGCTGCAGCTACTCTATCTGATAACCCATAGCGATCGCTAGTCAGCGCAGTATTTTTCAATTTAATGCGCATTTGCGACGGTGATTTAATTTCATGCAGCAGTTCTTCGAAATCTTCATCGCTGTCAACTTCAATTTGTTTATACGAATCAGACTTTAACTCATTTTGGTTTGAGTTTCTATATCTGCCTTTTTTGAGCAAGACGGCTGTGATAATAAATTACTAGTGGACTGACTTCTTTTATGTTCAACCAACTTTATTTCATGTCTTTGGGCAATTTTTTTTGTTTCCTATACGTCCACAATTCCAATTTTAGCTATGTCATGGTTTCTCTGAAAGTACAAGAAATTTAGTTCAATGATGCGTATTTTTTTGCTTCTTCACAGTTACAAGTAATAGACACAGAATACTCGCAAACCTCAGTGACATTTTGGCAATTGCAGTCCAATGTTATTTTGCACTTACATACAGAGACATCAAACAGTAACAAAGATTTTTTTTTAAATCTTCAACTTTCGTTTTAAACTTTTCCTTTTCCTTATCGCGCTTAAAGGACTTCATCAGATTACGGTGTCCGGCGTTTATTAACTAAACAGTTCTGTAATTCGTTACTGTTCGAATTGAAGTTTTATTAAACACAGATTTAACTTGTTGTGCCACAATATTTGAAACTTGAGAAAAATTAACAACTATTGTTTGATTTTAAAGCTAAGGTTCATGAAAAAAACTGTTCTGAACGTCTTCGTAAGTTGTAAGTTTACTAACAGGTAACTCTTTTGGGTGATCAAATAACGGGCAACCTAAACTCGCTGCGAGTAAATTTCTTAGGAACAGCCATGGCAGAGTTGTTAATATAATTAAATTATTAATCCGTTTTAAACAAACTCTATATTGAACTCACAGAAACAACAATCCGCCCGAGTCATTGTCTGATAAAACACACAATACATTGTGGGGACAGTCCACTGGCACAGAATAAAAAAAGCAGTGGGGGGTGGACAACAGAAATTGACGGGCTTCAACACGCAACAAAGAGCGTCGCGCGGGTCCGCTGCTCGGGTACTTCTTAAATGCGTTTAAATAAGGATTTTTAAATGCTTTGCGCTGCCTTAAATTAGTAAATTTTGGTTGTTTTCGTATTCCAACGTATTTCTTTGGCTTTCTCTTAAAACTTTTTTTAACATAGCAGTTTTTTATCTTATTCGTCTATCACTCTAAAAGAAACGAGTATAAACTGTATTTCTTCAATAAGTTTCAAATATTCAATAGCGATGCGCTACCGCCAGATGTATTTTTTTTTTGCATTTTACTGACCTAGAGGCAAGTTTTCCGAACTATAGCATTAAACAAAAATAAAAAAAAAATTTTTGCCCACCCTAATAAAAAATAACGTCTATATACTAACATTTCACATTTTCATAATTAGTACTAGTGATTTCATCGAGGTCTGAATCAGGCCGTATTTAATTTTTAAAAATTTTACTATGAACAGTTTTTTCTACATAACTTTTAATTGGCTTATTAGAATAAATCATAAATCACGTCAGAGTAGTTGTGTGTGCATTAGTTGTGGAAAAATATATCACAAATCCTGTGCTGAAAGGGATTACGTTCGAAGGGTGAAAAAATGCCTAAAATAATACCTAAGAGGAAAAAAATATTGACATCAAAATGCTAACGACGAAGAAATGGTAAAAATCAAAATCCTGGACATCCTAGAAATGTTGTAAAATCTGAACTCTGAAAAAATCTACGTGGAAAAAAAACAACAAAACAAAACCCCAACTCGGGGTACGCGAAGACAAAGATGGTGAATTCTAGGCCGCCGGTTTGGTTTTCTACATCAAAGAAGACAGTACCGAGAATACAGTCAGGCTAGTTCTATGTAACAAAGAATGCTAAAACCACCAAGGATAAAATACAAACAAATCGATGTGTACCGGAAATATAAAAATCTGCAAAACAACGATTCATAATTGGAGTTGATCCTGACTTAAAAGAAGTCTATAATAATATAAGCTTGACTTCTGTTCGAAAGGAGTTGCCTTTGAGAAGTTCCAATACATGGAGGTCTTTAGGGCGCCTTGAACCATACACTTCCAACACACGACCTAAGCCATGAGTCCTATTTAGATGGAGACTTCCAAAATTTGCAAGTTCTACACTTAAGCATCAGAGTATTAGATACAAGACCACGAATTGGAAGCTTTCCTAGAAAATTCTCCTGAAACTTCCGCTGTCTGTTTGACGGAACACTGGCTGGATCTTACAGATTCAACAAACGTCTCGTTATCAGGATATGCATGGGCGGTAAGCTACTGCAGATCTCATATTAAACATGGGGGATCAATGATATTTACTAAAAATAATATGGAGTTTAAACTTTTACCAAGTATAAATAACTTTTTAATAAAATGAAATGTCTGCTTTACAGTCTACTTAACAAAATATTGTACTCATAACTTTGTATAGATGGTAATATAGACCTCTGTCTGGATATATTACATCAAGTTCTTGACATATCGTTGAAGCTCAAAACAGTCTTTTTTGGGGACTTTAATGTAAGGTTTAACCTGCCAGACCCTCAAAGCATATCCTTGCTTGACCTCTTCCATAGTTTTAATTTTGTTCAAACCATCATACCAATAACATTACATAGATAATATTTTTATCGTCAAACTAGTTACACTGTTACATAGCTTTTAATCTGACCATCTCTGTCAAATTCTGAAAGTGCCGATACCTCGAAATATAGAGAAAAATATAGAAAAACTGCTTAGGCCAAATTACAGAGGTTGGTAAATATAGGTTTCTTAAATTGGTGAGTAACTGCTCCTAGAGTTTGATGCAGACAGCAACCTAAGTGTAAATGTGATGATGATATATTTTTAAGTAAGATTATGGCATCCCCTGAGAGAGTGGCACCTTTTTTGGGAGAACCGGTCAGTGGAGCGCTGACTTACCCCGGAGCTCAAGAGAGGCCAGTTGTTAGCCTTTCTCAACGACTTCTACAAATTACATACTACTGAAGCAAATGAGCAACTAAAAATATATTTTAGAAGTGTATACAAAGATAAGTTGAGGGAGGCTAAAGTGGCTATAAATGATTGCCTCATCAGCGAATTGTGAAATAGTATTAAAAAAACAGATTATTTCTTCAGAGTAGATTAATAGTAAACTCATCCCAATATGGTTTCCGCAAAAAAAGGGCACTACGGACACTATACTCCATTTCACCAAGTACATTCTTAAATGTTTTAAGTTGGGACTCTATTCGGCAGCAGTCCTCTGAGATATCAGCAAAGCCTTCGACTGTGGCTCCCAAACCATCTTGGTTAATAAGCTGCGTGGGTATGGTTTCGATGACCTCAGTTTGAGGCTCACTCATGGAGTCCTACCTGACAAACCGTAGGCAGGTCGTGTGCATGGGTGGCGTACGGTCATCTGAGCTTGGTGTCACTGCTGTAATGCCTAAGGGTTCGGTGCTTGGACTTATTTTATTGCTGTTATATGTTAATGATTTATCAAGAGCCCTAAATAATATCCAATGCGCCATGTTCGCGGATGACACTACGCTCAGTGTGGCTCAGGAGTCTCTGGTGGGTCTTGAGGAGAGATGTAAGGAGATTCAGTTGGAGACTCAACAGTGGTCTGCCTCAAATAACCTATTATTAAATAAGGGCAAAACGGTTATTATGACTTTCTCCACAAGGGACCTTACGGGGGTGGATAATCCGCATAGTGTCCCATTTCTGGGTGTTCTGCTGGATCCCAGGCTATTGTGGAACCGGTATGGGGGGACCTTCTGTCTGGCCTTTTGACTCGGCAAACATTCATGCTGCGTAAGCTTTCGCAATCTGTGTCACAAGATGTATTGAAAAGCTCATATTTTGGTATATTCCACGCCAGAATGACTTATGGCATTCTTGCCTGGGGTCACTCTGCTATACGAGTCAGAGTGTTTGTTTTCCAGAAAAGGGCTCTGATGGTTGTAGCGCACCTGGGGTATCGTGATATTGCCAGGGTAGCTTTCAGGAGTCTAAAAGTACTTGCCTTGCCGTCTGCTTACACCATAAAGAGCCGTGTTATGTACATAAACACCTTGACGAAGACCCTAATATCTTGCCATTCAGACTTACACGATTATGATACGAGGCAGACAGATCGGGTATATCCTGCTTTCACAATATTGCGGAGAAGGCAGACTGGTATTAATTATTATGGAATAAACGTTATCAATCTGTTGTTGACAAATGTTAGAACACAGATCCTATAACCAATTATATGTTAATATAATTAAAACATTTTTGCTCCAAGGGGCTTTCTACTCCTTTGAAGATATAGAAACAAATATAAGAGATCTGCGGAAGGTGATATACCGCTATTTATAAGTTTCATTTTTGTGTCTAGATTAACGAAAATGTTTGTGTTGTATAAATATCTTGACTGTGCTTTACCCATTTGAAATTTGAAATTTTGTGTACTATATTAAGTTTTAACTTTCTGACGTCATAAATACCTCAATATCTAGTGCTTCTGCTACAAAAATAACCAGGTTCTCCAAATTCAGAGTCTTAGCTCGCGAAATTAAGGAACAAATTAGAATAAAAAATATAATTCTAAATCCGGCGTATCGCGAGATCCACGTATTAAGGCCAGCAGAGTTTCTGAACTTATTTGCGCTCTGTTAAGAGCTCACGGTGCCTCTCTGTGGGACAATAAAGTCGCCGGACTCAACATCGAAGACGGCAGCCTTTATAAATTGACAAAGGCTTTAACATAAGACGACAAGAAGCCAATGTATTTTATTAGACATGCTGCAACACATGCACTAACTTCCGATCACATTTTTTAATAGAAATCCGACTGGTTAGCTATACCTTTATTTCTTACAGCTCATTACAGTCGAGCAGTAAGGCATCACTAATACCAACGTTTCAACGCAGTTGAGTGAAATACTACTCTAGTTTTAATGATCACTGTATATTTTTTTTTTGCGGGATATGTGATTGAAATAGTGTACAAAGTGGCTTCTACTACAAGAGATAATTTTTTAATAAATTTCTTTCAGTTCTGTTCAATAAAATAATACCATTACCAATTTTGCGAAGCATAGCATAAATTATTTCAAAAACTATAAAATTTATATATTGATATGTTCCATAAAAAATTAAGGTATTTTAAAGATAAACCTCTTCAGTTAGACAAATACAGGGTATTCCATTTGATTCCATTCCATTCCATTTGAGAAAATCGAAATAAGATGACCCACTATCCCTTTTCTCGGAAACTATAAGAGTTATACAAAAAGTTCATTAGAAAAGTTCATTGATTGTACAAACATTTTTATTGTATTATAGTTTTATGTATACAGGGTAAGTCGTTGAAACCAACTTTCGTTTGTAACATAGAGCACCCTATATTTATACAAGAACTTATATAATATCTTTAAAATGTTTAAGTTTAATTTATTAATTTTTTCGGACCAAATATACATTTGGAGTCTGTCGGAGCTGTTTTTCTTTTTAGTGTTAATATTTATTTATTGTTCTGGCGGGTTATAATTTAAAATGGTGTGATGATTTAAAAAATGTTTGATACCAAAAATATTGAAGTGACATGTAGGGATTCTTCTTAGGGTATTGAAATGATCTGGTTAAAGGCTTTAATTAATAATAAAAAGTTGGTGTTGGATGCATTTATCGTCCCCCATGAGTACATTATAAAGCATATTTGTCTCTAGAGAATGTACTGGCAGATTGTTTGGTGTTCACAGATATTCTTCGCTGTATGGACGACTTTAATATACATTTTCTAAACACATCATCTGTGGAATATAACTTTCTAAACTCAATCTAAAGAAGTACTTTTTAACTATGTCAGTTAATGAAGAACCCCACTAGAGTGACAACTGGAACAAGCACTTTGATTGATCTAATTCTAGTTAATGAACCTAACTTAGTAATCGAATCTGATATTATAAACGTATCTCATTTATCTTATCATTATTTAATTCACTGTTTTTTAGACTTACCTAAAAAAACTTCAAATCATTAAGATTTTTTTTTCTTTAGGAGAAACATTGAAAATATAGATTTTATCGAGTTTAATCGAGCTGCATCAGAGACGGACTGGGGGAGTGTATTTTCTATAAATGATACTGATCACAAACGTAATATGTTTAAAGAAAAAATCTTACAATAATGTGACATGTATGCTCCTGCGCATTACTAAGCGGCTTACCCCTTGGTTTACTCCTACAATTAAAGCTATTATGAGAATCCGAGATAATACACTTTCTATATATCGTAAATCTCTTAAATATGTTAATGTTACTACTTCACAATCTCAGGCAAAATGGTCTTTTTATAAGAATATGAGAGATTTTGTTATGGCCTCAATACGTCGAGAGAAGAAAACTTATGTAAACCCTGAACTTCAAAAGAATTTTACTTCAGGGCCCTTTGGGATACGTTGGACAAGCTAGATATACACAAGAAACAGAAAAAACTGCACATTCCGGAAGAGCTCTTGGATTGAAAAAATTAATGATTCTTTTATCAACTCGATTCCTCACCTGACGCCTGCAAATGATAGTATAAATTATTTTGATTCACATAAACACGTAGTCTGTTGTTCACGAATTTGAATTTTCTTTGGTATCTGAGGCAGATGCCTCTAATATTTTATTCGGTATTAAAAGTAATGCTAGGGGGGTTGATCAAATTTCGTCTGAAATGTTGAAAATGTGTATCTACAAATAAAAAATTATGTAATGACCTTAAATTTTTTGTCGGGTTTTAGGTCCGGTTACATACTGCATCGGCTTTATCAGACCTAACGGATGACCTATTGCATGGTGTGGATGAATTCCTGGTTTCCATTCCGATAATGCTGGACTATTCCAGGACATTTAATTGTTTGGATCACAAATTATTATTAGCTTAATTAAAGTATTATGGTTTTCTCTCAATATTTTGCATCGGTTTCAATAATATTTTGCCGACCGTAACTAGCAAGTTCAAGTGAATGCTAATGTAGAGCTAGTGGCATCCAAAAGCCGAAAAATAACTAGTGGCGTTCCACAGGGTTCGATTTTGGGACCACCCTGGTTTATTTTACTTACAGCGGACTTATCTACTGAAATTTCTGCCTCTTGTTATTTATATGATGGTGATTATCAAATTTACTTGTCATTTTCACCTAATGATCAATGTCTCTCTTTTACCCAAATTAATCAAAACTTAGAGATAATAAATGTGTCGTCTAAAAACAATGGTTTACTGCTGAATCCTGCAAAAACCTCTGCTATGCTTATTGGTACGGATAGACAACGTGCCAAAGTTCTGGTAAACGATTCCGTTTTGTTGGACGGAGCTTCAATTAATTTTAAAAATGTTTGTAAAAACCAAAATCGTACTTTTGGTGAGCATTTAGTACTATTTTAAAACTAGCTTATGGCAGATTAAAATCAATATATATATTCAAATACATACAGGATATTAAAAAAGCGTAAATGAGGTTTGCTGCATGTGTCAGACGAAGAGATCATATAACCCCATCATATTTGCAATTTGGTTGGTTCAGAGTGTAAAAAAGGCGTGATGTTCATTCACTGTTTTTTACAAAGTATTATCAATTCCCATATACCAACCTATCTTTACGAAAAACTAACTTTTGCCGATGTTAGAAC
This sequence comes from Polydrusus tereticollis, assembly GCA_963920685.1. Classification (NCBI taxonomy): domain Eukaryota; kingdom Metazoa; phylum Arthropoda; class Insecta; order Coleoptera; family Curculionidae; genus Polydrusus; species Polydrusus tereticollis. The sequence goes on from OY987326.1 coordinate 136,062,562, forward strand.
TAGAAGAGTGCCAATTCTGCCTCATATACCACATTCCACCTCTGCTTTCAGAGGTCCTTTTTTCTATCATTCTTATTTTTATTTAACACCTTACCAAACTATTTAAAATCAATTAATGATAAAAATACATTTAAAAGTCAGCTTAAGAATTATTACAAATATGTATATTGCCAACCACTCGTTCCTGTAGGAGTTACTGATAGTGTTCCAATATCCCTATCCTCTAGTTTAGGCAGAATTCATTATTTTTAATATCACATAGTAGTATTATTTGATAAACTAATAATAATCACATTAATTTTTATTATTAAGTTATTTTTAATATTATTGTAAATTTTTGATTAAATTTGTAAGATATATCAGGTTGGGCCTAAGCAGCCTGTGGCTGAGCCCCGCCTTAATGAAGACTTTTTGAATTTGAATATATTGATGTATATTTAAAAAAATATTGATTTTTTAATTCTCTTCCGACTAAGTAGAGGGATTTAAACCAAAATTGGTAAATAATATCCTCTTACAGGCTGCTACCATATTGTGCAAAGGAAAGAAAAAGGGCACCGTATGCATCTGTTCAAATCTCAGATTGACTCCTAGATTTCAAATACACTTTTCAACACGCGTGTGTTATAAGGCATTTTCTTGCCAAGTTAACTGGACTGCTTTACTTACTCTTACAAGTAGGTAAAGTTTCTTGCGATAATTATTATATTCGGGGGTAAGTGCACAAGTGCATCAAAATTACCGATAATTTTTGAATGAAATGTGTTTTTTTATTATTGCAAAAAACACATTGAATAAAAAAATTATCTGGTTATTTTTATGCACGAGTGTAATTTATTTGAATATTTCCCTCATATATAAAAAATCTCATAAGAAGTGTGGTCTTTCGCAAGAATTACAGCGAATATTTCACTCATGTATAAATTTTCCCATAAGAAACGTTAAAAATAAAAAAATATCAGCGGATATACAACGTTGCCTAGACAACGTTGTATATCCAACACACAACAATCGAACCTATTTGACGAGACAGTTTTTTTTTTACCTTTTAACTGCGAACGTGATCGTTATTGTTATGAGTTCCCTTCGGGAAATTCATTGCTTTTGAAAAACAAACCCCCTCAACAGATAACGACAAAGATATAATTATGGCATAAATGAAAAAATAATATATATTTCATTCTAGAAATATTCTCCCTAAATACCGCTCGTGCATAAAAATTAACCAGATAATTTTTAAGCACTCGTGGTATTACCCCCGATAATTCCACAGTAGAAGCGATAATTCCACAGTAGAAGCGATAATCCCCCAGTAGGTTGTATTGTAATTGTACAATAATGTTTTTTTTTTAATATGAAATACAATTTTTCGGGAAATATTCCACCGAATACCACCCGTGCATCAAAAATAACCAGATAATTCTGCTTTCAAGCGTGTTGTAGTATTGTAACTGCATTCGGTTATTTTCATTTTTGATTAAATCTCGAAAAAGCCCTCCTTCGAAGTCGGGCTCTTTCGGATTTAATCAAAAATGAAAATAAACTCATTCAGTTACAATACAACACGCTTTCAATCAGAATTATCGGTAATTTTGATGCACTAGTGGTATTATACCCGAATATTTCCCAAATTAATTAAGAACTCGAATCAAGTAAATTTAAATATTTTATTTAACAGATAATTCACCTCACTTTTATTGAACCAATCAAAACGCTCATTTTCATAGCAACCACCTTGGTAACGGTCGTCTTACCCGATAAGACTACCGCTAGCTCGAAAAGACGCTTTCGAAAAGACGCTTGTAGCTTTTTTACTTAAATAAAAAATTAGTACCACCTCTAACTTGTATATTTACCTTTATCAGACGGCCTTCATTTTTATGTTCAGTAAATTATCCAATAAAATACACCTCTAGAGGCGGTTTATTATCTTCATACCTTCGTTTTTCACTCGAAACTCGATTTTCCAAGAAAATTTTCACTCAATGTAATTTTTACTTATAATCAAAGATAAGACCCTCGAGCTAAAGCTCTCGGGATCATATCAGATTAAAAAGTAAAAATTACATTTCGTAAAAATTTGTCAGAAAATCGATTTCTTGTTAAAAACATCGGTATTACCGATAAGACGCCTCCTCTATCGGTATATTACCGTTGAAAATACTAACAATAAAATTAAAATGCTTAAAAATTACAAGATGACGTTAATTGTCAGAATATTACATTTTTTGACGTTTGTTAACAATAAAATCCCGCTTTGACGTTTCGTCAACAATATAAACTTGCGATGCAATTTTCGATTTCTGGCAGTGCTGTTTTCGCTGTAATTTTGCGAAAATTGCATTTCTCTTATGGGAACTTTAACATATGAGGGAAATATTCGTAAAAATTAGTTCATGATCGTAGAAAAACTACAGCATTTTACTCGCAAGTAATAAAGCCATGCCATGTTAGTCAAATAATATACTATTAATCTATAAATCTGCCAATAATATAGTAGAAATAAATTTACAAAATATTCAAAGCAACAAAAAATAATAAAAAAAAAACACTTGTAAGTAGAAACGAACTTGCGACTGGTAAAACGATAATTATCTAAAAGACGCTCTCTTTCTCCGCCCTAACCACTGCGCCACAAGCAGATTTTAATGTTGTGAAATAGATTAGTGATCCTTCTCGACCCCAGATCCGATGAAAAAATTTAAAACGTAGTTCCGTGTGGTTGTATTAAGTGTCTTGTTTCACTGATTGTAGTCAATTTTAGCTCTTATTATTAAAATTAAGCTAATATAAGATGCAATAACTTTCACTTCTATATTTTAATCCATTTTAAGAAAGTGTACAATTACTGGCAACGTAGCTATCCATCAAGCTCAGCACGGAACGCACCAATTCAAGTTAAGTTAGTTTAGCTGCAAAATCGTCTGTTTATTAACCCTGTACAGCGGCCTCTCGCGGTTTTAAGCCGCTCATAAGGATTCCACTTCTATTGCGTAACTACAAGTTTCTGTGCTAATATGAACGCAAAATTCATGTGTTCAAATGTCAAATATTTTTATAAAGTTTTATTTTGACATATTAACCCATTAACGCCCAAATTATTTTTTTTTCCATAATCGTTTTCAATTTTATAGCGAATTCCATTGGTAAAAGAAGTGCGGCACCGGTATGCCAGTAAAACTGAACCAGTGCACAAAAAGTATTGCACTATTTGAGTACCAATGGTTTTCAGATTAGACGTTGAGTGCATTTTTCCAACAAAGTTGATGATAATACTCCTCAATCCTCAATGATTTTACTTACCACTGGACAAAATTTGAGACAAAATAGTATTTTAAAGATCGAAAAAATCAAAACACTGTATTTTTTGATATTTTTATCCAGTTTCGGTGCAGCACGGTCTCCAAGAGCACGTGCGGAACTGATTGCACTCGGTGCAACACTTGTTGCACCTGTTTCCCAATGCTTTACAAATACTTGCACTGAAATGTCCAGTGGTTTACAAATTTTGCACTCGTTCCGCACTTTTTTTACCAATGGAATTCGCTATTAGATATTTTGCGAATTCGGGCAATAGAAGAAGAAAAATAACAAAATAAAAGGAAAAAAAAGACTTAAAATACACAAAACAAAAATATATAAAAAAAAAACTAAAATACACAAAACAAAAAAATTGAAACAAAAAGAAGAAAAATATATGTATGATAAGTTAAAGTTATAATGTATAATACCTAAAGGAAAAATTTCGGAAAGTTTTTAGAAGAAAAAATAAAATAAAGAGAGATGCTGGCCATTTGGTTTCAACCAGAGCCATAAAACAAACATACATACATACATACAACAAAAAAAAAAATATATGACAACAGGTTTATCCAAAAAATGCCGATCTATAAATGGATCGCTGGGCAGATCAGTGGAGTGTTGTTAGGTTGTAAAATATATAATGTAGAAACATAAACAGAACCTAATTTTAAAAATATGCAGAAAAAAATCTTAAGGTTTGACATTAAATTTTTTAAAACATGTTACGCATAATGTAACGTTGCATTTCTTACAAAAGGTTAGAGGCCTGCTAGTGCATCCGGGGTACTGACAGCGTCATTGGTTTGTTCGTTTTTCCAAAAAATGTCCTCTTTGGTCAAATCTAACATCATTTGATACATGGATTCTGGAGGTTGATGGAAAACTAATTGGTCGTCCTTTCATTGTACGCCGTCCATATCCAAGTTTTAGATAGTAAACTGCTATGGATCTTCTAAAATCCTTTATCGACATAGAATCTTTGTCGTTTACACTTTTTTAAAGCAGATATGCATTTACCACTGCCATATCAACAATACGGGTAAACAAACACCAGTACCACTTTTTCCCCCTTACTGCAATAGTGTATTTTTCCAGTAACCAATCGTTCTCTAATTGGTTATAGTTACTAATAAGTTTCGGTTGTGGAATTGGATTTTTTTCTTTCTTCTTACTGTTCCATCGGGTTGCAGATGCTAAGGGTTCTATATGTCAAAATTTGTGGCCATAGATACGCATCGATTGTCATTCCATTTAATAAGTAAGATTTTATGTTCGACATCAAATCTATAATCAAATGTTCCTCTGGGTTTTTTTTCAAGTTCCTTGGATGGTATTATTGGACATTTTCGGGTCCTGTTATCCCGTATTGTCCCAGTAGCCCTGAAGCCTATTTCTTTTAGCGTATAAAATAAAGCATAATTGCTAAAAAAGTTGTCAAAATATGCATAATAACTATTGGAATCTTGTACAACACTTAACATTTTCTTGACAACTCTAGTACCAAGAGTATCCATTGAGGGGTTTCTGACGCTTCTTTTCCGCAGTACAGTGCAAAATTAAAACGGTATCTATTTTCACCACACATAGCCCAAAACCTATAACCAAATCTTATTGGTTTGGAACGTATAAATTGTTTCAGACTATGATGGCTATAATATCTTACAATAATTTCATCTTTAGACAAACTCTTGTGAAAAACTCCCCACTTACAAAAATTTGAATTTACCATTTCGACTAGTGAACTGATTTTGAAACCTTTGTCTTGCTTGTTTTCTGCCGCTTTGGAGTTGTCTTGAAAATGCAATAGAGATTTTAGTTTCAAAAAGATATTTCGACTCATCGCGTTTTTAACAATTTGTTCTCCTAGATCCTCATCATCTGACCAATATTCACGTTCACTTGACAAAGTGTGATAGTCAGTAAATATTAGGAATCCGATAAAATCCTTATATCATCTATGCCAACAAAAAAATCGTGCTTATTCTTTTCATTTGTAGCGTATCGAGTTGTCTCTCCAACAATCATACCATAAACTGACTCGTCAATAATTTCTTCAAATATCATTACAGGGAAAAAGTATTTTAAAGATGTTTTTAATTCACCCAATATTGTATCCGGTACGGTTCCAGTTGCCATCGTGTCATAATTTGAGTTAACTTTTTTCCAATCTGTCTTAAGTTTCCTTTTTTGGTTGGTCTACTCTTCATATTTGGATCAGCATTGAGTGGGGTAAATTGTCCCCATCATCTGAACCATCGGCATTGTCCTCCTCGTTGTCTTGTAATTGAATTTCGATTGAACCTGCAACATCTTGAACAATTTGAGGGGTAAGGTCATTATCTTCAACTTAATCTTCGTCCGTCAGTTCATCTACATCTGGTGGTAATGCAAGCAAATCTGCCTCAATTTGTTGAGAATACAGATATTCGTGGGCTTCTTCTAATGTTTTGAATGTTTTTCGGCTCATCTTTCATTTTTTGGAATCAAAAAATAACTTTGTTAGAAACAGTAATTATTTAACTGCAAACGCCCAGCGATCTATTTATAGATTGCCAATGTTTACAGGCATATACAAGTTATAGGGGAAAGGGGAAAGAAAGTCAAAAAGTCTTTCTCCACTGATTTAATAGTGAGCTATCAAAGGCTCAATTTTAAAAATATAACGTCTCTACATGTTTCGAAGGTAGTAACCTTCATTTTCAGGAGACAAAAACAGTGCTGCAGTTAGTATTAGCAGTAGAGAGAAAACTGTTGGTGGAAAGTGACGCTGATGGAGCTTTTTTTTTAATTTTTTTGACAAGATATTAAAAATTGAATGTAAATGCAATCAGCATACTGAAATTGTAAATGAAATGTTATATTTAATTTAAAATTTATGTGAAGACTTTGTCAATTTGTGGTCGGATTTAAAAGGGAAGATGTTCGTCATTTGAAAGTCATAAGTTAGGATATATAAAAAAAATCTTTTGGACATTCTATGTCATGTTATAAAATTTTTTATTTTGTGGAAGAGAAGAGAAAAATTTTGTTAGCGTTTATGAGAAATTCTGTAAAAAGAAAGAAATTTGTAATTAGTAATGAAATAAAATTATTAATAATGTCTGTACTTACATAATGTTGAAATTTCATTTGTAAAATTTATTTACTGGAGACCTAAGGTCCCGTCAACATGCGTTAAGTTCGTCCCATTATGTAGGGAAAACAATAGAATTAGATTTAAAATTTAAAATTAGTAAAAAACACACAGATCTTATATTTTATATACCCTCAAGGATTAAACAGGGAGACGGACACATTTAAAATTAGAACGGGAAAACGTGTTCACTGTCAATTTATAGTTGACCGTTGACGGTTGGAGAACAAAATGGTTGACAATGTCAGCATAATAGCAGTAACGAAAAAAGTTTGAAAAGCTTAATCATCGTTCTTATAGTTAGTCAGATAAACGTACATAGAACCTGAATACAACATAAAATACAAATAAGGTATTATAATAAAAATTCTTAACAAGGTTGGGGAATAAGGGTCCTAAAAGATTCTTTATTATTTGGTGATCGTTAAAAGAAACATAGAAGTTTAAGTTAGGAGAGGAACGATTTTTGTTAAGATACAGAACCTAGATGTACAAGTGATAAGTCAGAAATTTAAAGGTTAAGATAGAAAATGAATGTCAAATAAGTAACCCAAGAAATTAAAAATTGTTGTTTGAAATTTCTTCCCTTTTTTGGGAATAGGTGCCTTAAAGATTAGTGCTGTTATCTATGGAACAACCATCGAGGTGTAAGAATCAAGTGTGGAAGGAATTTGATTTAAAATATTAAAAAGCAAAAGAATTTTTTGTCGAAAATATTTTACGTTGTTAAACGATGGTTGAACCAGAGAAGACTGTCACAGGTGGTCGTACATAACCTACCAATTACACTGTTTATTAGAGATTTAACTATTAATATTAAAAATAATCGAAACCAGAACATAGAAACAGAGAAAAAAACATGGTAAAATTGTTTGTTTAATTTCTAAAATTAAGAGCATTAAAAAAATTAGTGTTGAATTTGATCATTAAGACAAACGAAGTTTTTATTGTGTAACGCTTTGTTAATTTCAAGGATCTCTAAAAGATCAAGCTTGTTTCCTTTATTACAGCTGTGTAGATATTCTACATTAGATTCAGGATCAAAATAGTGTTTGTTAATATGAACGTGTCTCGAAAAACTAGACTTGATTCTTGAGGGGGAAAGATTTTGATTTTTAGCTTTCTCTATTTTTTTACAGTGTTCTTTTATTCGAACTGAAATTTTACGCCTTGTTTGACCTATGTAACAAGCATTGCAACCCTCTGTTGAACAAGTGATGTTGTAGACACCAGATTTGTTAGAGATTGGAATTGTGTCTTTGGAATTGGTTAGAAATTTTTTTAAAGTATGTTGAGTTTTAAAGACTATTTCAATATTCAATATTCAAAGATTTAAAGATGTTTTTGAGTTTATAAGAAATTGAGCCCCAGTATAGTAAGGAGTAAATTTCTTTTGTAATTTTATCAGTAGATAAAAGGTTTTCGTTCAGATATTTTATCAAATGTTTAAAATTAACTTAACAATAATCGTTCCTCTCCTAACTTAAATTTCTATGTTTCTTTTAACGATCACTGGAGACCACCAAAGAATAAAAAATCTTTTAGGACCCTTATTCCCCAACCTTGTTAAAAAATTTTATTATAATACCTTATTTCTATTTTATGTTGTATTCAGGTTTTATGTACGTTTATCTGACTAACTATAAGAACGATGATTGAGCTTTTCAAACTTTTTTCGTTACTGCAATTATGCTGACATTGTCAACCATTTTGTTCTCCAACCATCAACGGTCAGCTATAAATTGACAGTGAACACGTTTTTCCGTTCTCATTTAACTGTGTCCGTCTCCCCTTTTTTACTAATTTTAAATTTTAAATCGAATTCTATTATTTTCCCTACATAATGGGACGAACTTAACGCATGTTGACGGGACCTTAGGTCTCCAGTAAATAAATTTTACAAATGAAATTTCAACATTATGTAAGTACAGACATTATTAATAATTTTATTTCATTACTAATTACAAATTTCTTCCTTTTTACAGAATTTCTCATAAACGCTAACAAAATTTTTCTCTTCTCTTCCACAAAATAAAAATTTTTATAACATGACCTAGAATGTCCAAAAGATTCTTTTTATATATCCTAACTGATGAACCAATAGGAATCTTTGTAGCAGCTATGACCCAGTTATTTGACAGAATGCCATCAATAGTATCGGACTGTCTACGTTTAAAAGTTTTACGTGCAAATATGTTACCTTTTTATCAGAAACGGTTAAGTTAACATGAGATAGGGACACCTTTTGAATTAATTGAATTATGTAGGAAATTAGAAGAGACTAGATTAAGAGTAGAAGAATTTAGGCCTCCAAAAAAAGGAAATGTCACACTTGAACCTGATTTAGACTATCAACCCATCAAAAAGGAATTTTTAAGGCAAATAGTTAGTGAGACAGTTAGCTCAGATGCAACTGCTCCAAATTCAAATTTTGATAATTATCAACCAAATAGAGATTTTAATAGACAAAATAATTTTCCAAATAGATATGACCCCGTCTCTAAAGTTACTTTTAGGGATAACCAAGATTTTAGAGACAGAAATCTTGGAAACGATTCACAGTATAATGGCAATGTAAAATAATTTAATAATTCTAGACAAAATAGCTCGCAGAGCAGTCAAAGAACTTCTCATAATCAATCAAGAAATTTCAACTCGCAAAATAGTAACAATTTTCAGGGTAATTCTAATAATTTCACAAATACTTCTGGAAATTCTAGAACATTTTCTAATAGTAACAATGTAAATAGTTCAAATGGTCAATTATGTTTTAAGTGTAACGAACCAAATCATTTTGCAAAGGATTGTATGTCTCGGATAAAGAAATGCTTTAATTGTGGTAGAGCAAATGTTACTAAAAGAACTTGCCCTAATTGTAATAAAGGAAATACGAATCAGGGAAACGATTCAAGGAACCAATCGTATGTCGAGGTTTGGTTTCAGAGCAGGATTCGACCAATAATAGTGTTGATTTTAAAAATAAAATTTAGTTAGATTACGTTTTTTCTCATGTCGGTCCTGTGAAGTGTCCTTATTTAATGATAGATATTTTGGGGTTAAATTTTTATGGACTTTTAGATTCAGGGGCAAATAAATGTTTTGTAGGAGGTAAAGGCTGGGATAGATTAAAAACTTTGGGAGTTAGACTGGATACTAATAGGAAACCAAATTGTACGATAGCAGATGATAGTTATTGTGATTGTTTAGGCATAGTAAGTGTTCCAGTAAGAGTTAAGGATGTTGTCAAGTTGATTGATATTTATGTGGTGCCTAAGTTACGGCATGAACTTATATTAGAAGTTGATTTCTGGGTCAAATTAGGTATTGTGCCAGACATGCGAAGAGACCAATGGTATTTTTCGTCAGAACTTTTGACTAATCCTGAAGTTTCACTAATGCAATGTGAGACAGACTTAACTGATGAGCAACAAGGTAGATTAAATGATACAGTTTTAGGTTATTTTGAAAAGGTTGGCGATCGACTAGGTTGTACGTCAATGGTTAAACATGAAATTAGTACCGATAGTGAACCTATTAAACAGAGATATTATCCAGTTTCACCTTTTAAACAGCAACTTATTGATGAAGAGGTTGACAAGATGTTAGCTGCTGGTGTCATCGAACCTTCAGTTTCTGCTTGGTCATCTCCAGTTTTGTTAGTTCCTAAGACAGAAGGACAGCGCTTTGTAGTTGATTTTAGAAAACTCAATGGAGTATCCCGAAAAGACGCTTATCCATTACCTTACATTTCAGCAATCTTGGATAAACTTGGAGGTGCTCGTTATCTTAGTTCATTGGATTTACAAAGTGCATATTGGCAGGTAGAATTAGAGGAAGATAGTAAGCAGTATACAGCTTTTACAGTTCCAGGTCGTGGTTTATTTCAGTTTCGAAGGTTGCCTTTTGGTTTACATAATGCTCCAGCAACTTTTCAGAGACTAATTAATACAGTGTTGGGGGATGATCTGCAACCCTATGTATTTTGTTACCTGGATGATATTATTGTTATTTCTCCCGATTTTGACAAATATTTAGAAATTTTACAAATTGTTTTTGATCGTTTAAATAAGGCTGGTTTAACTTTGAATATGGATAAAAGTAAATTTTGTCGTGATGAGTTGAGATATTTAGGTTATGTGGTCAATAGACATGGTATTTCCATGGATCCATTAAAGATTGAAGCAATTACGGATATGCCAACTCCTAAAACAGTAACTGAAATACGCAGAATTATAGGAATGTTGTCTTGGTATCGACGTTTTGTACCTTCTTTTTCAGATTTGATTTCACCTTTTACTCGGTTATTGCGTAAAGGAAGTAAGTTTCTGTGAGACGATAGTTGCAGTGACGCTTTTCAGGAAATTAAAGATGTCCTGGTTTCTTCACCAATTTTAACATGTCCAAATTTTGAACACGAATTTGTCTTGCAGACTGATGCTAGTTCTTTTGGAGTAGGAGCGGTCCTATATCAAGTTTATGATGGTAGAGAACATGTGATTTGTTACATTTCCCGTAGTTTAACTAGCCAAGAGAGACTTTATTCGGCTACTGAAAGAGAGCTTTTAGCAGTTCTTTTTGCAATTGAAAAATTAAGATGTTATTTAGAGGGAGCGAAATTTTCTGTCGTTACTGATCACTACAGTCTTCAGTGGTTGGATAATTTAAAGAATCCTCAGGGCAGATTAGGTCGTTGGGCCTTACGGTTGCAACAATTTGATTATAAGGTGATTCATCGCAAAGGGCGAGATAATGTTGTTGCGGATGCTTTAAGTCGTAGTGTGTCCGAGTCCTGTAATGTTTTGGAGATTTCAAACATTAACATGCAAAATGTTCAGGATAAATGGTATATTGATCTTAAAAAGCGTATTTTAAAAAATCCACTTAATTTTCCTCATTGGAGAGTGACTGATAATAAGATTTATAAATATGTTCAGCTAGATTTTTCAGACTTGCGTGAAGCTGCAGATTTTTGGAAATTAGTAGTCCCTAAGGAAAAGAGACGGGAGATAATTAAGTCTTGCCACAGTTCGACAATTGGAGGTCATTTAGGTGTACATAAGACATATTTAAAAATCAGTCGTTTATATTATTGGCCATGTATGAGAACGAATATTGCTAAATTTATAAAACATTGTGTTGTATGTCAGAGAGTAAAACCGGAACAGAAGTTACCAGCGGGTAAAATGAGGGATAATTTAATTCCAGATAGTTGTTGGCAGGTTATTAGTATGGATTTGTTTGGACCATTACCTAAAAGTAAACGTGGAAATATGTATATTTTTGTAGTAACCGATGTTTTTAGTAAATTCAATTATTTTTTTCCAATTAGGAGAGCTGACGCAAAAACAATAGTAAATTTGTTAGAGGAAAGGATATTTTTGATTCATGGTATTCCAAAAGTAATTCGTACGGGGATAATGGGGTACAGTTTAAAAGTAAAGAATGTCAGGGATTAGCCCAAAAATATGGAGTGAGGATTATATATAATCCAAATTATCATCCATCGCCAAATGTTACTGAGAGAGTGAATAGGGTGTTAAAAACAATGCTATCAGCGTTTATTTCTGATAATCAGAGAATTTGGGATGAGAATTTAGCTGCGCTAGCTTGTGCGGTAAATACTGCTGTTCACGAAGTGACAGGACGCACACCATATTTTATTAATTTTGGTAAAGATATGATACTTCACGGCAGTGAATATAATAGGACAGAAGATATTGAGCATTCAATTGATGATGAATCAGTTCAACATAATAGTTTGGTTAAAAGAGTAGAAGCTTTAGCCAAATTAAGGGAATTTGTTAATAAAAAATTACAACAAGCTCACGTAAGGTCAAAAAGACCAGTATAATCTTAGGCGTCGCGATGTTCATTTTCTGGTAGAAGATTTAGTCTGGAAGAAACGATTTGCATTATCTGACGCTGGGAACTATTTTTCGTCTAAGCTTGCTGGAAAATTTGAAGGACCTTCTAAGATAATCAAAAATATTGGATATTGTATATATGAATTAGAGGATATGAATGGGAAGTCCAAGGGAAATTGGCATGTACAAGATTTAAAACCTTATTATGGTCCAGATGACAACTAATTTGAATAGATAATTACAGGGTTAATGTGCGCTTTTATATTAAAAAAAAATTACTTCATAATTTTTTTTCCTTTGGGAAAGGGGGTGACTGTTACAGTTTGAAAATTGCATTTTATAAGTTTGATTATCTCTGTTAACTTTTCAATTTTAAATTGTTAAAATACATATGTAGACTCTTACCTTAAACATTAATTGTTAATTAAGTTACCTGAAATAGCCAAAATCTTCATTATATTTAGTTTCAAACCTTTGTTGATGTTTATATTTCAGGAATGTTTTGTATCTTGTACGACATAGCGTTAAGACGTCACACGAGTCTCTAGTACTTCAGAGCGTTAGGTAGTCTGTTACAGCTACTTTTATTGTAAATATAGTTACAATTTATGATTATAAAGTAAGTATTTTTGTTTCCCGGCTAAAGGCCATTTGATTCTTCTGAATTTAACTCTTGTAACTTATTTAATTTCATTAATTAACATTTTAACTTATCTATGGCCGAGTGGCTAGTAGGTATGCTTATTGAGTAACCACAGGTACTCGTAAGATATTGTAATATACTCTAATAGAGATTTTATGATAAATTTAGTTAGTTGTGAGAGGTTCTTGCACAGACCTTGCGGAAATTCCTAGTCAGAGGCAATGTCCTGGATGTAGGTCTATGTGGCTGCCAGATCAGGCTGAACAGTCAATTTTTACAGTGTAGGTCTGACAGTTGCCGTCTTGTGCAAGACCCTGTCTAACAGGGTTTCACTTTTTGCTTTCTTTTATCGATAAACTTTATAAATTTAAACCTTCAGAAATTTCATTGTCAAACCTAGTACTATCACTTTAATATTTCATTCCACTTATTTATCTTTTAACTTTAAGTATCTATTGTCCACCAAAGTAAGAGGAGCTTGCATTTATAAAACCAAGTAACCAAGGGCTTAACAACACCTTAAGAATAAATATTTGTATTGGCCTCTGCGAAAATTTGGCTTTTATTTTAAATAGAGTGACATTGAGGACTTGAGTGAATGAGAGCTTATAATAAGCTAGGGTATACCGATTGTGACATAAGTGTTTTTTTTTTCCTAGTTTGTTTTTATCTGAGGCCAAACACTAGAACATTTAAAGGCTTTTAAGTAAAATAAAACTAAGGTGGTAGGTAGATAATAGATTATAATGGGATCATGGATTTACGAAAAATTAATGAATGGTAATAAATAATAATAAAAAAATTGGATTACATCTTTATTCGAATGATCTCCAATTGGTGGATTGCGGATTAATTTTATTCCAGTAATGTAGTTACTTAGTACCTATTACTGGTTTTTTATTCCTGTAATTCTGGATTACTTTTACTTTTTAAAAACACATTCTAATAATCCCATTTATGCGTTTTCCATAGTTATTATAATGGAGGATATTATACTTGTAGATCGATTTTCTTAGCTAACCTAAACATAAGTAGGCAAATCCCCATTATAAAAAATTAAAAATATTAATCATTAATTTTACTAAAGACATTTTTCGCTTAATCTAATTTATTGGATTTAAGGATCTGAACCTTTTTTTAGACCTTTAATATACTATCTGAATTAGAAACTGATATTTAAGTTATAACAAACTGTACATTGCTTAACACCCAACAAAATATTTCACAAGACTACTCTACTACTCTGATCCAAGAAGATTCCGAACTTCTCTCCTAATAATCTGTACCGCACCGACACACGCACACTTGCGACCGACGGCCAACGTTGAGTCACCCTTTTAACCCCCCGCGCGATCCCCTCGAATTGCGGGGTGGCAGACAGAGGGGTGTTTGTCCCTCATTGGCAAAGTATAATCACTTGTGTACCTCCAGTATCGCATTATACGCACGTCTATAATTTGGTTTTAAAAAAGTTTAGTTAAAATGATCGTAATCCTGTGAAAATCCTAAGGAAAAAATCATCGAAGTTTTCGAGACAATTGGTAGAAAATAAATGTCGTGTTGTGCAGGGTCAAAAGTAAACTCTTATTGTGTTTTAAACTGCAGTTCCTCTAGTGCGGTCATAACATGTGAAGTGAAGTTGAAATTCGGTTGTAAAAAAATTATATTCAAAATAGTGGTAAATTACATTTATAGGTATTATATACCTACTTTAATTATTATATTACATATCAATGTAACTTGTACACAGAGCTAAAAAGTAAGTCCAATGGCTATTTACCATAGTCTTTTACAGTAAATGTTTTCAGTTATTTACGTGGAGAGGCAATTTAGTTTATGACAGTCGCGCAACCAGGATTTCGGCATAGGAGGGCTGGGTGGGTGATTAAACTATGCCAATTTTAAGGGCAATGCATATAAGTTTATCAAAAATAAATGTTAAGAAGAAATAATTTGTATTGTATCCAGACGACAAAAAAATGTGCCGTACGCGAAAAATTTTGGAAAAATTGTCAATAATTCTTTGAATACTAATTTAAATTTTACATTCTTGCCGCGGGACTCAAAATTAAGGTAAAATGGGTTCTTTCATACATTTTTTTAACGCTTTGTAAATTAGATGTGATGAATACTAATATGAAAAGCTGTTTTAGCTGAAATTAGTAAAAGACAAAAGAAATAGAATCGCAGGCGACAAATTTTATGAAAATTGTCAAAAAATCTTTATATATTAAAATGTAATATACCTATTCATACTAATAGCTAGGGTGGCAAATAAAGAAAAATGCTTAGGCATCTAGTTTAGGTTAGCTTCTACATTTTCTATGACTTCAAAGTTCAAAGCAGAGAAATACCGGAGACGAAAATTTTGGCTAAGTATGGCATATTTGAATATGACGAACAGTGTATGTTTGAAGCAGTTGGAAGGAGGAGGAGGCTGCATCCTCCCTCCCATCCCTGCCCCGGTAACCCAGCTAGTTTAAGGGTCAAGGGTCAGATACGCCTTTAAATTGCAGCCAGTGTATTAGACGATGCTTAATACACAGTAGATATTCCAATTAGTAAAACAATTCTGTTTGGTTTTGCAAAGAGCTTTAATAAAATCGATTATTTTTAGTCTGCCTTTTATATTTTTATAATATTTGACCATGTTTTAAATTAAAATGTAATCTCCATATTTATATTATTATTAAAATTAAAACTAATTAGGTATATCATTTAAAAAATATCTTAAAATTGCTGATTGGGCGATTCTACCTTTTTTAGTTTTTTAGTTATTTGAAAAATAAATCCTATTTTGAGAATAATATTCTCTTTTCGAGGCTCTTTTCAAGGCTCTTTTCGAATTCGGAAGAATATTTCCAAACAACTCTTGAAGTAGAATTTAGTTCTATAATTAAATTATTAGATCTCAATTAGAAGAGAAACTGCGGCATGTCATGGCGCAGAATATAATAGTCTATGGTCATGGTGTTGAACAACATAAATTTGAACTCTCTTCGCAGGGTTACAAATTTTATCAAACAGTGTCAAAAATATATATTAATAATAACGGTCGACATTTTCATTTATTTATTATGATTTCTTATTATTACTTTTATTGTTTTTTTTTTTTTTTTGAAAGTTGATTATTATATTTAAAATCTTAAAATACGGAATAACAAGATTAATTAACCCTGCCTAAAGTGTTGTTACCATAATAATATCTGACGCTTATTACGAAAATAAACGGTCAAATTTAAGCGTTGGGTGTCAAATACAGTTTATTATTTGAAACGCCGAATTGTATTCGTTGAACCAAAGATCAGCGCGGATTCTAAACAAACGCCCATTGTACAATCGACTCTAAAACTCTGAACGAGCTTGGCTGAACAGATGAACCATGCATACTTACTACGTCTCCACAGTTGACTCTAAAGCGACCTCCGCCTCGTAGGGAAAATGAAATATGCTTATGTAAAAAAATATGTGACATCTAAATATGTAAAAGTATCGACACTAATACTATACAGGGTGTCGCATTATAAATAACACATTTTAATTTTTGTAATAATAATTCATTAATTCGTAATAGCGGGAAAAACTTGCCATATTAGCACACAAATAAAACCTCAAAATATTTTATTATAAGTAAGATCTTCGGCCCTCTACCACCGCACAAATAAATTTATAATAAGCTTTTTTTTTGGGAAATAAGTAGTTAATTAAAACAATTGCAATAGTTGCGACATGCTATTTTATGAAAAAAAAAAAACTAAATAAACATTTTTACAGCTTGCATCCATACAGAATTAAAAAAAAAAATAGTTTTCCAACTAGAAATAAAATTAGAGCGTCCTAAAAATATAATCGATGTGTAGACCTTGTAGTCGAAGCTACATTATCAATTGGTGGCTTAATTACGGCAGAAATTCATTCACGAAAATTCATGCCAAAACTTGATACCAAAACAATTATAATCAATAAAAAAAATCGCTATGGATGAATGAGGGGGGGGAGAGCCCGCTAAGCAGTCCTCGTAGCTCGCACATCTTGGTTGTTAATTATTTAAACAAGCTAGGAACACCTCTTGATTCTTAATCTCTAATTAATGTTTTGGAAATTATAATTACATGTTTATATTTGGCAAAGAACTAAAACGGGTATATTTTGTAAAAAAAACTTAAAAATGTAAAAATAATCAATTTTTATAATGAAAATTATATAAAAATAATAAAAAAAAAAAAGTTAAATTGGTAAAATATTTTTTTCTTTGCAAGCTGTTAGAGGGCACGAAATGACAAGTATCAAAAGAACGGATAATAAACATTATATTTGTAATCAGCTAAGGCAACTTTTCGGTAATGTTACAAAATAAATTTTCAATATTTTCACTTTTCATTACGAATTCATCGCTAAAGAAAACATTCTTGACGAAAAAGGAGTTTCGAACTTTGTATCGTGCCCGCTAGAAAAATGTTACTCGTCATTCAAAGACGATGCCTGTGAGTTATTGGTGAAATTGAAGATGGGATTAAACGTGTTTTTTCCAAGCCACCGATGATTTTTTAATGTGAAGTTTTTTACTAATTTTTTGAACAATCTCCGTCACTGACCAAGTAATGGCAAGTTCTTTATCTTCGGTTAAAACAGTCTTCGCTCTTTCGGTTTTTTCATACTGAACACTGCCTCTACGTTATAACCTTTCTTTTAATCTCTATACTTAAAGGATCTCTCTTTTCCGAAAAATTTTGGGCATACCTATATTCTTGTCGTTAATAACTTT
This sequence comes from Polydrusus tereticollis, assembly GCA_963920685.1. Classification (NCBI taxonomy): domain Eukaryota; kingdom Metazoa; phylum Arthropoda; class Insecta; order Coleoptera; family Curculionidae; genus Polydrusus; species Polydrusus tereticollis. The sequence goes on from OY987326.1 coordinate 136,080,270, forward strand.
CTTCCAAAGTAGAAACCATATATATTAATACTTGCAAAAGTTTAACAACAAAAAGTAACTAAAAATGTAAATAAACAACAATTTTCGATGTATACGTCCTAAACGTACAGAATTCATATAAGGTATGTATTGAACAAATTGAAGCAGCAACAAAAATAGAATATCAGGAGCATTTCGACATCTGCGCATGCGCCATAAGTGGACACTCTATTTCTAAAGAACACAACATAACCTTCAATATCGATTACTGTAAATAGCTTGTCGTGTTATTCGTTTTCTCAAAAGCTTTTATTATTTTATAATACGTTTTTGTATAATACTTACTTATAAATAAGCAACCGATTTTGGAAATACTCGATTAACAAAGAACCATGCAAGTGTGGTTTTATTAAGAAAAATATAAACATATTATTACTTACCTACCTGTTGGTGAATGGAATAATATGAAAAGTGCGTGTATTTCGTTGACAATTTCACACCGACAATTGTCGACCAATGAAAAACCTGTTTCTTGTATCGATGGTAACCCGCATGAAATTAAACTGGAAATTTTTTCCATCGTCATGATAACCTACATTAACAATAAATATCATTTTAACAACACCAAGTGATACGATAGTCAAAATTAGAAGCGTCAAAGTCAAAAACATCATAACTTATTCCACAATAGATCCACGATCAGCTGTTCCATTCCCATAACCTATCATATCCCATAACCTGAAACCATCAGAAGAAAAAAAAAGAAGAAGAAATCAGTGGTCGTGACGGGGTCTAGAGCCCGACAAGGTCACGGTCACTACTAATGTGCTGGCAGAATTGCCCCTCAGGACAGAGCCAATAACAAAAAGAAAGAAAGAAGAAAGAAATAGTTTCCCCAAATACCGATCGTAAGCAGTAGCGAGGGGGTGGGGGTCGCAGAGGGCCGAAGGCGTAAAAACAGTGAGGACCATGCTCAAACTTTGATCTAGTCTACCATTCTAATCTTTTGCATTAAAATTATATATGATATGAAGCATTTATTTCCATGTCGTTTTTGGTAAAAATGTTGGTTTTTAATATAAAATGGTGATTTGGATCTAGCACCAAATCAATATTGTTAAATTTTCCATTAAACAATAGGAAGCCACGTGTTTTTTTTTTATCTTTGGGACACTCGTCCGAAAACAATGCTCAAGAAAATATTTGTTCACCTCATATAATGATAATATTATGAGAAAAGCGTATCATGTTTGTTCACTATATAAAATATTTAGAATAAAAAGCTACCGTTTTTCTTGATTATCTCGAAATATTAAAATAGCTAGTTGGTACCATGTTGCATAACGGGGTCCAATTTCTCTCTCTCGAAAAAAATACTTATTCTGTTATTTCGCAAGAGGGGGGGGGGCTCTGGCTACGCCACTGCTCGAGAGTTTAAATTAACCGAATAGTACTTCATTCAAGCGTGTTTTTTTGTACAAACTTTCCTTGTCCTAGCGGACTCGTAAAATTATAGAAAACATCCTTTTATAAAAAAGTATCCGTAATTTTAAAGCACTCGTGATATTACCCGCCGATAAATTTGTTAAATATCTAATAAATGTTCAGTTTAGATTATTTTACCTTTATCAATCGAGTTATACAAAATGTTAACGAAACAAGCGGGGTAAAAACCCGCTTGTAACAGGAACTTTAATGCTGCTGTCAAAAATAGGACGCAAAGCGAGATTTGATAAATTGACTGCCGGCAAGAAATTATTGGATCGATATAAGATTAAATATTTCGTTGTAAAATGTAGCAGATATGTACAAAAAAGTACAGGGTGTTACAATTATTCAGACCATCAAAACTTATGGAAACAATTTTTTTAAAATTACAAAAATTTTAAGAAAATTATCACGACTTTTTATCGCCGCACAAAATAATACAAATTTTTTACAGTTATTAGGGAGCTTAAAAGAAGTTTCAATTTGAGTAGATTTAATCCACACTTCCCGAAATTTGGAACAGAAATGAAAGTACCCGGCATTAAAATATTCCGTAAGATCCTATAAAATCCTACTCAGTTAATCGTCAACAAAAAATTAACAAAGAAACTGTATTTTTCTCTATATATCTTTGATAACATATGAGATATAGAAGAATTACACACGAATAATAGGTACAGCGAAATTTAGAATAGTAGCGTTGATTGAACAGCGATACTAGACACTTGACATAACGTAAACGTCAATACGCAACCGCAGTGGCATATTTTCCATGTTAGCGTCTTACGCACTACGTAGACTTGCGTTCTCTCAAAGTCTTCGCTAACGTTGCCCGAACCGGGGCAATTCGCTGTCGAACCTATCCCATTCACGTGGTTTTTGATTATTTGGTTGATGTATTACTAACTGTGATTACTAATCTCTACTTGTTTTGTAAGTATTGTTGGCTTATACTATGAGTTTGACATTCTCATGCACCTGCATGGAACACGAAACATATCATCTATGAATTGCACGGCTGCATAAAGACTCCGAAAACATGTTAATCTGGGCATTAACGTCTACGTTAACGGTTACGTATGTCGACCACTTCAAGTGTCTATTAGCTTTTCTCCTCATTCAAGGTATCTAGCGAGGTGTGCAGCGCACGCCATTTAGTACTTGCAACGATTCCTCTAACGTCGGTCTTTGGTTCAGGTGATTCTACAAACTGTGAAATTTATATACATTCTATACTTTACTTAATTTCCTGCAGGCATTCTGTAGCATGTATACTTGTATATTGTATAGGTATTCCTTTTAATGCCTAAATACTTTACTCCTTTGCTGATAACAGAAACAGCAAACCGGCCGAAAGTAGGAAAAAAACGAGGGAAAGACCCACGTATTTGTAAAGTATACCGATGTCTCACAAAGCACTTGCATATGTTGGCTCATCCATGCCAATGGAAAGGCACGGCAATTGGGCGACTACAGTCACTCAGGATATAATTTAAGAAACAAAGATACAAAACTAATGTTCTAACTAATTATAATTACATATTATATGTACAAGGTGTTTCAGAAAATGTAGCAATCTCGGACTAGAATACAAAGTATGAAAATAACGTCGTATGATAATGTAGGTATTATATGTTTTAAATATCAGGTTTCCCTACCCCTAAATAGCAGACCTATTTTTTTTTCAACTTCTAAAACACTATTTTAAGCGAAACTTTATCAAAACTTAAAAAGTAATATTTTATGATAATCGTATTTACCATCAACAAAATAGCTACAATTTTCTTTGATACTAGCCATCAAACTCGACGTTTAATTCATTTATCTTAGTAGAATACCGGCTTGTTTTTTTTTTCCGAATAAGAATATTATTATATTTGATAATCATTATTTATATTATACAGGGTGTATCAACAAGGTGTTCGCCTTCGATAGCGCCTAAACTGCAAGAGATAAGAAGAAGAAAGAAGAAAATTACTAATTTTCATGTAGCTTTTCATAAAATATACAATATTTCAAAAACTAGAAGATGTAGGTAGATGACATATTTCGCAAAAAATAAAGGCATTTGAAAAATACGCCTTATCAGTTAAGAAAATGCAGGGTGTTCCATTTAAAAAAATTGACATAATGGATATTTAAATTAGCGAGATTTGCCAAGACAACACGATATATAGATATATAGATATAGATAAATAGAACAAATAGTGATATAGTTACGTACCAAGTACTTTAAGGTACTTATGGTAAAAATTTTGTTTAATTCTATTGATTCCATAGGCAACTATGATTTTTTTAGTAAGTCAAATAAAAATCATAAAAACCAGGAAATAATTATGTACTTGACAACGTCGCACTCAAATTCAAAAAAGTAAATATGACTGTAGAGATTCTTTCTAGAGGAATCAGAAAGAGAAAAAATATATAGGGTGTTTCATTTAACAAGGATAATTTTTATGTAGTACCAATATTTTGAGCCATCTTGTATGACGCAAAATATTTTAACGTTATGCTCCATTGCAAACCCTATATTTCTTCTATAAAACTTTATCTTATATCTCTTACAGTTTAGGCGCTATCGAAGGCGAGCACCTTGATTACTAACCATGTCTATAGGTAATATTTTTTTTTAATTTTATGTAAAACACAATATATTAGTAGTAGAAAAGCTTTATAATATCTTCGAATTTTTAAAAAGATGGCTACTGACATGCGTACAATTATTAATACATGAACGCACGGTGATGTACGCGCGTCGATTTTCGTCAAAAGACTGGAAAATTTGTGTAGATACTGGCGAACATCGACGCGAGTACATCACCGTGCGTTCATGTATTAATACTTGTACGCGTGTCTGTGGTCCCCTCAAGAAAAAGAAATAAAAAAATGTACGGCAATAGATTTTAGCAGGATTATTGGCTAATGTAAAATATTTTCTTTTTATATTACTAAACTAAGTTAACTTCTTATTAATTAAAGATTAAAACTAACCAACCTGAATCAACCTAAACTAATACGCTTCGCGGTATTTTAAATTTCATGTCGGCACGTCGGCGTTTTTAGAATCGTTTCATAAACTTTTATGTTATAAACTTGTCCATGGATTTTTTTTTTATTTCGTAGTTAATTTTTCTTGAATTTTATAATATCCATTAAGTTAATTACTTCGAATAGGTCCCAGAGTCCTAAAGTTTTCGTAATAACGTGATAAAATTAGCAATGTAATATCCCCCAATAAACAGTAACTAATAAAAGCCGTATATTTAAGTGGCCCACCTTAAAGGAATTTTTCTCAGAGTTTTTATAAGCACCAACAGAAAACTCACGTTTATTTCTTTATTTTTGGCAATACATGCACGATTTTAGAACATATTAATTTTAGCTTTAAAAACAAAAAAAAAACCATAAAACTTTGTTGGCCATAACTTATCTTTAAAATAGACTTTAAGTGCTATGGATATAATTTTGCTTACTTTATTTAAAAATAAAATAATATCAATATTGTCTTCTTTATCCTATTATACAAGCTATTTAGTATACAGGGTGTTTACTAAATATAGGGCAATAATTGAAGGAGTGATTAATTTTAGGAATTCCAACCCTCTATGTGGGTTTTGTTCAGCCCATACATGGACATTGTGGAAGTTCCTTATTGCATTTCTTGAAGGAAAATCAGCAGTATTTGTGCTCATCAAAAAAACCGACATGAGGCGCATTGTCACGAACGGTTTACAATCAGGCGCATCAAACCACATCCTAATCATAGGGGATCGTAAACGGTTCGGCTCGCAAATGTATATTATATACCTTTTTCTACTCCCATCTGCAATTTAGCTATTTCTTGCACAATCTACAGAATGGATAAGTAGGCCATTCCAGTTAACTGAACGGATATAATTTCATATCCATCCTAGTTAGGATATGAAATCGACCAATCACAGTAAAGCATCAGGTACCCAGGTAACTATTCGATTTTAAAATAAGTATTGTATGTCAATGTCCAATTATTGTCAGACGTAAATTCTTGCAAATTTTAAACTTAAAAATATGAGCGATTCCGACGAAGAAACGATAAACAGCACGCCGCCAAATATTCGTTTAGAAGCCAATCAAACCTACGAAGCCCTATTACCTGAAAAGTCCAAAAGTAAATACGAACTATCTTACAAAAAGTTTATGGACTGGATGCTGGAGCATGAAGTCAAAAATATATCAGAAAACGTTTTACTGCATATATGAAATATTTATCCAAAGACCTAAGACCGTCCACTCTATGGACAACGTATTCTATGTTAAGAACAATGTTAAATATAAAAAAAAAACGTTGATATCTCTACATATTGTAAATTGAAGTCATTTTTGAAGTTAAAGAGTAGTGGCTATAAACCAAAAAAGGCAAACATTTTGACATCCGAAGAAATGAAAACGTTCCTTCTGGAAGCACCAGATGAAGAATATTTGTTTACAAAGGTAAGTTTCAGTAAAGTACCCTTTATATTAATATTATGTCAAAAATATCTCATTTTGCACGAAATCCTATCGAATAATTAAATAAACCGTTCTTATATGCGCTAGACATTCTTTCAAGTAAGCGCTGCCGCGCTGGTTCAGTCTAGTGGTAAAGTCGCCGTACCTAGAAAGGGTCGGATAAAGGCTCCTTGGTTCGAATCCCATAGGGGGATAAATACTTTTTATTTTTTTATCTGATACCTATTTGATTTGTTGTCTTAATAATATAATAATTATTAGGATATTGATTTGATATTTCTAATTTATTTTAGGTGGTATTGATTTTTGGTATTTCTGGCGGATGCGGTAGACAAGAACTAAAAAATTTAAAAATCGATCATATTCGAGACTTGGGAAATGAATTTCAGGTTAGATTAATCGACACCAAAACAAAAACAGATCGTTTATTTGTAATCTCTGGTCTGTTTTACAAGGTTTCAAAAAAATACATGGAGCTTAGACCACTAAACATGGAGCAATTTTTTTTAAATTACCAAAAGGGTAAATGTACCAAGCAAGTAGTTGGCATCAACAAAATTTGTAATCAGCCGAAAATAATTGCTGAATTTTTAAATTTACCGAACTCAGAATTATATACCGGACACTGTTTCCGTCGCTCGGGGGCCACTCTCCTAGCAGATGCAGGTGGCAACACCTTAACCATCAAGAACTACGGTGGCTGGAAATCAACTCCAGTGATGGAAACTTACATCGAAAATTCTTTAAATAAAAAAAAGAAGATTGGTAATACTATTGTTAAATCAGTTCACAATCCGCAAATAGAGAATATTGCATCGACTTCTAAAGAAAATCTTGCTTCAAATATGTTAGCATCTACCTCGTATAATAGTGTTACAGAGAATAACGTTGCAAATTGCAATTTAAAAAAAGAAGCTATTGCATATAAGAACTGTACATTTAACAGTTGCACATTTATTGTAGAAAATAAACAGTAATCGTATATTATTATTATATAGATCTAATAGGTTAATAATTATTGTTAAATAAATTTCGTTGTTTATTGTAAATTTTATTTTTTTTTAAGTGTAAAGTTTCTTTAGTCGTAGAAAAAATACACTATACAACTCGAGTGGATTGTCCATATCGCACTCTAACGATTGAGCACTCCGCCTACGGCGTCGTGCTCAAGTTACGTCATCGTGCGATATGGACATCATATCCACTCTTGTTGTACAAACTACTATTACCCTCCTTTGTCCCAGCCGCACACGTACTTACAACTTGTCCAGGCTAGGGTGATATATGAAAATTTTGCTGGTTGCTCACAAATCAGAAAAAGAACGGATTCGGAGGAAAAGAGAGATATGATCGCGCGACCGATCGCTATTAATGCTTCTTCGATATAGTGCGTTCAGTGAGTGAATGCGCATTTGTCATTAACCCATTATGGTCAAAATTAGTCTAGAATAAAATAGACAGCGGTCCTCAAACAATTTCTACTAATTTTAGATATATATGGGCCGTAATTAAAATTTCCATTACAATTATTTATTTAATTATTTTTTATTTCATAACTATGTAAATAATAATAATAACAATTAGAAATTTTATTACATAAAATGTACATTTAATCGTCAATATCACTATCAGCACTGTTGTCACTGTCTATCAGAAGTTATAATAATTGGCCTTATTTCATCAATAGACTGTTTCGAGTCAAAAGAATCTTGAATCAATTTTGCCACGTGCTCAATACATTTTGACCAAGTCTATGAACCAATTTGTTTTAAAGCTTTATTCCATAAATTTAAAATGCTTTCTTCGTTCGTCGTTTGACATGCATGCTTGTCATAGTAGTTTTTGCAAATTCCCCACACTAATTCAATACCACTAAATTCACAATGGTATGGGGGCAGACGTAAGACCTCGTGACCGTATTTCCCAGCGAGGGAGTCCACTATGTAAGACTTATCCTTACCAGCAGTGTGTACTTTAATTTCGGATAACAAATCTGCTTTCAAAAATATATGGTCGTTTTTTATTTTTCTGGTGTTTAGCCAGTTCCTCATTTCATCTTTGGTGGAACTATTGTTTGGTATTTTTTCAGAAACTCGTGAGTGATATGAAGCATTGTCTAAAATAATGATCGAGGGTTCTTCTAGTGATTTTAGCACATATTCTTCAAACCAGTTCTCGAATATCGCGACAGTCATATTGTCATGATAGTCCTCCACTTTCTTCGATGAAGTAAAAAATAAACTTGCATCTGGCAAAAATCCTTCTCGACTTCCGGCGTGTATTACGACATATCTTTTTCCATTCCCGGATAAAACCCTTGAATAGCTGTATTTTGACCCATCCTGCCATGAATATTTTTTTTGGTTTCCCTTCGCAAAAATCCATGTCTCATCTAAAAATACCACAGGTTTTGAATTTTCGCACTTTAAATTAGCTAGGTATTTTCTCAAAAACGACCACCGCTTAGAAACAATGTGTTGTTGCTCACAAAGAATTTTTCGGTTGTTAGTTTTGTGGTACTTAAACCCCAACTGCTTTAAAACTAATGAAAGACTAGTACGTCCAATGTCACATATTTCTCTGTTTCTGATTTTCTCAGGGATCGATTCAAGAGTTACCACCTCTTTCTGTTTGTAGATATCATAATTAACTCCTCGGATTTGACATTTAACTACTTCTGGCAAATCATTGGTTTTCAAACTTAAACGGCGTTTTTTATTTTTCTTTTCAATATGGCCGTCTTTTTCTAAATTGTGAATATTTATCAGGGTTTTTCGTGATATGCCACAGGAATCCGCTGTTCGTTGTTGTACCGCCACCGTAGATAATAAAAGACCACCATTTTCCTTCTCTTTCTTGAAATATTCCTCAACTTTTAAAATAAGACGTCTTTCATTCGGTGTAAGAACATGTTTATCAAAAGCCATTTTAATATATCTGCTTTCGAACGTTACGTTAGCAAGTGAGACAAAAATAAGCCAAACTAACCCAAATATATAATATAAATATATATATAGCCAAACTAAAGAAAACAAAGAAAGTCCCACTCAGTACCTGTACATTATGCATTTAATTAATATAATAAATTACTTATTGACAAATATTTATTAGAATTAAAATGAATTGTTCCATTTTCTTAGAAGATAAATCCACAAACAAAATATAAAGAAATCCCCAGTCTCAGTCACTACCTGAACACTAAGCATAATATAATAGATAACTTATTGAGGGTTACTAGAATTTACAGGCGCCAGGTAATATTTAGTTTATGCATCCTTAATCCGATATAAGAAATCACTCAAGGAACGGACTATAGTATACCGTTCTTTGCTCTACGAAAGTCTCGATGAATATAACAAATTTTATCGCTAACTACGGCGCATCGAATGGGCGGTCCATATTTGATATTCTTATATATCACGCTATCTTGGACGAGTTGTACCATGAATATTTTTTGTGAATATGTCCTTGGGTATTTTAAATAGCTAGTGGGCACTGGCGGATACGCGCCTTAACAGATGCAACGTAGCCCCGTATATACAGTTTTATTTTAAGACTCGTTATACTCATGTCGGATCATCTAGTGTATAAAGCCAAACCAAGAAATAGAAATATGTACATAAACTGCTGGCCACTCGAACTTACCGATAGAGATTTTTAGGCAAAATTTAAAGTTTAATATTTTCAACAGGAATGTAAATTTTTCAACGCCGATTGCAGATTTTGAAAGCTGGTTTTTTTCGGATTAAGCTGCGTGACGTATATTTATTGTAGGACCATAGGTTTATTATATACGGGGTGATCAATAATGTCATGCAAAAAATCAAAAAGTTTGTATGAGTGAAATTTCCAAAATAAATTTTTTTGGTCGTTGCAATAGGGTCCGTTACTTAGGTAACATCAATATCTCTAGACGTTTTTGTCAGTTTTTGGATTAAGGACGTTAGGTCTTGTACACACTACTAAACATAAAATGTGGGTAGCAAAATTTTTAAAATGCTATAACTTGACATTGGATGGACGGTTCTTAATGATTTTTGCGGATTTGGAATCCTTATTTCACGTAGATTTTCTACGATCTAAATATTTTATTTGAGGGTGGAAATTTACACATTATACCGGGTCGAAAATATGTACCCCGATGCCCATATTTATGATCGACTGTAATTTCTACGCGACGCGTCAATTTCAAAGTAGGCATTGCAAAAACAAATTTGTTGCTATGGAATTAAAAATAGTTAACATTATTTTAAAAATAACCTGACACATTTCAATGTTATAATTTTGTAAATTTTAATTAATATGAGGCGTTTAACCACGACAGAAAGAGAAAATTGCATTCGACTTCTCAACGAAGGAATGCTAAAAAAGCAAATTGCGCGCATTTACAATGTCAGCCAAAAGACAATTTATAATTTAAACCGTCGCGTCGAAACTACTGGTGATCATAATTATGGGCATGGGGGTGGACATACAAAAAAAATAAACCAAAGAACCCAAAGAATTTTAATTCGAGAAGCTATGGTGAATAGAACAAAGAACTCTAGGAAACTAAATGACTCTTTAAGGCAACAAACTGGGGTGAGAGTTTCGAACAGAACAGTAAGAAGAACATTGAATAAAAACAACTTAAGGTGAGAATTTATTTTTACAAAAACAACATAATGCCAAACTGACAAAAACGTCTAGAGATATTGATGTTACCTAAGTAACGGACCCTATTGCAACGACCAAAAAAATTTATTTTGGAAATTTCACTCATACAAACTTTTTGATTTTTTGCATGACATTATTGATCACCCCGTATATAATAAACCTATGGTCCTACAATAAATATACGTCATGCAGCTTAATCCGAAAAAAACCAGCTTTCAAAATCTGCAATCGGCGTTGAAAAATTTACATTCCTGTTGAAAATATTAAACTTTAAATTTTGCCTAAAAATCTCTATCGGTAAGTTCGAGTGGCCAGCAGTTTACATATACTAAAATACATACATACGTTTAAGGTTGATTATTAAATATTTAAGAGTTTCTGGCGTAAAACAATTTTGCTATGCTGTTAAACATAAATGTAACATTAATGAAGAGTTTAAGCTACTTGAAAAGCATGTTCTTTAGGCTACTGTAGGTAACCTCTACTTTAAAAGTCCTAAAATGAGAAACACAAAACCATAATATCCCGATACAATATTTTTAGTTAAATTAATTTTATTAAACATAAATGTAGCAACACTAAACCCGAACGTAAAATTTGTTTTTCTTGATAGATTTACTCTATTATATCTCGTTCCTTGTCAACATTAATTTGCCAACCATTGCGTCGACTATATTATAATATTTTTGTAGGGAAATCATGAGCAACTTAAAGGTTTTCAACTCAAAAGTTGGCTACCAGGTTGAAAATAATATGTTTTTGCAATCTACAATTACATATAATGTTGAGCTGTAACGGAGTACGTTGATGTTACATTACATGCCTGTATATTGCTTTAATTTTTAATTGTTTCCCAATATATTTATCAACTTCCTTAGTGCCTTTACATCTTGTTTGTTTGCCAGGTCTTTATTTACAGTGGTTTAAAATAGCAGCTTTTACATTTTTTTTTAATTTGACCGCACCGGAAAAAGGTGTAGTAAAAACGGATAGTAAATGTTAGATATTTACAACACCTTTATGGCTTTTTGGTGGGTAATTAATTTTATCATAATACTTTAATTTCGGCAACAAAGCCATAAAGAATAAAAACAAGAAACAAAATAATTATTTCATTATCTTTTTATTGCTTTTCCTCAGACGGAAGATATCTCCTCCATTCCGTGGATATAAAAATTAATACTTTACATTATTTATAATAAAAAAATTTAGTATTGACTATACATATAACTAGACTGTTTTAATACTGACGAAATCCCATGATAGTGTTCTTTACTGGTAAAATAGTTTCCTGAGCTCACCATGAGGGTCTATCAAATTTTCTTTCCTAATTTTTAGATAATTTAAAACAAATTGCCCTATTTTTTTGCACACATTTTGCTTTTAAATTTTGCACACATTATCTGTACGAGAAACTACAGCATTTTTTTAAACTTTGATTATGCTTAATTTTGCACGCCTATTTTTGCATTTTATATTGAGAAAAGGTATACGGTGTCTTGATTGGGTTTTTACGTCAGGAATATCCTTTGACATCTGTTGTCTCATCGAAGACCTTTTGGGTCTTGTGGCTTAATTTTGAATTTTGATTAGGCTATTGCTTTATTTGATGAAGGTTGGAAAGCTGCATAGTGCTTAGCGCCTGTTGCATGTCTATTAGACGATCATGGTAGTATTTCTCTACTGTATAATCATAGTGCTTCTCTACTGTTAGAGATTTTTGCCAACGAGGAGCCAATCTTTCGGCAGTTTGTATGAAGAGTTTGGTCTGGCAGTCGTATATGAGTCCGTTATTAGTATATTGGTCGATACGTCCGTACGTCTGCAATAGTGTGATTATTTTTAAAAAGAATTCGTTGATTGTCGGTATTCGAAAGTCCTGATGCAAAACACGGTTCATTGTATACCTTGGAGCATTTGCGATGAGTTTCAGCGTCTTGTTTTGAATAACCTGGAACTTATTCAGCTCGGACTTACTTATATTGCACATTGCTCCATAAGTAAGTACCGGCCTGACCAACACCTTATAGAGGTTAACTTTGGTTCGATTACCAAGTCTACTCCGCCTGTGAAGCAGGGGGTAGATTGAGCTTAATTGATGCAGTGATGCCTTAATTATATTAATTGAATTTAACCTCCAATTCAGTCTTTGATCGAAGATAAGTCCCAGGTACTTCACTTCCTGGCACCAACTAACTTGAACCCCACCGACTCTGAGCCTCGTTTCGGGCCATCTAACGCGACTTTTGGAGAAAAATATGAATTTTGTCTTGGAAGGATTCAAACGAATCTTCTAATTAGAAAGCGACAAATTTCTGCAGGAGTTTTTATTGTCAGTTTAAGCGGGGCAGGTGGGTTTGCGTTCACAGTTTCTTGCTTTTCAGGGGTTTTTTGTTCTATGAAAATATTTGATGGTCCAGGTTGATTTTCGATCTCTGTAAGCTGTTCTTTATTATTTGGGTTTTCAAAAACGGCTGCTTTCTTAGAAAACGTGGATGCAACATTTTCATTCGGATTGGGTCGGTCTGTTACCGAAGAAGTCATAAAATCTATATCAGTAAAGGTATTAGTATTAAACGGCCATATGGCCGTCTTCAAAAATCCACTAGTAATATTATTTGGGGTGAAAGCTCTTTAATGTGCTTTACCAACCAGGCCAGCAATGTCTTTCAACGTAATTGTTTCACCTGGATGTGAAACGATAAAGTTATCTGACTCCTGATTAAAGTAGGTTTTAAACGGTCCATAAACAGAAACATCCAATGGTTGGAGTTTGTGGCTCGTATGGGGTGGTAGGGTAAGTAATGAAATTCCATTTGATTTGCACATATCAAGTCCACGAGGAGACATGTGACTTCGGTGAATGTCCAAAATTAGTAAGACTTTATTTTCCACGGAAGCTCTTGTGAATTTTATAAAATGTAGAACGTACTTTTCAAAGTTCTACTCCGTCATCCAACCACTTAAATGTGTTGCTACTCCAGAGCCCGGAGGTGCGCCTAATGTCATGTAATCTTGAATGTTTTGCCTCGGAAAGATGAAAAATGGAGGGATGAAGTTACCAGATGCGTTGATAGCACAACAAACTGTAACTGTTGCTCCTCTTTCTGCTGAAGTAACCTTTGTGACTTGCTTCTGACCTTTCTTGGAGATAATCCTTCTTGGTTTATGCGCAGTTTGCACACCAGTCTCGTCAAAATTGTAGATCCTTTCAGGGCCATATTCGTCGCGTTCCAAAACATTTCGCAATAAATTAAAAAATTCTGTGATTGTGTGCTTGTTAAATGCTGTTGAATGACTAAGGCTAGTGGCTTCAGGGGTTCTAAGTGACAGATAGCTATTACGTGACATAAATCCACGTAACCAATCGTAGGAAGCTGTTTTCTTTTTATTCCAGGCATCGGGTATTTTGATATGATTTTGGCTAGCAAATACATAAGCCAGTTCCCTTGTTTCCTTGGCTGTTAGTCCATAATTCATATTACTGGATGTTAGTAAATACTCTCCCAATAACTGCTCCTGAATGTCGCTAAATATTTGTTTTGTTTTATAATTTGGAGAAAACAAAACTTTATCAGGTAAGTCCTGACGAGATTCCTTGTATTTTTTGATATATCGGCTCAAGGTCATTTTATCAATGTTGAACTTTTTAGCTGTAGTTCGAAGCTTTCCTCCTTCGTCAGTGACCTCTTTAACTGCCTTTTTCATTATTTCTGTGGAGACAGGGACCCTTTCTGTCTTGTTAACCCACTTGAATGGCATTGTGGTTCTGAAAAGAGATTTTTTGTTAAGAATTTACAATAATGTTTCTAATAATTTGTTGTATTTTGTAAACATTAGACTAAATTTCGGAAATATATGAAAACCCTTTTTCCTACGACCACATACGAAAACTAAGTAAAATACAAAGTTTACTGCTTAGGAAAATACAACTTATCACAACATCTTACCCGTATCCTAATCTAAATAAATGAGGTCGGGAGGTATGATACATTTATGGGAGGAGTGATACATGTATCATTCCTCCCATATGAAAAAGTATCATTGCTCCCCTACAATCCTATGTTTAGAAAAATAATTCTGTCGTCTAACCACATAATCTATAAATTGCGCAGGCAGGCTAAAAGAATGACAAATCTATGCCGAATCTACTGACTACAACAAATTCGCGCAATTCATAAACAATTTATAGAAATATGATTTATCTTACTTTATTAAAATTATAATTTTTCCACTAAAAATCTGTTTATCGTCACTTTATATCAATAATGGCAGCTATTTACGCCAGCTTCACTCAAACGACTACTGAACGACTAAACGATAATTTAATAACGCAACGGAAGATCATATGTTTCTGTCGGCAGGATGTTTAAAAATGTATCAAGGCTCCCTAGTTTCCCATACATTTAAGTTAAAGGCACTTTTGTCAGAAAATTTAGTATATATATATTATAAATCCTAATTCAAGACTAATTATATTAAATTAAAATAAGTGCTCCTAAAGTCCGAATGTAACTTGCTCACAATGCAAGTAGCGGTTATTGTCCAGGCCCTTGGTTAGCAGGCAGGATAAATTCTATTGGCTTTAAGGGTCAACGTACACATAACTTAATAACTTATATACATAGGTTGGTATATAATATATAACAAAATTGTATATACAAAAACCATAAGCAAAACTAACAAAACCTGGAAATTAAAAATAATATCGATAAACCTTTATAGGTACTTAAAGTTTTTTTTAATCGAATTGAACTGCCGTTTTTACAAAAATCAGATCGATTCAGATCGCTTTACGACGTACTTACGTTGTTTTCTTCTTCTTCTAAAATGCTTCTTGATTGCTAAGTCACATAAGGACCCGTAAAATGAATCGGCAGATCGATTGGATCAATTTCAATTGAATTTATTATTTAGAAATTTTGATAAAACAACTAGTCAAGTGGGGTAATAATGAGACAAAAAAACAATCTTTTATTGGGGAGGATACTAAGAAGTAATTTAAAAAAGGTCTTTAATAGGTAATTAATGAGACAATGAATGTATACTACGAAACTGCTATTAAATTATAGTAAAAGTAAGAGATTCAAATATAGAATAAACAAAAATTTGTGTCTCATATTTACCCATTGAAAAGTGTAAAAATAAGACACTCTATGTACAAATATGTGAGACCTTTGAAACTACGGTTTTTTAGCTTTCATATGATATCTGGGGTTAAAGGAGGCAGGCGAGGGTAAAAATGAGACACTAAAATATGCGGTAAAAAAATTATTTGTTCTTAAAATTTGTTTTTACCCTTTTAATGATATTTATTCACAACAGGTTAACAGAACACAACATCAAATTCGTACAAAAACTAAACATTAAGTGTACCCACTAGGTGCCTGAATGCATTTCAAACTTAAAACCTACAAAACAAATAGAAGTTGAAAAACACATGTAAATGATAATGCATTACTTAAAGAACAGAATAGGTGTCAAAATCTATACTAAATAGGAGTTATTCAATTGCACGTGCTGTTCATCCACATGTGCTTGGGGCAGAGAGTTTCATTACAATATCGTCACGTTGGACATAATATATCTCGAGGTTGTCGGGATAACCAAACTTGTTACCCTTACGTCTTAAGTATGAAACTTAGACGTTAGAATCACGTACTGCAAGAACATTGGCTACATAATGCACAACCTTTTTTTTAGTCGCACATTTCACCATGGTCAATAATAATGCCTTGAAATCCATTATTAACCGATGTTCAAGAATCTATTTGAACGCAGGTAACTTGATTTTCTGATTCTACAACATGAATTCATAAACAAGAATAACCTGAAAGCTGATTTCTTGTGGTTAGGCAACCAGATAATTATCAGTAATTATTAGATCATTAGAGACGCTTGATATTGTAAAATATCGATACAATCAACATTTTGTCTGCTTCCATCATTAATTCTGGAGGTGTTGACATAATAATATCACTAACATTTTCTTCGCTCATTTTTTAAAAAAACGAAAAACTCGTGAAATCTGATAACATAAATAAACAAAATTGACATTAACAAAGCCACCTGACAAAACAACAAAATATTTTGCCAATTCCAAAGCGCAGGTAACTTGATTAAAAAATATATACTTATACCTATCTATAATTTTTTATAATTATTAATACTATAAGGATAAATGTCTTATAAAAGTTTGTAGTAGTGGAAAAAATATTATCTTAACCACGGTTTAGACAGCTTCTAGCCCTCGCGTCTTAAATCCCTCTCGTGATTTAAACTTGCCGTTGGTTAATAATGTCTAAACCTTGGTTAATAATATACTATTATTCTGTGTGGTAAAGGTATTAATCCCGCGAATTCATTTTTATTTTAAGTAGACGAAAAACCGAGGGACGAGTGTAGGTAATCGGCAAATACGGGAAATAAGTAAAGGGTCTCAATGTTATTGTTATTGTACCTATATCAAATGTTGCTAAAGGTTAACAAAACATGAACGAAAAATATTAGTTACTATGACTAGATTTTTACCCCGTCATTAATTTTAATATTTCAAATGAAACCTAAGAAAGTAAAATTGCTTCCTAGTGTCACCAACCAATTATAAACGTAATCTCTATCACGCTGCATCAAATGTTGGTCATACGGATTGAATTGATTTTTTTGTAAAATATTTTGTGAAGGATGTATTTTTAAATAATGCAATGCAGTCAATAGTCTTTCACGACAAATTGTGTTCTTAATAAAGTTTTACCAGTTAACCAAGAATAAAAAATATGTGACTGTTATGTTTAGGTTTTAACTACGCCCATATTTTGACTATAATAATATTATGTGCTTGCCTTGTGCACCACCTCCAGCTCCAACTTATTTATTTTGAATATCAATTTGTATTTTTTACACCCTCTTATCCTAAGTAAAGCTCTGTGAATACATTACAAAATTGAATTTCTAATAAAGAATAGTGGCAACCATATTCTTACATATATAACTTAAGATTATTGGCCCAATTACAAATTTTGTATATTTTTTATTTCTTGGGAAAAATTTTTCTGGCTAGTTCGGCACCACTTACAAAATTTAAACATATTTGTATTTATTATTTTATTATTCAAAAACATTTTATGATCGTAGCATTTATCTTGCTTGTCCCCTAGCCAAAGTCTATTTTTCGAAATTATTTTATTTTTAATTTTTGTTGCAATAAATTCCTGATGCTTATAATTATCAAAATATTTCTTAGAAAGTTGAACTGATTTTTTTACTATGTTTTTTAATAAAAAGAGTTTTTTTTCGCCAATCCATCCTCGAATAGTGGATGGTGCCGGTAGTATCATACCTTTGCGTCTTAGGAAATTGTAAGCCGAAGGAGATTTATAAAAAATGAAATAGCAAATTCCTTTTCTTTTTTGCCCTAGGCCCTACGTTTCTTATTTTCTCATATTTTCATCAGTACCATAGTTTTCGTTACGGATGACAAGAAAGATAATAACGGTAAAATGGTGAAAATGGTTAATTTAGATTTTTTTACTTTATGCTTTATAGAAGAGAGTCGTTTTGATCATTTTTAATTTTACTTGTTTGGAAATTAATTTTGCTTTTTCGTCTTAACTTTCTTGGCGTACATGGAACATCGGGTAAATCTATTAAATCGTTTAAAAATGTAGCATCATTTGCATTGGTCCTGGTATCTTCATATTTTGGTTTCTTTCTAGATGTAGGAGAGTTCCTTAAATATCGCTTTGAATAAGACTTCGTCGATGTAAGTACTTTTAATAACTTATCGTCATCGCTTCCATTATATTTTTTGGGTTCGGCATCCTTTTTTGAATGGAACTTATTGGTTTCCCTATAATCACTCCCACAAAAATGTTTATCGCAAAGAAGTTTTCGCTTTATCTCATCAGGCGATAAATTAGATAATTTTGCGTTTTCTAAAAATATACGTCCGAAAACAAACTTTTAATAAATTTATATAATAAATTTATATTTTAATGTTGCCAATAGCAGTGTCGTAGCTAGTCTAAATTTTACTGAAGGCAAGTCAATATTTTTGCGCCCCTATAACATCAACGCCCAATAGGTGAAAAGGGTAAGATTATCTTATATTGTCAAGAATAATCCAGAAATGCATTAGTAGTCCTATATTTTAGTTTGAATTGATATTCCAGAAAAATGGCTGATACTAGACATGATAAGTCAACGTTTCCCAAACATTTTTTTGCCCTGGCCCGGTAATTTTTATGATTTACCTTCGTGGCCCATCAAAAATTTTAGTGCTATATCCAATAAAAGTTTCTTTAAAGGTGTTTATTTTAAAATAATAATGTGCATTCCGTTTAAAAGACATAAGTTTACTGCATACAAACTTTTTGGGCCACCCTGTACAATGTAAAATAATTTTAAAATATGCGTCTGAGCCACCCCTATTATACTACTTTTAAACAGTTTTGCTAAATTCTTTAGATTTTTCATAGTCTTTCATTCGATCGTCGTTTGGCCACCGTGTATTTTCTAGACTAAAGAAAAACAAAAATATATAGTTTCTATAAAACGCGGATAAAAAAAAAACAATTAAAATACTCGCATTTATTGCCTGCTGATCCACTGTTTGTAGCCATATTACAGAAAGAAAAGAAGGAAAGTAATTAAACTGCGTAGGTATATCACAATATTCAATAATTATTCCGCTTTTTCAAAACTATGTTCTACAACAACTGGCCTCACTTCTTAGTTTACCTCAAATAAATATTAAAATAAAAAGCGGTGACAATAAACGTCTTTCATCCAAAGCCGCCTAAACAAGATGTGCGCCGCCGACGCCGGTCGAAGCCCTTCAAATTAATAATAAAATAATTATTCATTTCGAATCAATCAAGTCGAATTTCTAGCAGTAAGGACGATATGGCAACATCTTGGTTGATGGGATGGCGACATAAATGCGCTAAATAAAAATATATAGAATCTGCTTATGGTAGCGACCCCTTTAAGAATTTTGTAAAAAGAGAGTTTTCGCACGTTCGCTTTCTTCCTATTTCTCCAGAGTTCTGTTGCGTAGCTATATTTTCTGTGCCTCCGGGATCACAAGCTTATATAATAAACCTGGCTAAAGTTGTGATTTTTGTACCAAGTAAAAATATCTGGGCTTTGTTAAGCCACCAAATATGAATGAAATGAACTACTTTTTGGAATGGGCCCTAACTTCATGGAGTATACATAACAGCAGTTTTGTGTTTGCTATAATTCGCGTTCTGTCCAAAAAAAATAATACGTTTCTGTGCTAAAAAAATGCTTATAATTGTTGATCGTATCGAATGGAAAAAGAGTACGGAGACAAAATGTTTCTAACTCAATTCAGGTTCAATAGGTAATTGAATATCGTGTCCTGTAGCAGCTTTATAGTATAAACCTTTTTAAAAATGGTAGTTCATATAGGGCTTCGAATGGAACATTATTTCTAATACAGGTTTTCTTGGGAAATTCCAAATTTATGATGTCCAGAATTTCTAAATCTTCATTATAATATACAAATATTATCAAATCAAATTTATTTTTATCGTTCACGTTTATTTCACAAAATATTTCCGTTTCAAAAATTTTATGACATCCAAAGAAATATTACGTCAGTAGAAAATATACATAGGTACCTACAACAAGATAAGAGTATAGAAATCTTGGCTTTAAGATTTATTTTTTCATTAATAGTAAACCGGTTTATTAATTTTAAGCTTCGCTTTTTGAAAAGCCGAGATTATTTTCAATACCCAATTTACTTCACGTATAACTATTATTTTTTGACATTTGGTTTCCCATGGCAGCCGCATCTTTTCTTCTAGTGCGCTACTGACTTTTCAACTAATCAAATTATTATTCGATACTATGATTGGTCTCAAACCGTAAAGTTATAAACTAATAACTTGACGGTCATAACTCACACTGTGGATAATGAATAACAAAATTTGTTCAAAATTTAATTTATAAGGTCTTTATATTAAATCGATTTTGGTAGAAAAAAATATTATTTATCATGAATTGGTTATATTACTGGTTCAAGGTTTCTAATTGTTGCAAAATGACTTTTAACAGTCCTGTGTAAAATGAGAAATAAATCGATCCAATGAAACAATTTTTTTACTGTAAAAGACTATGAATTAAATAGTAAACAAGATTAAACCTACAAAAACATCCTAATTTTCAAAAATAATGACAAAAATAAAACCCACACGATGACTTCACACTATTGTCAACATTGTCAACCCATCACATGTCTTACTGATGCCAACAAGAAACAAAAGGGAAGAAGATTAAAAGAACATTGTAGGACCCCGGTAATGTTTAATAAAGATGGAGAACAATGAAGCGTCATGTGACCGAGCACAACAAAAGCATACGAGAGAGACGCCGAATAAAAGGTACGTAGCAGGAACTCAAAATTGATGATATAAAATATTTTACGATTTTATGATATTCAAATACAAAATGTTTTATAAAAGGTGATTTTAACTTAATTTCGACAGCTGCGTTAAACTAAAAGTTTTAGTTTCGTTAATAGTATGTGCGTAAAAAAAATAATTGCAAATGAGTTTATTCAAGTTGAACAATTGTTTTTTCGAATATTTTAAAAAGGAATATAAAGGATGAAATATTTCTTAAAAGTTTCAAAATGATTAGAGAGATATTCTTTATCTTACAATGTTTTAGCCAGATATCAACTATCAGCTCCTCAGTAAACCTTTCATTTGTTTGTAAACTGGCCGATTTTTATCCCTTCGTTTTATCTGCTTACGTATTAAAAAATACTACTTGAATTCGCTATCCTTTTGGTATATTGATTTATTGTTGAAGCACCATCGATATTAGAAGACTGCAGATCGTTGCCGACAATTCCTAATTACAAAAATTATTTTATTCAAGTACACGTGGCTTTACTCTAGTTTTTTCATATGAATCATTAGTAGAAATAATTTCAAAATATTAGCTTCAAAATGTTTGTTGATGAAACTTGAAGTACTTCCAGTGTGAATAAATATAAAGCTGGATTTCCGTGCATTTTTATGAGTATAATAGTTTGTTTAAACTTATTTTACAAGCTACGCATATAATAACCGATTATTTTTACAATCTTTCTTAATTTAATTAATTCATATTTAATTTAAGATTACTTGAAGACCACAATTTAAGGTCAATATGATGACGATATGTATATCACATTATTACATATTATGAAACTTTGGTTAATCTTCTACCGGTTCGGTATCGTAACAACTCTGTTACCGAGCTAACACTTGCCCCGCAAATAATCATTTGCTTATTGCTATAGTATTAAATAATAGTATAATATAACAAGTGCGGTTTTACAGCACACAAAGTTTAGTTGGCAAACCAACGCGGGCGCTATAATAGAAATAGTTACAGACATTGACTGGACATAAACATATACTTAGGTATTTTATTAATTATAGTAATAAAGATTTGCAAAATTAAAATAAACTCAAATAAAAAAAAAATTGCGCTAACCAGTTTCAAATTTGCTTTCAAACTTAAATCCAAGATTCTATTTTTACTTTTATTCTTTATTTATTCTAAGTTTTTGTGAAGTAGAATTTACAATAAATAAATATTTTTAATATTGTCTAAATCTAAAAATAAATAATAAATACTACTTAACCTAAGCTATCTAAATAATTAATTTTGTTTGAAGTTATTCTTAAAATACACTTTTAAAAGGGATACTACACTTTAAAATAGTTTATATTCATAATAAACAAAAAACGCCGCCGGCGCCGCTCAATACCCTATACGGCAAAATATTTTATTTGTTGATTGAAACAGTTTAACTCTTTCAATCAACGGTTTAACGCAAGCGGCATCGGACAGAGAACCCCCGAAATACTCACTCACTTTAGTCTGTTTATGGTGATGGGGTATTATCATTATGACGGAAAAATGTCAAGGTCAAATAAGGGATGCAATGAATCAAAAAATTATTTTTTGTGCGCCGAGACCCGAAAATAAGGACTTAATCCAAACTTAAATTAAAATGCTTTAGCGTTACTAATATCGTTCGATGTATTAAAATAACATATTATGCAACAGTGGGACGAAATGATGCTTTCGTTATAAATAAAAAAATTTTAATTGTCTAATGTCGTAAGAAATTGACGGCTTAATATATGATAAAAGCAATGCTATTTCACCACAGTAGAAGGTTAAACTGATAATTATAACTCAAAAAATAATTGTTATAGGTATTTGTTTTTGAGATTTGTTTTTACGCACATGCTATTAACAAAACAACCGGATTTTATTAATATTGTTGATGCCACTGTATGCATGTATATAAATCCGTTTTAAATTAATGCGACTTATCGAGAAAATCTTAACACTATTACCAATACAAAAATAATATAATAGGGTAATCTACCGAATGATTGGCACCTTAAGGTCATTATGCTTGTTATAAAAATAATGAATTATATATAAACTTTTGCCAGCTTTTTGTACTTTAGCATATAAGGTTAGTCTTATTTAAAGAACAGCTAAATATTTTTTCTTTTTTAAATGTATTGTTAATATAAAATATTTCTTTTAGTATCGTAATTTTTAAAACTGCTAATTATTGGAATTCGTTATATATATATCTTGGCACCCCAATTATTGGCACTGTGCTTAAATGGTAGTTTTTTTTAGGCCACCATAGCTTTTACGAAAATCTAGGGTACATGAAGGGATTTGTTTTAATTTTAACTGTTGAAAATTTCCAAATTTATTTCTATTTTAACCTAATAATATTCTTCTTGTAAACTATCTTTGGAATGCGTCGTGTTTTCTAAATATTGTCTCTATTTTGCTTTCCCAAACACTTTGAAAAGTCAAAATTACATTGGAATTCCACCGTTGCAATCCGCATGCTCTAAATCCGTTAATAATAGTTTGTCTTGTTAGGTGAGGTAAGGCTTCTTTTAAAATAGGGTCAAAATGTTCCTTTCCAAATTTGCAATAGGGCTTACTTTTATGCCGGTTAAGGGCTGCCTTTTGCCACAAGATCTTCAGAGGGCGAGATTATGGAACATCTGCGGACTGTAATATTCTTGTGGAGTTTCGGTATAAACAAACCAAAATGATAGATAATTCGGTACATAGCTGGCTGTTGATATGTAAGATGACCCTTGGGCCATCCAAAACAAGGATTATGAGAAACTTAATATTTTTGGCCTTTAAATTTGGGTATAGGATTGTTTTTATGTACTCCAAAAACACATCTGAATTTATCAAGCTCTTTTCACTCAGTCCTATTCTCCAATCTCCGGGAATATTTATAACCACTGATTTTGACAGCCTGGTTGAACTGTTTCTCCAGAAGCTGCAAACGTGAACAAAACTCTCAAATTCTGTTTTGCTTCTGCAAGGTCAACCTCATATGCTTAGAATTAGAATTTGGATGTGCCAATAATTAGCCAAATTTTTTTCCCGCCAAATTTAATTATTGGCATTGTGTCAATAATGCAGGTAGGTGCCAATGGATAAACGATTGTCAACATTTGGGAGGTTTACCCTAATTAATGTTTCAAAATCTGGAACAAGTCAATAAAAAAAGATCAGTATTGATAATATCATTACAGGATTACCAGAGAAAATTCGAAATGTTTTCGTTAAAATAGGTGGCGCCATGCACAAAAAGATAAATTTATAGAATCATTTTTAAATATTTTTTAACTTCAAGATACAATTCGATTTTTCAAAAGGTAGACACCAGTATCTAAAATTGAAATGGCCCGTTATTTGTGGTATTTGGCTAATACTATGATTTCATAATATTGAATTTTTCTAACTAATAAATAAAACAATATTTGATTTTTTATTCCTGTAGTTACGAAACTATAAATCTGTGTTTTACCTTTTTCAAATAAGCTCTTCTTGGAGATTATAAAGCACTGTATCAATTTTTGTTTTATAATTTTATAAAATAAAAGACAACTTAATAAAACGTGCCCGAGCATTTGTTCAAAAAAAAAGGTGCAATTTGATTAATTGAATTTATTCCAAATCACGGACTGGCACCGTATACTGTATCTTCTTGCTAGGATGTTAAAACAAATCACTGATATCGGTTAAACAGGACTAAGTCACACTTCCGCAATATTTTGAAACGGACAATCTTTACAATTTTGTCTTACATCCGAGTAATTTTCTAAACTTTTATTCTTTTACTTATTAGAATTTCCTCAGACTCGTGTTCCAAAAGGTATGACCAATGCTCTAAAAGAGAAGAAAATAGAGCAAGCACACCAATATCTCCTCTTCGTATGCCAGATCTTCCTCATCCCACCCCTCCACCGATGGCCAATATAATGATGACATCACGAGTTGGATACAGAAGACTCTTAGGCAAAAGCACGGAGTTTCGTTCTCCCATTTTGGGAGCTAGAAGTCGTAGTATAGATTTTGATACTCGGCAAAATATTCAAGGACTTGGAGAAACAAAATATTCGGATATGAACTGTATAGCTAATGATGACTTTCAGCAGGAACGTGTAAAAAAATGTGATTTCATTCAAAGAAGCCAGACAATTAACACTAAAAGGCAATCTTCTAAGGAAAAAATAGCAAATACAGTTGAATCTATGTCTCCTATTTTAACAAGAGCATACTTGTACCATAGAGATTGTGTAAGAAACTTGTATGGAGCCAAGACCGGGATTAATCGACATTCAGGTTTGTTAAAGGACTACATTTCTTATACATTTGTTTGTTAAAAAACTGTTCCACATAAATAATTTAGGTTTCAATTCTTTTTTAGCTAAGGTAACAGATCAGCTTGGGCTTTCCCCTCTCCCACGTCATAAAAATATTGAAAATCTATCGGAAGGCTTAGAAGATTTTATCGAATTTCCTATATATTCCGATTCCCAGCATAATTTACCTAAAAATAGTTCCAAAAGTAAAGAGACATATCAAATATTTGAGGAGCATAGAAACAAATATTTTTCAAGGGATTCAGTTTTGTCCAATGAGTTAGAAGAAGTTAGAACATTAAACAGCGAGTTACAGGAAAGATATATTGGAGAAAGTACTGAAGATTCTATGGGTAGAATTTGGAGAAGTAGGAGTAACAGCGAGACTAGCCCAGAATATTATAGTGTATTTTTCAATGAACACTATATCAGTGACATTGATGAGAATGAAGAGCTTAAGGAATTTATTTGTGGACATATGTCACCTGAAAGAAGGTTGGTATAGAAAACAAAATATAATTTCATATTATAAATTATTATCTAATATTGCTTTTTAGATTATCGGATCAGTCAGAACGCAATCTTAAAAAGAGTGGATTAACTAAAAACAACTCCGATTATTGTACACAATACCAAACAGTATCACTGCCATGTTCGTTAAAACGATCTAGTTCAAAAAAGTGCTCTAAAAGAACTAGTAAAAATCCTAAATCAAATACAAGTGCCTTTGCAGTTCATCATGTTCGAGAAAGTGGGCTTGAAAGTGAGCTAGTAGGTAATAGATGTCAGTTTAAAGCATTTGGTAATATTCGTGTTTCTAGTGCTTCTACTGACGATTTGACTTTACACAGAGTAAATAAAAGCAGCAAAGAATTAAAATTAAGTGATTCGGTATCTAACAGTAGCGGGGTTTCACAATCGAGTGCTCCAATATCGATTCCTAATTTTTATTCACGTAACAGTCATCAATTATCACAAGATATAACTAGTTTATCAAATTCCACTGCTACGTTACCAATTTTGAGTGTTAATTCTTATAACAGCAGTAGCATTTCGTCAATTAAGTCTAGTGATTTTTGCATATTTGTGCCTTTAGTGACCTCAAGTGTTAAAAAAATTGAGTGTAGACGTGATTTTACAGAAAAGGTGATGAAAAGTCCCCTTAGGACTGTGGTGAAGCTAGCTAAAATCAGGTAGGTGCCTTTGATATGTCATAGTGTGGTAGATACTAAACGAGGAATATCGTAATTTCAAGAAGACCTAACTAAGCCTGCTTAGGTAATTACTCTATTATTCTTAGTTTGAGTAGTAATCTCAAAAAGAAAAGGCATACTAAATTAACTTTGTTATTATGTGAAATATTTAGGTATTTAGTATACAACAAATTGTCAACAGCGTTTTCATTTTATGTACTTTACCTAAATAATGCTGATTCCTATAAAATATTAATAAGTTGCCTCTTAGGATAGGCCACTAAGGCAACTTGAGGGTACGGTCAATTTTTTATTTTTGAAATAGAAATACCGCCTATATCAATTTTGACCTTTAAATATTCAAAAACCGATGAATGTGAATTATTTGAATGATTTGATACATGGACTTTTTAATGCCTACGTGTCACTACTTCTTTTTTTTATCAATCATATTTGTTGCGTCGGAGACGACGTAGAATAACCCTAGATATAGTAAAAGTGATAATGAAGTATAAAATTTTTTCCACCAATGATCGGAAAATGGAAGAAAAATAGTGATTTCTTTAAAAGCATCATTTTTCAAACGACATAAATGCAGATACTCAGTACCCTGATAAAATCAACATTTGGACAAGTATCGCTCAAAACCAAATAATAGGTTCGTTTTTAATGATGGAAATTTAAATTCAGAGCAATATTTGCTTATATTAGGAAATCAAATATTGCCCGAAGTTATAGTTAAAAACGGTCCTAATAATATCACTAGTCAACAAATACAAAAAAAAAAATGCCACTGATGCTATAATGGCTGTACGGAGAGTCCTAATTGCGAATTCAACCACCTTAATTTTCCATCACTTATAGATTTTGAGTTATAGAGTGTATCAGATATTCTTATTTTATACAAACATTGATATACAGGGTGTCCCACGGTGGATGGCGTATTAGACGTTTATGGAGAACTAAATAACGCATCATTTTGAAAATTTGGCAACCGGGATAAACGATCATGGTCTACAGTTTAAAAATATTTTTGATTATGCCGTGTTGCCGCTTCTACTCTAAACCGGTGGCAACACCGCTATTTTAAATAGAATACCCTGTATATTCTTTAATTTTCGAATTCCTCATATAATTATGAGCAACTTCTCTTAATATTTCCCTATACCTATCTGTAGCCGTTTTTCGGGAATAAATTAATTTCAATTTTTTTTTACAAAAAAAGGACTTCCAATAAATTTTAATATCTCCCTTCTTCTAAACAATTTTGAGCTGAAATTTGGGTCATACCTGAACAATGCATCTAGGCATTTGATCTTTTGGTCAAATCTTAATTTAAGTATACAGGGCGATACAGAAATTAATTTATGTCGGTTACTTACAAAAACGCCAGAAAAATTATTTTTTTTAAATGGAACACCCTGTATAATAATACGGATTTGAGAAGCCAATAAAACTAGCTTTCAGAGTATGTATACTTTGCCTAACACCTAACTTCAAGTTTTCGATTTATTAGCGTTTATTCATAAAACTTCATAAATCGACAAACTTTCTACGGTTTTTATAGTAGTGGGCTATGGAAACAAATTTTTTGTTAGATAGTCACCATGGCAACTGGTTTTATAGAAATTTCATTCTTTTAATAATTGTGATTTGAGTACCTACGATGGCGGAAAATAATAATTACTCTAATACAGTTTTAATGAATTTATTTATTTTCCATGGACAGTGTGATCAAATAATTAGCAGAACCTGCAGAAAATTTAATGAAATGTATCCGAATTTACCGCAGATGCACAAGTAAAAGTATAAAGGGGTTATATCAGGTGATCCGTCAAGTTGATACCAGCATCTCCTGTACTCTTCAAGTGAGAGACTATCCGTAAAGTTTTCAACTGTTGTGTTTAAAATATGTACATATTTCCCAGAGTTTAGGTTTTCATCGTAAATCACATACCTCACTTGATTATCCATTATTAAGCAGAATACATTAAAACTAAATTTATCTTGAAAACCTGCCTCTCTTGTGACATGGGGATTCTCATTCGCCCAAAAGTGGCGATTGTGACGATTGAAAATGCCCTCCCTCAAAAATTTGAATTCGTCAGTCCATATAATTTTACTTAAGAAATTTGGATCTTCCTGGATATGCACTAGCATCATTTCGCAAAACTCGACTCTCTTATGACTATCTTCAGGCTTAAGAGCTTGAACCCTGGTAAATTTATAATCATGCATTCCATGTTTCCTTAGAATTCTTTGTGCCGATGAATGTGCAATGTCTAAATCTTCTTCGGCGCTGCGCACGGAAGCGTGAGTATATGCAAAAAAATATGCCACAACATTAATTTCATTCTCTTCATTAGAAGTCACGGGTCTGGGCAAGTTTCTTGGTGCTTTTAAAATTGACCCAAACTGTCTAAAATTGTTCTGAAGCCGAATAAATTTTTTGTTATTCATCTGCGGCAAATTCGGATACATTTCATTAAATTTTCTGCAGGTTCTGCTAATTATTTGATCACACTGTCCATAGAAAATAAATAAATTCATTAAAACTGTATTAGAGTAATTATTATTTTCCGCCATCGTAGGTACTCAAATGACAATTATTGAAATAATGACATTTCTATCAAATAAGTTGCCATGGTGGCTATCTAACAAAAAATTTGTTTTCATAGCCCCCTACTATGAAAACCTTTGAAAGTTTGTCGATTTCTGAAGTTTTATGAATAAACGCTAATAAATCGAATGTTAGGCAAAGTATACATACTCTGAAAGCTAGTTTTATTGGCTTCTCAAATTCGTATTATTATACAGGGTGTACCATTTAAAAAAATAATTTTTCTGGCATTTTTGTAAGTTACCGACATAAATTAATTTCTGTACCGCCCTGTATACTTAAACTAAGATGTGACCAAAAGATCAAATGTCTCATTGTTCAGGTATAACCGAAATTTCAGCTCAAAATTGTTTAATAGGAGGGAGATATTAAAATTTATTGGAAGTCCTTTTTTCGTAAAAAAAAATTGAAATTAATTTATTCCCGAAAAACGGCTACAGATAGGTATAGGGAAATATGAAGAGAAGTTGCTCGTAATTATATGCCAAATTCGAAAATTAAAGAATATACAGGGTGTTCTATTAAAAATAGCGATGTTGCCACCGGTTTAGGGTAGAAGCGGCAACACCGCATGGTCAAAAATATTTTTAGACTGTAGACCATGATCGTTTATCCCGGTTGCTAAATTTTAAAAATGATCCGTTATTTAATTGTCCATGAACGTCTAATACGCCATCCACCGTGGGACAAGTATTTATACATAAGTTCAAACCAAGAAAAAAAAACAAGATATTTTAAGGATAACAGGATATATTTACAAAAATACACATGCAAATACAGTTATAGTAAGTATTTTGTTTATAACTTTTTTGAAATGCTGACTTTCGTTTATATTCCTGGTCGCTTTCTCTCATAAGAAACCAACTCTAATCTCCCAGCATTGCTGGATCCCATGTGCCTTGGTAGCGTTGCTCCATTGTTAGTATATCCTGGTGGAACCTTTCTCCTTGCTTGCCACTAGCCGCATCCAAATTATCTGGGAAAAAATTTAAATTGGAGTGCAAGAAGTGTATTTTAAGAGACATGCGACAGCCCATTTTGCAGTAGGTGTCAAGTAGTTCTTCTACAAGTTTCTTGTAGTTTTCTACTTTTTTGGTTTTTAAAAACTCCGAAACGGTTCTTTTAAAAGAACTCCACGCAACTAATTCCACATCACTTAATTTTTGATAAAACTGTTGATTCCTTAGTATTTTTCTAATTTGTTGTCCAACAAATATTTCTTCGTTAAGCTTAGCATCACTTAGTTTAGGAAACATTTGTTTAAGGTATTTAAACGCATCTTCTTCTTTATCCAATGCTTTAACAAAATTTTTCATCAACCCTAGTTTAATGTGTAAAGGAGGTAACAGAATTTTTTTGGGGTCAGCAAGAGGTATACTCTTTACGTTAGCTTTCCCTGGAATATATTGATCTCTTGGGAGCCGTTCTTTTACTTTACTTTACTTGGTAATGGCTCCGTGTTTCTCTACTGTCCCACAGACAAAAAAGACAGCAATACTTCGTAAATCCACCCTAAAGCCCTAGTAATAGGGCTTTAGGGTGGTATAGGTAATGAGGCTTTTAGGTCACCACATATGTGCCACTTATACTTATGTTTATTGCATTTAGAATAGGTTACATACTTTGGTATGTTTCCTACATGTCAACTGCATGTACAAGAGGAATGGAGGGTCTTTTGTTGCCATTACGGAACAGAACTGCTTTTATACTTATTCTAGAAGAATTTATAAATAAGCGCCATTCAGCCGGGTTATGTGCAAACCCTAAGTTTTCCATAATACTATTTGGATTAACACAAACACACATTTTATCAAGTATAGTAAAAACGACGATAGCTTCTGGCTACGGTTCCTAAATATTGTAGCTTTGGTTCCAGTGGCTAGTAAATTCCATTGTTGTAATCTGGAACCTAATACTTCAGCGTGCTTTTTAGACAAGTGGAGGTCCCGAACTAGATCATTTAATTCAGCTTGATCGACTAATTAGGGTGCTTTTCCTGCACTTTCGGGAAAATAAGACTCGTTCTTGTCTCATACATTATCGGGTTCTGCGTTACTATGGTACATTTCTAAATTTTCTTCTCAAGTTGCCGGGGGCACTGGAACTGGTAAGCCTCCTCCATGAAGAACCGGTTTTATTGCTGAGGGAATATCCGAATATTCAATATTATGTTTGCTCTCAGATTGCTTACAGATAACACTAATATAAGGCTCTTACTATTGGCTTAATCGCGCACTTCGCTTCTCTATCTAATAATGACCACTACTCGTGCTAAACCAATACTGATGATCCGACGGCCGGCCAGCTGCTTTTATAGCCGTTTCGTACCTCTGGTATTTTCTAGAAATATCGGGTATCGGAAGTTCGAGAAGCGACGGTATAATTCTCGTATACAGTAGATTCGGCTACGGGGCAGAGTGAAATTTGGAATTAGGTTTAAATGGGTACTTCCGTTACTTTAAGCCCTAGAGGGTCAAGACTTTGTGGTTGAGGTGTCATCCCTAGACACCCCCCACGCGGTGTTGCCAGACTTTGCACAATTTCCCTAACTTAGGGAAAACGTAAATTTGACAACGTCGCGTTCCGGTACATTAGAAATTGCTTTTTAAAATAATGTGATTAAAATCCTGATTAATATTTGCTGAAAGAAACCATAACTCAAAAATTTTGCGTGTTTAGAGACCAAAAATTAAGAAAAAAACTGCCTTTTACATTACATTTGCAAATTGGCTATAAATTAGTGTATATAGTTGACGTGGTTTCAACAAGACGACACCCTGCATTTTTGACTATATACAGACCGTCCACGGATAGGGTTTACAATAGCACAAATGGATGAAAAATTTCATTTTTCGGGAAAAAGTCATTCTTGATAAAAAAAAGTTTTGCTTGTAAAAAAAAATGCAATTCAAGAAGAGAAAATTTTGATTTTTTATACAGGGTTCGAAAAAACTTCAAAAACATGATTTGTCTCCAAGAGCAAACTACCATTTATTTTTCATTTTTGACCAAAATGCCAATTAGAAAACTTATTTAGAATAACGTTTGTAATTTAAATCCGAGATTTAAAATAAATTTTCGATTTTTTTAGTTTTTTCAATTTTTAGAGGTAAATGAAAATTTTTTTTGGATAGCATTAGCGGTCGAAATACATACATTATCAATGACTTTATATCTTACAGAGGGGCATCAAAAAATTTCAAAAACTAATTTGTGGTGTTACCAGAAATATGTATTATGAATTTCACAAATGAAATGACTCCGGAAATATCACAACAAAGTCTTAAAATAACAACAAATAATAATTTTATAATTTGCTATTCAAACACCCCCCTCCATATTCAACACATTTTTCCAGCTGTAAACGAATGTGGTCAAAACTTCTTCGAATTTCTTCAATGGAAATTGTTTGAACAGCTTCAACAATTCGCTGTTTTAGAAGCTGTACGTCGTTCTCAATTGGACGGGCGTACACTAATTGTTTGAGGCGCCCTCAAAGACAGACATCTGAAATAGTTAAATCGGGACTCCTTGGGGGCCACAGAACCGGACCATTCCGACCAATCCATCTGTGGCTAAATGTATTATCAAGCCATTCCCTCACTTCAATTGCGAAATGCGCAGGGCATCCATTTTGTTGAAAGTACATTTTGTTCCTAAATTGAAGAGGCAATTCTTCTAGGTTGTCAGAAAAGAATGTTTCCAACATTTCAAGGTAACTCCTACGGTTACACGTGTTTTCAAAAAAGTATAAGCCAATATTGCCATAATGTGAAATCGCACAACAGACATTTACTTTTTTGTAATATTGTCTTCTAGCAGGAATTCTAAAACGGGGATTATTTTTGCTCCAGTATCTAATATGCGCAGAAGACACTTTCCCGTTTGTTGAAAATGTCGATTAATCAGAGAACATGATAAATTTATGAAAATTACTGTTTCCACTTACAATTTTGTCTCCGACCCAAAGACAAAAATCCAAACGTTTGGCTTCGTCTCCTTCTTCCAACGTTTGATTAAAAGTTTGCTTAAATGGGAATATTTTGTTTGCCTTTAAAATATTCCGAATGTGAGATTTTTTTACTACATCAAGTTCTTGAGCTCGGTTTCTTAATGAAAGGGTAGGATTGTCAGCAACAGACTGCAATACGATTAGGAAAGCTGCGTCATTCCGATCATAGTTTTTTTTTTTTAATTGGAGACTGACCCAGTTCGCTGAAATTTTCTTAATAATTTATGAAGTCCCATTTTTGAGACGTTAGGATATCTTTGATTAAATTTCACTATCACAAAGTTATAAGAACATTCGCTTGCACCGTAACATTGAACTAAATAAACCCTTTGTTCTAAGGTCAACATTCTCAAAACACATCAAATACTATTTGACAACTTCAAATTTGCCCCATACGAAAAGCAAAGTAATAAAAAGGTAAAAAAATTCCTTGTTTTTACAAAAGATGGTAGGAATGCATTTAAAATTTTAAAATAAGATACACACCACCCATTGTGAAAATAGAGTTTAATAAAATTTTATATTAATATTTTTATTGAGCAGCAAAATTTTCATTTACCTCTAAAAATTGAAAAAACTAAAAAAATCGAAGATTTATTTTAAATCTCGGATTTAAATTACAAACGTTATTCTAAATAAGTTTTCTAATTAGCATGTTGGTCAAAAATGAAAAATAAAGGTAGTTTACTCTTGGAGAAAAATCATGTTTTTGAAGTTTTTTCGAACCCTGTATAAAAAATCAAAATTTTCTCTTCGTGAAATGCATTTTTTTACAAGCAAAGCCTTTTATCAAGAATGACTTTTTCCCAAAAAATGAAATTTTTCATCCATTTGTGCTATTGTAAACCCTATCCGTGGACAGTCTGTATATTCGGATATTTTCTAATTCTACTTTTCCGAATCCGAGATCTCTTGACCTTAAGCCGATAGATTATTTTTTCTGGAGCCATTTCAAAAATCTACTTTATGTAATGTAATTAATAGATTTGGTTATAACTTTGCGCATTGGCAAGCCGTTAAGAGAAGCCATTTCCAATATTTGATAAATAACTTAGTTATAATAAGTATTTTTTGTGTTAATAGTAATGACAGATTTAGGTGTAGGAAATGTTATAAGGAATCTGACTAAAATGTCGCGTAGAATTAGAAAACAAATCAAAGACTATGCTATTCTATTAAAAAAAAAATTGTACATTGCACTGTAGGTCCTGACTTTGTGCAGCACCCTGCCTTTACGAATTATATATTAGATTTCGTGTATTGTTTGCCATTCACTGGAGACTTTTCAGAGGCGGCAGGGTCGGCAGTGCCGATCCAGTGTCAAACAGACAACAGACTGTATATTATATTACTTACCATCATCAATTTGCATTTTAAAAACCTAAACTGCCGGTCCACTTTTTAAATCGCCCTTGTAACCCAGTACTTCATACTCGCGAACTACAACCACCATAAAATAAATTGTTTTACTTTTCAAGTAACCCAGGCTAGTTTAAGCGTACCTACCCTGTCCCTGTCAAATATCAGGCTTGGAGATAGCCAACCAAACATACACCTATAATACACAATGTATTGAGCTATTGAAAAATGTTCGAAGTTAAAACCCAGGGTTGGCAGCCACGGTCCTGCCGCTTAATTTAAACTAAGGTTTTGGTTATGTCTAATACTTATCGAGAAATTTGTATTTAAAGTTTTTGTGATTATTCTTGAAAAAAAATAACTAATTTATTGAAAATTAAAATAAGTGAGAGTAAGTATCATCTGTTTGGCCGACCAAAAAAGTGTTGAAATTATTTAACACAGGAGAGAGCTAAGGGGAGTAATAGGTCATTTTGAAACAAATGGTATCAAAGTATTGCATGGCTTACGGGTAGTGAATAATGTATGTAGTATGTACCTATTAGATCTGTGGTGAAACCAAAATAAAACGTTTTGGTGGTCAATCATTCATTATACTTTCAAATGACAAAGAAAAAAATCAAAATTCAAAAGCATGACTTTTCGAAGGGACGATAAACGAAGCATTTACCTATATTCCACTCGATTGTCACCCGCATATTGACGTGCCTGAAGCGCGCTAAAACTTATTCTCCTAATACCATTTACCAGGATCGACTGTCAAGTTTGTAAGTAAAATCTCAATTACAAATTTTTATAAAGCATTAATAAGGTATGGCATTTTAAATTTGTTAAACTTTAACTGTTGGAACAAGAATTAAATTTTTGATTCAATGATTACTTTTCCATTAAAGTAACTATCATATAACTTGCTGAGTTGATGCTGTGAAATAATAACAACATTATCTTAAAATGTTAATTGTTTAATTCAACAGTTTGGACTGTTACTTCTACCGCTGGCACTACTTGACTAATGCCGCGCATCTTGTTTCGCATTTGTCTTTTATCGCTTGTCGACGTATGATGTGTGTACGCACGACGCCATTGCTTTCTAGTGAAGTTTGGAATTTGAAAGCTGGGAGTGTTGTTATTAATTATTAGATACAATTATAAGGTAAGAAATATTAGTTGTTAACTTATTTATCATAAATTAATTGGGTTGGAATCATCCAAAAGTCATAAAAATCAAGATTGAAATTATTATTCAAACGTAACTTTACTTTTAAATGTTTTCTGCTTTAGGTTAGCTGTGTTCATAGTTTCATAATATGTACCTACCTAATTTACTTGTTCTATGTTTCTTAGATACGCTATACCTAATAATAATATGTGTTGCAAGATATTTTGTATTTACTTATATACGTAAGAATCAGAAGGGTTACGGGATTATCCTTTTTACTTAAGTGGTAATTTAATTTAATTATGGGTTTATCATATCAAGAATACTATTTCAACAAAATTATTTATTTAATTTAAATCAATTACTAAATTTTCGACTTAATACTTCGCGGATGTTAAACCAACAAAATAAAAGTTTTTGGGTCAATATTTTGGAACTGTTAATCTAACATTTAAAGAACTTTAAATAAAACAACCAAACACTTCAATCAACGATCTGGGAGTCTTAAATCGAAAGCCTAAAGTATCCATTACAATATTTTGAAAATGTTAATTATTGAATTAACTAAAATATTTAAGTGAACAGGTTTAAAAAACATTGCTTGTATTGAAAGTAGTGTAAAAACTGTTGATTGAAACATTTATTGATTGATTTAACAGTTGAGTTTTCTCGGTGTAGGTGCATTACTAAAGTTTTGGATATATCTGTGCTGAAATTATTATTATGTACAAATATCAGAAAAATAATTTACTCCAATAATATACTTCCTTAATGTGCTATGCTAAGTTCGTTTTTCTTATTTGTGGGCCTCACCGTCTTTTATAATAATTACAGTTTGAAAGAGATCGTTTAACCCGTAACTACTACTATTGGGTCCTCGGGACCCAAGCAATACTTAAACATTGCAATTTATGACAGAAAATTGGGGGGTGTATACTGAGGGCTCGGCTATGTTCTAATGAGTCAGTTACCTACAAAGCCCTGTAGTGAATATATTTGTCGGATTTATAGATACAACTTCCAAAGTCAAGAAGACGCAGATGTAGTACTTGTCCGTCGAAAAACAAACTAGTATACTGTTTTAAGTGCAATATACCTATTTGCCTGCCATGTGCCGCAACTGTCTGTTCGAATTGTAAATAATCTATTCTAATTTTTAGTATCGAGTTTTCTAATGTTAAATTTACCAAAAATAAAAATATGGAACTTTTTTTTAATTGGATTTGAATATTGCAAATAAAAATTGGGTCCCTGGGACTTATTAACAGTAATTAACTCACATAAATTGGGTAGTAGTAGTTACGGGTTTAATATGATACTAAACATTTGTGCACATTTTCGCTTATCCCGTACTTTCTTGATCAAGAAATATTCTCTGTCCAATTGTTGATTTTTAAATTCTATTTGAATGCTATAGTTTCAATAATTTTGTTTTATTTGAATTGAAAATTACGTGAATAGTAAAATATTTCTGTTGATTGTTTATCCTAATTCCGGATAATAAAAAAGATAAATATTTTTAAATGTTAAATGTTCTTATCGCAGACACAAAGATTGAAAAATAGCAATTGTAAAAATAGGTATGGTTGGTGTCTTTAAAATATTAAAATGTTATTAATTTCAATACCCGCCGTTTTCTATATCTTTTATATTATTTCATTTTATTTAATAATGTGTTACGATTGAATATTTTAATACAAGACAATTATAAATTTAAAATTTTAGACCCACCGCCAAGAATCTTTAAGAATACAACCAACATAATAATCGATTGAGTCGGCCGATACTTGGTGGAAGTCCATAACTGATATTATGGGTTAACCATTTGATTTAGTTATCCTAAGATCAAGGACCCTAATAAAAAATTTAACCTTATTACTTTTGTTGGAGAGCCTACTAAAAAGATTGGCAATTTTTTAAATAAACATGATATCAACGTCGCTTACAAAACCAATAATTCTTTAGGCAAATGCATTAGAAATAGTAAAACTAAAACAAACAAAAATAAAAAATCCGGTGTTTATAAATTAACATGTAAAGACTGCCCGAAGACGTACATAGGCCAAACTGGTAGAAATTTTGGTAAAAGGATACAAGAACATCACAATAGCTTTACTAAACATAAACAAGACTCTAATTATGCCTGCCATTTATTACAAAATCAACATAATTTTGATCCGAATTACAAAATTTTACATATTGAAAATTAAGGTGTCAAATTGAATTTGCTAGAATCCATGGAAATAAATAAACTTAAAAATTCCAACGTACTTCTTAATGACCAAATAGAGCTTAGTAATTCTACCTTATTAAATTTGTTTAACAATACCTCATTGTAAAAATAAAATACTTTATGCATCTTAAGCTTTATTAGTAATTCTACTTCATTAAATTTTGTATGACAACACCCCTTTGTAAAAATAAATTATTTTATTCATCTTAAGCTTTAGAAAAACCCAAATGTAACAGATTAACTAATCTACCTATCCTTATTTTATTATATTATTTAATTACCTCAGAGGTTTACATTATTGCAATTGTTAGTCATCACTCATTCGTAAATCATATTCTGAGGAAGCTACAGTGTAGCGAAACATGTCAAATAATTTTTTGTCAATATAGTGGAAGTTTACTAAGTCAAACTAGTAGTTTTTCTGGTTAACCCATAATATCAACATAATAATATTTAAATTATAATATATTCATAATGAGCCGACGGCATTCCGATATAGAAGCAAAAATTAAATTAAATTAAATATGAATTTCGTTTACCGTCAAACTTGATAACTCTGTTTGGATTGGATAAGCTTATATAATTATAATTAATAATATATTCCCTCCTAAATATCCCAACTTCACAAGAAATTTTAGTATATTAAATAATGAATATAATAGTATGATATGGTAATTAATGCGGGTAGATTCAAAGAGAAATAGTAGGTGCCTACTTAATTAAAATTAGCAAAATAATTTTTGTATAGTGGGTATTTCGTATTGGGCTTTCCATTTCAAGTCATTCAGATCACTAAAAATTATTTCAAATTCATTCTCAAATTCAAAAGAATTGTTTTTAATACAAAATAAGGAGACACGTATTTTTTCGTTTGCCCAAAATTTAACAATTTTTTAATTTGTCCGAAGTCGAAAATTGCTCGAAAAAAAAAACAATTTTTTTTTCAAATCTGTTTACTTTCTATCAGTTTTTGTATTTCTGTTAGTAAAAGCACGGATAATGCTATAAGAATAGAACTGAAAAAATTCAAATTGAAATTCAAATAAGCTTTATTGTCAGAAGATTCAAAAACTTATTGACAAAGCAATACAAATAATATTAAATTACAATTAAAATTATAGTATCTTATAAATACCTAGGTAAATCAAAAATATGATTATCGAAACATTGCAAAATAAAAGGAGGAGGCAATTAAAATACATATTAGGACATGAACATTCAACATTAAAAATGAAAAGCCTGGACAAGCCAAGTTAATTATATAAACAGGAACCAGTAAGATGCAGCACATAAGAAGTACATAATTAGCTATTACATTAAGTCATTTATATATAATATAATTCAAAATCAAGTATACTTTATTGTTGAAAGAATGTTGTGATTCTCATCTAAATTATAAAGTATTGTTAAGCACGTGAAGAATACAATGTAAAGTAATAGTCATAAATATAAAAACAATTTCCACTGTGGTTGAGAAATGAGGGTTGAACCTTGGCGGCTGATGATGTGTGAACTAGGCAATATGCTGCATATAAATCCAGTCAGAAGTGAACGACACTTTTTTGAAAGTTATTATAGAAAGCAACATTTTTTATCTTTCGCGAATACCTATAACCGAACCAGATACAATAAAACGGCATTTACTTACCAAACTGCTTAAAACCCGAAAAATTATATTGTAATATCATATAATTAACGTCCATTTTAAATTTTTTAACAAGCAATTACTAAACTCTTGCACTATGACTTATTTAAATCTAATCTAACATAAACATAATATTTTTGGCAATGAATTCTAAAATGGACAAAATTATTCCTGGATAAACTATTTTTGTATGGTTTACCATCAAAAATAGTAATCTCAATACAAGAATACACCCGCCCGGCGGAATCTCAAGAAATAATGTCAGTCTGATTGGTCAGCGCAAGGTCAAATTTCTCTCCCGCCGCTAAATTTTATTAGGGATGACGTTGAAGTTTCGGCTGCAAACGATCGGGTGATGCGTATTACGCTGCTTTTCAACAGCGACAATGAGGTGTACGAATTATCATAACCGACAAGTTCGTACATACAGATGTATTGATTAAAATCGAAATCCAAATAGGTATACCTATATACATAATATTGTAGAATCACATTTGAAATTCAGTGCCTGAGGTGCGCAAGAAATCGTAGGCTAACAGAGTGCCCGAATCCTAACACCTCAACTTGCGCGAAATGTGGGGGGGGACATGCTGCGAATTCCAGGGAACGTTAAAAGCGTCCTGATACAAAAAAAGAGCAGCAAAGAAATATTAACAACACAAAAATACAAATTTAAACAGAATAAGATCAAATAACAATGGCAACAATGTAAGCGAAAACAATCAGGCAGGGGTATGGCCAGCGATTCTTCAGAAGTCGATGCAGTCGCTTTTAACGGAGTTTGAGGCTAAGTTGCAAATTGAAGTCCAAAATATGATGACGACTCTAACAAATACGAATCGTTAATGGCATTACAGGTAAAAGTTGCTTTCTTCAGCTTGGCAACAATCAATATAAATGATATCAGGGGCAAGAAACTTGAAATTGTTGATTTTGTAAAAAGAAAGAAACGGCATTGACGTACTTCCTATACAAGAAACGTGGTTTAAGGGCGAACGTTTTACGTTCCCTAATTACAACGTTTTAAGGAATGATCGAGAGATCAGACGGCTCGGGGGAACCATGATCCTTGTGAAGGAGAGAATTGGTTGCCCAAGTTGTATCAGGTTCATTAAATTGTACCCGTATATACCCATTAAGATAAAAACTGAAAATAAACGGCTGACACTGGTTTCTGTTTACGCTGGCCCTAATGTTTAAATTTAATGGAAACTGCATGTCTGGCAAATATTTTTGACTGCCGTGATTCGATAATTATAGGGGGCGACCTCAACGCAAAGCACAGAGTTTGTGCTGCCGCGCGCAGAACCCGAGAGGTCTCACCTGTATAATGATTCATATGATTATCATACATTGTCGCCATGTCGCCAGAGGAGCACACTTAATATCAAACAGGGTCGCTACCGGAGATCCTGGACAACTTTGTAATTAAAAACACTGGCAGAATATCTCAGCCTGTAGTTTTGTCATAGTTAACATCGGGTCATAGACCAGTTATGGTAGAATACGGCAATCCTGAGGAGAAGGGGCAAGGCTTCGTCTCAGTGACCAGTACAAAACTAACTGGAGTTTATTTAGGCGAAAGCCGGAAAACGACGAAGCATTGCCCCAATTTAAACAAGGGAAGACATTGCAGTAGCAGTAGATAAGATAACTTCAAAAAATAAATTATTCCATGACTGGATCTTCGGAAACAAAGGCGTCGAAATTTTCAAAGTAGGGCGACTTGGGGCATTAGCTTCCTCGGAAAATTAAGAGTAAAAATATTATATTAAGATTAGCGTATAGTACCTACTAGTGTACAGATCAAGGCTCAAGCGAACCGAGAGTCTCTCAAAGTAGCAAGGCTGCTAAGCGAAAAGTAATAAAACCTTTGGCAAAACAAAATTGAGAATTTGAACGCGGAAGATAATTCCGTGTACAAGTTTACAAGGGCACAACTAAAAGGGGGGAGAAAACCTGTTTCATATTTGAGAGATACCAAAAACAACAATCAAATCGCCTCTGATCCAAGCAAAAAAATTAAACTGTTTACGGAAAGCCTCCACGAACAGTTTAATGAAAGTGAAACAGGAGACCCAGAGAGATATCTATGGCTCGCCAGAACAATTAAAATTTACGAAGCAATGCGGCATCCGCCAGCGGACCTTCAAAGGGCTACATCTAAAAAAGTTCGGACCATAATGCAGAATATCAGTGCAGAAAAGGGGACTGGCTTTTACGGCATTCGGAGCAAGGGAGACCTACCAGAAAACACAGTAACGGAAATCGTAAACATAGCCCAGGCAATTCCTGAAAAGAGCCGCTTTCCAGACACTTGGAAGAGCGCCAAGGAGGTATTAACACCTAAAGCTTTGGTTTCCTACAAAGCGGTACCGCAAAAGAGTGGCCGTAATTTGACGGCGAGCTTCGCCGCGACATAGCGTGTATGTACTTGCAAATCGGAGTGTGTTCCTCCAGAGCGTTCGGCGCAAAAAATACGGCACCGTATTTTCTGAAGCGGACGCTCTATACGTTGGGATAGTGCAAGCACGATTTTTGACGGTGCGCCAGTGTAGTGATTGTATGTTTTAATTATAATATTTGGAAATTAATTGGTCTAGCGAACAAGATAAAATTTTAATCGAGTTTGTTCGAACTCATGAAGCACTTTTTAATGTTAAATCATCAGAGTACCGAAAGACGCAACCCTCTGTCTCGCGTTTTTTTATAAATATCAGATTCTTGCCTTCTGCTCTGTTTTCCTGACGATTCTTCGTCCTCAAGAACTATTAGAATAGCCAAACTTAGGTCGTCCATCTTGTAAACACAACACACAATCTTTGATTTGAACTGTCAACTGACTCTTGCCGCCATATTTTATCGCACCGTATTTTTAATGTTACTTTACAGTAATATTCACCGTCCAAAGCGACCGTACTACTGGTGGCAAGAACGGCCGTCAAATTACGGCCGCTCTTTTGCGGTACCGCTTTGTAGGAAACCGAAGCTTTACACCGGCGAGGATTTTACATTGGCTGTCAATTATCGGCCGATAAGCCTCTTATCGTGCCTAGGCAAGATTAATAAAAAATTAATACTGAATCGGATAACCGATTTTGTATTTAAAAGTAATGTTTTACCACTATACTCTGTTGTTTAATGCGAGAGAGTGATAAAATGTGAATTTTCAATGACAGAACCCATTCAGCAGGGTGTTCAACTTAAAGGTTGCATTGTAAAGTTCAGTTAAATTGCAATGATTCCGTAATTCCGTATTACAGATATTTAATACCTACACACCCCAAATCGGTTCTAAATTAGGATCACCCGAATTTGCATACAATGGAAAGACGAGTTTGGTGAATGAAGGTAATGTGACAACGGCGTTACTACACGTAGTTTATTAGAATATTAATAATTACACTTGATTATAATAATTATAGAGATATTGAGATATTAATTATTTTAATATCAAGTAGATAAAATCCTATATAGAAGTAAGAATAATATGAAAATAGATAAATTGGAACAAATTTTAATATTTATAAGCAAAATCTACTAGGTACAATAGAAAAACTTAATTTTTAAATTTTAGTCATCATGTTCCGAGTACTCCGATGAACTATCGTTTTAAAAGTGGTGTTATGCTTTGCTACAAACCCTTTTACTT
Source organism: Polydrusus tereticollis (assembly GCA_963920685.1). Taxonomy (NCBI): domain Eukaryota; kingdom Metazoa; phylum Arthropoda; class Insecta; order Coleoptera; family Curculionidae; genus Polydrusus; species Polydrusus tereticollis. Next base: position 136,123,489 of record OY987326.1, read on the forward strand.
GCGCCCACACCAATTCTGTGGGGTTTAATTGACACTGATATGGCGGAAGGAGAAGTACCGTTATATTTCGTTCTGAAGCGATTTCGTCGACATCAAATTTCGTACAAAAGGTTTATTTAACTTTACAATCTCCAGTAGCTCGTTTTTTAGCGCATCTTTATTAAATGGCTTTTTATTTACAATAAGCCAATGAATGATGTCGTTTTTTTTTCAAGAAGACGTTGGTATTTTTTCGGATTTTCTTGAGTGGTAGCTGGCATTATCCATGACTATAACAGACCCAGGAGGAATAAGATCTAGCATTTGCGGGAAGTATTCTTCAAATACATCAGCGTCCATGTTTTCGTGATAGTCTCCAGTCCATTTTGATTTAAATGCTAGTAAGCCGCTATCGACAAATACATTTTTGCTACCAATGTGAGTAATTATTAATATTTCCATTGAAGCTTGCCTCGCGCTTTTTATATGGGTATCCTGCCATATTTTACCAACGGTATATCCTTCATTTGACCAAGTTTCGTTCATATCTCGCTTCATATAATAGATACTCCTGTTCTCCCTTCTAAGCTGTCTAACTGCCCCCAAATATCGTCGTCGCTAGCAGATGATTTCGTCTTTCTCTATTAGAAGTGATTTTCTGTTTTGAATTTTTTCATAGCAAAAATTCATTTCCTTCAAAATTTTCCATAGTTTCTTCTGACCCAAGGGTGGAATGAAATCATCCTTTTTCATTTCAGACATTACTTTGTCCAAGGTAGGTATTTCTTTTTTTTAAGTAAAGCGAGTGTATGATTCTTCTGATGGCAGTCTTTTCATCCTCATTTATTACAGTTTCTTTTCTTCCTTTACAGGGTGAGTCAACCATAGAGTAAAGTAGATCTCATTTGTTTTGGGAATTGCCAAAAAACGTTAAATACAAAAGTTTTAGAGAATGTTAAGGTACATAGTTTAAAATTATTTTTGAGTATACAAGGTGGTTCAAAAAAAAATAGCGAATATAACATTCGTTTTTTTTTTTAATGGAATGCCTTTTCTTTTTAATTAATTTTTAGATTCTGCATGAAATTATATAACTTCTTTGTTAAAAGTGTTATATACCTAAACCTAGAAGTTGTTCTAACATTTTAATTTTTCTAGAAAAATATTAGTTTTTACTCTTATTAAAAATTGACAGTTCCGCCATTGTTTCTGAAGGTAGATTACTCATTGGTACAAGCGTTCTATTCGGATGACAAAAAAAGACATGTAACGAAATTTGAGTTAGATGCTACAAGGCGTTCAAAATAAATTTATACATTTCGACTAATTTAAACTACTTGTTTTTATTACGCTAACGGGACTAACGCTAGAAATTAAGTTGGCCATGACAAAACAAAAGTTTAGGTTCTGTTAAATTTTGAAATGTCAATAGAGCAAAAGAAATTGAGATTTTACTTCATATTGAAGATAATCCGCAGGTCAGTAGCCGTCACTTAGCTAACTTGTGTGACACAACCCAATCTACCGTTAATCGCACCACGAGAATATTCAAATATCATCCCTTCCATATGGAGCTACACCAAGAACTTCTAGACCGTGATTTTGAACAATAAGTAAACTTTGTTACCATCATAAATGAAACTATAAAGGCCGATCTGAATTTTTTGTCCAAATTAATGTTTTATAATGAAGCTACCTTTCGCAGTAATGGAGCAGTTAACCGCCATAATATGCACTATTGTTCGACAGTTGATCCATTCTGGGTTCAGCAATATCAAAATCAAAACCATTGGTCGCTGAATGTATGGTGTGGAATCAAAAATCTTCGTGTTATTGGTCCATATTTTTTCCGCCAAACACTTAACGGGCATAGTTATTTAAACTTTTTGGAAAATGAATTACCACAGCTCCTTGAAGACGTTGATGACATTGAAAGAGAACAGAAGTGGATTCAACAAGACGGAGCTCCTGCTCAGTACCATCGGAAAGTTCGGGAATTGTTAAACAATTATTATCCACAAAGATGGATCGGTAGGAATGGATTCATTGATTGGTCCCCTCGATCATGTGACTTAACATCTTTAGATTTCTTTTTGTGGGGCTGCATTAAAGATCGCGTTTATGTAAATCCCCCCGCAACACCAGAAGACTTGGAAATTAGGATACGGGATGCCTGCAGGACAATAGCACCCTTTATGCTAAGGGGTAACAACTGAAAATTAATTTAGTTAGCAGAAAAAATTATTGTTATTTATTTTATAGCGTTAGTTCGGTTAGTGTAATAAAAACAAGGGTAAAAATGGGAAAAACCAATTTAAATCGCAAACTATTAAATTATAGGTATGTATATGGCATACTTAATGAAAGTGAGGAGCTTTATGAAACCTATAAGAAAAGATAATAATATACCGGGTGTGCCATTTAAAAAAGTTGATATTTTTCAATTTAAATTAGCATCTAACTTAAATTACGTTACATCTTTTTTTTTGCATCCCAATATAACGTTTGTACCAAATATGAGTATTCCACCTTCAGAAACAATGGCGGAACTGTCAATTTTTTATACGAGTAAAAACTAATATTTTTCTAGAAAAATTAAAATATTAGAACAACTCCTATGTTTAGGTATATAACATTATTAACAAGAAAGTTATAGAATTCCATGCAGAATCTAAAAATAAATAAAAAAATACGGTGCTCCACATTTAAAAAACTTATGTTATATTCGCCACGCTTGTTTGAACCACTTTGTATACTCAAAAATAATTTTAAACTGTGAATCTTTAACATTCTCTAAAACTTTTGTATTTAACGTTTTTTGGTTAGTTCCTTTCCCATTTTTAGAAAGCACAGTTTTACTAATCCGTTTCCCAGCAACAAATTCAGAAACACTAGCCATTTTCAAGAACGAAGTTTTCCAACAACTGCCGGAAAGTAACTAAACATTTCAAATTTTTGAACCAGTGAGGTAGAGGTAGTTTACCTACCTACCCGATCTTGGGACCCCTGACAATAATCATAGGTGCAATAATAATAATTGGACTACACCTATGGAATACGGCGAAGTCCACTGGGGTTTATAGTTCAACAATGATTTATTACTCTCTCACATTAAGCAACAGACTATAGTAAACTAGATATTTAAATAGTTCTGTGAGTGCGCTACATTGTCGAAGACTTCGTCGTCCTTCCGTTCGAGCTTGGCGCGCCGTTTGTGCTTAAAGCTTCTTACAAAAGTGAGATCGTATCGCCCGCAAGTTTCTTCTTTTCTTTATTGGTTCTATGCTAATTTTATGGACACAATGTGGTACTGAAGGTTCGTATTGCTTATAGTTAAGCTGGGTCATTTCATTACAGCAAGTTGGAAATTGATGATGATGATAATCATATGACGCAAATGAATTAATTATTCGATGAGGTATTAGAAGGATTGCTGTCTATTTGATTTATCAGTACAAAATTATTATTTAATTCTTGATTTGGGAAAAATAATCGAAGGACTTACGGCACCGGTAAAAAAAAATACCAATATACGATAGCAGAACCTGTCACATATCAGATGCCATGTCCGTAGTTGAAACTTTGGGCAAGCCAGCTACAGCGACAACTTCTTCAGAATATAGTAACATATATTCAACTACGTAATATTTAAAAATAGTTTCAAAGCTTTCAGAATTGATTCAACCGCGTTCAAAAGAAAATCACCTCACAGCTAACAATACAATGGACCATCAATTCACTGGAGGCCCTACTGTCCCAACAATGGCATCCATTTATTCATGCCTCATTCAATAAACAATAGTTAGGCATAAAGTTGTAACTATAGCGGAGGGTTTTCATTAGTCTTAGAATATAAAAGAAATTTTCACCTCATTAATAATTTCCTGAAGACTACACATGAAGAAGCAGATACTCGTCTACTTTTACATATCCTATCAGCAAAGAGAGCTGGCTACACCAGGGTTATACTTGACTGTAAGGATACCGGCGTAGTAGTTTTATTAGTGTCAAGTACCCTAATTTTAACTTCTTATTAACTATTGTGAGAAGAAATATGAAATTTGGCATAAATGTGTAGGTATAGTTATAAATATACACTTCTAATTTATATAACATTCCAGAGATGGATTCTTATGTTTTTCTAGAGAATGATTGAAAATAAAGCGATTGGGAAAAATTGTTTTGTTACGACAATAGGCCCAAAAATAGAAAATATTCATTCATTTTGGTTTAGCGCCATTTTGGATATAATAATTTATCAACATGAAGCATAGATTAACTGATAATATGCTAAAATTTAAAAATATTGAAATTTGCCTATTGGTAATAGCAAAAGAGCAAATTGGTTTGATTTTGTGAATATTATTATATAATTTAAATTTACTTAAAAAATATCTTTCAGCCAAAATAAGTTTTATTTGTTAAGTGAGTAGATAGGTGTAATTTTTTATTCCATATCTTTAGATATTTTTGTTCAACTAAAAATACCTATACAATGTATCTTAAAATAGCATGCAATGTGAATTGCCAGGGATCCATCTATGCTCTTAATAAAAAGTGTCATATTTACTGAATCTATTTACTTACTATACTACTAACAATAGGAATAAGTAGGTAACTAATTTGAAGCAACTAACTATACTAATAAGTAAACAGTGCCGTAACTAGTTCATGATGTGCCTGGTGCGATTTCTTATACTACGCCCTGTGCAGCAGCCCCCCAAATTCTCAAAAATAAAGATTTTTTTTAAATTTCAGTTACGAACAATTGAGAAAAAGTCCTAGAACCTAAATTAAGAAATAAAAATGTTTTGACTATCTGGACGCATCGGTCGGGTTAACGTTTTACATTTTTTTATTACAGCTAACATTTTTAGAAGGTCAGAGCACACTCGCTTGTAGCATTTTTAAAAATTGCCACTATTGGCTTTGTGGGGAATGTAGATTTACCTTTGATTCGTACAGTAATATTTCCACAAAAGTGCATATTTTATAATTATTTTGCTCGAAAAATTGTTTATTAGGTTGTATCATCTTTGTTTACCGAACGTTAGTCAAAATATGGGTCAAACGCACTACTTCTGCTTTTCTGTGGTTGATGGCACCAGGCGCCGCACATAGGTGGACCATTTACTTCCGTTTTTGTGTCTCCGTCAAGTCGTAGACCGCCCATTTTTACTTTTGGCAATTTTATGTTTAAATAAAGTTGTTTGGAATTATTTTCTTCATTTCGTTATTTAATTAAGGTTCTGGTAAAAGCCCAGACTCTCGTATCGTTTGGATCTTTTGTAGTGTGTCTCTGTTCTCTTCCTTTTTGTTGGTGTTAAGTTAAGTTGGCAACACTGAGTCAGCTGATTTTTGTTGAAGGAGAAGTGGGTTTGTCTTCAGAGTTCTTACGGCCTTTAATCTTACTTTCTGAAAATACTTCAGACTAGAAGGTCAAGCCAGCCGCCGTTAGGCCATTTTTTTTGGCAAAAGGTCACGAGGTCTCACCCCCCTTTTAGAGGTAAGCTGCTTTGACTTCTTTTGTTCTTGGTTTGTTTTTTGTGGGAATTCAGGGGGTAATTTTCTCTTCTATTGTTTTTAGGGTTTTTTTGGTTTTGGGCTGATATGCCGTTTTACCTGCCGTTCGGCATTTAAATAGGTTAGGAACACCACATGGGATTTTAACATCCACATAATAGCATTTGAGCTACCAGGTTATAGTTGGCCCACGCTGAGAAGAAATTGAATTGATTTATAAGCTATTTATGGACTAAATTCCACCTGGTCGACCATGAGCAGCTTTCAGGAGCCACATGGGCCATGCCCAGTATAGCTGCCCCAGCAGAAGCGAGTGATTAAAAGGCTTGTATAAAGCGAACCTCAATTTAATACATTTTGCCATTTCAGTTTAATTAGTTCGTTGTAACATTTAAATTAACTGCTATTTAATCAATAACTTTTTTCCAATGTGAAGCCATCTTGACAAAGGCAACCCTTTTATAGCCATACCCCATCAAAAGATTTAAGAGGTTCTAGAATCTTCCCAGGTTATACCCCATTTTATTTTAAATCCTTGCGTCCGGAATGGCTGTCTTTTCATTCATTTCTTTTTTTATAATTCAAACTTAAACTATATTTTAAACAATTTGACATTATAAAAGTAACCTAGCATAAACCCTTTTTTGGTTAAGTAACCTTTTATTAAAGTAAAAATTTTATTGTATGTATGGGAAAACTTTGGTTTTGTTTATTGCATAGATTTTTCAATAGAACTGATATACGGTATATTTTTCCTGGTGTGGACTTCGATCAAACCAGTTGGCGCCCAAGGCAAACCAAAGACGACAGGTAGGTGTAAGTATATGGAGCACGACCTAGTGCCTCCATATAAAGAGCTACCGTCAGCAAATAGTGACAACCTGTTGTCCATGACAAAAGGTTGCCATTGTCATCGCTGCTTAAGGCTAGTGAACCTATAACCTCGTAGAATTCAATACAACAAGCATTGCATTTTCTCAAACTACTACGCAATGAAGTATTTAAAATTATTTTTATTTTCTTGTGATATGGTGTATAACCTCTCACAGATTTCTCAAATATAAAGGAAATCTAATACAATAAAAAACACAGTATAAGTATTTTCCCAAAGAAATACTTTAAACACAAAAAGTGTTATTATTTTATTTCATTCACCGCGTTGTATATCTGTTTAAGTATAACAGTTAAAATTTTCGAGTAAGAATAAAAAACTCAGATAGAAATGTACATGCGGTTCTTCTTCAAGTTGTACCATAAATAATGTGCAGCCTGATGTCAAAGTGTAAAAAATGTAATTTTTTAAATGTCAGAATCGCGTTAACGGTGGATTATAGGTAGTATTAGGAAGCAACTTTTATTAGTTTGATCCATAGAAACAGTATAAAATAAAATGCAATATATTTAAAAAAACTTATATATTTCTCGTCCCGCTTTCTTGAGCTACCTTAAAATAATTTTACGTTATAGGCCATTTGCTATCCTTTGACTTTTGTATTAGAATTTCTTATGCATTTCTTATAACTCAGCTAATGTACTTTGTTGATTCTCACCCTGTGAAATATAGCAAACTCAAACTATATCCGGTTTTGAGTAGGGTTAATACCTAATAATCCATATATAAAATTTGGGGTGATATGGGTTTACATTTTTCAAAACTAACTAAATTTGGCAAAAATATTGAATGAACTGATAATTTAAAAAAGGCATTGTAAAGCCTGAAGTTTAGTCTACAATGTTCATAGAAATAATTCTTTTGATTAGCCAAATTAACCCACCCCTTACCACCAGTACAATTTTTGGACGACCAGCAAATTTTGCTTCCATAATATCTATAGAATGATATAGAAATAGATCTTACATTTTAGCAACAAAGGGCAAACGGGATGACACAATACCATCTGCTTTTAACTCTAGTAAATCGAATTGCAAGGGACTATCTCAACAAGACAGCAACGTCGCCAAACAAATTATTACTCAGAACAGCGCAAATTTCGGAAATAGCTTATTATACTTGTTACTCGTAACGCCACCTCAAACTTTCGGAGAAACCATTCGGCGAGTTTTCGTGTATCGTCATGATTCATATTCCCACCAGACTTCTGTTGCGTAGCTTGCTGTTACTATATTTTTGTGGTTTAGATCTTTATATTAGCCATTTCTGCTTAATTTTGAAAATATTTTGAAAATGAAGTACCCTAGCCTGTGAAAAATAAAACTGTAGAAATGCGATTTTAAATGTCAATTTGTAGAAAATGAGTGGTCGTGTTGACATTTTTGAATGATAGTTTCCATTTAAAATATCGTCCAATTTATAATGAAAATTCCCGTTTCATTAAGAATTTGATATTATTTTATGAAATTTCTTAATTTAAAATGGTTAGTCAAGGCTCAACACCAATAACATGTTAAAGAAACGGTGATTAAGAATGCTAAAATAGTGTGTTAACTTAATTCAGAACAAAGAAAGTTTTTTATTATTTACCTAGCTGATTATTGATTATCGTTATTTCCCTGGGTAGAGGAATCTTACTTCTCATTAAGCAAATGAAGTAAATAATGACGATTTCTCAACTTAGTAGTAGAAAACTAATATTATGCAATAGTATTTGTTAAATATCCATAAAATTAAGATATTCCATTTTCATTGCTGGGTTCATAAAAACCGCAGCATCATCGTAAAATACTGCGCGACATACATCAAGTGACATCTGCGAGCAGACATATTTTCAAGTAGTCTCGTGAGGGTTACATTTCAAATCTTTTCGTGTGCTTCCCTGTGCGAAAATATGAAAATCTGAATAAAAATTGCCAAAGGTATTTTGCATAACTCGATTTGCGGCGCGTGATAGGGCTCATAAATTTTAAGGGATATCTAGGTATGGAAATTTTTTACAGTTAGATAGTTGTGTTGTAAAGATATGTAGAAAATTATTGTTTTCCAAAAAAGTTTAAGATAGAGCAGGTATTTTTTTAGCATTTCTACATCGTGTCTGCTTGGAAAGTAAATAGACTTTGAGTGGTTTGATCATCCCTGTTCTCTTACCCTCGAGAATTGGGACCCAGATAACAATCAATATTCCCAGTAATCGATGTGACAGCACTAAAATGTGCGCGTTCTTGATTCAGTCACAGCTGGCGGTGGGGCGCCCTTTTTAATACCATTTTTAAAGGGCTGGTGAAGTCGAGTAATACCTCGTTAAAAAGGAATTCTACACATTAGCTGTCCTCAAGTTGGGCAAGATTTATTTCAAATTTTTTATTTTATTTATTTCGTCAAGGTGGCGCATGGCGCTCTGTCTCCAGCTTAGAAAATATAGAGTTAAAAATTTACTCAAAACAAACAGTAGTACTTTAATTTTTACGATCGGATCGAACGACCCGATTGTTTAAACTTCTTTCGCCTACACCTTTCATACACACGACTTTTAACTAGTATAATCTAGTCCTCCCACCTAAAATTTGCGCGTCTTTCGTGGTAGTGGTCGTCGTGTCAGATCGACAATTTTGCAATTTTTTAAAATTTCTTCAAAAACGGTACGCGGTGGAATATTTAAATTTACTCATTAATTCGTCAACTAATTAGGAAATCTGGTGAGACTTTTTTGATGTTACAGATAACGTTGGCCTATTATTTTTCGGTCAGATTGGAAAATGGCAAGTATTCTTTTTATCGATTGAATGTCATAACAGGCCCCTTTTCGGAAATTAATAGCTTCGAATTCAAAAATTGGTTCACGATGCGGTTAAGACCGTTAGATACAGCACCTCAAATACTGTTTTTTTTACAATACATTTTCCTATACCTAAAAAATTTAGAAATAAAATTGTAGATTTTCGAGGAAAAATAAAAATTAAAATTTTCCGAACAGATTTTATTTTTCCTGGGTTAAATAAAATGTTAATTAAAACTTTGAATACTTCATCAAAAACTGCTTCTCAAAAGACGGAATATGTATATTTTGAACTTTAAAATTTTCTATATGAAGGGTACAAAAACTGAAATAAATCAAGGATTTCTATTTAAACTGAAATGTTTTATAGGACAATTATTTTTTTTTACATCCATATTGGGTTTATTTGATTCCACCGTCATTCTTGAACAAATTTTACTAAATAAAAGTTTCTCACTAATGTTAGACATATCAGTTTTTATGCAAGGAAAGCGGGATTTTAAACGTTCTCAAATTTAAAGCTGGCCATGAAAAAGGTTTGTATTTAGCAAAGATTAAATTTATGATAGACGTTAAGATATCAGAAAATTCAAGTTTTCATTTAATTGTAGTGAATATATTAGATAGTGCTGGACAAAAAATTTGATCTAGTATGCGTTTAACATGTTTTCTTTTAGTGGACGCAATCATTTTTCTACAAATAGCCGCATTTATAGTCATTGGAATATTCCCAGTGACCTGCTACTAGCTATTTTCTACTATGATCACCATTAACCATATACCTAAAAAGTGAGTACGTTTAGTGATTCTGTGTAAGTTTTAAAATATTAGTACGATGCGGACTTTATTTTTTTTTTCCTATGAAACACAGAATTGTGCCAAAATGGACAAAATTGATTTCCGTTTCTGGTAAGTAATATTTTTATCCTCCTTTAAATTGTAGATTTTCAATTTACGTTGCTAAAAAGCTACTTCTTTACTGATACGAATGATGATTCCGGATTTAAAAAGTGCGTTTTTTTTTAGATGTCTTTAGACTAGGTATTTCACTAATTTTATGTGTACCGTGTGCACAGGATGAAAAATAAGTTAGTTAACCAACCAACTCTGGCGGTATATTTTAAAATTTCGTAATGCCTAAGTGTACCGGGTGTCCGAATAAATTATGTTTGAGTTAAAAGAAAATTCATATTGAAAATGGAGAAGGATAAATACTATTGAAATACGAAAAATTACATCTACAGAATGTCCCAAAAATGAGTTTCTTGTAGTTCAAAGTTTCCGGGTTTGAAAAGGTTCGTTTTTTTCCACTTTTGGGCTGATTTGTGTGTGTGATGGTGTGTGTGAGTGTGTGTGTGTGTGCGTGTGTGTGAGTTGATTTTATGCAGGGCAAACGAAAGTCATGGTAAAATTAATAACATCTAATTAAGTCAACTATTTATGATAATATCACAGAACATAATTCTTGTTAATTCTGTGATAATATTTTGTCGTCTTACACTAGAGCGACCGTTTCTGACCGACTTTAGAGTAACGGATGTGTTAAGATATATTGAAGTATAGCAAAATTAATGATATAAATCGCAAAATAAATTAAGAACTGCTTGCATTTTTATAAAGGTATTTTATAAAAATAAATGGAAATTTATTGGTACAGAAAGGCCAATTCTGTTGAAATACGAAAATTTACAAAAAGGCGTTTTTCGTAGCTTAAGTTCCAAGTTTGAAAAGTTTTTTTCTTATATTCCTTTAGTCTTTTTGTCTCATTTCTGTGTGTTGATTTTATACAGGGTTAAAAAGAAGCTATGTAAAAATTAAAAATTAAGCCAATTTTTCATAATAATGAGACACTATATATAGTGCTGGCTCATTTATGTGTGTTGGTTTTATACAGGGTTGTAAATAGTCACGGAAAATGTTTAAACCGTTAACCAAGCCAATTATACGATAATATTTTGTCGTCTTATACTAAAGCAATGTTACTATAATATTTCGTAACGTTTTTGACATTTTTTAGTGTTCAGGGTGCCTCAAATTTAGATAAGCTAAATTCATATTAAAAATTGAAAAATATAAAGAGCTTGTGTTTTGTTTAACCTTTAAAATATAGGACAGCATATTCAGTGTAAATGATTAAAATGCTATATCCCGGGAGCTTTTTGAGGGTCTCCGGTTTTATGAGAAAATATCGTCTAAATTAAAATAAGGCGTTCTTTTATTAAATAATGAAGCATTTTCATCCAAAATATTTCCTAACGTTTTTAAGTGACTTAAGTGTACCTGATGTCCCAAATTATATTGGAGCAAAATAATCATATAAACTGGAAAATAAATGAAGAACTTTAAAATTTAGAAAGGCCAATTCTGTTGAAATACGCCGAGAATTTCATACTCTACATAACCCTGCATTATTATTATTATGTTCCAAAAAGGTGTTGTTTGTGGCTCAAAGTTTCCAGCTTTGAAAAGTTTGTTTTTCTCACATTTTTAAAATATTTTCGTTTAATTTCTTTGTGTCGACTTTATTCAGGGTTAAAGCAAATGCATATAAAAATTGAAAATTAAACCAATTTTTCGTAATAAATAGCACTGGCTCATTTAGGTATGTATGTTGATTTTTCTCAGGGTTGAAAAAAGTCACGGAAAAACTAAAAACCGTTAACCAAGCCATTTGTATATGATAATATTTTCTCTTACATTAGAACGATGTAACTTTAATATTTCGAAACGTTTTTGCCAGTTGTTAGTGTACCGGTTGTTGCTAACTAGGGTTGAGTTGAGCTAAATTACTATTAAAAATAGAAAAACATTAATAGCTGTATTTCTGTTAACTTTTTAAAACAGGCAACTTAAAATTACAGAGTGTTGTCAAAAACTTCAAATAACATCCCTGGAAGTTTTTAATACTTTCTGCCTTGTTGAGGATTTAAAAAACTGGCCCAAATAAAAAAAAAATATTTTTAGATTTTCATATAAAATATTTCGAAACGTGCATTTTTGGCCGCTTTTACTGTATCTGGCCTACTAAATGAATAGGTAGTCGAGCTATTTAAAAAAAATATTTAATATTTCCTTTATTAATATTAAATTATTTTTTAATATGAACGTTCTGATGAATTTCTTTTTGTTTACAATTATTTTCTACTTCTGATTTACTTTTAGGTGTTGGCTTTTTGGAAATACAAAAATTTAACATTTTATAATATATTTTGATTATTTTTGGTTAGCTTAGGTGAAGGGTAAAGTGATTTATTTCTGATACCTAGCTTTATTTTTGTATTATTATTATTTACTTATTGTTTATTCAATATTTTCCACAAAAACGGTATCGTAAAATATTACAATTGGGCATAGATAGAAACATAAAACAGAGTCCAATCTTATGTAGATAAATAATAAATAAGTTGCGCATGATAATAAAAATCTGTAATTATTTTTAAAAATATTTATAGTTAATTAATTATACAGGGTGCCCAAGATAGGGAGGGCCTTCATGGGGATCTCGGTTATGGTAAGAGATACAACTTTGATTAAATGGAGAAAAAGTTGTGCAATTAAGGGACTAATAACATGACACAGCCAAAACTTTGGTAAGATGCTTAAGTTTTGAGTTATATAAAAAAAACTGAAATTTTAGACTTTAATTACATTCTTTTCTTGCGTTAATTTTAAAGCAAAAAGACAAAACTTTTCACAGCAGCTTTTAATGTACTTTAAGATTGCATCACAATTTTTTTTAATGACGTTTCGTATCCAAGCAATCAACTTTATTTTTCTAATACGGCCCTGATTTTATATTGTTAAATTTTAAGAGCATATTTTATTTTTAATTCAGTGATATATTACACATTAACGTTAAATGATGTTTCGAGTCTTTTTAAACATTTTTCTGAAATTTTCAAGATACGGACCTGGATCCTAGAGCGTTATATTATATGCTTTTTCGGCTTTTTTCATCTAAAGAATAGAAGTAGTCGCTGTATGAAGTAACAACTTAATATTTTTAATTTCTTAAGTTCAAATATGGTTTATTTTTTAAATAATAGAAGTACATAATAGATATTTAATTATGTATTTAATATTGTAAAATACTGATTCCAAAACCATACGTTACAGTTCAAAATTAAAAACATCCAAGGTTACTTTAACTTAAATAAACTTTTCTGAAATAACACAAATCTAACCCTTGCAAATTATTGTTCTTTTCCTAAATCAGCGAGCTAGGTAATGGGAAAAAATAAGTATGATATCAGCCAATTTTGAATTACTTCTGTTAAACTAAATATGGCAGGTTATTATTCGAATGAAGAAAAATTTGATATGCTATCCTGCTTTATTTTAAGCGGAGAAAATTGTAATGTAGCGGAGCGGATGTGTTTCGACATAATCTGGAAAGGAGACAACTAGCTAAACAAACTTACAGTAAGTTAGTAAATAACCTTAAAGACTATGGCGCATTTAAAAAACCCATGCTCCCTCGAAAACAAACAGTAGCCAGGAAAAAGTTTTCAGCGTTTTATAAGCTGTTACTGAAAACCCTGGACTATCAACTAGAGAAATTGATGAAAATGTTGGCGTAGCGAAATCAACTGCTCAATTTATTTAAAAAAAACAAACAAAAATTTCACCCATATAAATATAGAATTTGTCAACAAAAAATGTAAATGCCCAAATAAGTTGGAAAAAAATTATTATTAAATCCAGAATAGCCTAACTCGGGATTTGAGGGCCTATCCTATAGGTTTAAAAAAAAATCTGTGACCTACTAATGCTCTTAAAAATAATTTTGTTTGGCGAAATAATTTAGAAGAGAGTAGTTTTTTATCTTAAGGGGGACTAAACCAAGCCTATATTTCGCAAATGGTCTAAATCGACTTACTAGACGGTAAGTAGGCTTTTGTCGATTTGTTGAGCCATTAGAGGCTTAAAAAAAATGTATGTTCCCAAATAAGTTAGAAAGAAATTATTATTAAATCCAAAATAGCCCAACTGGAGATTTGAGGCCGTATAAATAGGTTTAAATAAATTCTGTGACCTACTAATGATCTTAAAAAAAAATTCTATTTGTGATGCAGAAAGACGTCTATCTTTTTTTTTTCTAGGTTCTTCAATGTTTCTTTACGTCAGGAGAAACTTTTTTGATATCTGTTAATTATTCGTTATTACTATTTAGCTCTATGGCTTGTAGAAATTTGTAATAAGCTCTTTGCTTGGATGTTTGTGATTCTTACGAATTTAATTTAGAAGTTATCTTGCAAAAATTTTGGCGGCTTCTTGTTAAATATACAATATTTGTGCATGTCAATTTTAGTGCCTCCCTACTATTGTGGGATGGGATTTGGACCAACAGGGAGCCAGTCTTTAGGTAACTTGTACATCCCGATTTGTCTCGATCTTTTATGTGAGTCGGTAATAAGTTGGTTTGTCGATACGTCCGTACGTCCGTAATAATTTCTAATAATTTTCAAGAAAAAATCGTTAACTGTCAACATCTTAAAGTGATTATGTAACACTACATTTATTATGTATCTGGGCGCGTTCGCGATGATTTTCAGCGCCTTGTTCTGAATCACCTGGAACTTATGAAGCTCTGTTCTGCTTATGTTGCACCACTTAGGTGCACCATAAGTTAGAACCGGCCTGACCAATACCTGGTAGATAATAACCTTAGTCTTATTAGAAAGTCTACTTCGCCTGTGAAGCAGTGGGTAGATAGAGCCTAACTGTCGCAATTTTATTCTATTAATTGAATTTTGCCTCCAATTCAGCCTTTGGTCTAAAATAAGTCCCAGGTATAATAATGTTATACAACATCGGAGAGAGAGGTGATCTTTGCAGTACTTCCGCCTTGATGTGTTTATTCTCTGATGAGACAGCAAAACTTCTATTCTCCAAAAAAGAAGCTGCCACCTTGATCAAGTAGTTCGAAGCACCGAGCCTTATAAATTTTAACAAGAGACCATTGTGCCAGATCTTGTCGAATACTTTGCTTACGTCAAAGAAGACCGCTGTTAGCAGTGAGTCGCGTGGTCTGTCTGACTGCAATGTTCGGTCCGGAACCAAAACTGTTCGACAGGCAGAACATTGAGCGTGAAAACAAAGTCATTGAGCCTACTTAAGAGCATCTTCTCGGCAATTTTCCCTGGGCTCGACAGCAGGCTGATCGGCCTATAGCCAGCCGGCACCGTAGGACCTTCGGCTTTCCTCTAAATAAGAATGACTTTAGCGCATTTCCAGACAGGTGGCCTTCTCTGATTATCGCCTGGGATAAGCTTACTATGTTCCCCAAAGCTCGGTCTGGTAGATTTCGCAACCCCATATTCTTTAAACCGTTAAAACTGGGGGCTTTTTTAACATTCAACACGCTTCTTAGGGACTTAACCTCGTTTAAGGTGACTTGAGGAAAGGCCTGAAATGGGTGATTTATGGTTTTGTAAATCTGCATCGTCCTTGAGAGCCTCTCGTCTCTCAACGCGTCATTGGTCGGATTTTCACTAAACTGATCTCAGAATTTGTTGTTTGTTATCCTTGGCATCAGAACCGCACCTGTTTCCTGGTTTTTCAGGTGAGACATGAGTGCTCGTGCGCCTCTGGTCAAGGCGCTAGTCATTCTATAAATGGAATTATCCGCTTAGATAGACCTTGGACCTTGTCGTCCCACAGGTTCGATTGCCTTTCGCTCAACATCCCTGATTACCTGGGCTTCCCGATTTGCCTCCGCCTTAATGCGAAGAGCACCAGTACGATACGCCGTATTCTTTAACCGGTTTTTAATTTTAATGCGATTCTTTTATTCATCGATTAAAGTAATTAGTATTTTGAAAATCCGGACACTTTTCTGACAGATGCTTTGGCTAGAGCTGCGTTAATGTTATCTGTGATCTTGCTCAGTGCGTTATCAATGTCCAACGGTATATGATCGGAAGTCAGATCACAGATGCCTGTGATAATTGAACAGCATTTTTGATCACAAAAATGTACAAGATCTCCTGAAGACCCCGTGCGAGGCAATGCGTGGGCTCCTTCAGCGGTAGAATATGGTAACTTAGCGCTTCAGAGAAGTCATACAGGGTGCGATCCCTTTGATTTGTAAGTCTACATGCCCAAATTCTGCTTCTTGCGTTGAGGTCGCCCCCAATATTCGCCTTATTTTCGAAAATTTTTCCTGAGTAGTTGCCGGAAAAACCTACCGACGGACTACAGTAAACAGATCCCAGGTGTACACGTTGACCATTTTTGAATCTAATAGAAATGAATGTCTTGTTTTTTTAACTAAGTCTCCATTACTTTCGTGAACTGAACCAGGAAGTTTTACATCGTTAATTGCAAAGTCGCTTTCATGCTATTTGGTACTGCTTTTTGTTCTTGCGACGTATTTGTTGCTTTCCTATTGCCATCGCCAGTCAATTTATTAACATCTTGTTGTCCCCATCGGAAATTACTTCTGGGCGCAATATTCGCATTATTATTATTATTATTATTATTATTAATATGTGTATTTTTGTTTTCCGCATTTTTGTTTAGATTGATTGGGTGCCTTAGACAGCCCGTATAGTTAGCAGGGTGGTCACCTCACAATTTGAACATTTAGCTTTCTCTTCCTTAGGCTTAGGGCACTGATAGAAAAGTGTTCGGCTGCACATTTTTAACATTTTACAGGTGCAGTGCTGCAACTAGCAGCGGTGGCATTGCAAAATTGTAGCACGCGCGCGTTATGTCTCTACTTTGATTGTTACGAAATTTTCGAACCAAACTCAAATGCTCTTGGATCCTCTTAGATATTTTTCTACCCGATTGGCCCACGTAGATGGACTGGCATTCATCACACTGAAGGAAGTAAACTCCTGACTTCGAAAAGTATTCCGCCTTGTCCTTGATTTTGACGAGGTGTTGCTTAAGTGGATTCGCTGTTTTAAAGACTAATGAAACGTCAAAGGACTTAAACAACTTAACCATTTGAAGAGATACATCACCAAAATATGTCAGTGATTTATAATATATCTTTTTCCCCCTCTTTTTTGACGTTTTACTTTAGATATTCTTCTTTTTCTGCTGTACAGACAAATAACATATGGGCTGACCGACTCATCCTTGATTATTGAGTTGTATACCTATTATTATTTTTATTTTTAACTTCATTTTAAGGGTGTTTTATTGGGTAAGTTGGGAATCGTAAATTTTCTGAAATGGGTTTTACATTCTCATTGGATTATTTTAGGCCTGATGATGCCAGAAATGGCGAAACATGTAGCCTGCTAAGATAGTGAATAAAGATTTCATATTAAGACCGTGACTTTGAGTTACAATTTTCCCTAGTTTCATTTCTTCATATTTGCTATAATCGGGTTCAGAAAATAATCTTGTTTTTTCCTCAAAGTCGCCCTGGATCCATGTTACCTTTTCCAGTCCTGGACGCAAAAGCACATTTGGATCAGAGCCATTAGCGAAACGCACTAAAATTTCTTCTGGTTCGTCATCATCAACAGTAACTGCGCTTCGAAGCACCAACTACGCTTTTGGCAATAATTGTCGACCGTCAAGATTATCCAGTAATACGCCAACATCTTTCTCACCCGAATCTTCATCCGTCAGTATATTTGCATCAGGAGGCTGAATATATATTTCGTGCATATCAATATCATCATCGTATGCCATTTGAAACGCTTCTTCCAAAGTAAATCCACGTCTAAAATCAAAAACACACCGATTTAATGATTTGCAATATTTTGTATATTATAACCAGCTAGCGTTACCTAACGCTGCTTTCACACTATCAGGTTTGCCGGTCAGGTTTTAAACCTGAAGAAAACCGGAGAAGTAATAGTACATTGGTTTAAATGTGGTGTTTCACATTATCAGGTTCAGGCTCGGCGACCGGATGCAGCCGGATGGGTCGACTGAAGCATCCGGCTGCCTGACGCCGCAAAAGTGGTAGTGGGGTATGCACAGCAACGTGCGCTTTCACACTTGTCCGGTTCTTGCCGTCCGGGTTAGTAAAGGGTCTTGGTTTAGTATTTACTGCAACGTTATTGTTGAAGGTGCGACAGTAAATTTATAATGAATGACCAGCGATATAGACATCCAATGGGTCCTTTTACGATTACATCGCTTTTTACGCTTTCAGTAAAATAACCACAAAGTTATAATATCATTACGATCCATCATACGTTACGCTGCTTTCACACTATCAGGTTAGCCGGTCAGGTTTTAAACCTGACAGAAACCTGAAGTAAGAATTTATTATCCGGACGCAATCAGGTTTTCAGACGGTCCGGTTTTATAAATTTAGTCTACTCGTCGATGTAATCAGTTATGGATCGTAATGATATTATAACTTTGTGGTAATTTTACAGAAAGCGTAAAAAGCGATGTAATCGTAAAAGGACCCATTGGATGTCTATATCGCTGGTCATTCTTTATAAATTTACTGTCGCACCTTCCACAATAACGTTGCAGCAAATACTAAACCAAGACCCTTTACTAAACCGGACGGCAAGAACCGGACAAGTGTGAAAGCGCACGTTGCTGTGCATACCCCACTACCACTTTTCCGGCGTCAGGCAGCCGGATGCTTCAGTCGACCCATCCGGCTGCATCCGGTCGCCGAGCCTGAACCTGATAATGTGAAACACCACATTTAAACCAATGTCCTATTACTTCTCCGGTTTTCTTCCGGTTTAAAACCTGACCGGCAAACCTGATAGTGTGAAAGTGCTGTAAAGGTAACACTCACTTTTACGCTGCTTTCATACTATCAGGTTCGCCGATCAGGTTTTAAACCTGACAGAAACCTGAAGTAAAAATTTACGCTGCTTTCCCACTATTAGGTTTGCCGGTCCGGTTTTAAACCTGAAGAAAACCGGAGAAGTAAAGTAGGGTACGGGGTACTGTTATTGGCCACTTAAGGATTACTAACCCATTACTCCAAGTGAAATTAATACATTTCAGTATCAACACTATCAAGTTTTATTTTAACGGATAGCCTAATAGTCCAATAAACGGAACTCTTAAAAAGGAATTTTAGTTAGAAAGCTGCTTTTTCGGTTGAAGGTACATTTTAATGTTTGAAAAGACACCTTAGTATTATTTTGTGTCCAGTCCCTTGCACGAGAGCTAAAAAACCCTTCAATTAAGGTTGAAAATATATTTTTGGGTTATAACTTTTAAATGAAAAATAATATGAAAAAAAGTTTTTCCCAAATGTTGTAGAGCATTAAATTTTACACAAAAAAGGTTATTACTAGTTTTTTCTAATCTATAAATCTAAAAGCCATAAGAGGTTCGCAAATTTCAAAAACAATTTTTGGTCAGGTCTTTAATAAATAGGACCTATGGATGGCATCACTGTCGTCTTTGGAAAAGAGTTGCAGCGTCTAGTCACCATATACGAACAGTTCGTATACGGTGGTCTAGTGCAGTATTTATCGGGTTTTTAGATGCCGAATGATTTTTTGCAGATACAGGGTGCGCAAATAATATTTATATCTTTATTTTAGGTGTATGTGAAATTTGGTTAGTAGATAGCTAATACCTCGGAACAGCACATAGGATAGTTTTCATTTCGAAAATTTTAAAAACAAAAAATATTACTTTACTTTAGAAAGCCAATGTAAGAGAAGATCAAAATCTGATAAGTGATCTTAACAGTTGACTGGCAATGGGCAATATTATTATTCTAGATACACCCCCAATAAAAATATCATATTATATAAAATAATTATAAACCATTTAAAATTTTCGGCTTAGTTTCATACATGCCTTTCACAGGGTTATTCAAATAATATTTCACAAAAATGTTTCACTCATAGAAACCTCAAAACAGTACAAAAATAACATACTCTAATAAATAAACGTACCTACCAAAAAACTTTTTTTTCAAACACCCGTATAGAGTCTCAGCCAGACGATGGGCGTGTTGCCAAGTTGAAAATTTAATGCGTTTGTAAATTTTCGAAGACGCCGACCAACCCTCAAAGTTCACATGATTCTAAGGCCACAATTATTAGAGATATCGTAAAAATGATCATAAACGTTGTTATTCAGATTTAAATGCTCTACAACTTTTGTCTCAACCTTTTTTTTCTAGGGTTTTTTGTTTTAACGCCACGGGTCAAAAAAACATTTTAAAGTAATTTTCCATCCCTTATGCAAGGGTTGAATACAAAATAATACCGAAGTGTCTTTTCAAACATTAGAATGTACCATACACCAAAAAAGCAGCTTTCTAACCAAAATTCCTTTTTAAGCGTTCCGTTTATTGGACTATAAACTACACATTTACAGTAAAAACTCAGAACTAAATGGTAAACTAAAAATACTTACTTTAAAAGTTAATTAAAAACTCAAAATTTTAAGAAATGCATAGTTATTGGCCATGTTGACCCAGTGATTGGCATGCCCATTGCATAGTTATTGGCCACTAAAAATTAACTTTAAATGCTCCAGATAATTCAATTTAAGATTAGAATATAAATAATAAAAACAACTTCTGAACCTAAATAAAAATTAAACTATTTTTCCTGACATTTTTGGCATACAAAATACGTATTTTGTTTTGGGTCGCAGTATTTTATAGCACATGCAAAATGGAAGGTTCTAGTGCAACTTACACATCGTAGTCCCATTTTGGTTAATTTTATATATTTAGTAAACATTCATAGCACATGCTATTTGTATTAACGTATACGTTTGAAAACTTAGTAAATTCAGTTTGGGGTTTAATTGTTATATCTGAAATTATTTTCATTTTGCAACTTTTCGGTTTGTCTCTTGCCTTTTCTCTCCGGAGTTTGTGGCCAAACAAAATATTTATCTTGCGACACATCAAAAACGGAATCTGACAATGAAAGTTCCTGTTTGTCAAGTGTTTCTTCTTGATTGTCCAATGGTGAGCTTTCCCGCTGATTGTTAATTACTTCTCTAACATTCAAATTTTTAGCAGGCTTTTCTTCCTCAAACTTTGATGTCGAAGGTCCAGGTTGAATTTCAAACAAATTACCATTAACAGTTTCAAATTCTTGGATATCTACAACAGACTTTTCAGTGACTTCGTTAGCAAAGACAACTGGAATATTCTATGTTAAAAGCTATATTATGAGCTTCTTCCACCACATTTTCTATCTCGGCTTGATGTGCGTCTTTGCTCGAATTTTCTTTAATTTCAAATCTACGATATATTTCTAAAAGCATTAAGAGCTCTTCATTACGGCTTTTGACTTTACCTATATCTTGCAAGATTGTTAGTTTTTCCTCTCCAACAAATGTAACAAACTCTTTAAAAGATATGCAGATATTATCTCGAATATTTACAGTAGTTTTCTCTGGATAGATATTTTTCTTAATATTTTTGCCAATACACTTTAAATAGTCAATAGCTGATTGGTTCCAAGGAAAAAGACCGCATGCCTCAAATTCTCACTGAATTACTCCGGGTTTTAATTCATCCACATCTTTTTCTAGTACGGGTGCAAAATTCTCTTTAGAAAGTATTGCTCTTGGGTATTCTCTACGAAAATTGAGAACAGCTTTGTTCCAGTTATTTTTAAGGGGCCTGGGAGCTGAAACATCAGCAGGTTGCAGTATCCTTGTGGCGCTGGGATACAAGGCCACCAACACAATGTTTAGATCTGAGCAGAGCTGACTTGTTTGTTATGTCAAATGACTAGAGTGCCCATCAACAAACAAGATTATTGGAAATGTGGTTCTTTTTGCCACCAGAAACTTATACAAAACGTTCCCGATGTATTCGTAAAAGTTTGCATTTTACATCCACCCATTATCGCTACATCCAATACCCCAAGAGTTAGGGACTGAATTAGTAACTTCAGATGGTAGCCTTTTGTATGGGTAGATTATCATCGGGGGCGTAATTTCACCTACAGCTGAGAATGTGAACATAACAGTAAGGTTGTACTTGGAATGGTGTTCAATCTGATAAATGTTCTTCGACCCCTTCGCCGCCAGAACTCTTTTGTTTTTAGGGCATAACAAGAAACAAGTTTCATCCCCATTAAAACTCTGTGTGTTTCCTTTAAAATTTCTGCGTATCCTTTTTCTGTTAAATAATTCTCTACTTCCTGGAACCACTTTCGAATGTCATTTTCGGACACATTTGAACTAGCAGAAGTGATAGCTTTCGGAGTTCTTAGACACACGTCAGGATGCCTGCGTAGAAACGCGTGATACCAGCCTCTTCCTGGCCTGTTGTCAGAAAAAGGAACATTTTCGCGGGGATTATCATCCAGGAATTGCTTCACGCTTTCTTGAATATCTTCAAAGCGAATAGGAAAACCTTTACGTTGACAACTAAAAATCCATCATTTTATAAGATTTTCCTCCTCAGAAAATAGAATTGGATCTGGACCATGGGTAGTTTTATTTTTAAATTTGTCGCTGGAACGAAACTGTAAGGTTGCTCTGGGAATACGAAATTTATTTGAAGCTTTTCTTGTGCTCAGCCCTTCTTCTATAGCTTTTAGTACTTTGGCAATATCTTTTTCGCTGTACGTTTTCTGATAGTTCTCATTATTTTGGACTTTCGGCATTCTAGAAAAAAGAAAGTTCGTTTTCTTCAGATTGTGAAGAAATATTATAGTAAACTAAATATTTAATTAAGATGAAAAACTAGATCACTCCAATGACGGCTAGTACATAGATTTCAACGGAGCTTACCTAGATCATAAAAATGAATATGTCAAATATGTCAAACAGTATTTTCTTAATGTCTCGGTTGTCTTTTATTAAATTAATATTATTTTTATAAGAATATTTAAGTCATTGAGGTTAGCAAACACTTGGAATATAAAATTAATAATTATTATTAAATAACCAAAAATGAAATTAATTTACATATTTGAACTTTCTATGAAAGTAATATTTAAGTAAAAAACGGGCTTTATCCAATTTTTTTAAATTAAGATATTTAAAAACACACAAGTAAATAACGATTTCAGCAGTTCTGAATAAGGAGTTACAGTTATTGGCCACCCCAAAGTTATAGTTATTGGCCATGGCCAACTACTGTTTATTGTGATTTATATACTATGGGTACACTAATAATTGAAAAAGGAAGGATGGCTAAGGTACGAAATTACTCATTTCAAAAATAAATAGAAAAACCTAGTAGCTACAGTAATTGGCCACCCGGCCAAATTACTACCTCTACGGATATTTATTTGTTACAGTAGTTAGCCGCCTAAAAAACCAGGAAAATTGTAAACATAACCCTAAAAACTTGTATTTGGACTCAATAGGCACTCCATTCTTAAATATAAATCACAAAGACTTAACTATTTAAGTATTAGAATAAAAGTAATTACTTATCTTTCACTGAGCTGTGTAAAAATGCATTCACTAAGAAACACCCTTAAAATTGCATTGACTTGACAGTGTATGAACGACTCGGCGTTAAACTTATTAGGAACTTAACAAAAAGTTACAAAAAATGACAAATGGCCTCAGCAATGTTGCCATAACTATTTAAAATAAAATTCAGTTCACAACATTATGCCAATTCCTTATTAATATAAATTATATTTTAACCGGCCAATTACTGTCACATGGCCAACAACTGTAGCCGGTACCCTACATTGGTTTAAATGTGTTTCACATTATCAGGTTCAGGCTCGGCGACCGGATGCAACCGGATGGGTCGACTGAAGCATCCGGCTGCCTGACGCCGGAAAAGTGGTAGTGGGGTATGCACAGCAACGTGCGCTTTCGCACTTGTCCGGTTCTTGCCGTCCGGTTTAGTAAAGGGCCTTGGTTTAGTATTTGCTGCAACGTTATTGTGGAAGGTGCGACAGTAAATTAATAAAGAATGACCAGCGATATAGACATCCAATGGGTCCTTTTACGATTACATCGCTTTTTACGCTTTCAGTAAAATTACCACAAAGTTATAATATCATTACGATCCATCACTGATGACATCGACGAGTAGACTAAATTTATAAAACCGGACCGTCTGAAAATCTGATTGCGTTCGGATAATAAAACGTTGCTTTCACACTATCAGGGTCGCCGGTCAGGTTTTAAACCTGACAGAAACCTGAAGTAAAAATTTATTATCCGAACGCAATCAGGTTTTCAGACGGTCCGGTTTTATAAATTTAGTCTACTCGTCGATGTCATCAGTGATGGATCGTAATGATATTATAATTTTGTGGTAATTTTACAGAAATCATAAAAAGCGATGAAATCGTAAAAGGACCCATTGGATGTCTATATCGCTGGTCATTCTTTATAAATTTACTGTCGCACCTTCCACAATAACGTTGCAGCAAATACTAAACCAAGACCCTTTACTAAACCGGACGGCAAGAACCGGACAAGTGTGAAAGCGCACGTTGCTGTGCATACCCCACTACCACTTTTCCGGCCTCAGGCAGCCGGATGCTTCAGTCCACCCATCCGGCTGTATCCGGTCGCCGAGCCTGAACCTGATAATGTGAAACACCACATTTAAACCAATGTACTATTACTTCTCCGGTTTTCTTCAGGTTTAAAACCTGACCGGCAAACATGATTGTGTGAAAGCAGCGTTACAGTCCTATATAAAAAAATGTACATTAGATTTTATAAAAACTATATATACTACAGCATGCAAGGCAAGGACTATATTACTAGTACAATAACAATATAAGACAACATAACCTAAAAGTAAAAGATATACATTACTTACTTTAGTCGAAGGTCCATTTTTCACCGCCCTAAACTTTACGCTTGATTTTAGCACCTAATTTATAAAATTTGGTTGCACTAACTGGTAAACTCAATTCACTATGGTATTCCGTCAGCTTTCAACGACAAACTAACGAATACATTTGTCATTCGCAATAATAATAATAATGCGCTGTTATTACGTTTTGCGTTGCTTTCTTAGGGTTACATATAAGTAACGCTAGCCGTTAAAGGGTTAACAATATTTACTTTA